>OX388041.1:19447750-20757207 GCA_947578705.1 Lacanobia wlatinum | reverse complement strand
GGCATGTTCTCGATCTCCAAGTTCGCAAAGAAGTACAACTTGGGCGACCCTATCGCGGGCAACTTCTACCAGGCTGAGTACGACGACTACGTGCCCATCCTGTACCAGCAACTCGGCGCTTAAGCGAATACTACGCTCATGAAGATATATAGTACTATCGACAACGGAGGAGAGAGGAAATGGAGTAATCATGTAGACGCGGGTCGTTCGTTACCCCAATTTTTTTTTTGCAAATGGTCTTAGGAGTCATGTAGAATCGGGTTCTTACCCCCTATTTATTTAGGGTAAAAGGGTCACCATAGATGAACAGTGACAAAAATAGGACTACTGGAAAAAAGTAATGAGTAGAAATTACACTGCTACGGATTAAATAAGCTGTATTGTCATAAGAGTAATTCTTCAAAAATCAATTAATCAGTAAGAAAATTAGAGCTTCAAGCTCGCATTTTGTGGAAACTCCTTATAGTACTCGAATAAAAAGTAGTCTAAATGCTAATCCAGGACATAGTCAGCCTTAGCTTTTATTTGAACTTTTCATATAGATACTCCATTTGTTCTCCCCTCCATGTTCTAATAACCTTACTCCGGAAATAATACGCCTACATTTGGAAAGATTTAGTATTATATAAGACAATACAGTTTGTATGTATAGAGTTTGCTTTTATTAGTGTAAGAGTCGTATTTGGTTTGTATAAGCATTTACTGTTTTCTGAATTTTGGTTTTTGTTCCTTTGTTTTGTGTATGAAGTATGCAAGCATACTAATTTTTATGAGCATTTTGAGCTTCGAGATTCCAACGATTAATTTGGTCGGTTTCTTAATTCTGTTGTATAGATCAATATTTTGTTCAAAACTTCAAAATGTGGTAAGGAAATTGAAATATATTACCATTTCAATTTTTTAAACAATATTAGTGTTAATATATCTCAATTTTAATATGGGAATTCTTTTTATTTCAAGTGAAATGTAATCAAACCCTAAATTCATATGCGCCCTAAGCTTTTTTTAAGTAAGAATTAAAACCCAACCAAATCAAAAACACTTACTGTCTTCTTAAATGACAGTTGTCTTATCAAGTTTGTCGGGTAGTACCTATTGTATCATAGATTTTAATTATCACGGGATACGACTAAAGCATTAATAATGAGTATGTAAGTGAAAGTTTTGTATGCAGATGATTCTAAATTGTCTTCTAGCTGTTATTATAGTGGTATGCACTGTATCTGCTGTTTTATTTTATATTAGCGACCCGCTTCTCTAGCGCTATTCTGTAACAAGATTTTTGTGTCTCGACAGCGGAAGATCAAGAATTATACACTGCCATTTTAGTCTTTTTACAACTGCAGCCCACTTCATCTTTCCAATGATTTATTAAAGAAAAATGGTATTTATGAACATTTGAACAATTATTGAATCTGAATCTTGAATTATTTAAAAAACAAAAAAGTATTCATTATCATGAGAAGCGAGCGCAGTCCGAGTCTTGTGTTTGTGAATTATTTAAAAAATAATCGCGCCTAGAGGTAGTTTATGTCAGGTAGGTACATTAATTGAGTGGGCCGCCTCTGTAAGACAACTAAAATGGCAGCGTGTACATTTATATAATTTAAAAAACGAGCACATGTAGGAAGAAAGCAAGTCAATTTAAACTACGTTGTACCTACATCCAATTCAAAGCAAAGTAGCTTGTAAAACGCATAAATATTCTGGAAATAATTATTGACAGACCACAAGTTATAGCTCTTCCTCTTCACAAATTGCATAGCAAGGTATGATAAAAAAAACAAAATTGTGTTTTAGGGGTAACTTATTTATGTATTATATACTTTACTGTACCCACAGCTCAAAATAAGCACAACATTACAGTTCTCTCCACGGTTCTTTGCCGCTCTGAAGTTAGGTTTTAGTGACGACCGCGCAGGTGCAACCGCGTAAAAAAGTGTTACGTTCGTAGGTAGAATATTTTTCTGTTTTATACGTGTTATATTATAAGCAAGTAACAAACACAACCAGTAACAATAACAAGATCATAAAGTAACACAACGAACATATACACCACAAGAACACAGAAAAAACAAATCAAACAGTAAGAAATAACTAACAATAACAAAGTATAATACTTTTCGCATCAACAGTCGTATTGCATTGAGCAAGTGGGAATTGGGATACAAGTAAGCATCGAACGTATACGATTTGCGTAGCGTGATTTGCTTTCTGATTCTGCTAAAGTGGCCTTTTTAGACCTGCTGTACAGGGGGTCTAAAAAGGCCAGATGAAAATGAAATTTGACAGATTGTTGTATTGTTGTTGATTCTAATATGATTCTACTGCGGGGAGTTCCGGGGCTGCCTTCAAGCGGCTTCTGCCCAATCTAGGGGGCCCAAACGCCTCCTGCCGGAGGCTCTACGCGGGGGTCGTGCGGTCCATGGCCCTTTATGGGGCGCCGGTGTGGGCGCCTGCTTTTAGGAAGCGACCTGACCGTTACCTCAACGCATGTCATGGTTATCCGGTTAGCCCGGGGATACCGCACGGTCTCTGCCGAGGCGGCGAGCCTCCTTGCCGGACTGCTGCCATGGGATCTGGAGGCAAGAATCCTCGCGCTCATTTACGAATGGCGCTTGGAGGCGCAACACCGGGGCGAGACTCCTCTGCCGCGGCAAATCGCTTCGCGGCGGACGGAGCTCCAGCAGGATCTCATGGCGGTATGGAGACAGCGACTCTCGCAACCCAGCGCTGAGCACGCCACAATCCAGGCGTTAAGTCTTTGAGGAGTGGCTAGAGCGGCGCCACAGCGTCCTCACCTTCCGCTTGACGCAGGTACTCACCGGACACAGTTGTTTCGGATTCGGCGGGAGGATACGCCCGGGTGTCAACATTGCGAGGATCGCCCGGAGGACATGGTGGAGGTCTGTCCTGCTTGGGCGGAACACCGCCGTGTCCTCGTCAAGGCGATCGGCGGCGGCGACCACTCGCGTCCGGCCCTGGTTCAATCCATGGTCCGGAGCGAGGAGGCATTCGAAGCGGTCACCTCCTTCTGCGAAGTAGTAATGCTAGCAAAGGAGGAGGCCAAATGCGTGAGAGAAAGGGAAACCTCACGCTCCAGCCGCCACAACAGAAGAAGACGCCCCGGGCGTCGCAAGGCTATTCCCGGCCACCGTAGGCGCGGGCCTGCGGACTGCGAGCATTGGGTGGCTCGCCGTCCGATCAGAACCAGGCCCGGGTCGACGGTGGCCGGGAATCGCGCTGTGTTCCACGCGCGCCTGAAAGAGCTGTCAGCATAAAAGACGGGGCCCTGGAACGCAAAGGGCATTAGGAGGAACACGGAAGGGTTTAGTCAGTAAGAGTCTGACACTCCCTTCTGCTTCACCGGGAGGAGTCATTTGATGATTTCCCGTCCTTAAAAAAAAAGAAATATGATTCTACGACAGTGGGCTTTTTAGACCCGCAGAACATGTATTTATACAAGAAATTAGTGTACAATGTTTTTGTCGCACGGGCGTCAATCTTATAAAGAATATACATACCTACCTATTTGACAGTAATTGTAACTAATAAAAAGTTATGGCTTAGTAAATAATTGATTTATCTATCCTGCCATTAATATTTAACCTATAATAAGGATAATATGACTAGTAGTTATAACAACAAATGAATATCGTGTGGACAGTTGCAATTTTTACAGTGTGTATTTCCAATTTTCTATTGCCGCTACAAAATATAATAAAAATTAAATTAAATAAAAGGGGGCTCCCATACAAGAAACGTATTTTTTTCGATTTAATGTACGTAATCTTCGTGTGAGAGTCCGACTCTGCAACTGATATACGGTAGGTAGTGGGCAGAGTAAGACCCAGCCGTGCGATAAAAATTATTCTGCACGAAGCAACGTTTACACCAGAAATCAGCTTGTATCCAAGTAGCATTATATTGCAGGCTACTCAGGATTTTGACTTACTCGTACATGCACAATATAAGAGCAAGACATTGCATAGACAATGTCCAATTGGTAACTCTTCTAAATTCACACTGCTCACTTTCGTGTCCCTAAACTTTTTTCGACGTTACCATTTCTAAATCCTTTTTCACATCAGCTTTCTTCTTGAACAAAGAATCCTCTATATCTTGCAAGCTCTTACCATTGGTCTCTTGTAGTATAAAACATACGAATATACCCGTGAAAAATGTGACACCAGCAAAAGAAGCATACAATACTTGCTCTCCGAACTTATTCATAATATCTGGAGTAACTTTTACAGAAATAAATAGTAAAATAAATGATATGGCCGAGCTTAAACCCGAGCCAAAACCCCGCACTTTTGACGGAAATATCTCTGCGACGAATGACCAAGATATAGATGTCAATACACTTGTCATAGCTATGTAAACAATCATGCATGTTACAGCTACCCATACTAGACCGACAGGGGTTAAATACAAGTAAATTACTAAACCTATCAACACAATCGTTGTTGATATGCAACAGACAACAAAAGTTATTTTACGAGGTAGAACCTTAGCAAATATACAAACAAATACAGCTGTTGCAATTCTTATACAATCTGTGACCAACATTAACATAAAAGTATCTATGTCTCCAGAGAAAGTCCTCTCAAATATCATTTGAGCGTAAAATGATAAAGTATTGATACCACACCATTGCACAGCGGTGAACAATAATAATATGGTCACCAAAGACTTCATAAACGGTTTACTAAATATAATATTAAGTGTGTCTTTAAACGTGGTAATCTCATCTGCTTTTTCTTTAGTCTTTTCCAATACTGTTGACAGTTCCTTTTTAGCACTGTCTCCCTTTCCTCGGAATTGTATGTAAGATTCTATACCTTCGTCATTTTTTCCTTTAGCCAGCAGCCACAGTGGGCTTTCTTTCAAAAACAAAAGTATAGTGAAGGCTATAATGGTTGGTAATGTAAAAAGGAAACAACTGGTCCTCCAATAACAGTATTTTCCAACTGTATGGCTGGTTAAGACTCCTACATAGACTGTTACAGGTAGACAGAAAAATGCAACAGCTCTATGCTTCGGATCAGTCAATTCTCCGATATACACCATACTATTGGGTGTAATGGATCCTCTACAAACTCCCGTGACAAATCTTCCAATGAGCATTACTGTGTTGTTGTTGGCTACTCCCATGATGGTCCAGCCGAGGGTATAGGGAACGATCAGGACTAGCTGGCTCGTTCTCCTACCAATGGCATCACTCACCGATCCAGAGAAGAGAGCGCCCATCACCATAGCCAGCGGGGTGATGGAAGCTGAAACACGTAGTTAAATGCACTTGAGTTGTTTTTTTCGGCATTCACTGAATTATTAAAGTATGCATTAAATGTCGAAGAATTTTTTGATGAGCATAAGTGATCCAGTGAACAGTGCCAGGGCTAAAATTATACTATAAACAATCGATTGTTTGAAAGCCTTGCCATGACTAAGTCAATCCTGTGGTCTTTTCAGTAGTCCCTTTGCAAGTTTGTTAAACTTTTTACAATGTAAGATGTATCTTGAACCATTTTGCTATACCAAGTACGACTGTGCTGGCTAATACGATTTCGAAGTCCATGGGCCACTAGAACAATCTAGCAACAACAGTCTTTATCGATATCCAAATTGGCACGACAGGAGTTGGTACACTGGAACTGATGGAAAACTTACCGATCCATGAGTCGAAGCTCTCGTCATAAAAGAAACTGGAGTCAATCTTGAGTTGTGGCAGCAGAACTGCTGTGAAGCCAAAGGTGAAACCACCAGCAAGAAACAGCAAGGATATCGCTATTGTTGCCAGAACCTGGAAAAGTGAGAAAATATTTTGTTAACCCAAACGGGCTGCTTGTGGCGTATAAATACATAATAATTTAGCCTCTATTCACATGTCCTCGGTCAGTAAAATTAGTTATAAAATGGATACAAATGAAATGGACAGTAAAGCGACTCTCAGAGCCTAGCCAACCAGAAAAGAGAACCAGAAAAGTTGGAAGGCTAGGCAGATGATGATATAACACGAATAAGTTTACTATTTCTCTACTTTGAATATTTATTTTATTCTATCTTTAAAAAGGTTGTTAACAAGAGTATCGATATATGTTAATATAATTTGCTTGCGAGTAATCCTAAATCATTTGGCGGTTTGAATTAGTTGACGGGGTGTCGCTATATTCGAATTTTGAACTTTCGATGCGGGAGTACGAGGAGAGTGTGCCGTGCGCTCGGGGAGAGGGATGCTAAATCACGCCACAAAATTATTTACTTAGGCTCTTAATTTGTATCGAAAGGTTTTGTGCTTATGAAAAGGTCAGGAAATAAGAACCAGTAAAATACATAAATCTTATCTATACTAATATATAAACCTGAAGAGTTTGTTTGCTTGAACGCGCTAATCTCAGGATCTACTGGTCCGATTTGAAAAATTATTTCAGTGTTAGATAACCCATTTATCGAGGAAGGCTATAGGCTATATACCATCACGCTAAGACCTATAGGAGCGGAGCAGACGAAGTTGCGCGGGTCAACTAGTTAATACATAAAATTATTTCAAAACTACTGATCGTAGGAAGTTGAAATTTGGCATGTAGCTTCTCTACACTCCGTAGGAGAGCACTAAGAGAGGATTTGCCGAAATTTCAACGGGAACGGGGAAAAAACGAGATATGCGCGTACGAATTCGCGGGAAGCTAGTAAAATGTAAATTGACTTCCTAACAAAATTACTTGTGGGAGTCCTAAAATTTAGATCAAAATAATCTAAAACTAACTTCTGCTGGCTTGGCCCGCGTGATTGTCGGAAATTATCCCAAGGGAACATACTTCCGGAATAAAAACTAGCCAATGTGCTATTCCAGACTATAATATATCTCTATGCCAAAAATCATCCAGATCCGTTCAGCCGTTCTGGCGTGATTGAGTAACAAACATACATCCATCCAAACTGTCGCATTCATCTATTTCTGTACTAATATATAAAGCTGAAGAGTATGTTTGTTTGTTTGCTTGAACGCTCTAATCTCAGGAACTACTGGTCCGATTTGACAAATTCTTTCAGGGTTAGATAGCCCATTTATCGAGGAAAACTATATGCTATATATCATCACGCTAAGACCAATAGGAGCGAAGCAGTAATGGAAATTGTGACACAAACGAAGTTGCGCGGGTCAGCTAGTAATAGTATAAAGTTAAGTCATTAATACATGTTTATATTTACCTGTCTATACACATGTGCCGATACTGCAACTTTCGGCGCTATCATTTGAAGTCTCTTCATGGCTTTTCCTACCACCTAGATTGTGGTCAAACGCGTGCCTATTAAAAGTAAAAAAAAGCCAACGGAGTTTTCACTACCTACTTAATATTATCATAAATTCTGACGTGATCAAAAATACAAGTTTAGTTAATAAACAACTTGTTTAAATATTCGATCTGACTTCGGTGTACCAAAAAGGTCTAGTTTAGCAAAATGCCAGATACTAGGAGCTGCCTGACACTGGATTTCAACTGATTCTTACGTTGTAGTGTACGGATGTGAACCAGTTCCGATACATAATAATGTGGTGTCTAGCGATAGATAATGTATACATAAATAACTAAAGAAAGAAAACAATTGAAACAACAAGCACAATTAATGTCATCTAATTAAATTAACAACCTGTAACAGAATAAACGCAATACCTTTTGAGGGCTCATTGTACTCATGATTATGAACAAAAACTCAACAAAATGTACTGAACACCTGTTTTTTTTTTTCGCGATTTCAGGGTTAGTCCCATAGCAAAAATAACTTGAAAAAATACGATTCGGATGTATGTAATAACATATTATGGCAAACTAAACGAATGAGCTATTTTTTAGGGTTCCGAACATAAAACGGAACCCTTATAGGATCACTCGGGTGTCTGTCTGACTGTCTATCCGTCTGTCACAGCCAATTTTCTCCAGATCCACCGGAGCAATTCTGTTGAAATTTGGTACAAATATGGACTTCTGTGACCCAAACATAGAAGTGATACGTAATTTTTTTTTGTACGCGTCACTTTTGTGGGTCAAACTAGAAAATCAAAAAATAAAGTTTTTTTAACAATATCGTGAGACATATCAAATGAAAGGGCTTACTGTAGGGGTTTTAATTATATTTTTTTCATAATTTTAAAATCAATGGCTTTGAAGTTATTCAAGAAATTAGACGAAAAATGACCATTCCCCCCTTATCTCCGAAACAACTGAGCCTAAAATTTTGAAAAAAATTGAGAAAATAGATCTTTACCTATAGATTACAGGAAAACTATAAGAAGTCTATAGTGTTAAAATAACATGTTAAAAAAATAATTCGTTCGGAGCCCTTTGCACGCGAGTCCGACTCGCACTTGGCCAGTTTTTTAAGTTATTTTTACAAGCTTTTATTTACTTTCACCTATCCCGGTGTCTGTTGGCCAATTTGTCCATTAAGTTAATAGTAGTTGGTCAAATAATTCTATTGGTTAAACATTCACTGACGAAACGTTCGTGCGTGAAAAGTTCTTTGCATGAAAAGTTAAGGCTTGTATTCACGCCAATGACCTTGTGCATATAAACAGAGCTAACTACCCCTCCACGCGCCACTCCGCTACCAGCATTTTAAATTATTTATAATAAAAATAATACATATTTTTAATAAGTAACAAAACCAAATCATTTTAGTTTGTATTGCAAAGCAGTAAATATTTTTTTATACTCTTTTGATAAAAAATGAAGGAGTAAAATGGTTTCATCTCAACGATTTGGAGGTGAATTGGTGGTTTTTTTTTCTTATTATGTGATACCGATAGACAAATTCTGGCTAAACCAAATTACGAATCATATCATGTACTATTTCAGATGTGATTTTTCTGTTAGTGCCGACAAAAAGCTGCTTCATCTGCACGCTATTGTAAGCTTTTTCGAAAGAAGATAGTGTTGACCAACCGTTCATGGGCCAGTCGACTGTTGGTGAAACGTTACAGTTACAAATGACCCCTTTTCAGGTGTTGCGTTTATTCTGTTACACATTGTAAAAAACTCTTCCGTTACTGGTGACTGACTGAGTGACTGAGTAAGTGACTGACAGAAAACGCACAGCCGAAATCACTGGTCGCAGAAAGCTGAAATTTGGCATGTAGGATCCTTGGATTTCCTGAAATTCTTACTGGAACGGGATATGCGCGTACGAAATTGCGGACAAAAGCTAGTCTGTGATAAACAGAGACAGCACTAATTACGTGTAGTAGTATCACTCACAAGTCCCGCCTTATTGAATATAGCACTTCGCCCGCGACTTCGTTCGCGCGGGTTTAGTAAGTATTCCACGAACTTCATCTCCTATACCTCCCTCTTAATAGGGTAATGTGTAAATTACTTATTAATAGACTCAAAGTAGGGCAGTTCGCTGTAACCGCAACATTTTTCTTACTTTGAGCATTTTATACCCGTCGTAACTTATAAACGAAAGGACATATTTGAATAATTTAAAGAGTAATTTATATGTACATAATCAACCTCAATTATTAAACCATTTACATGGATAAGGATTAATCACCACTATTCCACACCACCAAAAACACCACTATTCCGTTCCGCCCGGGTTTTGTTTGAATTATTTAAACAAAAAGCGGTCATTGCGACTTTACCATAATAGTTGCACACATACCCTCGAACATTTTTGTAGGTAATAATAAGTACTTTAATTATGTAGTACATTATTTTTATGTATCATCAATAGTTTTCTCAGTTCACGCCAAATAATGAATTTTATAGGCAAAATTTGTTACTTTTATTGCAATTATCTTAAAGATCTGTAATTTTTTTGAAAATACAGTATAGCCTATGTTGAAATCCTTGCTAGCTAATTAACTAGGTAATTATAATGTTGTCTCTAGTAACAGGTACTTAGGGGAAGCCTGGGCAACAAGCATGGTAGGTGGGTAAGAAGAATATTCGATTTTCCCAAAAACTTACTCGTACAAACGACTTTACTACGATAACTTCATAATCATCATACAGAATGTCCATCACATTTATTCTCGCGTGATTTTTCACTCGATGTATAGGTACCTAATATTAGCACCCGAGTTACAGATCACAAGAGATCGGATAAGAGTTATCTTATCTAACTAGTGTTTTTCCTGCGACTTTACTAGTCCTCGTGGATTTCGGAAAACGTCATGCAGACTGCAAAATATATTATTATTTGAATTCCGAATACGAGGTCAGAGAGAATCATCCAGTTTTGTAACTGTAGACTCTATGTTATACGAGATAAAGTTCAATATCCATTACACCCCACACTAATTAGGTCATTTTTAATACAAATACTCTACGTAACGCTAAAGTTAGTGGCGAAGGATTGAAATCCCGAATTATGAATTACCTTCTACCTAACGGATGATTAAACAAAAAACATGCTCTGTTTTTTCTCGGAGCTCAACCTGAGTATTTATATATTTTGTATCGAAATCGATACAGCAGTTTTGCGGTGAAATCCAACAGACAAACAGTCACACTTTTCCCATTTTCTTTTACAATATCAGTATGAATTTTATCGAATCATTTTATCATCGACAAAGATTAAATATTGTACGAATAAATACAGGTGAATATAGTGTAATAGCTGTTTTGTACTGTCTAGTAACATTTTACCATCAAGATGAGTCGGCTGGGTCTCTTAGTTCTTATTTCTTGTGTGAATAGCTATGTAGCAGCCCAGGAGATATCAAGCCAGGCTTACTTCGAACATGAGATCATTCCCGATGTGTTAACCGTCGTACCCACAGGATATTTGACGGTAAGTCAATCCATACTTATATGTATATATTTTAATATTATAAATGTGAAAGTAACTCTGTCTGTCGCGCTTTCACGTCAAAACTACATAACCGATTTAATTGAAATTTGGTATACAAATAGTCTAGAACTTGAGAAAGGGCATAGGCTACTTTTTATCCCGGGAATATGTTCCCTAGGGACCACGCGGGTGAAGCCGCTGGCAGAAGCTAGTGTTTTATATTTCTACTAGCTTTTGTCCGCGACTTCGTACGCGTATCCCGTTTTTTCCGTTCCTGTAGGTATTTCGGGAAATTCTCTCTTAGTGCTCCCCTATACTCCCTATGGAACCTACATGCCAAACAGCTTCCTACGACCAGTAGTGTCGGCTGTGCGTTATCTGTCAGTCGCTCACTCAATCAGTTAGTAACGGAAGATTTTTATCTATAACACTAGCTTCTGCCACTGCTTCGACCGCGTCACAGCTCAGTGAAAAGCTATCCTATGGAAACATACATACCTAATCCCGGGATGAAAAGTAGGTACCCGATGTCCAGTAGGATATACCTACCTAGAATACTAGGCCATGGTCCATAACAAGTTTCATCCAAATCAGGGGAGCTACTCTCTAAGCCCGAAGTCCGTAGTTTCGGGCTTAGTTGTCGGCGTATTCTACTCCGTATCACCTACAGACTTAGGATTAGTCCCGAACCCGAACTAAGAATGAATGACAACACGATGTGACAATAACTGAAAAATCCTGTTGTTATTCATTCTTAGTGGTTAGGTGATACGGAGCTAGTAGAATACGCCCACAACTAAGCCCGAAACTACGGACTTCGGGCTTAGAGAGAAGCCCCTTTGTTTAGGGGCCGTCTCCACGAGCGAGAGAATCGCGAAGATATTATCGTCGTGCCACGAATTTCTATAACAACTCTATAAACGTGTCTCCACACGGCGATATTATCGCGGCGATTCGATGAGTGAATAAACGTCAACTCGCGGCGATACACTCGCTCGTGCGAGCGAGAGAATCGCGTAGGTATTATCGTCGTGCCACGTATTTCTATACGTATAACAACTCTATGAACGTGTCTCCACACGGCGATATTATCGCGGCGATTCGAAGAGTGAAAAAACGTCAACTCGCGGCGATTCTCTCGCTCGTGGAGATGGCCTGAAACGTGAAGAGGTAACAGACAGGCAGAGAATAGAATAGAATACATACACAGCGTATATACAGAGCTACTTTTGCATTAATAATATTAGTGTGGTATCCCTGGTTCTTAACGCCCCCCCCCCCCCACCTTGGGGGAGGCCTATGTCCAGTAGTGGACGTCTTTCTGCTGAAATGATGAGGTTGATCCCTGGTTCTTGTAAAAAAATGTAGCAACCCCTAACAAATTAAATGCCTGTTGAAAACTCATTCAACCAACGTCAGCTAGATAACGCGCGTTTGGCAATAATAATTTGTTGCAATAAATGTAGCTATTATAGTATCATAAAACTGAAGAGTTTGTTTGTTTGGTTGGTTGAACGCGCTAATCTCAGGAACAACTGGTTCATCATCATCATCACCATCATATCAGCCGAAAGACGTCCACTGCTGGACATTGGCCTCCCCCAAGCGTCGCCACAACGACCGGTCCTGTGCATCTCGCATCCATCGGCTACCCGCAACCTTCACCAGATCATCGGTCTACCTTGTGGAGCCTTCCAACTTTGCGTCTTCCGGTATGCGGTCGGCACTCCCGAACTTTTCAGCGCGCAATGTGCCCTGCCCACTGCCACTTTAGTTTGGCGATACTTCGGGCTATGTCGGTAACCTTGGTTCTCTTGCGGATATCTTCATTCCTGATTTGATAATGCAAGGAAACTCCAAGCATTGCCCTCTCTATTGCCCTTTGAGTGAATTTAAGCCTTCTGTTGAGGCCCATTGTGAGCGACCCCTGGTTCGAATTGAAAAATCCCTTTAGTGTCGGATAGCCCATTTATTGAGGAAGGCTATTACAACAACAAGCTACGACCAATAGGAGCGGAGAATTCATGGAAAATGTGACGCAGACGAAGTGGTCAGCTAGTTTTTGATTATTTTGGTTCGAGGAAATTGGCTTATATAATCATCATCAGACCACAAGCAGTTTACGGCGTCAGCTTTTTCTAGACGCAAGTAATTTCTGTCGATTATCGGCTACCTCTCATTTAGCTGCAACCATGCACCCCTGTGGAGATCGTCGCTCACCAACGTGCCTAAGGTGTGCGTCCCTGGGCTAGGTGGCTGAGGGCGTTTGCCGTTTAGTGCTACCGCTGAAAGACGTACTGCCGACCAGATCTCATCCGTACCCAAGGTCTTCGTCATCAAGGTTTCATAACAACCTATTCGTATCCAGTCATTCCCTCAACCTCTCGTCAGGTCAGGCCACCTTGAGGAGGTTATCTTTATTGATTCACATAATGATGCACAATATCTTATTCGTAAAGATAGGTAGAGAAATACTTTATTTCCAAATGGCTGAAACTTTATTTATTTATTTATTTATCATAAACTTAGAACTAACAGATTCTTTTAAACCTAATGCGATAGTCTTACATCTGTTATACTTAAATCTATTATAACATAATTGTACACTTTACACACACATACAAAATACTGAACAATAAATTATTATTACCCTAATCTACTGTATAACACAAAACTAACAGTAGTCTCTCTGCGAATTCACTCAAATAGCATAATACATAATACATAATAATGTCCCTACCTACTTATCTTTACCTTTGTCATATGACTTTCTTTTGATGAGTTAGGAGTGTCCAATCAATTCACCAGGCTCTACTCTCGCAAAGTCGCATATTTTTAACTACTTTTCGATACATAAACTCATTTTCGACCGACAAAATTTTGTTGATTCAGTTGCTTCCCTACCTAGTTGACCTACGTAAACGCAAAATTATATCTTTGTTTTCGGCTTTAAACAGGAAACCAGTGGCGTAGCTAGTCTCAAAGAGGCCCTGTATCAAACATTTTTGGGGGCCCCGTTTTAGGGGTACTTATTGTTTTTAGGATTCCGAACAAAAAACGGAACCCTTATAGGATCACTCGGGTCTGTCTGTCCGTCTGTCTGTCTGTCACAGTCAGTTTTCTCCGGATCCACTGGATCGATTCTGTTGAAATTTGGTACACATATGGACTTCTGTAACCCAAACACGTAAATGTTATGTAAATTATAAAATTTTTAGTATGGGTGTCACTTTTGGGGGTCAAACTGGAAAATTAAAAAAAATATTTTGAACAATATCGTGTGACATATCAAATAAAAAGGCTTACTGTGAGGGTTTTTATTATATTTTTTTCATAATTCTAAATAAATGGTTTTGAAGTTATTCAAGAAATTAGACGAAAAATGACCATACCCCCTCCTTATCTCCGAAACTACCGAGCCTAAAATTTTGAAAAAATATGGAGATAATACATCTTTACCTATAGATTACAGGAAAATCCATAAGAAGTCTATAGTGTTAAAATAACATGTTAAAAAAAAAATCATTCGAAACCCCTTGCACGCGAGTCCGATTTGCACTTGGCCAGGTTTTTTTTTTATAAAATAGGCCCGACTAGTTCATAAGTGTCTCAGCAGGCCACGAAGGTGACACCGGGACTAAATGTACGAGCTTTCCGTCCATTCGGGGCCCTTGCAGTCCAGGGGCCCCGTATCTACACTTCTACACTAATATTAATAAAAAGAGAAAACATTTGTTTGTTTGTTTGAATTGAATAGGCTCCAAAACTACTTGACCGATTTGAAAAATTCTTTCACCATTAGAATCTTACATTATCCCTGATGAACATAGGCTATAGAATATTTTCAAAAAACTTAGGGATCCGTATGAAAACTTCGATAATGTAACCCAAGGTGTGAAAAAAATACCAACAACAATCCTTATATCGCGTACGCTGCGGAAACTATTGACAATAGAGAAAAGTGATGTACTACAGTTTTATGGAGGACATCAATATCCACAAAAAAGTCCGTAAGAGTATATATCTAACTATTATGGTTAAGTCAGAATAACCGCTTTTTGTTCAAATTATTCGATCAAAACCCGGGTGGAATGGAATAGTGGTGATTTTGGTATCATGATATTAATTCTTATCCATTTAAATGGTTTTGTAATTTAGGTTGATTATTTATACGTAAATTACACTTTAAATTATGCAAATCGGACTTTTCGTTTAAAAGTTATGACGGGTATAAAAATAATCTAAGTAAGAAAATTGTCGCGGTTTGAGCGAACTGCCCTACATTTTGTCTATTAATAAGTAATTTACACGTTACCCTTTATAGAAGGAGGACTTTATAAGAGATGAAGCTCGTGGAGTACCTACCTACTAAACCCGCGCGAACGAAGTCGCGGGCGAAGTGCTAGTCTTTGATAAGGCTGATACGGCGGTAGCAACGCTCCTGCAGGAAACGTTAACATAAACCCATTTTAAGTACAGGTGGTGCACTCTAGTGGCGTAGAAGTTCAAGAAGGCAATGTGCTGACTCCAACACAGGTGAAAGACATCCCTACTGTCACGTGGGATGCCTCCCCTGACAAGTTCTACACTGTAGCGATGGTGGGTTAGTATTGTGTCGAGTGCTTACCCTTTTTCTATGTATGTATGTATTTATATTTACCCAACATGTTGACTTGATTAGAGGTGAAAGACATGCCTACTGTCACGTGGGATGCTTCTCCTGACACGTTCTACAACGTAGCGATGGCTCTTTAGTATTGTGTCAAGTCCTTAACCTATTCTATGAACGCAACAAGTTGAATTTAATAGAGGTGGAAGATATCTCTCCCTTTTCGTAGAATGTCTACTCTGGCAGATTGTATGTACTCAGTCGCAACTATTGGCTGTATTCTATGCAGTGATTACCCTCCACTTACCCTTTTTTTTGGGATGGGAAATCATCAAATGACTCCTCCCGCTCTGAATGAAGCAGAAGGGAGACTCTTACTGACTAAAACCAACCCGTGTTCCTCCTAATGCCCTTTGCGTTCCAGGGCCGCAGTGACTCTTTCGAACAAAGTCCGCAATCCCGGCAGGCACTGGCCCTAGCGGGCCCCGTCTTCTATGCTGACAGCTCTTTAAGGCGCGCGTGGAAGACAGCGCGCCGTCGAACCGGGCCTGGTTCTGATCGGACGGCGAGCCACCCAATGCCTACCGCCCGCAGGCCCGCGCCTACGTGGCTGGGAATCGCCCTGCAACTCCCGCCGCCCGGGGCGTATTCTTCTGTTGCGGCAGCTGGGGCCTGAGGTTTCCCTCTCTCTCACGCGTTCGGCCTCCTCCTTCGCTAGCATTACTGCTTCGCAGAAAGACCCTTTACTTACCCTATGAAGACAATATACTAACTGACTTTCACCTACGCAAATGATAAACCTTACTTCTGTGAAATGCCACGACCACTGGTCAAAAAATATTCTCTGACACGATAAAGAATGTAATGAAAAAGCTTTTTCTAAATAACTAGCTGAATCTTAAATAAACCTTCCAGACCCCGATGCGCCGTCACGCGAGTTGCCAACATTACGCGAATGGCTACACTGGATAGTCGGCAACGTTCCCGGAACCGACATTGAATCCGGCGAGACTATCGCCGAGTACGTCGGCTCCGGTCCGTCGGAGTACAGTGGTCTGCACAGATATGTGTTCCTGGTGTACCAACAACCTGGACAACTAGTGTTTGATGAACCTAGGATTACAAACAGGTCAGACTTACTACCTATATTATGTCTAAAAGAAGGTGCCCACCATAGATATAATAAATAAGGAGATATGCCCGTTAGACGAAAATGTACTGGGACCCTGTGTCTCCAGTCTTCCCCTTCCATATTGCAACTACTACACATGCACGTCAGTAAAAGCAATAGATACGCAATCGCGCATACACCCGCATTTCTCAAAACAGAACGTACTACACAATCAACTATAAACCTTATTTCACCAATCACAGCGTGCATTTACCATGCACCGTACAACTTACGCACACAAAAACAACGGTCGATATCGTTGTGCTGTGCAAAAGCAATTTATTTCACATATATGCTAGTGATTGACTAAATCGGAAAGTTATCGAATCTTCCATTTATAATTGGACAAAAATATTTTTGGGGCCTAAAAATAAAATCAATAAAAAACGGCATGTCCAGAAAATATTATAAACAAGTCACCGATTATTAACCTAAAATTTAATTAACTCACTTTACGAAAGTTAGTTACGCATTTCTCTATTACGCTGTAAATAAGTAAAAAGCGTTATTTTACATCGATCTTATAACCGGGTTAAAACGTTTGACAAATAGAAAATAAACTTTAATAGCAAGATTTCATTCGTCAATCGACATTGTGTCGATAACCTACGTAGGTGGATCTGCACATGAAGGTATAGATTATCTATACCTTCATGGATCTTCACAAGCACATCATTAACTCGTGGCAAGAAGCAGCGGCCGTATTACGCGTTGCATCCGCTTAATAAAGTATCGTTTTGTAACGTTTACATTGCTTGTCCAGTGACTTTGTGAAAACTTAGGTAGTGGATAAGAAGCAATATATTTATTGTAAAAATAAAACAGTCGCTGTGATATTTGAAAACAAGAATAATGTAGTAAGAGCAAGACATATTTTAGGATTTGTTGTTTTTCATGATTTTAAAGACAAATATAGTAAATTACTTATATTTAGATAATGTAAGTGATTCCTCCAATCACCATCCACACTCACAAACACATACACACACCCCCACACACACACACACTCATACACATTCACATGCTCCAATTTGTACCTAACTTTTATTTTTATTTTAACTTACCTTACCGATGTTTAATTGTTTGTCACATCATTGTAAATTTAGAAACTAAGGGAAGGGCGAGGCAATCCCATCACAAGTATTCTTTAACTTAACGGGGATGCCTCAATTTTTGTGTTGCATGACAATGTAATAAGAAACAATAAAACATTTATTATTATTATTATTTCGTCTATTTATTTTTATAAACATATATTTTACATTTTTAAATATATCTTAAAAAAACATCAATAAAAAAATACATTTAAAAATATAAAAAATAGTAATCCGCCGGTGTCGGGAGCAGGGTCCAAGCTACCGGTGGTTAGGGCTCCAGAGAAAGGAACCTCCTCACAATACGAGCCGTATCCAGGAGTACTGCCTTCTGTATCAGGCCCTTTACCCAACCGCGTAACGCCAACTTTGACAGGTGGTCGTCGAAGCTATTGGCCATCAGGCCATTGGCCGTAACGACAATCGGCACAATGACAGCCGAGTCCACATTCCACATGTCGACAACCTCGTGTGCTAAGTCGAGATACTTAATTTGTTTCTCTTTCTCAGCTTTCACGAGATTCTCGTCATGTGGAATGGTAACATCGATTATCATTGTGCGGCGCGCTAATCGGTCTATCACCACTATGTCAGGCTTATTGGCAACAATAGTCCTGTCAGTAATGATAGACCGATGCCAGTACAACGTGACATGGTCATTTTATTATTTATTTTATTATTATTATTTCGTCTATTTATTTTTATAAACATATATTCTACATTTTTAAATATATCTTAAAAAAAATACATTTAAAAATATAAAAAATAGTAGTCCGCCGGTGTCGGGAGCAGGGTCCAAGCTACCGGTGGTTAGGGCTCCAGAGAAAGGAACCTCCTCACAATACGAGCCGTATCGAGGAGTACTGCCTTCTGTATCAGGCCCTTTACCCAACCGCGTAACGCCAACTTTGACAGGTGGTCGTCGAAGCTATTGGCCATCAGGCCATTGGCCGTAACGACAATCGGCACAATGACAGCCGAGTCCACATTCCACATGTCGACAACCTCGTGTGCTAAGTCGAGATACTTAATTTGTTTCTCTTTCTCAGCTTTCACGAGATTCTCGTCATGTGGAATGGTAACATCGATTATCATTGTGCGGCGCGCTAATCGGTCTATCACCACTATGTCAGGCTTATTGGCAACAATAGTCCTGTCAGTAATGATAGACCGATCCCAGTACAACGTGACATGGTCATTTTCGAGAACTGGGTCGGGCACATACTTATTATTATAAGTATGTGCCCGACCCAGTTCTTGGATTCTGAGGTACCGTATTCGGTACCTCAGAATCCACAAGTTTGTATTTCAAATCAAGTTGCTGATGGATTATCCTGGCCACTTGGTTGTGCCTGTGCAAGTACTCGCCGTTAGCCAGACGAGAACAACCAGAGATAATATGTCTGATGGACTCACCCGGACGGTGGCATGCCCGACACACGTCCACCGTCCCATCCTTCATAATATGCCTCCGGTAGTTATTCGTCAAGATAACTTCGTCCATAATCGCACAGATAAAACCTTCAGTTTCTCCGAAGAGATCACTGAAACGTAGCCAGGCCACGGATGCTAAAAAATCTACGTCGGACCCATGAAGAGCCCGATACAAGCGCCCGTGAAGCTCCTTGCCTTTCCATACCTCCTTGCGGTCATCTGTGGTAAGTATCACAGGTTTGCGCCAGTTCTCTTTAGCCATGGATAACGGGGTGAGTCCCTTGTCCACTGCAACCACATCTCGGTGCCATACCCACATCAGCTTTGAGAAAATATTCTCTGAGACTACACATCTCGCGGTTGTGGAGAGTCTTGGCGTTTAAAAAGCCTCGACCTCCACACTTCCGCGGGATGTACAGTCTCATCACCGATGATCGTGGGTGATGCATCCGGTTTGCGGTCAGCAGTGTACGGACCCTCCTATCCAGGGCGTCAAGTTCAGTTTGAGTCCATTTGAGTATGCCAAAAGAGTACATTAATACCGGCATGACCCAACCGTTAAAGGCGCGCACCTTATTTCCGCCCGACAAAAGGCTATTGAAAACCTTTTTCAGGCGACCAAAGAAGCGCTCCTTCAACGATTGCTTCATGTCAGTACCATTAATGCCCAACGCTTCCGACATACCCAAATACTTGTAGGTTTCGGTTGAGCTGAGGGATCTAACCTGTATGGAATCCGAGAGTTGAATTCCCTCAGATTCCATAATCTCCCCTTTCTTTACATGCATGACTGCACATTTGTCCACACCAAATTCCATCCTGATGGCACTACTGAAGGTTTCAGTTACCTTCAGTAGCTCCATCAGCCGCGAATTGTTGGGGGCAAAGAGTTTCAGATCATCCATGTAAAGAAGGTGAGATATGGCCCGACCACCTCTTCTCAACCGATAGCCTAGACCTGAATCCTCCAGTAATGTGCCTAGAGGATTCAGAGCTAAGATAAACCAGAGCGGACTCAAACTGTCGCCCTGAAATATTCCCCGTTTAATCCATACAGGCTCATCGTTCCCTTGAATCGGTCGACATCCTGGATAGCGAAGGACTGTTTTCCATTGCCTCATACATGACTCAAGGAAGGTGCGTAGAGTTGCATCTATTTTGTACAACTCCAACACATTCATGAGCCATGTATGTGGCACAGAGTCGTAGGCCTTCTTGTAGTCTATCCAACATGTCGACAGATCCTTGCGGGATCGACGAACCTGTTGGCTTATGGCCATGTCTATGAGGAGAAGCTCCTTAGTACCACGGGACCCCTTCCTACATCCATTCTGAGAGGCGGACATAATTGAGTTAGTCTCAATATGCTCATTGATCTTCACTCTCAGAATGGATGTAAGAAGTTTATAGACCGTCGACAAACAAGTAATTGGTCTATAGTTCTTGGGTTCCGCGGAACTACCGGTCTTATGGAGCAGGTGGGTAACGCCAGTTGTTAGAAACTGTGGTAGCGACCCAGACTCTAAGGATGATTGGAATTGAGTTGCCAGGAGCGCGTGTGAGCTGCTATACCATTTGAGCCAGAAATTATGCAGTCCGTCCGGTCCAGGAGATTTCCAGTTCGGTAACGGACGGACTGCTTTGGCTACATCTAATGGGGAGATGTTAATTTTTTCCATTTCTGGTATAGCTTCATACACGCGCTCGACATCGTGTATCCAGCCATCCTCAGTATGACAGACGGGCTCCGACCAGATGCTTCGCCAGAATGTACTCGTGGCGATATCATCCGGGCGGCACACGTCCGTCACACTTTGTTCAGGTCGCTCCCAAGCTCTATATACCCACCTCTCATCGCTCTGGAACATGCGATTCTGCGAGTATCGATCAACCCGCCGCTTATACCGCCGAATACGGTTTGCCCATGCACAAACTTTTTGCTTCAGGAAGTCGATACGCTCTGTGACACGGGACGTGTAATCTCGAGGGCTGATATCAGTCCCCGAAAACGCCCGTCTCACAAAGCGCATCACGCGTGGCCGTGTGTTGCCCTCCCTGAAGCAGTATAATTTACCGATGAGTGCCCTAGCCCCATCGATACGCCGCTCGATCCTACATTGCCAGGCTGGTGCAGCAGGTTTTGGTCGAATAGCTTCATCACAACTATTAAATTTGACATTTGCTAAACGACATGCCGCAACAGCCCCGCAATACAGGATTGAGTGCGTATCAACGAGACTCTCGCTGCTTTCAAAGATGTTCTGCAGCAGCGAGTCCAAGGCACACACCAGCGCCCTATTTTTTTGTGCATGGGTAACCGTGGTAATCGGGGCCTAAGTTCGGTCGGAATTGATCTATACTCGCGAAGCGCATCTTCCAGTGCGATCCTCAGTCGTTCGTTGCTCTGGCTACTTACCGTGACAACCCTATCATGTACCTCATCACTGACGTCGTTGGGCCGCGGTGTGATCACGCCACTAGCTGGCGCCTGAACCGCGGACTGTGTCGGGGTTGAGATGATAAGATTGCTCAGTACCTCTGAGCGCAGCCTATCAAGTGCGGCATCGTCCAACCTATGATTACGTTGGATAACCCGCACCTGATCCGACAATCGTTGGGCCGAGACGTTCACGGTTGGTTCCAGGTCCTGAAACAGAGACAGCATCCTGACACGGTACGCAGTAAGGTTAGTTCCCCCCTCTGTAGACCCATAGTATGCGCGCATGACGTTTTCATTCATGGACTGCGTCCATCTCATGCGCTGCACACAACCACCGGCAGCGGGGACCCGGCTCGGAGCCGGTTGGCCCCTAGGTCCCAAGCCCCTCGGTGGCCGGCCTCTCCCCTGCCGACGCACAGGTGTTGGCGACGTCGGCGGGGAGAAATACTCGTCGCTGGAGCTCGACGCGACTGCGGCCGCCGGTGACTCTGGTAATCCGCTGTCCGGCGGCGGCGAGGCGGAGCTCAGCGACGGGTCCGGGGATGGTGGGCGTGCGCGTCTCGAAGCTGCTCTCGTTAACATTGCTTCATTATTTTTATTCGTCGTAGTTTTGTATTATAAACATAGGTGACGTATGTCAACTGCCGAGTCAGGTTATTTTCTTTTCTTCTTTTTCATTTTGGTGCCTTGTTTCCGGAGAGTTTGTTATTATAAATTGTTTGTTAATGGATCCTAATTATTTGAAAATTGTGCATAAATTTGATGATAAACTGTTATTTTAAAATTAAATTATTTTGACCGAATATAAAAACAACTTGAGTTGTCAACGAGAGTTGCCAGTATTATTATTATTATTCCTTGATTTACAAAATCTTGGTTTAGGCTGCGGTTTCTTCAAGAAAACACTGAACAACACGGAATTCTTATATATTGTCACGATCGCGGTCGAAAGCGCACTAGTTCGCCGAGACGACTATTTGCCTATAATATGCTCAATTTGAGCATATCGCGCGGACACCGACACGCCCCCTTGCCATTTCTCCTGTTTTTTATATTTCTATGGTGCCCACCTTTTTTCCTGTGAGGAAACCTTATTAAGCCTGGAACTTCTGGGAAAAAACCGGGGAGTGTGGAGTTATCTCACTAAAACTACCACTGTTATTCACACGTCAAGTGTGTTCTCTTGTTTTATTTTATTTTGTTGAGCAGCAAAACAACCTGAAGGCTTTCATGGTGGTTAGTAGTTACGTCTGCCTTAATGTGTGTAGCTGTACAATATGTACATCTTCTACAACATAAGAGTGATCGAAGAGGCACTGTCATCCCATAGTGTGACGAAGTGGAAGTCTCAAATGCCTGTAATTACACCTAGACCCAAACCACCCACAATTACTCCTGATGAAATTAGTTGCCTAAATTAAAACGAAGCTTGGGTTTAAAATATAGGTACCTACTCGTTATTTGTCGCGGCAGTTATCACTGGTCTCTTCTTCTCCATTCTTATTCCGCTTTTTCGGCTATTCGTTTGCATGTTCCAAATACCTGGATAGGTGGAACAATCTGTCTAATAATCATAATCAAATAATACCAATACTAGACTTACGATACGTTGTGTTCTTTCCAGGTCAGCTGAAAACCGTGAATTGTTCTCGATTGGCAATTTCGCCGAAAAATACAATTTGGGTAATCCGAACGCGGGCAACTTCTACCAATCTGAGTACGACGACTATGTGCCCATTCTGTACGAACAACTCGGTATTTAGGTGAAAACGAAGAAAAATATATTTGTGTGTATCGTAATACGTAAGTTTTTCTATTTCAGTGTAGAAAAGTAAGTAGGTAAGCGAGAAATCAATAATAGACTACATTAATCGCAAAATGAATTGTTTTCTTTTCGTTACCTCCATCAGTATTTCCCATAATTAGTATGCGTTTCATGATCAGCGTTACTTATAGATCTTCTCAACAATAACGGGTTTATATTCCTTTTATCGCCTGGTTTCTTTTCTTTAATCAAGAATCAAAGCAATATTTACAATGAAAACGGTGCTCTCAGAATGGCACCAATAACTCTGAGAATACTTTCATTGTGCGTACAGTCGGAACAGCTAAGGAGTGGAATTCCCTGCTGGAGTCTGTATAAATTTATTGATAGCTGCAAACTGGGGACCTTAAAGACAAGAGTGCATAGGTTACTTCTTTGCCAACGAGTTCCACCATAGAGTGTCATAGTGTGTGTGTAGAGTGAGTAGGTGGTGGATGTAAGGCGTGCATCAATATCTCACCTGATGGTGAGATTGTGAACAAACGCGAGGCTACCAATAGTACCTACTTTCCTAAAAAACATAACGTAACTGATCCACTCACATTATAATACCAAGTAAACCATTGGTCTACAGACTCAACTTATCTACAGTAGGTACTTATATCATAATTACAATTTATCTCCGAATAAGATAGAATTAAGTTTACAAATACAGATTTTTAAGACCCTGCAGTCTAGTGCGTTCATTAGTATTTTAATACCACGATGAGTCGGTTGTGTGTCTTAGTCGTTACTTTTTTCGTGATTAGCATTGTGGCAGCGCAAGATTATGAATTTAATTTGTCTTTTTTAAGAAGTGGGATCATTCCTGATGTATTGTCCGTCGGGCCTACTAGTCGCATGACAGTAAGTTATGTTTTTTACAAACTATTGCCAACGGTATCTACGGTGTGACCCATATCATTTGTGAACGTCAAAAATTATCCGGCGGGCTTTGCCCCGGGAAGACTATGGCTAAGATCTTAGCCATAGTCTTCCCGTATTCCACATCCGAATCCGTTAAAATGCGTGATGGTTTTTAAAATATTTTTTATTAACATCTAAGTAACATTAGTATGATAAAAACATGGGCACCTGGAGGGAGTGCAAGGGCTCGCCGTCCGATCAGAACCAGGGGGGCTTCTCTAAGCCCAAAGTCTGTAGTTTCGGGCTCAGTTGCGGGCGTATTCTACTCCGTATCACCTACAGACTTTCAACACGATTTTCTGTCAAATCGTGTTGTCATTAGTTCTCAGTGGTTAGGTGATACGGAGTAGAATACGCCCGCAACTAAGCTCGAAACTACGGTCTTCGGGCTTAGAGAGTAGCCCCCCAAGCCCGGGTTGACGGCGACGGTGGAACACAACGGTGTTCCACGCGCGCCTCAAAAAGAAGATAATAGTAGACGGGGCTCGCTAAGGCCAGTGCTTGCCAGGATTGCGGATGAAGAAGATTGAATGAAGATGAAGGATTTGATGACCTATGACGACATATATTTCGATGTGGCTTGGAAAGTCGGTGAATACTAGGTTGATGACCTATTACCTAGATGCAAAAAAAAACGCTGAATCAATCATTCTGCTTAGCCTTTTCTCGACTCAAGTTGTGGTCGGCTAACAGTCTAACCGGGCATTTGAACATCTGCCGGGATTTGGTCGTCTACCCTAAGGATATAGGGATTTGGTCAGAGGATTAGCATTGCCATACAACGTGGCAATGCTGCCAGTCATTTGAAAACAGTTCCAGTCGACACCGATACGGAGGACTTTTTTGACGCCATATTTTAGGGTTATGTTGGTTAGGAGATTTTATTTCAAGTATTTACAGTCAGTAAAGTATTTTAATAAAAACAGCTGTAATTATGCAAATAGATAGAGTATCCTTAGAACTTCTTAACTTCCTCATTGCGAAACTTATACGGAGAAATAAGGTGTCGCTGGTAAGTCATCAAGTGGTAATTTCATCCATTTTAACGGCACATGTGTGAGTACTGTGTACCTTAAACTTAAGCTATAGTTATCAGTTTTAGGTTTTTTTTTACTTGAATGTACCCTGGCGGTTGGGAGTGTCATGCTCACACAAAAGTCTGGCTGATGGTGGCGTATGCGTTGGATCATTTGGCTCCCTTCAAAATGGTTGAGCCGAATGGTGTTAGCGCATGCGTCATGTTCGTGAACGGGCGCTGTCAGTTGGGACTGGTCATTTCTCAGTTGCCATGGTTTATTTTAAACATTTCTTTGAATTGTTCCTTTTTTCCCGGACGCTTTTATCCTGCTCGTCTTTTACATCGTTCTCACATGTTTGTATAATTTCAACTTGATGTAAACAAAAATTTGTAACAATTTATTATTTTTTAAAAGAGTGTCCGTGGAGTTTCTTGCACGTTCTTCTCCATAGAGATCTACGCTTTGGAACGTGCAAATAGCTTCATCTTTTTGGACTGACCGACCTTGACAATTCAAAAGTGCCTGTAAATGGTTTATTTGAAATATACGATTTGATTTGATTTGATTTGATAAGTCTCTACTTGTAAAGCAAGCCTCTGCATTCGACTGCTGTAAACTTAAGGCACATGATACAGATACACACTGCGTTAATTTAGTTAATGCCATGCCAATTAAACAGCCTAATACCTACATTTATGTATTTAGGTACTTATGCAGAACTTTAAATTCTTCGTTAATATAATATTTGCCAAGTAAGATAACAAAGTGCAAGGTAATTTGTAAGGGGCATTAAAACAAGTAATTAACAAGAGATAGATAACCTCTTGCAAAGCGTGCTAATTATCTCACTACGGCGGCTATGTTTATTAGGTTTCTATCGGTTATTTGAGACACAAATTCTTCATCATCATCTGCCTAGCATTTTCCCAACTATATTGGGGTCGGCTTCCAGTCAAACCGGATTTCAGCTGAATACCAGTATTTTACGTGGAGCGGCTGCCAACCAGACCTCTATAACCCATTAACTGTGTTACACGGTAATTCTTGGCAAGACTGGAGCCAAATTTACTGGTGTCTGGCAATCCGTAACGACTGCCAAAGATCTAAAAATGACAGCCGGGACTAACGGCTTTACGTGCTTTCCGAGGCAGGGAGGAAACTCGGTACGTTAAGATGGTCATCCTCACCCGTCCACATCCATCTTGGCAAGCTTTGCTTAACCTCGAAGATCGACCTGTGCGGCTGTTATTTTTTAGCCACGAGCTCCTGACACAAATTCTTAAATTGTAAAAATGAAAGAATATATTCCAAAATCCGCCTAAATTCTCAGAAGGTGAGTACGGAGAATCCGAGAAAAAATAAATTTACCTCATCGTTTCTTTCTTTCTTTCTAATTTTAGGTCTCCGTACCCAAAGGGTAACCAACGGAACTCTATTACTAAACCTCTGGTGTCTGTCCGTCCGTCCGTCTGTCTGTCAGCGAGCTGTATCTAAAGATGCATAATAGACAGACGGTTGAATTTTCACAGCGTATTTCTATTGCCGTATGGTGTCGGCCGGTGCCGTAAAAGAATAATACCATCCCATCACTTCCCGTGGGTGTCGTAAGCGACTAAGGGACTCGCCAGAGAATGGGCAGCAGCGTTCTCTGTAAAACGCAACACCACATACTGCGATCGCCAATCCGCCTGCCAAGCGTGGCGATTATGGCAACCCCCACCCCCCTTTGTGGGAGGCCTATGTCCAGCAGTGGACGTCTTCCGGCTGTTATGATTATGATGATTTCTATTGCTGCTATAATAATCCTACTAATATTACATCACGTCAGAACGGCTGAACGGATCTTGATGAAATTGGCACAGAGGTAGATTACCTATAGTCTGGAATAAAACATAGGATTTTTTTGTCCCGGGAGTATTATACCTAGGGATCACGCGGGCGAAGTCGCTAGCAAAAGCTAGTAAACAATAAAATTTAAAAAAAAAATACCTAAATAAAACAATTAAAGGGACAAAAAAGAAATACACGTTTCTTGTAGATATGGGAGCCCCATATCTACAAGAAACGTGTATTTCTTTTTTGTTTTATGGTACGGGTCCCTTAGTGTCCGACATGCACTTGGCCGGTTTCCTTATTTAATTTCTTCATATATATGTATTAATTTTAGGAAAACTTACAGCTAATACAAAACAATAGAAAGTAACAACATGTAAAAAATGGCCATTTACAAGTTTTCACATATATGTTGAGTTATAAAAACAATTACACGAAAACAGCTAGCACGCTATTAATTTCGTTCAATGCTTAAGAAAGAAAAACAACGAATAACTCAAAACGGTGATCAAGCACCAAAGAAACGATCAGTCAAACTTTTTTAACACTGCTGGTAAACAAATCAACCTCGACATCCTGACACATTATATTTAACGTACGACAAGCTCTTATCAAGTACGTGTTCTTTCTGTAGTTTGTTTTAACTTGAGGAACATGAAGGAGACGCGATCTACGAAGAAATGCACACGGTACACGAAGTCCAATCCTGCTCACCAGCTCAGGGACATCAGTAGATCCGTTCATAATATTAAATAAAAATGCAAAATCTGCAATTCTCCTTCGCTCATGTAAAGGCAGAAAATGGAATTTTCTACATCGACTCATGTAATTGGGAAGAAAGATCTTTGAGGGATATTGGGTGTACTTTAAAAATCGCTTTTGTATGCTTTCGATGCGATTTATGTAAAAATTATAGTTGGGATTCCAAATTTGAGAAGCATTTTCCAGGTGGCTACGGACAAACGCACAGTAAAGAATTTTCATCGTCATAACATTCTTAAAGTCAGTAGAAAGCCTAAAAATAATACCCAAAGCTTTAGAAGCCTTACTGACAATGTTATTTATATGAGCATCAAACAAAAGCTTCAAGTCAAATGTAACTCCAAGGTCCCGAATGACATTGATTCTTGCTATTAGGGTATTGGACAGCTTATAATCACATTGTATAGGGTTTGACTTACGAGTAAATGTACATACATAACATTTGGAAACATTTAAGTCTAATCTATTTTTAGCACAGTAATCTTGGAACCGGTCCAAATCTTCCTGTAAAAGGCATGCATGCTCAATAGTCGACACTAGACCCAGAATTTTCAAATCATCCGCATACAGTAGAATTTTCGAACGTAGGAAACAAGATGCTATGTCATTTATAAAAATGTTAAATTAAAGAGGACCCAACAAGGATCCTTGAGGAACCCCCGATGGAATGTACATAACTCTCGACGTAAACCCATTGAGGACCACCGTCTGGCACCTGTTCTCCACATATGATGAGAACCACCTAAACAAGTTACCCCTCACACCAACCAATAAAAGTTTACGCATTAGGACTGCATGATCAATTCGATCAAAACATTTGCTGTAGTCAGTGTATATAACGTCGACCTGAGCCCTCTCGGACATGTGCTCCGTTAGAAAGTCACTACAGACAGCGAGATTGAGTGTTTGAGTGTTTTTTGTTCTTAACTTCAGGTGCAGTACAACGACAGTGCGTTATTCGATGCAGGTGATGTTTTGACTCCAACCCAAGTCAAAGATATTCCAATGGTGACGTGGAACAACAGGCCGAACACGTTTTATACTGTCGTGATGATCGGTTAGTATTGTGTCGAGTTGTTATCCTTCACTTGCCCTAAGGGTTGTACCCTTACGAGTGTTTGTGAGATGCGCAGGTTTATACATGGTATGTCTGGGTCGCAAGGACTTAAATTGAAACAACAACGTCCGATAGTTACCCATTTCCTTTTTTTAATGAACCGAAAAACTTTTACGGTCAGTACCTATAAATCTGCTACCCTAAACAAATACTTGTTTTTTTTTCATCTGTTTTTAGGGTTCCGAACATCAGTGAAAAACGGAACCCTTATAGGATCACTCGGGTGTCTGCCTGTCTGTTTGTTCGTCTGTAACAGAGTGTTTTCTCCGGATCTTCTAGACCGGTTCAGTTGAAATTTAATATACATATGAACTTCTGCGACCCAAACACGGACACGTTATGTAAATCAATATTTTTTTTAGTATGGGGGTCACTTTTGGGGATAAAATTAGAAAATTAAAAAAAAAGTTTTTCAAACTGTCGTGTGACATTTATCAAATTTATGATTGAGGATGTTAATTATATTTGTGAAAAATGACCATTTCCCCCCTTATCTCCGAAAGCACTGAGCCTAAAATTTTGAAAAAAATGTAGATAATAGTTATATATCTAAAGATTACAGCAAAACCTATAAGAAGTCTGTAGTGTTAAATTAACATGTTAAAAAGTGAATTGGTTCGGAACGCTTTGCACGCGAGTCCAACTCGCATTTGGCCAGTTTTTTTTTTGTTGAAACATGCCAATTTGGCATGTCAATTGGGTTTTACCCTAGACTCCCCAACTCCTTTACATGAGACTTCAAAATTACGGATTGAATTTGTATATCTCTGCCAAACCCGTTGCCCGTTGCCCGCTGCCCGTGGCCCGTAGTCCGTTGGAGACAAATCAGGGGTATTTATTCAAATTCCCAGATCTCGATGCGCCTTCCCGTGAGAAGCCGACGTATCGCGAGTGGCTGCACTGGCTGGTGGTCAACGTGTATGGCGACAATATCGCTGGTGGAGACACTATCGCGGAGTATGTCGGAGCTGGCCCTGGTAGGGACTCCGGCCTGCACAGATATGTGTTCCTAGTGTATGAACAACCTTACTGGGTGGTGTTCCGTGAACCTAGACTTACGAACAGGTTAGTTGTTGTTAGCAAATGTTTTAAGACTATGAGTTGTGTTTGGAGTTTTCCTACAGATGATATTCGCTGATGTCTATCTCATAAGTTATTGGTATTGATAATTAGAATAAGAATAAGCTAATGTAGGTATTTGGATATTGTTGTAAAAATACCTAACAACAACAGCATTGTAGGTATCATCATTATATCTGTAACTATTTTGACAGAACGGTTAGTTTTGTACGGTGATATCTTGCTGTATCTGATGGCTAGATAATTAAATTACTCAGGCTCACTAGATACAGATTCTATAAAATACTATTAACATTATTACTATAATTGGAAATAAGGTATTTTTGTTGGTGCCTTTGGTAAGAAAACTCTGAGAATAAACTATTTCTCTCTTGTTATAAAACAAGACCTGCTTGTTTTGACGACGCGTTGAAATAGACAGTAGGAACTAACCAGTCTCAATGGTCGTCAACCAAGTAAACGTTTAGGGTAAGAACTCGACTCTGTACGTCTATCATAAGTTTTATCAATCTACACTCGCTAATTTCTCGTTTTTACTCGTTTTATTTTTTTAGTTGTTAACTAAAGTTTTACTTGCAACTTGCTTGGTTGTTAGTTAACAACTTAAAAAAATAATAATTACAAACTTATTTTTTTTTTAAGTTTTCATATATTATTTTAACTACAGTCGCTAGCGAGTATAAATTGATAAAACTCATGGTAGACGTACTGGCGAGCTTATACCCTGTGAACTATACAGTCATAGTGTACTACGACTCTGACATTTTCATTCTGGATGACCAAATCGAACTCGTTAAAAATAGATTACGGAGCGTTTAAATTCGCGTCACAGATTCTGGAGCGTTTAAATTCGCATCACAGATTCTGGAGCGTTTAAATTCGCGTCACAGATTCTGGAGCGTTTAAATTCGCATCACAGATTCTGGAGCGTTTAAATTCGCATCAAATATTCTGGAGCGTTTAAATTCGCATCACAGATTCTGGAGCGTTTAAATTCGCATCACAGTCGCAAACTCCTTAATCCTTCATTTTGACAAGTATTTGACCTTGGGTAGATGATATTGCGACTTGACTTTGGATGCTTTTTAAGCGACTTCAAAAAGGAGGAGGTTCTCAATTCGCCGGAATCTTTTTTTTTGTATTTAAATTCCCTGATTACTCGAAGACCGGGACCGATTTGGAAAATACTTTTTTTGGTTGAAAGGGTAGATTTCCCAGGAGGTGGTGGTCACTAAGCAAGGATCTGACGATGGAATCCTGAAGAAATAGAGATGGAACCCTTCAAATTTTATAGGCACACTTGAGTGGAAATTATATTTTTTTTTTCCAACTCCTCTGCTGTACTTTTCTGATTAATTACTTTACTGACAGTTGATTCGCTTGAAGTAATTTCTCTCTTTATTTAGCTCTTGTTACACCGTATTATTTTTATGCTCTTATTGTATTAACCGACTTCCAAAAAAGGCGGTTCTCAATTCGGTGGGTATTTTTTTATGTATATACATCGATTACTCCGAGTTTTCTGATCCGATTTTTATTTCGATGCGGTATACTCACCATTTGGTCCCGTAAAAATTTGATACAGTTTAGTTCAGTAGTTTTTATTTTATGAGCATTTTTGCTTATTTCAATATCTGCGTAAACGAAGATGTCGTCCATATATGACCACTTAAAAGTGAAAAATAAAAAGCCTTTTAACAAAAAAAAAAAACCGACTTCCTTGGAAGTCCCTTATATTTTTTTGAAAAAGTTTTTAAAGAAGAGTATTTCTAACCTCTGTTGTGTTCTTTCTCAGGTCAATGGCCAACCGAACACTGTTTTCGGTAAGTAAGTTCGCAAAGAAGTACGAGTTGGGCGACCCGATCGCGGGCACCTTCTTCGAGGCTGAGTATGATGACTATGTGCCCGCTCTGTACCGGCAACTCGGCGCGGCGAGCAGTGGTCCGCGGGCAACGCTGAACTCTTATGTGATCGCTCTTACGGGTCTTGTGATGGCATTGACTCTAATGAAGTGAGCAACTATGAAGTCAATCTGCAGTGCGATTCAGAAAACGTCTCACCGTGTGTGGCAGACGCTTTATTTCTGGTTTTGATATTAAGAAGGCAATAAATGTATGTGGATACATTTATTGCCTTCTTAATATCAAAACCAGAAATAAAGCGTCTGCCTGCGTCTGTTTCCAAACGCTTACAACCCTAATCTCTTCAAAGTTAGAGTGCACAGGCTCCTTCTGGGTAAGCTCGCTCCATCGTAAACTTTGTCTCGGTCATCTCTGGTCTAGACTAGAGTCAAGAGCAAACCCATCACAAATAAAAAAAAATAAAGACATAAAGCGGTCCTATGTCCACTTCTATCGTGATCCTTTACGTTCTTATGTAAAACGGTTCATACATATTGTTTGGGTATCTACGACGTACTAGGAAAAGGTCAATGTACTTTATTGCAACTTTATCTGGCGCCCACCGTAAGGTGAACATGAAGTGAGCCGTCAATCCATACAGACCAAATGGAAAAAAAAGATATGTCGTTAATGTGTGATTGAGGACACATTAACGGCATATCTTTTTTTTTTCATTCTTTTGATTTGTAAAAGTATAACTTTCATTTTTATTTTTGCGATGTTTAGCAGTTGTCCTAGAGCTGTAAAAAATTCTGGCTTGTAACATTGTTGCGGAGAAACACTGATTTTCTAAGATACAGGTATTAACCTAGTTTAGAGGTCAGTGTTTCAATGATTACTACCTAGCGTAAGCCTATCAATGTATGTACCATGTGTATCATCATCATCATATCAGCCGAAAGACGTCCACTGCTGGACATAGGCCTCCCCCAAGCGTCGCCACAACGACCAGTCCTGTGCGTCTCGTATCCATATCACCATGTGTATACCATTGTAATAATTATTTAGGCTTTAGTTCAATAAAGATTTATTATTATTATTATGACAGTTCACTTCATGATCACTTCCCTGAAGCTTTCTGGGTGAAATTTTGACATAATTGACTGTGTGTACAAACATATTTGAAGGGTACAGGCGAAAAACAAGGATTGTCACAAAAACCAGTTTCTGCGTACACATTTTATTTTTTCAAAGTGTATGGACTTTCTTCTACGTATCTAATCCTAAATATTACTAATAGGAGCTAAAATTTACCTCACTGAGATTATTTTTAGGTACAAAGAAGCCTTGGTAATTGTTTAAGCCATGAAAAGTCAAATGAATTTTATGTGACACTAGTTGACCCGAGCAACTTCGTCTGCTCCACTCCTATTGGTCTTAGCGTGATGATATATAGCTTATATAGCCTTCCTCGATAAATGGGCTATCTAACACAGAAATAATTTTTTTTTCAAACAAACTCTTCGGCTTTATATCTATACTAATATATAAAGCTGAAGAGTTTGTTTGTTTGTTTGCTAGAACGCGCTAATCTCAGCAACTACTGGTCCGATTTGAAAAATTCTTTCAGTGTTGGATAGCCCATTTATCGAGGAAGGCTATAGGGTATATACTATCACGCTAAGACCAAAAGGAGCGGAGCAGTAATGAAAATTGTGACGCAGACGACGTTGCGCGGGTCAGCTAGTGTCTAAATAAAAATAAAGTCGGTTTTTGCGTAATTAAAATAACATTTAAATTGATATTCGACATTTTTACCAACAGTTTAGCGAGGGATTACTATAAGAAGCCGCTACATATTACAAAATTGCAGATATTTATGGGTCTAACCTTAGCAATGTTAATCATCATGCTATACTTTCAAGAAGCTGAGCAGCGAAAAACCATGACATAAATAAGATCGGCTTTTTCTTTATATTGTCGTCAGTAGTCATATACCATCGGTTTAAAGTTCGTATATATCTTATCTTAGAGATCTTATCTAGCGTAACATTTTACTTTCCGACTTATTCGCGAACGAATTCGCGGGCAACAGCTAGTATGTTATACTAGCTGACCCGTGCAACTTCGCCTGCGTCACAATTTTCATTATTGCTCCGCTCCTATTGGCCTTAGCGTGATGGTATATAGCCTATAGCCTTCCTCGATAAATGGGCTATCTAACACTGAAAGAATTTTTCGAATCGGAGCAGTAGTTCCTGAGATTAGCGCGTTCAAGCAAACAAACAAACAAACTCTTCAGCTTTATATATTAGTATAGTATTAGTATAGATTAAGACAGTAAAGATATAGATTCCTTGTTTTTTGCCTGTAAACCTTCATTTGTTTAAGATGGTACATGTTGACATGATTATCTTCAATTAAGGGGAGGTACTTATTTCATATCAGCACTATCACGGCATGCACCACGTTTGCACGGTGACCAGTGCATTATACTTTTTACAGTAAGCTAAGTTTTGTTAGTGGTTGTTTGTTAAAGTTTCTCATTAAAAATGAATTTCATACGATAATGTTTTATTTCGTGGTTCCCAATTTATTATTCAGATAAGGTAGATTTGGAAGACGAGAGACAGTGAGATGTGAAAATCTTTGTAGACTATTTAGACGGACAAGTTTTGTCTTAAATAAAAAAATGATATGCGTTTCAATTCAGGATAAATTTTCAAAACTCTGTAGAACCAGCAATAAAGGATTATTTTATTTATTTTTAAGGTTGTAGTTGAACTTTTGGAGATCGGCTGACTTCCAATATGTAATGACAACCTAATTAGCTATATTATACCCCCGGGACACGAACTACAGTGGCCATTCAGGAAATATTTAAACCTATTGTGGGCCTAGATTGTCCGCTGTAGATACAATCTGACCAAATGGGGTATCATAGACCCATTCCAATCACAGTACGAGCGTGGAGCATCTTTGCAGGACATGCTCACCTACTTTTCGGCTCTTTTAGTACTCTGAAACAAGCACACAAACCGCGACCCGCCGCCTTCCGGCCTCGCCGCCGAGGCCCCGCGCGACGTCCCAGTAGTAATAATAGCAATGTTGTTATTGCTCCCCGTCTTTTGCCTAACGAGCCAGCCCGCGCCGCTGAGCCACTAGCCAGCCTGTCCCTTGCTGCCCTCCCGATAACGATGCCGAGGCCCGTACCCCACAGGGGGTGCCCCCAGCGACCAGAGTTGTAGGTTTAAGTATTTGTTTGCCTTGGCTGGGGGCTTTAGAGTCATATCTGAGGCCACCACAGGCTAGCCCGGTTGAGTAATAACCACCCTTCTGGAGGTGAACTACGAGTGGGACCACTCGTAGTTCGTACTCGTCCAAAAAAAAAAACCCAACCACCTGCACCTCGCAAGATCTGAACGTGGCTAAAGACAGCGAGGCAAGTGGACACATATCTACCTACTGGTCGGACAAAGTTTTTAAAAGCTGATTCCGATTACTAACCGACTATAATTATGAAGATGAAAGAAGATACGAAAAGAATCAGAAGATTTTGATACTTAACAAGGTAAATATTTATTTTTTAATGTTGCCCCCATAGAAATATAAAAAACAGGTTGCCCCACACTAAGAATTTCTCCTGAATCGTGGGTGCGTTTACAAACATACAAAGTGACATACACAAACAGCCAGACCCGGAACAACTATCTGTAAGCCATACAAATATTTGGGAATCGAACCCGCGGGAATAGAACCCGCGACACGCTGCGCAGCGGTCAATCACTCAACCACTGCGCCAACCGTGTCGTTAAATTTTTACACTTCTTCATTTTTAACAACAACTAATCCGCTCTGGGCGTGCAAAATGGTCTAATAGTGGCTTCACTCGATACAGACTTTGAACTAAACTACTTTTTTATATATATACATTTCTATCAATAGCAGTATCATAGTGTGCTAGCTAACAAGTTATAAATTTCGTGTCATGTATTAATTACTTAGCATACTTTTATATAGATTCAAATTCTTAAAACGTTACAGACAGATGTGTTGCTGGGGAGTTTGTTGGCTACTTCTTCTCCACAGCTAAAACACTAGGAAGTGGTGAGGAAAAAAAATTTGCAATTTTTTGCAGTTTTATGCTAGCCAGACGCACGTTTGAATCGTCTGGAGACGCGTCTCGGCCCGGGCCAGCTTGCTATAGCGTTTTTAGAATTTAGCCAGGAACAAAAATGTGCAATTTTTTGCAGTTCTATGCGAGCCAGACGCACGTTTGAGGCGTCTGGAGACGCGTCTCGGCGCGGGCCAGCTAGCTATAGCGTTTTTAGAATTTAGCCAGGAACAAAAATGTGCAATTTTTTGCAGTTCTATGCGAGCCAGACGCACGTTTGAGACTGCGTTAATAAAGAACCGACTTGTGACTGACACGTTTGAGGCGTCTGGAGACGCGTCTCGGCGCGGGCCAGCTAGCTATAGCGTTTTTAGAATTTAGCCAGAAACAAAAATGTGCAATTTTTTGCAGTTCTATGCGAGCCAGACACGGGCGGGCGTTTTGGGGGACAGTCTTTTGTAAAACTTGACGTTCAAAAAGTGCTGGCTCTCAGCCTAATTTGAATAACCGACTTTTGATTTTGACTTTAAGAACAAAAAAATCTGTCACACCGATATTTGTCTAATTTGTTGCACAGACAAAATATAGAAGTTTATACGTATAAAGTCTTTATTGTGTGGACCCACCATAAGCCCTGTGCCCTAACACGGACAGGTGACAGGCCTCTAATTAATACTAATTTAATCGAGGATGTTTTGTACGTACTTTACAGAAGAACGTGGTGATACCTATTTCAAGCTGTATTCATTATTGTTTGTCTTTAAGTCAAAATACACCCGATAATGAGCCACGCAGACGTGCTAATTATATTATTAAGGTTTTTATTCACAATTGTCAGCCATTTCACAAAATTGTGTTAATCACGGAAACAACCGGTCTCAAGTCATTTGTGTTCTTTATCTATCTTATAAAGTTTTGAATTTGGAATACTTAAAGGTTTATTTTCATCCAGTAAGAAAAGATTTTAGGAGATTTCAACTCCGGTTGGAAATGGGAGGGGTAGCCTTGTATGAAGTTTTAAATAGCCCAAAAAGATAGGTACCTACAAGTTTCGCTAAGAGATCATCAACTTATCTCAGTTTATTTAATCTGGACAGAATTTAATCTAGCTAGCAGAATAGTAACAAAGAATAAATAGCTTATTGCATACTTAACCTTTTTTTAGGGTCTGAAATTTTCAAAGGATTCTTTCAGCTCTGGGCGGAGCGGAAGAGAGTGTCCAGACTCTTACTGACTAAAACCCATCCGTGTTCCTCCTAGTGCCCTTTGCGTTTCAGGACCGCGGTGACTCTTTCGAACAAATTCCGCAACCCTGGGTGAAGCAGAAGGGAGTGTCAGACTCTTACTGACTAAAACCCATCCGTGTTCCTCCTAGTGCCCTTTGCGTTCCAGGGCCGCGGTGACTCTTTCGAACAAATTCCGCAACCCTGGGTGAAGCAGAAGGGAGTGTCAGACTCTTACTGACTAAAACCCATCCGTGTTCCTCCTAGTGCCCTTTGCGTTCCAGGGCCGCGGTGACTCTTTCGAACAAATTCCGCAACCCACTGAGTGACCTACACATAATAGGATTCTGTGTAATAAATTAAGATAATAGATACCTACCTGCATGAAGTGTCTATAAATATGAAAACCATGATGGTTGTGGTTTGCAACGACAAATGACATAGGTATCACGGTGGTTTTCTGTAAGATCGAACAAACCACCAATTTGTTTCAACAAACAATAGTCCAAAGAACATATTTATAACTCTGTATATATGTAGTTCCATTGAGTACCTACGAAGACATCTGAAATGATTAATTTTCCAAGTATTTATTGAATCTTCCGTTTATTTTTCAACATTTAGGTGGTTGCAAGTGTCATGATCGCTCTAACGCGGGCTTGACTGATCCTACTCTCGACTATTAGGAAGGAAATAATGTCAACCTTCATTTTCTAAAGCTTGAGCTCACTAGGCACGTATATCCTTTTCCTATCTATACTAATATATAAAACTGAAGGGTTTGTTTGTTTGCTTGAACGCGCTAATCTCAGGAACTGCTGGTCCGATTTGAAAAATTATTTCAGTGTTTGATAGCCCATTTATCGAGGAAGGTTATAGGCTAACGCTAAGACCAATAGGAGCGGAGCAGTAATGAAAATTGTGACGCAGACGAAGTTGCGCGGGTCAGCTAGTGTCAATAATAAAACTGAGGGACGTAGGTTAGAACAAAAATTCTAAATCAAGATGTATTGCTTCATCCCATTAGGAGCTATAATGCCAGAGATATACATCAAAATTATAACACCCCTCTTTTTGGTCGGAGATTAAAATAAAACTCCACACAAATTAAACACAGGTATTTACTTATAAAAAATCAATCAATCTTTCTACCACTCCTTCTTCTTCTTAGTGGAACTCTTGTGTGTGTGAACTATAACGTGTCTGTGAAATAAACTTTCTTTCTTCTTCTTGTGTACCTACTTCGGACTTTCTTTCACCCCTTCACACTCTTGCTTCATTCTGCATCACACACGCCTACCATCTACAACATTCTCTCTATTTCATTGAGGTTTGCTGTAAGAAAACCCAATTGTGAGTTAAACTCGCCATTGTACCTACTTACTTTGTATATTACATGCTCGCATTACAGCTGTACCATATTATAAATACAAAAGATTTGTGTGCAAAAAAAAAATAAGAACTATTTACACAACACTAAAACATAAACACATACACATATTTTTTTTTATTGACATTTTTTTAAAATCATTTAAATACCTATTTATTCCAATTAAAATTTTATACGTTTCAATCAATTCAACTGATAATTTTAGTCCGCAAAGGGGATTGGATGTCATATTTGTATAATGAACTAACATAGTATTAAGTGCTACTAACACCTAATGTGGAACAAAAGTTTTCTTGTTCTGAATAAATATTATTATTTTATGTATAACACTCTAAACGCCGAGACTCTTGTACAGTAGGGGCACATAGTCGTCGAACTGTGCGCGGTAGAAGTTGCCGGCGACAGGCGCTCCGAGGTTGTACTTCTCCGCAAACTTCTTGGTGGAGAAGGCGGCGCGACCGTCAATGGACCTGGAGTCGAGGAGATCATTAAAATATACAGTAGTTTATGAGCTTAGACTACTAGTTTTAGACAGGAAATGTTTGTTCGATTTTTTGACATCGCTGGTTGCTATGACAAAGCCGACAGGCGCAGTCAAGAGAAGTAGACTCAAAAGAATCTACTTAGTGAAATTAAATACCAGAATTTCACTCAAGTTTGCTCAGTTGCCCTTTTTTTTTTGGAAATCAATCGTACCTATTGTTCAGAAGTCAGGCTATTTTTCTGAAAACGATAGGTAGATGCTTATTTGCTACCAATGGACAATAGGTATCATCGAAAAACACAGGTAGGCAAAAGATACCGTAAAATATGAGGCTAGTTACTCACTTGTTAGTCAGGACCTTCTCATCAAAGCTCAGCTTGCCGGGCTGCTTGTACACAATGTACACGTAGCGGTGGATGCCGGTGCCCTCTGGCGGGCCGGAGCCGATGTAGCCCGACAGTACTTCGCCCCGGGCCACGTCCCCGCCGGGAATGTTGCCCACCAGCCAGTGGTGCCACTCGCGGTACACTGGCTCGGGCCCATCGTAGTTGTCGGGGTCTGAGAAGACAGAAAATGTATTGATGGTAGTTTCAATTTGTCTTGTTATACACATTTACTGGGCTGTGAAGGTCCGATGAGTGGATCCATGTCAAATACGTACATCGTTGCAGAGGTGGATCCAGAATTGTCATTTGGCGGGGTCTCGACCCCTCTGAGGCTAGGTTTTAGCAAAGTAAACATTAAAAATCACATAACATTTTATTTTGCTTAACGCAATACAATGCCTCCTTGGATTACTTTCCGTAAATTCCTCATTGACTTCGTTAGGTAGGACTACCAAAGATATATCGGACTTTTGGGGGGGGCTTGAGCCCCTTAGCCCCCTCTGGATCCGCCCTTGCATCGTTGTGATACACGGTGTATCTTTAAGATGGCTTTCAGTCTAACTAGAAGCAGTCGTGTACCAGTTATTGACATGGAGCCAAAGTTAGGAAAAGACGAGGCTGGTTTTTATAGTGTGAACTTGTCCTTTACAGGTTAAACCTAGATCAATAACAAAAATAAAATACACATGAAGAGAACACTAAGCAGCGCATTTGTTTGGAGCTAACTGCATCGCTTACCTACAGTCTATGGTAGAATCTGAACCAGGGGGGCTACTCTCTAACGAAATCCGTAGTTTCGGGCTTAGTTGCGGGCAGGCATTTTCTACTCCGTATCACCTAACCACTGAGAACTAATGATAACCGGTCTATATCCGGATCCAACTCCCCCATCCCCAAAATGAGCAGGCTTCTTAATAATTGCCATCAATCAATAGATATTTATTCCACATCACTTCAAAAATTCAAGCGCCAAGTCCATAAAAACTAATCGATATATTACCTCTTTTTTTTTGTTTGTTATTTTTGTATCTGCTCTGTTTCTGAAGCTGTCCACTAGTTGTTGTGAGTGTTATTTCTGCACTATTATTATAATTTTATAAGAGTTTTTTTTTTTTTTGCATGCTGTGTCTATCGCATCATATTGTACACTATGCTTGTATTATATTGCTTGTGTTATTAGTATAAACAGTGTAACAATTGTAGATAGGCTAATAAATAAATAAATAAATAAATAACACGATTTGACAGTTGCTGTGAAATCGTGTTGTCATTCATTCCCTGTTCGGGTTCGGGACTAATCGTAAGTCTGTAGGTGATACGGAGTAGAATACGCCCGCCCGCAACTAAGCCCGAAACTACGGATTTCGTTAGAGAGTAGCCCCCCAGCAATCTGAATACGACACAATAAGCTATTTAAACTATAACTGGATCTACAATTTTAACCAATGATTAAATTGATCAAACCAAAATACTACTTTAGTCTCTTACAACGGCAGCCCACTACATCTATCCAATGACTACTACACATTCATTTTGAAAAAAAGAACGATATTTATGAATATTAGAATTATAAAAAAAATGTAAATATTATTAATTTTTATTATGACGCATGACGTAGTTTGAAACATCTAAGAGCGACCGCATTCCCAGACATGTGTTCCAAGTACGGCATGGCGGAATGAAACGGCGACATTGTTTTGATACGTAAATATTATTAACAAGGTGTTTCATTATTCTAATGCATTATTTGTTTTTATTGTACCTATCATCTTAATGAATTATTTTAAAAAATAATCGCGCATAGAGCAAAGGCCTAAAGGTAGTTTATGTCGGGCACATTAAGTGTCTTCCTTTGTAAGACGATTAAAATGGCATCATGTAGCTGATAAGACTTGATTTGTTCCCGAGAAAACTACCATCTCATCTTTAGGGTACGGAGGGACAGACGTGACTCTCAGAATGTAAATTGATTGTGGCTGTCCCCACAGTAGATAGTATTAGGGCGAAATTCACCTATTGAAACTGACCGCGATTATTTCAAGCTGAACTCGGTTGACGCCTTGTTCACGCCTGAGTTCGGAACTCCACTTTTAATTCACCGATACAAAATGAACGAGCTTAACTTCTGATCGGTCGCTTTTCAGCTTTCAGCGTCTTTAAGCCGAGCAAGTTTAAACTGGTGCACTGGTTTACCGGTCGATATTTGTCTCTGGTTTGTGATGTCAGTGTTCTGATACTAACCTGTGAAGATGAGCATGTAGAAGCTGGCAGGGTCAGCGCTGAAGGAGTCGCTGGGCTGTTCCTTCACCTGCGTGGGAGACAGCTCATTGCCCTGAAACGCGATGGTGCCGGTGGGGTACTTCAACTAGAAACATTAGAACGTGTTCTGGTACTAACCTGTGAAGATGAGCGTGTAGAAGCTGTCAGGGTCAGCGCTGAAGGAGACGCTGGGCTGTTCCTTCACCTGCGTGGGAGTCAGCTCATTGCCCTGGGACGCGATGGCGCCGCTGGGGTACTTCAACTGGAAACATTAGGACAAGATAAGAGTGCATCAGGGCAGAGAAAGTCTAGTGGTCTGCTAGGCTTGGATCTTGGGATTGGCAGAGTATTTGAAACTTTGAATAAGAAAATAGTCAGCAGCAGCTAGAAGTCTACATTTGTGCCCAGTTCCTAACAGTAAGAATGCCTACTAAAACAGCGGTAGATAGATGTACCGGCAAAATGTGGCTAGGGTAATTAGCATGACGCTCTACAGTCATATATTGTATGTATCTGCCCATCTGCAACTGCCACTCAAATATATTAAAAGAACAAGGCCAGATATCCAGCAAACGATAGACAGCATCAACATGCTCATCCATAAACTTAAAATAACCTTATAGAGGTAGTTTAGTTTGCTTTGAATATCTAAACCTAGTAGGTGCGTACAAATTCCGCACAAGCACCATTGTTGAAGTAGGTACCTCATTATAAAACACAGACATTCAGGCATGTTATCAACTAACGCGTACGATTTGAAAACAATTTAGCTACACATTTCTACGGGAGCTACCCACCGAGTTCGTAGCTGGTGCCCGCATAATATTCGACCTTGTGATTCTAGCATATAAATTCTTCATTTGATTGCATTTTTTTATAGTGTCATTATTATAAGCCTATTAGGTAGGTACATACCTACAGCGTTTATGGGCTGATAAAAACAACAGATAATTTATTCTCAACGGTACCGTAAAATATTGTACATACATAGGTACCCATATACATAGTAAATTGACTGTAATTTTTTTTGCTCAACTTATCGCTGTTGGGATAGTTTGCACGCAAGAATACCTAAGAAATCTAGCGATAATTTTGAATTCTTCTTCTTATCGTGTGGGCAGTAAGGTCTAGCGATAATTTTGAATTACATTGTTATCAATCATTATAAGAATATTACATCATTGATTTATGTCATATTATCATAATGAATGAGTGATTGATTCTTAACTAATTAGTGAATGTTTTCGCGTTTCTGCTGATATGATACAAGTTATACCTGCTTATAAAATAATAAATTAGCTAACATTATTATCTCGTCTACAATCGGTCTCGTCGATTGGATATAGATACCTACGTAGACACACGTCTCGAAATTCAACAGCTACCGAACTCGCATCCTAATGCGTAGATATCACAATTTCTATCACAATGCGAAGGATTTTAATAATTATGAAGACTTAGGATTATTTCAAACATAATATGTATGAAAAAAATCTTCTGCTCTACAACACAAAGATCGCAATGGATTTAGTAAAAATGTTTATGTATGTTGTATGTTCGCAGTTACTGCGCCGGGAATCAAAGCAGGATTCAAAGTTTAACAGCCACTTTTGCAACCCCAGATTAATGGGACACTAAATACATTATTTAATACAGATAAAGTAGGTACCGAGGTATCTAAATAATAATAATAATCGTTTATTTTCTCATCACAATATTTAAAGATTACATAGAAATATTGTTTAGCAATAATATTAAAATATGCTTCAATATTGTGGTAGACTGGTGCCTAAGCTAGGCTAATAACCTGTGTTATATGGTTCCATGCAGATCATTTCTTGCAAAAAAAAAAATATACATAGTATTGTGTGGTACCTACCTAATGTGTGGTTTCTGTATATGTTACAGCACTAGAATAATTTATTAGTAATGTAATGTGTGAAATCTGTGTGTAATCTTACAGTGTTTGCAATATTGATGATCCTTAAAAGTAAATCCAAGCTCATCCTTCTACGGTAATTCCTTATTAATGTTTATAAGGTCAGATTTTATAGAAAACAGCTTACCTCAATGTTGACAGTGGGTGGTGTCGGGATGACATCCGGCACGATCTTGCTCGCCTCAAATGCTTGTGCTACCAGGGACATGGTGACTGCCACGATAAATAAATATTAATTGTATGTTCAATACGTCTACCATGAGTTTTATCAAACTATACTCGCAAGCGATTGTACTTAAAAAGATGTATGAAAAATTTGAAAAAACAAGTTTCTAATTTATTTGTTTAAGTTGTTAACTAATAAGCAAGCAAGTTGCAAGTAAAACTTTAGTTAACAACTAAAAAAATAAATTAGAAACTTGTTTTTTTTAGTTTTCTTACATCTTTTTAACTACAGTCGCTAGCGAGTATAGATTGATAAAACTCATGGTAGACGTACTTAGCGGTACATAGTCGGACTTCTCTACGAGTCAAACGCATCAGCCCGGATTGGAAAAATACATTGAAAAATGGTGAGTTTCAATTCTGCCTCCGAGGATGAGGTTCGCGGTCCAAAATTGTAGGCTTAGCTTATGACTGAGATTTGGATTCTAGATTCAATCACTGATAACTTATAAGACAATAGTTTTTAATATAGGTAGTAAATGGACGCAACTGAAACAAACTTAAACTGAAAAAAGAACCACTGAATTCTGTATGACTATACAATTGGAACTTTTAGTCTAGTCTTTGTATCAATAGATCCAAAGATCCAATAATTAGCATTCTTATGATACCTCCGTAACCAAATTAAGATTCAATACGTGTGAAAATTATATGCAACAAACCTACCTTTTTGCACGACTGCTTCAACAACACTGAATATGAAAATCGCATAACACGAATGAGATTTTACACCCAATCGGGCGCACGTGAACCAATATATACACCTCTCTTTCGTTTACACAGCCATAGAAAGAGAAGTAATCTTCGTATATGCAAATAAAAATGACCATTTGATACTCAATATTTAATGACTGTCGATAAAAATTATGATAACCCTGACATTGTACTCTAAAATGATAAGTTTGCTGAATAATGTAGGCAAAGTGCTCTTAATCGCACAGTTATGTCATTGTTTATGTATTATGATAATATTTGGCTATTAAAAGATATGTTTTTTACACTTTTATTATGTCTGTTAAAGTATTATGTAATGTTTGATGTCGTGAGTTGACTAGCCTTTTCCATTTTTTCCATTTGCAGGAAATTCTTAGGAGCCAGAATATCTGACAGAGTGAGTCTTGCCAAGGGGTATCGTGGGTAGGGAGGGCAATAATCCAGCCCTATATACTATTCGGATAATCCGGATACTAACAAAACACTATCTAGATTTATCCGGATGTTTCGGATATCATCGTAAAAAGTAAATGAAACGATATTATCTTCTAATATATAAAAAAGCGGCCAAGTGCGAGTCGGACTCGCCCATGAAGGGTTCCGTAGCAGCAAGTAACATAATATAAAAGTTCTTGTAGTTCGTTGTAACTTTATAATTATTATTTACTTAGGCACCTGGTGGAAAAATAATGGTTCACGGTTTATGCATAAGGTTTATGTTTATGAAATTAAATGTTTTTTTAAATATTTGAGTTGATTGAATGAAAGGTAAATTGCGGTTTACGATTTATGACTTATTAAAAAAAACTGCTTACTAGATCTCGTTCAAACCAATTTTCGGTGGAAGTTTGCATGGTAATTGTTCATCATATATTTTTTTTTAGTTTTATCATTCTCTGTTTTTAGAAGTAACAGTGGGGGCCATATTTTACCACTTTGGAAATGTCTCTCGCGCAAACTATTAAGTTTAGAAAATAATGATATTAGAAACCTCAATATCATTTTTGAAGAGCCATCCATAGATACCCCACACGTATGGGTTTGATGAAAAATATTTTTTTGGGTTTCAGTTCTAAGTATAATCTAATCTAATAAATTTTGGGGAACCACCAAAATTTATTTTTCTTTTTCTAGTTTTGTGTAAAAATCTTAATGCGGTTCACAGAATACATTTAATTACCAAGTTTCAACAGTATAGTTCTTATAGTTTCGGAAAAAAGTGGCTGTGACATACGGACGGACAGACGTACAGACAGGCATGACGAATCCATAAGGGTTCCGTTTTTTGGCATTTGGCTACGGAACCCTAAAAATCTCGTGGCACAGTGTTTGTTATCGTAATCCTCCGAAACGGCTTGACCGTTTTTTATGATTTGTTTTTTTGTGTATATGTGCTGGTCCTGCTATACAGCCACTAGGGCGCACAAAATGTACTGTTAGCATTTGGAAACATTATTGGACCGGCTGAAGATTATCCATTTTAACGGCACATGTGTGAGTACTGTGTATCTTAAACTTAAGCTATAGCTATCAGTTTTAGGCTTGTTTATGACTTGAATGTACACTGGCGGTTGGGAGTGTCATGCTCACTCAAAAGTCTAGCTGATGGTGGCGTATGCGTTGGATCATTTGGCTCCCTTCAAAATGGTTGAGCCGAATGGTGCTAGCGCATGCGTCATGTTCGTGAACGGGTGCTGTTAGTTGGAACTGGTCATTTCTCAGTTGCCATGGTTTATTTTAAAAATTTCTTTGAATTGTTCTTTTTTTCCGGACGCTTTTATCCTACTCGTCTTTTACATCGTTCTCACATATATGTATAATTTAAACATGATATGAACAAAACTTTGTAACAATTCATTATTTTTAAAAGAGTGTCCGTGGAGTTTCTTGCGCGTTCTTCTCCATAGGACCTTTTTTGGACCGACCGACAATGACATTTCAAAAGTGCCTGTAAATGGTTTATTTGAAATAAATATTTTGAGTTAGAGTTTTTTAATATGGGGTTCATTTTTGGGGGTTAAAGTGGAAAATTTCAAAAAAAAGTTTTATGAACAATATTGTGTGACATATCAAATGAAAGGGTTTACTGTAAGAGTTTTAAATATATATTTTTCATAATTTTAAAATAAATGGTATTGAAGCTATTCAAGAAATTAGACGAAAAATAACCATTCGCCCTCCTTATCTCCGAAACTACTGAGCCTAAAATTTTGAAAAAAAAAAATGGATAGGTATATAACAGCACTGTTGCTGAGAGATACGTGTCTCTTTTCCGCTAAAAGGAGCCAATTCCACCCAGCTCCATCTTTTCGTTTTGTAACCGTGCCGATAACCGATCGACTTGAGCTTCTTGATGTTACGTTAACGTCTACCCTCAATTTGGCCCTTTCATAGAGGCAAAGGCTCAAGTGGCTGCCAGAAAGTTGGGGGTCCTAGCAAAGGTGAGACGGTACTTCACGCCGGAACAGCTGCTCAAGCTCTATCAAGCGCAAGTTCGATCATGTATGGAGTACTAAAGCTAAGCTCTCATCTTTGGGACGGATCTGCCAAATACCAGCTTGATGCCCTTGAGTCAATTGAGAAACGAGTCAAGAGGATCATCGGTAATGACAGGCTCGTCGAGTCGAAGCTTCAAAGTCTTGAGCATCGACGCCGAGTTGCTGGCCTGTCGGTTTTCTATCGCTTGCATTTTGGGGAGTGTGCGACGGAATTGCATGATTTAATTCCGCCAAGCCCGTTCCATCATCGAACCACAAGATGAATGGCGATGCGCCACCGGTACATGGTGGACATCCCACCGACACGCACTAAACGTTTTGGGAACACATTCATAGTGCGTACAGCTAAGGAGTGGAATTCCATGCCAGAGTCTGTGTTTCCAGATAGCTACAACCTGGGAGTCTTTAAGACAAGAGTGAATAGGTTACTTCTAGTCAAACGTGCTCCATCTTCGACCGCATCATCGCTTACCATCAGGTGAGATTGTGGTCAAACGTATGCCTACCTATAGTAAAAAAAAAACCTATAAGAAATAACGCGTTAAAAAAATGAAATTCGTTCGGAACCCTTTGCACGCGAGTCTGACTCGCACTTTTACGGTTTTCTTTTATATGGTAAAACAACGTTTGCCGGATCAGCTAGTCAAATTTTGATTTCAATTTCTGAATACTCGTACGAATAAATTCATATGTTTGTCACAATGTTTTCATGAATTAGTTCATGAAAACATTATAAGAATATGAATTAAATTAATTTTTGCATAAAAATAAGACGTTCGAACACATAAGTTGTAGTTATAGCGACTCATTCAGTCCGTTTTTAGTGAATGAGGAACTGGCTACACGTACATTCGGTACAGCCAGCGTAGATGCTAGTACCTGTGGTTCTTATCCCATATGCTTAGGTGTATTAGCCTGATGGCAGCTAGTGTTGTATCCTCCTGATTGTATAAGTGACGGGGAGTTATATGCATTCTAAAGCAGCCAGTGAAATCGGAGCAGACCTAGTGCTTTGGAACCGTTGATCTCTGGTAGTTGAGTGTGCCGTCTTCGTTCACCAAATTACACAATACTCAATTCTTTATTGCATTCCACAATGTAGGCTTTGGTGGTAAACATTTTGCCAAGTCTGTACTTGTCGGGCACAGCAAAAGATGGATAATATAAATTTGGAGATGAGGACTTAATTAAAGCGACATAGTTTGCGTGGCTGCGTACGTAATATTTGGGGAGAGACCCCATATTTTCCTAACATATGATGCATTTTTAAAGTACGTTTGTGTTTTTATTGATTTTTTAGTCGACATGACTTTTCCAGAGCAATTTGCTATCAAGGACCACTCCCAAGTACTTGAGCCTAAGTATTCGGATTATCGGATAGTAGTATACATGATATTCGGATACTAAATTAGATGGATGATATCACGATGATAGCATGCTACAATCGTGGGTTGTGAGGGACAGACACAGACAGTCGGTCCGTGTAAAATTACCCATGCAATACTCAGATACTACAACACTATTTTGTTGATGCAATGCAGTCATTTGGTCCTCCAGTGTATTTGATCCTACATGTGACGGGGCATATGCGGCTCAAGATGATTGGTGGGACATGGTCGGCAGCGAGTCGCCGCAGAGACACCAAAGATTGGAACCGTCCGAGAACCCCCTTCAATGGAGATTGTCTTTATGTTGCTGACTTGAGTATGGAGACAGTTTAAAGTTTCCTAGGTAGACCACGGTATCACGTGCCCAGGTGGAAGACTCTTTTATAAAATGCGAAATCTAAAACACGTAGGTAATAAGAGCATTAATAATTATTCTATCTAGTCTTCAGCCCTTCGCAATTTATCATATTTGTCATCAGCAACATCAGTGTAGAGATCGAAAGAAAACGACGTAAATATTTTTGATAAACAAACATTTTATTATTTTTCAAAACAAAATCTAAAGAAACAAGTAGTAACAACAAAATAAATCAAACAGCGTTATTATTAATGCACACACAATAATTATTAATACAAAAAAATCTTATTTGAAATGTAATTCTATGCGAATAATTACTATGCCAAACTAATTATGACTTTTATTTATGTAATAATACTTACAGTACGTAGTTACAATTTTACAAGTATGAATTATATTAGATATTATTCTATATTCTATATTCTTAAAGAAATATTTTAAAACACTCTTAAGGAACTAATTATCATTATAAATGAATTTCAATTTTAATATATTTTTACACACATAATATTATTAAACTTTTAAAAGTTTGACAAATATGCTTTTTCTCTATCTTCTAGGTTATTAACATAAAGCGAATCAAATCACACAAGGAAAAAGTGTTTAGCTTTTTTTATTTGCAAGTTGGTAGTGTAATATCACCTACCTAGTTCCAAATTTTAGCGACTAGGATACCACATTATATATTTCCATTAGGTACTCAATTATATATTAAGATAATATCCAATTTGGGAAAATACTCATTAAAATTGTTTTTCTAGGGAAAATACTTTTGAAATACTGCAGATGATTTATAAACATGTAGTAATTATGTAGCATTTCACTAACTCTTTAAATATATTAAAAGAAGCAGTAAACTAAAATATAGACGCACTCGAACAAAAATTATCGATCAAAATATTGAAGCCTATATTGTCGTTACTGTCTATAATATATATTCGTACAGAATAAATAAATAACAATAAATATTTTTGTCGAATAACCTTGCCTGAAACTGACCGACAGCAATCTCTCACTCAAAGATTGGTGGCATTTCATAAAATCAGCGCAGTAGAGGGATTGTGAGGTGTGAGCACACCATACTATGGTCAATACATTTCATGAACGCACGCATATCATAGGAACTTGAATCTAAAGTCATAGGAGTTTCAGACAACCCATGCTGCAGACCATGCATGGAGGAGAACCAGACAGCAGCTCATCCGCTCCTAAAATGATCAGTGGTCGCGGAATACATGGCAAAGTACTTCGGAAACCCTCTGTGAGATAGTCAGTAACACTCCCTAGTGTTGGCCACTCGTTGCTGGCCTTCATTGAGCGGCTGGGGTGGATCAAATGATATAAATTGTACCACCCACACGTAAAACTGGATGTGGAGTTACTGACAACGGTCACGGGAACGTTGACCACAACTGAGTTATTGTTGACCACGGCTGATTCGGTCTTGAGTAATATTTTTTTTTGTCCTTAGGAGTATCAACTTTATTTTGAATTTGCGGAAGTCCATGTCACTAGTCAGTCAGAATTTTAGCCTTATTACAATCATAGAAGAGTTCTGTGCGCTCGAGAATTGTACGGACTATACAAGGCTACGTCTTTAATGTTGTCTAATTGCGACAAAATTGATAAAAATATTTTGACAAATGTATGAGCACATAATCACAAAATGCGATTAAAATTCATCAACATTAAATTATATAAAACTTTAATGATTGATATCGACATCAATTTTTTGCGAAAGACATTTTAAAACGATTACTTAATTTTTGTCAAAGTTACAACTTTCGTCAATTTTGTCGTAACCAAATTATTTATGACATTTCTTGACATAGGTTTGACATTATCTTTCTCAACTGTCAGATCAGAATCAAATGATTTCAGAATTTTAATGGGATCTACATAAATGTAATTATTTATACATAATTTAACATAACATAATAATATGCCTATTTAGTTTTCGACAGCGATGCGGACAATTTTTTTGACGCCATTTTATTACGCCAGTTAGGAGTTTTATTTTCTATTTTAAGTGTATATAGTTTGTTATTTAAAGAAATAAATATAGTTTTCTAAGTGATATAATATATATTTTTTATTTTAACAGCGGAAGAGGATTTAAAGAAGCATAAAATACTGAAGATGCCAAAGCTGTTTATTTACTACAAGAAACTGGAATACAAGCAATCTTTGAACAGCTCCGAAAATAAGAAGATAACACGAAAACTTAAAGTTAAATTACGCGTTCTTGACTTAAAACGCCATTTTAAATTATATTTACACAGAATTCCCGGCCTGACCTCCTCGTTGTTTAAACTTTACAAATTAACGATGACCGACGACATATCTACAATCTATTGTTACATTGGATAATATTCTTATAATCAGTCAGTCCTTGGATTAATATGTTAGATACAATCGATTAACTGAGTCTGATCTTACTCATATCCGATTAATTTAGCCTCTCATTTACATATAAATCCACCAGTATTACTGAAGATAATGGAATTAGAGACAAAAACATTCAAATCAGGAGCATCAGCAAAATCAGACCAGTTGTCACTAAAATCAATATCAGAAGTATTCTAGACAACTTGGACGGTAGCAAAAGCGCTGAATGTTACTTTCTTTGGTGGTTCCGCACTACAGGTCCTGACTACCGACCTCTTTGCTCCATCGTGCCCGTTCATCTTCAACACTGGCTTCAGATTCGCCACGTCACCGTGAGACTGGGCCTTAAATCTACCAATCGTGTTACTAGGATTGCCCAGATCTCTTAACTTATTCGTCAATCCAGTTATTCTGTGTGAAATGTTCGTGTAGTTGTTCTTCTTAGGATCCATCTGCTGCTTCTTCGGCTCGCTTAACTTCTTAGGTATTTCCAGGCTTTGTAATGACGTGAATTTCCTGTGATCTGTGTTTAGTAAGTTCCTCTTCATGTCTGTGTTGGGTCGTGGGAGTCGCGGCGGTCGCTGTAAGAAGTTGTTCGGTCTGAATGGCATCGGCGTTAATTTTGGCTTCTGTTCGCTTGGCATTCGGTAATACTGGGGTACTGGCTCCAATCTTTGGGGTTTCCGTAGCGTGAGCGCCATCGCCATCTTGGTCGGTCGTGCGAGGCTGTCGAAGGCCGTCGTCGAGAACTGGGATCGGCTGCTCTTCCACTCTTCGCGGTCAGACTCGTAGCCGGTCACTGGAATTGAGAAACTAATTGTTAGAAACTTGCCTGTGACTTCGAAATCCTATACTTATACACTATTCCGTAAAATAACATCAATAGTTTTTCTGAGCTCCGGCAGCACATAAAGAACCAGTCTTCAATAAATTCCGTACTGAACATAAATGTTTGTTATCAACCAAGGTGGCTCTTTACCAATATTTAACGTAAAACACTTAATCAAATAAGTCGTGCTTAATTTGCAGGTTGGTTATACAAGATGGACCTTCACTTCCTACATTTAAAAATAAACGAATGTATCGGAGACATAATTATAATGAGAACGAATATTAATAAGGCAACTTTAGGTTCATAATTATATGTTAGAACTGCGTAACTTGTGAGTAGGTATGTAAATAAGCCCGAATTCGATGCAAACGTTACATCAGCTGTTCGTTTGAATTCGGAACACGCACGCGCTTCCGTGCTCCCGCGCATACGAATCGGTTGCGAGTTTCGAGACATGAGTGATGAAGATGACCTAGCTGATCACATTGCAAGGATGCCGGCTGTTTACAGGAAAATGTTGAATTTTGACGTTAATTTAGTAAATTATTTCTTTGTTTGTGCTTAGAGAGGAACTCCAGATATTACGAAGATGTTTGCTTAGATTTTAGAGATAAATCTAACAGAATAAATGTCGTCTACATAGTTTTATGTATTTTCTAAGAGACTTCCTTACTTTCTAATCACATCTGTGAGATGAGCGCAAGCTCATAGCTCGTTAGACGCGAGTTCCATTCATAATTAAAGACAAGACAATAAGAATTCTGATTTAGTGCTCACACTAATATTTTTTACTGAATCTAGTTAATCGCTTTTAAAGATAATATAGGTTTATGACTTTGGTTTTCTATTCTCTTGTGTAGTCGTTTCTAGTACTCTGTTTCTAACAATACCACATCAATTCACTTTTCTTCTTTTATTAAAACCTATGTTTGTACCTACTAATATTCAAACCTTTCTTGTTCGACATGGTGATCTCAATAAAACTATTGATGAATCAGATAATTTAAAAGTTACATCTGCGAAACGATCTGCATTTAAAATGGCAAGGTAATGTTATTGTTTTATAACATGTAATAATTAATGTTTAAAATCTACAGAATGATAAACAACTACATATTTATTCGATGAAATGCTTGAGACTAATATAATTATGTCAAAGTCAAAGTCAAATGATTTATTTCAACTAGACCAATAAAGGCACTTTTGAACGTCAAATTAAAATAAAATAAAATATTATAGTGACTCTAGTCGTCCGTTCGCAAAAGGTAGATTCTTATGGAGAAGAACGGACAAGAAACTCCATAGTTACTCTTTTCAAAAAATAAGCTTTACAATATTTGCAAACATTAATCAGTTGATTATATGTGAGGACGATGCTCCCAAAAAAACACTTATATACTACTAATAGGTACAATAAAGAAATGCCAGCAGAGGTAAAATTAATAAGTTTGCTAGTAAGGGAACATAATACTCACATACGTACAAATTTTTGCCACTATTGATTTATATGATCAGTGTGTGAGTTAAATTAAATACAAAAATCAGTAAATACACCTGTTTACATAGTAAATATTAATACAATAAACACAAACATAACAACCAGTTTCACTATGTCTACTACACCCTAGATTGTCCTATGGAGCAGGACTAGCATGTTTCCAAGCATTCTTATCTTGAATATAATCATCTAATTTGTAATATGCTTGTTCACAAAGTGTGTATTTTACACACGTTTTAAATTTTCTTTCATTTAATTCTAATATTTCAGAAGGAATTTTGTTGTAACATTTAATACAGTACCCCATGAAAGATGTTCGTACTTTGGATAATCTAAAAAATGGTTGATCTAGTTTATTTCTATTTCTAGTATTAAAATTATATCTATCACTAATTTTGCTAAAGAGATGTCGATTTTTCCTTACATGCATAATATTTTCATAGATGAATTGACAAGGGACTGTCATAATATTAATCTTTTTAGAGAGTTCCCTAAGAGAATCGCGGCGACGAAGATTATAAATGGCTCTGACAGCACGCTTTTGTAGAATAAATATGGATTCAATGTCAGCAGCTCGACCCCACAGCAAAATACCATACGACATAATGCTGTGAAAGTAACTAAAATAGACCAAACGCGCGGTTTCTATATCTGTTAGCTGTCTTATCTTTCTAACAGCATAAGCGGCTGAGCTTAGCCGCGCCGCAAGAGATGTTATGTGAGGTCCCCATTGCAATTTCTCGTCTAAAGTGATTCCCAGGAAAGTTTAGTACCCATAACACAAGCTCTGCTTAGCTTGGGACTAGATGGCGTTGTGTGATAGTTGTGAAATATTATTATTATTATTTTTGGAAAGTGTTTTTTCTTCTCAGCTCTTTGGCTGGTTTTATGCTACATTTACGGGCCGAAACCAAGTAAATGCAGCAAGTGGTATCTTATGTTAGGGGTGTGTTATGAGGAGCAGCTATTTCGTTTTCATCTATTTGCATGAACTTTCTTACAATTCGACATGTATTTAAGATAGCAGCTTTTTGAAGAGTGATATATAGATTTTCTTTTAAAGCAAGTAATTTCAGACTGTGTAGTAGATGATTCGGGATAACGCCAGTGGTATCTTATGTTAGGGGTGTGTTATGAGGAGCAGCTATTTCGTTTTCATCTATTTGCATGAACTTTCTTACAATTCGACATGTATTTAAGATAGCAGCTTTTTGAAGAGTGATATATAGATTTTCTTTTAAAGCAAGTAATTTCAGACTGTGTAGTAGATGATTCGGGATAACGCCTGTTGTTATTATTATTATTATTATTATTCATTACTTTTAACATTAGGTAAAAAAAAATTAATACATTTAGTTTTTTTTTCATTTAGTACTAAGTTGTTTGCCGTAAACCAATCTTGAACCTGGTGAATAGAGTAATTGACATCATCAAGGTTTTGTGACCGTCGGTCTATTTTAAATGATTATTTATGAATATAAAGGATGGATGGAGAGAAAGAGGAAGACTCAAGAAGAGATAGATGGATTGATATGAAAGAAATGGGTGTACGGTATTAGCGTGACGCCTGACAGGGTAGAATTAAAGAAGCAAACGTGTAATAACGTCGACCCCAAGTAATATGAAGGGCAAGAAAGGCGAGATGATGACAACGGTGGTACCTATAGCAGATTCAACAAATTGACAGTATTTTTACTTAAAGCAACATAAATCATTCACCCTAAAATCTTCGAGGTATTTTCAAAATATATCAAACATAACCTTAGCTGTATTAACATTTTCATACATTATTTCCTCTAACTAGACGATTTTTGTAGAGTACCACTTAGGACTACATCCGCATGAAATTGACCTTCAATTTACTCGTCTCTTTGCATGTTATTATAATATTAAAAGTTCATTTATTTCGCAAGTCTGCCTTCTGATCTCAACCGGTACACAATGTAACCTTCAAATTAACGAGTGAATTTCAATATGAAGCCGAGATGAGCTTCGAAATTCAATCAGTAGGCTACAACTAAAATTAAAATAAAGCCTTGATATTTGGACTGCATTTTTGGTATCTGTGCTAAATTCCAATTTGATAATGGGTTGGTTTGAACATTGGTAGATATTACAGAAATCATACAGTTTTATCAAAATTTGTTTGGAAATAAGATATAGTTTTTTTTTATTTGTGATGGGTTTGCTCTTGACTCTAGTCTAGGTCAGAGAAGACAGAGACAAAGTCTACGATGGAGCGAGCTTACCCAGAAGGAGCCTGTGCACTCTAACTTTGAAGAGATTAGGGTTGTAATTGTAAGCGTTTGGAAACACAGACGCAGGCAGAGTTCCACTCCTTTGCTATGCGCATTATAAAAGACGTTTGGAAACGCTTAGTGTGAATTGGTGGAATAGCAACAAGGTAGGGATGGTAAGATGCAGTGCGTCTGGATGTCCGATGGTAGAAGGGGGCCGGTGGGATGAGGTCGTGGAGATTCTGGGCACACTCACCGATTTGTGTCTAGATGTCAAATTTTTTGAGATGTGTTTGCTTTTGACTCTAATCTTGACTTGTCTTGACAAGGTCGACGATGGAGCGAGCATACCCAGTTAGTGAGCAGGAATGAGTTATAACAAAACAAACATAAACGAACCGAATAACTTGGTGAAATCACATAAATTGAGTCAAACAATTCAATAGTTAAAGATCTAAATCTTGTGCCTACAAAGATCGTAAAAACGTACCGTAACCTATTCGCTAACATTAAAGGTCTACAATTTTATAGCTTTATATCCAAGAGCCCGTTTTCTGAAAATCAACAAACAGTAATAATATTCTGCCGATTTTGAAGATAAGGGAACTTTAAACGATACACTATTTATTATATGGAAATAAAACCTTGATTATGTTGTAACTGAATGTGGCCATTATATTGGTGCTCAGAACGATATGTATATCAACTTCATCCACAGCCATAAGGACTTCCGCAGTAAAGTGCGGAGTGCGGTGTGTCTGTTCTATTCTAATGGTTTATTTAAATTGCTGGTCAGCGAAGGATGAACGCAGTCCTTTGGATGTTCAAAGAACTATTACCTATAATAACATGAAGTGAAAGTAAGAGGAAGGGTTTATAAGTGGTTTATTCAATAATGGTTTAAGATGATTGTTTTCTGAAAAAGAAAGCGATGTCAATGTCATTATTAAAGCAGAAATATAAAGGAGTGAATGGACTGTATTGGACGAAAATGTAACTGTTATTGAAATCTTTGAAAACTATACAATATAAGGACAATCTAAATTAGGATTATGAAAAAGATATAAGAAAAATAAATAAAAGATTGTAACAAGAGCCCAGTGTTACAGTAATCGTATATGTTACATTATCCACCCATGAAGGGCAGGTTCGATTCCCGCGCGTGTCACTTTACTCCTCGCTTCCGTGACTACTGACAACTGTTGCATGACATTCTGTGTCACTGGAATTATGACGATACTCTTTTTTGCCCGCGACTTCGTTCACATAGACCCACCAATCAATTCATTCAAGCTGCATAAATCCTTCTCTAGTGCATCTACCCTCTTTTCTACTGACTGTCTCACTAGGCACTTGTCATTATGTCCTATTCTTGCATTTACACAAGTTACCTTAGCAGTCATTTCCTTGGCCTTCATTATCGTCACATCGCTTCTATCTATCTAGCCCATTTTGTCCCACAGCTGGGAAAAGGTCTCCCTCTCCCGTTTCCACACAATTTGGTTCTTCGGAATCTTTTCAGTAAGAGTCGAACTCGCCCAGCCATCTTAGGTTTGGTCTGGGGCGATGTCTTCTGGCCCAAGGGACCCATCCCTTATACAATCTTTTCTTTTAGATTATTCAGATTTGCTAAGTTAGTCATTAAGCTTGTCTTAGAATTTCTTAACCATTTCTAGTAACAGTGCTTTTGCAAAGTAGATGAATCATTAAGGAATCGTTTTACCCCTTTCACTTTGTGGTCAATAAGGCTGACTAATTTTGACAGTGACATTCCGGGTTGTCAATTTTAAATTTCGTACATCCGTATTTGCATTATATTGACGCAATGGTTTCTGCTGTTTGAGTTTTACTTAATATTCGTCATATTTGCGTCCTTTAGGGCTACTATCTTTTGATAGTATTAAATGTAGACTTTTGTTAAAATTGATGATTCTTTATTTTATTTTGTCTTGGTTACATCTTAGTTGCGCTTTCAAAAATGCAGAGGTGCGAACTTTACTTTTGTTTGAAACAAAAATGAACCAACATTGTTTGTTCTCTGCAGCCACAGTTTGTTTTATAGTCCCAAAAACGTCAAAAATCGGCCACTTGTTGCCAACAAATAGGGAATTAGTCTGGTCAAGGTCTGGTCTTGTCATGTTACTTAATTTAGCTGTTGGAAGATTTTGCTAATATTCCTATATATACCTAAATGAGCACATTTAAATATTTAATAATAAAGGCACACTACGATTTATAGATAGTTGTATACATGCGTACACGTCTTCATTATCCAATAAAACTTTATGATGATTCTGTTATTTGTACTAAAATCCGTTCTTTATGGCCGTAGCATCAATTAAACGCATTTCCTTTCACAATCAGAACTTTAGGTGGTACACAATAGAGACTATAATGCAACCTATAGATGCTACCTTTGACATTTGCAGTACCTTTGCCCCATTGTGGTATGGACCAATCAGCAGTATGCGGTTTTGCAAGTTAAGGAACCTGTATTTTGACAGTTCTAAACGTGCAGACAGACATCAATACGTAATATAAAACAAGTACTTATCATGTTCTAAGAAAATGTGTTCATGTAACGGTACGAGTATATGTGCTATCATTGACAACTATATTTGTCGTTTCTTCAAAAGTGACAACCATTACATTGTCTGGTGTCTCGATACTTCCAATAGTTTTATTCGCTTTCAGGTGCTTTTTAGTTTTATTACAAGGTGTGGTAATGTCTAGACGTGAACGGCCATACACGACAGTAATGTCTTTAGCTACGGCAGTTGGTGGTGACGAGGTGTTAATTCGTTTAACCAAGAATATAAACGTGTCTTCATTTTTATGTCACGTTGGGCTATTATGGACTTTTTTTAGTTTTGTTTGAAACCATATGTTTTGCTTAGTTTTTTGGAATTTTTATTTGGATTGCAAGACCAAATTATCGCTATCTTTTTCGTGTTTACTGTAATCAATTCTTCTCCAAGTATTTCTCCAACGACCTCCCATTATCCATGTTTTACATGAGCTGTTCCATTCAATAGTTTCCCGATAATATCAACGATTTTAGTATCGCCTCCGCACCTATATACTATTCAAGATTCATCATGTTATTCATGTTTCATAGTTTAACTGGTGTTTGTCTTAACACAATTCTCTTTTACGAGCTTATCCTCGTTTGTGGATTGCACAAACAGTTGGAACTGTTGAACTGACGAGCCCCTATCAGTGACACGGATGCGTGTCGGTTATGACTGTTTGCGGTTGTTCCGTGTGCTGTACTTGGCTGTTTTGTATCTGCCTGACTGTGTTGACCTTTTTGGTAGGAGACAAAGTTAACCAAGAACACAGAACGGTTATTATTATTATCAAAGTCTTCTACGACTGACGCGATCGGACACAACGCAATTACCACGTTGTTTACTTTGATTCAGAAATCTCTTCACCAGAAACCCAAACAAAGATGTGCTTGTGACCAACATTATCTAATCCACTTGACTATTATTGGCTAATAGTAAAGTGGGTTAGATATAGTTGGTCACAGATCCTACAAATTTAAAAATGTCGTATTATTAGGGGAATTCGTTATAGTTTTTTTGGGTATTTCCGTTATGACGTAAAGACCCAAAAAAGACTATAATACTTTAAAAGTCATATTTTACTTTAATCGAGGCAAATTAGCTCAAGAACATACCATTTGAAGGAACGCTAACTAGATCTTCTAACTCTTAACATGAAACCTTCACAGCACAAACCTTACATAACTCCTACATATCAACACAAGGGTCGGGTTAGTTGCACACACGCTGATTGCAAGACTATGATTAGCCACGCTGCTGCACGTGACTGTACCATGCGAGTCCATAAGATAAGCCTTATTGGGAACTAGGGACTGATTATACGATTGCTAAATTATCATTTGCAAAATATGTATTCGGTGCAATGGATGGAGAGTGCGATTGGAGTGTGTATTTCCGTGTGTTGTTTAATGGAAATTTAAATGTGACTCCCTACATAATGCAAACTAAATATAAAGAAATAGATAATATTAGTCTATACGTCAACTATAAAGATAAGGATACTTTAAAAGAAGAGGAATAAGTATTATTCATCTTGCAACTTAGGTAGAATCGCATTAGAATTAAATGTTTGAAGAGATATAGCTTTTGAGATTTGATATAAATATAGAGGGCATCCATAAAGAATAGGGTACTTCTTGGAAAGAAGAGAAACACGTAGTATTCATGTTGGAGCCTAAAGGCGAATGGTACTGCTTTCTCAAAAGGTTGCGGAGTTCACGACTGGAATCGACAGACGTTTTACATATTGCCACTAATTGACGTAGATACTATTAGATGTTAATGATGACAATCGAGAGGAACCACTGATGAACACACACAGAAATCGCGGAATCGCAACAGTTTTAGACTCATCTAAAGCTGTTACGATTCCGCGATTTCTGTTCTATTATCATTGTTCCCCTTTTACCTGTCAATAAGGTAGATGCATTGCTACTAAAAATAATAAGAATAATCAATAAGGAATTAAACAATATTGACGAATATAAAAAATATGATGTCAATTCCTTTGGATTTAATATTTTGGTTGTATCTGTAAACAAATACCGCATGATCAAATTACAAATCCACCGAAATCAGTACACGATCATAATATTTTACGTAAATCAATTTACCGTGTTAATTGGGGCCAAACAAATATTATTCTGAAGCACCCTTAAGTATATATTTACTGAATACAAACACAGCTAATTGTTTAGTCACTGACCTTAAAGAAATATGCCGTAGAGTGGTTTACGTACAAACAGACAGTTGCTTAATTTTACTATAGTAGAGAACTTTTGAGGACAGACTTGGTTTAAAGATGTTGGCAATAAAATACAGAAGCATACCTATTTCACATCTGTAGAGGAAAACGTTTTGATTCATGTAACATCCGAACTTGGTACAATATCAAGTAACATGGTTTGATTTTCATATTATTGGTCGTTGAAAGATTTACAAAAACATATTTCTAAAGAATATAAAAGAAAACGAATTTATTTGCGACGAGCAAGACGAATAAAAACAACATGAGTAACAACACGAGTTGCGAAGAAATGCGTCACATCCGCGCAAAACGGCCATCACTCAGCATGATTTACGCGGTGTGAAAAATTATAAAATGTTATTGTTGATTTATTAGAGGACCAAATAGAATCTCGAAAACAAGCTGACCAGAGGCGCAAGACAAGTGGCATTCCGACATCGTAACGTGGCGAAGGTGATTGCCAAAACTTAAAAAATGTATGTGATTGAGGAAAGCTGTCGAAATATCGCGTTATCGATCCCTTTTATTTTGGCATTTCCATCGTCGCATTTGCTTACAGAATGGAACTTTGTCTAAAGCCCCAGAGGTGATGGTGATGCACAAGTACTCCAGTAGTGCGATTCTGTAAACATGTCGAAGTGAAGTGAAGTGATTACGAAGTGAGCTGTCAATCCATGTAATCAAGGTGGAATGACAGCTCACTTTGCGATCAGTTCACCCAAGCCTTCACTTCGACATTTTACAGAATCGACCGCCAGAGCACTTCTGTTGCACTACTACCCTAAAACAAAAGCCATTTAATTTATATTGAGTCGTAACATAGGACGTCAAACAAATTTGCAATAAACGTGTGGTCGACAACAATCTAAGCTCCAGCGATACTGAGGACACAATAAAGCACGACTAGTTTTCTCACAGCCGCAGCTGCGCCTGCGCAGGTTCGTGTCTTTCTCCCATTGTTAACATTCAACGATTCATTATTGCCGAAGACCACTAACTATTGCGAGGAATATCAAACAGAGTTTATGACGAAACCCTGAATTTTGATGGATATTTTAATGGCTCGTCATTTCTAGGCATTATAGAGACTAAAATTAGACTGAAGCGTAGTTTGCGATAGTGAGTTGTGACCTTCAGACAAGCCTATATCGCATAAAATTTGCATGTGCTTATATTACTTAAGTCTGCTTAATAATTGGCTAATTGACGTGTCTGGATTAGGAAAACAACCTTGGAAAATGTGATGACAAATTCTGCGTGTGGTACACTAGCTATACATTTATACTGACTTGTATTAGTTATACATGCTTGAATGAGTTTCCTTGTCACACTTACATTACATGCCTATATCGACGAACCGAGTGTGAAATTTTTAAGCAGAGATAGAGGGGCCATAGAGACGGTTATAATTGTGGTTATAAGCTACATCAACGCGAGTGGACCCGCGGAAAAATACATAGTACTCTAGAAAGTTCAGTCTCGTCCCTCGTTTTTTGCTTAATGAGAAACTTTATCAGTTATTTGTTCATGTTTGATTTTATCTCTATCTTCAAAAGCTTCATGTTTTCAGCTGTATTATTATAATCTATGGTCTTTGCATCAAGGGTTTCCCATTACTTCATTAGTCATTATAGGCTTGTTAGTTTTATTGCCTAAGTCATGAACAATTCAGTGCCTACCGCTTACCTAAGTCTGACGGCATAGTTAGTTTATTTATAGAACTCAATATATTCTCGGGACGATACTAGTTGAAGCCTCGTGACAACACGTAACACCCTATATGGTAATATAGAATACTTAATTAGCATGTGTAAATAACTGTGTCGTCCGAATGCGAGGTGTTGTAATAGTGACGTAGGTAAACTGTTAATAAATCGGTTCCGCCAATCACGGCGCCTGAATTTGATTAGCCCTTCGTGAGTAATCTTAACGCAACGCTGTGGGATTTATCACTTGAAGTTTTTTTCTCAGAGTAAAGTTATATCATCTTGCAGAAGGGAATAGTCTGTTGAAAGACAACTTCGTCAATTGCCAAAGTTATGGATGCCATATCAGACAATCGATATTAAAAGAGGAAAGGGTTATGATCATCATTACAGAAAGAAAGATCTCGCCGGAAAATCATAATTTTCGCTTACACGTTGACTAGGATCTAATAAGTAAAACAATAAAAATTAAAAGGTAATGACCTCGTGAAAGGTGGGGAAGAGGAAAATATGAAGTATTATATCATGACATCATCTTCTTCTTATCGTGTGGGCAGTAAGGTCTAACGACCCCACACACCCTAATTTCAGAGTTTCTAAACCGCCTCAAGGGCCTCTTCACATGGTTTATGGCATCATGTAGAATGTGGACTCGGCTGTCGTTGTGCCGACTGAAATTACTACCAAAGGTCTGATGGCCATAAACCTCGACGACAATCTATTGAAGCTATCGTTGCGCGGTTGGATTAAGGACCTGATACAAAACGTATAACTCCTTTATACGGCAAGCAATGTGAGGAGGTTCCTGTCTCCCGACCAGGGACAACGGTGTTTTTTTTTAATAAAAAATATTGGCTCTTTAGATCTACGATGTCACATCAAGCCAATAACAATTTAATAACTTAAAAGAAACAACTAATATCTCCGGTGGTCTCATTAAAACATATAAACGAACAACTCCGACCTATGAACCGGCGCCATTCGTTTTTACCGACAACAAAGAGTGGGTCGATCGTGATACGGCTCCTAAACAAACCGCCGCGGTACGCAATGCTGTCCATACGATAGTGCAACGTAATGACTTGGTCAGTACCCATACCAAACAGCACTACATAGTCGCACGTAGAACTTTGTAATAGATTGCGAATTTAGGAGATCTGGAGAAGGAGAAGAAAGGCTAGAATCTAAAAATGGGTCATAATTATGAACAACTTTTACTACGACCACCACACCAACAAAAATCAGTTGTTCAGTACATTTTGTCGAGTTATGCACACATAAATGTGATGATTTGTCCCATAGTAAATTAATTACCTCTTTCCATATTTTGAGTATTTTTCTGTTACTTATTGTATAGAATAATCTGGGTACTGGTCTATATGGTACGATAGTAAATTACAGTCGATAAATTTTAAGTCTCAATATAGGGCAGTATAGGGTAGCTCGGGTAGGTAGTAAGGGTATCTAAACTAATGGCATATACCTCTAGGTTTAAATTCTCATGTACCTACAGACAAGCTGTTTTTAAACCATAGTTTGAGTCTGTGTTCAATCTAACAAATAAAACTGCATATCTAAATCTAACATCAATAAAATAATGGCAAAGACATAGTTGCATCTAAATTCGATTCCGACTATCTTTTACATATTGAGGGAACTGTTGGTTAATAGCCGGGGCTGCTCAATTTTTACCCTAGACTTGACCGGCTCACAGTCCCACAGACCACACGTGGTCATCGCTGATTGTTTAACTATTTAGTCTGCTGTGCAGACAGTGAACCTGTAGAGGTAAAGGGAAATTTAAGATTATTTTATTTGCTCTTTCTGCATGCTTGCCAAAAGAAATAATTTTTGTTTGCCAGCATCTCAATCAATTCAAGTCTTTTCTTTTAATTTTAAACACATGCCTTAGACAATTTGCAACGACATTATTAGATGTTTAAAAGATGAACTCAGAGTAACTTTGCCCATACAAATGGTTTACCACAGTGACACAGTCGAGATGTTACTGCAAGTGAATGACCGCTTACGCAAACTCGATGGGCACTGGCCTTGGCTTGTTTACGATATAACACAACACAACAAAGATTTCTGTAAGTTAGGCTGATGAAAGTCATCAAGATTGATTAAAAAGACAAAGTCACAGAAGAGATTTTTCTTAGTGTAGGTTTAGAAATGGCACAATTTTATTTTTCCCGCCTGACTCAACTGTCGATGAAAACAAAGATATTGTTGAGATTTTTTTTTAATATAGCATTAGACATTACAGTTTCATTTTTCTTAGTGTCAAATGAATCAGGAAGTTAATCGTGGTACGTTACTCAACTAATCCATATATCTTTAGCTGTAGGGTTTGAAAGTGGGATATCTACCTATAGGAACTCATAAAGTCTGTTCTAATCTATACGACGTTTCCTCATCTATCTGTTATTCTTATAAGCGGTTTGTTGAAGGCTTCAACAAGGACAATGACGTTAAAATAAGGAAAGAAACAAAGTAAGAATTGAACATTTTACCTCATTTTACGAAACCAGGAAGCAGTATTGTAGAACAATAAGTTGTAGTGACGAAATTGACTATTGTTTTGCCATCTTCAACTTTACTTCACAGATGAATGAGCTAATCATAGAGGCAGTCATTAGATGTTATAATAAACAGCTCATAAAATACATTATCTTTGAATGATGGAAATTCGAAATGATTAACTTGTCGGACGTAACTACTGACATCAAAGTTTCCTAGAACTTATATAACAATATTGGCTACTCCATGTTGTCTATTGATTCCTCTATAATGATGACATGAACTATGATATTTTCAGACATAAACTATCCGTTCATTTTATGCGGTAAGCTTTAGATTGATGGGTTTTATACTTCAGCGACCACACTAATCTATAGCGTGTTTATCTTGATGAAAAGGACTTTATCCCAATTTTTGTAAAACCAACCGAATCAAACCACGCTGATAGTATCTGATGATACGATCAGAGCTAAAGCTTCAATCGAAATTTTTATAACCGCACACAATTTAGATATAAAGAACTTAGATAAGATTGATGAAATAATTATGAACTCACCTTTATTACTTGCTGGCCATATGTTGTTCGTCGCGTTCTTCTTATTATTGCTTTTGTTTTCTCTGAACATCAGGATATCCGGTACCTTGTTCAGTTTATTATCCTTCGGTATTATGTCAGGCGCTCGATCCACGTTTACTCTCACGAACTCTCCTTTTAACACTTTTTGCTGATTATCTTTCAAAACTGGAGGCTGAGGGGCTTTAGGTTTCTTATGAAACAATCTCTTCCTATCTGGCTTTGATGGAATCTCTATATCTGTGTATATTATGCTGTCTATTTCACCAGCCTCGTTCACATCATTCCTTATTCCAATCAGACTCATAGGCTGCTCGTATCGATTGTTTAAGTTATTCTTCTGTTGCACCGATATGTGTGTTACACCATCGTTATCCGTAGTTTGCATTAAGTCGTAATCATTGCGTCCCTTGTCGTATAAACTATAGTCGTCCATACTATTCTTTCTGCTTTTGAAAATATCATAAGTTTTCTTTTTTGAAAACAAGTTTTCACTGCTCGAATAGTTGTTCGTGTTTTTCGTCAGTCGGTTCCGCATTTTGAAGTATTTGTATGTGAAGTATATCCTTTTAAAGTCCTGCTCGTTTTCGAACTTGAGCGCAACGGCTTCTTTGTTCATGTTTTTGGTTATATAAAAGACTAGAGTGTTGTCACAATTGGGATAGTTCTCGATATTGACACAATTTGTAATGTCATCTATTGAGATATTTTCACATTTGGTAGGTTTAAGTTCTGTGTAGTCTTTGATTTGTTTTTTGTCTTCGTCTGTGATGTCTTCTTTAGTGAGTAGTTGGAGTTGGTCCTTCTCGTTAAAGCCGACGACGATGTTGTAGGACTGCAAGGAGGAGGGCTTGGAGATCGTCATGATGTCAAGCTGCTGGCTGGCGGAGTGCATCTTCTGCCGCGCGACCATGGCCGCGAAGCCGCCCGTCCGCGCGGTTTTCTTTACGGTCATTGTTCTGGAATAAGAGAAAAGTAGGAATAAATAATTATTCTAATTAGAACTATATGTTTTGCTTTCTGTGTTTGTTATCGGTCATATCTCTCTCGTCTTTCAACAAATCTACACCATATAGCTGACCCACGCAACTTCGTCTGCGTCACAATTTTCATTACTGCCCCGCTCCTATTGGTCTTAGCGTGATGATATATAGCCTATAGCCTTCCTCGATAAATGGGCTATCTAACATTGAAAGAATTTTTCAAATCGGAAAAGTAGTTCCTGAGATTAGCGCGTTCAAGCAAACAAACACACAAACAAACAAACTCTTCAGCTTTATATATTAGTATAGATAAAAGTCTAGATTCAATTAGTGTTGACCTACTGATCTTTGAACGAGCCATTTGAACTTAAACATTATTAAAAAAGAAATTTATAACATCCATATTTATTTCAAAGTTGCAGTTAGAAAGCTTTATAAATATTAATACACTGAAAAAAGCCAGCGTCCTTAATCGTTAAAATTCTCATAAAACAATATAAAATGAATCGTTAAAAAACGTGAATACTTCGAATCAAATCGATGTTCAAATAATTGCAATCAATCACCGACTGCATGATATTTAAAACGATTCCAATTCGATGCTCGCCTTAAACGATTGGCAATCTGTTTCAAATCGATTAACTTCCAATGATGTTCAAATGTGTTTGTCTGGTAGTGTTTTAAGTTTAAAAGCAAATGTAATTACGATTACACTTTTGCTTTCACTTGTTTTCTTAAAATCTTTTATCTCTTTAAATCTATTCTTAGAAGTAATAGGATTGTCTTCGGTAACCTATGAATAGTTCTTCTTTGTTGAAGTTTAAATCTATCTTTTCTTTCTAGCAAATACGCCCAGTAACGTAAAACACGTTAGTATCAACATTGATCAAGTCAGTGTAGCTTTCCTCGCTGCCTTGATGCCAACAGCTTTCAGTCCACTTACTGTCTCGTACATCAACTTATCAATCTTCTTATTAGCCACTTTTTCATCAATTACGTCTCCTACAGTTTATGCAACACCATTTTTCCTGATCTCACAAATAGAAGTTCCATTAAAATGTTCAAATGAAGCAAGTCTATGTGTAAGAGAAAGCGCAATGATATAAAAATGAATAAAAGACAATAGTTTGTCGTAAGCGTGCGACATTTCGTGCAAAAAGACTTCCTCAAGATGAGCAATGAATTAGAGAACATAATTATGATATGGTATAAGATATGAGCGGTGTTACCTAACCGTGGTGTGAAAATAAGAAGGTTATGTAAAGTATTTGTAAATAAGCCTATGTGTCAAGTAGGCAAGGATCTTGTTACGTCGTGCGTGTTGCTCACTTTCTTTGAGGTGACAAATCTGTGTGTAAATTGATGATATTTGTGTAAGTAATGGGTATTTAAATATTACATTTCGCAATATGTCGTCTTTAAATAATCATGCCATTGGTCTCAGTGTAGCAATTTCGGTGCAAATATGTTTTTTTTAACCATTGATAGGCTCGCACCCAGGAAATTTGTGTTTATGGGATGTTTTACCAAAGCACCGGGTGGATTGCCCATCTATATTCAGGGCAAATACCTCTTTTGGTAGCTTTGGACACCAGAGCATTCAAGAAATTACATCATCAACTTCAGATAGTAACACTCATCACAGCTTGCCAAACCCTTGATTACCAAAAGCAATTAAACAAAACATCATAACCTGCTTAGCAGCCTTAATAGGAAATGCTGGCGGCGAGACTTTGTATGTGAAAAGTCATAATTCGAGGTTTGGTTCTCGACTGTTTTCTCCTCCAATATTGGACCGCTATACTAAATATTTCACAAACTGAATAAGTAGGATGTATACTGTGTCTCTATGTTTTCCTGAGAGCCAAACCTCGAATTATGACCTTTTACATACAAAGTCTCGCCGCCAGCATTTCCTCTTAATAACCCTGTTTGGATGGGAAATCATCAAATTACTTCTCCCGCTCTGGGCGGAGCTGACTTAAACCCACCCGTGTTCCTTTTCTGCAACCCTGGCAGACATTGGCCCTAGCGAGCCCCGTCAACTATGCATACGTCTCTTTGAGGTGCGCGTGGAGCACAACGCACCGTCGATAATTACCCGCCAAAGTCTTCATCTTGCGCCACAATGTCAGATGGTTCCACAACAATAGTATATGAGAGATCACTTTACATAATATGTAGTGCATTTCCGACTTACAAGAATCCGAGTTACAACCCAGAAACTGGGTGAACTTTTGTAACCTACTAGAGCGATGCCTTATCTGATCACCGAGGTATTGTTGGTCACAATACTAATTATGAATTATCATCAGCAATGGGGCTTACTTAATTGAGTTTATGTTACGAAAATTACGAAAAATTTCGTGTTTTTAGGTTGTTTAGTTGCGCAAAATGAGTTATGTACGTGTGAGTCTGCGGATTTGGCAAACTGGTAATAAAATAAGCCTAGTGAGTGGGATGCAATGAGTAAATGAGAAGATTTTAATGATAATGAGTTAATGAATATAATATCTAAACATGAACATACTTATTAGGTACCTAGAGAAATGTGTGAATGATATAAAACTAGCTTCTAGTTAAGACATGTTTTTGCAAGGGTCCCATCCATCTCTTTACATTTCAATCAATTTATCAGAATAGGTAGGTTCAGCGATTGTGGCATGGAACCGAAACAAGCAACTAAACTCACTTTCGCATTAATAATATTAGTTCGGACGTCGAGCCCTTTTGTACTAGCTAAAATATATTCCTACGATGATGACATTATCAGTTACTACTTTAGGTAATATTTGTATTTCCCGGAAAATACATTTTCCTTCGCGAACAAATATGAATAAAGTAGACGATGAATATTAAATGGCTTATTTTACATAACGCCGATTTCCTTATTTTAATATGACAAGAGAATGGTGGCGCATATTAATTTATAGGTTACTGAGACCAGCAACCTGTGTGGACCGTAATTATGTATACTAAACAATACTGAGTATCATAAGCCGTAAGCCATGTGTGTCTCGTGCTGCATAGTGACTATGTATTGCATAAATTATATCATAGTTTGGCATGGATGTCAAAAAGAGTCAATTTATGTCATGAAAATATATATTGATGTCATCATCATCTTCCTGCTCTGATCCCGTTTTTGCCTCCTTTCTGTCTTGTCAGTCGTCACGCTATCACTAACTTCCTTTTCCTTCGTATCACTCTTTACACAATCCATCTATATTTTCTTTGACCTCTCTCTCCCTCCGCATCCATCCACATTTATATTCATGACTCTTTAAGAAAATACATATTCACGTATTTATTTAACAATCTAACTAACGATATTATAGAGTTTCATGCTGTAATACTCAATTTTTTATTCACTTACCCGTTTTAGGAAAAAATAATATAGAATAACAGTTCCGTAGTCCGCTACGACAATGCTACGAAAAAAAATCGTAGCGGCCTACTAGTTGAAACAGTAACCACTGTTAATTCTGGAACCCTGGTACCATCAGTTGGAAATAATTAGGTAAAGGGACCGAGAAATGGAGAGAAAAGAGAGAAATAATGGGAGACAGTCGGTGTAACCTCTAAGTCCAGTAATAATACGAACGATTTCGAAAATTTCCTAGAATATACAATTAATTGTAATGATAACGAAGACGCGGAAACAATTTCCACTAAGTATCGCCATCAGGAGTTCACATTCACATTGTACTGTTTTCATTGTGACAATGCCTGTTCTCATAATTATACAGTTTGATATCACGTCACTAGATATTAAAATACAGAAAGCACCTGTTTGTTTGTCTGTCGCTGTTATTATACGTGATTACTTGGATAATTTAGGTGGTACGGCATTTATGTTTTGTAAGTGTTTATTTTTATATGAAAGTGCAGCATAATCATCTAGATAGACTACATAATAGGTATCTACTTATGCATTAATATTAGGTCTTTACATGGTAATGGCTCAAAATATTATTATTTAATTTCGATCGAATGCACTGTCAACAGAATCGCATAACAAATGAAGTCGTAATGACAATACTGGCAAGAAAAACAATTACAGTTGATCAGCCTTCTAAATTCAAACCATAAATCTATTTTTAAAACGTAACCCACTAGCGCCATTGACGGTAACATCGCTAATTGGTCCTACATTACAAAAGCAGGGCAGATATTCTCGACATTGTGGGGACACGGCCATTTAAGGCGAACCTATAAATAGCCCGTCCTTTACACTAGGTCAATAACTATAATAGCCCGAACGTATGTGGAAGTGGCTCTTTTCCTTTTACATCTCTTCCGAGATATAAAAGGGCAAACATAGTGGTAGGCCTCGCAAAAAAGATGGAATGACCCCACTAGGGTTGGGATTATGGTGATATCGATAAATAAGTCGGTGGTACACCTTGACTTGTAAACAGAAATGGAGCTAATGATGTATGAATCAGTGAGAAATGTCTTGATATCTAGGTTTCTATGCAGAGCTTAGTTTCTTTAGCTTAATGTACAGTTGATGACTAACAATTTCGAACACGGTTGACATTGAATTTCCATTTTCAATTCAAGAAAAACTTACCAAAAAAAAACTACGAAAAGTCTCTCATAAAAGTTATCCAACAAGGTCATTGAAAACTTTTTGTCTCAAAACAATATTCGGCAATTTGATTACATTAACAATCACAATGGAAGGGTACATACCGCAATCACTAACCTAATCACTGCTTAACAAAAACTCCACTTAAATCTTTGGTTTATCCAACCATCACCAACAGATTAGCAAAAAGGTTGACAATAAACAAAACGAACAGTTTAAAAAAAATTAAGTCATCTTTCAAAAGGGTAGTCATTAAGACGAAAATGTTCGTCTTGGTATAGCAGATGTTCAAAGCGGCGGCGGTGACAAGGGGTGTTACTTTTTAAGCCCGAAGTCCGTAGTTCAGCCTTAGTTACGGGCGTTTTCTATACTCCGTATCACCTACGGACTTACGGTTAGTCCCAAACCCGAACTAAGAATGAATGAATGAGAACACGATTTGACAGTAACTGTCAAATCTGGACACTTTATGTTAACCTATTTACAGCTATTATCAATGTAAAACTTTTATGTGGGCAAGTGTTCTAAACGTTTGGAAGTTACGTTTGGATGCCTGCTGTCACCGTCACGCAATCACTGACTACCTTTTGTTTCATATTTCTCCATCATCATCCATCTTTTCTTTGGACTGCCTCTCCCTCTCCATCCATTCATAACTGTTTTAGTAACATATTGTGTTTCATACCTTCTCCTCACATAACCACTGAAATACAAGCGGTTCCCTTTCTCCATTCCCACTCTTTTGTAGTTCGTTTGCCACTCTATGGCATTAAAAAAAAACAAATAAAGCCAGTGACAGCCCTACCCAGTAACTGCAAGGCCGAGGACAGGTCATACGGAAGCAAAACAGTCGCCCGATCGCAATGAACTGTGAAATTAATCCGCAGCTGTTAAGTGCATCGGTTTGCAGGGTATCATTAAGTGCAGAGGTGTGGGATGTAATTAGTACGTTCTTGAAGATGATTGGGCATTCTCGTTTAATTGAGCGTGAACTAAATATCCTTTCAGATGACGATACCTCTTTTTCTAAGAGAGCTTAGTTGGTAGTTTCTAGACATAATTAGCTTAGCCAGAGTGGTAAGTAAATTGAAACCCAATTCTATGATTCCCCGTGTTGTGGCGTCTAGTCCCTTCCTTTCACTCTAGAGCGCCTATCTTGACTAAAAGTTATTTCCTCTTTGTACGAAATTTAGCCCCAATTTCTGCATCGAACGCATCTGAACACACACGCTGTCAAAATAGTGACGTTTGAAAATAAAGTTCTAGAGGTGACAGAAAAATTGGCGCCAAATCAATATGGCGACCACGGTACGTGACTTTTCTTTTTAAATAAACATTATGTTAAAGTCATATTTTCTTATTTTAGCTGGATATTTGGAACCTGTAAACGACGTTGTTATTTAATAAGTAAATATTACCAACGTTACGTACTAATTGAAAAACCATGACATTTATTTTAAAATTTCACACACTTAAAAGTTTAACGTGATTTTTACTCATATACTTATTTACTTACATATTTTTAAGGGGTATGCTGCCGGTAGGTAAATAATATACACATGATTGTTAATCTATAAAACAGTACATATAACGCATCAACTTGCGTTTTATTTTAATTTTAGAGCTAAATGCGAGAACTCTTTAAATTACTACTTAGTATTTAAATTAAATTACTAAAAAATTAAATTACTACCTAGTTCGGTTAGCAATAACTTGTCAGAATATATTTGATTTCAAACTCGCCTAGTTGCACAGAATCGTAATTACTTACGAATGCAAAATGATTACTATGCAAAAATATGACACGCCAGCGCCAGCTTACCACAATTTATACAGAATCTGATGAGGAAGCAATCTCTTTAGCAATTTGGAGCTAATTGTGTCTAATCTTGTACTACAATTAAATAGACAAGCAAGATCTACATCTGAAATCTTCACAAGAAAGCCAACTTTCTCGATGTTCTCGGGAAACTACGATATCTCCCTGGGAACAACATACAATACCCTTATTGTGCAACTTACAAAGTTAATCAAGCTACAAAATTATATTACTTGAACCTTATGTCATAGTGACAAAGCCTTTTTTGCGTTATGTGAAGTGAAGAGGTAAGTTTGTACGTCTTCTCTGTTTGGTGTCACATCGTTAGCAATGGCTAATGTGACACTTTTAAGGTTTAATTCCGGTTTAATGTGGAATTTGTCAGTTTAATTACTTAAGGAGAAATTAAATACAATTATTGAAGTAAAAACAGCACACGCGACTTCGTCTACGTAACTCGAAAACTTGCTAGTGATAACTGAATCAAACATTGTGCTCAATTTTTTTTCCGCGAAACGATAATTCTTTCTAAAATAAAAGATTGATTAAAACGCATAAATAAAAAAAATAACGTACCACCTGTCTTCGACGGCGATTTAATTTTTATTTATAGGTACTTACTAACATTCTACGGTTTTTTTGGGAGAAAAAGAAAATTCGTTCTATCACGCGCCGAATTCAGGATAACGCAAAATTGTGACAGATTCTACAAAATATCGTATTTGAAATACATTCTCAAAAAGCCATATTCCGAAAAGTGAATCACCTCGAACGAATATAATGTACCTACCTATGTAGATGAATTCATTAACAAAAGTGAAAACTTGTGTACTGACGAGTTTCTCATTATAAAGATAAGAGGTTATATCTTTTCTTATGAACACTCGCGTTATGATTGCATTTCTAGGAAAGACGCTTCACTGTCATTTCTCGAATGTACAAATGACTGGGGTCCTCGTTTCCTAGTTATTGGCGAGATAAGTTCTAAAAAGCATATGGAATAGGACTGCTTCGATTTGCTTTTTGCGTATGGAGTTTATTTTATTAACTAGTTCACCCGCGCAACTTCGTCTGCTCCGCTCCTATTGGTCGTAGCGTTATGATATATAGCCTATAGCCTTCCTCGATAAATGGGCTATCTAACACTGAATTTTTTTTCAAATCGGACCAGTAGTTCCTGACATTAGCGCGATCAAGCAAAGTTCTCAGGGTAGTCAGCTAGGACATACCGGCCGTATTTCCTAGCTGACTACCCTGAGAAGAAACACCGAAACAAACTCAGAGTTCATAGTCTCTTTTGAAGTCCATACAATCGCCAATAACATAAGAAAACAATGTAGGTTAATGTCAGAGGAGGCCTTTTGAGGAAAGCACCACGCAGGTTTGAGTGGGCTTGTCCAGACAGTGCAAGCATTTGTCAGTTGTCGTGCAGCTCAACAACTCAGAACTTTGAGGAGCTCAACGAACTGACGATCAATGCCAAAGTAAGGACATTTGGGTAAGTCACATAATATACTCAAACTGCCAGACAGTCATGAAATCAATCCTTAAAATAACGACCTACATAGTCCTCACACTTACAATACATCATTTTTTAAGAACCATGCAGGTTAGTGTCTGAGATGGTCTTTAGAAGAAAGAACCACACAGGTTTGAGTGAACCTGTCCAGTCAGTGCAAGCATTTGTCAGTAGTCGTGTAGCTCAACTCAGATCCACTTAGGAGCTCAACTCATGTGCTGCCCTCCCGAACCTAAAGTGCAGTTACAGCAAAAACACGAATTTTAGACATTAGAGGCTTAATTTTAAAGTCCAAACTTTCGTGTTTAGTAGAAAAACAAGATGTTATATTGCTTATTATTTTTTACTTTGTTAAACCCACTCCCAGCAGGGTCAAGCCCACGGCAATCCTGGATACGACCCTGGCAACTTATTTAATCACTTATATCTATAAAAATGACACTTTAAGCAACAAACGCCATTAACAATTTATGAAATAAGTGGGGACGTGTCAAAAAGCATTAGAAATCAATAGAAAGCGCTTGTCACCTGTACCAGGCGCACATAATTCGGAGATAATTAGCCAATCTCGTTTAACGTTACACACGGTACGCAAGTGAGCATTCCGACTGATTAACGCTGAGAGAAATGCTCACACCGTGTTGTAACGCTTCACGGAAAAGTTAATGAATTATATAAATTACTAGTTGACCCGCGCAACTTCGTATGCGTCACAATTTTCATTAATGCTCCGCTCCTATTGGTCTTAGCGTAATGATATATAGCCTATAGCCTTCCTCGATAAATGGGTTATCTAATACTGAAAGAATTTTTCAAATCGGACCAGTAGTTCCTGAGATTAGCGCGTTCAAGCAAACAAACAAACAAACAAACTCTTCAGCTTTATATATTAGTATGGAGTATAGATATAGATTTGTATATGTATAGTTCTCGAAACACAATTCTACTTTAAATTTTATTTATTGGTTGTACACCTACCACAGCGTAGTCTTTTTAATCCAAAGGTTGACTGGTAGAGAATGCCTTGTTGCATTAAGTCCGCCCATGTACCACAATTGTACATAAAGTTTAAATAAATAAATTAAGTGTAATCAATTTTTTCTCAAAACTAAAAGTACAAAGAGGTGAAATTGCATGGTTATGAATTCGGTTGTCTATATTCATTACACTAGTTGACCCGCGCAACTTCGTCTGCGTCACATTTTAAACTATGCTCCGCTCTTATTGGTCATAGCATGATTTTATATAGCCTCCCTCGATAAATTGGTTATCCAAGTCTAAAAGTATTTTTCAATTCGATCCAGTTCCTTAGATTAGCGCGTTCAGCCAAAAAAACAAAGAAACAATTAAACAAACAAACTCTTCAGCATTATAATATTATAGTATACTATCTATTGCCTGCGACTTCGTACGCGCATACCCCGTTTTTTTCCGTTCCCGTAGGAATTTCGGGAAATCTTTATTGCTCCCTATACTCCCCAAGGAACCTACATGCCAAATTCCAGTTCTCTACGCCCAGTAGCTTCGGCTGTGTGTTGTCTCAATCAGTCAGTAACGGAAGAATTTTATATATTAGGATAAATTAAGGATTGTAATCCCTGAAGGGTTGGGCAGAAGTGTATTTTTAATACACCTACATTTTGCTTGATAATTAACGTTCCATGAATCAGAAATCTTGACATCGGGCTGCTACTGACAATTTTCCTCTGTCACCTCTAACCTAGACTCAAGTCTCACTTCTCAGTCAAGAGAAAACCCATAACAAGTAAAAAAAGGAGGGAAAAGCCCAAAAACTATTTGCCCGAGTCGAATCGATGCCGAAGCCAAAATCTCCGGGTCAGCAGTAGAGCTTGCGATCACTTCTCTAACGATGCCGTTAATTAATTATTTAAGGTTCTGTAATCAATTATAGCTAATGCAATCAGGGTCATCATTAGGTATCTATCTATGGTGTTATTTAATGATTTTGTTCTTAAAAATTGTGCAATGTTCGTGGAAGTGAATAATCGATTAGGTATGAAAAACCTTCGTCTGCTTTTTACCTTGTAGTTAAATGTTTTGCAATCAAAAAAGGACTTGACTTTAGGGAGTTCTTAAAAGTCATTTTTTCGCCCGCCACGACACTGTTCCAAACCACTGCAAATCCCCCTACTACCCCTATACTTAAGATTATTGTACACAGAAGGTGTTGGTAGACCTTTTTTAATAAACAAATATCTAAATCCTGAGAGCTAGAATCAACTGTGGCGACCGCCGAGTCAATGAAGCTCGACGAGCCCCGGAGAAAAGATTCAACTGTCTTGGATCCTGCAACGAAATTAATCAGGAAAGAACAACGTAGTAATTACTACTTAAATTGACTTTGGGCTTGAATTGCTACTTAGCTCTCTTCCTCTCTCCTAATTTCGCTGTGCCCGACAGCGCCCATATTGATATTTTACCTTGTGATACCATCTATGTCATATATTCGGAATGCAACAACGTATTGAGCATTGAAACATAATTTCCACTTATCAAGCCACCCTCAAAAACAGTTCGATCATCGATCCATCAACAACGAAATATCCATCACTAATGGAAGATTCGGAAAATCAAGATTTCTCCGATAAAGACATACCGATAAAAAGCGTGATAAATAGATAGCACACGTAAGGTTACGCCACGGTGTGATAAACGGCCGCCGGCGTCACAGACGCGCCAAGTTCTTCTACTTTTACTTTATATCGCGTCGAGAAAGTAGTGGCTGATAAACGTTCGCGCGGCACCCATGTTTCATACGTACACATCACACATATTTACTACTCTATCATATCATGATTAAAGCTTAAAATCAATTGACAGTACTACAGGTGACTATCCCTTATAGGCTTGTAGTTATAATTATGATCGTACATCGGACGGCAGTTTCTTAGTAGATTAATGGCTTTGAAAATGGAAGTCGGACTTTTATTATGATGTTGTTATGTAAGTATCGGATAAACATATAGGTGCACGGTGGTTACTGTGGCTAACCAGTAACCAACTCATAGTTAACCAACCAATTTATTGAATGGATGGTTATTTGTTTGCTGTGTGAAACTGGCGATGGCGGTGGAATTCACTCATGTCGTAAACATCGAAAAATAATTTATATTTCAATCCAATTTTCTTTCCGACGATTTTCTTTGATACGACGTGAGCGTTTACTAAGTATGTCGGATTAGCTTACAGTAGCACTGAGTATCCGTGTCCCTTTCGGGACAAAACGCCCCAACCGTCATAATCCGTAACTCCCTTTCGGGACAAGCCGACGCTCGCGTGATTACGCCCGGGATTTTGTTCCGAAAGGGACGGATTACGGATACTGAGTGGTTAACCGGTGCAGCTGAGTACCAGTATTTACACGGAGATCCGTAACAAGACTAGTAGAGGTGACTGTGGTTGACCGTTGGCAACACTCGTGTCAGATTTTCTGGCTTCGGACTAACCGTGACAACTGTCAAAGAGGCACAAAATAATAACAATCGGGGTCAACGGATTACGCCCTTCCAGGGCACGGAGGCTTCCCGGTTTGTGATGAATGGTCACCCATACACTGGCCAACCTCGACAAGCATTGCTTAACTTAGAATATCGTTGTACCTGTGCAAACATTTTATTTTTGCAGGATAATAATGCTTTTTTCAAAAAACATAAAATGTATTATTCAGTAAACAAAAGTACCAGGAAGCTGCAGGCACACAATACCGCTGACTCGCCACTTGCGTGAGATTGCGCTCTCCCACGGGCACCAGATGCCCGCGTCCGATGTTACACGATTATTTACGATGCAACCCGAACGGAATGCACTTGCTTGTTTATTGGCAGATTTGAATTTAGAATTTCTATTTATTGTTTAAGTTCAAACGGGTCAGAGTATGGTGAAAACGTATTGAAAATTATGCAATAGCTAATGACGTGTAAATCTGCGGGTACTTTGATATACGGTGAACGTTTTCCTCTAGAAATATTTAAATGTCCTTATTCCGAGTGAGAGTGTTATAGGCAGCTTTTTATTTTTATTATTCACTAGTAGACCCGCGCAGCTTTGTCTGCGTCACATTTTTCATTACTGCTCCGCTTCTGTTGGTCTTAGCGTGATTATATTATAGCCTATATATAGTCTTCCTCGATAAATGGGCTATCTAACACTGAAAGAATCTTTCAAATCGGACCAGTAGTTTCTGTGATTAGCGCGTTCAAGCAAACAAACTCTTCAGCTTAATATATTAGTATAGATTTTAAATGGCGACTGATTTAATTAGACGTCCTTAAAACTGACTTAGAATATAGGCCTTAACTAAAATGTTTGTAAACCCGTCGAAAATCGTTCCAAACTCCTTCTAATGGTCAAACGTTATAAACACGTGAACTAGGTCATAATTAATTAAAATCCAATCAATATGCATAAAAGGATGTGCCTTCGAATACATTACTCAAAAATTAGCATTTAGGACTAGGTGGACACTTGACTGTCAGTGACATAATATTGTTATGTTGGCAACACTTGTCAGGCCGACAACCGTATGATATAATTAATAGTCATCGATCAAAGTCGACTAAGACAAACAATAATTTTGCGTCTTAAACGCTAACCAATTAAGTTCTAATGGGTTGTTAGAAGCTATCATTTCATAATCTAGGTTATAACTCAATTTATTATCACGCGAGTTAGATAACTTAATTAAGATGTTTTGTATTAACGTCGGTAATTAATTATGGAAGAATTTTGACGTTAATGCACTTTGTTCTTGAAAAATATTTATGTAAATACCTATGTTAAACGATTTGTTTTCTCAGGTTATAGTTGGGTATTTTATATCAAACCCGCTGAGAGCTCTGGTTTCTATAAAATAGTGTATTTAAAAATTTGTAAAATGTCGATTTCTGAGTTAAAAATCAAAGATGAGTATTTTTCAATCTCTACTTTAGCCTGAAAACTTTGGCACTGAAATTTAGTTTGACAAGTTTTTAAATACATGAAGATTTTGAAAATAATTTAGAAACCGGTAAATTTTTACCAAACTTTACTCAAGCAAACTATATCATTGCATTCAATGAAGATAAATCAAGTCAAAGAAATCTTAAAATCTCTACAAAAATCTTACTTCCTAAACTTTCATAGTTTCACACAAGGTCATTGACGTTGCTTATCATTATCACTGTATAAATTTTATTCAAGCTAAAAAGTAATATTAAATAAGCAATAAATCCTAACTATATACATATGAATATACAAAAACAAATACACTCAGGCGTCGAAGAATTCCTCCGCATCGCTGTCATCCGGAAACGTGCCCAGAAGACTGGCAGTATTGCCACGTTGAATGGCAATACTAATTCTTTGAGCAAAGAACGAGCCAGCCCTCTGGTAAATTAGTATCTAGCAACTAGCAGACTTCGCTGTTAAAATAGAAAAAGTGGAACAAAACGTGACACCGAGACGCTAAGGCGCGATAAGTGAGCGAATTTTAATACCAAACAGAAAGTATAAATTAGAAAATAAAACCGTCTGCCAGGTGGTCTAATGTGTCATTTCCGAAAATAAAATCATTTTTATATGTATGAGAAGTCGACAGCTTTGCTTACCATCAGGCGAGATTGTGGTCAAACGCGAACCTAATCAATATTATAAAAACGGTCCACGTTATAGTACAGTTTCTTTATATGTTTACCTACCTTGTTTTGAAGGCAAACCTTCCTTACGTGCAGAAAAATGTGCTTTATCAACGGATACACAGTTTTCTGTACTCAAAAATACAGTGGGAACAAAAATGTAATCCAGTTCAACATAAAAGAGTGCACTATATCTCCCTGGCCTAGTCTCTGCACTGACTGTCCACCATGACCAAAATTCGGTCTGGAGAATAATATTCCGTCTACACTACGTACTGTTTATTACGTATTTTGATTTTGCGCCAATTGGGGTAGGCCTATGTCCAGCAGTCGACGTCTTTGGGCTGAAATAATGAAGATGAGGGCAGAGCAAAGGATCTTTAAAATGTCTTATTATTAACAACAGAACACATTCGCCAAAACCGATCACTTGTCCATCGACTCTATCTATATCATTAGCACCACGTCCAGCCATTTAAATCAATTCCACAACCCAAGGACATGAATAATAAAACAATTTCCGACCAAAGATCGAATAAATTAACCTTCGCTTGATCCTACAGGTTCAACAAGACTCCACAACATAAATAACACATTGACAATTTGATGAGCGAGTGAGCATCGAGACACTTCACGATGTGCTAGCATTAGACACACGACTTCATAGGTACGTGCAAATTGTGGACATGTTTGGTGTAGATGACAATAAAATTATTGGCACAGCTTTCTTAGGTGTCAATGACCATCAGCAAGAAACATCTAGTGAAGCACTTTTAAGATATTGGATGAAAAACAAGCAGATCGCTCACCAGATTTATGGTCGCCTACGGAGAACTTAGAGCTGCAATAATTGAATACCAGGCGTATCGAAGACCGTCTCAAAAATGTGACCCATGTCTATTGTGGCTTTGTAATCACTCCAATCGATCTGAATGATTTGCTCGGTATGTATTTGTCCTAAATCATTATTTCATATTGTGTTCTGAATTGTATTTACTATCGCTCAGTAGCCTCTTAGCATTCCCTTACTAATAACTTCTGGCAGTTTTTGTAAATGAATGATAATGAAGCATCTGCTGCATATTTTAAAGGGCTTTTAATATATTCGTAGCTATAAATTCCTCTATGACACCTATGCGACATCATACCGCAATCATCAAAACATCCTGGCTGTACTGCCGTCTAATTACTCATTTGGCCTTCTTGTAGTAGCTCATAAAGAAAAGCGTGACTGCACATACGCTTTAAAGGAAAACGCTCATTACTCAAGCACCTATATTCAAAAGCGTCAAGGATTGCTACTAAAACGCTAAGGTGTGTGATGGAATCTAACTATCAGCGCTAATGTCCGCGAGACCAAGACCAATGGCGGCGATGCGGCCAATAAATCACTGGACATCTCAAAATGTAAATAAACGGCAGGCGATTACTTCGCTGTCGGGTTCCCGCTACACGATAACCGTAAGTGAATGATAGATACGCTCGAGGAAGTGCCAAGGCGTAGGCAAATGAGGAATAAGTAGAAAATGGCACCTACGCAGCTACGCAGCGATGTGTGGTCCGAGCTCCCACAGGTGCAGGCTAATGCAGTGATAAGGCGCGTTTTTGTACGCAAATGCGCGGGAGACGCTGATGTGACGTAATGCGAAGATGATTTTGACATTTCATGGCGATCGGGAAGTGAAGGTTTAACTGATTGTCCGTTAACTTGGGAATGCTGGCGAGGAATGCGGTGGGGCTTATGACCCTGCAAGTTACTGCTGTATTTGGACTCTGACCTAAATACTTCTACATAGTTCATGAGTATAGCCCTATAGATGTACATGTCGAACCAAAATCTCCATAAATCACGAGATTTAAAACCAATCACATTCACGCTCAATTGGGTCAATAATAGCAATCTGATGATGCACTTCCCAGCTTCGGAAACGTACACAAATAAATAAACCTCGTTTGTTACATAACACAAATACGAGTTTATATAATTCAATATACAACTAAATGATGCTACGGATTGCATAATCAATTTGAAAAATGAGGCGTATAATTGAGGATATAAAAACAAAAGTGTAATTGGTCAAAAAGCAGCGCCGGCAAAGACGATGTAGCTGTAGGATTTAAAGGTGAAAACATTGCAGCATTTCCTTGTTACAGACTTGTACAGACCATGGGGAGGAGCTCGACATTTGGTACAACGATCGGAATCGTGTTTCATCGAACAAAAATAAATTAGCTAGAAAAAAACGTAAATAAAAAGAAGAAGCAAAGATATAAGTTTGGGCGGAATAAACAATTTTTCCTTCTTTCTTTTTTCTTTCTTATATAGAACTGTGAAAATTGTAGAATTCAAAACACGGAGAAAATGTGTTACGAGCACCTAAAATTTTCGTTCCTCATTTTTGAGCCACAAGTATGTCACCATTAAAAGGACACATTTTTCAAATGGAGTTAAAACAAAACGATATATATATAAAAGAAGAAGAAAGAAAGGCTTGGAAAGAGAAAGACCTTTGCTTACAAACCACAATAAATATAAAAAAAATGCTCTTGTTTTAGTTGCATTGAAAATCATTCGTAACAACGCTAAATTTCATGAAAATATCTAGTCAAAACTAACCAGAACGTTATATAACGCGAAGAAGCTTCGATATTTTATCGTGAACATTAGGAAGTAAAGTTCAGTGATGTGTATGTACGTGGGAAAGTGCTGAATTCCGAAGTACGCAGTTAGCACTCGAGATGAGAGCTTTCAAAGATACGGACGTTGACATGCAAGGAATAGACATTCTTGTGCTTGCTTGTGAGGAATGCAATTCTACAAGTCATAGTCAGCAAAACATTAAGAGTAATGGAAACAGAAAGATGGAAGAAACAATGAAGCCATACTCTGTAGTATTAATATATTGCTACTAGACAACGTGTCACAGTAACAAAAAATCGACTGCCCCATATATTTATGTACCTATATACGCATAGCTCGACAAAATGCTACATCATATTTATTATTTTAGCTTATATATCTATACTTATCTATACTTAATATATAAAGCTGAAGAGTTTGCTTGTTTGTTTGCCTGAACGCGCTAATCTCAGGAACTCCTAGTCCGATTTGAAAAATTCTTTCAGTGTTAGATAGCCCATTTATCGAGGAAGGCTATACGCTCACATATATATCATCACGTTAAGACTAATAGGAGCGGAGCAGTAATGAAAATTGTGACGCAGACGAAGTTGCGCGGGTCAGCTAGTGTTTTTTATTAGTATTAAGTACATTATTTTTATTGTTCCCCAAAAGATCCCATTTATTTTTATTTTTTGTTGTACACCTACCACAGTGTAGTCTTTTTAACCCAAAGGTTGACTGGTAGAGAATGTCTTGTTGCATTAAGTCCGCCCATGTACCACAACTGTACATAAAGCTTAAATAAATAAATAAAATGTACTAAACGTACGTATGTGTTTAATTATTGTTGTGTTAAATGTACGTATGTGTTTAATTATTACCTACTTATTATAACACTCAAGTATTTATCTATTTTATTTTACCCGCGTCCGTGTGTCACTGCGGGGTGCCAACTGAAAACCAGCGCTAAGCGTCTGACGCCCAGCAAATGCTGAGATGGTAACCCTTTCTGTATGGCAACGCTCAGCACAATTTCTCTGTATCGTTTTCGTTTTGTATTATTGTTCTTTTGTTTTCTATAATGTGTTTGTGGCTGTGTGTTTTGTCTGTGTAGAATAAATATTTTCTATTCTATTCTATTCTAAACAGCTGTTTTTTTCGCGATTTCGGGGTGGTCCCATGGTAAAACTTGTTCATAATTATGAGTACAATGATCCTTTAAGAGGTATTGTGTTTATTCTGTTACACGATGCAGGTAGAGAAGAGAGATAAGTAAATAGAAGGTACGGAAAGCCTTTGTCGTGCGGGTGATATACTAACGGCTAATGTGTTTTATCTTTCTGTTTTCATTATAAATTACTGACCCGTGCCCACTTCATTGGGCGGTAATTTTCGTATTTTTTGTAAATAAAAATTATCCTTATTACTTCCAATATCTCCAAGAATATGTGTACAAAGTTTCATGATGATCGGTTAAGTAGATTTCGCGTGAAAGCGTAACAAACAAACTTACATTCACATTTATAATATTACTAGCTTTTGCCCGCGTTTTCGTCTGCGTAGACTTAAGAGTTGGCGCGCAACTTTTTTGTCCTTGGAAATCCTCGTTTGTGAGTCTGCTGTTTTCAGCCCCGAAATTACTTCCACATGTTTGTGGTCTCCTGGTTACTACTGGCGAATCTTTAGCGCTCATAATTCCAGCTCCGGCAATACTTCGACAAATTTCTTTTCTTCTGGTACTTTTGAATCCATCCATCTTTTGCTTCCAATTAAAGTCCCGGAAATACTTCAAAATATTTCCGGTCTCCTGGTACTTGTGAATCTTTAGCGCTCGCAATTCCAGTTCCGAAAAAACTTCAACATGTTTCTGTTCTCCTGGTACTTTTGAATCTGAAGTTCTAAGGCAGCAGCGGCTCTGGATTTCCACTTCCTCCTCAGTCCCATTAAACTATGCCTTTTATCGGGATAAAAAGTAGCCTATGTTTTATTCCAAGATGAGAACTATATGTGTGCCAAATTTCATCAAAATCCCTTCAGCCAATTTTGCGTGATTGAGGCACAAACATACAAACTTTCACATTTATAATATTAGTAGGATAGTAGGGATTGAAAAGCTTCAGAATTCGAGTGCAGATACTAGAGGAAATAGAGATTTGGGTCTCCTTGCTATAAACTCAGTTGAGCTAAATTGGCTACGACAATACTACATTGATCATAATTATGCTAAATTACAAAATCACAGTAAATTCTCAACATCAACAATATTATCATTTAGTTTAACAGCAACCACTTTTGGAATACGTCCTAGTACCTAATATAATATACATACTTACATCAATATACCACCATATACAATTCCCGCTCATTTGAGCACTACAATAAAAGCCTTTGCTAGTGAATGCCTTGCAAATCTATTTCATTGCTGCATCATTGTTAATGACAGAACAGATAATGCCAATGAATGGGCAAAGTGCGCCACAGATTAGTTATGGCGAATTAATGACGTAAGCAATTAGAAAGGTCGTTGACACTATGACAAATGGTGGTAAATCAGTATTGAATCAGTAAGATTTCTTGCCGATCTTATTGGAGTTGTTAAAGATTTCAACAAGGAAGTAAATGGAACGTACAATACTTTACTATTGGCATTTGTTAGCAATCGTGCCCAAACCAATCATTGCATTTCCACAAGACGGTCAGTGACTGTCGTAAAAAATCGTTAATATTGACAGCAAACAATAGGACGATGTGACAGCAAAAAGTATTCATTGTTTACGGATGAGAATATTATCATCGTTACAACAAAATTGCCACATGAAGTTGGTCAAGGTATTGGCTCGAAGTTTACTAAACACAGTAGACACGAAAACGAACACGTTTTGTAAGTTTTTCATTTTCAAAATCAATTGTCTGGACTTGTTGCTGTAATCTAGACAGATTTCAAGAACCGTGTCTTGTTGCTAAAAATGTGAAAAATCTAGAAACGGTATTGTATCGAAGGTTTTACGGGTATAAAATATTATTTTCAGTAATACAAAACTCAATATTATCACTCAAAACGTGACCAAAACTTGGCCATTTGCAGAAAAAAAAACAAATAAATATTTGAAAATAGAATTGCCTAAGCAGCAATAAGCAAGCACGCGCTTTACTTTGGCACAATGGTCTGATTTCTTTGCCTCTTTTCACGTTCCCGCGCACAGATGATAAAGATTACTTTTTTAAAGGCACAACTATGGCGCGTACAATAAGATGAAAATGAAAGTTTCGATTAGTTTTTGTTATAGTTCACTTTCGTTGGGTGCCATAGACATAATAGACAGATGATAATGAGATGGCAGCACTGTTATTATGATGGTCCGCGTTGTGATATATCGAGGGACTGATTTGATGAGTCATTGAAATTGGAGGTTCACAATGATTGGCACGGAGAAAATATAGAAAATATATAGTCTGTCATGGTAACAATAATCTCATTAGGAGCACACTTGAGTTCAAATAATGAAAGCTTTTATTGGCATTGCCTCAACGATGTTTCAATCACGATAAGGTGACAGTGTTTTTAATAGCACGAGTACTTTTATTACACAAACACTTTATTTATTCCGATTAAAACTTAGTATAGGCTCAAAGAAATCAAAATTCAACCAACAAAACACGGAAACTCACCTTGATTTTTTTACACATCATAAGAACCGCAAATGTTATTCTTAGAAGGACTTCTAAATCGATATGCAGATGCAGCTGACCCAAAGAGGTACGAACAATGGACCACAGACCATCAATACTTCCAACAATTTGCTATAAAATAGAATGATTCACGCCTCATTGTCTATGCACGGTGCGTCAATCATTGGCGGAATTCAAGGGCACGATGACAACATGTTCGATGCAATGTTTCAAATATAATAAAACATAGAAGTTTGCCATAAACATACAATGACGGGAAATAAAATGTTGTAGCTATAAAAAATATGACATGGTGAGGTAAATGATGAGCCAATGAGGATTGTTTAACCTCCTTAATTCTTTGTGGAATAAAAAAACAATGTAAACATAATCATCACTTCTAAGCAAGCGTGCTCCATCATCGACCACATCATCGCAGCACAGGAGAGATTGTGAGCCTAACAATAATAAAATAAAAATTAAATGCCCTGGCGCAGCATAAATGGCAGCCATGTCTTCTTCCACATCTCCAGTCGCCGTCATCTCAATAGTCTCTTTTCTCGTCATATAAGTTTCCAAAACATGCTCATCTTGCCCTCTGTGCCCCAAAAAATGCAGACGAAGTGACTTATGTGCTGCCACCATCGATGCCGAGGAAGTGGCAATGTTTAGGGCCACCCCAATTTAAACAACTGTCTTGCCAGCGACACGAAGAACAAGAAGAAGACACAATAAATCTATCGTATGACATCCACCAATCCTCACAGGGCCCACTCCCTGTTACACAGAGGGGACTGGGTCCCACAACATGTTAACAACGAACATATTGGGTTGATTATGCTTTACCATGCCTTAGCATCCATCGTTTCTTTAATCTTCCTCTGCTTTGAAGTACCCGTTTTTATTCCAGTCCTTTCAGTCTGATCAAAAGTTTTCTGGTAGATATCGCTGTCAGCCATAAGACCGAAATTGTACCTACCCATAGAATAAAGATTGTGTAATAGAGTTGTGAAACTATTTTTCATGCACAATAATAGTAGGTTACGCACCGAGGGGTAGCAGTGTCTTATATCACGGGCGACATACTGAATACTGAACCTAATGAAGGATTCAAAAGTTAATTCCCGAGCGTAGCGGGGCTGTTTAGAGTTTAACTCAGGAGCGAAGCGAGGGAGAATCCTGAATGCAGCGAGGGATTCAAGCTAGCCCAAAGCAAAGACATTATCCCTCAGGAGTACAGTCTACTTTTCAGACCTACTGCGAGAAAATTGTTCGGTTATTGGCCTCCAACTTGAATTCCGTGCAACAAAAAACCCAAGATGCACAGTCTCGAACAAATGCAATACTCGAAACTGTCGTCAAAAACTGACATGTATCAAGTGTCATGTGTGAGTTGTGTGTAGTTATACTATAAACATTTTTTTTGCAAATTCAACCTTACACGGATCGCTTAAAATTGTTTTTAAAAAGCAGTGCAGTATGGCGAGTGATGCGCATTTTTTTTTGCAAATTCAACCTTTTCACGGATCGCTTAAAGTTGTTTTTACAAAGCAGTGCAGTATGGCGAGCGATGCGAAACTGTTTGAAACTACCGCACAGTTATGCCTTGTGCGCTTGTTTTTTGCGGACGTTTTTGAGATGCTGAGTGTGTATCTTGGGTTTTTATATATCAATGACTGTATTTCATTATAACCCGCCAGGCCGCGGGCAATAATGACTTACTTTAGGTTTAGGTGGTGTGAAAAGCATATTATATCTAAGTTCCGTATCATATAGGTGGTTATAATATTTACATAAATCTTTCTTACACATTACCTATGTCAAATATTCCACTCATTCTTAACCGGACTAAAAGAGCTATTCATCAAATTTACATTGAGCATAAAGTCACGATATTTAAATTCAGTTGGAGTTAGTTATAAAAGCTCATTCAAAGATCATCTTTCTAAATATACCTAACTGTTGATTCAAATTCTCCGTACGTTTGACTAGATTGAACTATTATGTAAAATGTTGGACAAGTATGACTGGAAGATTCTTCAAGGGAAATGTTAAACATTTAAGTACTTTTTCATTAGTCTCAAAAGTTATATCAATCTGCCCAGCTTTTTAGGGTTCCGTACCCATAGGGTAACCAACGGAACCCTATTACTAAGCCTCCGTTGTCCGTCCGTCCGTCTGTCTGTCAGAGGGCTGTATCTCAAGAACCGTAATTGGTAAAACTTTCACAGATTGTGTTTTTCTATTGCCGCTATAACAACAAATAATAAAAACTAGTGGACGTCACGCGGTTTCACCCGCGTAGTTCCCGTTCCCGTGAGAGTACGGGGATAAAATATAGCCTATGTTACTCCCTTATAATGTAGCTATCTATTGCTGAAAGAATTTTTCAAATCGGTCCAGTAGTTTCGGAGCCTATTCATTTCAAACAAACAAACAAACAAATCATTCCTCTTTATAATATTAGTGTAGATGTAGATTAAAGTTTATGGTATGGAACCCTTCGTGTGCGACTCCGACTCGCACTTGGCCGGTTTTTTCTAACTCTACTGGATAACCGGATGCAGCAACACAGAGCACATTAAGCGACTGCCTATCTGGCCTCCCTCTCTCATTTTTCCATACTCTTCATCTTTGTCTTGCTCTACCATGATGTCGCCTAACATTTAATGGGACAAAATACGTGTTGGACCCAACGAAAAGATGAACGACAAGACATCCAAGGGCAGTGGCGTAACTATAGGGTGGCAGGGCTGGCAAAATGCCACGGGTCTCAAAGTAACCTAATAATTTACAACATAATTTAGTAACAATTATAAGTTGTATATACCTCGTAAGTACTTAAAATCATACAAATATGTTATACCTATGCTTTTGAAAATTATATTTATTATATAATGTGTAATAGAGTAAACACAATACCTGAAAAGGGATCATTATATTCATCATTATGAACAGCTTTTATTATAGGACCAACACTGAAATGACTCGACAAAACGTACTGAACAGCTTAATTTTTTTGCGATTTCGTGCTTGGTCCGACCCGTTATATATTTAACTAAAATGGACACAATATTAGTAATAAGTACTGTTGGGTTTCTACTTCAGTGATTTATTAAAATTAAATAACAATGTTACGATTTTTACTGGGGCCCCATCCAATGAATTTGCCACGGACCTCTGATGGTATAGTTACGCCACTGCCCAAGGGTCATGTACTCATGTGTAGCTAGCTCTATAACAAATAATGGTATGAACAAGTGTTTACATTAGACCAGACAATAGGTCTAGGCGTGGCTTTACACGTTCGTCGGAAACCCTAGGATCTCCGACGCACAACAACAAACAAAAGAAAACAAAGATCAGTTCGAGAAGTTTATGGTGGGTGCCAGATAAACTTGCAATAAAGTACATTGACCTTCCCAACTATACCTTCGTAGATACCCGAACTATTATTATTACTACAGAACGTGAAGGGTCACGATAGCAGTCGATTCAGAAGCTTTATGTCTTAATTCTGTTGTTATATATATTAAAAAAGTCAATAAATGTTTGTGGGTCTATGACAGTTTTGCACATTTATCTGATGTCTACCATAGTGGAGCACATCACGAGACTCAGCAGTGGCAATTTTAATTATGAAAATAAAACACGAAATTAATATAACACCTAAACAGCAGATGCCAAAATCTTCCCAGACGGAAGATAATGTTAATGAATGTTTCCCCAACAAAACAATATGACGGTACGTTGATTTAATTACAAGTGTGTAAATGGAAGAAAGTGTGAGACGTTAATATACAATCTAATATCGTTAATGTAAACGTACCGTGAGAACTCGCTCTTACAATGCAGCTTTACTTTTTTAAATGTCAGCTAATGTAACTCGTATATGGTCATACATTATTAGCACGATAGTGGACAATTTATCATTTTTAAAGATGGTCTTTCTTACGTAATGTATAAAAAAGTAAAGGTACCTAAATACGATGTTTAAAATCTAAGGAAGAAAAAACTTATATTAAAGCTGAAGACTTTGTTTGCACGCGCTTATCTCTTGAAGCACCAGTCGGATAGAATAGAATAGAATACTCTTTATTATGTACACCATATAAGTTACAGAAAAGATAGATGAGAAACATTACATAGGGTGACACAATGGGCTGACGGCTGGGATGGCTGACGGATGTGAACTTTTATTGGATAGCCCAATTCTTGAGTAATGCAATGGGCTATTTACCATCACGCTGTGACCGTATGGAGATGAGCAAAAAAAAATCACTCAAAGCGAAAACGAAATATTACCGCGGACGGGTGAAACCGCGGCAGCTAGATAAAGATCGCAATAAAATATTTTGCAAACAAACGTTGAGTTAATTGAATTCAAATCAAGATACAAAACCGTAGTCTGAAGTGAATTGGCATTTGTTTTACAATGTAATGATTGTGTGTAACACGTCATGGCAGACCAATTAATAGGTTACAGTAATTGACTGTAATTAGAACATTGGAATAATTGAATGCTAGTGGAGTTACTGGCGCTAGTGGCTACTTACCTTGCTTACTTCATCATCAAGCATCGCATGCGGCACGAACCAAACAATTCCGAAAATTGCAATTTCACACAAATATTTTAATCAATTGAATTCCTAAGTTGCGTTGATTCATTGCTACCGCTTAACGAGTGTATAATCTGAGAACACGACAGGACTTTGAAGGAAATTACTTAACAAAAGTTTGTCCTGATCACAATTCGATTGCTAATTGAATCAACCTATGTTTATATTCAACTACAATTTACAAGGCAAGCTTAAAACAATCACTTACACTCCACCATTTACCAAAAACGCATTTCACAATTTTCACATTCACTCTGGCTGATTTTGCAACAGGCCGAACTTAATGCGACCTTGCGTTGATTAAAAAAAAACTGTCAGAACAAAACGTGCATTCGGGGATCCCGATCAAATAATTTGAATCGATTCGATTTTTCTAATCGATTGAAGACGTGATGATAACGATACCGTGTGGGCATCACGCACGATTTGACAATTGTAAAATTGTATTATTTCATAATGGCCATTGTTGCTTGCAGTTATTAGTGGTTTTAATGTACGTTAAATCACTCGTGACCTAACGTACGAGGGTGCAAGCTATTGCAATAGTAATTTATCAATAATTGCTGGTCCCTATTATTATGCGAATAATTGCTCACGGTTTGATGGCAAATCATATTCGTCTGTATAATCGTTCGAATTACGAAACTGTCCATTGGCAATTTCAGTGGATATGTCGTGTACCATTTTCAGATTGTTTTGATTCGAATAGTATGACGGAAGCTAGAGTGAAATAGTAAAGCCTGTGAACCAAGTTTCTTTAAAACCTGCAGACGAAGTTAGAGCTCCGTGACCATTTCATGAAGTGGCCAACGATTTAATGAAATTAATGACCGTGTTCTTCACGAAATGGCCAATTTTACGATATGGCCACGACAGATAAGTATATAAACGAAACATTAATCATGGTGACGTAATAAAAGGCTTGATTTATTAACATTATATATTTTTCTACTGTTTCATAGTTTATTGTCTTCTTTCAACAAAGACTATCGATGCTATTCCAAAATCCCGAGACAGAATTTAAAAAAAAACGCAAAGTTAACTACAATACGAAAAGATTGTCAATTCAAAATTGAACTGTATTAGAGTATTTAGATTAAAACATAAATATGCTACTTATGTTGTTAAAAGCGCAAAAAGCTAGAGGGGTCTACTCTAATTCATTAATTAGAATCGGTTCATATCTTTTATCTAATCTAAAATAGGTTTCACAAAAGTTTCTTCATAATTACATATTTTAACGAGATAGTCCTTTCCCACCTAACCATTACATACGATGAAAATATTTATTTTGCAATAGCTGTGTGCAATTTAAATTTGAATTTAAATCCAACCGGGTGGGAAATTAAGGTATTTTGTTTAACTTGGCATTTCTCTAAGAAAACTCTGAATAATATTGATCAACACGATTTTGAGATGCATTCCAGAAGATTAGATGTAACAGATTATACGAGAAACCCGAATGAATAACTTTTACTATGGGATCAACTAAATCAGCTGCAGCAGCCATCACAAAACTGTTCTTCAAATTTTGGAATACCCCTGTATACCTAAGTTACATTTAGACATAGAAACGCTAACAACTCTAATCTCTTCAAAGTTAAAGTGAACAGGCCCCTTCTGGGTAAGCTCGCTCCATCGTAGACTTTGTCTCTGTCATCTCTGACCTAGACTAGAGTCAAGAGCAAACCCATCACAAATAAAAAAAAATAGAAAAGAAAATGAAAGATAACACAAGCAGTAGGCTTGCTTGATCAACCTCAAATAAATAGAAAATGCATAAGAACAAGCTTGACATTCAACACTTAATTAATTCTATCTAACGGACGTCAGTAACATTTAAATAGGTGAAATGAAATGTACTCAGTGTTGCCAACCTCCTTGCTACTCATAGCTCAAAGTTGCCAAGTAGTCAAGTAATGACGATATACTTTCTTAGGGCAATTTGCACAAGCCATAGTTATCTTTAAACGCCGAGTTTGTTCTAAGGCTAAGCCGATGCCAGTATGTATTTTTAGGGTTGCGAAAAAAAAGGAACCCTTATAGGATCACTCGGGTGTCTGTCTGTCTGTCCGTCTGTCACAGCCAATTTTCTCCGGATCCACAGAACCGATTCTGTTGAAATTTGGTACACATATGGACTTCTATGACCCAAACATGGACGCGTTACGTAAATTATAAAATTTTTAGTATGGGGGTCTCTTTAGGGGGTCAAACTAGAAAATTAAAAAAAAAGTTTTTTGAACTATATCGTGTGACATATCAAATGAAACGGCTTACTGTGAGGGTCTTAATTATATTTTAAAATAAATGGTTTTGAAGTTATTCAGGAAATTAGACGAAAAATGACCATTCCCCCTCCCCTTATCTCCGAAACTGCTAAGACTAAAATTTTGAAAAAAATGGAGATAATAGATCTTTACCTAAACATTACAGGAAAACCTATTAGAAGTCTGTAGTGTTAAAATAACATGTTAAAAAAATTAAATTCGTTCGGAACCCTTTGCACGCGAGTCCGACTCGCACTTGGCCAGTTTTTTTTTAACCCGCTGCCAACAACTGACGACACGGTTGGCGCAGTGGTTGAGCGATTGACTGCTGCGCTGCGACACAAAGAGTCACCGGGCCCTTGCGTTTCAGGGCCCGGTGACTCTTTGGAACAAATCTCTCTCTGGCAGATACATAATGGCTCTAGGTTAGAAACTACCTTTTTTTTTTGGTGTCGGTTTGGAAAATTCTCATGGATGGTCTCTCAAACTCTTACTGACTAAAAACCACCCCGGTGTTCCCTCTCACACTTGGACCGAGAATCGTGAGAACTAGTACGCTTTCCACGCTCCCCGGATAGTACCGCGTATACGTTAAACTCCCAGATAGTTGCTAACACCCAGAGCCATATAACTTAACTGTAGTTTGTGCTAATGGACCTAAGAACAATTAATAGACACATACCTACCTACTTAGTTATTATTTTACCCATGACATACACACTGGCTGTAAACTTTATATTTTACAATTACAAAATAAATATATTTCTATCCATATATCGTTAACACACTATCACACTACCGACATAACAACGGTACTTTTTACGATTCGTGGGCAAAAGTGAACAACACAAGTGACTAGAACATTTCGCATTTTACCACTATTTTAGTACTTAACGAACATTAAAATATTTATTGGTAGGAAGGTATACTTAAGTGCCTACGCTTTGGAGATAAGGAGCTCCGATAGGTGTTACTAGAGAACGAAAATTATACTTTAATTATGGTATTAATACAGGGCGTTTAATACGCACATTACCTGCACCGTATGATAAGTTCAATAAGTCAGGATTGTAACCGAGACTACGATAATAACGTGAACGAGTTTGGAACAGTTTCTTCTATAATAAGTACCCTTTTCGCAAACTAATCAAACTAGCGCAAACACATGCGCCGATGACCTCGAGGGAACAAAAGGCGCACTCGTTTTACACCCGCGCGACCCAAAACTCACTAGTTTTTTGTACTAACCTAATTATGCTAAGACTAAAAGAAATAGCCAAATATCAAAATGTAGATAGCAAAATTTTCTTTCAGATAGTGGAAATTCCATTAAAATACGCCCGGCTTTTTATGCCCGTGTTAGACATAACTTCACAAATTAATTACACTATTTTGATCGAATAAAACTCAAAATTTCCATACATCAAATTTTTAAGAAAATGGTATTATATACATTGATATATAAAAAACCCAAGATACACACTCAGCATCTCAAAAACGTCCGCAAAAAACAAGCGCAATATGTATAATTGTGCGCAAGTTTCAAACAGTCTCGCATCGCTCGCCATACTGCACTGCTTTGTTAAAACAACTTTAAGCGATCCGTGTAAGATTGAATTTGCAAAAAAAATTGCGCTACACTTGCCATACTGAACTGATGACATAGGCCACCTCTGTAGTAGAGAGACTGGGCCGTAATCCACTACGCAGGTCCCGTACGAATTTGTAAACGTCAGAAATCTTCGAATTTTTGCTTTAAGAACAGCTCATTGTCTACCGACGTTTTCCTTCACCATTTTAAGAGTACTATTGATGATATTCACTAGTTACTTGTACTAAGAACAAATAATATGTGAAAGTAAAGGAAACTAGCGATACGTTTAAAGGCACGTTGTCTTCATTTGAGGTGTGAATGCAAGTTCGTGCGGCTTCCACACGACTTGCAATGTACCACGACTGGTGTGAATGAATGAATGCGTTGGGTTTCTTGGGAATAATCAGCCACATTAAAGAATGAAAGTCAATAGATCTAAGGAAACGATCTTCGTAAAGTATTCCGACATTATGTACCGGACCGGAAATGTGGCCTCTCATTTTTTAGGGTTCCGTACCTCAAAAGGAAAAAAAGGAACCCTTATAGGATCACTTTGTTGTCCGTCCGTCTGTCTATCAAGACCCTTTATCTCGGGAACGCGTAAAGGTATCGAGTTTAAATTAAAACCATATAGGTATTCAGGTCTATAGCCCCTTGCAGTTGTGAAAAAATCAAACTTCTAAGTTTACGTAAAAAAAGAAACGGTCGCTTATACCGCAAAAAACGTATATTTCGACACTTTGAAGGGAATCAAAATGTATTGGGTATTTCCCGTTGACCAAGAACAATGAAATTTTGCGAGTAATACCGTCTTATACTACAAGTATAGGGAAAAGTCTGAAAACTATACATTTGTAAATAAATCATAAAAAATATAGTCTTTATTTAAAGTAATTTGTACCTACAAATTTGTACGGAACCCTCGGGCGGCGAGTCGGACTCGCACTTGGCCGGTTTTTAAGAGTAAGATCACCCTAGTCCAGCCCTATCCTTATCACTGATACCAGAGGCCCTAGAAAAAGTGATATTCTTTCAGCAACAATGATTGTTAAAAAGTTCGACATTCTTGAGCATGAGGCATTTGCAAAAATGTTAGCAATCCCAAATCTTTTGAATCGTTATAGCTAGTAGAAAAACATTCTTCTTCTGCTTCTCGTGTGGGCAGTAAGGCCTAACCACTCCACACACCCTAGTGTCAGAGTTTCTAAACCGCCTCAAGGGCCTCTCATCATCATCATCATATCAGCCGTAAGACGTCCACTGCTGGACAAAGGCTCCCCCAAAAGGGCAGCGGGCGGGCTCAAGGGCCTCTGAGATGGTTTATTTGACGACCGCCATTTGGCGGCCGGGACCACCGGAGCCATACGTGCTTTCCGAAGCACGGAATCATCTTTTTATCAGACAATCAGATGATTCAAGCCTGCAATGTCCTAACCAAACTGGAAAACAACTTTACAATGTATGCTTTCCCGTGGGAATCGAACCCACGACCACCGGATCACAAGGCAAACGTCTAAACCACTCGACTACGGAGGCAGTTAAGAAAAAAACTTTTTACAATAAAATATAACCGAATTGCGATCGGTTATATTTTTTTGTAAAAAGTTTTTTATTTTTCGCTTTTAAGTGGTGATACTTGGACGACGTCTTCGTGGACGCAGAAATTGAAATAAGCAAAAATACTCATAAAATAAAAACTACTGAACCAAACTGAATCAAATTGTTATGGGACCAAATGGCAAGTATACTGCATCGAACTAAAAAAGAATCACAGAAATCGGATCAGAAACCTCGGAGTAATCGGTGTGCATACAAAAAAAAAAAGAATACCCACCGAATTGATAACCTCCTCCGTTTTTGGAAGTCGGTTAAAAACATTGAGTGTCACTTTATCTAGGTACAGATCTTTTTACTCATTCGTAGTAAGAGAAATATAAAAAGTAAATGTTAAGAACTTACGGTTTTCAATGTCCTTCGCACTTTTCACCTGTAACAAGAAACAATCAAAATTAATAGACATAATCAAAAAATTAGTGATGTAGATTTATCAAACAACATCCTCTTAATTAGCAAATATTTACTAGCCGGACAGCATGAATTAATTAGCATTCCAAATATGCAATAATATTTTTTTATCAATAAATTATGTCATCAAGCCATATCCGTCCAAATATGTGATTTAAGTAAAAAATAACTTCACGTTTTCATGATTGTATTCTTAGGTACCTAATTTACTAAGCAAATAGAGCATTTCGATAATATTTACGTAATTAATAATACGATTAAAGACAATGAGGGATCATTTCAATGGAATAAAATTTACTTAAATATGTACTCTCGATTTCTGAATTTAAAAGAAGTTCAAAAGTACTTATTTGCTAAACTTTAGTTTAGCCTTAGTACCTGTCAAACGTTGCATTGCAGTAGAGTTAGACAAAATCAAAAGTCATTTATGTATTTAAATTAATTTCAACGTCAAATTTTACATAAAGGCAGTTCCCCAAAACGCCCCCGTCCGTCACACATTCTTAGGTCCAGATTCTGAATTCAGAAACCCGCCCTTCTAAAGTGCAGGTAAGGAATAAAATCTGTTACAGTTCTTCTTAATATTAATTAAGAAAAAGGACGGTAACAGACAAAATCTGGAATAAAATCTGTTACAGTCCTTCTTCACAGATTAAACAACAGCACACGTTACAGATTTTATTCGTTACTTTAAACCGAACCACTAACTTAGATAGTCTGTGGCACACCAAATGACATCTTAAAAAAAAAACAATTTGTCTAACGATCTCATTTGTAGTGCCTTTGTAGCGCACACATTTGATTAAAGAACAGTTATATCACAGATTATGTAATGCTACAGCCTCGTTAGTCAAGTGGTCGGAATTGCGGTGTTCAATTCCCGTCGGGCAAAATTTTAGTGGGCTTTTCCACAAGTTTCCTTGGAGTTTTTTCGTCCCTAATAGTAACAGAATCGACTCCTCCCAAATTTCATGGAACTGGCAAAATAAAGGTGCAACATAATAAGGATCTACAATTTAATCTTAATATTTAAAAAAATTAAAACTCTTTATTGGTTTGTAAAAAGTAGGTACTATACTGTACTGTAAAGTATTATACTGATAGTAAGCTTAACTATACCTGAGTACCCCAAGCTATTTTTTTATCCCGAAAAATACATACTTCCTGTGGAAACAAAGCTGCGGTAAAAAGCTAGCATGTTATATAATACCAGGCACGCATAGGTATCAGATGCTTCTCGACAAACAACGGAAACTATTTGCCGAACGTTGTAACCGTTTCTTCCCACATTTATCAACCACCAGTGAAAGTGAGATCGAGATTGATGATACGATTATTAAATTGTTTTATTATTGTCTCGTATGACAGTTTGGTTAATTTGTACCGGCGTTTTATTATCTGTGGCGCTGATTGATACGTCAAGATTTGAGATTAATTAAAACTATCTCATTCAATGTCATCTGTTTTGTTGCGATTTTTTCTCCTTTTATTATGAAGCTTCTTGTTTTCTCGTGTTAATAGAAACGCTACTTTGACTGCAAATTTTATTTTTATTATGTTCTAGGAAAAACTATAAAGTTTGTTCGCAGCAAATGTTTTGCATTTTATGTACTTTTGTCTTACAAGTTTATATGTCATACATTCTACATTTTACGACTGCATATTTATCTTTCATTTTCGTTCTACACCAACCGCGAGACACAACAAAAACCACAGACTAAAAAAAAAAGACAAACGATCGCGTTCATACATAGAACGCCAACAAATCTAATTCACACATATCGTGTACTTTCATACGGCGTCGCTGATGTGTATGTGCATGACGTCTAAAGAAAAACGGGCGCATCTGCCTTTTTGGTAGGATTTAGTTATTTAGAAATTCGAAATCAGGAAAACAAGGCTCTTCCGCGCATACATAGAACGCATATGACACAGAGGAAGCCCACCGTGTACAAAGACAAGAACAAAGCAGAATGATAATTATGTTGACGATGGGCTTAACGCCAGAAATGATGCAAAATCGGCGAGAGTGGCATAAAAGTATCAGGAAGCCAGTCTCCAAATACGGAAATAGCCAGATGATTGAATTATTGAGCTTCCGAACTTTTGTTACACAAGTTAAAAATCTAGTTAACCCGAACAAATTTTCACCATTTCAGACCAGTTTCATTTAATTTATTTTCGTTGGATCCCAATTTTGAATCCCAGTTTAGTATTTTTGGCGTTGGATCAAACAAAAAATTATTATGTATTTCTGTTGGATCCTAAATTTAAAAAATGCAAGAGAATTACGTTTTGATGTCGTTGAATCCCAAAAACTACTTCTGTTGGATCCCAAATGCTTAAAAAAAATCGGAATGCAGGTACTATCAACAACAAAATGGTTTATAATAAAATGAAGTTTTATATTGACCGACCACTTATATATTGTTCCTGTCCTTTTTGTCATTGCGGCTATCTATTTGCACGCATTACCATTGTATAAAATGCAAAAATTGTTAAAATGCAGTAACTGTAGATTTGTATTTTATATAAAACATCAGTCTTTTCAAATATTTTATAACAAGTGTTTTTATCATTACTTGAAAACGATTCGGGAAAAAGTAAAGAACTTGGAGCTTACGAAAACAAAATAGTCGTTGCACTTTGTAGGCTGTTACCATTGTTGCTAAGAGATACAATTGCGGAGGGATATCGTTACATAGTGTGCTTAGATAGTCTAGTTGCCCTATACATTCGAAAATGGATGAGTTTAAAAATTACAAAGTTGAGTTTTGGCTACAAAATGAATCATTTGTCGACGTATCGTAACAACAAAGGTAAAAAAAAAACGAATTTTACCCATATCAAGGCAGTCAAGACTGTCTTAATGGAAGATGTACAGTGTCGAAATTTGTAAAAAAAAGATTAATGCCAAGTAAAAAAAAATGTTCAGATTAAAGAAAAAACAAATGGATAAACTAAGGCTTGCCAAAATATAAAAAAAGTGAAATCTCCTTAAGACTGTGTTTGGAAAAGCTTCGAATTTAGTGTAAAAAGTTGACCTGACTTGTGAGATGTCTTTGTGTGCAAATAAAGTATGAATTCATTATGTTTCTTCTGACTTTCAGTCATTAAATAGTCGGTGGGCCAAATACACGCTGTTTTTAAAATGCTTGATCTTTATGAAGCATTTTAAAAACTAAATAAACTAAATCACTTTTCTTCTGATAAGTACATTTGTTGTTATAACATGGGATTCAATGGAAATAGCAAATGGAACCCATGATTAATACCTAAAAAATGGGATCTAAAACTTGGAACCAACGAAAATAAATGTTTCATTTTCTTCCTTAGACACATGGCCCCCTTTTCCCTTAAGGCGGCAGCATATAGTGACGTCACATGACAGTAGGAAGAGCTCTCCGTCAGCTTGCGACGCGTGACAACACGATTTCTATGATACATCGCGCCTTTGTATGCAATCGTATGCATTCAACTACATATCACATTTAATGTAAACCCCATTTCTTTGACGGAGAGAGTACGGTAATGTTACTTTGTGATTTTGCATTGAGGATGCTGTGACTGTTTTGTGACTTTGTTGAAAATATTCATTATGCAATAGAGTTTATGGAATCATTCAAATTTGAACGGGTGAAGGCATATTGTAACGGTTTTCTGGAAGTTTCAGTACATAACCTAAGTTTTAGGAGGATCGAAACTGGTTAGTTTGATGTATTTAGAACAAAAGGGAGCTGGACTCCACAAGGGACAAGGGGCTAGCCCAAAATCCCACGAGACTGGGAACATTAGAGGGATGAAGTGTGAGTATGACAGGGATGGGGACAGTTCAAGCTCAGTATATTATTGTCCTAAGCAAAACTCCTTTTCAACATTAAACAAATCATAACAAAGAGCCATAACCAGCAATTAAAGCGAACGGTTCAGTGTGAGCATAACTCGAACAAGTTAATTTGATGTTCTGAGAGCAATTAACTTGAAACAGCGCGTGGATAGAAACATTTCCTCGTTTCCGATTCATTTCACTGATTAACTTCCTTCAATCGCTGTATCATCACGCAGGTTACTCATTACTCTATTTACATAGACACAGTCATAGAGCATAGGCAAAACAATCGCGTAACAGATCCCAAACTGAAGTCAACGACTTTGCAGCAGGCCTTTTTTTGTGGATGGGATATCTGACTTCTCCCGCCCTGGGTGGAGCGAGAGGGAGTGTCAGACTCTTTCTGAACTGTTTCGCCTTTTGAAAAATTCCGCAGCTCCAACTTGAGTTGACGGGATGAACTTAAACTCATTTCTAAAGAGCCCTCAATCTATCAATTTGCATAGCCTTTTTCGAAATGTTTCGAAAAAGGCTGTGGGTCGGCTTCCAGTCTAACCAGGTGGAGCTGAATAAGTACTTGTATTTTACAAACGTGGAGAGATCAAAGAACCCTATAATAGTACGAAAAACTATTTGAATTCAGAAATAAAGCAAAGATTTACGACACACGGGTACTCGCATTTGGTTTCCAAACAAATGGAGCTGAATAAGTACCAGTATTTTACAAAAGTGGAGCGAGCAAAAGAACCCCCTTTAATAGTATGAAAAACTATTTTGAATTTAGATAAAGCAAAGATTTATCACACACGGATACTCGCATTTCGTTTGCAAACATAGATAAACATTAGATAATTACTGCGAAATCTAATGAAGATCAAATTACGTAAGGCAATTAAGAACTAAATATTTGTTCTAGAATTCTGCAATTATTTATTTTACTGTTATGTTTGATATGCCGTAATAAAAGTCGTTTAGAATTTTCTTAATTATCTTGAGATGGAATGTCTGTACAAATTATGAGTTTTCGGACCGTATCACAACGTAAAAAAAAGTAATAGGTACTTATGTATAAGATCCCGTATATTGCAAGAATTTATCAATCGATAACCTCCTCAATATAATACCTAATTTCCTGAGGAAATGCCAAAGTATTAGCTAGTAAATAAAGTCAGTTATTTATGGGATGAACATAAATAACTCATTGCCAAGGACTACGGTAACAAATTGCAGTAACAACACATTTCCCGCTTGAAGCTGACTTACAGGTACAAATATAAATTGAGCAGCCGACAGCTTCAGTCAACTTAAACGTTAAAGCTGACTGAAGCTGTCGACGGCTGAAAAACAGAAATATTATAATTTGTTTAAGTTACTGGTTAATGGTTAACCAGTAACTTAAACAAGTTATAATCTTTTAACTACCTACAATAACCGTAAATAACAACAAAATTAACAAGCGTTAAAAAAGTTGACATGAATAGCCGAAAATGTTTAACATTTAACGAAATCTCAGCATCTTTGCGTCTCTGAATCTCAGCATCGACCCTTCCAAACGCGAGTTTATGTAACATATAATTATCGATTACTTTCACATTGAAAGTTCTCTAAAGGCGCGAACCATAAAGTATATAAAAAACAAACGAGCAATTATTCTTAAAGCGGCGATAATCGATTATGAGCTTTATGTCCTTTCGGAATCGAGTACTTGATTCGATTCATAAGGTTGGTAGTGTGTAAGGAAAGCTGGCGACCACCGGAGCGAAGAGCTTTCCTGCAGTAAAGTACTATTGTGTTGAATATAGATTCAAGTTGTAAATGATATACAACACGTCCCGATATCTCGCATTGAACTGTGAAAACGCTTCTGGATGTCCATTTAAATCTCATCCATATTTCATTTGTATTTTATGTTCTTACGGGTCCTGCCGGTATGAAACCGTTAATCTGTATCTCAATTTAAACTACAGCACTTCTTCTGATACAATAGGTAGATGTTGAATGACGCATTAAAAATAGCGATAATATTTTGGTTAGGTATTCAGCTTAACAAAAGATATTACGTATAAGTGACGAATATTAATAAAAGATGAAATAATAAGCAAACTCAAAAATAATAACAACCTAACTTGCCAACAGTCAGTAACAAATCATATCAGTCGATACAATGACGGTAAACTGGTTCGGTTCCGATTGCATAATGAAATACATATGGCTGCCGTGTTTTGGCGCCAATCACCCAATTGCCCCACTACATTCCAATTTTAAAAGTTGCTAAGGACTGTGTAAACAAGTTGTAAGTGGCCAGTGTTGTCCGCAGTTCCGTGTAGAGCGGAAGAAGTGCTGGGTGCGATTTACAAACTACATAGGAGTGGTTCTATGTCCATCAGCTTTCATTTCTCCGAAGAGCCGCGGGCCGCAGAAACTTGCGGAACCACCGTCCGTCGTGGCGGGTCGGCCCGCCTTGTAGGAGTGACGAGGTGCAGTGTGAAGTTGATACGATACGAAAGTTTTATACGCAGTCTCTGAGGTCAATGCCCGCGAATCCGGAATAAACGATCAAATCCTAATTTGGTCTGCTGACCAAACATGGCCTGAAGTGCAGAAGGCCAATCAATCTTTGCTATCTATAGATTTTTAGCAGGAGCTTTTGTCATCCAAGGAGGTCAAACGAATCAACTGGCCGCGTAGAACAATAATTTAATATTCTTTACTTTAAAAACAATGCATTACAAAATAACCATCATTAAAATTAATGATCCAGTAGGCATGTTCTACAAACTAAGAACTGTTTTGATAGACATCAAAACAACGGATGAGAACATGATCATTAATCTTTTTTCTGACCTATTCACGATCATTATGTAATGCCATGGCCGCACATCCCTAGATCCGTTCATTATACAAATTAAAGTCAATAAACAAAAATTAAATTAAACGTTCTTGCCGTGAAACAATGGAGCTGAGCTGCGGGAAAGTGAAAGGGCACGGATTCACCGGCGCGGGAGTGGTTATAGCATCGCTGCATCGTCGGCGAGGCCTTTGATCGCAGACGCACGCGCGCACCGTGCGAACCAACCTCATTGGGTCACCGCTGGCAATACACCTGACACCTGTCAAATAAACCTGTCAAAATGACGTTTGTGTATGGATGAGCGGTATTGTCACGTGCTCGCGGTGAACTCTGGATAAGTAATGATAATGAGGCTCTAAATGCGCAACTGTTGCGTTAAGTATCCAATATGTTGGGCCGTTGTAGAGAATAATAGCATCTTTGTATTGGAGAGAACTAGCTGTGCTCCAATCTATTTGGATCGTCGCTTCTTCTAGGGGCTTAATGTTGAAGCCAGGAGTAATTTGTACAGCAGCAGGCTGCGTAGAGACGAAGATAAGATGCTACCGATGTTGTTGGTGATGGGTGTTGTGTTTTTGTCCGCTGTTGTGGGTGTTGAGTGACCTGGCGCAAATAAACCTCTTTTTCATTTTTTCTTTCTAATCCCAGAACCAAGACTAAGTATCTCTTTAACGGTCATTCTCCAATTCAGCGTTCTTTGCCTAATTACCGTAACCTTTTTTATTTTTAACTGATTTGACTTAAACACATTAAAATATGAAACAAATTACACAATTTAACATTAATTATTGAATTCGTATCTTTAGATACGAATTCAATAATTAATGAGGCATATAACAAATATTGGTAGTTTTCTAGTTAATGAGACTTAAAAAATTTATGAGTATGGTAATTAGAAAAAAATGTTATTTGATGCAACGGTAATTAGAAAATATCATCAAGTCTAGGTAAAATATGATATAATGAAATGATAGTAACACACATTAATAATTTGTACGCATATAATTATAATTAAAGCAATAGAATTGACGATGTCCCTCATAACCATAACCAATAGTAAAAAAAAACAAATAATAAAAAAATTAAAAAACACGCCTGCCATGTCCAAAAATGAACTAAAAATTAAAAACAAGCATTGGCCCAAACATTTAAAACTGAAAAACAACTTTTTTATTGCAGTCGGGGGACAGTAGGTAGGTACTCTATAACCTTTCTTTAATGGTCCCCCGACTGCAATAAAGAAGTTGTTTTTTATTGTAGCCTATGTTACCCGGGATAACGCAACGCTTCTAACGATACCACATACATCGAAATCGGTTAAGGCGTTTAGGAGTTAAGATGGAATAAAGAAACTCACAAACAAACATACATACATGAACCCTGAAAACATAACACTCCTTTTTTTAGGCAGTCGTGTAAAAAGACACTATCATTGCTATAATTTAATAAAAATGAGACACTTTCAATGAAAATCAGGTAAAAACCAACTAATTAAAAAAAACATTGTCTTAATTGGTACTATTTTTAGTTTGTTGAAACGATATTTATTAAAAAGGTAAGTAAGATGGAACTTAAAAGAATAATATTCTAAATCTTCTTGGATAATAAAGATAGATCTAGGTTAAAGCTACTCAAAGCTCTTTTAAGATTTGCTAATATTAATATCACTGAGTACTTATAATCTATAAAGAATCATCATAATTATACAGACTAGTATATCATAACATTTTCTTTAACTTCCTCTTTGGGTTTTTGGCTTCATTTTTGGGTTTTCCCATCCTATAAATTAAACTACTTGATGAATGGTCAACATATATAATATAGACATATTTACGGACAATGATAATAATAATCTACGAAAACCGCGGGAAAACTTTCCATTGGTACGATATCGCGGCTACAGTAAGTAAACAAGTATTAATTTTTCATACAACGGTAATTATAAACATATGGTAATTAGTATACGGTAGTTAGAAAACGATAGATTTGCTTAAAAATGTCGAAAACCGACACAGTATGCAAATACTAGCTTATTACAACGTACGGAGACCAAAGTACTGTCTCCATTTACATGGTCAACTTGGGTCTAACTTAAAAATCAAGTATTAAAATAAGTACAACGGTAATTAGAAAAGTTTTTAACCAAGGCTACGGTAATTATATAACCACGTGCTTCATTGGCGGTACACTAACTTTAGAGACGTACAACTGCTGATGAACTGCGGCACACACTGAGGGAAGCGACGCGTACAGTAGTCATGTGCCAAATACTATTATTTAGGGATGTGCACCCGAGAACAGAAAATGCCACGGCAATTATAACTTTCGATTGGACATGCGGTTACTTAATGATAATTATTTATAAACTGATTCTATTGAGTCGATATTTTGTTATGCGATACACGTTGCTTAATACCGTTTAAAACGTTGAATGGATCAAAGTAAATCTGTACGTTATAAAAATTACAAGCAAGTTTTAACATTAAGTCGGTGTGCGGACACGCCACGGTAATTAGAGAACAGAGGTTCTTTGAACATAGGTTAAATTAATTTAGTCTTAACTACTTAAAACAGAAGCCAATGCTTTGGTTTACAGCTAGATACGGATGCTATCTAACAAATAAAAAAAAATGCATGATTGAATATGATAATATTACGGATTATTCAAGCCCGGACACGTAAAACTTGCTTATCGGAGAATGGCCGTTAAGATGAGCTTTACTAATTGGTACTTGGTGTAATCCTTTCAATACGGACGTTATACAACACGAAGGGAGCTATGCCATAACTAGGCATAACATATCACTTGTCAAAGTTGCTAATTAGTGGGCACAGTTCACACTTCCTGACCTCACAAATCAGTTATGTAATCTATAGACATTTTACATCCGACTTTGTTTTAATGATTAATCGTTTGGTTCACTTTGGACCAAAGTTAATTATTACCGTTACTAAAAGACAGGAGCTAGTGTTGTACCTTTTTTTAAGGATGCGACATTTTCAAATGATTCAAAAAAGGCATTGTGACACTCTGACTGACTAAAACCCATCCTTGTTCCTCCTAATGCCCATGCGTTCCAGGGCCGCGGTGAATCTCGCGGTGAACAAATTCCGCAACCCTGGAAGTGTTGTACCTAGGACAGCTTTAACGGTGGTCACCAACAGACTATTATAAGAAAACTGAACACCACCAAAATTTTATTTGCCCGCACCAGTTGCAATTTTTTAATGTTGATCATACTGTGTTGAGAATTAGGATTAAAATAGAGAGGCTTCATGGGATGTTAAGTTGTGAATAAATTATGCATTAAGGAAGAGTGACATAATGTTTTCTTTAGGTCCAGTAGGCAGATATATCTATCAAGATCCTGCTCGCAAAAGCCCACTGGAAACAACAAACGTTCGATTTCTGTATTAGACATTTGAAGTTCTCAGTCTACTTTAGCCAGAAAACCTATCAAAATTTGGTATTAAAGAAAGAAAGAAAGAAAGCAAGTTTATTTGGCACACACAGATAGGTACACACAATGTACACACACAGGTACAAGTAAGCAGAGTTCTACACGTTAATAACTCAGAATACCTACTGATTTCAGAAACCCGTAATTAAAATTAGACAGGAGAAAAATTATTCTTGAGAGTGATCGGGAAGTAAAAAAGACAACACTGAATTCGTGACACGCAATACAACAACAACGATACAACAGTTTGAATTGACAAAAAGCTACCGTAACCTTTTTTACCCATCGAACATCTTTGAAATTAAAATCGCATGAACTTTACACCGTGGTTAAAGAACGGAATTAACTTCAAATTACAATCGACCTTGACAATACGCGAAGTAATTTGAAATGGTTAAGGAAATTAAATAATAACGTTTTTGCTATAATACCTCGTTTAAATTGAGGATGTTATTTATTATTCAGTGTGTGAAGTTTTATGCAGTCTTTTGTTTAACACAGATTGAGTTGCTACTGTTGATGATTTTGGGAAAAAGTCGTTGGTTTTTTTCAGTGATTTCACTATAGGTACCGTCATCGCATTGCATTATATGGCATTATAATCACGGAAATTAGTTCTCCACTGTAGTATCCCAAATTTGCATTAGGCATTAGGTACTTATCCTAGAGCAAATATGACAGCACGATATCGGGTTTTTATCTTTTCTTCATTCTTTATGGTACCGGCCATCCATAAGACCCTCAAAGGGAACACCCGGTTTTTTTGTCATGATGTAGGTATTAAAAACTCAAACTAGGCCAGTAACAAAATCCTTCCTACAACGCAGGTGGTAGGTAGGTAGTATAGGTTCGTCTTGCTGGCAGTCTGCTCTCTCGCTTGGCATTATTGTCCTCAGGTACCAGGCAAGCATGGAAACTAGCGAGCATCTCCTAACAAGGTGAGCAAACGTGAGACCACGTACTTATTTATCAACTCGCCGTCAGTACGAGGCAATAAAGTTATAGTGTATGGAAAGAGTTAGGGCTAGGGGAGATGAAAGTTCAAAGAGATTTTTAGAAAATATATAGGCAGGTAACTAAAGAAGAATTGATTAATCAGTTTGCTTTCTAAATTTATTTCACAATTAAAGCTGTTAACACAGGTAGGTATATCAAGGGAAAAAAAGCGAATCACAACTCAAGTAAACTTAGTAATGATTACTGATTTTATGATTACGCTGTTTTTAAAAAACAAAATTTATTCAGGTGTACATTTGTAAAATAATCGAAATAGCATATTAGCATAACAACACTGTCCATTGCAATGACACTGACGTTGAAACTTGAACAGGTACCAAAGACAATAAAACTAAAGAAGTTTGTTTTGTCTATGATTGAGTTGGTGATTTCTGAAAATGGTGTTCATTTTCAACATGATGGACACTTAACAAGTATAACATAAAAACTAACCAAAAAAAGACATTCGATTTAGAATATTCTTTATAAACATTGACTCAGCCATCACCGAAGAGAATTGCGTGATGGACGCAAACGATTAGCATCGGTCGTCATCAGCCATTTGTCATTTAGACAATCAATTAGCGTCAATTAGATAAACGTGGACTGTCTTCAATATCATTTGAGATGAATGCGATAAAATTCTATCGAATAAGAAGTTTTATTTTGCTTTTAAGTTTTATTTGGCCTGTCTTTGCTGATTTAAAAAAAACAATAGAGGTAACATTCCATTTTATTTATTGTAACAAGTTCTGGCAGAATACCAGTAAAAAAAAAACATTTTTTTTCTAAATAGATTCATTATAATGCAAAATACTGGTTTTATTAACAAGTCATTAAAAATAGACGCAGTTTAAAGATTTTGTCTTAATTTAAAACAAAACGTTGTATGTAATGTATGTAAATCGGGCTGGTTTCCGCAACTCCACGACTAAGCGCGTATTTTGCGTGCAGCTATTTTTTGCGAATCACGTTATAATTACAACCATTAGGTTTTCCAGGTTATTAAAAACTAAACGATGAAGTAAGAAGTGTTATTTTTTAAGACAAAAATTATAATTTTCTGTACCTAATGATAATATGTAAGAAACATGACCAGGAATTAGGAAACCAATTTTTATTAGTTACGAAGTAAATTAAAGATGAAACATAAGCGGTATGTAGGTTTAGTGGAACTGACTTAGTAGAAGCATTAATTCTTTAGGACACGAACAGGCTTAGGTTACCTGGCTATAGACAACACAAAATAAAACTAGGTATTGGTATTTGTTTTCTTAACCAAAATATATGCAAACTAGGAAGAAAGTGAATCAAACCTAATCGATACACATGCAGATTTAGCTTTTTAAAAAAAAAACACTCAAAATGCAAATCAAAAAACAAATTCGATCTAACAAAATAATATCTATGGAGTAATATTTCCTATTCCAAATTCAACTTATTTATTTGATCTGGTTTTAATTTTCTTTTAATTTACTTTTAAAACTTTTATTCTCGTCGAGTTACTTTCGAAATATTACTTTTTGTAGGAAAGTTGAAACCTTGTAAATTGTCTAGAGCAATAAATGTTCAAAGACTCTAAATAGTAGAGGAAATATTTCACATTCATAATATAGCTGTCGTGTGTACGTGAATTATGTTATTACGAGTATCGTGTACAGCAAAGGTGCCCCAGTTGCAACTAGTTCCAGTTTGAACTAGAAAATTAGTCGGTAATTCTTAATGTAAAGCTGCAAAGTAGATACTTGAATATATAATGTACGTGTCGCACTGCAAAGCGACAGTTTTATGGTGTTCAATCACTGCAAGCTATGCTATGCTCACTTTCTTCCCGATGTAATGACCTAACGATTCAAATTAATACACGACAAAAACGCCAAATGGACACCTAGAGCCTCCTATACCTCCTGGCAGGGTTGCAAATTCAAACACACACACACACGCACACACAAATGGCATTTGAAGTGTCAGTACACTCAAAAGGCATTTGGAGGAACACGGGTGGGTTTTAGTCAGTAAGAGTCTGACATTTACTTATGACCGTGAGGACTATAATGACTTAATGTGTGGACCAGGCTTAAATTCTCTAGTCCGGTAAATCTAAGACCCCTTATGTTAATATTCACGTTTGTTTTTGTCACAGCTGTCCCGAGCTCTAATATTTTGTACAATGACTACTCAGATGCTTCTTGTTATTGATTTACTTAACTTCTTTAAACGAACCACGACGACTGTCACGATCTCTCGTTATTTTAACACTTTTAAGCGTTATTCTACGACTACCGGCTGTATTGGTTTTTCAGGAGAAACCTCGGGATTATTTGATTTGGCATATTTTTCTAAGTCAGATGTTTCTCGCAACGCTATGTCCAACAGACTTTACGTTGATTTACGTCGGAATGAACAAACTCAGCTATAAAAGCGTTTAAATTTTCAACATCGCGTGTGTAGACGATAGTTTTGCCGGCACTCGATCGTTTTGGCGCGATTATTATTCACAGGGTAATTTTCAGTTAATGTGTTTGCTATGTTTAGCAAAAAAGATGAAGAAAGCGAATGAAGTTAGGAAATAGGTTAACACATTTGGCCGTCCAACTTTGCATCAGCACCGTAAGTATTACATACAATTTCCATACTTGACATAGACCTTTTTTGTAAAATCGCTAAAATAAAGCGACTAACGTAATTCGATATTTGAAATCCTGAACTGTCAAGATATTCAGCCAGTATCTTCAGCTATAAAAACTTCTTACTCAACACCTTGAGTCTACCGCAAAGTTTTTCCAAGTTAACCAGACGCGACGCCACAACCACGTTGCGCCAAAGTTTCTTCAACAAAACTTCTCGACATTGAAGCTAGACTTATCAGCAAGACGGATAGCGTGACAAAGCCTCGTAACAGTCAGAACTGAAGGCGGAGTGTTATGTGGAAGATGTCAGGGGGCGCGGACCATCACCTTGACTCCTGCCTTAGAAAATAGTTCGGTTGTGTTACTGTGAAGACATTAGAATAAATATTTTTTTTTAGTAGCACTTGTGTTAAGTTTTCGTGGGAAGTTTTGGTTATAAATTACCTACGTTTTTTTTTTCAAGTCCGTGGCAAATGCTAGATAGAATAGTAGTAGTATAGAGTGGTACTGCCAACTTAAGAATCTATACTGTATGTTCTTACGCTACTTATCTAGTTATTAGACAAATCGTTAAAAAAAGAAAACTAAAAATTCCTTGAGCTCTATCTACAAAGTTATTAAGTTACATTACCATTGTAATTTAAAGCATAATCTCACGTGAATCGGAGTTATTTGAGCCTGATATTAAATCTTTATAACTCGTAACAGCATAACAGGTGGTGTCAAGGCGAATGTCGGCACCTACCCTTATCTAACGCTGCACGCTACGGCCTGTGTTCTTAATAGCATCATTAAAACTATGATTTGAATTGTCTATGTACTGCCGGTTGGCGCGAATTCATTTTGGGAATTTTAAATTGAAACAAAGGGTCAATTCTACTATTTTTTAAGCAACTTTCGCATTCGCATAGCAGTCGCAATCTGTCAAAATGTAGGAAAATTTTAATGTTTTACAGTTTGTGACTTAGATGCGAATAGGTACCTCAGGTATCAGGTAAGTTCTCATGCCTGTCAGTTCTGTGAGAGTTAATACATTTCTTTTTTCGTTCATCAAAAAATCAGACACTGTTAAAATCATGCGGCACGTAAAAAAACGATTTTTATAAGAAGCGAACTGCAATTAATTCGCGCCTTGGTTTTTCTATCAAATAGGATAATTAATAAAAACTTCTTAATATAATTGTTGGTTGCATGTTTCGTATTTATTACATCACTTAAATGAGGCAGGAAATATGACTTGGTATAACTCTTTTGAGGAAATTCTACATGAATTCAGGAAATGGCTCTTTTTGTTTGCTGCTGCAGCTGGTGCGTGTTTTTAAATGTTTTAGTCATAGTGCTTCACTTGACATTACACCTGTAGGTAAGTTAAATGTCTTTTGCATAAAAGTATAACGAGGTAAAAGGTCCAGTAATGGGGTTCCATTTCTAACTAAAACTGGAGCCTTTTGAAAAACTACTTAATTTTTTTTATTTCTTTTGGTATGCGTCATGCTTGGCACAAATAAACGCTTTTTCTTTTTTTCTTTCTATACTTAGGAAAGTAAAATAATAGGCTTCTTTAATGAACGAAATGAATCAGAAAAGAACAGCGGAGGAGTGCCAAAAATATGAGATAAGCAACACAAAATGATTGGAATGTCAAAGCTACGTAGTTCCCAATGATCATTACCAATTGCCTCGTTTTATCCCACTGTGGTTTTATCCAAAAAAAAATATTTAAAATTTCAACCTTATTGTGTTTTAAGTAGGTAATTTGTTTTTATTTTTCGTATCAATATTAATAACAACACAAATGAGAACGCACTCAACGCCTAGACATAAATACATTTATTACGAACGTAATGACGTAAGCTCCGCAGAATGAGAGCAACGAACCACACCAAGGTACCGGATGCGGCTGAACTGCCTCCTCAGCCATTATCATGATAAAATAATTAAAATAACTAGACTTCATTTAAATTAGGAACCATGCTTAGCGGTCAGAGACTCAGCGCGATTTTTTTAAAGAAACCTAACTGTCAATTTGAATTTGACAGTTAACTTTTCTTATTGTTAAGGAAATGACGTAACTTTTATGAATTTTGAATTTAAATCCTTTTGTAGATAAGTATATTAATTAATTATTTGGCAAGTTACGCTTAATATTGTTCACAGAGTAAGAACAGTTTAGTCCTTTGATAAAGACTAAGGAATGATATCGAAGAGACTGTGACTTTCCAGAGATTTTCTTTCAACTATAGTTCTCTTGTCGCAACTTAGGAGTCCTCGAGAGTTTATCGTCGAACTTCTTTTGCCACTTACCAGGCATCCAGCCAGATAGTACTTCACCGAATCAGAACTGCTCAACTGCACAAGGGATCTCAATTACAGAAAATAACTATCCTGCCTCTGGGAACCATAGACAGAAACTCGCGTTTAACCTCCATGCTTACAATCCACAGACTAAATGGAAATCAATCGGTAACATTTTCCAACAAATATAAATAAAAAGAACGGCGCCATTTAAAAGGTTCAATTGAATCGTTTATCTGTGGTTACTGAACTGAGGGCCCTCCGCCATTTTGTTTTTTTTCATTTTTCCGGTCATGCCTTCCGATCATTTGATTTCGTTATTTCCAGAGCATTCGTGATCGTCTTATATAACAATTTATTTACAAATAACTTGCCAGAAATAAAAGTCCTCGATCATGGATAATATTATTCCTAAATCGGTGAAGTATTTTTAGAATAAAGAAAAAGTAAGCTCTATTTTAATACGTCTGATACTTACTATTACCCGCCTATCTAATGGTTTCTTGGCACATGAGGTTGATCGTAACCATAAATATTATAGAACACCATTTTTTTTTAATTACCGTCTAATAGTGATGAGCTCTATAACTCAACTATAGCTGACTAAAATGTTAGCTGTTTTTATTAACCTTTTGTTTAAAGAATCTTTGATAGAGCCGTTTTTCACACAATTTCAGGGTGAGTGAACTTATTAATGCAAACTGAAAGCTTTTTTGCTATAAATTCACATAATATGTAGAATTGCAGAGACAGCTGGAACGTTTTTTTTGCGTAATCTTCAAATAGTTGGCTTCGCACTTTAACAGTTTTAAATACGAGATAGACACATTACATGTTGGGCCTTTGACCTTAACCTTATAAATTAACAAATGGTAATTACTGCGGCTTTAATTGCTATTTAAAGAAATATGATTTTTTCTTCGTAACTACGTACCAAGTACAACGGGGTGGACCAAAACAAAACTTTGAATGTTCTCGAAAACAATACTGTTCTTTGGAGCATTTTTGCACGTTACAATTTTTAATTATTTGCAAGTAAAATAAACGATGCTGTGTATTAAAGTGAAACACCCGATCAATGTTGTTTCTATTCACCCCTGCGTTTCAATTCACCCCGTTTTACAGTGAATACTTATTCGTTTAGGGAAATTGCCATTGCCATTAACATCACTATGCAGTGAAACAGATTATGTTTCTGAGTGCTCGTATGATGTTTGACCTTAGTTGCCACCGCCAAGGAAAGTGATGGTGGTCAAAAGCAATCTTGATAGAACTCGGATACAGTGTGGTTCCTAATGTTTCTACAATCTACACAATTATATTTACTCTTATATATATTGTTTCCTGATAGCTACAACATGGGAGTCTTTAAGTCAAGAGTGAATAGGTTACTTATAGGCAAGCGTGCTCCTTCTTCGACCACATCATTGCTTACCTTCAGGTAAGATATTGGTCAAACACGTGACTGTTAATAGTATAAAAAAAGTCTAAATAGGGTCTAAATAACGTTTCTAAAATCAAATCATTTCTCTATATTTTCTCAAACCACATGGTTTAGATTAGGTATTTGGAAGGAGATTATTTTTTTCTACTACAAAGAATATTTAGTAGGCGAGGCTTTATACAAGTTATTTCCAAATTAATGTGAACTCTTCACACTAATGTAGAAACAACCTGTACAAGTCTCGTATAAATCGTCCTGTATAAGTCGATCAATTAGTCGTCGAAGTCGGTCTATAAAACTTTCAAAGGCTACCAACTGATCAATCGAATAGCCTATACTTTTATCGTTTTACACTGTGTTACAGACGTAACTCATCCATCGCATACATCGTAAACCTTAGCTGACGACTGGCCGCTGAGGCGCGCTTGCACAAACAGAGGTATCTGCTAATCCGAGTCAGTTATCAACCCGAGGCCATTACCTATGTGTTGCGTGTGGTGGACATCCCACCCACACGTCCAAAACATTTTAGGAATATTTTCATTGTGCATACAGACAGCTAAGGAGTGGAATTCCCTACCGTAGTCTCTGTTTTCTGATAGCTACAGCCTTAGGGTCTTTAAGTCAAGAGTGAACAGGTTACTTCTAGGTAAGCATGCTCCATCGTCGCAAATTCCATTTCTCATCTTTCCATCAGGTGAGATTATGGCCAAACGCAAGCATATATAGGTAATAAAAAAACATGTTGTAATTAAACCTCGTGTTAGCAACTAACTCTGGTTAAAAGATAACTCTGGTTTGTGCAAGTGGGCCTAAGCAAATAAAATAAATAAATAAAAAGTAAAAAGCAAACGGTATCGCTTTCTCTACGGACTACGAGTTTAGTACAGAACCTGTTTGGATGTTATAGGTTATTGTCATAGGTTATTTGTGTGGAACAGCGCTTTTATTTTATCTACATACTGGCTGTTTCACTCGACGTCCGGATCTAACTTGTAAAACAGCACACATGTCACTTTGTTTGCAATTGACACTTTTTCAACCTAATTATTTTTCTAAAATAAATGTAGCCTAAATTAGTTAGTTAAGTAAGTTTCAAAGGCTACTTTAAAAAGTAACTGAGGCTTTACGTCGATTCAGATGTTTCAAGGATTAGCCGGAACAGATATACAGCCCACCAGAGAGAACAAAAAATAGAAACTGATTTTTTGATTCATATTATACTGTGCATACTTTCATGTGCATTTAATAAGTAGCAGTAATCTTGATATTACAAACATACATAATTTTTTCTATTTGCAACTATATATAGAGTAGAGTAGATTGTATACATGGTACTGCTTCGGTGTCGACACGCCCTAGAAAAGAACCACAGGGTAAAAAAACCTTCCTGAAGACATAAATCATAGACACTTGTAAACGCTATAAAGACTTCAGGGTTGACTGACACTTGAAGCGCTTTGCCAGCCAGCACGAAAAAGATTTGGCATTCTTTCGTACAACGAAGGTCGCATATCGTATTAATAGTCGCGTCGGAACTGAATACGGAATCGGAAGTTCTATTTCTGTCAACGAAGGCAAGTAGCTTATATACGTACATAGATACTTTATGATTGTTATTGCAGGATTTCTAGACTAGACTATAGCTTACAAATTAACCTACTTTCAGACACAGGTTATTCCAAAGGCAAAAAAACAATCGTTTTGGCAAGTCATTAAAATATTTTGTGGTGTCATAGAGGCATAGAGGTCACGTATTCACGATATGCTCAATTAATATTTCTTTCCAATGTAGGTATCTCGTTCGTAAGTGGGTTATTTATATAGAAAAACTATGAGGCATCTTACCTTTTATTTTTTCAATAGTAAAAAGGAAAGATGGGCGGCCAGACTTTGTATATAAAAAGACATTATTCGAGGTTTGGCTCTCGACTGTTTTCTCCTCTAATATTGGACCGATTTAAGAGATATTTCACAAACTGAATTAAAAGGATTTATACTATATCCCTATGTTCCTTTTTGATGATTTTTTAACCGTATAAGCACTAGAACCCTCACAAAATGCTCAAAATTGTCCAATAAATCGCTGTCAACGAAACTCTAGTGTACAAATTTGGCAACTATTAATCAAAAAAAGAAAACATAGGGGCATATGTGGTATACATCCATCTTATTCAGCTTGTGAAATATCTCTTAAATCGGTCCCACATTGCAGGAGAAAACAGTCGAGAGCCAAACCTCGAATTATGACTTTTTACATACAAAGTCTCGCCGCCCATGTTTCCTGTGGTAGTAGTTTTACGACCGATCTCAATAACCTACCAAAAGACTGACCCGATCACCTACCAGCGTTTAATTGTCACATACTGTCTATTTTTTTACAGCCGGACAATGTTCTCGCCACGCTTACTCTAGTCAAAGACAGATTAGGGACCCTCGCCTTCGTGTCCCTCCTAAGCGTCTGATGGTAGCTAATTTGACAGTTAGTCAAAGGTAGATACGTTATTGAGACTGGCCGTTAAAGTCACCAAAATCTAAGAAGTCCAATTTGACAACTGAGTAGAGAGGGATAGAAGATTGCTTTACCACTAAGTGCGAAAAAGATTTATTTTTATGTCTCTTTTATACTTACTAGTAAAGCAATGTTGTATCCTGCTGTCAAATCGGACTTCTTAGATTTTGGTGACTTTAGTAGTAGTCGGTCAGCTGGTAAGTATATAATTTTTGCTTTTGAAATTAGCAGTGCCTTTGTGCTATTGTCTCTGTATATAATATTATCTTTATAGTGTTTAGTGTGTACATAAATGGATAAGTGAAAGAAGCAAGTTATATTAGTAGTGTCACCCTATAAGCTTTTGTAAAAGTGGCGGGAACACGTTTTCTAACGCCATGTGTATGTGGCAATACGTAAAGATGTGTGTTTGTGCACATTTTATAATCACGACTTTACTAGTGCTTAAGTAAAATAGATGCATCTTCTTCTTCATGCCTTGACATAAGCCTCTCTTAGTTAAAGAGTAAAGTAAATAAGCATTTACGAAGGTACCTAAGGTCCATATTTAAATACTTCGAGAATCAGTAAATAATCACGCGTGGAAGTTTAAATATCCTGTTTATTTTTTTTTTCAATTTAAACCTACTAGAGAGTAAGAGTGCAAAGGTAATAACAGTCCATTACTCCAACACAGAGAATCATCATCAATTATATCATAGGTATCATTAATTTTAAATAACAGTAATTTCCCTAATAGACGCACGTTCGAGTAGAATACATAGGACATTAAATAATCTTAATTTGATAGCGGGATCGTAAAGTAATTTCTAGCATTAGGATTCAGGAAGTTATAGGTCATCCTCTATTTCAACATTACTTAAAAAAAACACTTTTGTACCTAAAACGACTCCATTTTATTCAATCAAAGTATTATTAAAAACTCTATTTTTAATTGACACATACACAAATGCCCTCATTTACGTCAAGATAATCAATTGGAAACGTAGGTACGTATAACGTGACCAAACATAACACAATAATGTCTTAAATAATTAACAAAGGTCATTCAAAAGGTCAATCAACTCACTTCAAATTAGTAAGGTGGGTAAATGACATACATAAATATAATTTATTTTCTATTGGGCCGATTTTTCAATTGTCACATATGTACCTATAGCTGATGAAACTGGAGAATAAAATGCGGCTTGACAAATGTATGAAAGGGGATAGAACCTTTGTAGCGACTTTACCTTCAAATATCTCGGCAACGTGACATTTTAGGGCACCATGTTGCTTACGTTTTTTGTTTGTTGAAGTTTCCTCTACTCACATATGCATGTTAGATCGTGCGCCGCAACTGAAAAAAAATCAAAATGGCGGCGGCTATGCCAGTTCCGATACAAAAATGTTCGAACCCCTTCAGGTCAAACCGCCACATTTATTTTCCAAATCAAAAGTTGTCTGTGTCCTTAGTGTGAGTTTTTTAACGTTTTGCATCGCATAGCGTAAACTTCAATTTGTATTGAAACTGAATAAGCGGCATCTGGTGACAATTACGGAAAACCTTTGATTTTTCATACGATTTGACATAAGTGAACGTTTACGTTAACGCGATCGAATAAGTACTTTTTTTATTTTTTTATTTGTGATTGGTTTGGTCTTGACTCTAGTCTAGATCAGAGATGACAGAGACAAGGTCTACGATGGAGCGAGCTTACACAGAAGGAGTATGTTTACTCTAACTTTAAAGAGATTGGGGTTTACAGACGCAGGCAGAGAGCTCCACCTCCTTGCTGGGCGCATAAAAGATGTTGACAAAGAGATGACATTATGAATGATGATGACATTATGAATAGCAACAAGGTAGGGATGGTAAGTTGCAATGTGTCTGGATGTTCGATGGTAGAAGGGGGCCGGTGGGATGTGGTCGTGGAGTTGTTAGGCACACTCACCCAAGTACAATCTGAAGAAGACAGACAAGCAGGCAACCTTGCGGCGATGAGCCAAGTTGTGTAGCTTGGTATCCACCAGTTTTACGTCGCCGATGAGCCTCTTAGCTCTGCGTTCCACCGAGTCAAGCGCGGCAAGCTGATACTTAGCTGAGCCATCCCAAAGGTGGCTGCAATACTCCATGCAAGATCAGGCTTGTGCTTTGTATAAAAAGGGTTAAAAGCTGTCCAGGCCTGAAGTATAAAAACTCACAAAAAGCCCTCAAATTGTTGAAAAAGCAATAACTTGATACTGTTTCTGTTAGTAGGTAGATACCTAGAAACGTGCTCAGTCACCATAGAATATCTCTGCTCTGTTGTTTTTCAGAATAATATTCCTTTTCATTACTAAAGAAAACATGAAAAACGGAATTGTTTCTCAACAATATTGCTATGTGGATTGTATTTCATATTTCAGTCTAGGCAGTTAGCAATCTATTTATTGCTAGTATTTATTATAAGCACAGATAATAAATAGGTTGTTGGCAACTTATAAACGTCATTTTTTTGGAGGGAAACTATCAAATCAAATAAATTCTTTTCCTTTATTTTTAATCCGAAGAAAACTTGCACGTCTTGTGGGTTTACTCACTGGTGAATTAAAAGTTTTCACAGTGAACTTATATTTCCCTCAAGAACTTTCCGGTCAATGACCTGTGAAGCTACCCCCATATCAAGGGTGAGAAACTACTTTACAATAGTGTACAGCCGTTCTAACACCTCACTATAATTTATGGAATTCCCCTAAAGGTTGTTTCATACTTATACGAGGCAATGGCACGCAGGCTTTCAGTTTTCCAGACGGAAATAAATCTATACATAACTATTTTTATCTATATTTATTTTCTATAAAGGTTATTGAACTCATATTCTTTGATAATATTATCTAGACACACGGCAGCGTGTCAGCCAAGTTCGCAAATCAAATAGTGTGGGTTATAGGCAAGTTAACACGAACACTTACTTGACTGAATTGTATTCAAACTCAAAGAATACAACTTGTGGTGCACTTCGTCGGAGTAGGATAGAACATAGCTAATTTTTTGGAAGAGAACAGGAGCTACAATTTAAGGAACTTGCGAGCTTGGCTGTCTTTCACATAAATATGTTTTTGGTTGGGTTGTAGGGTTTTATCTATACTAATATATAAAGCTGAAGAGTTTGTTTGTTTGCTTGAACGCGCTAATATCAGGAACTACTGGTCCGATTTGAAAAATTCTTTCAGTGTTAGATAGCCCATTTATCGAGGAAGGCTATAGGCAGTATATCATCACGTCACATCTAAGACCAAAAGGAGCGGTGCAGACGAAGTTGCGCGGGTCAACTAGTTAGGAATAAACTTCATTGCAGTGCAACTGCTTAATTTAACACTGCTACAACTTTCTGTAGAGTAGGTCTGAAATCAGTGTCAAATCAGTTCTGGCTGTGGCGTTGATTCATGTACGCACATATTTAAGGCGACGACATACGCCAGCGACTTCAAGGGAACAAAACGCACACTCGTTTCACAATCGCGCGACCCAAAATTCAGTAGATTTTTGTACTTTTCTATGACTTTAAAAAAAATAGTCGTGTGTAAGATAGATTTAGATACTTAAATTGTCTTTGAGATAGTTCAAATTCCATTAAAATACGCCTGGCGTTTCGGGTCGATTGTCGTTTTTATGGCAGTGTTAGATATAGCTTTACAAATTAAATACACAATGCTGAACGAATAAAACTCAAAATTTTCATACCTATATCAAATTATTAAAAAAATAGCCTAATGAAACATATATTTTTTCCAAAAAATTACGAGTAGCCGTTTAGATTTGATTCTCATTTTAAAATCAGCTACTGAGGGGTATCTGCGCCTTAAGTAAGTAGATACTTAACAAAATATTACAAAGAAAGCTTCACACCGAACCTTTGGAACTCCGCGGCGTCATTCTGACAAGTCGGAAGTCGGAGGTAATTACTTAACTGTCGATCATCGAAGTCGGATGAGTCAGCACTTCGGAAGTCGCCTCAAAAGAAGATAATTTTGGCCTATTGTCAGGAGACACTGGCTGGAAGAAAGTCATTAAGTATCAAGGCAAAAACTGGTTTGTTTTCTTATTTAAATCGTAAAAAAGAAAGAAATCAGGTTTATTTGGCACATGCTATGGATATGCCACAGCCAACTGGCTTGATCAGCCGTTTAATTAACGGGCTAGCCATTTCATTGAACGGCACCGATTAATTAGTGGCATCCGGGTAATTGAACAGCTAGGTAAATGACTTGACTTGATATCATTTAATGACTTGCCTAGACAAGTCATTTGTGAACTTAGGGCACAGGGAACTTAGGACACCCCGACACGGAAAGATTAGGTTCGAATGTGATGGCGGGAGATGCAGTGTGTGAGCGGGATAAGCGAGCGAACTTAGCTCCCGTAATCCCATTCAGGTCATCTCATAGGTTCCTTTAATTAAAACCTGCGAACAGAAATAAGAGCCTTCGTCGAGGTAAGGTTTGAGGTGGCCGTTTCTACATGGCTACCATAAATTTTGGTCATATGGTTACCCTATCCTATGAACGGTCTAAGCATCTACCAGCCCGTTCATCAAATGTTGTATAGATGGATGACATTTAGGGCGCTGTTAAAAGATAGATACCTGACGTCGCAGCTGGTTTTGAACTGATCCTTCCTTTGAGTGTAAGTACCTAATATAAGGTGTGAAATCGACAATACGTAGCGATTTAGTGTAAATAAGAACATAACATCGCGTCATCGTAAAAATCAATACAGTGTTCTGTTGTTGTAGTCTCTGTTTTCGAATGTCGTCATTTCACATACTTTTTGTATGTTTTCAATAACAATAAACGAAGTGAGTTCAGTTACTTTACGCATTGTTATCGTTTAATTGTTACCGTCCTTATATTGTTGATAAAAAGTCAACGTCAATATGTTGGTTGATGCTGACTTTTGCACAAATAAGAAGGTGAATGAGAGGTTCTGCAGTGGTAGCAGAGGCAGACCCGGGCTTGTCTTTTGGGGGGGGGGGGGGGCCTTGACCCCGCTGAGGGTTTTAAACCCCTTTTCCCTACCCACCCCCCGCCTAGATCCACCCTTAAGTGGTTTCTTCGATTTTTTACACCGTCTTCCAAAATAACCCCCCAAAACTTTCAACCTGTCCATATCAATTTAATTGTCTATCTCCGAAGTTTATCATTCGATCTTAACGTGCATGGCCGTCTATATATGACGGAGTTATGCCCGAACATACATAAAAAATATACACATCCGAATTTCAATTCAATTTTTCAATTTATTTATTCAATATAACAATTTACATTGTGTCTGAAATAATTCCTGAAAATAATACATAATAAAAATAACAACTTCCATTTAAACATACTTTTAAGAATAATCTGATGTCAACTCAATTAAATAATAGGAATAATTATACATTGGTCTAATGGTCATTTAAAAATAATAATAACAGATTAATTCAAAACAACACAAAACATAAAACAATAAATTAAATGTCAACTCAGGCAACGTAAACAATAAATTCAATGTCAACATCGGCAGTGTCAATGAAATTTTAATACGATAATGTCAAGAATAACTCAAAACAGTGTACCAGAAATTAGGGAAAAAAAAGAAAAAAATAATAATATTAATAAAAACTCATGGTAATATTACATATCGTCAATTGAGTAGAGACATTTATCTAATAGGAATGCTTGAAGCTTTGCTTTAAATGAGGATGTGTAAATCAAGCTTTTTAAGTCAATAGGTAACTTGTTAAATATCTGCACTGCTTGATATTGTGAACTGTGCTTCACAATATTAAATAGAGGACTTATTTTATTCCTCAAATCTTTCCTACGTGTGTTCTCTCTAACCAGTCTTTCTTCATGTGTCTCATATTCATGTAGATACTTTTTCAGATTAATCAGGAGCACTAAAACGTAGAGACTGGGAATTGATAACATCCACCTTTTTTGAAGTTGGTTAAAAACACGTTGACAGTTGACACATCTTTGTCGAACTGTCGCGTCGCGCTGTCTGTGGGAGCCTTACTTGCTCGATGCTAAGGAATTGACCTTCAGTCGAAAATACAAATAATTACAAATATTGCTGGCGTCTCGACTCTTGCGCAACACATGCATAGAGCAGTGCCTATAAATTCATGCACAAATTCCCAAATATTACAACATATGTAGGTATTAACTTTCGTAACGACTTCATTTTTCATTAAGATGACAATAAAAAGCGAAGGTCGCGATTGGCAGCGTTTAATAAGGATAAATGCTTTTAGGAGGTTATTTACTTTGAATGCATTTAATATCTAAGAGAAAATTATTGCTCATATACCTACTTACTTTAACAGAATAAATTTAAACAAAAAACTTGGTGAATTCGTGTTTTCCAAATGTGCTGAATTATTCAAATCAGAAGCTATAAGAAGTAGCGAAAAACACTTTAAGTAGTTTAAAATTATAAATCGAAAAAATATAATCGAATTCAACAAAACCAATACAGTAATCTATACTAATATATAAAGCTGAAGAGTTTGTTTGTTTGCTTGAACGCGCTAATCTCAGGAGCTACTGGTCCGATTTGAAAAATTCTTTCAGTGTTAGACAGCCCATTTATCGAGGAAGGCTATAGGCTATAATATCATCATGCTAAGACCAATAGGAGCGGAGCAGTAATGAAAATTGTGACCAGACGAAGTTGCGCGGGTCAGCTAGTATATTATGAAGCTGAAGATTTTGTTTAGTTTAACGTGCCAATCTCAGGAACTAAAGGTTCGAATTGAAAAATTATTTTATTGTTGGATAGCCCATTTATCGAGGAAGGCATTGGGGGTATTGATGAAAAATGAGACGCAGATTGCGCGGGTCAGCTAGTTATCTGATCTGATATCCTATTCCTACTATTTCTTCTATACAATTCCATGAGCTTCTACATCCGTGAAGTTCAATACCACCTCAGATTTAAAACTAAACAAACAATTAGCAGCCAGTGTGAACCCCTAACAAGCAGGCCGTTTCTCTCAACAAAGCCCCATAGGTTAGGCAGTAGGTAGGTGTATTTATAGAGTATTGTATGAACACGTCCCAGCTGTGCGTATCTTCTGCGAACGCATCGGCTTTCTCCCTGTTCACACGGCACAATGCAAGAGACATCATACAAGAAAATAGAGAAGGTCCAACAACTGACCTATGAGTAAATAAAGAAAAGAAAAGTATGTAATTACACGTTATTTTCTTGAGGGCATAGACAAACTGTTTTGACAATTCTTTCAGTGATAAAGTGATAACGATTATCAAAAAGTCCAAATTGTTTAAACTAAAATAATATCACATTTTCAATCCCCAACATTTCGGGCTTTTGACAATCGCTATCGCCGCTATAGAACGAGAAAAAAGTAAAAAAATAGCAATGCACTGAGGATTTTAATATAACTGCTAGCAATCATAACCACAGGTATAGTACATTACTGCAGCAGCTAGCAAAAGAGATATTGATGAACGAACGTGTAAATGTGGGCCGAGGCGAAGCCGAGCCACACATACGTAAGTCTATCAATGCCTAGTTGTGACCAAGTCTTGTATAGTACTTTTCTCAAATAATGCATAGCATAGCATAGTCGGCCTTATAATGTTCCCACTGTTGGGACTCAGGCCTCCTCTCTAGGAGAGGGAATGGGCCGTAATCTACCACGCAAATAATGCGCGGAAATTACAATACAATTACTTTTCAAAATCAATGACGAACAACGAACAACAAATTTTCCCGAGTTAAAGTGTTAATTTGTTTTTCAAAACACAGCTTTCTATTTGCAAACCAGTTCTAAATTTAAATAATACCTTTGATAAGTTACCTCCTCCAAACGTGACATTGGCTAAATGCACAAACCGTGCGAAGCCATAGAAAAAAAAAAAAAAAAAAGTTGCCCCCTTGCCGTGTTTCGGAGTAAAAGATCGTTCCGTTTTTAAATTACACGACAGACCTAAACCACGACAAACCACGCCGCTAAACCACGACAGACATGGATTTTCATTTTAGGATTTTAGGCCGCTAAACCACGACAGACATGGATTTTCATTCAACTTTTGCCGGCCGCTGCTCGCATGTATTTTGCCAGTACAGCAATTTCGATTTATCCCGAAGAAGGTTGTCAAAATAATGCTCAAATTTCCAAGAATGTTTAAGAAAATATATATATATATATGTGATGAGCTTTCATAGTAAACGGTAATGAAGGTATATAGGACTCATGGTTTATTGAACAAACAAATATTGTTTGCTTTCCTTATTATAGAAAATCGGATCGCCTTTGGAAAAAGTAAGTGAAAGAGAGAATAATTTAAAAGAATGAGCTACGAGCAGTAGCCTTATTTTCTCCGACGTTAGTATAGCTATAGTATTATTTTCTACTCTTATTCATAAGTATGAAGTACCGTGTCACCCAGTTAATGGGTTGTGGAGGTCTGGTAGGCAGCCGCTCCACATAAAATACTGGTATTCAGCTAAATCCGGCTTGACTGGAAGCCGACCCCAATATAGTTGGGAAAAGGCTAGGCAGATGATGATGATTCATAAGTATTGACCAAAAGCAGCAACGTTTTCCTTGTGCTCTGAAAAAACACAATATTATGGTCTGAAAAATTCAACAACTGCGCGAGCAACGTGCTCGCTGTAACTTTTTTTAATAAACCATGCGGGAGCGCAACGTGACCCAATGTGTGATTGCCTAGGTACTACGTATTTGAAAACAGGGCTGTAAAACGTCTTAGTTAATGCATGTTTGCGTAGCCTTTGCGTAGCCAAAGAATCGCTTGCGCTGAGCGAGGCTAGGTAAAGGGATTCAATTCGTTCTTAACAAACATCTCTCGCTACGCATTCTCGCACATCTCTGATGGAAACGAGCCATAGAGGTCACTCCAAACATCCTAAATCTCTAAAGATCGTTACTCTCTAAACATCCTTTAATCGTCGTCGTCGTCGTCTTTCATCGTTTATATTGTTTGTTTGTAAAATTACATTAACGATTACCATTAACGAATGGTAATCGTTAATGTAATTTTAACTCACGACAAACGTCTGCATTGTTTATTTATCGGATTCCTTACAAAATCCAAAGCATATTAGATATAGGTCAATGGCCACAACAGGAATACTGAAACTGCCAGGGTTAAAATCAAAATCAGACGTAATTTTTTGAAAGAGTTACCGCAGCCCTGGAACGCAAAGGGCATTCGAAGGAACACGGGAACCAGTACGTGTCTGACTCTCCCTCCCACTCCGCCGAGAACGGGAGTAGTCATTTGATGATTTTCGATCTGCAGAAGAAAAGCATTGCTGTAACGCACCGATTAGCGACTAAAGGAACTCGGACCTAACCTTCTGCCCTTCTCTATCCACTGTCACAACCGTGACACTGGAGCTCGCACCCGCCGCTTGAGCGTGGCGATTAATTAATGGAATTATTTCACGTGTCAGTGAAATTATGTTCGCTAATTAATTACTCAGCGTCGAGACAGTGGGCGGCTTTGTATGATGGGAATTTGAAAGCTATTTACTTTATTCCCTTGTGGAGTTGTGGGTGAACAGTTGAAAACATGGGTTTTGAAAGTAGAAGTTGGTATCATGAATTTCTTATAATTATGCGTATACTTTACTTTCTTTGAAAAGTACGTAGTTTCCAATTCAATTTAGTTGCTCATTGTTAAATTTCACAAGTAGGTGATATGTGGAAATATTTTTCTTATAGTCTGACCGGACAAGCATTTACATATTCTATTTCTGAAAATGCACAGTAATATGTTGATCATAATAACACTCTGCATTTTATACTCCGGGAATAAACGCAATACCTCTTAAGGGGTAATTGTACTCATCATTATGAACAACTTTTACTATGGTATCAATCCCGAAATCGCGAAAAAAAATCAGCTATTCAGTACATTTTGTCGAGTTATGCGCGTGTATGGGGGAGACGAATTTTTTTTCACGATTTCAGTGTTGGTCCCATAGTGAAAGTTATTCATAATGATGAGTTCAATGAACCCTTAAGAGGTATTGCGTTTATTCTGCTACAGGTGTACATTAGTAGTTAGTAGGTATTGGAAGAGCGGGTAGAGCCGAGTTCTTTCAGCGATGAAGTGTAGTCATTCCAAAGATATTACCTGAAGCATATTTTGGTTATTTATCCTCAAAACATGATTGAAAACTTTTTCTTTTACGCCATCGCCGAATATAACTCTCACTTTCAATACATAGTTAGTTTACCAATCAAAACTAAATAACCTTTAACAAAACATGAATACAATAACACTGTTTGAAAGGAAATTGGAAATCTTTCTTCATTTCCATTATATTTAAACGTGTGGCAAGTTAGATGAATATCTTAAAAGATATTTAGAGATAGTGAAAGATGAAAGCACTGATAATAAATCAGATCTTATCGATAATCTCGAATTCAATAAGACCTTACAATAGCCGAGTAAAATTGGGAAAACGCGTCAATCTTCGCGTGTTGCTGTAATTGATAGTGTAATCCATGTTTTTGTTAGAAGACGTTAACAAATAACGAATAAAAAGAGACTTTATAATTACTTAAGCAACCTTATTAATAAACTGTTGCTGACGTCTTGATTCACCAAGAAACTTTAATCCCCATTAAAAGCAATAATGCTCAGTTTTTTAACAAAAATTATCCCATAAATGTGACACATTGCCAATAGCATCATTTGACTTGCGTTTAATTTATAACGGGTCGATTATAGGCCTGATGAGGAATCATTTATTGACTTCTCCCGCTCTAGATGGAGTTTCAAACTCTTACTGACCAAATGCCATCTTTCCTTTAATTGCCATTTGCGTTTCAGGGCCGCGGAATCAATTATTACAATGGCACCCACTATGTACAGCAATATATTTTTTTATGATCCTATCTTCAGTGTTATAAAGTTTGGTTTATTTGTCAGTCAGGCACGTACCTGATTTATTTACACTGAGCAAATTTACTATCAACAGCCATGCTTATTGAACCTCGTGAGTAAACACGTACACGCTAATTTCACGCTATCGAATGACGAGCTCGTTTCTATCACGACGACGATCAAATAGACGTATTGGGTGCCGAAGAAAGACTGAAAGGTAGCCTTGAATGCGGCGGAAGTGAAGCTCAAAGAATAAGCTATTGAGTCTATCTATTTTTAAACATACATTCGATGGATAGGCCTAATGTAGCTGGTTTCTGTACGGTTTATTGATTATTTTAACAAAAAATTTTTTTCAGGCAACTACACGGGAGGCCCAACACCAGTCTGACTACTATCGAAAAGATTGGACTGAAATTACAAAACAAAAAAACACATAAAAACGCATTGAGAACCTGCTCCTCTTTATGAAGTCGGTTAGGTAGGTTTAGATGCAAATGGAAGTAGATCTTCTGTGAATAGTTAGTTACACATTTAATCCCATATCTAAATAACAAACAAACTTTAGCTCGAGCCTTCGCTTTCGCATTCGGAATGCTGGACACTGCAGAACTTAGTCAACCATTGCCCGTTCTGTCTTTCCCCGACTAAAATGATCGTCCTCAAAATATTTCATCAACCACTTTAATGCAACGCCCACAGCAACATATTAAATGACCCTTAGCTTCAACGTGTCGTGTATTGTGCTCCAAGCTTGACAATATGTTGACGCCAGAGGTCACCGTCACGCTCCAACAGTCGCTGAAGTAAGGTTAAGGCCCTGTGCGCACAATGTCACATGATATAAGAGCATTATGTGCGCTTTATGTTGATGTAAATGACAATAAACAGTGTGTCCAAAGGCTGGATTGATTGGTTACAGTTGTGATGTGAGCTGTTCTAAGTGGAATGAACTTCAGTAAATAATCAGCATTATCTCCATGCCCTTGTCCCAGCTTATTTAGCGTCGCCGCAAAAAAAATTCTTCTTCTCCCGCGTCAACTGTGACGCTATCATTCACAACCTCTTAGAGGTTCTGTCAGAGGATCTCTTGGAAACTTTGTAATGTAGTTCTTTATAGATCAGCAATTAAAAAAGTCTAATGTGGACACAGGGAAACACTCTTTAATATGTTAACCTGTCCATTCCCTCCTCGTTCTTATCCATGAAGTTTTAAGCTTTAAAGCGTCATATATGTTTCTAACTGGCCGAGACCTTTTTTAAGGATGGGAAATCATCCTTCTGTTTTGTGCGGAGCGGAAGGGAGTGTCAGACTCTTACTGACTAAAACCCATCCGTGTTCCTCCTAAAGCCCTTTGCGTTCCAGGGTCGCGGTGACCCTTTCGAACAAATTCCGCTACCCTGGCAGGTGGCCGAGTCCTTAACAATTAAAAACTGCTTGGAAATATTCTTACTCTTTTACATTTATGGTCTTTATTAAGCCCAGATAAACTTCGTTGAAAATCGTCTATCACCACGGGCAAGTCATAAAACTCAAAGAGGGAAATGGCTATAATTACACGATCGTAGCCACGAATAACCGTCGGTAGCTACTTACTACAACCTGTCGTTCTATGCACAATTATGATAATTAATCTTGTCTAGTTTCGACTCGCCTTGTGAGCTTGTGACGAAATCTTTAGCGATAATGACATGAAGCTGTTTAAATACAGGCACGCAGGGCAGGGCAAATTGCTCGCAGAACAGCTAGTCGAAAATTTCTGGAGTGGCGACTACGTCCGTTCGTTGCGTGGTGGACCATCATCATCATTATCATTTTAGCCGAAAGACGTACACTGCTAGACATAGGCCCCTCCGAAGCGTCGCCACATCGACCCGCCCTCTGGTTCCGCATCCAGCAGACCCCCGTGCCCTCACCAGGTCATCGGTCTACCTAAGGGGAGGCCTTCTAACGATGCGTGTAAATCCGATAAGCTCAATTATATAGCTTCAATAATTTTATCTTGAGACATCTGAAGCCGCGCCCCTTCTTTTATTCACCAAATACCTACACTTGCTTGCACGAAATATAACCAAAAAACACCCCACATATTTGTACGTTGGAATCATCCAGCGGAATAGACGCACCCTACTCATTTCCTAATGCACTGGATTGCACACAAATATGTGCAGTGCAGTGCAGTAAAAGGAGCGCAGAACATTCGGCGCGGGCGACTGGCGTCGGACGCATGCGCGGAATGCGGTCAGCCGGTGTAAACATTTTGCTTGGATTGCCGTCGAGTTAAGTAACTAAGACCTTTAGAGTTAATGCTTGGTTTGTGGGTACTTTGGGTTTTACGAACCTTTGAGCTGGGTACCGGCCGGCTATCTTTGTTGATTACGGGAATTAAGATCAAGCAGTTGGTTGGGCTGACAAGAGTAAAGGTGAGTGCGGTGCTCCTGTTCAGAACATAAGCCACATTTTACAGTGCCCGAAGTGCCCATTCTCCTGTACTTGGATTTAATGAATGCCACCGATGCTGCAATTAACGTAGCCACCTACTGGGCAAAAACAATATAAAAAGTTAACCATCGACTCGAAAATAAAAAGAAGAGTAAAGGTAAAACTTAAAACCTTTGAGAACTTCATCAAAGCCAAGCATTTAGTGGAAAATATTTAAATGCACAACGTTAAAAGTTTATTTGAGTGTCACATACCAAACTAAATAGAAAAGGAAGGAAAGGAAAAGCTGTTTGTTCCGCCAGAAGAGACGCAAAAAATAATAACTTATAATAATATAAATGAAAAAACTAAACACAAAAATAAAACGGCCAAGCTACTAGGGCAACACAAACAAAAAAACCACAGACATACAATAATAATTGGCCATATAAAAATTATACTTAACTAAATTACTGTTCTAATTTGTGTTACAGGAAGTGTAAATCAATTTCTCTCGCTGTCTAGAGATCTAAACTTAACGAATCTATTGATCAATCAAAGCGGACGGCCATCCGTAAGCTTTTACGGATGGCCGTCTTCACTTTTATGTGTTTATATGGATGTTCGTAATTTTCTCTTAAGCCCTTCTTTCTATTTGACAAATAAGGTATTATTGCTATTTCTTATGAGCCTTTGTGATGCTTTTAGCGAGGCTTTCCTTATAGGATTTATACTATCTTTTAATGGGTATCTTACCCATTATAAAAGATGGTTAATTTCATATTAAGTTAAACGGCAATTTTTTCATCCATGTTTGTCAAATACCTATTTCATTCTGCAATATGAAACAATAGTCTTAAAATCGATAACTCCACAGAATAATCTTAAGTCATTTGATGCGTATTTCCGTTCAAATGGCTAGATAGAAGGAGTTGTACAAAAGATGATTTGAAAAAAAAAAGAAGAATTTATACTGGCGAGCACCATTTTCGGCGCATAAACTTTTCATAAGCAAGGTAACCGTAGTTGGAACGCTCAATGAATTTTTAACCGACTTCCAAAAAAGGAGGAGGTTCTCAATTCGGTGGGTCTATTTTTATGTATTTACAGCGATTACTCCGAGGTTTTTGATCCGATTTCTGTGATTCGTTATGTTTCGATGCAGTATAGGTACTTGCCATTTGGTCCCATAAAAATTTGATTCAGTTTGGTTCAGTCGTTTTTATTTTATGAGCATTTTTTTTATTTCAATTTCTGCGTTGACGAAGACGTCGTCCAAGTATGACCACTTAAAAGTGAAAAATAAAAAACTTGTTCGTCGGTGTTAAAAAAAAACCAAAACACCGACTTCCGAAATTAAGGTTCTTTTATTCTCTGTTGTGTATTGTTTGGAAGTCGGTTATATTTTTTTGTAAAAAGTTTTTTTACCTTAAAATCTCCGAAACTAACACTTGAATTAGTAGAGTAGATGAAAATGATGCGTTACCTGAAACAAAAGAATAAATTGTTGATTAAAGTACTACCGAATTATGAAACAAACCTTACCGTGTTTATCTAAGTCAATAGAGTAAGAAAAAATTAATTATTGAAAGGCACGCACTTATCTATACTAATATCTATACTAATATATAAAGCTGAAGAGTCAGGAACTTCTGGTCTGATTTGAAAAAATCTCTCAGTGTTAGATAGCCCATTAATCGAGGAAGGCTAAAGGCTATATATCATCACGCTAAGACCAATAGGAGCAGTAATGAAAATTGTGACGCAGACGAAGTTGCGCGGGTCAGCTAGTAGCAAAATATGGTGCAGCTGCAGGCAAATATAATAATGCAAACTTATTTTTTTATGGATTTAGCAATTTTTTTTATTTTTACTTAAACTAATCTCTAGAAGTACTAGATTACGAAAATTGGCTTGCATTTAATTCGTTAAGGGTCGATATCGTTTTCAGGGTTCCTTAGTCAAAGGGTAACCAACAGATCCTTACTATTATTAAGCCTCCGCTGTCCATCCGTCCGTTTGTCTGTAAGCGAGTTGTATCTCAAGAACCGTAATAGGTAGACGATTTAAATTTTCCCAGATTGTGTATTTCTATTGCCGCTATAAAAACAAATAATAACAATTAAGGTAAATGGTACGGAACCCTTCGTGTGAGAGTCCGACTCGCACTTGGCTGGTTTTTTTTTTCAGAAACGTGGCTTAGTCACTTTTACTACCATGCGCAATATGTTCCTTAGAAAATAACAACAAATATTACATAATAGTAGGTAATATCCTAGCAATAAAATATGAAAGTCTCCATGTAAGTAACACACTTACATGGAGACTTTTTATTATTAATAGTTGACAGCGATTTATCGGACAATTTTGAGCATTTCGTGAGAGTTCTAGTGCTTATACGGTTAATAAATCATCAAAAAGGAAAACATAGGGACACAGTGTATATCCTTCTTCAGTTTGTGAAATATCTCTTCAATCAGTCGAATATTGGAGGAGAAAACAGTCGAGAGCCAAACCTCGAATTATGACTTTTTACATACAAAATCTCGCCGCCCGGATTTCCTCTTCTTGGGAAAATACTCAATGCGAAATGACCAAACCAGGGTTTCCAATTTGGAATTTGAAGTTCCAGGTGTGTCAAAACATACTAGTTTGTCGGTTTAAAGTAGAGTTTGACAAATACTCAATTTCAAATTCTTAATTCAGAAACCGGGATTGCCCCGTGTTTGTAATTGAAGCTGATTTTTTAAAGTTCTTCTTATCGTGTGTCAGTGAGGTCTAACGACCCCACACACCCGAGTGTCAGAGTTTCTAAACCGCCTCAAGGGCCTCTGATATGGTTTATTTGACGACCGCCATTTGGCGGCCGGGACCACCGTCTTATACGTGCCTTCCGAAGCACGAAATCATCTTTTTATCAGACAATCAGGTGATTCAAGCCTGCAATGTCCTAGCCAAACTGGAAACAATTTCACAAAGTATGCTTCCCGTGGGAATCGAACCCACGACCACCGGGTCACAAGGCAAACGCCTAAACCACTCGACCAAGGAGGCAGTTTTGAAAACTCAAAAAACTCAATTAAAAGTATTTATTGGCACTTTTACAGAAAAATGAAGATAATATGCAATCTTAGAACTCTACGGAGAAGAACGTGCAAAACATCTCTCATTCTAAAGTAAACAATTTGACAAATTGTGAACTTCAAGTCCTCAATTGAGAAGAAGAAAAGGGTTAAAATGCAAGAATTGAGACCAACTCGTTCATAATACCCTTTTTTTGTTTTTTTGTACGATTTCAATTGTAAGACTTACTGACTAAAACCCATCCGTGTTTCTCCAAACGCCCTTTGCGTTCCAGGAGGTCTACTCTCTAAACCCTCAGTCTTATAGTTTCGACCTTAGTTACGGGTATTTCGACTTACGATTAGTCCCGAACCCGAATTAAGAATTGAAACAAGATTTGACAGTAACTGTAAAACCCGAGGCAGCGATGCAGCGGATGAACTCGCCAGAAGGGGTTCGAGTATGGCAGCGATGGGACCCGAACCCATCGTGCCTCTGCCTTTCGGGTTCCTACGCAATCTGGTAAGGAAACGCACCGGAGAAAAACATCACAAGCTATGGGTTAACCATGGTGAGTGTAGGCAGGCCAAAGAGGCACTTCCCTCTATAGATGGCCGATTTACAAAACAAGCCCTAAGACTGACTAAACAACAGTTGCGTACAGTCACAGCCGTAACTACTGGCCACAGGTCTTTTAATAAACACCTCTATGCGATAGGAGTCACTGACAGCCCGCTATGCAGAGCCTGCATGGAGAAGAATGAGACAGCAACACACCTGCTTCTAAGCTGCCCTGTCGTCGCGGATTACAGGGCTAAGTACTTCGGAAACCCAGGTACCCTCTGTGAGATAGTTGGTAACACCAAGGCCTTGCTGGCCTTCCTTTTGAGCTTGGGTGGATCGAATGACACATTTGTCCCACCTGCACGCAAAATACGCGCTTAGTCGTGGATTTGCGGAAACCAGCCCGATTTACATACATACAACTGTCAAACCGTTCTTAGTGGTTAGGTGATACCGAGTGGAAAACGCCCGCAGATAAGGCCGAAACTACGGACTTCGGGCATAGAGAGTAGACTCCCTGGGCCGCGGTGACTCTTTCGAACAAAATCCGCGACTTCATAATACCCTAGTCTCACAACTTTACAACTATCTCTTCTATTCTTAAACCTTATTAGCATTTCCTTTACGAAAATATCAAAGAGCATCCCACTAACCCTTGAATGCGGTTTGCATCCGCTTGCATTGTATATGCAAGTAGGTAGTTGGTTCTCGCCTACTTTAGATTACAACTAAGTGATTACTTGATTAGTCAGAGATACTAATCACGCATGCGCAGTGTTAATGTACCTGAGTGCATTCTTTGTACTTGGGTACTGTTGTATGTTGATAGGGTTAAAAATACTTTGTGGATGTGTGTTGTCTCTAAGGTTCCGTACCCAAAGGGTACAGAACCTTAAAGGGTAACCAACGGAACCCTATTACTAAGCCTCCGCTGTCCGTCCGTCCGTCTGTCTGTCAGCGGGCTGTATCTCAAGAACCGTAACAGGTAGACAGTTGAAATTTTCACAGATTGTGTATTTCTATTGCCGCTATAACAACAAATAATAAAAATTAAGGTTTATGGTACGGAACCCTTTGTGTGCGAGTCCGACTCGCACTTGGCCACTATTTGTTGCTTATTGATCGTTTGTGTTTTGTTTGTTGTTTTTATTTATTTAAAAGACTCGTTATCAACAATGTTATTATAAACACTTAGTAGGTGTACTATGTAATTGTTGAAAATGTCGTTGTAAATATTTCTTTTTATTACGCAACATCAACAAAATGAACAAACAAAATATTTTATTTACCAAACAAGCTTGTATTGTATGACACATTCCCACTTGTCTACTTTATATTTATAATTATTCTGTACTTCTGTATGTCGCTGACTGAAGTCCTCCTAAGTGGCAGGACCGATTATAATGAATTTGTGTGTATGTGGTGTTTGAGTGCGTCCCCGGGTGGTTTAGATTTACAAATTGACATTCACTATCACTGTTAGAATGTCTAGGGCCTGGGCCCCAAGTCTGCTATTACAATAGTGTCAGAATGGTCTATCATTGATTTCATAATGGTTGATTTTGACAAGGAGTGTCAGTGGTTGACCACTGGAAAGTCATAATGACGCTTTTATATCCAGTGGTCAACCACTGACACTCCATTGAAAGAAATGGCATAGAATCTTGTCAAAATCAACCATTATGAAATCAATGATAGACCATTCTGACACTATTGTAATAGCAGACTTGGGGCCCTGAGGTTCATCTTCTTCTTGACGATGCTTTCAAGAATGCTAAGCCTAAGCCGTCCACACAATCACTGAGAATATACAACGTGGAACAGAATAGTTGCAATACTTATTAAGGGATAATTGTACTCATCATTATGAAGAACTTTCACTATGGGACCAACACTGAAATCGCGAAAAAAATAATCGACTGCCCCATACATTTGTGTGCGCACAACTGATTTTTTTCGCTATTTTGGGGTTTGGTTCCATATAAAGTTCCATGTTCATAATGATGAGTACAATACCCCTTAAGAGGTATTGCGTTTACAGGCTGTATAACGGTACTTAATAGGAACCTAATTGGCCATACCTTTATATTTAAATAAATTATAACAGTCGATTTGATAACGATTTACAGTAGATTGTTGAGGTGGTGGGAATATTCATCGACTGGTGAAGACAATGGGGCTGTATAAATAGAAGAATCTGCGGAAACTATCGTTGTATAAACATAAACAAAGTAGGTGTGAAAGACAATGCATGGGTTCTGTTCAGGTTCAGAATAAAACAGCTAAGTGTTAGTCGGACTCCAACACGGAGAGTTCCGCACCATAAATCGAAAACTAACATAACCCACCCTCTGGGAAAAAATAAAATAAAAAAGGGTTGTCTTTAATTTTTATTTAGTTTTATATTGCCGCTATTACAACCAATGATAAAGGGTTGTCTTTAATTTTTATTTAGTTTTATAGTGCCGCTATTACAACCAATGATTACATACATTTGTTGTAATAGCGGCAATATAAAATTATCCCAGGGGGGAACAAACACCCGATATAAAAGTCCTGTAGTGCTAATTCTGTAACAACATTTTCGTATCTCGGCAGTGGAATCCGAGGTGAGTTTCAAATTAAGACCTTTATGTTGTGTGCAATAAATTTCACTTTGTGTGTTTTGTCACTCAGGTGAAGCTCGATATCGAAATAGTTATTTACAGAATAGACTAGCTGGTCTACCTGCATGACTAGTTACATGCAAATCTGTTCAGGCGTTAAGATGTAAAGAGGTAACAAACAGACTGATATACAGAGATACTCTTGCATTTAAAATATTAGTATGGGTTTGTATTGATACTTTTAATATCGACTTCAACACACAACACGTCGTATGAAGGTTAAGTACCAAACAATAAGAAAGTAGCTAGTATATAGAATAAGTCATCATCATCATCATCACATCAGCCGAAAGACATCCACTGCTGGACATAGGCCTACCCCGAAGAGGGGGGTTTGCCATAATCGCCACGCTTGGCAGGCGGGTTGGCAACCGCAGTGTATGGTGTTGCGTTTTACAGAGAACGCTGCTGCCCATTCTCTGGTGAGTCCCTTAGTCGCCTCTTACGACACCCACGGGAAGTGATGGGATGGTATTATTCTTTTACGGCACCATACGGCACCAGCCGACACCATACGGCAATATAAAATAAGTAACTATTTAGAATGATCCCGAGGGATAATGCCATAATCACGTCGAAGCAGGAACGCGAGACGCATCTTAGATTACAGCAGGACGCATTAGCACAAACACGGTCGCTCCTGTCCGTGATATTTATAATCTCCTAGTATGTTCGAAGAAACTTATAGACGAGTACCTAAGTACTAGGAAGACCTTTTATTTTATAGATGGGAAATCTTACTCCTCCCGCTCTGGGCGGAGTAGGAGGGCGTGTCTGACTCTTACTGACTAAATCCACCCGTAAATATCTTTTCACCAATTTGACATTTTTTTGAGTGTGACTATACCTATTCGTTGAAAACATTGGATCTGCAAAAGGTCTCTCTATATTTGACCACTGGTTTTAAGAGATAGCGGTCTCTGCTCTTCTTCCTTTCGACCGACTCAAGACAACCTGTACCACATGATCTTCCAAGTCATCTTTTTACAGGACCACACATTAGAAAACCATTTGAAAACACTTTTAAAACTTAAAGCTTTCTCATTGAACCCTAACTAAAGCTATCACAAACACTGATATGCATAAAACTACATAAAACGCAGTTCACATCACACGTTGCAGAACACATTTGTGTATAAATTGCGCAAAAAACAAGGAGCTTATGCGCTATCAGTGCGTCATTTACAATAAAAGTTTATTTCGCCGCGCAAAAGGATATCATTTTCATAGTAATAGTTGTGAGGCACGCAGAAGCAGCACTTAGGGTCTAAATGAGTTTAAAGTGTGCATCTGTAAGTATAGTTTAAGCACAGTTTATAACATCGGCGTGGCATTGACCGATGACTTTTAAAGCTCTTCAAACTCTGCGTATCTCGAGTGCTATGTTGTTTAAATGTCAGACTAAACATTTTTATAAAATATCTTTGTACCCTGTGTTCACAAAATTAATAAATGAATATGAATATGAAAGTTCGCTCCTTCATTTACGTAAATAAGTTATGTATTTTTTCATACGACTTCACTGCCTTTATCACGGGTACAAGCAATAACTCTGGAAAATGCTACATAATAATATGTACTGATTAGCTTTTGCCACCGATTTCGCCATAATTGAAGCCAGAAATTATTCTAAGGGACCGTATTGCCGAGATAAAAAATATCGGATGTCCTTTCCCAAGGTCTAACCTATCTCTATACTAAAATTCAGCAAAATTGATTCAATGGTTAAGACGTGAAAAAGTAATGACAAGTATTTTAATTTACGCGGATGAAGTCGCGGGTAGTCGCCAGTTTTGCATGTAACTGGCGATATCTTCGGAGTGTTCAGAGCTCCGGCAAATAACTTAGCAGTGGTTGTATTGTAAAAATATTTGTGTTAAATGTGTAAGTTACTCTGCATGTCAGACAGAGTAAGTTACACATTTATGATATTAAGTATGGATATAAATAGTTAGTCAAGTTACGAAGATGAGAAAGGTCTACAAAAAGCCGTCCCGTGATGCTTGACTAAATTTTTTTTTTAAACTTTGTAATAGTAATAGAAATTTCTCCTGTATCGTGGGTGCATTCACAAACATTTAATTTCACATACACAAACAACCGGACCCGGAACAACTATCTGTAGGTCATACAAATATTTGTTCCGTGCTGGAATCGAACCCGCGACACGCAGCGCAGCAGTCAATCGCTCAACCACTGCGCCAACCGTGTCGTCATACATATATATATATATATATATATATATATATATATATATATATATATATATATATATATATATATATATATATATATATATATATATATATAAATTAAGCACATCGCATCACACCTACAATCACAAACTCACGATAGTCTATAAGAACGAGCGATAGAATGAAATAAACCGCTCATACTTCAATACAAGCAGCTTCCATATTTATCTCTACAATCGTTAAATACAGCCACTGCTAAGTTATTCGCCGGAGCTCTAAACACTCCCAAGATATCGCCAGTTACATGCAAAACTGGCGACTACCCGCGACTTCATCCGCGTTAGTTAAAATAATTGTCAAGTGGATATTATTAACTTATTAAGTTAAACTTTAATTAGTTAATTATTATCCTCTTGACATTCTATTTGATTTTATTATTAAGTTATTGGGTATTTCTGTTTTTAAGTGTTTTGTATTGTTATTTCTGTTTTTTAAAGTAATATTTTGTTCTTGATGTTTCTAAATCACTTGTCAATAATTTCTACACAATGTATGTTGTTATGAAATAAATGAATAACGACTAATGACTAACTATCAAATAGGATTTGTTTTCAATTTCAGGTTTTAATTTTTATCCGCGATATCCTAATATTTAGCCAAAATTACTCCTTTTAAAACACTAGCTATCTGCTGAAGAATCTTCCATCAAAATCGGGTCAGCCGTGTGATCAAAAAATTCGACTGCTCCATACATTTCTGTGCGCATAACTCGACAAAATGTACTGAGCAGCATTTTTTTTCGCGTTATTGCGTTTATACTGCTACAGGTTGTATAAGTATCATATAAACATTCAAATGCATTCAGTAAAAAGCTCAAAAACAGATACTCAATTCTACTTATTGATATGTGATATCAACGTCCATTCACGAGGTGTCGATCGAAGTATTTATTTTACGAGACATTAAAGGAAGCTAGTTTGCCACACGCAGTCAGGACTAAGAATTGTTTTAGCTTCCTGCGTTCCTAGTACGATTGGACCTAGATTGCGAAGCTATGCACCTGTTTCGGTATTTTCCATCTAGATTATATTATTTTATACTAGCCGACTCCGCAACTTCGTCTTCGTCATATTTTTATTACTGCTCCGCTCCTATTGGTCTTAGCGTGATCATATATAGCCTATAGCCTTCCTCGATAAATGGGCTATTTAACACTGAAAATTTTTTCAAATCGGACCAGTACTTCCTGAGATTAGCGCGTTCAAGCAAACAAACAAACAAACTCTTCAGCTTTATATTTTAGTATAGATATAGATTGAATTTGAACGATACTTCCCACAGAATTTAATTCAATACTGATTTATAGAGATAAACTGCCGGTTTAGATTTGAATTTTATTTATTTAAGGTAGTTTACCACACGCAGTCTGGACTAAGAATTCTCTAAGCTTCCTGCGTTCCTAGTACGATTGGGCCTAGATTGCGAAGCTATGCACCTGTTTCGGTATTTTCTATCTAGATTATATATTATATTGAATTTGAACGATACTTCCCACAGAATTTAATTCAATACTGATTTAGAGAGATAAACTGCCGGTTTAGATTTGATTTATCAGTGAGCTGTTTCGGAGATTAACCGCAACAAACAGACAGATAGATTCGATTTTTTAGAGGTAGTAAAAAACTGAGATTTCGACATTACAAACAAACTTCAATTTTATTTACTTGTATGTACCTAGAGATGGAAGTATTTTACGAGACATTTAAGCTAGTTTTCCACAAGCTATGCACCTGTTTCGGTATTTTCTACCTAGATTTAATTGCATGTGAACGATACTTCCTATAGAATTTGCTTCGATACTGATTTAGAAAGATAACTGGGATTTTGTATGCGAGTCGCTTTGCATCGTTTCTGATTAGCTGTTAATGTGATGGTTAGTTTTATGAATGTTAAAGTACCGCTAACAAAAATTTTAATAAGATTCTCAGCTTTAGAGATCGTAAAATATTCAATAGGTACATCGGCAAATCTTGAAGTAAATAATAACTACTTTGCAGATGGTATTTATTTAAACGTTATGTACATACAACAAAGCATTCTCTACCACTCCTCAACCTTTGGGTGATAAGACAGACTGTTTGTTGTTTGTGCCTTTTTCTCACCTAAACCGCTGAACCAATTTTGGTAAATTTGGCTATAGAGATATATACATATATGATTGGATTGGAGAAGGACATAGGATACTTTTTATTGCGGACGATCAGATGGACAAAGCCACTGTCAAAGCTTTGAATTCTAATGATTTGTTCCGGATTCGCCCACATAGTTCGCCTAATTTTGATTTTTCCGATTTCGCCCACTTTTCATTCCTATTTCGCCGCGTTTATCATTTGTTTCATTCATATGATTATTTGATAACTGTTTCGACCCATTTTGGTTCTTTTTCACCTATTTTTTTTGTATGTAGATTAATGCTTATAAAGTACAGTCAGTTCGAAAAATGTCTTTGATTGACTGCATACAGAGGTTATTATGACATGTAGATACGTATGAATGTTTCTTGATTCTTGTCTTGCATTAACTGTACAATAGTTGTAACACGAACTTACTATAAATAAAAAAATATTGCTACTTCATTTGATCGTATATTAAACTATCTAGAAACATCCATAACAACAATGACTATCATGAAAAAAAAATAAAAAATGTGTGAAACGAAAAACTAAGAACATAATACTCATGTATGTAGTTTACGATGATATTTACTCGAAATGGTTCCATATAATGCTAAGTCCACACTTGCGTAGGTACATGCTCGACGTATTTACCTACGTTCATTCGAGAAAGATCGAACATACGAACGATCCATTATGACTTAGGGCTTATTGCTCCAAATCAAACCAAAATGTTTAAAGGTTCCGTCCATCTGTCTGTCAGCGGGCTATATCTCAAGAACCGTAATATGTAGACAGTTGAGATTTTCACAGAGTGTGTATTTTCTATTTTCGATTTACCATACAATTAACGTATTTTTCGACTCGCACTTGGCCGGTTTTTTGATGATACTTGCTTAATGAACATCAACTTATGCGTAGAACCTCAAAAACCTACCTATACCGATTTTAAGTTGAATAAATCCTTACTAATCCTTACTATCCTTACTAATATTATAAATGCGAAAGTAACTCTGTCTGTCTGTCTGTCTGTCGCGCTTTCACGCCAAAACTACTGAACTGATTTAAATGAAATTGGGTACACAGATAGTCTAGAGCCTGAGAAAGGACATAGGCTACTTTTTATCCCGGGAGTATGTTCCCTAGGGACCACGCGGGCGAAGCTGCTGGCAGAAGCTAGTACAATATAAGAACAATATTATTTCTGCGTCAACTATTAATTTAACTTTGTTTTGTACAAAACCATGGCCAAACGACGTCACATGTTTAATATCTACAAAATTAAATACAGTTTGAACAGATGTACAAATATTTCAAGTCCTAACGACGTAGTTCGCGGCTGTGTGAATTGATCATCGCTTGGGTACAATATTTATGAAGACTATTTGTTGAGAATTCGCCCTTCGACCTACATAAATGTAACTGTTTTATTAAACCCAAATACAGTAAAACTTGGTTAAGTGGGACCTGGATAAGTGAGAAACCTCCATAGCTGGAACTCATGCTTAGGTCCCGACACTTTAGTTCTTTATTACCTCTGCTAGTGGGACAAAACAAACCTCTATATCTGGGATAAGTTCTTTCGATTTTATCGTCATAACAACCTCTATAATTGAGACAGAGAGTATATTTTACCTCTGTTACTGAGACTATATTTTGTGTACTGTTCTCGTTAATTCTTATTCTATCTGCAAATTCCGCACTTGGCTAATTGTGTAAAACTGACCTCCAGTTTTAGTTTGGTTTAATCGACCGAATGTTTATTTGAAAATACCGAAGCGAAGGCTTTATCAGTACGTGAAAAACTAAAGTTAATATATGTTTATGAAAGTGGAAAGACGCGCGATGAATTTAAAGTGCCAAAATCTACTCTTTGTAGAATCATCCAGAAAAAAGATGTAATTTAGTCTCAATGTTCTCAAGGACAATAAAACTAAAACGTTTGTATTGTTTATAAAACACGTGATTAATTATTTTTGTTAAATTACTCTTTGATTGTTACTCATATATAATGTTTGGAAAAAATACGCTATTTTATTTAATAATTGTACCTCTGTAACTGAAATAACATCTTTTCTCACCTCTAATAATGAAACCCTCTGTAAATGAGACAGATATTTATTTATACCTGGATATCTGAGACACTGGGTAAGTGGAATACCTCTTTAAGTGAGACAAATTTGCAGGTCCCTTAAGGTCCCAGTTATCCAGGTTTCACTGTATTTCTAAAAGGTTCTATTCACAAATAATCTTCAGAAAGCAGTGGTTTTGATCGAGTCTCGAATGCTTTCTTAGTTCACCAGTTTGAATTAAAGAAAATATGTTATTGGATGGTACTCTAAAGTTATTCTTTTAAATAATTCTCAGACCAATTTTGGCTGTACCTAATAGAACTAAAAAATAAAAATCTATACGTACTATATTATAAAGGTGAAGAATTTGTTTCTTTGTTTGGTTGAACGCGCTTATCTCAGGAACCACTGGTTTTGAATTGAAAAATTCTTTAAGTGTTGGATAGACCATTTATTATGGAAGGCTATATAACATCACGCTACGACCAATAAGATCGGAGCATTCATGAAAAATGTGAAGCAGACGAAGTTGCGCGAGTCAGCTAGTTCTTAAATAAACCACCTAACCACTGTTAATTTTTCAACATTTATGCGGATATATAATTATAGATTTTAACAAAGGGCTTGATCAATTGTGTTGTAAAATCCAGTTTGGTTCGGTCACTGTTGGCTTTTCATTATAATATTATAATCGAGTTTACAATGATGTCATTGAATCAACATTTATGTATTTCAAAACTAGCCAAGTGCGAGTCGGACTCGCGTGCAAAGGGTTCCAAACGAATTTCATTATTTTAACGTGTTATTTTAATACTTTAGACTTCTTATAGGTTTTCCTATAACCTATAGGCAAAGAACTATTATCTCCATTTTTTTTCAAAAATTTAGGTTAAGTAATTTCGGAGAAAGGATGGTCATTTTTCGTCAAAACCACTTATTTTAAAATCATGAAAAAAATATATTTAAAACTCTTACAGTAAGTCCTTTCATTTGATATGTCACACGATATTGTTAATTTTTTTTCTAGTTTAATCCCCAAAAGTGACCTCCATACTAAAAATTAAATGATTTACGTACCTAATTGTGAAGCGACGTTCACAATTGCATATCAGTCGCAAAAGAGGCTTTTTTGATAGATTGACATGAAATTAGTAGAAAGAGAGCCAAATGCTCTCTGTTTTCTAAATCAATTTATCAAATTAACTCTATGAAGTAAGTAGTTATTGATCAATTTAAAACTTATTGGTAAATAGTGTATTTAAGGTTTCAGGTCCAAATTAAAAGCCACAGATTTTTTTTTCAATTTTAAATTTAGAATCCTCATTCTTCGCATGTGTTTTCAAACTGTGGGGCGCCTAACTAATGAAAATTATGAAAGGTTCTCAACAATATAGCAAAATTTATTGTTTGGTGGACTCTTTTACTCGTCGTCCTTGTTTTCAACTTTAATAGATAAATAAATAACAAAATACCATAAACTTGTCAAAAAACAAAATATCTTATCACATCACAAATCCCGAAATTAACTGGAAGCCGAATGCCATCACCAGGGACCTGTCATCAAATTTCACCGCATTGCATCGTTACGTAATTTTACGAGTACAAGTGCAATACAATCAATTGAGCAATACTTAGATTCTTTTGTTGGCAACCAGGGCTGTACGTGTTGCATGGAGGTGTTACAAAATAAGCATGATTTTATATAGGTATAACAACTGATGCCCCTCCCACCACTGATCAACGGCTCTTAGTAGTAGGTAACTGCACATTTTCCGGGATAATAATAGCTTCTGACACTCGGAAAATAATAGTGTAACTTTTTACCAGTGAACGAATTTTAATCGACGTCATGCAGTCACAGTCGGATGTCGCTTAGAATCAGTTGGCTCTGTCTGGCACATGAGTTTCAGCCTAGCATTATGATCCGCGTTGGCCATTTTGCGCAGATATGGCGAATATTTTCCCAACCTGTTTAAATCAGTTATTAATAATTATGTTTCTTTTTTCTATGGTATTTCTCTTCTTGGCCCAAAAAAACTCTTTCTTATCTACTTTTTCTTTTCTTATTAATCCGATTAGTAGATTACCTTCTATTTCGAGACTAACTTTAAAACCATTTTACCTACTTTATTTAAATATTAGCAGCGACCCGTGGTCTGGCCCGCGTAGCTCCCGTTCCCGTGAGAATACGGGGATAAGATATGCCTAAGTTACTCGGTGAAGATGTAGTTTTCTAATCACAAAAGAATTTAAAAAATCGGTCGAGTAGTTTTTGAGTTAAATCGTAACAAACAAAAACTCAAATCTTTCCTCTTTATTTAATATTATTAGTATAGATTAATTTAGCTTACACAACCATCCTACTACCTTCACAATAATTCGTCAACATTGTCGATCCACTTGTTTCTGAAGTAACCAATTCTCTATCGATATTCAGATTTTCGAAAGGAAATTAATTCTCTCAAGATATGAATCATATCGTTGGCCAACCCTACCGCGCTGAAGTTTATTGTGGACGAGAGTCACGCCTTTCCTCGGTCCCGCTCGAATGTATCGCGATCGACATGACATTGTGTACTCGTATTTTGACAATTGGAACTATCGTTCTGAAATCAGGCCAATAAGAATTAATATTGATTTTATTTGCGTATTTGTTTAGGGTGGGAATAAGGTTGTATGTTAAAGTTGGCTTATGTTTTTCTTCTTTAATTATAATAATAATAATATATCATTTAATTCAGGTAACAAAGACCCATAACATATATACCTTACATATTTATAAAAAACTAAAAATTAACTATTGTACACGAAGTGACGGAGTCGTGTTGCACTGCGTAGTGAGTAACCTTCCGCGAAAACGCCGATACACGACACCCTTCGGCCAAAACTCTTCCTTGAGGAAGGTCTCAATATGATGAGTCGGTACTCGCACCACGAGGGATACTCTCTAAGCCCGAACTCCATAGTTTCGGGCTTAGTTGCGGGCGTATTCTACTCCGTATCAATAATAAATTTTAAACAGCATACAAAAGATAAAAACAAAACAGTAAATATTAAGTACAACAATTATAACTAACCAATAAGACTATAATGACAAGACGGTTTGACAGTTACTGTCAAATCGTGTCGCATTCATTTTTAGTTCGGGTTCAGGACTAATCATAAGTCCGTAGGTGATACGAAGAAGAGTACGCCCGCAACTAAGCCCGAAACTACGGACTTCGGGCTTAGAGAGTAGCCCCCCACGAACGACTTGAAATTCGTGTTGTGGCGCGACTCTATCTGCCATGTTTCTTTCCACCAGTCAGCTTGTCTTAGACTGCGTTTCTCTCCTTTTTTTAAGAATGGGAAATCATCAAATGACTCTTCCCGCTCTGGGTGAAGCAGAAGGGAATGTCAGACTTTTACTGACTAAAACTCATCCATGTTCCTCCTAATACCCTTTGCGTTCCAGGGCCGCGGTGACCCTTTCGAATAAATTCCATAACCCTGGCCCACGTTTCAGGTGAAAATGCTGCTTTACACCAGCAAACTTTTGAAATACCAAAAGATTTTTGCAACTGCTCTGTTCCGTCTGTTATCATCATCCTGTCTTTTATATTTAACACTATCCTATAAAAACCATTATAATAACATTATTATCTATACTAATATTATAAAGAGGAAATATTGTTGTTTGTTTGTACCGAATAGGCTCGGAAACTACTGAACCGATTTTAACCAGTTTTTCACCAATAGAAAGTTAGGTAAATTATCAGGAAGTAACATAGGCTATAATTTATTTAAAAAAATTAGAGATCCTTAAGAAAATTGCTGCGTGGACGAAGTCGCGGGCGAAGTGCTAGTCAAATATAGTGATACCAGTTAAATTTCAGGTTCAGTATCAGTTAAATTTACCATTTCTCAACTTATGTCCAATTACATTACAAAATATAATTCAATCACACTTAAGTACCGATGTAACTCTATAACTCACAATATTATGTAAATCAATAGTTTAACTTCGTAATCATCACGTTATAATATTTCATACTGAAGCAACAAAACGGTAACATAATTTTAAACGACAACTATTATCTGTGTCACGTATATTTTATCATCCATGTTCACTGTTCACCAAATAGTAAAATTTCTTCATTAGGGCACTAAGTCCCAATAAATACTACAATTGTAATCGAATGTTATTTTGAAATTGACTTAACCTAAAAATTAACGTTTCTAAACTTTACCCAAATACGCTTTTTAGGGTTCCGTACCTCAAAATGAAAAAACGGAAACCTTATAAGATCACTTTGTTGTATGTCCGTCTGTCTGTCAAGACCCTTTATCTCGGGAACGCGTTGAGGTATCGAGTTGAAATTAAAACCATATACTCAGGTTTACGGTCCTTTGAAGCTGTAGAAATAAGACTTCCAAGTTAACGTAAAAAGGTACGGCCGTTTATGCTGCAAAAAATGTATAATTCGACACAGCTCTCAAGGGAATAAAAAAAATATAGGGTATTTCCCGCTCACCTAGAACCATAAAATTTGGCAATTAATACCGTCTTGTACTACAAGTAAAGGATAAAGTCTGAAAACTAGACATTTAAAATTAAATCATAACAAAAAAATAGTCTTAATTTAAAGTAATATGTACCTACTTTGTACGGAACCCTCAGTGGGCGAGTCCGACTCACACATGGCCGGTTTTTTTAGGATGAGAGATCATCAAATGACTCCTCCCGCTCTGGGCGGAGCAAAAGGGACTGTCAGACTCATACTGACTGAGAACCTATCCGTGTTCCCCCTAAAGCCCTTTGTGTTCCAGGGGGGCTACTCTCTAAGCCCGAAGTCCTTAGTTTCGGGCTTAGTTGCGGGCGTATTCTACTCCGTATCACCTACAGACTTACGATTAGTCCCAAACCCGAACTAATTTGAAAGTTACTGCCAAATCGTGCTGTCATTAATTATGAGTGGTTAGGTGATACGGAGTAGAATACGCCCGCCCGCAACTAAGCCCGAAACTACGGACTTCGGGCTTAAAGAGTAGCCCCCCTGGGCCGCGGTAACTCTTTCGAACAATTCCGCAATTCCCAACTATACTGGGGTCGGCTTCCGATCTAAACGGATGCAGCTGAAGACCAGTATTTTACATGGATCAACTGCCCATCAGACCTCCATTTGATTACCCATTTACTAGACTACATCGTTACAACTTTTGGCAAGTATAACCTAATTAAACACTTTACCCTAACGAGAGCTATCATTCAGTAGTCGCACTTCGGGCCGCTACACCCAATGAGGTAGTCTGCATCTATCTATAGTATACTATATATAATATTATACAGCTAAAGAGTTTGTTTGGGGGTTGAACGCGCTAATCTCAAGAACTCCTGTGGCCCTATTATGACGTGCTAATGCCACCATGATTAAACTGTGAAAAAGGGATAGTGTTATGCGTGTTGCATAACTCCGTCTCTCTCCCACAACGTTATAATGATGGTTTTAAGATGTCATAATAGGCACCCTGGTTGGAATTGAAAAATTATTTTAGTGTTGGATAGTACCCATTTATTGTGGAAGGCGATATAACATCACGTTACGGACACAAGGAGCGGAGCAATAATTAAAAATGTGACGCAGACGAAATTGCGCGGCTCAACTAGTTAAAAATAAAATACATAAAAGCAAACTCATTCTATTTTACCTAACAAAATACATCTCTTATTGAATTTATATATTCTCTATAACAATAAGCATATTGAATAAAGCGGATTTAAAACTAGTTTGTATGTTTTATTTGTTTTGATGCAATACTTTGACACTGATTGAATTTCCAGTTAGTATTATATGTTATATAACATGATTGATATTACATTGATCAATAGACAAAAACTTCTCACAACAAACAATTATTATAATTACAATTTTAATTCTTTCCTTGTTTCTTCAGACTTCGTAATTTGAAAAAGACGCAATCTTTAACAGTTTTTCGTTAACAATCTATTTAACTAATATATTAAAACTCTCTCAGATATACCATTAAATTACATAGAACACAAAAGGCAATAAAAAAAGAAAAAACATATCCAAGCGGGATTAAACTAAAATATTGTCCAAATTGCCTACATACATTGAACGAAAAAGACTTGTAGCGCCCCGACCCAAAATAAAATCGGGTACCAACCTACGGGCAAAAAATAAATAAACTGACAGTCAACCCACACCCTAAACCCAGCGGTTTAGGGTGTGGGTTGAATGTCAGATTAAAAATAAGTTAATAAATGCTTGACCTAGCGGTTGTTGCCAGTTATGACATATGGAACTGAAACGTCGTCGCTCACAATGGGCCTCATCAGAAGGCTCAAAGTCACTCAAAGGACAATGGAGAGGGCAATGCTTGGAGTTTCTTTGCGTGATCGAATCAGGAATGATGATATCCGTAAGAGAACCAAGGTTACCGACATAGCCTGAAGGATCGCCAAAGTAAAGTGGCAGTGGGCAGGGCATATTGCTCGCAGAACAGATGGTTGATGGGGCCGAAAAGTTCTGGAGTGGCGACCGCGTCCCGGAAGACGCAACGTTGGAAGACCTCCCACAGGGTGGACCGATGAGCTGGTGAAGGTCGCGGGTAGCCGATGGATGCGGGACGCGCAGGACCCGTCGTTGTGGCGACGCTTGGGGGAGGCCTATGTCCAGCAAAGGACGATTTTCGGCTGATATTATGATGATGATGACCTAGCGGTATCCCACACTTGAGTTTACATACACACAAACTCACATACACAAACACCCAGACCCGGAACGACTATCTCTAGGCCAGACAAATATTTGTTCCGTGCGGGAATCGAACCCGCGACACAAAGCGCAGCAGCCAATCGCTTAACCACTGTGCCAAGCTTGTTGTCATAGCTTGAAATATTTCAAAAGAGTTCATTTCAAAATGATGAGCATTTAGTAAGGATTTATTCAAATCAAACCTCTCAAGGGGATAATAAACGATGACAGTTTTAATGGAAGCTCGTAATTTTTGCCCATGCGAAATCCCACGGTTAGATAACAATTAATTAATAAAAAAGTAAGTTTGACTGGCTATGGTTATCGTCAGTCTTTTACTTACGATAATTGTTTGGCGTCCCAATAACTTTGCGATTGTTTTGTGCGCACGCGACGCTCTTAAAAATGGTGGACAGCCGCATACCTATCGGCGTTAGATAACGATGTAGTTAGGATGCGTTTACATAATGTGAAATAGCAAACAATATTTATTAAGTAACTAGCTTCTGCCAGCGGCTTCGCCCGCGTGGTCCCTAGGGAACATATTCCCGGGACAAAAAGTAGCCTATGTCCTTTCTCAGGCTCTAGACTATCTGTGTACCAAATTTCATTTAAATCGGTTCAGTAGTTTTTACGTGAAAGCGAGACAGACAGACAGAGTTACTTTCGCATTTATAATATTATATAGTAAGGATTCAGTTCTATTATAATTGGTAAAAATGCTGCTTAAACCTGCCATATACTGCAGTGACATTACAAAGTCTCTACGAGTAGTCAAAAACACAAACACAGACTTTTAAAAGTTTGACGGCTAATAATGGCTATAGCAAGCTTTTGTATAGGAAAAATGGCAAACAGCCTTTTTTTTCTTCACATAAAATATATCTGATTCTTGAAATGTCAGCCTAATAGATCCCTTGATTGGATTGTCTAGTTTTTACAAAAATAACACTAGGCAACAAAAAAATACTTTTTTTCCCCGAGATTTGATTACGTAATTTGTAATTATCATGGTACAGAAAACTTAGGAAAGTAAATAAAACTTTTCAGACACGTATAGATTTAAGAGATGTTCATCTTTAATTTTCACAATTCTTCGTCGCTTTTCTTACGAGAAAGAATTTTTGAAATTGGTCCAGTAGTTTCGGAGCCTATTAAATTCAAACAAACAAACAAGCAAACAAAAAAATCTTTCCTCTTTATAATATTAGTGTAGAAATATTGTTTTCAAGAGTAAAAAATAAACTTTTTTGTTTATTTTTGTCTGACATTGCTAAGCAGGGGTTGGTGTCTACCTAAAAAAACCCAGTAGTACTCTGCAAGCATTGCATAATTCCACTTTCCTTGATATCACTTTTCCAATGAAGCAATTTCTAGGTGGATGCGCTCGTCGTGTTCAGCACTCACTGTACTTGGGTTTTCTGATAAAAAATGTAGGTATGTGTTCAGAATAGTCATTAAACAATTAATTTACAAGGCTATCACCTCAAAGCAGTAAGATTTTGCTTTTAAACTAAGCTAAATCAAATAAAACGAAACTAAAAAATCGGCAAAATCGAGACAATGTGAATGTACGATACGAATATTAACAAAACAAGATAATATTGGGGTGGTTACCGCAAAAAAAGCCATCCAATTTCATGTTTTCTATACGTGATGGAAGAAAACGATTATTTTTCTGGTAATAGGGTCATAATTTTCTACGAAACACAACATGAATTTTTCTAGGGAAATTTTGAGTGTTGCCTAGTGTAATTTATTAAAGACTTGGAAAGTTTTTATTGATTAAAAAAACCACGTGCATTTTGAAAATCTAACCAAATCTTCATCTTAATCTTAATTCTTTATTGTACACCATAACAACTTATAATAATTTACATTGATTAAAACGTTCATGTACAAAGGCGAGCTTAACTCAAAATTGAGTTTTCTACCAGCAAACCTTTGAGTGATAGAGAGAGATCACAATAGAGGGTGGATCCAGTGCACATTTTACAATAATACATATTTTATTTTACATAAATATACCTACATACATAAATACACATATATATATATATATATATATATACATCTATAAATATCTACGAATATTCTGTCATAGGGAAAGGAAATGCTCTTTAACTTTCCTCTTGAAGACATCAAGAGAAGGACTGTCACGTAGGGAATGTGAGAGAAAGTTCCAGAGACGCACTGCAGTAACAGAGAAGGAGCCACCATAGCGGCTGGAAGTGTGACGCGGAGTACGAAGGAGAAGAGATGTGGCAGTACGACATGGTTTACCCCTCGGGATGAGGTACTCAAAGCGTTCTCGAAGGTATTGAGGAGAATGAGGGTTGTGCAGGATTGTATAGAGAAGGGATAGGATGTGAGTATCTCGTCGATGCCGAATCGGCAGCCACCCCAGTCTGGACCGGAACTCCGACACGTGGTCGTACTTCCGGAGGCCAAAAATAAAGCGTATGCACAAATTCTGCAGTCGCTCGAGTTTATTTAGGAGCACCTCCGTCGCATCTAGAAAACAGACATGCCGATGTCTGTATTCGGCATAGTCTATAATTGGTAGGAGAAGAGATTGAGCAAGACTAACCTTAGTGTGAAATGGAAGGAATTTTTGAAGACGTTTAAGAGACTGGAAAGTGTAGAATACCCTCTTACTAACATGAGCAACATGAACCTCCCAAGAGAAATTCGTGTCCATATGGACGCCGAGGTTCTTAGCGCTTTTAGAATATTCTATAGGCACTGAGTCATACACTACTGGCGGCAGAGACCGGTAACCTAATTGGCTGAGCATGTATCTGCCACCAAAATTTTTTTATTGAAAAAAAAGCTTTCTTCCATTGCTGACTTAATCCAAAGATACGTTTGTGAAACAGCCTCTACGTTGCGCATGAATGCATCGCAGAGACTCACAAAGACATTGTGCAAATTATTATAACTATGTACGAGCATTTTCCTTCCACAGTTGCATTTACACGCAAACTAAACAATTAACAATAAACAAAACAAAGTATTTAATGTTTTTCATGCTTTCTACATGCGTTCGTATTTAATTTAATTTATATCTAAGATTTATTTGACAAAGTTCGCTTGTAGCATGCGTGATCTTCGAGAAAGTTTCTAGATTTGGTATTTGAACACTTAATTGTGAAGATATCTGGTTTTCTTTGGGAATATCTCACGCTACGAGAGTTATTGGGTGCTGAACACGATTTATTAAATGGCAATCTTATGACTTTATCCAGTTTCTGAATTTGCAAAGGTTTTGCTCGGGAACTAACAGCGGGTTCAGTCTTCTGATACATACATTATGGTGAATATATTTTTTTCGGGATTGTAATTTTCGACAAATTGTTTGTATCTGAATTATTTATTTGCAAAGAATGTTGGTAATAAATAAAAAAACAGACGAATATAGAACACAAATAATCCTTTTTATTAGGGTTCCGTACCAAAGGTTACCCAACGGAACTCTATTACTAAGCCTCCGCTGTCCGTCCGTACATCCGTTCATCCGTCCGTCCGTCCTTCCGTCCATCCGTCCGTCCGTCCGTCCGTCCGTCCGTCTGTCTGTCAGCGGGCTGTTTATCAAGAACCGTAATAGGTAGACAGTTCAAATTTTCACAGATTGTGTATTTCTATTGCCGCTATTACAACAAATAATAAAAATTGAGATTAATGGTATGGAACCCTTTGTGTGCGAGTCCGACTCGCACTTGGCTGGTTTTTTTTAAAGTATAATTAGTGTTTGTGAAAACATTGATTAATGGCTCATTTGTTTATTTATATTAACTATTTCAAAATTATATCGGTTTTAAAGTGTAAATTCCGGATGATTGACTAAATAACAAATGAGTTCGCTGATTGGTTTGAGGTTCGAAGGGAACATTGTATAACAACTCTGCCGCTCATTGCTAACCGCTGCAATTTATCTAAATTGCTCCAAACTATAGCTTTTCATAACACATACTCATCAGAACACTTCATCTAACCATACAACCAATTGAACAGAACAATTTTATTACATACCACACAAAACATTAGGCTGCCATTCAAAATTAAGCACTATAGTTGTTTTGTTTTAGCTTGGCATTAGCGGTCGATGCCCTTTGCCTCATACACTTCCGTAGATAGGAGTCCAAACAATAAAATCTATTTAACAAAGAAAAAAAGCGGGATAAGTGCGGGTCTGATTTGCGCACCGAGACCCGAGGGTTCCGTACAAATTCGTATGTGGGTAGTTCGGGAACGGAGTCTAGATTTTTTCCGAGGATATATTACCGACTGAAGTTCATAAACTATGAAAGCATCGGAAATGTCTCTGACGAAGAGATTAGTACAATTATAACAAAAAAAAATCTCTCATAGGTACATTCGTCTCATGATGGATGTCGATATCTACACTGGTTAAGTATTTAAAGTTGGCAAATCTATAGGTTCTGGGAAAACCGAAAGCAGGGTCCTTGCTGGTATAGAACAGCTTCATATCTTTATTTCCGTTATTAAAATCAAGGATGTCAATAAATGCAGGTGGGTCAATAATCTCTATTGCCTTACCAAAACGCAACAGCTATAGTGTACCTTACGTCATATTGTGATGATACCCTACCTTACATAAGGCTTAGAACACATAGCATTTTCTCAGTCCATCATGTGAACGGTCAAACGATGTGGAACATGTTACTAGCCTGGTTTTAAGGTAATGTAACGAATGCGGAAGATATTCTCAAGAGGATGATTAATTGATCTATTTCGTTAGCGTAAGTGTGTTACTAGCTTTATGATTGGGGTAATATGATGGTTTTTGTAACTCTTTTGTAGGTTATGATTATTTTGACCTAGGTAATAAAATCTCTGAACTTTTTAACAACGGCATAGCAGATTCTTAATTCTCTAGAATTTGCTAAACAATAGGCTTGTCCACTGAAAAAATCTAATTAGTCCGTCAGTTAGATTTTCAAAAAATTACTGACCCGTTTTTTTTATTTTGTTACGTAAACCAAAATTGACGAAGATACGCCGCTTTTAAAATTGTCAATACGTCACGCCGTGGTATAATTTTTAGTGCGTTCTGACGTCACGAGTTTAGATGCGTTTTATCTATGTCAATATTCATTGATTTACAAAAACAAAAATACGTGTCCATTATTTTTCCATATTCTAACTGACGGACTAAATATATTTGCAATTTATGGATGGTGGAAACTTATAGTCTATTCCAAGTCTGTGTGCTATAGTTGAAAAGCAACAAGTTTCAGGAGCGAACTGAAATACACGACTTTTCGCAAGAATTATTTTCTACGTGTTGAGTACTGATGGGTAAGGAAATTATGTATGGATTATACTGAAGAAACTATGTCCTATTCCAGGTTTCCAGTCTTTCATACAAATCCATTAACCAAACACACAGGTTTTCTCACTTATTAAATAAGTAGGAAGGATAAACCAAACCGAGAATACCTACACAAGATTTTGTCTCTTTTACTGCGAGCTACCCATTAGAACGGATTTTCTTGAACCAAAGCATTCGTCTAAATACGTCACATGATATGTTATTGACATTACCACCGCACACATTTCCGAAAGACATTATCTACAATCTACATAAGTATTGATAGCCATTATACGTGTAATTAAATTTCTGAACGATAATGTATTCGCTCCAATAATGAAGACTATTGCGAAAGAGATTTGAAACACGTTCTGATTTTTTTTATTATTGACATAATATGTTTTATTAAGACGTAAAAGTATGGAATTAGTAAGTACTCTACACGTGAAAGTGACAGATGTGACAGATTATGTCGAAATCAATATCATATTTCTTCCTTTCGTAATTCAAACTTCGAATGTCTTAACAATAAACATGGTGGAATGTTAAGGAGCGTCTGCAATAGCCAATCGAACGACTGCATACCGCGCCGCATCGCGTGTCAACGCCTAATTATCGGCTGAAACGCAACGTTTTATACCACAGTGAAGCGCGTTTCATAGGTGTAAGTGTCAGCTTCCAGATTAAATATATCGTTTTATAATTGTAGCGGCTAATTAACGTCGGATTGCAAGGTTATAAATAACGATTGTGCAGGGCTTTGTAAATCAGGGTGTTTATTTGTACAATCTTGGAGTAAAAGTCGTTATTCCAGTTTATACGGGCTGTCAAACTGACAGGTGCAGCCATTACACATCACGCTTTAAAAAATATACACGAAGAAGTTAAAAAGCGATGGCAAAAACATCTCACAGTATGAAGAATTCAACGACTTATAATACAGTTTCCAAAAATTTGTGTTTTCGCTTAAATTACGTAGACATCAACTGTCAAGTTATACGGACTAGCTAACCGATATAGGTATTTATTATAATAGTCTGCCTTTTTGCTAATCGTCTATTTAATGCAACACTCCAATTGACGGCACACGCCTCCAAATTATCCCAACCTACTTTCACTGAGACGAAACGAATCATATCATGTTCAATAAAACAACCAACATTTGACAATTTGATACCAGACTGTCGTATATCTATTTCGTAACGTTTCGAGTTACAAATTATATGTTTGGACGTATTACGTGATTTTGAACAGATTGGAACGTGGCTGTATTGCATGCTTGAGGTATACCTAAGTGTGATTGCTGCTTTAGAATGCGTTGACAGATGTCACTTCTCAATCCCATTCTAAAATTATAGGTAAGGATGAACGGACGAACTTTAGGCCCTAATTTTCAAGACATATTTTATACATACCTACATAATTGCGACAGTGGCTTTTCAGATCTATCAAAATGGTTTTATGAATTTCTAAAGAAACATTACAATTTAAATCTTTTGTCGAGAAGGTAATAATTATTTTACATATAAGGTACACTTCATAAAAAAAATGTATGATGTGCACTGGCCTCATTCAATTTAATCAAAACCAAAATAAAATACAGACCGACCAATCAAAATCATAGCCACAAAAAAATGCTTTTGTTTTTCTTTGAAACGCAAATTAAGCCATGCGTTCTTGTATCATTAAATCAAATGTTTCTGGTCTGGTTTCCGCGGTGGTCTAGAAAAGAAACAAAAAGTGAGAGTGGCTCCACTGCTCATCATCCCGTGCAAACTGTACAAGTTAATTGAGGGAGACGGATTACTGCTGCACACTACTATCGATTTTTTTTGTGTTGTAGGGTGTTTTTCTTTTTGCCTTTATACAATTCATAAAAAAACACTGGATAGTAGAAGGTATGCGACTATGTCGAACGGCAGATCTGTTTGTTTGCCAACCAACAGAAAGCGACGCCGCTGAAGGCCCAGATCCGGGAATATATCGAGACGAACTAAATACCTTCATGAGAGATTGGACCACAAAATGACATACAGCTGTGCGAAATGGAAGTAATGGACTTTGACGAGCAGTCTGGCAGTATAGGCTGACATAATTGTACAATTCAGTATCTAGTAGTCAATATTGCAGTATAAGATACTGCATGAAATCCAATATTTCTTTTTTCTTTCTGCATTCATGATCGTTTCCAACTCTTAATTCACAATCAGGAATTATATCAGACAGGATATTTTCCACGCTTTTTTTCGTCATATTATCCGTTGTTCCCTAGTTATTCAAGCTTCCTACATTCCTAGTAGGTCTCGAACAATATTTATTACCGCACCACGCTTACCGGGCCCAATGATGCGTCTCATCACGTACATCGACACCCATGGGAAGATTATCAAAGAAACGCAAAAATAAAACATTCACGGCGTCTATTGTTACAAACAATTCCATGTATATTCATGTCCGTATAATTAATGAGTCAATTATTATTAAACGCAATCGTCCGATGCGTCCCCAATGCGTCGTTGCGTGCAATAGATTGATTCCCTGATTAACTATGTTACGTAGTGGCAACACTGGCAATACTGGCAACACTGGCAATACTGGAAACACTGGTGGCAATACTTTCGACGGTGCTGTGTCTAATTTATATGTTAACTGATTTATATAAAAGTTTACGTGTTTTGAGTGATTCGTTCCATTGGGTTAACGTTTCTCAATATTTGGTAGATGGGTATTGTTTGGTAATAAGAAACAATTGAAGAATGCATGAGGATAACGTTTTTAACGAGGTCACAAGTAGGTATGTCTCATGTTAAAAAAGTTGGCTCGGTTACAATTTTTGGGAAATACTTTGTTGTAAGACATAACTATAGTGTGATGATGTATTGATGGCACGGTTGGCGCAGTGGTTTAGCAATTGACTGCTGCACTGTGTGTCGCGGGTTTGATTCCCGCACGGAGCAAATATTTATATGGCCTACAGATAGCTGTTCCGGGTCTGGCTGTTTGTGTATGTGAGTTTATGCTTTTTAAACGCACCCACGCCAAAAATAATAATAATAAATCGCCCATTAGCAACTTAGTTCTGAGTTAAGTTTTTAGTGCAATTGGACCCGAGTATACCAGGCTAGCAGAAAATTGAAGTAGTTCAAACGTTGCCGTTTTGCTTGCTTTTCGTACAGCGAAGTATTTCTACGAGTAATTGGCTAGTTACAATTTTTCTGGCTAGAAAAGATAAATCACTAAAAATCTAGTTCTGGGAAATCGAGAACGATTTAGTGGCGTGGCAGAGTTTATTACTTTAATTTATTGCTTAGTTTTCAACTGGCTCGCTACTGTTCGGTATTTAGAGCTGCTACAACTGCTTTCATTTACGAACCATGCAGGTTTAGTTCGGTTTGAAACTCCTTAAAACTTTGTTCGTAATTTTAAGCGTAGTGGTCGCAGTTTGTTTTCTCTTAATTTCATCTATGGTGGCAGGTTAGGTACTGGCTCGTAAGAAATAAAACTAGCCTTATCTGTAGCCACAGCGATGAAAAGATTTATAGATATTATCAAATGAGAAAGAAGATTGAATTACTAATTCTAAATAGAAGATACGGACTTCAGTCCTGTTAAAAAATGGAGCCACAACGTCGATCATAGCGTTTAGCTACGGCGTAGTACGAAGTTTAGTGCTATGGCGTAGTACGAAGCTTAGTGCTACGACGTAGTACGGAGTGTAGTGCTACGGTGTAGTACGAAGTGTAGTGCTACGGCGTAGTACGAAGTGTAGTGCTACGGCATAGCACTACGCCTAATTCGGATTTCAAACAACTCTAGTGAATTATCCTAAAACCATTGTATTTGATACCTAACCTAACCCTAACGCGTTGGGAAAGAAACACATGATCGCACCCGTGGCAGGCTTTAGCTGGAAGCAACACACTGTGCGAAACTGGTGTCAAATAATAAAAATATGTGCTATTTAAGAATATTGAATAAAGCTATAATTTTTATAACCTAAACAGATATGGATTGGGAGACTGAATCTTGCGATTGCGACACGGGGTAGGGTAATTCCAGGATCGGTGACCCACTTTTTGATAGGGAGCCATAACTTATCAATTAAAAATCTATTGGTAATACGTCTTTTGTAAATGGTAACTTTGATCTTTAATCCTATGATGTTGCCCCTTTTATTTTTACATACAAGTCATAGATTTTGAGGAAATTGTGTCTTTTTTATCCTCTCAAAAGTAGGATAGATGCCTATCGTGAGGAATAGAAGACTCGCTGTATGAATGCTTCAATATTAGATGCTAATTGAAATAGCACGTTTCAATAATCAGTTTGTATTAAATATTTAACATTAATTTGTGAAATCTTTTATAATTAGGCATATGTCTATCTAGATTTAGTGAACAAAAGAAACATTTTTTTATTGGAGAAATAATAATCATCTTATACATCTAATTAACGTAATCAATATAGTTTTCAGAACTAACGAAAGATAATTTTATTAGTCTTCTTCTTCTCAGTTTTGGTAATTTCTTGGAAAGCCTTTTCCAAGCTTCCTTCAGTCCAACTAGTGTGACGGGGGACCACCGCCGGTTTTATTTTATATTTTATAGGCATTTCTGCATGCAATATGAAAACATTTATAGAAATAGTACCCTAACGGTATCTATCCCGAACAGCAGATAGGGCAACTATACTTTTACCACAGGATAGATGCCTTGTTTTAATTAACTGTAAATGCAAGTTGGTTATAATAATAAATAATTTTTTTTTTCTTTTTTATATATACAAAAAAAGTTAAAAAGAGAACTATTATTTATAGCATTATATCGTGCACTTTAAAACTGCAATATTAGCAAATAAATTTCAAAAATATAGAATTCATAACAGAGTGAAAAGATATTCGATGGTAAGTACTTACGATTATAATTTAACGCTTTTAATGGTCTCGCCGCGGAAGATTTTTACACTCACGGGCAAAACGCGGGCACTTTCGCATGCAGATGGCGTAGCATGGGTGTCTGCGCGGGGAGCGCCTCCTTTTACGTAGTACGATTTTAGCCTACGATATTTCTAACATAGAGTATTCAAAGCCGCGGCACCTATCCTGGAATTACCCTATCCTAGAGCGAAATTCAGTGTCACATTTAAATAAATATAGGTTATTTAGGTTATTTTTTAAATCATCAGAAAATAGTCAGCTCAAAACGGTGACTGTCACACTAAAGATATAAATTATTATTTGATTCAATGTTATAATGGTTATGTTTAGGTGTTGCTTGGAGGTCAATTCGTATGTATTTAATTTAATGCCATTTTCACCATTCAATGCAACAAACAAGGCTTAAAAATACTACCCACAAAGTATACCTAAATAAAACCACAGCTCTCCATAAACTGGTCGATGTTTTGTTCCTTTTTTAAACTATTGTCGCCAAGCATCGCATTGTATGAGCCCATTCACAATTTTACGGACGACATTCTCGACATCGTCGATAACGATTCATTGTAATTGAAAATCGATTCAACAATCGAATTTAAGAATTCAAGGGCGTGTCATCGGTTCCCATGATAAATTTCAACATTTCCGGTTGAACGGACTTCCGTTTTTGTGAATAAGTAAACAGAAAACATGGCGAACGAGTTTCTGCGTTGCGTAAATGTGTGGACTAGATACATAGACATTATAACATAGATTATTTTATATACGGAACACGCAAATTAATGGTTTCCTCATCAGTAAGTAAAACATCTTTCCATACACAGAGATTTTACGGTTTTTTTTGTTTATTTATTCACTTATGTAGGCGGGCCAAGGTCAAAAGTCATACAGCCTTGCCAACTTTTTAGTTTCTTCCTTTTCTAGAAAGATTTGCATACTTTTTACATAATACCTGTTTAAAAGTCCTTCTATTTGACCGTGTCGATAATATTAGCAATTTCAAATTGATACATTAGATGTTCGTTTTACTGACCACGCTATGTTAATTTAATAACAAAAACATTCGAATTAACAGGCAAAAAAAATCTCAAGAACTTCGTATGTTTTTGTGATATCATCAAGATAAACAGTAAAAGTTGTATCGGATTATGAGTCTTATGAAAGGGCAATAAGAGTGCAAGTTTTTAGACATTAACAGGTTCCTTCTTTATAATATGTCAATGATTATGCTCGTGAGATATTATGTCATCTTTGACACTGGACCTCGATGGTCACACCTCAATGATGTTTCATTTAAAAATAAACTTTACATGCTGACCAAAGACTAAACGTACCTAATAAAAAATTGTCTGCAATTTAATTATCTATTGTTAACTCTTTATTAGCAACGTTATGGTTCTTCATTAGATACTTTAATCTTATTTCCCCAAAGCAAAAATAAAAATGACATATTTACATAGGTAGTCATTAACAGCTATAACAAATTGTTAGCACTCAAGCAGACGATTTTAAACGACTATAATAATTATTAAAACTTGTTTTATTTTTTTAACAACAACATTGATTTCAAAATGGCGAAATAGAATTTGCGCGCCAAAATTGACAGGTGGTAAACTGCATAGTTTTTTTTTTATATGTTAGCAGCTTATTAAATACTGTGCAAACAATTAACATAAGAACCAATGGTGAAAATGCAACTTAATCATTGCCTAGTAGGTAACATTGACCAGACTAAAGTATTAATAGTTGCCAGCGAAATTCCAAAGTGGCTGTTTATTTTACAAATGCCAGACTAAGGTCAAATAACTAAAACATTGGCGATCACTTGCAATAGGAATACATTAATATTTTATAGAACAAGTTTTAGTTACCTACGCACGCATTGATAAAACTTACTTTTGGATTATAAGTTTGATTTGATCGAGCAATAAATGATCAAAATGACAACAACAGTAATTCGATTTGAATATCGAAACTTGTTTTGGGACAATCACGCCACACTTTTCTAAACCACTGCAAATCCTAAAAGCCCAAGGTGACCACAAAAAAGTGCGTGGTCAATGATTATATCCCAGAGGAAGATTCAGTTCAGCTGTCTTGGAAACCCCAAAGAATTGAGTCAGAAAAGAACAGCGAATTCGTAAGAAAATCTTCGACAGCCCGACGCCGCTCACTGTTAAGCATAGGCCTTTCTTTTATTTCGCCAATGCTCACGTTCCTTTTTAAGGTTCCGTACCAAAATGGTAAAAAGGAACCCTTATGGTGTGACTAAGTCTGTCCGTCTGTCATAGCTGGATATCTCAAGAACTATTAATGCTATCTACTTGAAATTTGGAATAGTTTTAGATAAAGTTTGTTCAACTATTTTGTAAATAAGAAAGATGTTTTGTAAAAATGTGTATATTTTTTTTTGCTACAGCGACTGAGAGAGGTTCTTACAAATTTGAAGCGGGGCTACTAGGGCATGTGGGGTATCATATGAAAGAGCGATATTTGCACATTCTCAAACATTTTTCTTGTTTTTTGAGGTCGAATGGTTTTTGACTTTTGACGGAAAATTTACAAATTTAAACCTTATCTCTGAAGTATGCATTGATTGTATGTGGTAAAAGTTTTATGTAAAGATTACAAGATAATAAAACGATGTCTCTATATACCTAGCATACTTTTTCAGAAATCATCAACAAAGTCAAGAGATGGCGCTGATCTAAAACTGCAATATATACAGCAGTGTTAAAATTCTATAACGAATACTCGTCTCGCCCGATGAAAATGTAAAAACATTTCACGTTTTAAATGATGGTACGGAAACCTCGGTTCGCGAATCCGACTCGCTCTTGACCGATTTTTTTTTACTTATGGAAATCCTCATGGTTATCCTACGTCCTGGGGCTGACGGAGGGGTCTGTCACACTCCTACTGACTAAAACCACACGGCTTCGGCGACTTTCGGCTGGAGTACGGGGCCACGGTTGCGTTCTCCACAATCACCCTGACAGTATGCTCACGTTCCTGTGCCAGCCTCATCCAGGTTCTACCCGCGATGGCAACAATTTCTACTTCCCTTCTTATCAAGAGTTCTGTCTCTAAGCTAGGCTAACAGTCACAAAGGGACGATTACAACTAGAATAAGCCTAGTTCCCAAGCACAACGGATTAAAAATATTAAAATTAAATTGCGAAAGGCCATACTGTGACATAAGCAGATGCTATCTATTGCCATCTTTTGCTAATAAGTCACTCTGCATGTGTTAATTTGTTCTCTCTACTTTGGTCTTTGGCTCTCGGCTTTGTTAGTACTTAAATAATGATGTCGTTAATTCTATTATGTTAATTAAATGTTATTTGTTAGCACCGGAATGCCTTTCACGCTGTTCGAGAAGTTTTATTTGACAGACTTTTGGCTGGCAGTCTGGGAAACAGTCACTATGTATGTTACAATATTTTACTAAAGCAACTGTTTACGCGAGACTAAGTATCAATCTTTAGATTTTTTTAACTGTTAAGTTTTCCCTTTAGGTTCCTATAGTCTCATATTTATTGGAGCTCTTCAACTACTGAAATTCTTAAAATGTTAATGAGATAGAATATACTTCATTTTGCAAACAAAACCACAGCTTATACTTCGCAGTCGGTATACACCAATTGGAAGCCTGTCCAGTGACTGGACTTTGATTCACAATCGTAGCAACACAAACATCTTTATAACGAAGACATGTCCGAAGAAATACGACATATGTGTAGATCATTAACACTAGAGTGAGAATTGGGTACCACGCAAGTAGCCATGAAAAGTTCGTTATACTTAGATAGAGAGGCCTTCATACATCCAAGTCTGGCAGAAAATGTGTCACTATAAATTCAAAGTTAATGTTATGAATTGTTCGGCTTAATAGATAGCCATCTCTATTTTTGGTGAGCATTGTTTTTTTTTTATTTGTGATGGGTTTGCTCTTGTTTTAAATTGAGAATCAAAATATTCTTATTAAAAATCGTAGTCTATGCGGCCTGTCAACTTTTTTTTGTTCAAGCCATTCACTTGTACAGCCTGACTTGTCATTACAAAGACCCGTGTCCACTGCACTATAATGTACAGTATGTTATGATTATTATCTTATTTATACCACTTAGTTGCACATTAACGGACCACAATCATGTTTTAATGGTAAAAATCTAGTTTTTCGCTCCAAATTTCACGGCCGCGATCGTTTGTTGAACACGCCATCACACGACATATGGCCGACCTTCTTATCCATTGCGAAGAAATTGTAAATAACTCTTTATCCATACTTAATGTAATAAATCTGAGCAGTATGTTCACTAGTTTGAACGCGCTTAACTCTAGAACTTCGCCTTAACCACTCGGATTTGCAAAAAACTTTTTGCATTTTATAGCCCAACTCTTAAAGTGGGCGAGCAAAAATTAAAAACATCAGAAAGATTAGCCCGGGTACAACCGCGGGGTCACAAATTCAAGGTTGCTCAGCGCGCAATGGGATTTTTTTTTTCCTTTATTTATCAATCAAACAAAACACAGTACAAAATTATTTGTATCAAATAGCACCCACAACCACGAAGGGTAGGGGGGGTAGGGGTTTCTCTAGTGGATAGAATTCGCAACGAAGTGATTCGCCAGAGAACTAAAGTCAAAATCAGCATGCTGAAGTGGAAGTGTGTCGGCCATGTCTGCAGACGAACAGACGGTCGATGAAGCAGACATGTGTTAGAGTGGAGACCGCGTATAGGCAAAAGCAGTGTGGCACGCCCTGCGGCACGATAGATCGATGATTTAAAGAAGGTGGCTGGCAGCGGATGGATGCGGACTGCTCAAGACCGGGATGGTTGGCGCTCTCTGCGGGAGGCTTACGTTCAGCAGTGGACGGAAATTGGCTGAAATGATGATGATAAACCGCGGGGCACAGCTTGTCAGTTATAAGCCGATAAATAAGATCACTTCAGCCACTACCGTTGCCTATACTCAATGTGAGTGCGGTACCCCTGTTCAGAACATGAGCCACATATTAGAGTGCCCCAAGTACACACAAATCAAATCAAATCAAATCGTATATTTCAAATAAACCATTTACAGGCACTTTTGAATTGTCAAGGTCGGTCAGTCCAACAAGATGAAGCTATTTGCACGTTCCAAAGCGTAGATCTCTATGGAGAAGAACGTGCAAGAAACTCCACGGACACTCTTTTAAAAAATAATAAATTGTTACAAGTTTTTGTTTACATCGAGTTGAAATTATACAAACATGTGAGAACGATGTAAAAGACGAGCAGGATAAAAGCGTCCGGGAAAAAAAGGAACAATTCAAAGAAATATTTAAAATAAACCATGGCAACTGAGAAATGACCAGTCCCAACTGACAGCGCCCGTTCACGAACATGACGCATGCGCTAGCACCATTCGGCTCAACCATTTTGTAGGGAGCCAAATGATCCAACGCATACGCCACCATCAGCCAGACTTTTGTGTGAGCATGACACTCCCAACCGCCAGGGTACATTCAAGTCAAAAACAAACCTAAAACTGATAGCTATAGCTTAAGTTTAAGGTACACAGTACTCACACATGTGCCGTTAAAATGGATGAAATTATACATTGCTAAATAAAATTGAGTCTATACAATGCAAATATTGTTTTTTTTTTTACAATCTTCAGCCGGTCCAACAATGTTTCCAAATGCTAACAGATTATTTTGTGCGCCCTAGTGGCTGTGGAGCCGGACCAGCATTCAGCCAAGCATTTTTATCTTCAATATAATCCCCCAACTTATAATATGCTTGCCTGCATAGTGTGCGTTTAATACAAGATTTAAATTTTGTCTCATTAAGTTCTAATATATGGGGAGGTATCTTATTATAACATTTTAAACAGTACCCCATAAAAGATGAGGCAACTTTAGCCAGTCTGAAACCTGGTTGAACTAATTGATCCCTATTTCTAGTACCATAATTATGTCTGTCGCCTCTTTTACTAAAAAGATGTAAATTCTTTCTGGCATACATGATGTTTTCGTAAATGTATTGACAAGGTACCGTCATGATGTTAATATTCTTAAACAGTTCCCTTAGAGAATCGCGCCGGCGGAGATTGTATATCGCTTTGATGGCTCTTTTCTGCAGAATAAAAATAGACTCAATGTCTGCAGCCCGTCCCCATAGTAAAATACCGTAAGACATGATACTGTGAAAGTAACTAAAATAGACCAGTCTCGCGGTATCGACATCCGTTAATTGGCGGATTTTCCTAACAGCATAAGCTGCTGAACTTAGCCGTCCAGAAAGAGATGTTATATGAGGGCCCCATTGTAGCCTTGGGTCAAGCGTAATTCCCAGGAAAACCGTTTTATCGACAAATTCTAGTTTTTCCCTGTTCAATACTATGTCACAATCACTGCTTTTGACATTGGGTAAAGAAAATCTTATACATTTCGTTTTCTTTTCATTCAAAACCAAATTATTCGCCGTGAACCAATTTTGGACTTGCATTAGGGCATTATTTATGATATCAACATTGTCTGTCTGTCTATTTATCTTAAAAATTAAGGAGGTATCGTCGGCAAACAGCACCATATCAAGTTTTTGTTGCAATAAATAGGGTAAATCATTGATATATACCAAAAACAAGAAAGGACCCAAAATCGAGCCCTGGGGAACGCCCATTATCACGTTTAATCCCGACGAATTGACACCGTTTATTTGAACCAATTGCCGTCTATCATTCAAATAAGATTTGACCAAGTTTAACGCTGTTTTGACCAGTCCGTAATGCCCGAGCTTCAGGAGTAATGTATCGTGATCAACGCAATCAAACGCCTTCGAGAGATCACAAAAGACACCTATGGCATCCTGTGCGTCCTCCCACGCATTAAAGATGTGCTTTAGTAAGGTAACACCAGCGTCAGTTGTACAACGTCCCTTGGTGAAACCATACTGTTTATCATGAAAGATGTTATTCGTGTTAAAATGATTAAGCATCTGATTTAGCATCACTTTTTCAAATACCTTACTAAACACTGGCAACACAGATACTGGTCTATAATTATTTGTGTCTTTACTATCCCCAGATTTAAAAAGTGGTATCACCTTACTGAATTTCATTAGGTCCGGAAAGACTCCTTGATCCACACACAAGTTAAATATTACAGCTAAGTACGGCGCTACAGTCTCGATGATTGAGGTACAAACTTTGATAGACAATCCCCATAGATCTTCGGTCAATTTCATTTTGATTTGTTTAAAAGCTTTTATTACTACTATGGGGTTTATATGTTTAAAATTAAATTCAGTCGGGCTGGCTGAAACGTTCGCCTGTAATAAATCAAAAGCAAGTGAAGGCGAGGAATTTAAGGCTTCAGTAGTTTTAGTAGGGATACTCGTAAAGAAATTTACAAATTCTTGAGCAACTTGTTTGTTATCGCTAATAAGTCCATGAGAAGTCTCCAATCCGTAATCAGTGTTATGTCTTTTGTTCCTATTTGTTTCATTGTTTATAATTTTCCAAACCGTCTTTATTTTATTGTCTGCTGTTTTTACCTTATTACTTATATATAAAGCCTTAGCTACCTTACAAGTGTTTTTATAAATCTTTGAGTAGGTAGCTACATACTTATTAAAAGTCTCAGTGTTAATAAAAGGCTTAAGGCCATACAACTCATAAAGTCTTTCCCTACTTTTTCGGAGTCCTTTAGTTGCCCAGTCACTAAATAAAAACTTAGGGCAGATAGTTTTAGTTTTCTTTTTAAAAGTATTATTGAATTCGGTTTGGACTAAAGAAAAAAAATCTGTATACAAAATATTAGCATTATTCATTGTAAGGTTCCAATCACTTAACTTCCCGATTAAAGTGCGGTTAAATTTATTTAAATTACCGGATGTTATTGGTCTAGTTTGTATTTGCACTTGTTGAATTGGAATGTTGGACTCAAAAGATACCAGTAGCCCACTGTGATCAGAAGGAAGGTAATTTACAATGGCTTTCTCTAAGTAGTTGCCACAACAAAAAACATTATCAATACATGTAGCAGTAGTTGTAGTTGTACGGGTTGGTTCTATGAACACATTAGACAAATTGAATGATTTAAAGAGATTTAATAATCTACAGCTATCTGAATTGTTTTCTAAGATATTAATATTAAAATCTCCACAGATGATTACTAGTTTATTACCAGTTGCAAGTTTTGCCAATACATCTTCCATCACTGACTCAAATATAGCGTAGTTCAGATAATTAGGGGGTCTGTAAACGCACACTATGACATGCTTATCTAGCTCAACACAGGACAGCTCAATGCTATGTTCAACAGACAAGTTAACTATGTCTTTACGGGTTTTAAATTTAATACATTTTTTTACTAATATTAGTGAACCCCCACGTAGCATTGTCTTTCGGTTAAAAGAACTTCCCACACTATAATTCTCGTAATTAATCAACATTTCAAAATCCTTTAACCAATGCTCAGTGAAACAAATAATGTCAAACATTGTTTTTTCTAAAAATAACTCTATTTCCAGCTGTTTTGAAGAAAAGCCTTGAATATTCTGATAGAATAATTTAAAGGATTTCTGCTTAGCCCCTTTATTAAAATTAGCTATGCGAGAGCAAGAAGATACCTGGTTCATGGTAGAATTGGTAGATGTAACTATACTGTTATTGGTATCCTCTGTTGTCGTACAAATTAGTTTAAAGGAACATCCGGAGCGAGCCCCACGACTCCCATGCCATCACTAGGCACCAAGATCCTGCTACTTGTGGACCCCAAATTAAAAGAATTGTCCAAAGTGACACATGGATTCTCCTTCGTACAGTTATTGTAAATATTTATAGCATTAGTGCTACAGTTTATTAAGGTATCCACCTGTTCATTAGTATTATTACTAATAATTGCAGTGCTAATTATAGTACAAGACGTCGACATACTACTTATGTCTGAGTTTATATAATATGCTAATAGCCTAGCTATTTGATGTCTAAACCTAATAGGCAGATACACTGTATCCCTAGTCGACTTTAATTTATCAACGTATAAGTTGATGTCTAGAAAAACAAGTTTGTCACTGTGATGACTAACTAAGAAATGTATATGCTTATTAAGCATGTGAATATAATTATTTTGTCTATTTGACAATTTTTCAAAATGTGGGAAAGCACACAGTATTATTTTATTGCAACTTATCTTTAGTATTTCAGTTACAAAGTCAGTTATTTGTTCTTTTTTTAAATTAGAACTATTACCTATAAACACAGTAATAGTGGTTTCTGGTTTATAAACATTTCTTGTTACCAAATCCATTATATGTTTGTAGTTTGACCCAGGTATACAATAATTATGAGTACAATAACTAAGGTTGTTATTTAATAATTTACCTAAACCTCTCCCTACACTATCTGAGAACATAACCGAATGAAAACTATCATTACTATTATAAAATGGAATGCTAGTTGTCTCAGGCTGGCCCACTTGACATAAACCTTGTGTAATATCAGTTATCACACAGTCCTGAGTCAACCTTTCAGCTTGGGACGGGTCCTCCGTAGCCTCAAGCTGGTCAGAATTTATTTTTGATACCGTCTGACAGGTACACTGACACATCACCAGCTTATTTGCAGCTAGGATGTGTTCTTTAATTTGAAATTTAGAACTCACATATTTATTATAAAGAGAACTAAGTCTGTCCTCAAGTACCTGTATATCAGTTTGAAGGCGCTGCGTATCAATTTCATAGATTTTTTTACTATCCTCCAATTTAATCTGGTAATTGTTTAATTTATTAATAAAGTTAACACGTTCTTTCCTCAGTGGAATATTTTTGGAAAAGTGTTTATGTTGTTTTCTGTACTGATTACATTTTTTTATTATTCTATTAAGTTTTGCATATTTTTTAATTTTCTTATGACTAACTTCATAACTGTTATTTTGTTTCAATAGGGAATCTTCAGTTAAGTCAATAGTAAGTATAGAATGAGGGTTACAATTTGAATGTAATAATTCATTATATAAATGGTTTGTTTCCTTAACCTGGGTACATTTCAATTCTTTCCGCAACTTAAGATTATGATTATGAGCATGAACCAATTCATCTTCTAGATTCCTAACTTTACTTAATGCCTCCTCATATAAGTTACTACAGTTGCTGAAACCATCCGTGATAACCCGCAGTTGGTCGCGTTCATCAACAACATCTTGGTATTGTTGACTAAGGTCTACTAGCTCCCGTTTTAGGCAAGTGTTTTTGTTTACCATCTTCATTACTTCCTCCTCACCCTCCTCTCTCTCCTGCAACATTTGTTGGCATTGGTGTTGCGATTCTTTAAGTTCTTTGAGGGCCGTTCTTAATTTAAGCTCCATATCCTGAGCAGTAGCCTTACGGGTCATCACAGGCATAGTTACAGGGATTTTTACTGAAAATAGAAATTAAGAAACAGTGAGAACCAAAAAGACAGGCAAAATATAGAAAAATTAGATATGAAGGGGGAAAAAAGATATATGAAAATTGGAAAAGTTAGTGTAGCTAGTTCAGAGAAATAAGGTAGGCTGCGGTATTGGCTTGAAAAGCTTTTAATTATTGAATTATGTAGCTTTCGATTAGGTTCCTTGTGATATTACACTTAATGTGGGTAGGATACCCAGAATATGAATTTATAATAAAACTCGGTTTAAAACTATAATAATGGAAAAATTACTATCATAGACGTTATGAAATTAAAACATCAAAATAATAGAATTATGGAATAAATTTCAACTTTGTTTCGTTTCTACTATGTAAACAAAACGATTTAGAATGTACGCTGCGTGCTATATAGTCAATATATTCTGGTAAATCTTAGAATGAGCGTTTTACAAGGTAAAGAGACTAATGTGTGCTATTAGAAATAAAATAAAAGTAACAATACTCCCCGTATCACTTCACAGTTTAAACGTCAGCTGATCGTTTTAGGTTACCGGTAACACCGGGTACCAAATCTCGTGCTTTGGATGATTGTTTTTCCAAGATAACAATAATCCTATGTATTTACGCTTTGATATTACGTTTTCACAAATAATAACAACTTAATTTCACTTAAATACTCACGATACTACACCTGTACTTTGGAGGATTTAATTAATGCCATCGATGCTGCAACTAACGTGACCACCTACTGGGCCTAAACAATATATTACGAATGGGTTTTTAGTTTAAAGAAGAGAGATATTTTCACAAGTGGCAGTTTAGAATACTAACTTAAAAGTAGCTACTAACCTAAAACCCGGTACCTTTGGGTATGCAGACGACAGCACTGTTTCTGAGAGATACGTCCGACGCACGAGCTGGTGGGTCGCAGATCCAGTCTCTCCGGGAGGCTATGTGCTTGACCTTGTCCTTACAGGCTGTGTATGAATGGAGCGATGCCAATCTGGTCAAGTTTAATGCTGCTAAGACCCAAGCGTGTGTTTTTGCCGCTAAAAGGAGCGAATACCACCCGGCTCCATCTTTTCCAGGTGTAACTGTGCCGATAACCGACCGACTTGAGCTTCTTGGTGTTACGATAACATCGACCCTCAATTTTGGCTCAGGTGGCTGCCAGAATGTTGGGGATCCTAGCAAAGGTGAGACGGTACTTCACGCCGTAACAGCTGCTCACTATCAAGCGCAAATTCGATCGTGTATGGAGTATTGCTCTCATCTTTGGGACGGATCTGCCAAATACCAGCTTGATGCCCTTGAGTCAATTGAGAAACGAGCCAAGAGGATCATCGGTAATGATAGGCTCGTCGAGTCGAAGTTCCTAATTCTGGCAAGCCCGTTCCATCATCGAACCACAAGAAGAACGGCGATGCGCCACCGGTACATGTGGAATTCCCTGCCAGAGTCTGTGTTTCCAGATAGCTACAACCTGGGAGTCTTTAAGACAAGAGTGAACAGGTTACTTCTAGGCAAACGCGCTCCATCTTCGACCAAATCATCGCTTACCACCAGGTGAGATAGTGGTCAAACATATGCCTATTAATAGTAAAAAAAGCTTATGTATTGTAACTTACGCCTAAGATAGAGTACTCATCCGAACCGATTTTGTAGAAAAACCAAAAAAAACTCGAATCTAAAAAATTTGACTACAAAGAAGAAGAAGAAAAAGATTAGGAAAATAAATCATAATATCCTTGGCAAAATACTCGTAAAATATATCAATGTGAGGAAAATGTTTTTCAATGTTATTTGTTGCTTTCTAGCATTGAAAAGTACGTGATGTGACGGGCAACATTGAGGAAAGCCTGCTAATTCTTTTATGCATACAAGGATTTATTTTTTAACAATAGCGGACGACATCCATGCCGTTTTAATATAAATGTATGAATAAGCAGCACCAATGAATATAAATTTGCCTGCCTCAAAAATTACTCTTCCTCATTGTTATGTACCTACTTAGAATTGTGGGTACAAAACCAGGTACTTTCCGGCGGCTTCTTTGCGGTGTCCTACCGCCGTACCATTCATTTTTCCGGAATAAAAATGCCTATTGCCTATCAGGTAGGTAGCGAAAGAATTTTCAAAATTGGATCAGCGTTTAAAAAAAAAACAAACCACTTCAGCTTTTTATTATTTTTGATTTATAAACTGAAGCAAAACTAAATCTTAAATAAATTTCCAAAAATTGCCAATTTAAAAAAATGGTTCAAACTATTATAAACTTTATGGAACAGGTCTTCGTAGTTCGAAATACAAGTTACGAGCATAAACACAGGGCGGGAACCACCGATTTGATTATACCGCTACCGACGTGAAAAGAGGTACAGCCTTGTTTTTTTTACAACTTTTTTTTTCGTTGCCCGAGCTTAGTAAACGTGCTTGACACGCTTACCGAACTTACATGTTCGAGTCGAGCTGTTTTTGTTTATAATGAGAAATCTTTTCGCTTTTACTCTTTTATTTACATAATTAATTTATGAGATTTATATCGGATTTCATAAATAATGTTCTCTTTGAGGCTTGTTTTTCGGTTAGTTTGTGGTTCTGAACAATAAATTCTACTGGGTTTAAAATAATAGACATGGCGTTTGTAATTCTTCAAGAGTAGGTACCTACCATACTTAGAAAAGAAGGTACCACTCAAAACACCTTTACTAATTGCAATTAAAAAAGTCGGTTAATTTCTTATTTGCAGCCATTATAATCACACGCACGTATTACCATAAACAATTAACTTAAAAAAATCTAACCTCAAAACCTTTTGACCACAAACAAAACAGAGTTCTGAATTAAACGCAAGACAAGTTTAAAAAATAATTGCACTAAACATGAATTAGTTCGTATTAATCACCCATTGAAATAATAAACAACAACAGAGCGGTCAACGACCCCGCTTGAGCAATATGGATGCCATTACGAACACAATTGGATTGCAATACGGTTTTATTATTAATGAAATAATATTTGCAAGCTGGTGTTATTGGAGCTGCGATGTAAATAGCATGCTGAGCGGGAATAAAAGAAGTGGCATATAAACAAAGTGTTCGGAGAATAACAGTAGCATCACTCAAAACACCTGACATGTGGCCATACTGAGGTATATGAATGTACCTACTATACTGGAAATGTTTAGTTAGTTAAATGAAGGTAAACAATCTTGATGTGTATTTTTAATTTAAAAACTCAGCTTAAAACAAAAATGCAAATAAAATCAAAGTAAATACAATATTAGCGATTATTAAATCAATTGAATCATAAGTTTAAGCAGTAGTTCATATTTCTTTAATACCTATGAGTTTCTGTAAAACGTGACATCAAGATTGTTTTCCTTTATTTAACTAGGTACCTACACCTTTCTAGTAGGTATATGTACCTATCTACTACTAGCCCTAAGGTCCGATTTAGAGTGGTGTAATAAGAGTTAGGGACCCTAATTAGAGTGACCGGAGTGACCCAATCTAGTTAGCTCCCTAACTACCGGGCAGTGTAATAGCGTAAGGCGTTAGGGAGCAGTGTTGCCAACACCAATTTAATAAATTCCCTGAAAATGCAAGTCAATTTCCCCAATTGGGGACAAAAAGTCTACTGATTCCCCACAAATTCGATATTTAGAATAATATCAGAAGAATAAAATCGATATTTAGAATCCCCACATTTTCCCCACGTCTAGCCCATCCCCAATAAATCCCCAATCAACTTGAAATTCCCCGCAGTTTGGGACCACGCCCACCCTTGCCACCAGGCCCTGAATACCGTGTACCGTGTTTTTTAAGTTGTGCCTCTGATTCTATAGGTACCTACATATTTGGTAGGTCTTGCTTCTCTTTGTAGCTAGATATAACTACATATTTAGTTAAAAACTTAGAAGAACTTCAGTAAAAATATTATCCTCCTTCTGAGGCAGTGGAGTAAAATACCTCTACCGACTGAAAGCCAATATAACAGTCTATATGCTTGTAATCCTGCTTCTTCTTCTTCTTATCGAGTAAGGTCTAACGACCCCACACATCCTAGTGTCAGAGTTTATAACCACCTCTAGGGCCTCTGACATGGTTTATTTGACGACCGCCATTTGGCGGCCGGGACTACCGACGTTTCTTCCGAAGCACGAAATCATCTTTTTATCAGACAGTCAGGTGATTCAAGCCTGCATTGTCCTAGCCAAACTGGAAACAACTTTACCGTATTATATTATCTGTGACTTTACAAAGTATGCTTCCCGTGGGAATCGAACCCACGACCACCGGATCACAAGGCAAACGCCTAAACCACTTGACCACGGCACGGAGGTAATCCTGCTGTAACCCCTTTGTAATAAGTTCCTAAGTAGGTTAGTGGACCAATCCAATAAATATCACTTTAATGTGATGAGCATAGAAATCCATTAGGCTTCTCCTAAATAGACGTAGTTACCTAAATATACATTGCTTAATTATTTTTCAATAGGTATATCTAATGAACTAATTCGTGGTTAATTCCCATTCGTCGTGCATCTTCTGAAGTCGAACAGCGCCGATTACAACATCGATCGACAAATATTTCACTCGAACGCGAAATCTCTCGTTTAGGATCGACATTGCCCAACTATTTACTTATTCAGCCAACAAACGTGAACTAGTCGCGACATTTGAGCAATAGACACAAAAGATTTACTTATAAAACCTGTAAAGGCACTGGAATCTATAAAAGAAGTAACTGTAGTCCATGGGTTTTTTTTCACGGTTCGAAGTTCAAATCTTGTTTATGTAATTGAATGTTATTGAGACGAAGTATTGCATATTTATGCCAAAGAGCAGTGAGCAGAAGTTTTTGGAGCGAAACCTTTTATTATAAATGCACGGAAAACTCTTTTTGTATGACTTTGGGGGGAGGATGGCCACCTACTTAAAACATTTCATAAAAAGTTTTTTAGTTGTTTTCATTTGAGTAGATCCCTAATAGAGTAAGTTTTTCTTTCCCAGTTAATAATTATGAAGATTGCAACCCCATAGAAAAGAGTCAATTTATATATCTAAGAATGTGAAAACAGACAGGTATCAATTCTTCTAGCAATTAAATTGTATTTCTATAACCTTAAGAATTCTTTTCAAGATCACATTCTTTAAAATTCTTACTCCGCAGAATTTTGCATTATTAATCTATAATTAAAAATGCATTGCTGCATATCTAAAAATATCATCATAAATTACACAAGAATTGATGTCACTAGTTTAAAACGCGAAGTAAACAAACATAGTGTTAGTACCTACTTATTATATTATTCATTTAACTCCTACTATTAAGTACTGTGTTTATTATCATTTTATTGTCATGAAAAACTGCGCGTCATCCGTTCACAACTGAAGGTTAGGCAAAACACGGACCTGGACCGTTTGCCATAGACAAAGTTACATTCTATCGGGATAGGCGATAGCGATTGTCGGAAGAGTCTGATTGATCATGTGACATTTCTGTAACACATGTCAATCCCGATTTTGGCGTTTTTGACAACCCTTATCGCTGATAGACTGTCATTTTGTCTATGGCTTACGGTCCGTGTTTGCTAACCTTCAGTTATGATATGGTGTGGGCATGAGTTTTTCTCTTCATAATTCTTTTAATGAAGAACGATCTTCGAAAAATAGTTAGAAATACATATAATGAACTACTTACAACTAGCGTATTTATCTGGAAGTGGAAATCCATAAGAAAGCGGTTTATGCCTATAAAAGACATGAGTACCTAGTAATTGCTATAACCATAAAAACAGTATCACACTAAAGCTATCACTAGGTATTCTGTTAAACCCAACTACGTACGCTTTGGATAATATAACCCTTAGAAAACCGTATCTATTGTAAAATGGTTTGTAACACGTCGGGAGGCAATTATCAAATCGCGCGAAAGCTGTCGGAATTTAATAAAGTTTTCATTATTAATTCGAAAGCATCATCAAATTCTAATTGGCGAAAATTCATCCCCGAAAACTGTTCATGCAGCAAAAAATATCGGTCAGAATAAATTCTAAACCATTTATTTTCCGGACAACTAAGCACTTCTGCAGTGCTATTCTATAAATAAAAATCTCATCGTGAAAACATAGATGAAGTGAAAGTGAACTGTCAATTTATCCAATCACGGCGGAATGATAGTTCACGTTAAGCTCACTCCATCTAAGACTTAGAGCTCACTTCTTATTCACTTCATCTATGTTTTCACGATGAGATTTTTATTTATAGAATAGCACTCTAAGTTGTAACGGTAAGATTACAGAATACCACTGTAACCTTATAAAAAAGGTGAACGCTACTTTCGATCTTAATTGAACATTTCAAACACCATGCTAACCAATCTAATCGATTGAGCCGAACAAACAATACACCATTGCGAATGCCATTGTTAATCCCCAAATAAAGATACAGAATGATTTGCTAAACGCGCTTGTTCGTGTGAAGGCGCTCTAACGTTATTTAAAAAGCGTTGTTCTACGGCTATTACATTTTATGACTCCATTCGTGATGCAACTAGCCGCCTTGAACTTTCTTAGTGTTTGCACACCGAGTCACCAAACAATGAACTGTTAGGAAAGTTCAAACTGCAGTCGACGGAATAATACATACCTACTATCCTAATCTTAACTTAATACTTATTAAAAATACGAAAGTTACTCTGTCTTTCTGATTGTTAATTCTTTACGTCTTAATGGCTAAACGGACGGTAAGTATACGGGTAAACCTAACCATGTCCTGGAATAGGACAAAATATACTTTTTATCACGGGAATATGTTTCACTAGTATAATTTTCAGAAGCAAGTAGGTATATTTTTAATCCAAAAGTAATTCTGTAGGTAAGTAATGCTTCTTACCTTTTCACGCCTTAAGAGGAAATGCTGGCGGCGAGAATTTGTATGTAAAAAGTCATAATTTGATGTTTGGCTCTCGACTGTTTTCTCCTCCAATATTGGACCGATATAAGAGATATTTCACAGACTGAATAAGAAGGATGTATACTGTGTCTCTATGATTTCCTTTTTTGATGAATTGTTGCCAAAGTACACTAGGGCTCTGTGGACAGCGATTTAACGGGCAATTGGTGAGAATTCTAGTGCTTATACGGTCAATAAATCGTCAAAACGGAAAACATAGGGACACAGTATATATCTTTCTTATTCAGTTTGTGAAGTACCTCTTAAATGGGTCCAATATTGGAGGAGAAAACAGTACGCCAGCATTTCCTCTTAAACCGCTGAACTTTGATATGAATTTTGGTAGATATAGAAATAAAAGGACATACTTAGAACTTTAAATCCTGAGGGTACGTTCCCCTTTCCAAAGCAGCTTCACGCAAGCAAAGCCGCTGGCAGATGCTAATCGTTTATATTATGTTTTGCGTCGATTTGCGATGTGTGAAACGAGCAGTGAAACTCAGAATAGAAATGTGTTAAAAATTGTGTTTGTGATCTGCAAATAAAATCTGAATATGTCAAATGTTATTGGAAAATCAGTATCTGAACATAATGACACTTTTCTGGGAAAACTACGAACAAATAAAATTCGTGTATAGCTTATGCCAATCACATTATCAGAAGAAAATTGACGTTAATTCAAATCTTAAACAAGGTAAAACCCTTCGTGACAGCAAAATTATCACATGAAGAGTAATGACAGCATATCAACTCAGGTAGTCTCAAACTCTACTACATTGTGAAGAGTTAAAAACGGACATAAAGTATTAAATACAAATTAAAAGAGGATCCACGCTCGACTCGACGCGCTAAATGTCAAGGTGAGCTACAAGATGGCGCTATTAAAACAAAAAGGACGACAAATGCGGAGACTCGAAATTTAAATTTCTTGACAGTTTCCCTCTTTTATTTTAAACAACATGTTTTTTGTATTTTATTTTTATTTATGACAATAGTGCCGATGACGACAATATGCAAATTTCAGATGTGCAATGGAGAAACGTGTGAGACCGAAGAAACAAGCAAACATCTGTTTTTTTTTTTTAATTTGGCTAAAAACCCACCCAAGATCATATTATTATTTTTTATGAAAACCGCAATTATGTATATCAGAAGAAGACCCACAAGTTTTCATGCAAGAACAAGAAAAAAGTCAGTTTTCTAAGAAAAAGCGACTTTTATTATTTATTTAATACTTTACGCACACAGATGTACAGAGGCGGACTGGTGAAAAATGCCTTAGGCATTTTCTACCAGTCAACCTTTGGGTGATGCAGAGAATAATAGTGGTAGGTGCAATGTGGATCAAAAGAAAAACCAGAAACGCGATTAAAATGACGCAATTAAGATGATACAAAGATAAATATATATAAAGTATACATACAATAAAATATATAATATATACTCAAATTAATAAACTAATACACGAATATACTTAAACAGTTTGTGCAACTTTTCAGGAACTCTCCAAAATAAAACTGTTTTAACAATAACAATCTCTACTTACATAACAAGGTATAGGTATGATAAGGTATCTCTTTAATAAAATCAACTGCTAATTTACGAAACACGATTTTTATTTATTTTGTAAACTCAAACATTATGGGTGAAGGCTTCGGCCACACGTAGGTAAGCAACGTGTCCTCGCTTCCTAATCAGCTATATTTGACAATCATTTGAATATTGTGTTGGTGATATGATTTGAAGTATTGACTTGTTTGGTGACCGCAGCTTATTAAGGAATTGAGTTTACATGATTTTTTAGACGATTACACCTGTTTCAAGGATGACAGCAAAAATCTATCCGCTTTAAGTGTTGATTGAAGAAAATATCCCAATCGTAATGAATGACTTGGTCATATTGGTAGGAACTAAATTTTAAAAAAATATGCTTCTGGCACTTAGCCTATTTTCTCTTCGTTTCAACAATGTTCATTTACAAATAGCTTGTGTAATGTTTAGACTCAAATTGAACTGACAATCATAGACAATCAATCAACATTTTCACGCTCCCGGATCTTTTCAATTCTAATTTAGAACCAAAACATAATTGGCGCCCAACCTCAGTCACAGCACAGGTCGCACTTGACCGCTGATTGATTTAAATAGCATCATCAAATAACTGGAAATTCGAGGTTTACGTTTGCATCGGATTTATTAACAGATATTATCATATTTCGGAGGCCACAAGGCCCCCGCCTTACCTACCACGTGTGTTTAGAAACAGGCAGCTGATGGTAATTATATACAGTATAGTAGAACACGTTCAAATTATGTTTTATTAAAGGATTTCCTCGACAGCTCTGTTTGGTGTTAAAATAGATCGTTAGACATTGGCATTGTTATCTCTAACACTGCTGAGATTTAAATCATATACAAAATGAAGGCAGAAAACAACTGGAGCATTAGCACTCGGAATATATTATCTAACTGAAGCTTATACCAGAACTTTATAAGCAGAGACAGATTACTGATGCCTGCGAAAAAATCTACCGACATCACACAGTTCATCAATTGTTTCTTTAGTTCCCTTTACGTGTTAAAATTTTAGCTTCCATCATAACAGACCACTTCAATAAACGGTTAGAACAAGAATACCTACGCCTTATCACAAAGTGACTAGAGCAGACCTTGATGAATATTTGAACCTCATTTAGATATCCCAACTAACATTGACATACATTAAATAGTTGGACAAGTGCGACAGCGCTGTTTGAATCAAGTTACTTTCACCTTTGGATTCCCTGAGGTTACACTAAATAATCCACCAACCCGCACTGGGCCTACTGCGACCACTGGACGGGGTAGATTATGTTATGGGCCCAGTCCTCACAAATAGAAAACCTATGTCCTAGCATTGCGAACATTAAACGCGGATTGAAACCCGAAACAAGAGGGATTCATAGGCTAATAATTTATTTTTGCAGTATAGACGTGTAGTACCGACATAGATCGACTAGGTACTAAATAAATACACAAAAAGCAATGCTAACTAGAGAGCTTTTGTGGCGTTACTTAGAAGCGTGGTTTCAGCAGAAGACTGCAATCGGTTACCCCTATTGATTGATTGACAAGCCATTTAAGTAATTGTTACAAAATAACCAAGATTATGAAGTCTATTCACGCAAATAAATTTGCAAAATAGTTTAAAAACTAGTGGACATTTCGTATCTGAGCATCGTGAGTGATTAATTGATGTGGACGAAGCTAGCTGTGGAGGTATGTACAAGGACGGACTGAATATTGTAGCCCTTCTCTTGACTCTGTTCTACGGAGATATGTTCTAACTCATGACCAATAGATTCTGAGTAAAATATAACGTAATTATCCCGATGGATGGATGATAGATCGTGTATGGATCACACGATCTATCTATCGGGATACTTGAATAGAAAGGAGAGGAGCTGACGGAGAATAGAGATGTTGCAAGAAAGGACGCGCTGTGTGAAAAAACGTATCTTGTACCTACTAATCCGAAATCGCAATGAAATAGGAGAATTATAATGAACATAAAAAAATAATAATTACGTGCCGTATATAGAGCCGACCCCAAATTACTGGATAAGGCTAGGCAAACGGGGAGAGAGATGTTGGCCAATCCAGAAAATACGGATCCATGTTCCCAAAACGCCAGCGGAAATGTCAAAATATAACTCGTACAGTCATTCAGCAAAGTTTACTCACATATAAAGTGTATATTACAACATATAGTAGATGGAAAACCCTCGACTAGCGAGCCGGTTTTGAAGGGGTCAGCACTTTCACGAAGCATCCGCGAACATTTTCGTCTCGATTTATTCTCTAACGTAATAATCTCATAGATATGTTAAGTTTGCATTCGTTGACATCCGCGTTTTCTATCATCTACATAATGCAGTTCATAAGTCAATGGACTGTTGAGAGATCTTCGGTAAATAGTAGTCAGTTGCGTGGTTTTAGAAATGGCGTACTGTCTTTGTTTTCAAAGGTGTTTGTAAAGTGTTTGGCGGGTTAGTTGTGGGATGCAGTCTTCAGTTTGGCTTTTTTTTGGTTGACGTTTATTTTTTTACCGACCAATCTAATGGCGATAGGTCTATATTGACGAAAAACACAATTAGAAAATTAATGTAGAAAAAAAAACCTTTTTCATCTTCTCAACGTTTATGGTACCAATTTAAAAAAAAAAGTGTTTGTTTGTTGTCTTTGATTTTACACGTTTTCCTATAGCTCGTTTACAGTGAAGAGATTTGTCGGCAATTTTCGAATGTTTATAAATAATATTTCGACGACTTTGTAATTTTTTTGGAGGTTACGACATTACGAAAATATATGTTAGCAAATATCTGATTTATAACAACTTGAAAGCCAAGCCCGTCATTTTTATACACCACCTAACGAACGACAGAAGGCGTTTTATCGAATTAAGAACAAGTTGTCAAAAACTAGGCCCAAAGTCACATTATAGAATTGAGCGAGCTATTATTTTTCTGCACGAATAGATAAATAAATACGTGGTTACGAGTCGATTTGCAATTAATTAACAATAATGCTTACCACAAATCGCTGGTTCGGAGATAAAAAAAACCCAGTTATAAGGTTTGCGGAGCAATGCAATAGAGTTCTAACAATAGATACTTCGTATGTTATTTCTATGAACTAGATATACATACTTAGCCTTCCATATTGACAAGTGACCCAAGTCACAAGTCAAGTCACATAATGCCAGGAAACTTGTCTCATAATAAATAACTTTATGGCTGTTAAGACGATTATTATATATAGGGACGTATGAAAACAGAAGGCGTTTCCATTGATCTTATATAAATTGGGAATAACGCTAGAGAATGATGATGATAGATACGGCCACCCATTGTGGTACGGTCACGCAGAAAGGTTTAGTGGAAGTGTTGAAGTCCTATGTGGGATGAGTCTACGAGTACTGCCATCAAACGGACACCATTCCAGACTCACAACCACAAAATTCGTAATGAGAAATTCCTTTTCTGATCTGGAAACTGGAGCCTTGCATCCGATGATACCAAAGAGGCAATAGGACCCTTAAATGTAACTGGCGAAATGTGGATATTTGGTGCTTTAGGTATGTAAGTATACCGCTACCTAACCCATCAGGAAATAATTATAGGCGTGATGTTTAGTACCTACAGAGTCAGTTCTATTTTCTAAGTTAAAACTACTTGTGTTTACTTTAAAAAATCTAGTTTCAAATGTCAGTTGTAAGGAGAACGTCTGCATTTCCATAGGCAAAGAAAATCTATAAAGATGGAGCGAAAGAGCGGTAGGGACCGGTTTTCTCCTCCCTAGTTCGTAGTGTTGAATATTTTCAATTTTCTCTATAATATATAAATTTTGATTTTTATTAGCTCGGTTTGTTTACTAAACGATTGTGCCTATTTTGTTATCTAAGAGTAAAGTAGAATAAGGAAAAATATTTGAAAATATAATCTTCTTAGACCTAGCTAGAGAAAATGCATGTGCTTCGTTTTCAATCACAAACTAATTAAGTTCCTAACTGGTAGGTATGAAGGCAAGTAATTATAGAAAGTTGCCGGTTAGAGAAGCGAAAACTACTGTTTTCAATATCAATGCCGCGTGAAACTGGAAAATTGACTGGAAAATCCTGCTCCTGTGTGACAATCCGACCGCCAATTAACAGCGATAACGAACTTTAAGTTTTAATTAATAGATAATGTTATATATCGGTAATGTAAACAATTTTCTAACATCACTTAACTAATGAGGTTTAAACACATACCTGTCGCGGAAGCGCGTAGGGACAGTAGACCCGTCCTTCCGGGCTGTTTCCAATTTTCACATTCACTCCCAACACTTTTCAGGGAAATTAACAATCCCAAACCAAAATTTAAAAAAAAATACACTCAAAAATAAAAATAAAACAAAAGTCACACAGTTCCGTCCATCATTGTAGATATTCAATTTCGAACACGAGAAGAGACAACGGGTAGGCAAATTCGAAAAATAAGAATTCGAAATCGTACGTCACTATCTATAGAGGTGCGATCAAAACTGGTAGCGTGAAGCGTGGAGCGTGCTCGCGGCAAAGAGGTTGGTTATCAACTGCAGGTGAGCGTCGCGCCGACAGCGGCGAGAGGCTGGGTGCCGCATGTGGCGTGTGAATGTTAACTTGTACGTATCTAAAGGTTCTCCGCGGTCGGTTTGAGCCGGACATCAAGGGACAACCAGGATAGCCGAAGAGAAACTTCCTTTCCTTCCTTCCTTCCCCAGAAAAAAAGGTTCGAGGCGATTTCCTTGGAAATGTGAAAGTATTTACGATTTGTAAATTACTTGATGTAGCTCACGGCTATAAATCATCAATGAGCGTTAATTAAATATTCGAGTGGTATGAAAATTGCTGTTCGTAAATCTACCTGACAGTCTGTTTAAATGCCTAGACTCAAACTCTTTCAATTTTCTCCAACTAGCCATCATTAAAAAGACACTGAACCATAATAATTATGATTTCGAGGAACTTGTGCCTGAAACCAGCTATGAAAAATAGGGAAATCTTTAATATCTCTCCCTCATTCTCCCTTATACGTATTTTCAAAAACAAGTTCAAGTTCGATTAGGTAATAAAAACTGGGCAAGTGCAAGTCGGACTTTCACACAAAGGGTTCCGTACTATAAACCATAAAACACGTTTCTTATATGGGAGCCCCCTTAATCTTTATTATTTGTTGTTATAGCGGCAATAGAAAAAATACACACTGAAAATTTCAACTATCTAACTTTTACGGTTCTTGAGAGATAGACGGACGAACGGACGGATGGAGGCTGAGTAATAGGGTTCCATTGGTTACCCTTCGGGTACGGAACCCTAAAAAGCGTAGGTAATCAACGAAATACCTGGCTGGGTTCAAGATTCCATTCCAATTTCCAAAGTAGGCCATCGTTGACACCCGAAACTATGATTTATTCCCGCTATCCCAGTATTCTAAACTCGCTTTCAATTCGCCAAATACCCTAACTCAGTGAAAAGCAAGCGAGCAAATTGTAATGTCTGCTTACCCCGCGAGAAACATACTATGACAGCTAAGTGTCATTAATGACATCTATTGCTCATTCTGCGAACTGTGTTAATGACACATTAGAAGTACAATTTTATAACACGAGATGGCGCTGAAGCACAAAAACATTTTAATTGTTGAATCATCTATGTGACTTTGATTGTAGTAGAATAGTGTCTCTAAAATTATTTACGAAAATCGCTTTTTAGTTGGGTAACATTAATTTATTTAGTCCACACATATTTAGCATCTCTTACAGCAAAAACAAAACAAACATTGGTCTTTTTCAGGAGTGATAAATAAGAATTACGACAGTAATAAAATTAGCCCTACACTAAGGTACCGTTTAATATCAAATAATAAATATAGGTCAAGCACATTCAATGATAAATGTTCTTTCACATAAATCTTTTCACTATCTAATTACAGCTTTTTCAGTGTTATTTTACAATTAGGATATTGAATGATGTTATCTATGTGAAGAAGTAAAGATCTAAGGAAGTTTTTAAAGAAGATTTTTACCTACACTGAATGTACATACAGTCCAATATTGATGTGCCCATAAAAATTATGCTTAATCAGACATAATTACACAAAATACACGCTCTGACATGGAGTCGCAGACACCAGCCAAACTAACATGGTACACAGAACAAACAATTGTTGATAAATCTTTGTTTACGAGAAATCACACACGTAACAATTTTTATTATCGTTCATATATCAGATCACCAGCAACGGTACTCAGTACCGTATAGCCATGAGCCCTATAACTGAGGCTTCACATCCTTGTTGAGGATCAGTGCCGGGTTCTGCATGTCGAGCTGGCATTGAGCAATGTCACTGAGAGCTCCTTGGATCTTTTCTAGGAGAATCTCTCCTTGGCGTACCACCTGAAACCAAATTTATTTATTTATTTATTATACACCAAAAGTATGAACAAAAAGGAAACTTAAAACTAAACACATACAATGGGCGGCAGATTAAGGATTTGCATTTAGTGTGAAAACAACAAAATAGATGTTACATTAAAATAACAGTAAATCACTTAAGAGCTTTTACTCCTCACAGATTTAGAGGGACAAGACAGAGTAATTTTAAGTTCTCCATAGAACATGAAATATCACTCTATCCCTCTGAACTGTTTTTCAAAAAAGTTTTACACAACTTTTTTGTCTTTTAGGTACCTTGTGTTGTGTATGCATACTAAGTTTCTTAAAAATCTGATTATTCATTTCCAAGAATAGAGGTAGTTCCTTTCACTCTCACTTGAAAGTTAACACCATGAAGAGTAAACACTTCACTTAATTAGGTGTGGTATTTTTACACAAATTTTATATTGTAAGCTGCCTCTGAAATAAGTTTCTCTGTTAAAGATTACTTTCATTAATTTGACATACCAATTATCAAAATTTAAATTGTGTCACTTCTAACTCTGAGATAGAAAATAATGTAATTTAATGAAGTACTTATGCAACTGAAATCTCAAGGTTTTAGAACTTAAAACATAAGCAGAAACCTACCTCTTCAAGTTGCTCAGCAGCCTCTTTATTCTCAGCCTCCAAACGCCTCAAGCTTTGCACCTGCAGCTCCGTCGAGCTCTCCTCACTCGGTAGAGACTCAATCAGCGTGTCAATATCCTTGGCACAGCGGGATATCAGGGTAGCAAATAGCATAGCATAGTCCTCCTGATTCTGCTGCTGTTGCGGCGTCTGTGAACCACTACGGTCGAAACCAGGGAACTTGCTGGGCGTAGAAAACTGTTGCAATATACCAATGCTGTTGCAAAAGTGTTCAGCTTGCTGTGAAACAATAAATAACGATATAATCATGTAAATACATAATTGGGGCTACACCAAAATTAAGATATAATTCACTTTATGTCACCTGGTTGATGGTGTCTTGAAGCTGAGTTAGACGATCAGCCATGGTTGGTATGGAATTTAATAACTTTTGCTATCGAATACAGCGACAATTAAATGAAAGTAGGGCTACACGCTACACTACAAACAAAGCGCAAGAATACTGAAGTGAAGTTAATCGCAAATCGGTGACAGGACAGACTGACAGTAAAATAGGTATAAGAGATGGGCGTTGAATGAACGAACTAGTTAATTCGACCGTCTACGTACAATGAACGATTCGACGGTTCACCGTTAATCAATAGACTAGTTGAATTTGTAGACGGCTAAACTGAGACTCCACTATGTTCATGTCGGCTTAACACGTTCCCTGTCCCAATACAAAAATGCAAAATTGACCCGACAAGTCCAATAGGTTTTTTCAAATAATTTGTTTTTTTTATAGTCATAGTGTAGTCCTAGTAATAAAATAATTAAAAAAAAAAACCGGATGTAGGTTTTACTTGCCTGAAACACATATGGTTCATGAGCGTAGGGAGACATTTTTGCTTCTGCACGTTCATGAAACACATGTGGTTCAGGGAACTTTTTTTAGGTTTTCAAAAGTATTTGTATTTGTCAATACTTTATTATTATTATTTAGGTATTTTTACGACATTTACGAACTTTGAACATAATATTCCATAGACAATCTACTTCCATAGACAATCTACTTCCATAGACAATCTACTTCCATAGACAATCTACTTCCATAGACAATCTACTTCCATAGACAATCTACTTCCATAGACAATCTACTTCCATAGACAATCTACTTCCATAGACTTGTCAGTGTCAATAATTATTTTACGTTACTGTCATATTTTTGAATTCTGTCCATGAAATCGTTTCAAATTCTAAAATTGTCCGTTTGTTGTTGAAGATTATAATATCGTATGTGCTATTTTTTGTTGAAAATGTCACGCAAATTATCAAGTGAGGAATTGCGACGTGTACTGGAAGAAAGTGACTTTGAATTGAGTGATGATGATCAATGCATCCGATGCGAGTGCAAGTACATTGACTAATAGTCCATAGTCGATCGCAAGTCAGCACTTTCTGACTAAAATTCCGCGGAAAGAAGACAATAAAATTGTCAGAAAACGATGCCATGGATGCTACGAAGACTTGCGAAAAGACGGTACAAACTGGCAAATTGCTGCAAAAAAAGTAAAACGTGTAGATACTGAATGTTTGCAATGCAAAAAATCGTTTTGTTTATGCTGTTTCCAAAACAAACATAACAAGAAGTAGTTCAAAATTAATTTGTAATTTCTTATAAAAATAAAAAAAAAATTCGTATGTCCCGGCGATTTTCTTTAAGTACTTTATGATCGTACCAGCACGTCCAATGCAAAAACAATACAGTTCTAGCACGTCCAGTAGAATTATCCGCTTTAGAAGTTGTATATGTCTCCTGACGCACATATGGCTCAGGAGCGTATTAGTGCTTTTCAAGCACGCGGTTCTTGAACCATATGTGGCTCAGTGGACAGTGAACGTGTTAACGCGACGATCGACGCGAGAACTTAGTCAGGTAATACAAGTTCATTCGTCCAAAAAAATAATAACTATACCTAGACGAACAACGAGAAAACTAATTTGACCTCCAGCCTTGAAGAGTTGATATTTCTATGGGCCAAATGCCATTGTGGAATAAAAATGCATTGCATTCTGAGAAGAAGGGAAGTTAAAATATTAACTGTAAAACTTATTTTTAACTTATTTACTTACCTATAATATAAGTTTGATACACAATCCATTTTTTTTTAATAAAAGTTACGAGACGCTACGCTAGTCCACCTACAAACTACATATGTTGAATCGTCGAGCCATCCAGCATAGACGTCGCACGTTTCGTCGCCGCGTCGTCGAAAAGTTTTTTTTTTTTTTGAATCTGCGATTAGTCATTGGATTACAATCAGATAAGCTGAAGTAAATAAACTTTTAAAGACTAACTCTTTAACTCTCCTTATTCAAGTAGCACATTTGCTCTTTTCAGATGGTTTACTGGTTCCGCATTAGACGGGTACTTGTCAATGGGTTAGGGTGATGTTTTAATCGGTCTATGTATTTGTCTATGTACTGTTTAGCTTCTTCCATAATAGGTTTCATGTTCAGGTATTCGTGTATCTCTGAGTTACGGGTGAACCAAGCTGTTCCACTTATAGTGCTTAGGATGTTGTGTCTGCCAAGCAGCCACAAAAGATTCTTAAAGCGATAGTTCACTTCGTTGCGTTTTTGCTTGATGTGGTCTTTCCAAGTCAAACGTTGGTCCAAGTAGAATCCTATGTATTTAACGCATTTGGGTTGCGGTAGAGGATCTTGGCCGAGGTTGATTGTTGGACAGTTTCTTTCTCAAAGTGAATGTGATATGGTGAGATTTGGAGGCACTCGCTTTTACACACCATGTGCGCAACCAGTCACTGGTTAGATTTAGCTGGTTTTGGAGGATTCTACTGGCTTCATCTGGATCGCTGCTTGTTGCAAGAAATGCGGCGTCGTCTGCAAAGGTCGCGACCGTTACGTTTGGAGCTTGAGGAAGGTCATGGGTATATTATATAACACAGGACCAAGGACTGAGCCCTGTGGTACTCCAGCGCTGCAGGTATAAAGAGAAGATCGCGCGCCTCGTTGCTTGATTTGGAACATTCTGTTATTCACATAAGACTTCATCTATATCTATATACTAAAATATAAAGCTGAAGAGTTTGTTTGTTTGTTTGCTTGAACGCGCTAATCTCAAGAACTACTGGTCCGATTTGAAAAAAGATCTTTCAGTGTTAGATAGCCCATTTATTGAGGAAAGCTATAGGTTATATATCATCACGCTAAGGCCAATAGGAGCTGAGCAGACGAAGTTGCGAGGGTCAACTAGTTCCACCTTAAACCCCAAAAAGTTATAGTAAAAGTTCATCAATCCTGTAAAACAAATACTCTAAACTGACTGGAAAACAACTACGTCAAAAAATTATGTTACACAGTAGAATGTAGAAACTAGTAATAATGTCAACACTAGTTTTGGTGCCAAGAAACTGTTTCCTACGTGTAGTTTTGGATTTATGTAAATCGATAAAAACCGAAACCTAAAAATCATAGTACCTAATCCACCACTTCCAAGTTCCACGAATCAGCCAATAAAACATTGAAAATATAACTAGATGCGATAACCGATATTCTGAACATTCGTGTAAAAGCGATATTGCCCATGCCTAGTGGTTAGGGTGTCTTTTTTTATTTCTATGTCATTCTGATGTTTACAGATTTTATCTTTTTTCGACATGTTTTGATATTGCATTGTAATCAATATTTTTTGTCCTATTTTCCTGGAGCTGTAGCTAAAATTATAATAAGATCTTAAAGATTTAAAAGAAACGACAACTTAAGCCACACTTAAAATAATTATAGTCCATAGAAATGAATAAATAAATCTATGTGCGTTTTGTTTGTACTGAAACATTTTTCCACTTTTTTTTAAAACACTCGCCTGAAAATATAATCGAGTAGCTTGATAATAGAGCAAGAGCCCACGATGGCCAGACCTTCGTTATTTTATAAAAGCTGAAAGTTTTTCTGAGTTTGGGTTGTGGTTACTTGCGCAGGTAAAAGGTTGTAAAGGTGTATAAAATAGTCCCTTAAATTCGTTATAGTATAATGCTCATTTTTTTTTCTTCGGGGTAACTTGAAATCTCGTCATCCATTGCCAGACATTTATGACAGTTGCTAACCCCTGCCAGACTCCCCTAATAATAAATTATACTTTCGTTATAGTATAAGATAAATTTTATAAATGTTACTTGGGGACCTATATAAAAATGTTACCTCAATAGCCGGACAGTTTTAATGGTTTTTACATCATGCCAGACACATTGAAAGTCCGCTGTGGGTACCTAAGTGCGAGCACAAGTGCTTAGTCGATTGCGATCTTTTAAGATAGCCAATAAAAAATATTTTTTACGTTCATAGCCATGTAGCCTTTATTCTAATCTACTTAACCTGATAACAATATTATAAAACAAACATAAAACTTATTGTAGTAGGTATTTGCTGCTTTTTTATTTTCTGTAGATCTGTTTGCCAATCGGCAAAAGCCTCATCCAACCTTTTCCATTCAGATCTTTTTAGAGCCACTCTGTGCCACATCAATCCTGCCGCTTCTCTGATATCATCATCCCACCTTTTATGCGGTCTGCCTCTTTTCCTTTTACCTTTCCTTGGATATCAAGAGACCACAACCCTCCTACAATAAATGATAACAGCAAAAATAATAACAGCAACAATAATAACAATACCTAAACATTATAAAGATCAAGAATTTAAAATCTACATCGCAGCCCTCAATGTACTTACCCTGAAAAATTAAGTAAATCTTACAGAACTAATGTATGCATTAAAACATATCAAATGGGATATTGTTGGCCTGAATGAAGTGAGAAGAATGGGTGAAAATGTCATATCTTATCCAGATTACATATTTTACCATATAGGTGATAAGACCCCGGGCCTCCATGGGGTTGGATTTATCGTACAGTATATCGTACAGTCGTATCGAACATATAACAAAACATGTGGAAGGATTTGTAGGTATATCAGAGCGTATTGCGATGATGAATTTGAACTGACCCGGATATAAAGATCCTTGGTCGATAATACAAATATATACATAAAAACCTAATAATAATGGGGGACTGTAAGCGCCAACTTGGGGATAGGCGCCAAGAAGAAAAAAAGGTGCTAGGACCTTTCCCGTACCTACAACAATAAACCTAGAAATAGAAATGGAGAATATATCATGAACATTTTTAACACTGACCTAGATCTCGCCAAACGGTAAAACATAAAACCAAATTGATTTTATAATGACGAACAGAAAAAGCTACTTCACTAACTTTACCATAATCAAGAAATTGAACTTTAACACTAATCATAAACTAATAAGAGCAGAACTATTATCAATTCAATCAAAAAAGCCTAGACCAAGACAAGACTGATGTTTCCCGAGCTTTAGATTTCCTAGAAATGTAAAGCTCGGGAAACATCAGTTAGAGCAAATAACAATCGATCTAAGAGACAAATTTACAGACTACAAACCTAACATAAAAGAATTAGGAATTCAGGAAAGATACAATTGGATAGAAAATACCATAAAAACCCAAATATAACTCACTAGCTGACCCGCGCAACTTCGCCTGCGTCACAATTTTCATTACTGCTCCGCTCCTATTGGTCTTAGCGTGATGATATATAGCCTATAGCCTTCCTCGATAAATGGGCTATCTACCACTGAAATAATTTTTCAAATCGGACCAGTAGTTCCTGAGATTAGCGCGTTCAAGCAAACAAACAAACTCTTCAGCTTTATATATTAGTACAGATTGTAAATACGAAAATTGAACTGAAAAAATGGCTAACAACAAATACCACAAAATTACTAGAATGAGAAACCACTCAATCAGTGCAAAAGATACACAGGAAAGAAGAAAACATTTAACGAAAATTAGCTAACAAATTAGAGATAGCATAAGAAAACAAAACAGATCGGAAATTATAAAAAAGTTTATAAGTAAAACGGGTGGAGTCAAAAAAGCATACAGATAATTGAAGAATTCAATGGATTGGATCGTTCAAATGAAAAATGACAGAGGAATTTTGATATGGACCACTCGTAGTTCACCTCTAGAAGGGTGGTTACTACTTAACCGGACTAGATGACAGAGGAAAATGGAATCATCGCTTACCATCAGGTGAGATAGTGGTCAAACGCGTGCCAATCAATAGTAAAAAAAATGGGAACAGCGACGTCTTATTATAAGAAACTGTACGAAAGTAACACAACTAAAGGTGAAATTGATTTGGCGGATACCTCAAACATTCCTAACATTCTTCAAGCTGAGGTCAAGAAAGCTACAGATACAAGGGGTAGATAAAACAACATAAATCTTAAAGAAAGCAAAGGAAGTCTTAGTACTTGTCCTTACAGACATGTTTAACAACATCATAAACACTGAAATAATTCCCCATCAATGAACAGTCTAATATTATCCTGCTGTATAAGAAGGGCGATAAGCATGAAATCGGAAATTATCGCCGCATCAGTCTTATGTCCAACATCTACAAAATCTTGGCTAAGATCATTTCAAAACGGATTAAAAGAACACTACACGAACACCAACCAATCGAGCAAGCGGGATTTCGTAAGGACTACTCGGTGATCGACCACATCCATGTAGTTCGTCAAGTGTTAGAGAAGTACAACGAATACCAGCTTACATACTACGTTGCATTTATCGACTACAGCAAAGCATTTGACTCTCTTCTACACAAAAACGTATGGGAAGCGTTACTGGAACAAGGAGTGGAACTTAAATAAATTCGATTAATAAAGAACGTATAGTCATAACACAGTCAGGATCCAATTAGAAAAGAAAAGCCAGCCATTCAAATTAGAAAAAGGCGTTTGAAAAGAAGACCCCAAAGTTATTCTCGGCTGTGCTGGAGTCAATTTTCACACTACTCAATTGGGAAAATCTCGGGATCAATATAGACGGCATATCACTGACACATTTAAGATTCGCAGAATTGGATTTCCTCTACTACTGGACCAACTAGAGCATTTTAAAGCTATACTTACTAATATATAAAGCTGAAGAGTTTGTTTGTTTGCTTGAACGCGCTAATCTCAGGAACTACTGGTCCGATTTGAAAAATTCTTTCAGTGTTAGATAGTCCATTTATCGAGGAAGGCTATAGGCTATATATTACCACGCTAAGACCAACAGGAGCGGAGCAGACGAAGTTGCGCCGGTCGACTAATTAAAAATATGCCTCAAAAAGATTAATATTTCCAAGATTTCCAATTGTAATTGCTTGGGTTTCTTTGAACCAACTGTTGTTTGAAAAAAGATTATATTAAAAATAGTAGGCAGGAAAATTAAAAATAATCCTCGTAATAAATTGAACATTATATTTATTAAATTAAGCAGTGTACATAGTATTTTATGACTAGAAGTAAAAATATCACAATCCAATCAATTATGTACAGTCAACAACACCAATTTTGCCGTTAAACATTTTTTTAAGACATTCGTTAAACTGTAAAAAGCTTTGCATCAAAACCAATTTAAATTGATGTATTTCAGATGTGGTGATTGTATCTATTAGTCTTCGTATTTCATGAGATCGCGTCAATGTAATTTGAACCTTAAAGACGTTGCCAGAAGTCGTAAAGCGCATCTCCATGATTTACAACAACTATACCTACATGTACTGGTGACCAAACATTCCTTGGATCAATAAATTATTTTAACAAACTATAATTTACTATTGTGCCATATCTATATCATTAATTACTAGTATAACTTTCGAATCACAAAATAAAAACAGAGCCCAAACTTCATAATATTCTAGCTACTTGATTATTAATGAGATTTAACAAAACTGAGTTAAGATGCTCTTGATTCTATAAAAATATCGGATTTCATTCTATTAACAAAAAATATCTAGATTAAAATGACTAGTAAATATACACATGACTAGGTGACAATGACAATATTTTTCTTAATTTGTTGTTCCACAAAAGAATTCATATGTAACAGCCTAAAACTGTTAGTTATTAGGAGTCCATTTATTAAAATAAAATGTCATTTTGAAGAACATAAAAAAATACCTTTGGTGATATGTAAATATGAAATGTAGACATTTAGAGATCTTTACGCGATAAAATAGGAACACTATAACAAACGCATATTATATCTAAGCAAATAGATTCAATAGACAAGCTTCAAGATAACGATAAACTTTAAATAATTACAGTTTAGCTTTGGTCTCTTCATCGAAACGCACACCGCTGCGGTATGCGGTGCCAGAAACATAATCCTTCTAACCGCTGCCGCTACTTTTATGATTTCATGATAGCATACACCAATAAATTTTACAAATGATCGCAACCCGGCTAGTATTGTTGTAACCACTAGTAATAAACAAAAGAATTCAAGAGCGAGTGAAGAACTCGAAAATTATAACATTAGTTAGAAAGAAAAAGACAGCCTTATCAATCAATATATATATAAAATTCTTCCGTTACTAAGAGTAACAGAGTGTGCGTTGTCTGTCAGTCACTCACTCAAGAGTGACTGACAGTCAACGCACAGCCGAAACTTCTGAAATCTACTAATCAGTATTTTAAGTAAAATATTCTTAGATTTTTTTATGAACAACCATATTTCTTTATGACAATCCAAAAGTTACGGGGTGGAAGACTAGAGGAATGCAGTAGCATTTCTCGTGATAATAAAGCCTCCTAGTACCCAGAGTCGGCGACAATAGGCACCGCACACCGCATACCTCAGCGTTGAACGTCACGATCAAGAGACCAAAGCTTGATAATAAATATGAGGACTAAATTATTAAAGCCAATGAGGAACACAAGTAGGCGAAGTGATAAATAGAGGCCAATGCACACAACACAAGTTCGAGTGGACTTACTTAACAGTCTTTTAGGGTGACAGGTTTTACTTAAATATTATTATAATAATAGTTATTGTTTCTGTCCATTCTTATACGTACTTAAAGCGCTTAAAGCAAAAAACTCACTATGGTTAGTAGACTGAAGAGATGTGTGTTAATAAAATGGCTCTTAAACACTTGATACTTAGAGACATAAGCTGTACAAATTGTAACAGGATAAACGCAATACCCCTTAAGGGACACTTATCATTGTGAACAACTTTTAATAAGCGACCAACCTCGAAATCGCGAAAAATAAATCGACTGCCCCATACACTTATGTGCGCTTTAGCTCGACAAAATGTATTGAAAAGCTGTTTTTTTTTCGCGATTTCAGTGTTTGGTCCCATAGTAAAAGTTGTTCATAATTATGAGTGCAATGATCCTTTAAGAGGTATTACGATTATTCTATTACACATTGTATATAGTATTAAATCTAGCAGTACACTTAATCACAAGAGTGGATATAGTTGACTATGTTTCTTATGCAACTATGGGGTGAAAATAGGAAAGATCAGTGTTGGGAAGAAATAAAAATATCAGAAGTTTCCAACAATAGAAAAGGAAAGCAATTCGAGTAACAAACTCTGAAAAACTGACAATTCTGAACATTAAGAAAAAAAAAAGAATAATGATGAGCAGCATGAAAAATACTGACTGGCCAGTTTGCGACCTCTGAATATTTAAAAACCAACAATGTAGCTCACCTCTGGCAGAATAATAATGTCAAAAAGATATACGAGAAGTTCCAGTTTACATTATTTTCAAAATAAATTATAATTGATTATTATTATTTAGTAAAACCAGAAAACTGATTTTTAAAGTCTGTAAAACAAATGTCGCTCAAGTGTTTTGAGCCATTCACAACTAAATATCAAGTCATATAAATACACAATCATAAACAATGTGGCAATTTTACGTATGCAAGTGAGATTCAATAAAATACTGTTTATCGTGCCAGGGCGCCCAGTTTATTTCTCAACTGGGAATCTGTGGGCAAAGCCAGTGCCCACTTACGTAGACCCACTAACATAACTGAACTTAAAACTAGTACGGCTCCACATACAGAATACTTACTCGGAATCTCGTTAAAGAACATAACTTGCCACAAAAACGCAAACACAATATCAGCAGATCTAGCTATAGCTACAGGACCAGCTTGCTCCATTTGCAAAGACATTGTCAATAATATTTGGCCCAAATAACTAAACAGTGCCAGACAAACAACCAGGAATCTCTCTGTGCCACAAATAGGCATACACAACACACCAAAAACGTAAGAGTAAAACAATGTTTGTAATATAGCAATAGCACCAAAGTTTGTCATTATTACAGAGAAATGCAACCCTTTGAGCACGCGAAGCAAAACATAAGCATTAGCGCCAAATATTGTTGAAATAAAGGCAGCCACTGCACCTCTAAGACTATTGTAATTCTGGTTATGCTCTGCAGTTGGATCATCACCAAACAAAAATGGTGGATGAGTAATCAATATCACTCCAATAAGAGTTAATATAATAGAAATTGTGTTCCAAATACCACAAGGTTCTTTCAAGAAAACTCGAGCAAACAATGCAACAAAAACAGGCACCGAGAATACTATAACAGATGCATCTGCTAATGGCATGTTTCGGAAAGCATAAAAACTTAACATTAACCCTACTGTGCCTACAATGGACCGCAACAACAGGAGGACGCGCTTCCCTTGAGGAAATATAGGTTGTTCTGTGTAAATCACTATAGGTATGGTTGGTAACAATACACCAATGAACCGGAACATGGCTAGCTGCATGGGGTCGATGTTGACGAGGCTCTTAACGATGACCGAGCATAGTGAGAAGAACAAAGACGATAGCGTCGCCAGTATCAGGCCTAGGTAAGGACATCTTTTTATGAGAGGTCTCTTGTTCTCAAGTAGATTCGGTAGTGTCTCGTCGCCGCTTCCCGCCGACAAGTCCACTAGGTGTTGAAGTTCTAAATGCTCCGGCATAGCTCCACATAAGCCACCTGAAACCGCACCCCGCTGTGTTATTTCAAGTGAAATATTAATAAATGCAAAATGTAGGAACGTATTTTTGTAACAAACCTGTCGGGAATTCCGGTTCGAAATATAATTTGTATTAGTATTTTCACTTAAATATTCAGTAATCCCATTATAAAACACATGACCGATAAAAATAACAGTCAGGCAAAAAGATTTTCAGGATTTCTGCAGATTTTCCTCTAAATAGTTTGACGTTTTCGTTTGACGGTGACGCACAGTGTTTGAGTTTGACAACTGAGTGACAAAATTCTCTTTCTGTCTGAACATTGTGAGAAAATGATTTTCATACGTTTCATTTTACGTACCTAGATGGAATCATAAGATAAGCGCATATCATGCGCATATTGTAGCCAAATGGGCATTTGCACCTTAAAAGATAGATGCAGATAACGCTTTGAGCGACTGTACCTTGTCTACGTATGTTATCAAGTGTGTCGTTGCGATTTTCTGTGTTTATTTAGTAATTGTTTATGCTGTTATCTTTACGTGAACTTTGAACTGAGTTTAGATGAAGAAATGCGTCGACTACTAGGAAAAAGGCCGATTTGATTGAGACCTCTCAATCAAATCGGCCTTTTTCCTAGTAGTAGTAGTAGTAGCATTTTAAGTATTTGAGGTTATCTTTCATAATTATTTCTTCTTTTTTATGTTGAAACAAACTTAATGTTTTTCCTTCTCTAGCTTGGAGGTATACGATCGAAATCAAAATTTTGGAGTCCACTTTTGATCTTGAAGAAGACAGTTCATATGTATGTCCGCCTTCTGAAACTTTCAAAGACATCAACGCTGATTCACCTATTCCAAACATAAGTTTTGCGTTTTAAGTCTTTGGGGAACAGATGAACTCCCCGGTTTTTACAATTTAAGGCACTGCATTGTGGAATTCTTGATAAAAAAAAAACGAAAAGTTTGGTCTTGTTTACAAAAAATGTATGGGATTTGACAGTTCTTATGTCAAAGCAAAATACAAGTCATCAAGACGCCACCAGAGGATTTTGCTATTGTCTTGGTGAGATTAAGCACGCGATTCTTAACCTCCCAGTTTGTTTTGGTATCAAAATCTGTTTTTGGTGTTGTATCTATTGTTTTGTGTTGTCTGGTGTAGGAAACTAGTTGTAAGGTCCGTATTTTAAGCTTTATTGGCGCTCATTTCCTTGGAAATGAGTGCCGAAGAATCCCCTGACGGGGGTGGAGGGTCACCTCCTGATATAGAGATTTTGGAGTGCTCGCAATTTTCCAATGATGGTCGCGTAAGGTCTGAAATGAGAAAACGCCCCAGGGAACCTGAGATTTTTGTAGACGCAAAAAGAAATAAGCCGCCGTCTGACTCAACTCAGTCAGTTTAAATTAGAGCCGGATTTGAGAGTGACTCCAAAGTACTCTATAGTGAGAGCGACAGAGCACCCTTCACCGTCTTTATTTCTAGGATGGAAACAGACCCTAAGCAAGGCCTCATTTTAAACTCTCTTAGGTTTGCACAGTTTATCCACAACAAAAGGTTTAGAGGTGTTGTGCAGGGTAGTGTGAAATCAATTCGTCGTAACAGGATGTCTGTGGATTTTGTTACATTCAACGATGCCAATCAATTTGTCAAAAATCCTATTTTAATAGAATGTTACGTGCATGGGAGTCGTTAAGGATGTACCCACAGATTGGACTCTTGACGAGCTTGTACTAGGCATAGAGACTCCTCGTAACTGTGGAGAAGTAATTAGGGCTAGGAGACTGAATTTTAAAAATAGAAAAGTGGGTTCCGTTTCTTTGTCTCCATCAACAACAGTAGTGCTGACTTTCTCTGGCCAAATACTCCCAGAAAAAGTATTCTGTTATAATGCTTCTCTTCCCGTTTCTGTGTACCATCTTCCCACAATTCAATGTCGTAACTGTCTTCGTTTTGGCCATACTAGCACCCAGTGCAGATCTAAGCCCCGTTGCTACCGATGTGCTCAACCACACCCTGGTGATAGCTGCAATGTTCCGGATCCACAAGTTACATGTCTGTTGTGTGATGGTGGAAACCATAAGGCTACTGATGACAAGTGCCCTGAACACTCTAGACAGAAGTCAATTAAAATGGTAATGTCCAAAGAAAACCTAAGCTACCGTCAACCTTTTTTTGAGTTACGTTTCCCCGCCCCAAAATGTTATACTCCAATGTAACTGCAGGTCCCTCCACTTTTAAACCATCTCAACATCCTCCTTCTGATCCCCATCTCTTCTCAGCCCCTTTTAATAGCCCTACTTCCTCTCCATATGCAAGCCCTGTTAAGACATCTTACACTAAGACCGTTTATCGTTCCCCAAGACCTCGTCCGGAGCTGGGTAAATCTTATGATACCCAAGCCCACAGGTCAATGGTTTATACCCTAGCTCTTCTCAACCTAATGGCTGTGCTTTGAACCAAATGACAACTTAATAGAGCTCCTGGCTTGCTCGCTCATTAATATGTTGTCTAAATTTAGTTACGCAATACCGGTACTACTAGTTACTAGTTCAACAGCTCTTAGAATCCTGGACTAGCCAAAATGGAAAAGATCCTTCGGTAGAACTGTAGATCGATTCGCAGAAAAAAACACGAATTGATCTATCTCATCAATCGATTCAGACTCGTCGTCTTTGCCGTATCGGAGACGTGGCTTAGGCCTGGAACTCCCTTTAGGGTTCCTGGTTTTTCATGTCTTCTTGATGATAGAGAGGACGGATGGGCTGGATGCGCCCTATTGGTAAGCAGATCTATAATTTTTTCCGAGATTCCTCTCCCCAACCATGATTCTGGTTTACATGTTGTAGCCATTAGAGCCCTGGGCATATCCTATGTGTCTGCCTATATCCCTCACCCCAATGCCAATGTTTTGTCTGAATTGAACTCTATCCTGTCTTCTATCCCAAGCCCCTTGATTGTGCTCGGTGATTTCAATTGCCACCACACCCTTTGGGGATCTCACTGTAATGATCCCTCCTCCAGCTTTGTGTTAGATCTTTTAGATGACTGCAACCTTTGCGTCCTTAATGATGGTTCTGCTACCCGTAGGGTTTCGCCTACCCAGAACATTAGTGTTCCCGACCTTACTTTCTCTTCCCCTTCCTTAGTGTCATCTCTCTCCAGGTCGGTTCTCCCTAATTCCTATGGGAGTGATCATTTTCCTATATTGATTTCGTTTCCAAGTACTCATCCTCGTTCTCCTTCTATTCAACCCCTACAAAAATATCTCCTTTAACAAGCTGACTGGTATCATTTTTCTTCAGTCAATTGGATTCAGAACTTCAAAACTTCCCCCCAATAAACTCCTCCAATTCAATTACCGTCTACAATAATTTTGTTGAATGTTTGTCGAAAGCGGCCAATTCCTCAATCCCCTTAAAGAACTCTGCCCGCCGTCTATTACCTTCCCCACCTTGGTAGAATGCTGAGTACTCTGAAGGTGTTCGAAAACGTAAAGAAGCAGAAAATACTTTTGCGTCTAGTTTAGACATGCCTGAATATCTGAATTTTAAAAAGATATCTGCAAGAGTCTGCAGGTTATTGGCAAAAAAGAAAAGGTCTGGCTGGCTCAAGTTTTGCGAATCTCTGTCTCCTCGCTCTCCAGTTTCCCTTGTTTGGAAAAAAATTAAAACCTATCGCAGAGCTTGTGACAATCAGTCTTCCATAGTCACAACCAATGACCCTAGTTCTTGGTTAGAGGACTTTATTACAAAATTAGCCCCCCCTTTAGCCCCTAATTTGATTGCTTTCCAACTGCAGATCCGCCTTCTCCCACTTCCTTTGATAGATTTGATGACCTTTTTTCGTATTCAGAATTGACATGTGCCTTGGAGCATCTTCGTGATTCTGCTCCGGGTGTCGATGGAATCCCCTATTCCATCATTACCAAATCCTCTTCAAAGTGTAAATTAATCTTCCTCGACCTAATCAATTCCTTTTTCGCAACTGGTCAAGTCCGAGAGTTCTGGAAAACCCAGATTATTATCCCCATTTTGAATCCTGGGAAAGACCCAAATGATTCTTCCTTCTATCGTCCTATCGCAACATCCTCTGTGTTGGCTAAAATCATGGAAAACCTTATAAAGAATCTACTTGAATGGATATTAGAAACCAAAGGCATCTTAGCCAGGTCTCAATTCGGGTTCCGAAGAGGCATTGGCACTCTAGATAGCCTCAGTATCTTCTTATCCGATGTCCGCATTGCTTTTTCCAATAATGAAAGCGTTATTGTTGTTTTGCTAGATATAGCCTCAGCCTATGATAATGTCCAACTTCTAATACTCAGGCAAAAGCTACTACAGCTGCGTATCCCTGTGAGGATGGTCAACATCATTTGTAATCTCCTTATGTCCCGCTCTATTTCTGTCAGCCGTTAAAACACCCTCTGACCATCTCGTCTAGTGTAAAAAGGATTACCCCAGGGGTCGGTCTTAAGTCCTCTCCTGTATAATTTATACACATACGATTTGGAGTCTTCGGTTAGTTGTTTTTGCAAAATTTTACAATACGCCGACGACATTGCACTTTACTTTAGTTCAGCTTCCCTTTCAGACGCCTCATTTCGCTTAAACTCTGCCCTTAAGTATTTAAACCAGTGGCTTATCGATCACGGCCTAAACTTGTCTGTCCCCAAATGTAACGCAGTTGTCTTTTCTCGAAAACGAAATATTCCTTCTGTAAACCTTTTTGTTGAAAACGAACCCATATTGACCTGTGATAAAGTGAAATTTCTCGGCCTCATCCTTGACTCCAAATTGTCTGGCCTTCATCATTTAGACTACATTTCGAAGAAATGCGAAAAAGGAGTTAATGTTCTGCGTGCCCTCTCTGGAGTTCGCTGGGGAGCCCATCCAACTTCCTAAAAAATTCTTTACAATGCTATAGTTCGTAGCCACTTTGACTATAGGAAAAGATTCAGTACAAATGCTTGCGCATCATCACGGGTGCTATGAAATGCTCCCCTATTAATGCCCTTCAGGTAGAGTGTTTGGAGCCCCCCCCCCCTTCATTTACGTAGACAATATCTCTGTGATAGATTTTTTTATAAAGTTATCCAACGTAAATCACACCCCTTACTTTCTTTTCTTCTTACTCTTTTTGAGTTAATCCCATCGTCCCGCTATTGGGTCCATAAAAATCCTCCTCTCCTCGTTAATAGCTTCAGTAAATTTAATAATATGCTCATTTCATTAGCTCAATCAAGTTTGAACCCCTTATTTGAAGTAGATTTTAATTCATTATTATTTCATCCTAAAATTATCTTTAACTTTGGTATGTCGAAACATGACCCTGCTGCTAATGATAAATTCAACAAGATTTTAGCAAAGGACTGGCATGATTGGCTTACGATATTTATTGACGCCTCGAAGCTGTCAAATGATAGCAATGTCGGTTTTGCTGTGTGGATTCCACAGTTCAGAATAATACTAAATTTTCGTAGCTCTTCATTTGGCTCCATTTATACCGGGGAAGCAATAGCTCTTTTGGAAGCGGTCTCCTATGTTGAATCGCATGGTCTCAACAAATCAATTATTTTCTCCGATTCTCTTAGCTGCCTTCAAGACTTAGTAAAATCGCCTTTTCGTTCTCGTCACAATTGTCCCCTTACTTTGCAGATTAAACAACTTCTTTATAGATGCTACTGTTTAGGCATCGATATCGCATTGGCCTGGATCCCTAGCCATTCTGGAATCACAGGAAACGAGAATGCTGATTCGATTGCCAAATCGGCTACTCGGAATGGCATTGAATCTCACACATCCTGTTATGCTCGAGATTTGCGCTGCCTTGTTAAACCAGAGATGATGAAATGTTGGAATACACAGTGGCAAAAAACTCAGTTACAGAAGGGAAAATTTTATGGATCCATCCAACCACTTATTCCTTCTAAATGTTGGTTTAGCAAACTTAAATTTTCAAGTAAACTGGCTACCTCTGTCATAATTCGTCTTCGTCTCGGGTTTGTTTGCACACCAGTTTTTTTGCCTAAAATTCGCGTGAAAGACAGTTCTTTGTGTGAATGCAGTCTAGAGGAGGGTACTCTGGAGTACTTATTTTTTTCCTGTCCTCGTTTAATTACTTCCCTTTACGACTTACTCCCTCCTGATTTTCCTCGCCCAATTAACATTCCTTTCTTATTATCTTTAGCCCATACCCCCGCAGTATAAATCCTTTATAAGTTTATTAATAAAATCCTTTCTCTCAATTACGCAAACTGTTTAATAGTCATTAAACAGTTTGCGTAATTGAGAGAAAGTATCGACCATTATTACCATCTCGCACCTTGACATTGGCAAAATCATCGAATGTTCGTCGATGGAGCCATAACCTTAAAAATTGAATTGAATAAGACGCCACCAAGCGGGATAAAAAGGCAGTGTGCCTCCCCATTGGTGAACGGAAACCGACCTTCGATTTTAACAGCAGCTTCAAAGTTTACATATTATAATTTTGCCCAATCGTGTCGAGCCTTTGTCGAGCCGGCTTGGAGACATAGACATTGATCACAGATGAGTCGTGTGCGTACCGTACGCCACGCGCCGTTAAATAAATAAAATAAAATTCGTTTATTTCAGGCTATTATAAACCCATAGAAATCAGTCACCACCCACAACATCTTCTGCTTTCCCAATCCACAAAACATGTAATAAATCAAAAATCAAATTATATTCTGTCACATTAAATTGAATTTTACACATATTATTAATTATCTAAAAAAAAGGTAAAGGTATTTTCTAAAAAAAAAATATTTTGAAAAATAAACATTAAAACAAACCAAACTTGTATTCATTTTTTCCTTTAGATTCTTACGTAATAAATATTAAACAGGGGGGAGGGAGTCGGCCTATTCCTATTTTTTCTTATAATAGGGGGGGGGGGGGGGGCCAAAACTAGTGAAAATTGTCTTACGTAAATGAATGGCGCCTTTGCAAGAAAATATATGTGATTGTGTCCACTGCAAACCACGTACACGCTGCGCAACAATCTGTCTTCCTTTAAATCAATTTTATCGTTAACTTTTAGGTTCAAGGTTGATTGGGAAAACTTGGCAGTTTTGGGTAGCTTGATGTGCTGGCGTCTGTACAACTGTCACGTTCCATCACGCTATAGTATAGTAACTAAAAAGGAAGTGCACTACAGTTGTATACATAATTGTGGGTGTGTAGTGTGTACTGCAGTAGAAAACTAGACTCACGTTGTCAAAAAAATGAATCCACGCAGCAGGCGCAGTTAAAATGCGCCGCGTGCCTGTGCACAGCATGCGCTGCGGTGTGTCTGCGCCTTTAGTATTCTGTGGTCGTATCGTATGAATTATTATGTGGGACGTCGACTGATGGAACAAGTATCTATGTAGTCTGTGGTCGAACGTGACACTGACATCCATCTGTGCGTGACATTTCGCTTCTTCGATAAAGTTGCCGCAAAATTATTAGCGATTATTGATTTGCTTTTGCAATCGAAATATATAAATAAGTGCACCGGGACTTTTGTTGGTAGTGGTGCATACTGCTACGAATATTTTCGATTTTAGCGAACTTGTTAGTGTGAAACTTGATCGAAACTATTCCGTGTGTTTGTATTCTTGATTTTAAGGTTTGTTTTTGTCCTTTTTTTATGTATAATATTAGTAATTATGAATTCCAAAAAGCCCCCTAATCCTGACCCCACAGATGAACTATTTGTTCTCTACCCTGGACTAACAATTTACCCTTCCTGCGTCTGCTGTCCGTCCGTCCGTTCGTCCGCCCGTCCGTTCGTCCGCCCGTCCGTCCGTCCGTCCGTCGGTCCGTCCGTCCATCCGTCCGGCCGTCCATCTCAAACCTTCCATCCGTCCGTCCAACTGTCTGTAACCGGGCTGTATATACTCCGCCCCTAAAAACGACCCACTGACCCAAGAACTGATAGTAGTTAATATTTTAAGATTTCTGTTGCTGCTATAACATCAAATAATAAAGATTAAAGAGGGCTCCCATAAAATAAAGAGAACTGTTTTGTCACACTGAAGGTGACTCAAGCAAAGCAGTGTTCCTGAATAAGATTCATGTCAGGGATAGTTCCCTATGCGAGTGTGGTCTTGTTTAGAGTACTTTAGACCATGTTTTCTTCTGCTGCTCCTTGAGCAATGAATCCTTTGTATTGTACTGTAAATTTTTCAAATGTAATATTCTTCTCCCAAACAACTTTCATGCCCTTATCTCCTAAATTAATAAATATTTTGGCCACATTTCTGAACAAAACTGGCCAAGTGCGAGTCGGATTCGCATGCAAAGAGTAAAGTTCCAAACGAATTTAATTTTTTTAACATTTAATTTTAATACTATAGACTTCTTATAGGTTTTCCTGTAATCTATAGGTAAAGATCTATTATCTCCATTTTTTTCAAAATTTTAGACTCGGTAGTTTCGGAAATAAGTGGGGGGGGGGGGGGAATGGTCATTTTTCGTCTAATTTCTTTAGTAAATTCAAAACCATTTATTTTTAAATTATGAAAAAAATATAATTCTCATTTGATATATCACAATATTTTTCAAAAAACTTATTTTTTTAATTTTCTAGTTTGACCCCCAAAAGTGACCCCCATACTAAAAATTTAATCATTTACGTAACGCATCCGTGTTAAGGTCACAGAAGTCCATATGTGTACTAAATATCAACAGAATCGGTCCAGTGTCAGTCGTCAAAACAAAATGAGTCATCTTCAGGTTTATTACAAGCGCACTCATCACAGCTCTGTTCTGCTAACATGGCAAATAATTTCTTTATTAATGTTGGAAAGTGTTTGGCAGAGAAAAATCAGGGTCAAACGCCTTATCTAACGAGTCATTCTTTTACGGGCAGGTCGACTTTAACATCCTTCGCACTGCTAGATACTGATGTGACTGAGGTAGAAAGTATGATCATGACTTTGAAAGACGACTGTGCAGTTGGTTGGGATAACATATCAAATAAAATTATTAAACAGTTCAGGAATATTTTAGTACAACCACTGGTTTATATTTTTCGCATGTACTTAACTCTGGGTATTTTTCCGGAGTTCCTTAAAAAAGCAGTTGTTGTCCCTGTATATAAATCAGTAAAGATCAAGTAAAAAATTACAGACCTTTTTCTCTACTGCCTTCCTTCTCTAAAATATTGGAAAAAATTATAAACAAAAGGTTGTTCAAATATCTAGAGGACAAATCTATTTTATCAGAACGGCAATTTGGATTTAGACCTAAACTATCAACTGCCGATGCCATTCATCATCTGACTGACTATCTAGCTCAATAACTTGACAAGGGTAACCATACAGTTGGAATTTTCCTGGACCTCGCCAAGGCTTTTGACACAGTTTCCATTCCTATTCTTTTGCACAAGCTTGAAACAGTGGGCATAAGAGGTATTCAGCTAAAACTGTTCAAAAGCTACTTAGAAGACCGTACCCAGTGCGTGAAGATTGGCAGTGTTCTCAGCGCAGTTCAAAAAACCACGACTTTTGGTGTTCCCCAAGGAAGTATTTTGGGGCCCACTTTATTTCTGATATACATAAATGACCTTTGTAATCTGAAACTAAAGCATGGCACAATAATATCTTACGCGGATGACACTGCTCTTCTTTTTTCGGCTGAATCGGAACATGCCAACTACAAGCTCGCGCAAGACGGCTTCAGTGTGGTAAATAAATGGCTTCAGCACAATTCACTAACTCTAAATGCACTTAAGACACATTACATAAAGTTTTCGATGCGCAAACAAACTTCTTATATATCTTCAACGTTGTATGGCCATTGTTGTACAGTCCCTGCAGACTGACCGTTTGTGTGTCCCAGTATTAATAAGACCAACAAAATAAAATACTTGGGTGTTATAATTGATGAAACCCTAACCTTCAAACATCATATGGAAGCATTAAATAACAGAATTCGTAAGCTGATATTCGTATTCAAAAAGCTAAGATATCTTGCAGATAAAATACTAATAAGGCAAGTTTACTTTGCTCTATGTCAGTCAATTTTGACGTACTGCATTACCTCGTGGGGTGGAGCAGGTAAAACTTTATTACTGCCCATCGAAAGAGCTCAAAGAGCGATTCTAAAGGTGTCTACTTGCCGCCCTTTCCTCTTTCCCACTAACCAGCTCTATAAATCTTGTGAAGTACTAACAGTTCGGCAATTATTCATAATGAGCATTGTACTAAAACAACACGCAGCTCTTTGCTACAGAACTGAATATACTAAAAAGAGACGAAAAGACATTGTTTGCCCCACAAAAAGTCAAAACATGCTTTCACAGCCAAATTTTATGTTTTCCTTGGACCACTACTCTATAATAGACTAAATGCAAAAGCAAACATCTATTCCCTAAATTTTAGAAATTGTAAGAGAATTCTCAAAGAAACCCTTCAAAGTATGTCTTATGAAGATACAGAGAAGTTGCTAGCGGTATTGAAATAGGATTGTTTGTGTCCTATTATTTTTAATTTAGTAAGCTAAGTAAGTAAACTTATGTTTTAGGAAGTATGATTTTTTACACTATTTAGACCTGTTTTACATATCTAAAAGACAACTATTTTGTTTTTTGTATAATTACCGTGATTAATTCATATTTACCTCCTTTTCGCCTGAAACACAGGATGTCCTAGTTCAGGCACAGAACACTAGTGACCTTGACATAGATTTAAGCAAAAATGTATTTACTGTTTTTACTCACATTATAATGAATAAATTTGAATTTGAGTGGATCCGGAGAAAACTGGCTGTGACAGACGGACAGACAGATAGACAGACAGACACCTGAGTGATCCTATATGTGTTCTGTTTTTTGTTCGGAACCCTAAAAATTATTTAGAAATTTAATTGTTGCGTAATGTGTATGTATTTCTATTGTATAAAAATCTCATGTTGCAGTGTTTGTTATCAAACTCCTCCGAAAGTGCTTGACGGATTTTTATGATTTTTTTTTTAAAAGCCTGGCTGGACGCTCCCCGGACACCGTCCAAACTAAGACAAATCCCGGGAAACGCGGACAGATGGCAGCCCTAGTTGTATATATGCATTTTGTTTTTGTTAACCTTGAATATTAGATTATTAACCTTTATGTTCGTCGTTTCAGCCTAGACTAACATCCCGCCTCTCACAGCTGCCTTCCCAACGTAACACTAGCAGAATACTCGAAACCAGCTCAATTGCCATTAAAAAAATGGCTATTATTTCAGTAGTAAAGTAATGAGAGAATTCAAGGCGATATGAGCGATTCTTCTTCGCCTTCAATACCCGTAGCTGCTGAGTGGCTTTTAGATAACATCGAAAAACGATTAGCAAAAACTGAAAGTAAACAATGTAAGTTGGGTTAGGTTTATCAATTTTTATTGATCCTTATAAGTATACAAAACATACTCATTTATTTGCTTATTTTACCAGTTCTAGATGAGGAGCTGTTGTCACTACACTCAGTGTTTGGAACCGTGCTTGAACGCGCATTAGGAATCTTGGAAAAATATCCAGTATTTGTTGCATATAAAATAAAATATAACCCAAGAACTTTGATAGAGATTCCGGGCGAACACGATCGTTGTTACCGTGTTTTCCCGCGCCTTAACTATTGTCCTTGCCCGTCGTTCAAACACCAAGTTCTAGAACGCAAAGCGCAAGTTCTCTGCAAACACGTACTGGCCGGTCGGCTCGCGCAGATTCTTGACAGGATTACAGTCCATGTGGTCGACAAACGCCAGTATTGGTTGCTGATACATACCATGTATATGTTTGAAGAATAGGATGGATGAAGGAACCTCTCAGTATTATTTCACTGCTTCTATGGACTCTGGGAAGACATTATGCAGCTTACTGAAAGCTATACAATTTCAGGAGGTAACTTTTATGCATATAACTTTAAAATTTAATCAATCTGTGTGGCCTTTTCCCAACAATGTTAGGTCAGCTTCCACTAGAACCGGATGCAGCTGAGTACCAGTATTTTATCTCTGACCTTCACAACCCAGTAACTGGGTAGCACGATACCCCTCAGCAAGACTGATGTCAGATATCTTTGCTTTTGACTACACGTAACAACTGTCGATGATCACAGAGAACAGTATAATCTAATATATAAAAATCTCGTGTCACAGTGTTTCTTATCAAACTCCTCCGAAATGGTTTTCCCGTTTTTTTTTTGTGTATATTGGGTAGGTCTGAGAATGTAGGCTGTTTTTTATGTATTTTTATTTTATATGGCATTTGCTGGGTTAGCTAGTACCTACATGTATAATTATAAATGTTTCAGACCGCAGTGTTCTGTGCTCTACCCGAGGGTCTGAAGCTAACGGTGGAGGAGGGCAAGTGTGTGCAGGCTTCTGCCTACGTTCCCTCTGATAACTTCACTGAGTACCATGTCAGAGATGATGTGGATGTCATGTTCAAGGTAAGTTTCTGAGAAAAGTTCTTGTCAGTTTATCAAATTTTTGTAGGAATAAATAAGAATAATGGGGCAAAACTGCACTTCTACGCTTTAACGTTAACCCATTAACACACACCCAGTCTTGGAGCCGTTCAAGTATTACGTAAGCAAAATTTTAGTAATTTTTAATTCTTTTATGCTTATGTAAGCATTGGTATAGATTTCCCCCACTTCTGTTATTTCTTACTTAATTATGAAACATTGCGTGTGAGTAAAACCAATTAACAACAAATGTGTCATTCGATCCACCCCAGCTCCCCAAGGAAGGTCAACAACGCCTTGGTATTACCAATTATCACACTGAGGGTATCTGGGTTACTGAAGTACTTGGCCCTGTAATCCGCGACTACCGGGCAGTTTGGAAGCAGGTGTGCTGCTGTCTCATTATCTTCCATGCAGGCTCTGCATAGCGGGCTGTCAGTCTCCTATAGCATAGAGATGTTTATTAAAAGACCCGTGGCCAGTTACGGCTGTGACTGTACGCAACTGTTGTTTAGTCAATCTTAGGGCTTGTTTTGTGAATCGGCCATCTATACAGGGAAGTGCCTCTTTGGCCTGCCTACACTCACCATGGTCAACCCATACTTGTGATGTTTTACTCCGGTGCGTTCCTTACCAGATTGCGTAGGAACCCGAAAGGCAGAGGCACGATGGGTTCGGGTCCCATCGCTGCCATACTCGAACCCCTTCTGGCGAGTTCATCCGCTGCATCGTTGCCTCGGGATTCGCTGTGTCCCTTGATCCATTGCATGGTTACTTTATTATGTCTACCAACCTGACTAAGACGTTGGTGACACTCGAGAATCTGCCCAGAGTTGACCGTGTTGCTGTTCAGAGCTTGCAGGACGGCCATGCTGTCCGAGAGTATGTGTATTGAGTGGTCCTTAACTTCCCTAGTTAGGATGGCTGATGCCGCCAGAGAAATGCCCATGCATTCAGCTTGCAACACTGTGTTGTGGACCCGCAATGGTGTGGCTATGTGGATGTTGAGATCCTCTGAGAAGATTCCCGCGCCAGTACCAGTACCAGTTTTTGATCCATCGGTGAAGATCCGCAGCTCTGCGGGGCACAGCCCCTCGCAACGATGATCCTCATGCAATTGGATTTTGTATTTTTTATCAAAGCTTGGGTACCCGGTCATTGATTGCTTTTGTTAAGGGGAGTTCATTATTGAGCTCCTTGAGCAGAGCGGTGTGCCGTGTTTCTCTCTTACCCCAGAGATTCAGTGTTTTAAGGCGTAATGCTGCCATCGTCGCTTCCTGTTATAAACAAGTGTAGCGGACGGAGTCCCAGCGTGGCTTCCAGTGCCGCAGTTGGAGTAGTCCTCATGCAGCCTGTCGTCGCCATGCAGGCTAACCTTTGCATGTGTTGTAACTTGTTTACGGCTGTAGCTAGCCACGGCCCCGTAGGTTAACATGGGCCGAATTACTGCGCTGTACAGCCATAGTATTATTTTGGGAGATAGGCCCCACTTCTTCCCTATCATTTTCCTGCACTGCCAGAAGGTAATGCAGGCCCTGTAAAACTGATCTTAAATGTTCACAAAGTTTATGTGATGGCCACTTTGTATGTGCCGTCCTTTAAAGGTTTAATATAATAGTTTTTTTTTACAGTTTGTTTAATGTGGAGGGACCGGAAGTTTAATGTCCTGAGACATATTATCAAACCTTTTTTTTTTTAAATGTATATTATTCCAGATGGCCATAGGAGTGTTATAGCCTATAGCCATTCATATCCTGATAGGATGAGCCACGTGCCATAATGCCCTAAGATATGCATAAAATAATAAATTTAATCATGCCATGTCATCCAGTCTTGCCAGGATGAATTTCTAATTGTTCTGTTTTGATGTTGCAGATCAGTATAGCAGTTCTATCAGAATGCCTGAACATATTTGGTTCAGGCGAGGAGTCCAGTTTGAAGATGTACTATAGAGGTGAAGGATCACCTCTACTTTTAGTGTAAGTTTCTTCTGATCCCCTGTTCTTTCTTTTTTATAAATGTGATAGTCTGCCAGTCTGTATTTATGCGGGTGTTTGTTCATCAATCATGATTCATACCACGACCGAGAGTAGGACAAGTTTTATTCTGTGAAAACACTTTCATGCGGGTGAAGCCGCGGGCAGAAGCTATAATTTTCCCGCCCTTGTCACATATCTGGTACTTACACTAATAACATTAGTGACTAAGATAAAACAAACCCGTGTAAGTCCTCATAAAATTGTAAATGTGGTTGCACATTAAAATTAAAGTGATTTTGTTGGTTTCTTACGCTTTCACGCCTAAATTATCGAACCTATTTTTTTATGAATTATTTTGGTACCTACGGAGATAGAGGAGACCCTGGAGACAGTATAGCCTACTTTTTTTTTGAGAAAATCTAAATGAACGCGAACGAAGCCGCGGGTAGGGGCCGTTTAAGTATTACGTAAGCACCAATTGTGGGTGGGAGGGTCTTTAATATGCTTATTTCTGATGACATGGGGGACGGGGGGGTTTAAATGGTGATTACGTCAGAAATATTTTCTTACTTTTTTGTTTGCAAATCTTAGTAGATTTCGATTTGTCATAATAGGGAATATGCATGAAAAAAATATTTATCATCTAAACAGTTTATCTAAAAATATACACAAATATAATAACTAACAGTGAAAATAGAATCAAAATTGCTCGAAAAACAAACGAGATATAATTATTTTAAACAAATGTATCTGTCCCTCTCGCGAAAACGTTGTTTTCTATGGCAGCTGTATAGGCGCCAAGAACTTTGACGTCACAATTCATATCGGACTTCTCTTTCTAATTGTAAACTTTGAAGCTTTATAACTTCATCGCTGATGAAGGTATTTGAAAAATAATTTCATAATTGTTTATTAGAGTTAATAAGTATTTAATTTTTCAAATAAAAAAATCGCATGCATGTTCCCTATTATGGCTAGTTAGTTGGTTTTACTCTAACGCGATTGTTTCATAGTTAAGTAAGAAATAACAGAAGTGGGGGAAATAGGAACCGCGCGAGTAAAAACTATACCAATGCTTACGTAAGCATAGGAGGGAGGGATAAGAGCTTTGATTACTATTAAAAATTACTAAAATTCTGCTTACGTAATACTTGAAAGACCCTGGCAGAAACTAGCACTGAAAATGAATCACATTTCTAGCTTACAGCCACAATCAATGTACAACGTGATGACGGACTGTGAGATCTCCACTCAGACAGCTGACTCAGTGCTGGAGCTTCGCGATGAGGACGCCGAGGAGGTCGCCAAGCTGGTTCTGAAGGCTCCCGCATTCTTAGGCCTGCTGGCCGACCTTGAGCGGTCCTGTGAGGTGTTCGAGTTGAATTTGTCGCCTGATCATCCCAATGTCAGCATTGTTACTTACGGCATGCAGGTAAATTATTTGCAGATCTTTGACAATTGTTACTGGTAGTTAGAAGCCCGAAAGCCTGACAACCAGTCTTATCAATGGGTATTATGGTACCTAGCTACTGGGTTGTGGAGCACATATTTCCACATTTCCTGGTTTAAAGCGATCACGGGCCAATCCTCTAAGCGCTCCTACGCACTAGCGGTTGGCCGCGGGGGCGGCTGACCACTTTTCCAGTTTTAATATGCAACCGCTAGTGATTGTACGCACTTAATCGCCATTAAAAGACAAGCGGTTCCATATTAAACTTGAAAGGCGCGGTTAGCCGCCCCTACGGCTGACCGCTAGTGCGTTAAAGCGCTAAGAACGAGGCCTAGGCGAGTTTTAAACGTACTCGATTGCGTTAACGTGTCCGGTGACAATGAGGGCTACCGTTTTTGTACTCACCAGTTGGCGCTACTGTCGAGTATGGTCCTTAATCATGGCAATAAAGTTGTTATTACGCGGATGTGAACAAAGTTAGAAGTAAAAATATATTTGATGCCGTAAACTTGCGATTTAATACACCATAAATAGTGTCGCAGTGTTACGTGGACTCTTCACAATGGAAAAAAGGAGATAATATACATATTTCCAACAAAGAAAGAAAGTTCAATGCTGTGGTCGGTAGAAACGTAACTTAATCTGCTACAGTCAGGCTGTTTTAGTAAAATATTCACAGCTGAAGAGTTTGTTTGTTTGTTTGTTTGTTTGCTTGAACGCGCTAATCTCAGGAACTACTGGTCCGATTTGAAAAAATCTTTCAGTGATAGATAGCCTATTTATCGAGGAAGGCTATAGGCTATATATCATCACGCTAAGACCAATAGAAGCGGAGCAGTAATGAAAAATGTGACGCAGACGAAGCTGCGCGGGTCAGCTAGTATTCACTAAAATCGAAACAAATAAGCGAATAAACTCGAGTCAAAAGCCAACCAACAGTGAAATTTGACATTACGACGACCTCAGGCTACACTAACGCCTCTAGTGGTGAATTCAAACGCGATAGCCCTCATTAAGGAAATAATCTAAGGAATATAGAGGGATTCTACGAATTGACATAAGCGAACGTTTACATTTAGGCTTTCAAGTAAGTATAAAAACTCGGCCTGCCGAGTCTTCATTTCCGGCCTTGTTTATGATTTTAGTATAAGGAGTTTGTGTCAAAAATTGAATTTTATCTAACAAGGTCATAAAAACACAATTTGTTGTTTCACAGGACCGCTCTTGCATCGACATGCCGAAGTCCTCGGACATGGTGCAGAGCTTCAGCTGTGAAGCGCCCGTGACGCTCAAGTACCAGCTACATCACATACGCACCATTATGAAGGCACTCGCTATTTCTACCAAGGTTTATCAAAGTTTATATTTTACTTACCTATATCTATACATATAATAATTCATAGAACAGTCGTTTTTAGGGTTTCGAACAAAAAACGGAACTCTTATAAGTTCACTTGGGTGTCTGTCTGTCCGTCCGTCTGTCACAGCCAGTTTTCTCCGGATCCACTGGACCGATTCTGTTGAAATTTGGTGCACATAAGAATTTCTGTGACCCTAACACGGACGTGTTAGGTAAATTATAAAATTTTTAGTATGGGGTCACTTTTGGGGGTCAAACTAGAAAATAAAAAAAATGTTTTTTGAAAAATATCGAGTGACATATCCAATGAAAGGGTGAGGGTTTTACTTATATTTTTTTTCGTAATTTTAAAATTAATGGTTTTGAAGTTATTCAAGAAATAAGAAGAAAAATGACCATTCTCCCCCCCCCTTATCTACGAAACGACAGCCTAAAATTTTGAAAAAAATGTAGACAGTAGGTCTTTACCTATAGATTACAGGAAAACCTATAAGAAGCCTATAATGTTAAAATAACATGTTAAAAAAATTAAATTCAATCATTCGAAACCCTTTGCACGCGAGTCCGACTCGCACTTGGCCAGTTTTTGTACATCATACTAATATTATAAATGCGAAAGTTTGTGAGGATAGTTGTTACTCTTTCACGTCAGAACGCCTGAAAGGTTCTTCATGAAATTTGTCACAGAAGTAGATTATAGTCTGGAATAGCACATAGGCCACTTTCATCCCTTTCATCGGGAATATGTTCCCTAGGGATCACGTGGGCGAAGCTGCTGGCAGAAGCTAGTTCAAAATAATTCCAAAAAAATAGCCAGGGAGGTAAAGGATAACTAACAGAACCCATTTCCAGCATTTTTGAAATGTTTGTCTGTTTAGATGTGCACGCATTACGTAAAAAGTAGAAAACGAATGTAGAACTTTCACACATTAAAATTATACTCTATATCAAAAGATAAAGTATTTAAACTTTAAAGAAGAAATTACTTTTGATTACGTGAAGCACGTATACGCAAGCGCCAGCTATTGAAATTAAATATAGTTTGTTACATGAATGGATGCATGATGGGCTTGGGCTTAAGGAGTGTATGAGAGCACTAAGAGAGGATTTCCCGAAATTTCTACGGGGACGGGAAAAAACGGTACCTTTATGCCCGTACGAAGTCGCGGGCAAAAGTAGTTCGTCTAAACAAATCATAATTTGATTTGACTTTCACAGCTTCTTTATTTCGTAGCAGTAAAAGTTGTTTTCGTAATTCAATTGTTTAGATGTCATGGCGTCTGATTTAATATAGTTTATTTATTTACTTTACTTAATATTTTTTAATTAATTAAAAACATAATATTAAAATAGGAGCTCACCGGTATCGGAAACCGAATCTAAGTTTCCGGCAATCAGGGCTCCAGATAGAGGAACCTTCTTGTCATTACGAACCGCGTTCAGTTCTACCGTTTTTTGCACCAGGTCCTGGATCTAGCTGCCCAACGAGAGCCTCCTAAGGTGTTTGTAGAAACTCATGGCTATTTTGGTTGACACGACTATCAGTACAATGACTGCTGGATCCACATCCCACATGTCGACAACCTCGCAAGCCAAGTCAAGATGCTTGATTTGCTTATCGTTCTCGGCATTCACGAGGTTGTCGTTATGCGGGACGGTTGTCTACAATCATTGCAATGGTCTCTTATTTTTTAATTAAAATAAGTATAACTTCTTTTTATTTGTTCACAGGTAGTGCTAAGATGCAGCTCCAATGGCCTAATGCTACTGCAGTTAAAATTAGAAAAAGAAGACCAAAGACAGATGTTTTCAGAATTTTACATTGTCCCATTACTAGACGATTAAGGTCACCAAAATCTAATAAGCCCGGTTTGACAGCTGAGTAGAGAGGGATAGAAGATTGCTTTACCAATAAGTGCGAAAGAGATTTATTTTTATGTCTCTTTCATACTTACTAGTAAAGCAATGTTGTACGCTGCTGTCAAAACGGGCCTTTTAATTTTACAACTATAATAACTAGAATGTAAGAAAAAATATGTATTGTCTCTAAACAGTATAAGGCTGCGTTTTCACCCGAGATGTGAGGATGCGTAGCAACAGTCGCTTCATTTGCCTAGCCGAGGCTAAAGTACCAACCAATAGAATCGCTTGCGCTGATGCGCGCATCCTCGCACATCTGTGGTGAAAACGCACCCTAAAGCAAATTGATTTAAATCGCTTGAAAACAACATTTGTACGAGGGTTAAGCCGCGAACCCACCGCGGTGCACGCTATCCACGGCCACGCGGCGCATTTTAACTGCGTGGGTTCATTTGTTAGACAACATTTGTTTCACAGTGCGTACAGCTAAGGAGTGGAATTCCCTGCCGGAGTCTGTGTTTCCTGATAGCTACAACCTAGGAGTCTTTAAGTGAAGAGTGAATAGGTTGCTTCTAGGCAAGCGTGCTCCATTTTCGACCACATCATCGCTTACCGTCAGGTGAAATAGTGGTCAAACGCGTGCCTATCAATAGTAAAGAAAAAACGTGGGTCTACGTTTTCACTGCAGTACACGCTACACGCTCACGACAACCGTAGCGTGGCCCACCGGGGCACACGTAGAGGCTACGCACGTTTTTTGCAAGAATATGGTTTTGACATAGTTGAACTACATGGGCGCCATATTCGAGCAAGCCCCGCGTGTGCCAATGACGTCACTTGTTGCGTAGCGTGTCCGTGCGTTGCTGTGGAAAAAATCTCATACATTTTCATGCAAGGCGAAGCCTCACACACGTGCGTAGCCTCTCCGTGCGTTGCGGTGGATTCGCGGCTTTAATGTGCGCTGTAATTAGCACTGATTACAAATTAATATATTCATATTTTGTCTCGGATTCCTTAGGAATCGTAGATATTTTTCTTGTCGTTACCGGTCCCATCATATTCCTCAGCAGGGACAATTTTATCATATTCGAGCTTTTATTCTTGCCGGTTACACGGTCTTCGAAACTTGCCAGCCAAAATTTCCATTATGAGGCTTCATTCCCTATACATATATACAAGTACTAGCTTTTGTCCGCGACTTCGTAAGCGCATATCCCGTCTTTCCCATTCCCGTAGGAATTTCAGGAAATGCTCTCTTAGTGCTCCTCTACACTCCTCAAGGAACCTACGTGCCAAAATTCAGCTTTCTACAATCAGTAGTTTCAGCGCGTTGTCTGTCAGTCACTCACTCAGTAACGGAAGAATTTTGTATATTAGGAGGATCGATATCTAAGATCAATTTTACAGATAGATTTTCCATTAAGGTACTCCTTCATCTGGAGCGTTCGCCTGTAATGTAATATTTCAGATTCGATTTTGAGCATAACATTGCTGACTGACGAGCATTTGCCTGTAATGTAACATACGATTTCCATTTTGAGTAAACTTAAATGTTTTTAAGAATGATTCCCTCGGATTTTGAACACTTAATAAATGTCATTGGACCATAATATGACAAAAAACAAGATGCCGAGTTACAAGTTGAAGATGTCAAAGTTGTATCCAAATATACATTTAAGTTTACCTCTGAAGTACTTTGCAATTGATTGAGCAGGATGTCAATTTGGCAAAAAACATAGGACAGCGCATGGCGTCTCATTTGCTCGTATACGTTCGATGTACTCGCATACAGTTCCCGTCACGCAAGTTTACCTCTTCGAAGTACGTCGCAATCGACTGCGCAGAATGTCAATTTGACAAAAAAACATAATACAGCGCTTGCGCGGGCAGGTGCGCATGCGCGTGTTTGCGCAAGATGGTGGGTGTAATGGCATCTCACTCGCTCGTATACGTTCGATGCATACGTGTGACCTGCTTGTTCAATGCAATATGACTGTTGATGCGAAAAGTGTTACACGTTGTTATTGTTTTTAATTAATTATTTTGGTTATTTCTTACTATTTGATTTGTTTTGTGTTTTTGTGGTGTATGTATTTGTGGTGTTATTTTTTGATATTGTTATTGTAACTGGTAGTCTTGGTTCCTTATTTATAATATAATACGTATAAACAAAAATATATTCTAGGAACGTAACACTTGTTTACGTGATTGCACCTGCGCGGTCGTCACTAAAACCTAACTTCGGAGGGGTAAAAAACTGTGATGCGAACTGTAATTGTTGATGCAAAAAGTGTTACAGAGTCCTAAAAACAATAACAACATGTTATTGTTTTTAGGATTCTGTACCCAAAGGATAACTAACGGAACCCTAAGCATCCGCTGTCCGTCCGTCCGTCCGTCTGTCTGTCAGCGGGCGGTACCTCTGCACTGTAATGTCTCTTCCCTCACCAATGTAATGCTCGAAACTGTAACATTACAGGTTACGCACTGTAATGGTCGGTTCTCCTCCCTCACAGATGTAGCTCGACTCTGTAACGTTACATTACAGACGAATGCTCCAAGTGAGAGAGCACCTTTGTAGACTTAAACTTGTGATTTATACTAAAATGTTATTTCTGCGACTGAATTTATATTTGATCATAGAACATAACAAAATCTAAAAAAAAAAATACGCGAAAGCATGTCTCAAAATAATTAATGACATTCATTGGTATAAAATACTGTTTTAAGTATAAATTGTCTGAATAAATGTGTTAGCCTCTTTCAGTACTTAGATTTAAGATACTTATTTATTTTGTGATCTATAACTGAATAATGTAATATTCTTTAAAGAAATAAAATTCTTAATAACCGAGTCATCTTCAGTGTTTAATTTCGAGCAAAATCGTTCACACCATTCAATTTGGATGGAGATATCTCAAAATTAAAATAAGACGCTCAACTAAATAATTATATTATTACGATTTTATGAACAAGTCCCGAGCGGCGCGGCGCTGGTGCCAGCGGGGTATGCAGGGTATGAGTAGCTCCGCGGAGGGGTTAGTGTCCCGAACTGGTACACACGTGAGGGCAGACATCGTTGACGGTTCTCTATTGCAGTTTTTAGTTCGGCCTGAACCAAAATACTTTTTTTTTATTATTGGGATACATTGCCCGCCACACATTCCTAATCACCGCAACTCCTGAAAGCCAGAATCAACAGTGGCGACCACCAGAAAAACGCTGATCCAATGAAGCCTGACGAGTCCCGGATAACCACAATACTATTGATTCTGGTAATTAAATGTTTACTTTGTTAGTTTGGGCTGAATAAAAACATGCACCCGTGCGAAGTCTGGGCGGGTCACTAGTACCCACCAAATAAAAAAACAATTTTGCAAAATATATTGACTATATTTTGTTCTCAAAAATTACATACAACTTATAAGGAATGTTTGTTAAGTAAACACTTGTTGAATAGTTATTGAGTACATACTGATTCGTCAATACGACTTCGCTTGGCTTTCACATATAAATTAAGCCTACTTATCTATGTCTAAGTTACATTGTTTCCAAGATAAATTTTATTTAGCGTGAACATAGAGCAAGGAATGTCCTCGCCGGCGGATACTAGAGATGTCATTACTAATAATAAATTTTCGTGCCCGCATAATGTGCGCTGAGCGCAAGTTTCGGCTATCATAGGTCAGAATTGGAGTATTTGATTGTTTTTTTTCTTCATAACTTAGAAGACATTACGCAGTAAAAAAAACAAATGTATTCTAAGTGTGACGAACAGAGACAGCAGTAATTAGGTATGACGTCAGTCACGCCATAATTTATTTGGGCCATCCAGTGCAAAAATTGTTTTGCGTAACAAGAATAATTTCAAAAGCGTGAAACTTCTTTTATTTTCTGCTGATTTTATTTATTTATTCAAAATCAAAATCAAATTCATTTCATGAGTAAACTGACACGCTCGGTTTGTATGGAAAGTTTTGACAATCCTGTCTCTAGTAGCTGCCAACGTGACTCCTCGATGCCCTGTGAGTGTGATGCAGTTTTCGAGAACCAACAAACATGTTATAATAATTTCGTTAATGAGTTAATACCTTAAAATGATCGTTATCAATTCCAACATTTAATTTTACACGTAATATTGTTTTCACTAATTTATTTTAATCTAAACATCAATTTGATTTCCTTGAGAAGGATCTTTTAATTGATCGAAATGGAAACTTAACCATTTCGCAAAAATTGATTATACAGGATGATTTTTTCAAGTGGACGTGGATGGCCAAATCCAAACATTATGGGATCAGCGCAGCGCAGCAGAATAGTTGACTGTCTCGGATCCGATTTTAATGAAAACTACTGTATCATTTGATTTTTCTGAAATGGCCATCCAAGGCAGGAATTCTCGACATAGTTACCGATCGCCTAGCGACCGAAATTTAGTAAGGCCACCCGTACACAGTCAATTTCGAAAGCGATCCACGGATCAGTCAGTCTATTCTGTAAATAACTATTTCGATATCGAGCTTCACAACATAGAGGTCTTATATTTATACGAATTTGATACTCACCTCGGATTTCCCTGTCGAGACACGAAAAAATTTTGTTATAGAATAGCACTACAGAGGGCTTAGTGTAAGTTTTTAAACGCACTCGATCGCGTTAACGTAAACGTTCGCTTATGTCAAAACGTATAGAAAAAAAAAAAGGTTTTTCGTTATTGTCACCAGACGGCGCTTATTCAGTTTCAATACAAATTGACGTTTACGCTAACGCGATCGAGAACGTTAAAAAACTCTCCCTAAGGCCACTGATCATTAATTTTGATTGTAGTTCTCGTTCGAAATTGACTGTGTACGGGTCGCCTTACCGAATTTGGGTGGCTAGGCGATCGGTGACTATGTCGAGACTTCCTGCCCAGGCCCACTATAGAAGTTCACCTGCATAGAAATTGCACTTTCAATCAACAATTATAAGTAAGTCTATACACACGTCTATGCAATTTGTTCAAGTCGTTTTCAGTACAATTGAATAGTGTTGCTATATGGTAGTTTTTCATACACTTATATACAATATCCTATTTGATAGATTACAATACAGACGAATAGTGTTCCGATATTGACCTTATCGGAAAATAGAAATTCATTGCATATGAGGAAAACGATATGCTTCCTTTTTGTACCTAACTACATTAGATACAAAATGACTAAGTTTGAAACTCATTTACACGAGTGTAGTGTCTACAATTGAGAAACAAGAGTATTAGTCGATTTAAACTTTGGGAAAATGCATAGGTACCACAACCACACTGAATCGCAGCGATAAAATGTGGTCAAGCAGTAGTTAGGGATGAATAGTGTCGCTGCGGCTTCTTGCCTCCGTGCCTGATCTGCCTCCGTGGTCGAGTGGTTTAGGCGTTTGCCTTGTGACCCGGTGGTCGTGGGTTCGACTCCCACGGGACAGCATTCTTTGTAAAGTTGTTTTCCAGTTTGGCTAGGACTTTGCAGGCTTGAATCACCTGATTGTCTGCTAAAAAGATGGATCCGTGCTTCGGAAGGCACGTAAAGCCGGTGGTCCCGGCCGCCAAAGGGCGGTCGTCAATTAAACCATATCAGAGGCCCTTGAGGCGGTTTAGAAACTCTGACACTAGGGTGTGTGGGGTCGTTAGACTTTACTGCCCTCACGAGAAGAAGATTTTTCATTTTGCCGCCAAATTCAACTTTGCGCTCAGGCTGAGCGCAAAGTTGAATTTGGCGGCAAAATGTGGTCTGCGTGAATTAACTAGGCAACATTTGACGCGCGACATGATGCACAACATGTTGCTCATTATGTTGAACGGCAACGAAGATCTTTTTTTATTAGTAACATTGTCAATGTTGCGTGCCCCCTGGCAACGTCGCGCATTGTTGTGCGCGTTTCGGAACATGTTGGGCGGCAAATTTTGCCTAATGGATACGGAGCTTCACTTGTGTAAATGAGCCATCAGTTATTAGACCTGACACGTGGGAGGTATGGAACATTAGTAATACAATATATTCCCCTACCTATGAGTTATCATTACAATCAGACTAGCCCCTGTATTTCTTGTTTTAGTTTTAAAGCCTCTTAGGTTCACTAAAACTGCTTAAAAACTTAGCAATCATTTTCACATGGATATGTCACCGGCAAATTGCAAACGTCGTAGAATTGTAAAACATCGCGTGAAATTTTGTAAAATATTTTTTCTTATTAAGCCACAGACATATTGGAAACAATTGAATTCGTTTGGTATTTATTGTATACAAAAAGATTTTTTCATAATATGTCGAGAAATCATAATTTAATTCATCATCATCATATCAGCCGAAAGACGTCCACAATCGATAATAAAAAACGATAATTTAATTAATAAAGATTTATTACAATCTTACTGATTCTGCAATTCTCCGGTGACAGATATAATACAGCCACAAAAAATGAAAACTAATTCCAATAGTCATTAAATTTTGATTTATTTTTATATAATAAATTGCATTTTCGGCTCCTCATAAGCATTTGCAAATAATATTTCCCAAGTCTAAATATTTATAGTAATTTTGTATATTTAAGGGGCAGTTTGGCAGTGAAGAATACAATAAATTGGTAGTACTTAATATCTAAAACATTAATTTAAGTACATTGAATACGTAACATAGATTTGGCTAAGCCTTATTATGACAATAAATTAATACTAGAATAAATATACTAAACCTATTGCACAAATAAATAATTGCGGTAAATCCAGGCCATATACGGGACCCGATTCCTATGGACTACCAGTCGATATTCGTTGAACTAAGCGTTGAGATTGCAAACGTTGAAGCATGTAGGTAATTTCTATAGCAGAGTTTTCAAGTGAGCATTTGGGTATATCAATAGTTTTTTTTCAATAGGAACCAGGCTAACAGTAAATAAATAAATATGGCCTGAATTAGCTCATTCTAGAAGACGGCCTTAGAATAACAAATGAACTACAATTTCGAACTGCAAAGTTATGTTACACAAATTGTTTTTGCAGTTCTTAATCTATGTCGGATTTTCTCCTGACAAACTAATTGGCCTACAGCATTACTTTTAATATAAATATTATTTTCCTACACTCTCATACTGTGGAGTAAACCCTTCCAGCATTCATTTTATACATCCTAACTACCCGTTCACTTTGTGCTTACGAAGACCTTGATTAGGTACAAATACTAGGTAGAAATAAGTGTGTCAGATATACATACACATACTTACACATTCTAGCAGAGTGAGATAAAGTACTACTAAACTCGTTTATACGCCTCCAGTCAAGTTGAGAAAGTCTTTAGTCCGATTTATTTAGTGACGAGAACGGAGTAAACTTCTGACCCGGCTGTTTACACCACACGAGTCACTAAATTTTATTACCGTAGACGTGTAAACGGGCTTTTAGAGACACTTGTCAGCGTTGCACTTCGAGAATGTATTTCAAAATGGCTGACAATTATAATCCTTTACTCTGTCTCAACAAATCCTCAATCTTAAGCCATCAGTCTCGAACTACTGTACCTAGAATTTACCGTAAATGATATACATTGACTTGTGTCAGACACATACAAAAACTCGCTAAACCTACAGTGTGTTTTTTCATACATGTCTAATTTTGGAAACAAATATGGCAAACACAAAAACTCCCAAGCTCTGGTATCATTAGATGTTTTTTTTTTGATAGGCTTGCGTTTGATCACTGTCTCACCTGATGGTGAGAGATAATGTGTTCGACTAAGGAGCACTACATCAAAAGTTGATTCGAATTAACCATTTATTTTAAACGATTACACCTGTTTACCCGGACAGGGCAGGCACAGGCTTAGTTCACCTATAAATAATAATAATTAATTCACATCGTCACTTATTGAACAACAGCGCTCAAGTCGAAAATTGGCTGTCGCGGTCGGTATGAAATTAATTTATCAATGCTCATTTCCTTCAGAACTTTGCGATGATATACGTATGAAGGTGCGCACAATATTGTATTCCACTTAAATTTCAAAAGACGCCATATTAGTTCACCAAAAGTACCCAGCACAAAAAACACACTTCACACAAGACTAATAGGTACAGTACCGTATTCGTTGCAGCAGAGCGCCCTGTTAATAGTAGCCAGCACTCCGCTGTTCACTCCACAGCGAGCCGATTGTTACACGAACGTGTACTGGTTGTCGACGGCGCGGATGTCGTGGTGGGCGCCGCTAGCGACCAGCAGCGCTTCGAGCTCGGCGCGCCGCATGCGCACGTCGCTGCCGTGCGTCACGTCCAGCTGGGGAGGGAAGTACCCGTGAGTGCTGGAAGGAGGATCGGGTATCATAACCGGCACGAGTGGCGAGCACGCTCTCTATTGGTCGGTTTGACGACGACAGCTCTGACGCTTCACGTTATTGGTTCATCAGTCAAAGCTCATCGACTATTGGGCTTGCAAGTTTCGTTCGCCCACCGTACATTGGCGAGATCACCCCGCTGCATTCATCTGTGCTCACGACTCGTGCCGGCTACTATAGTTGAAACTCTTTGATGATGGTTCTTTTTTTAAATTTGAATAGGAATAAGAAAGCATTTTTTTTTTCTGAGCGTGCTCTCGACCTCCTTCTTGCCTGATGGTAAGCGATGAATAAGGTCTATTAGGCAGCCCAGAGAATGCCTATTTCGTGTTCTTAGCTAGTTATTAGTTTAAAAGCACTACTTCTCTATGCTGGTCAATATTTACATCAACAGCTACGCGGCCAACGAATACAATTCCAAGCTATATATAAAAGCATAAATATCGTAATAAATAACTTACCAATAATGAGTATGCTTGCAACACAACACACAGACAAAAAAACGAAGAAAAAAACACAGCAAAATAAAAAACAAAGCCATTCCATAGAATAAAGTTTAATAATAAAAATTTACAACCAAGAAATTAAAATTAAAGCTCGGAAGAACATGATTTTGTACAAATTATAAACAATATAATTATATTCTAAGATCAATTGTTAGTATATTATATTAACAGTCCATTTTTATCAAACTTGAGTTATGTCGATAAATAAGTTCTACAACAATAAAGGAATAATTGGGCCCTAGAATTAATTTCTCCAAAGATCATTCTGTGAAAGAAAACTATTTGCTTTTAGCTGATATTGTAATGGATATTTTATAAATAAATAAGAACATTTACAAATATTTGTTCTGTTTTACGTAAAAACTACTTGGACAGGTGATAAGGGCCATTCTTAAATTCGATTTTTATTTGAGACCACCTCAAAAAGTTGCATAAATCTTTTTATTTCCTTTTCTCACTAGAACCGAAATATTCCTTTGCAAACCCAACTAACTCGGGTATACTACTATTAGATACCTATATGACTGGCATATAGCGTTAGTTTCATAACGAAATCAACGAAACGAAAAAATGCAAACGAATTTGTGTCCTACTACACATAAAATACGTACTAAGTTTAAATGCGATTATTCAATAGAACATTGTGATTCCTTTACACCTATATCTATATAGGCACTTAAGTAAACATTAATAATATCTTATTTTATTTATTTTAAATATGACGTTTAAATAAATTTACATTTATTGTCATTAATAAATAAAATGCACGTACAGGAATCGTGGGTACAAGAGTAACTAAACTTAATCGTAATATTGTTCGTAATAATCGTTTACTCAAAAACCGTCTTTAGGTTCTAATACATAAGAGCTACTTTTTAAAGCTATAGACGTAGCTATCTTAAATTAAAGCATGGACACCATGTATTTATTGGCAAAGATTGGCGAACTGTTTTAATAGATTAAGTTCTATTTTAATATTGTTTACTAATGCGTACAAGTGATTCACTTATTGGCCCACGTCTTATGATGGTTATCATTTGAAACACGACCTTATGGATTAAGCGTTAAAGTTTATTTTCGAAAAGATCGAGACGATACTTATATTCTTATATAGGGCCACACTGGGGCATCTCAGTAAGTCGTGGGCCATACATGAGTATGAGAACAAACAATGCTGAGCAAATATAACTACAAGCTACAAACTAACAACATCAATAGCAACAAAATATGAACAAACGCTACTCGAAGGCGAAACATACAAAAAAAAAAACATTTCAATGCATAAATATAACTCATTCTTCGAAAATAGCATGTTGTGTATAATGAAATACCCACACTTCTGGGTAAAATTGCCAAAGCAATGGCATGGAGCAATATTGAGCCTCAAGAGTTTCTTAAATCAACGCATTTTAGACCTTAAACACTTAGCAGTAGCACATATTTTAAAACAAATCTCAGATCCATTGAGTCTAAGGCCTTGTCGATTATTGCCAATTGTAATTACATTACAATTAGCTTGTGAACCTTAATCTTTGTCTGATTTTAAAGCTTGTAGAAGTAAGGTTCGGTGGGTCAATATGCCTCATTGTATAAACAGAAATACAATACCCGGGGGTGAATATGACCCATCTAGCGTTCGGACGAGACTATCGCACATGTTTGAGTGACTGGTGGCGTTCTACTACTTCAAATAATCGAATAAGTCTGGATAGGTGTCGAAATATGTAAGGTCTGTGACCAACATCATTGACCCACTTGACTATAAGCAAATAATAGTCAAGTGGGTTAGATAATGTTGGTCACAGGCTGTATGTGTATAAATGGGTGAATACCAGTAACCCATTGGCACAACATGATTGGGTAGAAAAAATGTTAATACAGGATAATGAGCATTGATCGGAGTAGGATTTCTGGCTTTGCTAGCTATTATTGTTCTCAATTATATAGTTCTAAATATATTATATTGAATATATTTTTTTAATCGGATTTGTTAAAACTTTTTAGATATTTAAAGAAAAATATCGGAAGTATGTGCATACTTTTGTCAATGTCACTCTGATGCTCGGATATTACCAGGGACAAATGCAACAAGAGTACCTTTAAAAATCATTAGATACGGTTACGAACCTGAACAATAAGTATATTTTTAAATCCTAGCAAATCCCGGGATCTTAGGAAGGTCCATACTATGACAAAATTGTTGCAAGTACCAAAAATAGCACTGACTATTCCGATCACTGATAAAGAGTGTAAATCGTCAAAATAAAATGAAATTTAGTGCTAGTGTAAGTGTATCTTGATTATTCTTATATTGTGTAAATAAATAACAATTATTTGACATTTCATGCAAAGTAAACCACTTTTTCCTATTTTGATGTTCCTCCGAAAATCAGATATGATGAAAACCAGACGAATCTATCGTGAGTTTGTTTCGGTGTTTCTCTTATACTAGTCAGCTGGGAAACACCGACATCATGTAGTTTAAATTGTCTAACTTTAAATTATCAAAATGAATACATTGTGTAGCAGAATAAACGCAATACCTTTGAAGGGCTCATTGTTCTCATCATTATGAACAACTTTTACTAAGAGACTAACACCGAAATAACAAAAAAAAAACGACATGAGCATAACTCAAAAAAATGTACAAAACAGCTTTTTTTCCACGATTTCTGGATTGGTCCCATATTGAAAAGGATGGATTGGTCCCAAAAGTTGTTCATAATGATGAGTACAATTACCTCTTAAGAGGTAATTGCGATTATTCTGTTACACGATGTATATTTTATTCAATTATTTGGAGACGTTAAGATCAGCTGGCCTACTATGACGTCTTAAAACGATAGTGTATAAGATGTGGGAAGGAGACAGAGTTATACAAGACGCATAACACTATCCCCTTTCCTCAGCTTAATCATGATCGCATTAGCATGTCATAGTAGCCCTGCTGAACCTTCTTCTAAAACTCGATGCGACATATTCACGGCCAGGTATTGCAGAGTTAATATAAAGTGCGATTGTTTGTGATCAACTTCAATAATCAAGGACGGTCAATGTTCAGATTTTGTGATGATTCTCGATTGTTTACCAACAACATTGTGCATCTCGGTATTCATCGGTTAGACATCCAAAGACAATGTTTATTTTTTTTTCAATTGCTAAAGAATTTGTACATTTTTTCTCTCATACAATATCATTGATACACGTTAACGCTGGAATAAAAATAAGACTCACTTAACAATCGAGAACCATTTTGGCTACCATACATGAATAGAACCACCTTCAGTATTACCTTATCTTTGTACTAGCTTCTGCCAGCGGCTTCGCCCGCGTGGTTCCTAGGGAATATACTCCCGGGATAAAAAGTAGCCTATATCCTTTCTCAGGCTCTAGACTATCTATGTACCAAATTTCATTTAAATCGGTTCAGTAATTTTGTTGTGAAAGCGCGACAGACAGAGTTACTTTCGCATTTATAATATTAGTAAGGATAATTCAATTGAATTACGAGCCAAAGTCAATTTAATTTTAGTAAGACCTAGAGAAAAAATAATAATAATTTACAGTACAACCAAAAATATGGGTGACAAGACTTATTACAGAGACGTATTTCTGCAGTCTTTTAGGTCCGTATATTTAATAGAAATTGTTCTTTGGATAATATATCCAAAATATTGACGACTTCTTTGGGGTTCAGTACATTCGAATGAAAAAAACGGAACCCTTTCGGGTTCGAAATGGGTTCACTTGTGTGTCTGTCTGTCTGACTTGAGAAGTAAGAAAGAAGGCTAGCTGTTTCGCTGTCATATAATCATGTCGCGCGGTGGTTTTAATAATAAAATAGCAGTTCAATGACAGTTTAGGAAAAAACCCGAGTTTTTAATCAGTTCTATCAAAACTCTACTGACTCAGGTTCTATCCATGTACGGCAGCCACATAAATCCTTACACTATCTAAGAAACCATTTGTGCGATGCTCACTTGTTGCCGGTTGCCCTCCTGACACACCACGTACTCCGTGAGCGTGACGTCGGCGGCGCCGCCCGACTCCAGCGGGATCGGGTGCGCTCGGAAGTGCTCGAGCATGTCGTGCACGTTCGGGAACCACAGGTGCTGCACGCGGCACTGCCCGGTCTCGCTCAGGGTCATGCGCAGGTGCTTGGCGCGGCCCTGTGGGGGAGGTTACGGATTAACATAACTAAAAACATCACCCAAAATACGTCCTCTGTTGCTACGCAAGAAGTACAAGGGGATGGTTATTTGATAATGAGAATTCCAGTGCTATAGATGATGCCAACAGGTTTTATTTTGTACACCTGAGGCTTACCGACCCGCAGTGTCCCGCCATTTTATTCAGTGCATAATGGACTTCACCCCCGGAAATGGGTGGTATATTGTTTGGACAGAAACAGCTACGCCTGCGCGCCTGGTATTTTAAGTTTATCGGAATATAGAGACTAATTAAATGTTCTGTAAACATCTAAATTTTTTTCTCTTGCCATTACTTACTTACGGAATAAGCCACAAACTCTCACCTGAAAGTTGAACGTGAGCACATACTCCCCGCGCCTGGTCTCGCTCTGGCGCACGAGGTAGCATCCATGGCCAGCCGCGCCCCCCGCTAGCACGCACGCCGCCGCCGCAGCCCGGGCCAACGTGCCGTGGAACCAGGGCCACTCCGCCAGGGAGACCCGTGAGGACGACTCGCAGGCTTCTTCTGCTATTGAACCTGCGTAACAAAATGTGTTATGAGTGTAAGGTATGGTACCGTGAGAGCCGACCTTTTTTATCAGGACCTCTTTATCATTGGCACATCTATATAAAAATGATTCGCAAAAAATATAATGTACCTACGCGCTTAACTTCGTAACCACTGACCCAAATTGGATAATTATTTGTTGTTGTGTTCGTAACTGTCAGGGCGAGGTTTGTATGATAGAAAAAAACCGGCCAAGTTTGAGTCGGACTCGCACACGAAGGGTTCCGTACCATGAACCTGATTTTTTTATTATTTATTGTTATAGCGGCAATAGAAATACATAATCTGTGAAAATCTCAACTGGTTACCTATTACCGTTCTTGAGATACAGCCCGCTGACAGACGGACGGACGGACGGACGGACGAACGGACGGACGGACGGACGGACGGACGAACGGACGGACGGACGGACGGACGGACGAACGGACGGACGGACGGACGAACGGACGCACGGACAGCGGAGGCTTAGTAATAGGGTTCCGTTGGTTACACACCGTGCATCGGAGGGCACGTTACGCCGTTGGACCCGGTTGTCCTTTGTAGATCTTCGAAGCCAGAAAATCTGCCACCAGTCTTGCCAAGGGGTTTGTGTTACTCAGTTACTGGGTTATAGAGGTCAGATACAGGGAGTCGCTCCATGTCAAATACTGGGATTCAACTACATCCTGTTAGACTGGAAGCCGACTAGTTGGAAAAGGGCTCGGACAGATCATGGATTTATTTTCAGAGACAATATGCAGGAGAGGTGATTGTGGCAATGTTATGGATATGGCTTTTGTTCAGCTGTTGACTTGTTGTCGGGCTTAGAGTGGCAAAATATACTAGGGGAACGCGAGAAGCCGGCTTTATGACTTCGATTTAGCTTCGTTTGCATAAATTCACGTTCATGATGACACGGTTCGACTAGTCTCAGGCTCAGGACCTCCATGTTTTGAATGTCAATTGATTAATTAGAAAATGACTGTCATACGATATCTTTAATGCGAGATCAACACAGTTGACAACAAAACACATACTTAGCATCACCAAAACGAACGCCAGTCACAGGTGAATTCCTTCGTTCGAGAGGCTGACCTTCCCCACTAAAACACCACCTTAGACAAACGGCTACGCGAAAAAATAATAAAACAAAACGTAAACTATAGTATCACGCGCAGTAGTAGACAATAGACTGATCGATTACTACGAGACTGCGAGGTGACTAGGTCCATGAATGAGACTTATCAATGCGTCAGTTGTGCATTACTTTTTTAGACAAACAAGTTGAGTCTGCCTGGCAGTTGATATCAGGTGAGTTTTTAGGGCAGGTCAAGCGAGTATAAATTCTCGATAAGTAATATTATCATCGCCGAGCGGTTGGATATTTTCACGAGAATCGTGCTGCGGTGTGGTGCTGTGTAGCCTATTTTTCGGTTCATGAATCCGCATTGTCATTCAACGTGGCAACACTTCCTTCTGGATACTTTTTCCTAGACATCCCTGATGTGTAGATGAGCGCTCATCATGTCACCCTTGTGATGAGCACCCATCTCTTTTGTTTTAGCTTTGTATGTAATTGTTAACAAACAGTGAATACTACTCTCATTAATTGAATGTGAACGATCATAACAATGAAATAAGTAGACAAGATATTGATGGCAATCTGGCCAGGAACTTCTTATTCTGCCAGAACCACAATCTGTAAGTGACATGGGACATAGGTTAATGGAGCATCTGGATCTCTCAAGAACTATCCAGTTTGTTGACGCTTCATACAGGTGATGGTGGGACAACTTCGACATAGTTTTGAATCTAAACTCTCTGCATTTCTAGAGATCATATGGGTAGATAAGAGCTTATTTTTGAGAATTATTTATTTTAACTCCATGCAATAAGGTACAATGGCGGACTTAATGCTTCAGGCATTCTCCACCAGTAAACATAGATGGCTAAAATCATAAACCCATCTTATCTATCTTAGGTTTGCTGTAGTCGAGTGAAAAGAAGCCATTTTGCGCCGAACCCAAATAAATAGCATTTCAAATAGCCTTCGATAATAATCTACTCAAAATGGTAGTCTTACCTAATTCAGCCTCTTCAGGGGTATCAGTAGCTAAGTCCACGTTGCTGGTGCTGGCAGGCAGGTCCCTCCGCGGCGGCAGGTCGGGCGGCGCCGGCTCGGGCATGCCCGGTAGCGCGTCGGGCGGCGGCTGCGTCGTTGGAGGTGAACGCATGCAGTACTTGATGGTGGCCAGCCAGGACTTCATGTCGTCCACGTCCGCCGCCTCTATTACGTATTCCATGTTGTTGTCCGCCTGGAATTTAGGTGGGGTTGTTAGGTTTTTCTTTTGTCATAGTGCAATCACATCTATGGCACTGTCATCCTACACCATCCCACTGAAAGCAGTGGGATGATGTAGGGTGACAGTACCACATGGGTCTTAGAATGGCAGTTTCGAATAGTAAACATTTGCTTGGTTTTCTATATTTATATTATATAGCTGAAGAGTTTGTTTGGTTGAATGCGCTAATCTCAGGTACTACTGGTTCGAATTTTATTGAAATGTTTTTAGGGTTCCGAAAAAAAAAGGAACCCTTATAGGATCACTCGGGTGTCTGTCTGTCTGTCTGTCCGTCTGTCACAGCCAGTTTTCTCCGGATCCACTGGACCGATTCTGTTGAAATTTGGTACACATATGGACTTCTGTGACCCAAACATAGACGCGTTACGTAAACTATTAAATTTTTAGTATGGGGGTCAGTTTTGGGGGTCAAACTAGAAAATTAAAAAAAAAAGTTTTTTGAACAATATTGTGTGACATATCAAATGAAAGGGCTTACTGTGAGGGTTTTAATTATATTTTTTTCATAATTTTAATGTAAATGGTTTTATTCAACAAATTAGACGAAAAATGACCATCCCCCCCCCCTTATCTCCGAAACTACTGAGCCAAAATTTGGAAAAAATGGAGGTAATAGATCTTTACCTAAAGATTACAGGAAAACCTATAAGAAGTCTGTAGTGTTAAAATAACATGTTAAAAAAATTAAATTCGTTCGGAACCCTTTGCACGCGAGTCCGACTCGCACTTGGCCAGTTTTTTACAGATAGGAAACCCCAGCAGGCACACAGCTTCTTAGTCGTACAATAATAATCTAGCTGCAATTATGATATGGCAGACAATATCTAAATTTTAATAAGTGAAACAAACACTGAGCATGACATTTGGCATAGTTAAACTTTATAAGTATGGCGAAGGAGTGCAGAAAGCTAATATTTAGTTTTATAATAATACTTAAAAAACACATTAAATCAAATAAAAAAAATATGGTTGAATTTCGACCACTGGGTGACCACTAGTCACAATAAATCATCCCCTTAATAATACGAGAAAATCTTGAGCAAAATTTCATACTTCTAGTCACAGCAGTATAGTTTGCATAGCATAAGCATTGTCTGAATGAATCTAAGACTGTTACTACCTAGATCTATACATATATTTTCACAGCTTGTCATTTTTTTTATGTTCATCCTCTAAGATAAGTTGTTCTTAACTGGTGGTCTGCGGACCACTGGTGGTCCCTGGTACCACCCGAAGTAGTCCATGAAAACATACTTAAATTCTATATTTAAGCACTTTCATTATTTTAAAGACAATCACAGAAATCGGTTGGATGTCAGTTGGCTTTGAGGAGCACTGAATCAAGAATTCAGAGAAAAATAAAATATTAGGTATGCAGTCACAAAACTGCTTGAAAATAATATCTATATTTAGGAAATATTTAATAAAAAAAATGTACTTTGCAGTTTTACCTGTGCCGTGTTTATTTAAGAATAGATTTTTTATCGCATTATCCCTCCAAAAAGTTGGTGGTTCATGGCAAAACAGAAATTTTGTGAAATAGTCCATTATGACTAAAAGGTTAAGAACCACTGCTCTAAGAAGACCTTATTCTTGGCAAATACACTCTTTTACTGTCTAGTTTAAATAGATGGATTAAATTTTGGTTTCATAAGCCTTTACATAAACAGCTGTGTATAGCTAAAAGGATTTTTCTTATTAGTTTTTACAAGTGATGGCATGATGTCAGTCACATTCAATCCCATTTCAAAATAAATGTCTATAATAATGATGTCTTAAAGAAAATAGGATTACAGGAAAATATTAATAATAGCATATGAATTAAAGAACCTACTGGAACCATTCTAATGTCCTATTAATATAAATTAAGTAATCATTATTGTCGGTAGAACAAAATCATTTTCCTCGCATCAACTAGGTATCGCTGACTATACAAGCTAGGATGAAAGTTAATGAATGGATAGCAATGTAAATAATTAAAACTAATTACCTTCAATACAAAAGTATTTTCATGGTCAGGCATCTCTAATGCAGTCGTTTCCCGAGCTTCCGATATGAGGAAACAGAAGACTCCGCTGCGAGGCTTCTGTGCCTTCGGAGGAGAATAGAATTCCAGCATATATCCCCCAACAGTCTTCACTAACGCTAGCCTGCATCGCTCCCACTTCTGAGGACCACTAGGTTGCTCCAAGCTCTCAGGAGTTAAATAATTCACCAACCCTTCCTTCCTACACTCTACAACTATCTTAGCTAATTTAGTCTTGTTGTGTTTGTTCAGATTCGATGAGAGCTCCACCTCGTCCGAGTGTTGCTTGTGAAATAACCCTTTTCCGCGTCTCAAACCCTTAAAAGATAACCTTCGGAAAAATGGTTTGTGCTGCGTTTTTGGCGAGTCCGTATCTTCTGAGTAGTCACTCTCATCATGTCCCGTGTGCGTGCCGTTAGGAAGCTTGTGCAGAGCTTTTAGCTTCCCGATTTCATACTCGAATTGTTCCGAAAAACATTCAACGAATTTCTTCAGCAGGTCCTTGTGTGAAGGTTGCGGCCGCGCCGTGGGGTCGTTGGCGCCAGTCTGTACGTACTGTAGGCAAGCCTTGGCGAAGTCCTGAGCGGCGGCTTTGGCCTGACGCTCGCAGAACTCGACCCATCCGTCGGGATCGCCGTCGGACGGGCCCGCCATGGCAAGCAATTTCTTTAGCAGCTCCACTTGGAAGTCTGATATTTAATACACCACATTAAACACTACTACTAAGCATTGACGATTCACTATTTTTCGGTTTATTACCGAGTTTCATGCCAATTTTGTAATCAAAATAAAATTCACGATGCTATCACAAGTTTTCTCGCGAAAACAAGTTTTGTTGCCATACCAGAAAAATAATGTGTTTGTTTGTATCGGTTTTTGAGTTTACTGTTTAAAAATTTTAAATAGTGAAATCAAATATGAATGCTGTTTTATGATGTAATGAAAGATTTCATTGATTTTGTTGCTTTTTCATTTATTTAAATTAATTACTTCAATTTTGTTTACATCATTCAATTTACGTTCTGATCGGTAGATGGCAGTACATGTCGTCAAAATTGTTCACAAAAAACTAGATGGCGTTGGTTTAAATAGTTAGTATTCTCATATATAGATGGCGGTGTTTCTAATAGTATTGCAAAATGTAGATGGACCTAATAATCGCCCAATGCATTTTTGAGCAACAGTGAATTTTTTTTTCATAGTAATATGACTGCCGTGGCGATTTTGACTGCGCTGACTGCGGCGGCGGCGCGCGGCGCGCGGCTTGAGGCAAAAAAAAGACAAATGTAATGCAATACTTTCAATTTATTTCTTAACTAGTTGATCCGCGCAACTTCGTCTGCGTCACAATTTTCATTACTGCTCTGCTCCTATTGGTCTCAGCGTGATGTTATATAGCCTATAGCCTTCCTCGATAAATGGGCTATCTAACACTGAAAGAATTTTTCAAATCGGACCTTTAGTTCCTGAGATTAGCGCGTTCAAGCAAACAAACAAACTCTTCTGCTTTAGGTATATATTAGTATAGATTAGGTGGTACCTAATCATCATTTATGCAAAGTACCTATATCTACATATACTGGCCGTGACAGAGTCGCATGCAGTTTGTCATGTATTCAACATTACCCAATGCGTTAAACAAATATTTCGAGTAGGTAAACAACTTGAAAAACCTTGAAAAAGAGGTCAAAACCGGTGAAGTCTCGATAGTCCAAAATTTTATCGTAGTTTCAGGTTCTCGGATAGCTCCGATCTTCATTGTTTATGTGGCGTCTCTCCCAGTCCAAGCCATCTTTTCTGTTGCGCCGCATGCCAATGGCAGTCATGGTACCTGCACATGCGAGGACCTTACCTATAGCTGCATCAGTGAATGGTGATAAGTACCTTGCCGTAGTTCAATACTTACTACCGACAAGTTTTTATTATTTGTCGTTATAGATACCCTACCTACATTATAGCGCTACCTAAATAATATGTAGTGCACTACATAATATTATGTAATGCTATAGGTAGGTACATATATTATATGTAGATATTAGGTTTGTGTATGACTACAAAATTTGTCGCTTTTGTGTTTTACCTTTTTATAGATATACCGAGACTACCTAATGATACCTAGTGCCAATAACGGTGAAAAACGCTTTTTTTTTGTTTTAATATTATCTATCCAAGTATAAAACCACCTAAGGTATCTAAAGTTCTTCCTAAACATTACCTACCTAAGTGGCAGGACCGGGTTCTTAACACAGAAGTCCTACACCCTACACGCAGACCGTGCACGGCGTTGACTATGCCATCTAGTGTCGCATATTCGAAGTTTTAAGGGTCAGAATACTTGACATTGTCGCTTCTGTGCTGCCACCTGTGGTTCCTGCACGCTCAGTTTAGAGGAACGTGCGCGAAGAAGACTGTGCCATCTAGCGTAGCTATTTCGAATTTTATACTTGAAACATACTTGACAGTGACATTTCTGTGCTGCCACCTATAGTTTCTGCACGCTCCCTATACGGATGTGTTCAAGAGACAAACTCTCAAAACTCAAACTCAAGCATTTACTCATTTCAATTAAACCATTTACAGGCATTTTTGAGTTGTCAAGGTGGGTCGGTCAAAAAGATGAAGCTATTTGCACGTTCCAAAGCGTACATAGATCTCAATGGAGAAGAACGTGTAAGAAACTACACGGACACTCTTATAAAAATAATAAATTGTTACAACGTTATGGTCAAGCTCATGTTGAAATTATACGTATGCAAAGCATGGGTGACACCTGGGGCGGATAATTTGATGTCACCCCACAAAAGAACACCCCCCCCCCAAATAATCACGGGTTTCACCTTACGTTCTGGTGGCGGCTGTCGTAAGCCATTTCTCGGGATGTATCATTTTTTCAGAAATTTTCTTACATCACATTTACAAACAAAATCTCGACAATTTGTACACCTCACCTCGGGTTGTTGTGATTTTCTCTTCATCATTATCTGAACTAAACTTTGTTGATTGACGCAAGCAAGCTCAAAACTAAAGAGGATAGAACGCAAGAGCGAGCGAAGCGAGCTCGAAAATTTTTGCATCCTAACTCGGATACGTTATAGCTTATAGGTATTTTCTTTTGATCATTCATACTTAAATGTACCAAGAACCTAACTTTATGGACTGATGCAAGAAAGCTTATAAACTTAAAACTAAAAACTAGAGGAAAGAAAACAAGAGTGAGCGAAGCGAGCTCGAAAAGTCATGCAGCCCGTCCCCCGGAAAGGTTTTATTTTCTTTTGATCATCATCATCACCATGTCAGCCGAAAGACGTCCACTGCTGGACATAGAGGCCTCCCCCAAGTATCGCCACAACAACCGGTCCTGTGCGTCTCGCATCCATCGGCATTATTTTGATCATTCATACATAAACATATAAGTCATTTTGTTGAGTTATACTGAAAAGTTCGAGAACAAAGAGAGTGCAGAATGCAAGAGCGAGCGAAGCGAGCTCGAAATTTTTACACCGCACCTCAAACAGGTTTCATTACGCCGCCCGTTTAGGGGTGACACCCGACCGCGACAACAATTTACGCACTGTCGATTGTAACCCCTCAAGAAATAAAGAATTTTTTTCACCTCATCTCGGAAGGCTTTTACTGTCTTTTGATCATTCATACTTAAATAGTAGTAATTTGTCGATTAATGTAGAAAAGCTTATGAAGTTGCGAGAGTGCAGAATGCAAGAGCTAGCGAAGCGAGCTCAAAAAATTTTGCACCCCTCTTCCGACAGGTTTCATGGCGTCTAACATTTAGGGGTGACACCTGAAAGTGACAAAAACCCGCCCCCCCCCCGCCCCCTCTCGCTACGCTACTGTGCAGGATAAAAGCGTCCGGAATGAAATAAATAATTCCATTCAAGCGTTTGAAAGAAAGAAAAAGCGTTTGCGCTATTGACCCACCCGATTGGGAGAGGCCCGCTTCACATACGTCGTCCTGGCGCACTGCGGTCTACAACAGTGTTGAACGTTCGAGAAAAAGCGTCTCGATGCAATCAACGAAAAACGCCAATTCCCTAGGTACGTCTATACCTATAGATAAGAACTTTAAATCCGCCTGCCGGTATTGCCCTAGCTGTGACTAGGGTTGCCAGGTTTTCAAACCGAAAAGCCGGACAGACCACCAAGTTTAGCCGGACATTTAGGTAGAAAAAATGACTTTGCCAAAAAACCCGACCGCTAAAAACAACTAAAAAGTTCGAAACAAGTCGCTTTTCAAGCAGTCTGATGCAGTTGGTGGCATCAGATCAGTGATTGAACTGCATCACGCAGGGTTCTTGATAAAGTAAAAGTTTTTTTTATTTCCTACTTTTTATTGAGTTACATTTTTGGAATCGTCTCTTTGAGCCCTTTATCTTGATACCCCATTCGATAGGTTTTGAAAATTAAAAATTTATTGAAGGCATAATATGGCGCCAAAAATCGGCCATTATTATATGTATACTTCTATTCTTCTTATATAAAGCTGAAGAGTTTGTTTGTTTGTTTGAACGCGGTAATACTGCCCTGGCATAACCAAAATGCCGTTATCCGACATATGGTCGATTCTTAACTTTTGATGTTAAATTAATGAGCAATAATGTCTATCGATCAGTGTTTGCGTATTTCCAAAGCTACTTGTTCAAGGTATTGAAAATTCGCAAACACAGATCGATAGATATTTTTTTCTCATTAATATACTCAAAAGTTTAAAATCGACCTGATGTCGGATAACGGCATTTTAGTTATACCACGGCAGAATCTCTGGAATTTCTGGGCCGATTTCAAAAATTCTTTCAGTGTTAGATAGCTCATTTATCGAGGAAGGCTATAGGCTAAATATCATCACGCTACGACCAAAAGGAGCGGAGCAGTAATGAAAATTGTGGCGCAGACGAAGTTGCGTGGGTCAACTAGTAATTTTTATATACCCAGTGCACTCTCACAATAAATACGAATCTAACGACACCTCTCAAGCTAAAATCCATCGAGGCATTTAGGCTCTAGGGCGTGCCAAAGAAATACACAAACATACATACACTCGAAAAACATAACCCTCCTTCTTTCGCAGTCGGGTAAAAAGGCTGGACACCCTTAATTTTTTAGCGTTCAACCGTTCCTCGTACGTGAGTGGCGCGTACTGAGTCAAACAGCGTGTCTCAAAGAAACAAAAACGTGCTATTGCTAGCTCGCTAACGGTCATAGGTTCCGAGAAATCGACTTTGTCACAATTCTCCTCTGTTACAACTCTCCTCGGTCTCCCCTACGTAGCTAGCAATACAAGATGAGGTACGCGGAGAGGAAGTCAACACATGACAAATGTAAAAACAAGCTCAAATTCAAAAAGCCTAAAACCGAACAGGCCGGGCACCGTCTAATTTGGCCTACACAACCAAAAAGCCTGACTGTGTCTGGCTTTATCCGGACGCCTGGCAACGCTAGCTGTGTCCAAAATTCGGCTTTTCAGCCCTGTTAGCGCACACCGGCCCACGCTTTCGTTAGGAGATAGTTTCATGGGGTCGCATTTGTTGAAATCGACAAGAAGCACTTACTTTATCATAAACGCAGGAAGGAAGGCAATAGTTGATAGAAAATAGTTCAGGAGGGACTTGAACAAAACAATTTTGAGTTGGTTTTGAATTCCTAGAACGAGTCGATTGATTCGTGCAGGGCAGATTTGATTAATAGCCGAGCTAATAAGAAACACGTTACTTTTAAATGAAAATTAATACATTGACATTATTATAAAGTCGGCAGTGTCTTTCTCATCATCATCTTCCCATTGTTGCTTAGGGCGGCGAAACACGTTTTATTTCTTCCGACACGCTATCACTGACTCCCTTCTCTTCCATACAACTCCTCCCATCCATACCTCGCGTTAAACATTAGCTAGGTATTTAATTTTCTTAATTACTTATAAAGTGACTTACACTAGGTACTTAATTATTTATTTTGTGACTTACACTTATTTTTAGAACCTTTCTTACTGATTTACCTGCGCTATTTACCTACCTATATTACGTCAAGTACTTATTTAAATTTAAAGCTGCACCTTAAGGTCTTTGTCAGGAAAAAATGCCTACATAGATACATTTCCATTACCAAAGTTCAAAAAAAATCTCCACAAGTTCATGGCAGAAGAACAAGCTAGGTGCCCTCAGAAAATTAATAAAATCACTCCAACGTCCAGAAATACCCAAGGACCACTTACATGCGTCATCGGCATCAGATCTTTTCTCATAAACCCCGTCTAGCGTCGATCGTAAAGTGTGCGCGCTCGTCTCTGTCAAATTTCCAATAATCTTATTTTGGCGCGCATCAGGCACCCCGATGACAGATATATGGACGCCATCTTGTGAGAGACGCGCATGCGCCCGGCCGTTCACCTGAACCGCGACGATAGTTTTACGACATCCCTCTATATTTTGCGATGATAAAAATAATAGCAACACCTTGACCACGGAGTGAATATCGGTCAAATTGTTACGTTCTTGTGTAACACAATGAGCGATATTGTATCAGAGTGTTCTTCGTATAAATAAACGGTACCGATCACAACAACTTTTACTAATTATACCTTTTAACTTTTTCAAATAATTAAAAATAATGCTGCAGGTCGTTTCAACGAATCGTATTCATTTGGTTATACAAAAGTTAATATTTAAGAAGCAGGAGTTTTAAAAGCTCTTTATGGAGCTTTTCATGTCCAAACTTTAACCTACCTTTAGAGAGGTACTTCCCTCAGGGTTATTATAATAATATAGGTTACTAGCTGACTCGGCAAACGTTGTTTTGCAAAAAACCATACCTACCGAATATACATACATAATTTCATGAAAATCAGTCGAGCCGTTTCGGAGGACTTCGGTAACAAACACCGTGACACGAGATTTTTGAATATTAGACTAGATAAACCTGTGTTTACTAAAAAAATGGATTCTATTCTTCATTGTTTTACATAAATTAAATAGAACTTTAAGTGCATGCCATATTCCTTTTGTTTTCTATGCTAATTAGGTTTTATCCTGTAAACTGAAACTCCGAATTTGCAATACCTACTAAAGACTATCATGTGGCTGGTAGTTCATCTAATGTTAATCCTTGGTTTCTTTAATTTTTGTTATTAAGTAGGTACTTTCCTTTAAAATATTTTTCTGAGAATTTTTCTTTTGAAGAGGCTATTTGAGAACAGAATTAGCCGCCAGCGCACACTCAGCGCGTTTACGATCTCTTCCAGTAAACAAACGCTACTGTTTCGTGTTTACAGAGAAAGTTTTGTACAATAGGGTCACCATGTAGGTTCAGGAATGAGGGAACTGTATCGTCACGGCTTTTGTATATTTCTGGAGGTGTATTTTTGGTGGTTTCTAACAAGGTGCGGCATAACACCCAGTTTTCCACCTTCCATGCGGGTGCAGAGATGTGGGGGTTCAGGTTGTTGAATCATCCAGCTGCGTAGTAAAACTTGGATTCTAGCAAAAGGTTGCGATATGTGAAAGAGACTGCGCTCACTGTCCTGGCTTTTATACTGGCTGAAAATGATAAGCTTTCAGTATGCATGATTACGTTCTTGAATTACGTATAAGCTTCAGAATTAGAAGAATTTGGAGTGCTTATTAAACGACTCCGCAGTTTAAAAATAAATAACCTCAGAATAATGGGAACAATAACGGGCCATTGCTACCTTTTTTTAAGAATGATAAATCATCATAGGACTCCTCCCGCTCTAGGCGGACCAAAAGGGAGTGTCAGACTCTTACTGACTAAAATCCGTGTTCCTCCTAATGCCCTTTGTGTTCCAGGGCCGAGTTGTGTCGTTCGAACAAACCCTGGCAGGGCCTTGCTCCCCTAAACAAACATCTATATAAAATACCTAGTTGTCTCGGACAGGCCACTCTGCAAAAGGTTGCTTTGGCATAAAGGAACCAGCCGCCCACGAATACTAGGCTGTAATTTTTTAATGTGTATGTACAAATCTTTGAAACGGTGAGGTCACTCCGCGAAGCCTGTGAAACCTTCAGGAAGCTGCTGTGATTGGCCGAAGCTAGGCTAACTATGTTAGCTAGAACCTTCAAGCTCAACGGATCGAATGGGAAATTGTAAGAAGTTTCGGATCGTCAGACCAGAACAACTTAGTTAACAAGAAAATACTGTTTGCATTGCCTCACAGTCTGCCATTTCAGGTGCTGGCCGTCTTGATCTAAGGATAAAATGAGCTACTAGGTACAAGCCTCTTAATGACTCATCTACCTATGTCCATTACCTAAATATGCTTCAGTTTGATTTCATTTTCATGACTTGACATACCTACCATACCATACCCATTTACAATTTTAAACAGCGCTGTGGCTCTGTCTCGCACACGAGTCCCAGCATTATGCTAAGCAATGGCCATTTCGCACGAATGTGACGCATGTCTTCCCAATTTCGTTATGCATGGTATGCGTTATGACAACTACTTGGCGCAAAATAAACTCTTTTTAACCCTAAAGACAAGTGTGTATGTTTAATCGTAGCTCCTAAACGGATGAACCGATTTAGATTTCTTTTCTTTCTTTCTAACATTTAACCCCAATTTCATTAAAAGTCATCCTCGTCCGATCTTTCCAGCAGCACATACGGCTCCTAGTGCGCCGTTTGTCTGACAGTGCATCCGGCGCAGGAGTGGCCGCTGACAGACAAACGCTCGCAGGAAGACCGCGTCGTTAGCGCTGTCGTCGCCCCAGCACTAAACTTAAATAAAACTCCCGCGCAGCACTCGGGTAGCTCGGCCCTCGGGTAGCTTGCCAGTGATTTTTCACTGCATAGAATACTTGTTCGTAGTTTGTTTTAAGATGGTTTTGTAGTGAAAGTTGTTGTGATTTTGAGAAAAAACGGATTTCAAAATATTTTTTTTATAATTACAAAGAAAGAAAAGACACACCAAATTTATAAAACATTTACATCGTGTTGGTAGAAAAAAGATCAAAAAGGCTCACAAAATTAAGTTAATATACCTAACTACGATTTTGTATTAAAAAAATCAATTGCAATTTTTCCTTTCTACCAAAACAATCTGGAACTGGAAATGGTAGAATAGACTGTAAATTACCTCTTAGTTTTCTCAGAACAATTTGAACCCAAGAATTAATTTCTTAAGTTTCGTTTTGGAACAAATTGTCTCCAAGAATACTCGTCTGACGACCTAGACTCGGCGCATACGCACGTAGGTACATCGACTATACTCAGTAAGTCTTGATAAATGACCTGTTGCCACACCACACATTAATTCTTTGCATTCAATACCCAAATAGACTGCTACATTAAACAACCTATTAACTGGTGATTTGTTTTATTTTTTAACCGAACTGTTTCTTAGCGAGCGTGGGATGATCTGCGTACGCGCCGAAACTCCACCTTTTTAAACCCATCTCTTTCACACTTGCCATCTGGTCTCTAGTCAGAATGAGAGAAGGATATGTAAGTCACGCCTACATTTTAAAAAAGCTTTTCTCCAGACTGAAAATATTAACAGAATATCTAATGATACAGATAATAGTATAAAATATTATGAATTATTATGTTGTTATGTTTCGCTCGGATATCATTCGACAGGATTGTTTCGAATAAAAAATAATGGGATGATAAAAATAAATTAGGTCCGTGAGATATTTTTATTTTAAATATTCGACAGTTACATGGTTCTTTTTTGAATGGCGCATGTTCTAGATGTATTATAACTGCTTATATTAAATTGTATGTCAATAATTCTTTTTATTCAAAAATATTTTTACAAAAACTTTTTAAAAGAAATATAATTCTCTTGAACGTGCCAGCCAGTGCTAGATACGTTTTTTTATGGGATTTATTATTATTGTTATATCTAAGGTTTCCTTTAAAAAAGAAATGATATTGATCAAAATATAAAGGTGTTTGGTATGACAAGTTAATTTAACGCTATTATTTAGCTAAAAGTAAGTTTGTAAGTAATCAGTTTCAAGTAAGAAGTGTGTCTGAAAAATACTTCTTTTTTTCAGAAGAAATACAACTTTTCTATGGCTCCGTTCCAGAAGCGACGGCGTCAGAAAAGTCGTTGAATTCTACAAAATTGTAAGTAGTACCTGATTCTTTATACAGTCCTAATTCTCGATTGTACTCAAAAAGATTAAACACAATTTTTTATTAATGCACACCGGCGAGCGTAACTACATTAATTTTCACACTTGAGGAAAGTCTATAAGTATACAAAAAAAAAACTATTTAAATTATAAACTAAACAAATATATGTACATAAAAAAATAAAGAACGATAAGACCGCCATTGTACATTGATTATAATAATAAATAATAATAAATGTTTATTCACAAGAATTACAGATAATAAGTACTTATTATATAAAACAGCTGTTGCTAAATCAGTACAAAACAATGTTATAACCCTGCCTCTTAAACTAGGATAATCCTGTATTTTAAGAGACAGTAATTAATATTAAATTAAAACAATTATATGTTTTTCCTGTGCTTAATAAAGTATATAATAAGAAACAAATCCTACAGTAAAGCCGAAACCGAAAGACGTCCACTGCTGGACATAGGCCTCCCCCAAGTATCGCCACAACAACCGATCCTGTGCGTCTCGCATCCATCGGCTACCCGCGACCTTCTCCAGGTCATCGGTCCACTTTGTGGGTGGCCTACCGGTGTATATTGTGGCAGCCGGATCCACTCCGGGGATTCTTAGCACCCCTTGCCTCGCCGTGACTTTGATCGCTACTGGAGTCAAGGGTAGACGGGCTGCCGGGCACTAGGGGCCAATTTTTTTGTTGTGTCGTCATTTGGGGGTTTTGCCATAATCGCCAAATCGTTTGCAATTCGTGTTGGCGAATTGGCGATCGCTGTGTAGCTGTTGCATTATACCTACAGAGAATGCTGCTGCCCATTCTCAAGTGAGTCCCTTAGTCACCTCTTACGACACATATGGGAAGTGATGGGATGTTGCTATTTTGTTACGTCCGACACCATACAGAATCCTTTATTTATGTGCAGTGCCGTAAATAGCCTTTTCTGCGCCCTGTGCGAGCTTCTATAACTGGGCCCTTGTTTTTTTAGATATAATTGTATAGGCTTACTTTAATTCATTCAGGGTTATAAAATAAAGCACAAGAACCTTGGTGTTGTTGCACCAACTATCTAATTTTTTGGAAAAAATCTATTTTTTTAAAGAACTATAACTGATGTGGCCAAACAAGCTCACGAGCTATTTAAGTGGACCCTTCGCCCGCCCTGATGGTTAAGATTACATTTTTGGGCCACTTTGGTCTTCATAATAAAATAACACCCTGCAAAGTTTCAGTAAACTGTAAATTAATTTTGCGCGACGGTTTGTCTAATTTAACAGACGTTTTTGATGATCATCAAAAACGTCTGTTAAATTAGCCAAACCGTAAATTAATTTGCGCCCCTAGTGCTCGATCGAGCACTAGGGGCGCAGCGGGATCTTATCAGGAACAAATCGAAAAAATAATAGTCCTGCCTGATCTGGTCTTTCTTGCGCCCCCAGAGTCTACGCCCTGTGCCTGGGCACTGGTGGCACCGCTCTATTTACGGCACTGTTTATGTGTCATGCTGACGGTAAAATATCCCATTGTTATTTTCATTAAAAACCTCCAACGAAGGGTTATCCCGTAAAAAACACTATTACATAAGTATTGGTGATAGTTTACCAGTACCAAACTTTTTATTTTTATGTTCTGTATTTAGTAATTTCCAAATATGTTATTGATAAAGGTTGACCGAAAGCTGGTGACTGTCGCTGGTAGCCGATGGATGCGAGACGCACAGGACCGGTTGTTGTGGCGACACTTGGGGAGGCCTATGTCCAGCCGTGGACGTCTTTCGACTAATATAATGATGATGAAGGTGAGTTATATTAATATAGTTAAGAAAAACTACAGACCTTAGGGGCAATTCTCGTACTTATAATAGAACTTTCGCATTCGCGTCACTGTCAATCTGTCAAAATATAGGGATTGTATATAGAGGTTTTTGATCGTTGCACACGTTTTTAAAAAAAAATGGCTTGCAACAAAACATTTAAGTATTTGCTACGACATATCGTAGCCGCGTAGCGATCGTAGCATCGCTGTAGCAGATCAAAACTTAATTTTTAAGTACCTACTTCTGCTATACTAAGAGGAAACGCTGGCGGCGAGACTTTTTATGTAAAAAGTCAAATTCGAGGTTTGGCTCTCGACTGTTTTCTCCTCCAATATTGGACCGATTTAAGAGATATTTCACAAACTGAATAAGAAGGATATATACTGTGTTCATATGTTTTCTTTTTTGATGATATTAACCGTATAAGCACTAGAACTCTCAAAAAATGCTCAAAATTGACAGATAAATCGCTGTCAACAAAGCCTTAGTGTACGTAGACACACAGTGATACAGTATACATTCTTCTTATTCAGTTTGTGAAATATTTTTTATATCGGTCCAATATTGGAGGAGAAAACAGTCGAGAGCCAAACCTCGAATTATGACTTTTTACATACAGTCTCGCCGCCAGCATTTCCTCTTAATTTGTAAATATGTACATATTTATATTTTTTTTTATACCATGTTGCTATGTGTGTGTGATACTGGATTAATTTTACACCGCTATTGTAAGAATATTCTTCAGTTCTCTAACGATAAAAGTGCAGAATACAATGTTCAAAGCAGATAATCGACTTACTGCTAGCGTATTAACGGCAAATTATAAGTATTGAGTCTCTGTTCTTAGATTTCGGTTACGAGATTTTGAGGTTCGTCTGTATAGCTTTATTTATTTAGAAGACCTTTATAACATATCTAACCCCTGACATTGAAAAGTTTACATCAATCTTATCTTAGTCGAATTTGTTCAAATGGTAATTTGTATGCCAATACTTTTTTTTATTCGAGATGGGTTTGTCTTGGTCTGAGATGACAGAGACAAAGTCTACGATGGAGCGAGCTTACCCAGAAGGTGCCTGTTCACTCTGACTGCGGTCCGCCCTATCGCTCTATATACCTAAGTCAGTGGTTATATTTCTAGTTCACCTACATAGAATCAAAACATTATATTGTTTACATTCAACATTCCTACCTGTGATTCAGTAGCTGCACTGAAGTAGCATAGTGTTTACTGCACGGATTGATCAACGATCTCATACCGATAAACAGAATTCTCACTTACACACTTATGCGTTGAGAGATGGCTTGTTAGAAAAACTATAGACTACCTAGTAAAGATGAGAATGCATTGGGGATTGTGTACATTTTGTTCAATAGTGTATTTTCTTACGAAAAATTCTGATTTGTTTATTCTGCAGTAAGATAACATTTTTGGTTTATATTTAACTAGCTTTCGTCCGATGCTTCGCTTCTCGAATTCGAATTTTGGTACAGAGATAGTGTCCCATTTATCTCTGTACCAAAAGTCATCAAGATTGGTTCGATTTCTTCTTCTTCTCATGTGGGCAGTATAAGGTCTAACGACCCCACACACCCGAGTGTCAGAGTTTCCAAACTGCCTCAAGGGCCCCCCTGACATGATTTATTTTTGATGACCGCCATTTGGTGGCCGGGACCACCAGCATGATGTGATATTTACAATAAATGTAGCAGCAGCTCGACGGCTACGTCGTAATGCAGTCTTGAACTAGCCCTTCGGGCGACTAGACGGTACCTTCGAGTTGCACACTTACTGTTGAATGAGTGGTTTAATCTAAACCTCAAAACTATAACAAGTGATTCTTGTGAACATCACATTGGCGTACGTGCCTTCCGAAGCACGGAATCATCTTTTTATCAGACAATCAGGTGATTTAAGCCTAGCCAAACTGGAACTTTACAAAGTATGCTTCCCATGGGAATCAAACCCACGACCACGGAGGCAGTTAATCAGTTCGGCGATGAAGTGCCTAACAAACAAAAATTTAAAATTTTACTTAGGATGACTAAATCACTCGTGTAAATAAGCTTCTATTGGTCCGTGAATATGCTACCTATAGCATCTTTGAACACCATAGGCTACATTTTATTACAAGTCAAAGTTCCTCAGATTAAACTAAAGATATAGTTTATTTTAGATTTTATGTAATTTTCAGGCACCGAGCACGCAAGACAATTGTTGTTTTCAAAAACGTTCCGTTTCACGTTATTTTAATTCATTACTTTTGTTAAAAATCGAAATTAACTTTCTTTTTCTTCTTTCTTTATAAAACGTTGCCCCACACTAGGAATTTCTCCTGTATCGTGGGTGCGTTCACAAACATATAAATACACATACACAAACAGTCAGACCCAGAACAACTATCTGTAGGCCATACAAATATTTGTTCCGTGCGGGAATCGAACCCGCGACATGCAGCGCAGCAGCCAATCGCTCAACCACTGCGCCAACCGTGCAGCAACTAAAATAAAAATGGCCTTTATTTTGTATTTTTGAAGTGAAAACTTCTTTAGCGGCGTTGAGCACTTTTTCTGTAATGGGTATAAAATCTTAAACTCGCGTCAGGACACGTGACCTGATCGCAAAAAGCGTAAGACGGACTCGCGTCAGGGTCACGTGATGCGAAAAAGCGTAAGATCGAGGGGAAGGGAGAGGAACTAGTATCTCCCACTCTTTCTACCGTGCCTGAGTGTGCTGCTCCGCTTAGGCGGCACAGGGCGCTTGCGCGAATGTCCGTCTGTGTTTATGTACAGCGTGCCACGCGTATCCAAGGATACGAAATTACAGAATTACGAAATTATGGATGAAAGTTGATTTTTCTAAGAGATAAAAATTAATGTAATATATAAATAAATAACGATATAATATTATGAATAATAACATGTAAATTGTCATATTTGTGTACGATAGCGCAATAAATAAACATTGAATTTACCTCATAAATGATAGTATTTTTGTACTTATAATTAAACACGACGTTATTTTTTGTTGTTTTTATGGTTCGTTTTGTTTATGTCAGGAACTGTGTCAAGATTGACATCTGTCACTGACAGTCGCTGTCGCGGCCACACGTCAGTGTCTTTTTGTTTATTTTGTTGTCGGTGGTTTGTCTATGATGTGACCGCGACAGTAAGGATGTATTATTTACATGTTTTCACTTCTGCCGGCACTCCCGGAGTGCTACCGGTGTTTTTTTTTTTATCATTTTACTAACAACATTCTCATAAATTCTGTATTTGCATCTTCCCTATTAAAAAACTACCATTTGGCTTCAATCGGGCATTACGGTCCTTGACTGGAGAAGAATCTTTTTAATTCGACTTTGTGTATCAAGCACACAAAAAGTTGAATGCCAGAGAATGCCTCGGGGTCTGAACATTTATCTACCAACAAACTTATGGGTTCTAAATTCAATTTTTCTATTGACAATTCCAGAACGAACATATTTATCAGTACCTGTTAAGGCTAATCATATGCTTAGATTTCTTTTATAAAATAAGGCTGATTATGCTCGCCTTTGTACATGAACGTTTTTAATCACTGTAAATTATTATGAGTTGTTATGGTGTACAATAAAGAATTAAGAGAGAATTATGTTAAAGCGTGGAAACATCTAGGTATGCATGCTTCAGTAAACATCGATTTCGTCTGAATACAATGTATTTTGTACCTAATGCTGTAAATTCTGGGTTAATTATTAAACATAAGTCCTGACAGCATTGCTTATTTATAGAAGAACCCGTATAAAGCAGAAATAAAGGTCCATTTCTACTTGACTGACTTTATCTGTATCCAATTAAGGTCACCTCACACTTTATTTAGGTAGTTACACAGACCTCCTCGAAAGAAATCTTGACACTCTTTTATGACAGATTACTCGTTCATTAAGCTAAAGGAATTCAATTTAAAAATATAGACTTGGTTACATGAGTATAACTTAGTCACAAAGCACGAATATTTTTGACGTATAGTAACGTAACGTAAAGGGTTAATATTTGTTTGAATTAGATACTATATTCATATTTTTGAAGTATATTAATTGTGTATGTCCCATTAAATTAAACCAAAATACTACAGGGTTGTAGTTTTTTACATTTAAAATTCACTTACGTTAACGTTACCCTACGTCAAAATATTCGCGCTAGGCCTTCAGATGTTCATCTGTTTCCGAAAGTTCGTACGTAAGGTATCGACATTACCTCAACGCGAAAAAGCCTCCTATTTTAGTTGAGCAAATTTTTGAGATTACCAAAAGTCACACGAATAAATGATTTGACTTTAAGTAAAAGCGGATACTTCAGTGGCTTCCCATCGCTTTCTTTATGAGAATAAAGTGATCAGGCGTGCCTAAACATGACTTGGAGATTCTTTGGTATTTATTTTATTACCTCATTCTTCACGGTTTTTCATTTCGACTCGGTTGTGATTTCAATTTTTCATTTCTCAATTTCAAAAGTTACTGCGTTTTTCTGTCAATTTTCAGATATGATTCAGACATACATACACTAAACAAAACCTAACTTTAACACAATACATTTTTTATCGACCAATTTCCAAGAAACAACTTTTGTTTTTCAAAACTAAGAGAAAAAATATCTGCCGTTTAATATGTTTTGTCTGCATAATTAACGTTGTGAACAGGTAGTTAAGGGGTTAAAATATGGCCAAAATGCACAGCTACAGCATCTTGAATCAAATACAACTTAGACTCAACAAAAACCTCTGGAAAATCTCACCGATCGAGTGGGTTTGAATAGGTACATAAGGTCAGAGTTAAATCAAAACGTACATCGTCGATAGCATCGGTACATCTCCAGGTAACGCCGGAGCAACAAACAGTGCAGTACATAATTCAGTTGAAAATAAATAAAGTGCTGCGGGAATAAAAGCTCCGCGATTGGGCGGTGGGCGGGGCGGGGCGGTGTCGGCGCGGGCGACGCGTGTCGACGACAGAAGCGTTCTCCTCGCGCCGCCGTCTGCGCGCGCGCATACCTTGATTAACGCACAGAAAACTGATTTATTGTGTCGCGTTGAAAAAATAATCGGCCGCCGGTGAAGAAATGTGATGGAGGGACAAGAGTGGCGGGGTGAGTGGCAGCAGCCGCGCCAACTCGACGGTCAGTGAGTGATGCTGTGTGTCTGCTTGTCTTTTGTGCCGAGTGACGGAGTAGCGAACAATAAGAGAAGTCCTGGCTCTGAACCGGTAAATTGCCAAGTCCTGACGAGAGAGAAAGGGTAAAGTTCAGCTCGGTCGAAGTGAAAGATTTAGTTTCTTGAAAAAGAAAGAAATCAAAATTCTATCTGTTTTCTTGTCTTGTTCTTCCTTTAATGAGAATATAAACCAAAGTCCGAGGTCTGGCTAAAATATTGATTTCCATTCTGTGTTAAAGATGTAAAATATTCAGTGTTGTGCCATTTGTGAAGATTTCTCTCAACCGTCAGTGCCATGGCAATTTACATAGGTATTATATTTTTTATAAATTATTGAAAAACATGTAACCTCTTGAGTGGACCCTCCAAGTCGCCGGTACGAAAGACATGCTCTAACTTTTTGCGTACAAAATGACTTGCATGAATTTAACCACCTACGTAGAAGACATCTGCACAGATGTCAAATTCCTTACATTTTCAGCATTCCATGATGAAGGTATTATGTATTTCTAAAATTTTGATTTTTTAAACTCTCGCTTATCATTTGTGCTTAATTTTTAAAGTGATTAGTGTGAATACTAAAATTATTTAATATTCTTTCAGTAATTCTAAAATCCAAATATGTACTTATGAAGATATTTCTTAGATCACAAAAACAAAGTTAAAATCACTTCTTAAAAGTAATTTAAACTAACCAATGTTATTTGACGAAAAACTGTCCCAGAAAACTTTAAAGAATTTTCCCAATTTTTAAAACAAGTGCTTATTTAAGTCTCTGCCACCAGTCCAACAATAGCTTGTTTGAAAAATAAACTATAAAAATATTCCATTTCACAAAAAAAAAAATCAAGTCAAATCCTACACTAAAATAACTCGGTCTTTTATGGCGAAAAATAAGCTCCTCAACAATTTACGACTCCTGGTATCTGCGACTCGAATTCCTCGCGTTCCCACCGCTCCTCCGTGATAGTGTTCATTCATCTATCCATCACCAGCACGGCTGCGATCGACGCCAGCCGACGATTGACAACCAGCCATGTCGCACAGCTTTCAGATCTTTTAGCCTCATCTTTTTGTCTCCCGAACATTTTCTGACTGGCCTTCTATATATTCGGATTTCAGAGGTTGAAACGCAACATCAAAAGTTTCAGCTCAAATGATTGAACGATTGTTGAGTGAGGACTGTTAGTAAAAAGAGTACCTAGTAAATGTTTGCGGGAATTGTTTTTGAACTGTTTGAAAATAAGTTATTATGTAAACGGCGATAGTTGCACGTGTTATTGCTATTATATTTTTAAGATACTTGTTTTGAAAGCAGAAGTGTTTTCTAATACAAGTAAAACTTCTACTATCTATGGGCTTAAGTTTTTGTATCCAGTCATAAAGTCGGTTAAAACTCCTATTTACATATTTTATTCAAATTAGGTAACTAAAGCAATGTGTCTTTTTTCATAAAATTTTATCATCTACTTTTTAGTTCGATTACATTTCATAAAGTACATGATACAATTCATTCAATACCTACCAATCCTCAATTTTATAGGTGACCATCGCACATGTTCCATATTCAAATGTTTATTTTCGATATTCAGAGACAATTTTATGAATGTTTTTAAAACAATAAACCGAGCAGCATAGAGTCCAAAACAAATGTCAATCGAGATTGATGACCCTGCAGGGGTGGCCACATTTTTTGTGGTAATTAACCGACGCCCGGCGGACGTGGAAAAAACTTCAATGCTACTTGACTTGAATACTTCCAATTCGACCGTTTTGTTATTTCAAAGGTTACTAATTACTGTTAGTTTTTTGGTTCCGTGAAATTCATAGTGATCAATTTCGGTAATGTGGAATAGTCAAGCGTAGGATTGTTTTTATCTGAAGAAATATTTTTGGGTAGTAAACATTAGAAAGATTTATTTTACCGTATTGCGATAAGTCTGAATGAAACTATGTATAAACTTAACGAATAATGTATTATTTAGGTAGACCATGTAAGAAATCCAGTCCGAAAGACAGAATTTAAAAAAAAAACACAAAACTTTTCAGAACATTTACCTGAAAACTGAATCATTAACTTTTAACAAGACATCATCACTACCCACCTTTTCAGTGGAACATAAAAATAACAATGAATCAGCAGCAGGTTAGATAAATGATTTCCCGAATAAACATCGTTTATAAGAATTTAAAGAAGATATAGATTTTCCGGTAGAACCTATTTATTGTGTCGTAAACGTTTATGTGTGTGACGATAAAATGGTTTGCGTTCCGCTGGAATGTTTTTCTGAGATATCTCATACTACACAATTTATATTGTGATCAAATGCGACCATATCAATAAAAAAACTTTTTTACAAAAAATATAACCGACTTCCGAAACAAAACACTACAAAGTATAAAATAACTTTAATTTGGGACATCGGTATCAAAAAAAACGAAATAACCAAAATACCGACTTCCGTGTTTTGTTTCGGAAGTCGGTTATATTTTTTGTAAAAAAGTTTTTTAATTTTCACTTTTTAGTGGTATCTGCATACCCATTCACAGCGTACCGGCGTGATGTTATGTTATGAAAATAAAATTTACTAAGTGCTTTCGGTGTAAAGATCTCGTCAATTCGAATGAAATAAGCCCAAACACTTGGTAGTTCCTACAAACCGATGTGGAGTTCCCTTGACTCTCTGTCGTCTCCATCATCAGATCTGATCCAAACCTTCATTGTTTTGTAGTATCACCCGATATACACACGAATATTAAGTTTTTACCAGATGCGTGCCTACAATTTTCGAGAGTTGTCCTCGATTTCTCAGGGTCATGAGATCCTGATGTGGTGGCAATGGGACCACTTCGGCAGCATACCCTTTTCTTAAAAAAAAGATTCATCAAAATTGGTTCATTAACGACGAAGTTATCCGCGAACACACATAAAAAAAAATATACGCGGTTGAATTGAGAACCTCCTTCTTTTAAAAAAGAGAAACAACATGCTTCCTTTAACCGAATATTTTAATTACAAGTTATGTACCTATTTAATACTGTACCCACATTGAAAACATTGTTTTCACGTATAAGATGCTGAGCAACTGTTACTTCTTTCTCCATGTGTTGGTTGTCCTCAACGCAAGGGGCCTCGACGAATCATCTTCTCGTAGACTTTCGCAATGTGGTCCTATCTTCGGCGATGTGGATGTGGAACAAATTTGATATGACCAACATAACGAACGGCCTGCGTGTCATTTCCCGTCTACGTTTGTTGTTGTCGTTGATTATCGCCTCTCTTTCTGGCAATGTCGCCAAAACTACTGCCACTTTGCCATTTTATTACCTGAAAACCTATAACTTACTCTTCAAGTCTCCAAAACGAGACATCACAAGCACCCAACCCTACCTCAACAGTCAAGAGCTCCATAAATCTCATAGAATAAAGTTTTTTCGTCCAAGGATACGGCACCACTCCAGACTGTTCGTCACACGTGGTCGCGATGATAAACTGACTGATTATTATTGCAAAAACTGTAATGTAAACTAAAGATTAAGAGCTTCAGGGAATATTGGAGCAGTAGGTTATGAATGAATTACATCCGGGTAGAAACTAGAAGATGAATTGATTTTGGATGATAATGTTTGAAGAGGATTGGTAGCTTTCAGAGGTTTAAAAATACTGAGACAATGGATAAAGAAGACAAATGTATACGAATGATTTTTGCGGGAACCTCATAACAGCGGTATCAGATAAACGACATGAAAAAAAAATTTTGACTCCCACAGGAAATACTAAAGAAACGCAATTGCAATGATTAATCTTGCCGGATATAAGAAAGACCTAGGTAAGGTCAAAAAGGCTCCTATTTCAGTCTATGCTGCGATATGTAACAAAAATAAAATTGTGCAGTTTTGCACAAATGACAAAAATACCTTCTTAAACTTTAAGATTAGACTAGTAAATTCATGCAAATAAAATAAGTCAAAGCTAAATAAATGGAAGCTAAATAGAACAATTTAAATAAAACCTGTAAGGACACAAAATAGAAGCACACCAACAGCTTCGTTCTTAAAGAAACTACTACGTACTTTTTTACACTTAAGCAAATTCATTATTCAATTTTCTATAAAGAATTTAAATGTTTGAATTGAAATTATTATAAGACTCGATTTTTTTGATAAAATAAGCCTGTAATATATTAAAAAACAATATATTGCAATTTGCCTAACATACAGACAGACAGCTTTACGATCATCTAACTGTAGATTTTTTACAAGAGTGGAAAAAATTTAACACGTTGCTGGCCCGTTGCCTTCACGTGGCCCTTATCTTATCTGTAATTTTTGTTTTACAACCCTTACGTCGATGCTTTTTAAACTTGACGTTTTAACATTATCTTGTGCAATTTGTCCTCTAAAAATAAGTTTGTCTAAAGTCATCATGTCTCAGACATCATTTCTTGCGAACGACATTTTTTTCTGATTCATCAATGCTCTCAAAGTGATTTTGTTGTGTTTTGAGTCTTCTTTAACTGTTCTGTAATTATCTGTCAAATCCTGACACTATTTTGCGTTTTATGCTTTCCGTTTACTTGGTTGATTAGAAGATGTTTTCTACTTTAAATTTTAAAGAGACATTTTTGGAATACTCAAACGTTGAGTCACCATTGTCTATAAGGTTTTTTTTTTACTATAAATAGGCACGCGTTTCTGGCAGTCTGTGCGCGGTGGGTTATGCAGATGACATAGCAATTTTAATCACGGGGAACTTTGAAGGCGTCTTATGTGACCTCATGAGGAAAGCCTTTAAAATAATCGAGAATTGGTGTGCAAAACACGAACTATCGGTGAACCCCACCAAAACAGAATTAATAATGTTCACCAACAAAAGAGTCCTTGGACCTCATAAACTCCCAAAAATATTCAACACCGAACTAACACTTAAAGATGAAATCAAGTACTTAGGAGTGATTCTTGATAGCAAATTGCTCTGGAATAAGCATCTTGAATACAAACTCAACAAAAGCACAATCGCACTTTACCAATGCAAAAAAATGTTAGGAAAAACCTGGGGGCTGTCTCCAAAGATCACGCTGTGGCTTTACACAGCTGTGATCAGACCAATGCTGACCTATGGCGCCTTGGTTTGGTGGCCGAGAACCGAACTTTCGACCACCGTCTCCAGGCTCCAGCGGTTCCAAAGGTTAGCCTGTTCTGGCTGTGTGAAGACAACTCCAACTGCAGCAATGGAAATAACTCTACAATTAACTCCCCTTGACTTGTACATACAGCAGGAGGCGGCGCTAGCAGCTATCAGGCTTATGCACTTAGGCATATGGGGCAAGTACCACACCAGTTCACACGCTGGCATCCTGGACCGGGCGATTGAGTACCAGCCTCTTATCGCTGCCCCGTGTGATAGGACGCCGAATAAACCTATGTTCAACAAAAATTATAGCATACAAACAACAGAGGAAGAAAGGGACCAGTCAGGAGTAAATGAAGTACGCATCTATACAGATGGCTCAAAAACTCAAAACGGTTCAGGGGCTGGTGTACACTTCCTAGACCTCAACTTTAACTTTCACCTACCACTAGGCGAACACAGCTCGATTTTCCAATGCGAGTGTGTCGCCATAACACAAGCCGCAACAGCAGTAAAGCGTCTAGGGATACACGACGACGCAATAAGATTCGTATCTGATAGCCTAGCTGTGCTCAAAGCCCTAGGAAACAAACAAACCAACAGTAAATAAATAGCCTCAGAATAATTATAGGGACAATTACGGGTCATTGCCCCCTAAACAAACATCTCTTCAATATAGGCGCCACAGACAGCCCACTCTGCAGGGGCTGCTTTGACGCCGAAGAATCAGCCGCCCACGTCATCCTGGAATGCGAGGCTGTGGCTACCCAACGTCAACAAATCCTCGGAACGGTGAGGTCGCTCCGCGAAGCCTGTGAGGCTCCCAGGAAACTTATGTGCTTCTGGGCAGAGCTAGGCTGGCTAACGTAGCCAGGATAACCACGCATAACGGACCAAATGAGAGTCTAGGTGAGGAGAATGGAGTCCCTACTCTACTCTACTCTACTAGGCACGCGTTTGATCACTATTTCACCTGACGGTAAGCGATGATGTGGACTTCAAGTAGATTGGAATTGTCGTTATAATAAATACGACAATTCTAACTACAGTAGCGATGACGGAATAGCACATGGAACTAGCAAATTTCAAGCTCAGAAAAGCGAAGGTGTAAAATCACTCACAAACTTCTTAATCAGACCACCTACAAAACACAATATCAATCACTAATCCACCGTTGACATGCCCTTTCAAATTCTCACGGCTCACAAACAAACCATCTATTTTGAGTGCTTGGAAAAAAATTTGAAACAAAAAATACACAGGATTACGAGAGCTCATAATGAAAACAAACAATTGGGGCATAAGTCATGATCCGACGGACGGTGGCCGCAGCTGGGAGGATATTCTAGAGAACTGGAATAAAGTCGCAAGATGATTGAAATATGAATGGAATTAAAATTCACAACATGTGGTTTGTAATGAAATGCGATTGAAACTTTGAATGGATGTGTTATAGATGAGATGATTTTTATACTGAATATTATAATCGTGGCACATTCAGCGGATAATAATTTATTGACTTTATCCTCTTTAGTTTGCTAAAACTACAAATTGTAGAATTGATAGGCACAAAAAGTATGGCCATCATCGTGCGTGATATATAATTTTTTTTCAGGTTTTCTTTTCCATTCTTCTCACTTGGCCACTCATTGTTTCATTAATCTTCTTCTCTTAAAACCATTCACCGTTGTCTTCTTCTCTTATACCACTCAACAAATACAATCAAATCAAATCTGGAAATATATTTGTAGGATATTGTTTTCTGTAACTTTGAGAATAGTTCCGAGAGTGAGAGTAATCCCTACGTCGCAGCTAATTTAGATTTTACTCTCACGCACATCTCATGATTTACCAAGAATTTATTATTATCCTTAACGTTTATCCCTTCTTTGATACTTTGCACTTTTGTTGCGGCGTGATGATAAACTTTAAAGTCTTCAATAACAACTCCATTGGATGTAAGATGGTCACAAGAGATTAATAAGTCTTAAGTAACAAATGCTAATTTGATTGGATGATTCTCTCCTGCAGGATTTTTTATGTTCGTATGTTTCTCATTCGTACCTTTATCATTTACATTTGATTGGGTTTGGAAACGTTTTTCGTTCATAATGCTTTGGAGATAGGGTGCCAAACAATTTTTAGATCACTCAAAATTTAACTAACTGTTGTGGCTTAATTTAAAACAAGCTATTGATGCCATTGATAAAATCTGGTTTTTCGTTCATAATGCTTTGGAGATAGGGTGCCAAACAATTTTTGGATCACTCAAAATTTAACTAACTGTTGTGGCTTAATTTAAAACAAGCGATTGATGCCATTGATAAAATCTGGTTGAAAAATAAGCCCACCAATTTTAATGAATTGCCTCCATCATAAAACATTTGTTCTCCGACCATAACGTGTTTCATATCGAACAACGAATCGTATAACTACAATGATCCATAAATAAAAACGAAATTACGTTCTTACTATTCATAATTTCTCATAAAACTATTTGTTTTTGCTATCAATAATAAAAACAGCGTGAAGAAATTTATTAATTTCTGTTTGTTTTGTTAGATTTTGTAGGAAACACGATTAAAATCACAAAGGAATAGTGTTATAATGTATTGTGGCGCTGAAACCGCGTTCGTCTTCGGGACGGCGCGATATAGCATCGTAAGTAAAATAAACAGCGGCACCGTCGTTTGTTTGTTTTCGTAATATTTTAATTTTGAACGCGTTTGTTATAAGCGCTTCGTCTTCAATCTTTGAAGTATCTATATTCAATGTTTGTTTGATTTCAATTATAGTAGCATTTGATTTTAAATTACGGTTCAATCAGGGTGTGTTCAAAATCCATTTTTTATTGATTTCATTGGACAGCTTTATCTTTCCTGCATCTGTTTTTTGATTTTAATATGAAACAAGTCTAAGAATATTGCCAAATGTCTTTTGATCGAATTAAAAAATTACAACTTTGTTGAGTATTTTTTACAGTAATCTGTCTGTTTTTTTTTTTAAACAAAACTCATTACAATAGATATGGATTTCAGAATAGTTTTTCTCAAGTTTAGTCATTGTCTTCAAGTTGCCTTGACGTAGCTTTTGTGTTTGTTTATAAAACCTATATTGTTTTCATAAGGGTCGCAACTGGCGACTCAGGCGCATGAAACATATGATATCGTTAACACGTGTGTTATTGCGGTGCATTGTGGACAAGGCGCCTCTCAACTGTGAATATGTGGCTCCTTCGCTGGAAGGACAGCTGCTAAATTAGCGTACCTGGGACAAAGCTAGGCTAATTGTTCTTCTTTTTCTTATTGGGGATTAAAATTTCTTCTCAATTTAGTGTTCGTGGTTTCTGAATTAAGAATTTGAAGTCGAGTAGGTACATATGTATTTGTGAAACACTATTTAAACAAATTCTTTGCTTCTAATTTTCAATTCAGAACCCGGGGTTTAGTTTTGCTTTACTTACATCGTACGTAAAAGAGAGTAAATTGCTTAGGCTTATACAAAAGCAGTTTTCTATTAAGATTTCTCACATGAAAATTAAACGCTTCAGTTGATTTGCGCCTACGGTTATTACGATAGTAATTCATCAACATTTGGTAGATTACAGTAATTTTAGCGATTATTATATCTAGGGGTGGACATGTGATAACTAACTATTATATTCCTTATACCGTTCTGATACCGTCTCGTAACGTTACATTCCCGTCATGCTACCGTCCCGTGACGTACAGCCAGGATATTGGTAATATCAAGATTTACAAGAGTATCCGTGGATTTTCTTTCACGTCAAGATACGTTTGGACTTGCAATGAGGTTTTTCAGGAACGCCACCAATAAGGTAAACATATTGTTGACGTCAATATAACTAAAGTCGTAATACATAATTATGCGTTTTTAGGGTTCTAAACATCCGTAAAAAACGGAACCCTTATAGGATTACTCGGGTGTCTGTCTGTCCGTCTGTCACAGCCAGTTTTCTCCGGATCTACTGGACCGATTCTGTTGAAATTTGGTATACATATGGATTTCTGTGACCCAAACACATAAATAATATAATTATAAATACATTTTTAGTATGAGGTCAAATAAGAAAATTTAAAAAAAGGTTTTTCAATCTGTATCATGTGACATATCCAATGAAAGGGCTGTGAGGGTTTTAATTTATATTTTTTTCATAATTACAAAATTAATAGTTTTGAAGTTATTCAAGAAATTAGACCGAAAATGACCATGTATTCCCCCTTACCTCCGAAACTACTGAGTCTAAAATTAAAAAAAAAAAATGCAGGTAATAGTTCTCTACCTACAAGTTACAGGAAAACCTATAAGAAGTCTGTAATGTCAAAATAACATGTTAAAAAATGAAATTGGTTCGAAACCCTTTGTACGCGAGTCCGACTCGCACTTGGCCAGTTTTTTTTTAAATAGGTGTCTTGACCTGGCGCGTCAGTGCTGCCACCTGTGGGTCTAGACCTGGTTGTTGTGCTCCATGTTCTAGACAGTTACTATTTTATTAGCGAATGCCATTGTTGAAATGGCAAAATACAAGAAAGTAGCTTCTGCCAGCGGCTTCGCCCGCGTGGTCCCTAGGGAACATAATCCCGGAATAAAAAGTAGCCTATGTCCTTTCTCAGGCTCTGGACTATCTGTGTACCATAATTGAATTAAATCTATACAAATATATAAAGCTGAACAGTTTGTTTGTTTTTTTGTTTGCTTGAACGCGCTAATCTCAGGAACTACTGGTCCGATTTGAAAAATTATTTCAGTGTTAGATAGCCCATTTATCGAGGAAGGCTATAGGCTATATATCATCACGCTAAGACCAATAGGAGCGGAGCAGTAATGAAAATTGTGACGCAGACGAAGTTGCGCGGGTCAACTAGTAAGTTATAAATAGAAAGTGCGGGAAGTGTGAGTGTGAGTGTGGGTGGTAAAGAGTAGTTAATTGTTTTATTAGTTTATTAATTTGAGTATATATTATCATATTTTATGTATAGTTTATACATATAGTTATCTTTGTATTCATTTAAATATTAATCGGGTTTCTCTTTTTTTATCCACATTGCACCTACCACTATAATTCTCTGCATCACTCAAAGGTATGCTGGTAGGCTGTGTGCGTTAAGTATGAATAAATGTTTTCCGTATCACAGTGTCACTTATAACTGTGTCGTCACGTTCCCGTGCCGTCGCCATCTCGTCCCAGTATCGTCCCAGTGACGGTATCCCGGATAAATTAGTCCAATTAGTTCCGATGTCGAAACGGCGCTGCGCTGCGTGTACGCATGTTGTTCCTTTTTCAAAAGATAGGGTTGCTCCGTAACAGCGGTTATTTATTGGTTGGCATTTTTCATTGTGAGTGATGTAATTTACTTAAGGTTGGGATTCTTGTGGGTTGGATGTAAGTGAATTATAATTTGGAAAGTAAGTATGTAGACTAATGTTACGAAAATGGCAAAAGTTTAAAATATGATGAAAATGATGATGCATAATGCAAGATAACCGATTGAAGAAAGAAGAAGAAGAAGAGAGATGATGGTCATGTCTCTAATAATTACCTTAGAAGTGGAATGATAATTAAAAGTTTCAACCAATCAGGTATCAATAAAACTAATCTTAATTACTCATCACGGAAGTATCCAATACTTAAGTCATGAGTAACAATTACAAAAACCACAACAATACTAATGAAGAAACATTCCTTTCGAAACTATTTTTCTCACAGCACCCCTTCCGAGAACGTACCAATCAAAATTTCACCCTGTTCTTGCACTCCCAAGTCTCAATCTCCCTTAGCAGGAGATATAAGTTGTTCAAACAATCGTGTGTGGTAGCCATCATGTCTTAGCTTTGATTTACGCGTCGGTCAGGTCTTCACTTCCCGCCCAGCGTCATAATTTTATTCTGTGGCATGGCATCAATTACTCCAGGCATTGTTTGACGGCTCTCTCGTATATTTTGCGAGTAAAGTATCATCTTTATTGCTGGACTGATCGTTTAGCTAATATGCGTATTGGTTTTGCAGGAGGTTGGCGTAAATATTAATGTCACTTAGCGTGGTTGAAGGTATTTTAGTGTACACGTGAATCTATATACTAATATATAAAGCTGAAGAGTTTGTTTGTTTGTTTGCTTGCTTGAACGCGCTAATCTCAGGAACTACAAGTCCGATTTGTAAAATTTTTGCAGTGTTAGATAGCCCATTTATCGAGGAAGGCTATATATCATCACGCTAAAACCAATAGGAGCGGAGCAGTAATAAAAATTGTGACGCAGACGAAGTTGCGCGGGTCAGCTAGTTTGATAATATATGAGCAGGCGAAGCCTATGGCAAAGGCTAGCTTCTCACAGCGGCTTCACTCGTGCAACGGATTAAACTTGGGATGAAGTAAAAAAACCAGCCAAGTACGTGTCGGACTCTCACAATTAGGGTTCCGTACCATAAACCGAATAAAACACATTTCTTTATGAGAGACCCTTTAATTTTTAACCGACTTCCAAAAAAGGAGGAGGTTCTCAATTCGGTGGGTATTTTTTTTTTATGTATGTACACTGATTACTCCGAGGTTTCCGATTTGTGTGATTCTTTTTTAGTTCGATGCAGTATACTTGCCATTTGGTCCCATAAAAAATTGATTCAGTTTGGTTGTGTAGTTTTTATTTTATGAGCATTTTTGCTTATTTCGATTTCTGCGTTGATGAAAACGTCGTCCAAGTATCACCACTTAAAAGTGAAAAATAAAAAACTTTTTACAAAAAAATATAACCGACTTCCAAACAAAACACTACAAAGAAAAAATAACCTTAATTTCGGAAGTCTGTGTTAAAAAACAAAGAAAAACAAAACCAAAAACACCGACTTCCGAAATTAAGGTTATTTTTTCTTTGTAGTGTTTTGTTTGGAAGTCGGTTATATTTTTTTGTAAAAAGTTTTTTTTTACTATTTGTTGTTATAACGGCATTAGGAACACACACTGATAGTTTCAACTGTCTACCTATTACGGTTCTTGAGATACAGCCTGCTGACAGACAGTCGGACGGACGGACAGATAGCGGAGGCTTAGTAATAGGGTTCCGTTGGTTACCCTTTGGGTACGGAACCCTAAAAAGTACCTATTCTATTCCAAGGCATGGTCTAACTGTTCGCTAAGTTTCAACTAAATCCGATCAACTGTTAAGGTGAGAAGAGATGACAAACAGATAGTCTGATAGGGTTACTTGCGCACTTATATTATTAGTATGGATTTAATTTTAAAGTTGAACCTGGAGGGCCATTTCTTGTACTTACTTACAGGTACAAAATACAACTTAGCTATGAAACATTGTATTCTCCTCAATTGCTACCCTATAATATCAGGTAGAGTGTACAAAACAATATCTTTCTCGGACTCTCAGCTCTTCCTTGGTATGGAAATCTTATGGCCCTAATCGGCATCATCTGCTTGACCTTGACCCATGTTACGAGGTTGGGTGTGTTCAACACATTTTCTCCCACTTTTTAATTTTTTTTTTAAGGATGGGAAAACATCAAATGACTCCTCCCGATGAAGCAGAAGGGAGTGTCAGACTCTTACTGACTAAAACCCATCCGTGTTCCTCCTAATGCCCTTTGCGTTCCAGGGCCGCGGTGACTCTTCCGAACAAATTCCGCAACCACATTGCAGTCCACTCGTTGCGAAAAAACCCTTAAAGTCTGGATATAGTTTTCTAGGAATTATGAATTAGCAATTTTTTAATCAACAACTTCCTTGCCCAAAAAGAAAATAAATTCTATCATATACTTTCTTCTGTAACAATAATCCTTTGCCACCCAAACTTATTCTTGAGTGAGTAATTAAATGTTCCAAAACACATTACTTTTTCCGTGGGACGCGTACGATTTATTTGTTTGACATTTAGTCGGATTCCTCGGGATAAATAAAAATACGAGAATGAATAACTTCGTGATCGGGTTTCTGAACTTCTTTATTTTTGTATTTGGAGAACTGTTTGTAATTAGTGTAGAATTTGGAGAAAAGATGCAAGTAGAAAAGGAAGGAAATTAAAATTATGATAAAGAATTATCAAATTAAATTTTAATATTATATATATGATAGAATCCTTTGACAATTTCGACAAATTGATGTCTAAAACATTGTAGGGCAGATGTAGACAAGAACGAAAGATGAGAGGTTAGAAAGAATGCAAAAGAGAGGCTATAGTTTAGCGATGGGATATAACAAAAGTAAACAAAAATACTAGAATAAAATCGAAACTATTGTAAATTAAAACAATTAAAATAGAAGTATTAAACCTAGTACTTAATATCGCATAAAAAAGTGCTTGAAAATTTTGCTCCAATAAATCTCGCAATTTATCCACATCAGTCAAGCCCAAATATTCGGAAACCTAATAAATACTTTGTCACACAACAGGGCAGGAGTATTTTTAAAAGCTCCAGCTAATGACGTAGCGTGGGATCAGTTAACAGTTAACGAGGCCTGCGACACAAATCACCATTAGCCCTGGTGATGGACCGTGAGTGGCGCACGCGCAGCCGATACGAGGTAACGCCTCGGGCATGTCCGCCTTTTCGACGAAAATATACGAAGGCTTTGGTTTAAATCCTTTGTATAAACTTGAGTAATTAACCCTTTTTAGGGTTCCGAAAAAAAGAGGAACCCTTATAGGATCACTCGGGTGTCTGTCTGTCTGTTTGTCTGTCTGTCCGTCTGTCACAGCCAGTTTTCTCCGGATCCAGTGGACCGATTCTGTTGAAATTTGGTACACATATGGACTTCTGTGACCGAAACACGGACGCGTTACGTAAATCATTAAATTTTTAGTATGGGGGTCACTTTTGGGGGTCAAACTAGAAAATCAAAAAAAAGTTTATTTTTTATTGGTCTGAGTTAACCCTTTAGTGGGCGCGCCTTGCTTTGTAACGTAGGGCGCGTTGGTAGCAATTTGCCGCGCATATTAAAATGCATTTATAAATGTTTATAAAACATTGCAATAATATAAAGTTGTTTACAAATAAAAGCTATAAGTAGTTTTAGTAAAGAATTTCAATAATAAAAAAAAGTTTTCACTATCTCTAATATATTATTTACTGGCTTCTGCCAGCGTGTTCGCCCGCGTGGTCCCTAGGGAACATACTCCCGGGATAAAAAGTAGCCTATGTCCTTTCTCAGGCTCTAGACTATCTCTATACCAAATTTCATTTAAATCGATTCAGTAGTTTTGGCGTGAAAGCGCGACAGACTGACATACTGACAGACAGAGTTACTTTCGCATTTATAATATTAGTAAGGATTATATTCCAGCGAAATTGAGATATGTACGATATACAATTTTAGTATTCGTTCCAGAGTAACTTTGTCACACATACGTTATTAACACTCTATTTCGGTCCTTTAATTTTGCACTATGTATTTTTAGGGCATACCAAGCATATCCCTTCTCTTCCTGGAGGTTCTTTATTAGTAAAAAGCTAGAAATTGGTTATTACAATGATAAGGCTCACGTTTAGTTGCAAAATCTTCTCATAATTAGCAGTCTTGCTTGTCATGGCAAATTCAGCCATTTTATTCAAAATTGTACTAACCGGTGTGGGCGCGCTATGGACAATTTGCCACCGGATGTAAATTGAAGGTGGACCTTTCATTTTTGCAGCCGTTATCGCACTGTTTGTGTTGCAACTTGCTACACAGAAAGGTGGGGGTGCGGAGGCAGCTACTAGGATACTTGACCATGACAGGACGGTGCATAGCTCAGAAAAAAAATACGAATAGTATTTTTTTTTCCGAGGGCGGCCAAATGTTAATAGCGTGTCCATTCTAGGGTTAAATAAAATAAAATATTGGTCATGTAGCTCTTTTTGAAAACCAGCTTTTGCCTGTGACTTTGCTCCCGTGACCTTATCCCACAAGAAATTTGTGTTTCCGGAATAAACAATACCTCCCCCGTCCCTCTCCTTCTTCGGTACCTCTTTATGATTAAAATCAGTTTGGAGAGCGAAATTGTTGATTTTAAAATGATCAGTTTCTACAGATTTAAAATTATCATCACCGTCATCATCACTGCCTTGTTTCACCCACGGTTTACTTAAAGATAGAACTCCTCCTTTTGTCCGTCAGGCTTCTCGATTCGGTCTAGTCCCATTGTTATCTAGATACTTCGATTTACTTTTTAGATTGAAGCGTCTAAATCTTTAAGATTGTCAAACATGAAGAAGAATCCCCATACTGAAATCTTTACCGTCGGAAATTTTGCTTTATAATATTTCTACGCTAGCTCACAGTACAGTAGATAAACAAAACGTTTGGCTATTATGATTCGGAACAACAGTCATAATGATCTAATTAATAAAGTGTAATGGTTGATAGGATCAGTTAACAGCCAATGAGGCTCGAGACACAAATCACTATTGCCTATTAGCGATGGTGCTGGACCGTGCTACTAGCTGCCAGAATAGTTACTAGTCTGGCAACATTGTCTGGCGAGTTTGATTTTAGTTACTATACGTTGGTTTTTATATTAGTACTAGTTTATGCCCGCAACTTCGTATGCCGCATATTCCGTTTTTTCCCGTTTCCGTAGGCTTTATGCCAAATTTCAGCTTTTTATGACCAGTAGTTTCGACTGTGCGTTGTCTGTCAGTCACTCAATCAGTCAGTAACGGGAGAATTTTATATAATTCTGTCACTTTATATCGTGCGTGAACCTTTGTAACCATTACTGTTACAAAAAGGCCGTGTGAAACTTGAGGGTCATACGATTCTATGCTTGATGACGAAGAATTCAAGTGGAAAGTACTTACGAGTGAGTTTACAAATATTCAGAACAAGAAATATCCAAACAAAACTTTTGAGGAATTGGTTGATAGAAATTGAAATTCAATTCAAAAATTCAATTCAATTGAAATTGAATTCAATTGATATCAATAGTGATATCAATTAGGTAGGTCTTTAAAACCTATTTTTTTAAAGTTAAAATGTGTCAAGCACTGTACAAATCAAACTGATCTAACTCTGTTCTAAAGATACAAAATCATTTAGTGCCAGTATTAAAATGAATTCGTCCGATTTATATACCCAATATTCACTTAGGTTCAAAGTAAAATCGGCTAAGATTCGCATTCGCTATATGCTACAAAATCTCACCTATTTCATTGTATAACACACCTTGATGATGCCAGCAACGCCGCAGCCAATCGGCAGCCTGGCCAAGAATAGAAGTTGGCACCTTTCTGTCAGCAATCACAACACTTCGGTACTCGAGCCACAATGACTACCTGGCATTCCTGTGTTTGAGAGCATTAGCGGGAAATGCAGGTAGACCTGATGATGGACATGAAGTGATAAATGAAGGTACTAATGATGTGAATCATTGTGGTGATCAAGGTGAAATTGTATTTAGGGCTGAAACTGTTTGTGTAAAAGATAACAAGAAAATCAAAATTAATTCACTTAAATAAGAATAAGAGCTATTTATGGACCTCAAACGAAAAATTTTGAACTTACAGCCTCTGATGATAAAATAAAAATAATGCAAAGATAATTCGTTAGTAAACTAGGGGCCCGATTCCTGTTTTACACAGGAGTGCAAATGCATCTAAAAATGATGATATAGTTATGAAGATCTAACAGGTTACGAAGAAAGACTTTGTTTTATATTAATATGTATTAATACAACATGCGCAGGATGAAATATTAGCAAAAAGAGTTCCAGATCTTACAGCCGAGCCTGAATTTATCAAATAGCAAAACCTTAAAACATTAGGTGCAGATAGAGCTCACATAAAGACAGATCCAACAACCAACCGTCATAACGTAACCGTAATCAAAGATCTAATCGGCAACATTGCAGAATCGCGTGCCATTACTGCAGATATAGAAACGATCGAGTAAACATTGATAGTATCAAACGAAGCCACGGAGGCATATTTGTTCTCCGAGAATAGCGTAGGAGCAGCGTCGGATTAGTTGGCAGCATCAGTCAATCAGCAGTCACAACAGAGGCGACACCTCGCTTATACAATGCTCTTCCTAGAACACATCTGCTTGCACTAACGTCTGGGTTATTCTAGAAAGGAATAGTTTTGCTTGACTAGGGTTATATTGTTTACCTTTATAACGCTTTTCTGTTTGTTAAAGTCAACTCTTTCTGTCGTCGATTTAAAATTTTCGACAAACGCCTGGTTTACATTGAGCGAAACCTGGATTACATTAAACGAACTAATGAAGATGCTAACATATTTCGTCATTGCGATGCTAATTTGTTTCTCTAACTCTTAAGTATGTTCTATTTTTTTGCTGTTGCTCTAATGATGATAAAATTGTAACGTGTGTTGTTTTTTTTTTAAGCTAATGTCTCATTATTGGCACACTACTAGACTCGAGTAATTTGAATGGTCTAATCGTAATTCACTATAATTGAATTAAGACACAATAATCACTGCCAAATCATTCACTTTGTTGCTCTCTTAGTAGATTCTGATTTGATTGCAAAATCGTGAAATTTTAAAGGAAAAGTTTTGTTAAACTGAATTTATTCACCGATGAATGATTGACGCTGTTGTTTGAATTTGTTTGAAGCTGTTGGCCCTGTAAGTAAGTAGTTGTGTTATAAGTAAGGATGAAACAACACGGGTGTAAATAAAACAAACCTGAAGTTTGAATCAAATTAAGATTAATGGGTTTTTAGATGAAATTGATTAGACAAGATACATTGTTATGTCTATGGAGGGAGAAAATAAACTATGTTCATCATTGAGATCTAGCCATTAGCCATCCTAAAGATATTTTAGCTACCATAGCATCTTAACCAAAAAGTAAAAAACAGCTGAAAAAATAGTACTCTTGTAAATTATTTATTATCATCTAAAACTCAAGACATAGATGATGTAAGCATAGTTGTAGATGCAACGATTTATCTTGCATTCACACCTATTTTAACACTTACCTCCGTCTTTGTCCATACATTTAAAGAATCCACCGAAGTGACGTCTGCCGATCGGCTTGTTAATGAGCCTCGCGAGCAATGTTGACACCAGTCCGTGATCAAAGTGCTCGCTCACTTGCCTCTAATTCGTTAGTACTTCCTCCGAGGATTGTCTATTTGTAAGCAAAACGGATTTCAAGCCGCCAGCCCAATGATTCACTGGATCGTTTTTCTTTGAGTCTGTTTTAGTATAAACAATGTGGCCAGTTATTTGTTTATCGCGATTTCGATGGGGTTAACAGAATATTTGCGGTTTTTTTGCTGAGCTACAGAAACGGCAGCTTTAACACCATATAGAGAGATAGAACATTCTTTTTCGTTAGTAGTTTACTAATATTTAAGGTCCAGTTATATGTATGTACTAGTGATTCCAAATTAAAGTCAAAACTCTTTTTATTTCATTTCATTTCATTTATTTATTGCTTCAAATATGGTAGGTACAAGTTCTTATATACATTATTAAGTAACACACATTTGGCCAATATATAGCAAGCAATAGTAGGTACAATTTTTTACTAAAAATATTAATTACTAGGTAACCGGATTCCGTCAATTTATGTATCAATTAAATAAGTCTGTGCTTTATTGTATAAAATTTACAGAGACACTTTTGAAAGAACTCATCTATAGAATAAAAATACTCTAGTAACAACCACTTCCGCAACGTAACACAAAACTTATTGAATGGTAGTTGAGTAATTGACCTTGGCAAAGCATTGTAAATTAGGGGAGCCATATAAACGCAGCTCCGCCGAAAACGTTTAAGTAACTACTCGAGTCTACCAGCGTACTTTCCCATTGGTGTGCATAGACCTCCCCCAAATATTTATCCCCATATATTACCCTCCAGGATTTTTTTCTCCGAGCCATCTCGAACCAGCTCTTGCAGTAGGCGTCTAGGTCGTCTCGCCACCTTTTCCTGGGCTGACTTCGGCAGCGTCTTCCATCCTCAGACACCCACTTTGTGGAGACTATTGCCTAGCAGTCTCTGAGCATGCAGGTGACGTGACCCGTCCAATCCCATTTTACCCTGGTAGTGTATATATCGACACTCACTACATCTGCTTCGCTAAGTAATTCCTGATTATTAAAAAAACGAATTTCGTATACATTGTATCCGAAAAGTTCTCTTACTTTCAGGAGCCCTTCGCTCCCCACATTTTTATAAACAACAAAACACTACGGTGCCGGTGTTTTAGATACAACGTAAACATCAACAGTCAGAATGTTATGACAGGTGGACTTGTAACACGCCCCTTAATCATATTTTTCCTGAAGAAGAAACTTTTCATATGTATACCTAAAATACGTGTTTGCCCTTCATCGTATTGGAGTTATTGCTGGTAGCAGTTTTTATTTGAAGGCCAGCGCTTTTTGTAGTGTTAGGGACTCTACTGGCATGTGGTTTACTATTGACCATATCTGTACTTTCTGCAACCAGCTCTCTTGCGTAGCGATGGGTGTGTTTGCGTGTATGATATCGACTAATAGGCAGGCACGGTCGCAGTCATATACTTGGGAGGGGGGGGGGGGTGCCAGGTCACATAAATAGAACGTTTTGCACAAAAGAAAAAGGTAGTTAAATTAAAAATACATAAAGTCATAAAACAAATGGGTAACGACAGGGGCGAAATTTTCCCAAGTGTGATTCGAACTACGGACTCGCTCACGATCAATGGTGCCCCATTAAGTTCTCACAGGCAAAACTGGGGTAAATTTGAAACACATCGGATAGGTTACGTTAGTGAATTTTGCAGAAAAGCATTAGTCCGAAGAGAACCTAGAATGTATGAGTGAGCGAAGCGGGCTCGAAAATTTTTAGCACCTTGTCTCTGATACCTCATAGTTTTTTTCCTATGTTTACAAAAATATCCTAATAAATAAGTTTATTGGTCGACTTAAGTTTAAGTTGGAGAACTACGAAATTTTTAGTACCCCACCCTGGTTGATTGTTATTTAAATGTTCGTTATTTGTCTATTTTACACGTCAAATTAGTTGGGGGGGGGGGAGGGGTCATGACCCCCCCCCCACCTCGGACCACACCTGCTAATAGGATCGTTCTATTTTCATAGGTTGACTGGGCTTAGCACACGCTGAGAAAGTTTTTAATACTTAGTCGTGAAAAGCGCAATTTTTCTGGACCGATACAACACTCAGCTCTGGTGGAAATAGATACATAGTTGTGTATCTTAGCCTCACCGCAGCAGTCCATCTGTAGTGGAAATGCAGCTTTAGACGAAGGTAAATATATAAAGAAAAAAGAAGAAAGACAAGAATCTTTAAGACAAGAGTGAATAGTTGCTTCTAGGCAAACGTGCTCCATCTTCGACCGCATCATCGCTTACCATCAGGTGAGATAGTGGTCAAACGTATGCCTATCTACAGTATTAAAAAAAAGGAAAACACGGAAGTGACGCAAAAAGTACTGCGACAAAGTTATCATATACCTCAGATAGAACAGAAGCCAATAATTAATTTGTGCATGTAAAACAATGTATCAGACTACTTATATCACAGCACAATGCTCATCATATCGGTATCTGATAATACGGCGTTTGTTAGTGGTATGAGCGGCAATTTGTAGCGGGCTGGGGGCGCGTAAATCAAAACGTGTCTCCCGACTGCGCCTGCGCTGCTACACACGTGTTGCCACGATGTAGGGCTGCCCTCGTTTGAATCACTTATTTCTAAGTATTGTTAACTGCTTCAGTATAGCGAAGGGTCGGAGGATATAATAATCCCACCAAAAACATTTTCATGGAAAATGTTGCCAAGACGATACCATATGGTTCGTACTGTTAAAAAGTTATCAGATCTCATGTAGAGCCAAGCTTCTAACTCTACACGTCCTAACTCTACAAGCCATAAGTTCACAAACTCTACACCTCAGTCAAAATATATGGCTTGGCCGTTTGGGTTTGTTTATCCAAACACAATTTATGAGGGTTCAAAAAAACTGGCCAAGTGCGAGTCGGACTCGCGGGCAAAGGTTTGCGAACCAATTTCATTTTTTTATATGTCGTTTTAACACTACAGACTTCTTATAGGTTTTCCTGTAATCTTTAGGTATAGAACTATTTTTGCATTTTTTTTCAAAATTTTAGGCTCAGTGGTTTCGGAGATAAGGGCCGACTGGTAATTTTTAATGTCTTGAATAACTTCAAAACTATTTATTTTAAAATTATGAAAAAAAAGATATAACCCACAGTAAGCCCTTTCATTTGACATGTGACACGATACAGTATTTTTTTTTTTTAATTTTGTAGTTTGATCCCAAAAAAGTATTTATCTACGTAAGACGTCCGTATTTGGGTCACAGAGGTCAATATGTATACCAAATTTCAACAGAATCGGTCCAGTGGACCCGGAGAAAACTAGCTGTGACAGACGGACAGACAGACACCCGAGTGATCCTATAAGGGTTCCGTTTGCCTTGCGTTTCGCTTGGCTCGCCTTGGCGGGCGGCACTTCCTTGCCCCCAGATAAGCTGACTACCAAACTTCGCCGCTTAGGAAAACTTCGTAAAGGTAGATAAAGATGTTGATAGATGGCGAGGGAGAGCCCTCGCCATCTATCAACATCTTACCAAACCAAAAAAGATATGGTTGGTTTGTCTGATGAATTACATGAAAAGAAAGGGGCTAAATGATAGCGTGATGGTTGACAGTGGAGAATATATGAAGAGAACATGTGATGCAGTCCACAAGTTACTTGTTCAATACAAGAGCAGGTGATAAGTAAAGTAGAACGGTGACTACACCGTTAGTTAGTAAACTACCACTGTAGTTTACATAGCATTTTACTAACTTCATAATTTTAATAAAAATACGTCCACTGCTGGACATAGGCCTGCCTCCCGTAGTTCCCGCTGCCTTGCCCAGGTCATCGGTCTTTTTGTTGTTTACTTACCTATTAATTCTACTTTATCCTTACTTATGCATTTGAATTATTCTTCTTCAATTGGTACTACGGCGCAAATATTGGTGATTAGCTAATGTTCTGTTAAATATACTGGCAAGTCAAAAAGTAGTATAAGGACTGGCCATCAGCTTCATGTTTTTGACTGACCCAACTTGACCATTCCAAAGTGCCTGTAAATGGTTTATTTGAAATAAAAATTTGAGGTTGAGTTTTTCACAGAGTGAGACGAATTTAAGTATTTGAACATTTAAATATTGCCACACATGGAGACAAATCTGCTATTTCGCAAGGATTATTATTTGACTAAATATTGCCCAGGTAAACGTTTTAGCAATATGATTGAGGGTACGAAGTTCAAATGATAATTATAGCGTCAGTAAAATTGTTGACCTTAAAATATTTCCCAAGGTACTTGGACTGACATTAATCACTGATTAGTAAATCATAAAAGTGTAGATACCGCAGATTTTTATGAAGTTTGCCAATAATTGCTTCTTCTTCTTATTGCTTATTGAGAAGTAAATGGATATCGTAATTAGTTACGTAATGTACTGCACTTTGTGTTGTGGACTGAATTGTTTAATATACTGAGCCACTGCCTAACTGATTTCCACATCAGATTGGCAGTGACTCAATATATAAAAACACTAGTGGACGTCACGCGGTTTCACCCGCGTAGTTCCCGTTCCCGTGGGAGTATGGGGATAAAATATAGCCTATGTTACTCTCTGATAATGTAGCTATCCATTGCTGATAGAATTTTTCAAATCGGTTCAGTAGTTTCGGAGCCTATTCATTTCAAACAAACAAACAAATCTTTCCTCTTTATAATATTAGTGTAGAAAACACTGGTATTCAGCTAAATCTAGTTAGACTGTAATCCGACCTCATTTTAGGTGGGGACAGGCTAGGCAGATGATCATGGTTCAGAACCTAAAGACGGCGACGTAATCATGAAACCATTGCATAAAATGTATGGAAATCCTTAAGTCTTCTCCACTGCTGTTACAACGCGTCGAACCAAAATCAAAACACATCTATAGAATATAATACTCTTAAACTATGTACACCATTAAGTTACAGACACACAGTGACAGAGTTTATTCAAATTAGGCTGAGAGCCAGCTCTTATGAATGTCAAAGTTGAACATAAAGACAGTCCCCCAAAATGAAGACGCGTCGCCCGTCACCACTTCCTAGTGCTTAAGCTGAAGAAGTGGCGTGGCGCAACAAACTCTCCAGCAGTTCATCTGTCTGTTATGAAATTCTAAATGTTGATAAATCTATCTATACATATAAAAATGAATTACTGTTCGTTAGTCTAAGGAGTGGAATTCCCTGCCGGAGTCTGTGTTTCCTGATAGCTACAACCTAGGAGTCTTTAAGTCAAGAGTGAATAGGTTACTTCTAGGCAAGTGTGCTCCATCTTCGAACACATCATCACTTACCATCAGGTGAGATAGTGGTCAAACGCGTGCCTATCAATAGTAAAAAAAAAGTCTCGTTAAAACTCGAGAACGGTTGGACCGATTTGAATAATTATTTTTTTGTTTGGTTTGCCAGAATACAGGGAAGGTTTAAAAACAAAAAATACATGGCTAGGGTAGGTAAGTAGTAGGTAGGGTAGGTAAGTAGGGTAGGTAGGTAGATATAGTAGACGGGAGCGAAGCCGCGGGGACAGCTAGTAGTCAAATAAAAGAATAAGTGTAAAGTACATACTTGATATGAGTATCTTCTGTTATTTTACTGATCAAGTAGTCTATACCATTCACTTCTTGTATGCTTAATAATGTTGTTTGGATCAATATTTATAGGCATTTACGAAAGTTTTATTTTTTTTATTTTAACGTTTTATTTATAAATAAAATAAAACAGGGCTACTTGACATTTCGAAGTTCTCGTTTTACTTAAACTAGTTACAGGTAAACAGACTCATTGAGTTCTATTTTTAAGCTTGCTCTTGATTTATTTATTCGATATGGTATTTATATTTTTTTATTTTCAAGCCCGTAAGATATCGTGGATCAAGTTTAAGGTTACTCCTTGAAAGCTAATTAAATCCAGTTTTTAACTGCAAAGGAATTTTCCGTAAATTTTTCGTGTAGCAACCCTACAAGGTGTAACCGATGCGACGGCGCGGGCGCACGGGAGATTTATCGCGCTCAATCAATGCGGATTTATTGCTGAGGAAGCGGCCAGCGCGCGCCTTTTGTTGCGACTTGCGCCTGCGCCGTATATATAGAACTAACACCGATGTAATTGGCTCTATAAGTTACCTTAATTACCGCCGAACGATTGCTCATTTGTATGTGACGTCATTATTTTTTGAATACTTGCTATGTCACAGCAAGTATTCATGTTTGGTTTCAGGGTACGTGAAAAAAGTAAAGATGTTTTTTTTTCTACTATAGGTTTAAGATCGAATAACCGTAGTTATCGTTTTATATGAATTATGTATGATTTTGAATAAGTGATACTACTTTGAAAGCTTGTGAAGTTACCAAAATATTTTAATAACCTTTTTTTATTATAGCTAAACTCAATTAGGAATGTTTTCTTGCATAGTTTTCTTCTTTCTTGCTTGAAGTTGCTAATCTTTTCTTTACAATTATGAAATTACGACAATATAGTAAATCTTTTTTGGGGTTCCGTACCGGGAGGGTAACCAACGGAACCCTATCACTAGCCTCCGCTGTCCATCCGTTCGTCCATCCGTCCATCCTTCCGACTGCCTGTCTGTCAGCGGGCTGTATCTCAAGAACCGTAATAGGTAGACAGTTGGAACTTTCAAATGTGTATTTCTGATTTTTGTTATTTTTTGTTATGACAAAAAATTATAAAAAATAAATTAAATTAAAAAATAAAGGGGCTCCCATACAAGAAACGTGTTTTTTTTTTCAGTTTATGGTACAGAACCCTTCGCGCGAAAGTCCGACTCGCACTATCACATATTCTAACAAATTCCAAATCCGTAATTGGCTTTTCACGACACGATTTTATTGAGGCATCAAGGTGACATTCTATTGTTTTCAAATAAGGAATTAGACAGTCGTAGGCCTGCTTCCGAAGGCCGCCATCATGTTGCGGAACTTGTTCGAAAGAGGCACCGCGGCCCTGGAACGCAAAGGGCATTAGGAACACGGATGGGTTTTAGTCAATGAGAGTCTGACACTCTCTTCCGCCGCGCCTAGAGTGGAAGGAGTCATTTGGTGGTTTCCCATCCTTTAACCAAATAAAAAGGTCGCCATCATGGGCCTTTTATGGGAAAATCCACGTCTAGCTAGCACAATGCGATTTCGATCGATCCAAGAGGCAGACTGTACCATATTGATTTGGGTTCCGTCGAGCACGTAAAGTTTTATGAAGACAAAAATATCTTGAACTAGTGGACGTCACGCGGATTCACCCGCGTAGTTCCCGTTCCCGTGGGAGTACGGGGATAAAATATAGCCTATGTTACTCCCTGATAATGTAGCTATCCATTGCTGAAAGAATTTTTCAAATCGGTCCAGTAGTTTCGGAGCCTATTCATTTCAAACAGACAAATCTTTCCTCTTTATAATATTAGTGTAGATGACACACAACATGACATCAACTTAGGCTTGATATCAATATACGAGTATATGAAATTCTTCCGTTACTGGTGACTGACAGAAAACGCACAGCCGAAACTACTGGTTGTAGAAAGCTGGAATATGGCATGTAGGTTCCTTGGGGAGTGTAGGGGAGCATTAAGAGAGGCTATCCCGAAATTTCTACGGGAACAGGATATAATGGGATATGCGCGTACAAATTTGCGGGCAAAAGCTAGTGTATAAATAAAACAAATTGACAGTGGATACTAATTATCACCTCAGGTTTCGAACATGAATATTTATTATGTAGCTAATTTAAGCCTACAATAAATTAGCTATGTTAAGGGCATATTATGGGCCAAGATAACAAAGTTTTAAATAGCATTTCAAATAGATTATCGGATCTAAAATTATGAATAGGCAGATAATATAAATTTAAATTCAATTAGAACATGGAAAAACATGAGATTTACATTATTACCTCAAATGTGTTATTTTTATCTCTATGACACATTATGGGCAGGTAGGCTTCAAATATTTATATTTTAACTACGCGACTTCGTGCGCACATATCCCCGTTTTTTCCGTTCCCTTAGGAATTTCGGGAAATCCACTCTTAGTGCTACACTCCCCAACAAACCTAAATGGCAAATTTCAGCCTTCTACGACCAGTACTTTCGGCTGTGCGTTGTCTGTCAGTCACTCACTCACTCAGTAACGGAAGAATTTTATATATTAGGATAAAAGATTTTACATAATGACTCATCAAAATGTCTATTAAATACTTATATATTGCTAAGATTTTTTAAATTAAATAAACACTGTTCTATAGCTGGGCAAAGACCCTATTTCTTCCAGCTATTTCTTTCCTGAGCCGTCTCAGGTTGCGTTTCGACCAGAGTTGAGCGAGGATGCGTAGCGAAAGATGTGTTTGTTAAGGACCAATAAAATTGCTCGCGCTGAGCGAGGCTAGGTAAATGAAGCGATCCTATTGGTTCTTAACCAAGACATCCTGCTCTGCGTATCCTCACACATATCTGGTGAAAACGCAGCTTCTTACAAGCCGTTGCGGCTCGCATCTACATAGGTCGTCTTGCCAATTTTGCCCAGACGGGTCTCACTTGTGGCACCACCCATTATAATAAGGCTAAAGAATCTGCACAACTGCATTCGAAAAGTGTTTTCACATCGTGTCACGGGTTTCGATTTCAGTTAGTATTTAGGCTCGGACGTTCATCATCATCATATCAGCCGAAAGACGTCCACTGCTGGACATAGGCCTCCCCAAGTTTCGCCACAACAACTGATCACGATCGTTGTCACGACCAAAAAGAAAGCAAATGAAATTACCTACCATTTTTTATGAAACAATCCTCATTTCTAGCTTTACTCACATTTTCGCCAATTGAAATTATATCGAATTATCCACTAGGATTTAGATAGTTCTCACTTCTCACGACAGCACTTAAGGAAAGGTACAATAAACACACAACATTCCCAAATCAAAGCTGAACATTTATTAATCATCGTTCTGCTGACAAACGCCATTTAATCTAGTTTGACCAGAAGGACATTCATCTCCTTTAAGTGCAGTTCCTGGTCCCGTAGAATTATTTTGATTTGGCTCGGACGCACCAATTCCTTGACCATCAGTGGTGGGCATGGTCACTGCACCCATCACACCGGTGACTGGAACACCATTGTCTTCGTAGAAACACACGCAGTCCTCACCAACACAGGAAGCTTCATTGTCGTAGGGTATATACGGAAAACTTGGAACACTTTTGGGCTCAAATCCTGGGATCCCAGCGACTTCAACCACACAGTACACAGACGCGATCAGAACAAACACCACCGCCACATTCATCCCGAACAACTGAGCAGTAAAGAATGACTACTATATTTCTATAAACCATTCTTAAGTACGTAAAGTTTCCGACTCAGTCATTTACATAAAGGCCTTGAACGAGGTTAAGGTGACGAAGGTTCTGTACATATTAAAAGATTAAACGTTGAGTAACTTTGTCGAGCCAAGCTAACAAATGGTCGAGGTTGTGTTCGGAAACGTGTTAGTGAAATAATGATGTCTTATTAAATTCACATTACGCATCTTCTTTCGAAGAAATAATTTGTTTGCACTCAAAATTGCTTTTGTGTTAAGCTGACATTTTATTATTTGATTTATTGTGATTTACGTGCGCTTATTTTGAGGAGGCATAATTGATTGATTGGGTCTTAACATCTTTGATTCTTCTCTAGAATAAAATAGTGGGTCTGTGTGCTTAAAGTGGTCTATCCTGATTTCATACTATGGACCAGAAAGCCATTTTTAGGGTTCCGAAAAAAAAACGGAACCCTTATAGGATCACTCGGGTGTCTGTCTATCTGTCTGTCTGTCCGTCTGTCACAGCCAGTTTTCTCTGGATCCACTGGACCGATTATGTTGAAATTTGGTACACATATGGACTTCTGTGACCCAAATATGGAAAAAATTTAATAATGGCGTTACGTAAATTATTAAATTTTTGATATGGAGGTCACTTTTGGGGGTCAAACTAGAAACTGAACTGAAAGGGCTTACTGTGAGGGTTTTAATTATATTTTTTTCATAATTTTAAAATAAATGATTTTGAAGTTATTAAAGAAATTAGACGAAAAATAACCATTCCTCCCCTGATCTCCGAAACCACTGAGCCTAAAATTTTGAAAAACAATGGAGATAATAGATCTTTACCTATAGATTACCGGACAACCTATAAAAAGTCTATAGTGTTAAAATAACATACAAAAAAAATAAAATTCGTTCGGAACCCTTTGCACGCGAGTCCGACTCGCACTTGGCCAGTTTTTTTATTTTAATTGCTGGAAGCGATATAATTTCGATGAGGATAAAAATAATGTTAAAATTTAGGGAAGATAAAGGCGTTCTTGATAAATTGAGACTGAGATTAGAGTACGAAAATTTTGGACGAATTTTCAGCCTATAGAGGCTATAAGCGACATAAATATAAGTGGGGGTTTTTGAAGTTATGACGGAACCCCAAATAGTAACGTGGGCTGAACTTCATTCAAGGTTAAATTCGTTGAAGTATTCTCCAAATCAAGATAAGTATCTGTAACTAGAACAGTTTATAGGTAGGAAGTAAGTCACCGAAAGTAAAAACTTTACAGTTCATTTTTACATACTTACTTAAATGCCTGTTCGCCTGAAATTAGGTGTTTTCTTAAAACGCCTCATTTAGCACATTGTTCTGGTATCCAGACTTGGGAAGCCATTTACTTCTACACTAATATTATAAAGAGGAAAGATTTGTTTGTTTGAATTGAATAGGCTCCGAAACTACTGGACCGATTTGAAAAATTCTTTTAGCATTGGATAGCTACACTATCAGGGAGTAACATAGGCTATATATTATCCCCGTACTCCCACGGGAACGGGACCTACGCGGGTGAAACCGCGTGTCGTCCACTAGTATTTAATAAGTTTTAAAACCGTATTAATCTTACACAGTTTCAAAAAGTTTTTCATCACTTTAGTCAGATGATTCAATCTAGGATGTACGGAGAAAATTGCCCCTCGAAGAAAAGCATTTTCCCAAAACACATAACATATTCAGTTCAGATTCAGAACTCCAGATACAAGAATCAATTTAATAAGCACCAAAAAAACGTGTATTTTCAATCAAATTGGTCCCTAATTTAAACCTTTCGTCCGTGTGACGAATTCGGACATATCCGGCGCGTATTGTACGATCATAATTTGAAAGTTGTGGACCTTGACGGCTGTCGCTGTCACTGACATAGTACACAAGAACCTCGCACTTGCAATGAGGTATTGTCTGTCATTTTACACAGCACTGACTTCTTGATATAATGAGTCTGGTGAATGTGTTGCTTTATTTTTCGATGTGATCAAATCAATTTCAGTTTTATTGATTTAATTAGAAACATTGTAGATCTAATTGCGTTTCCAAGTTAAGTAACAGACATCTTCATTTCTCTATTATGTGATATTTCAGATAGATTGATAGAATAATAACATGTTTTGTTGTACTCCAAAAGTAGTTACACAAACTAAATGGGACAATGGCAGCCTTATCCTGCCATCATTTGGTAAGATCTACATTATTTATAACCTGGGAGTCTTAAAGACAAGAGTGAATAGGTTGCTTCTAGGCAAACGTGCTCCATCTTCGACCGCATCATCGCTTACCATCAGGTGAGATTGTGGTCAAACGTATGCCTATATATAGTAGAAAAAAAAAGAAAAGTACCTAATTGCAATTGTTAACCATTGCATTTTTTTGGGGTTCCGTATCTCAAAAGGAAAAAACGGAACCCTTGTAGGATCACTTCGTTGTCCGTCTGTCGGTCTGTCACGACCTTTTTCTCAGGAATGCGTGGAGGTACCTATCATGTTGAAATTATTATCATATACGAGTACGTAAGTCTATTGCTCCCTTAAAACTCTAAAATCAAATTACTCGTGTTGTAAGACCTTTCTTCTTGGCCAAGTACTTGCGAAAGGTCCCTGTAGGTTGATTTACTTCCGAGAATCAAAACGGTCGTATTTTTTATTTCGTTGACTTAGAAACTTTGTTTTTTAGAGCTCTTAGGAACCATAGACCTACGTATTTGATATTAATTTCAATATGATACTCGTACCTCCACGCGTTCCGGAGACTGTATGGGTATGATCATACGAGTCTGTACGTCAGTCGTGACAGACTGACATACAGACAGACGGACAACGAAGCGATCCTATAAGGGTTCCGTTTTTTTCCTTCTGAGTTACGTAACCCTAAAAATCAATTATTTTTATGAAACTCAAATATTACTTGCAACTTTTTTGTTCGATTATTCACTAGACGAACACCGCCACCGACAGCAAAGAGAAACTCTTATTTTAACATCTTGACGTTTGACAGCTGGGCTGCCATTGTGAAAGTTTTTCAGGCTGCTCGCTATTAATTCTCTGTCTAAAATTATGCGTGCTCACCTAAGTTATCTATATTTCTATATAAATATAAAACTCTTCCGTTACTGACTGACTGAGTGACTGACAGACTGTGCACAAAGCTTAAATGTTGAAGGAACCTTCCTTGGAGAGTGTAGGGGAGCAATAAAGAGCGGATTTCTCGAAATTCCTACGGGAACGAAAAACGGGATATGCGCGTACGATGTCACGGGCAAAATCTAATTTAAATTATCTACTAAGGCACTCCTGGCGTAAAAAATCGAAAAATAATGAACCTATGGGTATCTAAAAAAAAAAAATCAATACAGTCCTACCTACACATTAACATCTATCTCTACAGCAGTCTTCAAAGCACACACGCACAGTCTTGGCAAGTGCATCGAATATTAGTGCAACTGGAGTGGAACAAACGTCCCACCTTGGTGCTGGCTGTCCATGCCATCAATATTTATCGTCGAACAAACTACCGACCCACATTTAATCGATTCGTCTAATTATACCATCTGAATGAATGGGTCTACGGTATTTGCTATTCAGATATGTGATTTACGGCTGGTCATCCTTATTGTCATTTTATTGCGCTGAAGCTGGCAGAAGGATTTTGGCGTGTGAACCGTTCTCACTTATCTGGTAAGCGATACTTATTATTAATGTATATAATTTCATTAGGAATAATAGAAACAAATTCACACTATTTTCAACAATTTCCTCATTTTCTAGTTTTGTAAAAAGATACGCTGAAAAACTATGAAATTTCAAATTGAATTGACAGATTTCTACAGAATACATTCCTGAAAAACATCAGCCTACTGATAATTTTGTTCGCATAATATCTAAACACTTCCCACAGGGCTGCAATAACAACTTAATTTAATCATCACAATATCGAGACCCATTGTCAAATATAACAAAATAACTGTAGGAAATATGAGCAAAAAATTCTTTTTGTATAACATATCTTGTTGATTTACACACGAATGCCACATTAGCGCCTGTGGCAGAACACAAATAACTCATAAACTGACAATTATGCGTTTTTCAACGCGTATGCGAAAAAATTTATCGTTTCCGATTACATGCACCCGGAGACCGACGGTTATTATGATTCCAATAAAAATGTCGCACGATGTTATTATATTGTTGCCTGATTGTTTCAACTGTGGAAATATGTATGACATTAAATTGTCTTTCATACATTTTTAGGAACCCAGGTAAATCCCAGTATAGTCTCCGATAGACCAAAAATAAAACTATAAAAGTACCTACTTTAAATGTAAACAATCTGTTACATTACAAATCGGTTTAATAATAGCCGGTTCAGTAAGTAAAACAAAAATAAACCTCAATTGCCACTAAAATAAGACTAAGATCATTGTCGTTTCTACGCAAGTATAGTTTTCATCACCCGTCTTATTTATAATCCTCGTCTTGACAACGCGCGATGAAATTATTGCCGCCATTTTGGATGCGTTTTGAGTTTTCCCGCCATTAGACCAATTAGTTGAGTGAGATGTCCGCGGCCGTGTGGACGCTTTACGGTTTTTATGAGACGTTTGTTTTTTTTTTCTATAGTGTTTGCTTTTATGTGTCCAAATGTGGTTTTTGTTAGTGCGTGTAGCTTGTATTGTTAGTTTTCAGTGCCTTGAACTTTTAAGTACGAGATGAAGAAGGTTGTTTATTTTATTTATGTTTCCTACTTTGAATAATATTCTTATTGCACATTTTTTCTAATAGCATTTAATAGGCCCCTCGATTCCTAGAGCTGGAAATGAAATAATATTGAAAATTGAAAGTTCGGATTTTGTAAATCGGGGATGAGCTCAAAATCAGTCTAATCACGCCCCGGGTAAGTCATGCATTTGGCGACTATTATTTATTTATAAGGTATTTATTATTATTAGTTAATAATACCTGCAACGGCAAGGCGCAAGCAGTTGACGCAGTAGCTGGTGAGTGCTACTGTGCTCTAAAATTAAGAAAAACCGGCCGAATGCGAGTCGGACTCGCTTTCGCCTCAAAGGGCCTGCTGAGGCTAATAAATTTATATCATAGTCTCATCATCTGCTTAGCCTTTTCCCAACTATATTGGGTTCGGCTTCCAGTCAAACCGGATTCAGCTGAATACTAGTATTTTACATGGAGCGGCTGCCTACCAGACCTCCACAACCCATTAAATGGGTAACACGGTATTTTTTGGCAAGACTGGAGTCAGATTTACTGGCTTCTGACAAAGTGACAATCCGTAACGACAGCCAAAGTTCTACAAATGACAGCCGGGACCAACAGCTTAACGTGCTTTCCGAGGCATGGAGGAAGCTCAGTTTATTAAGATGGTCACCCATCCACAGATCAACCTTGGTAAGCGTTGCTTAACCTTGAAGATCGACCTATGCAGCTGTTATTATTTAGCCACAAGATCCTTCTCTCAAATTTATTGCATACTGTATTGTATTAAATTTATTGGTTAGTGATCAGAACAATAACCACTCATGTAGCACTGCACTATTTTGGCAGCAAAGTAGTGCCAGAAAATAATTAAAATTGTGCCCCAAAGGCACCCCATATACCACAAACCTCGATTTCTTTTATTTTTAACTTTGAGGTGTCTTTTCCAGAGCCAAAGTAGCGTCAGTAGGATTGGAGCATTTTGTGCAATCACAGACTTCTTGAAAAGTGACTAGTTTGGATTTTTTTAGTGCGTATGAAATATAGGTAGATACAATGCTCACGAAAAACATTAGGTGGTCCTGGGGCAGTCGGGTAAAAATAGGAATTGGGGGGCGCAAAATTCAAATCTTGCCAGGGGCGCTCAGGACCCTAGCTACGAACCTGCTCAAACTCAGTCACTCCTACAAAATAAGATTATAAAAGTCAATACGGTGGATTAAGTAATAATAATTTCAGTTTTTATTTATATCGAAAGAAATAGGTAGGTATGCAAATTAAGTGGTTGTCAAGCTAGCGCGCGCAGAGCCCTGTATTGTAACCAAGTGCAAGTATTTTTAGCTTTTTATTCTTCTTCTTTTCGAGTCGAAGGTTATCTTCTTATATTGGTTTTGCCCAGAAGGCGGCTACGTTAATTACAGCATCGATAGCATTCACTAAACCCCCTGAAAGTACTGATGTATGGGCACTTGGGGCACTCCTTTGACTTCGAGAGACTGTCACCTTAGGGCCATGTAAATGGTTTTCATATTTCAGTTTTTAGGGTTCCGAACAAAAAACGGAACCCTTATAGGATCACTCGGGTGTCTGTCCATCTGTCACAGCCAGTTTTCTCCGGATTCACAAGACCGATTCTGTTGAAATTTGGCACACATATGGACTTCCGTGACCCAAACACGGACGCGTTACGTAAATGATTAAATTTTTAGTACGGGGGGTCACTTTTGGGGGTCAACCCAGAAAATTAAAAATAATGTTTTGTGGACAATATCGTGTGACATATCAAATGAAAGGGCTTACTGTGAGGGATTTACTTAATTTTTTTTCATAATTTTAAAGTAAATGGTTTTGAAGTTGTTTAAGAAATTAGACGAAAAATGACCATCTCCGAAACTACTGAGCCCTTATCTCCGAAACTACTGAGTCTAAAACTTTGAAAAAAAAAATTGCAGATAATAGTTCTATGTCTAAAGATTACAGGAAAACCTATAAGAAGTCTGTAGTGTTAAAATAACATGTTAAAAATGAAATTGGTTCGGAACCCTTTGCACGAGAGTCCGACTCGCACTTGGCCAGTTTTTTTATCATACCTATATCTAAAATTAAATATGATTTTCTACACCACTCGAAATAGATCTACAGCTCAAATGATTTATAGGATATGAAGATAAGTATATTTGCTCAGAGCAAAATGGTTTGTACCGATGAAAAGCATATTTTATTATCGCTGCTTGAAGTATGCACGATGGTGGTAGGTTAGTTGCGGTACGTTACTCATTTCTGCGGATGACTGTACATTTCAAAATAGTTACTCTTTATATGACGGTTACAAAAAGGTACGGAACATTTTGTATACCAATTGGTGAGTCTGGAAAACTACAGATTAAATTTTTGTGATTTGTCTTTCGTAGGGCGATTTTTTTTGATCCGTTGGTAATTCAAACAATGGTTAAAATTGTGATACAAATTGCGTTAAAATGAATCTGCTGAATACCAATATTCACAGATCCTAGTAGAATCTGGTAATTACTTAGTAACAATAACATATGTAGAGTGGTAGACTTAAAACAGTACCTACGAGTATTTATTACAACACTTGCAAAACATGACGCCTTTCTGCAGTTGTATAAAGTTGTCCTTATATAATTAGCATCCGCAAATTCTTAACCTTTCATTGCATTTTTAAATTGCTGACGATTAATGCCGCAAATTTTTCGCGAAACGGGAGACCTTTCCATTCATTTAGTTCTGCAAAATCTTACCACTTTGTTTCACGATTTGCAACGGTGTATTATACTCGTGTTATTTTTATTATAAGTCTGTGCACTCCACCTGCAATTTCAGCCCTGTCCTTCAAAAACAAAATCTAGCTCATTTCATCGTCTTATTTAGAACCTACAGCGTAGGTAGTCGTTCCTTGCGGAATTTATTCGAAAGATTCACCGCAACCCTGGAACGCAAAGGGCTTTAGTTAGGAGGAACACGGATGTGTTTTTGCCAATAAGAGTCGGATACTCCCTTCTACTCCGCCCTCCCTTCTACTCCGCCCAGAGCGGGAGATCGTTTCTTGACGGTTAACATCCACTGAGTAGCGTCTAAGTTAAGAGGGAACTCTATTGGGCCTTTCTCCATGCAAACGCATTCCGCTGTTTTCTTCGTTGATAATGCTTCTAAAGCAATGAGTTTTTTCCAAAAAATCTAGGTGTAATTAATACGTGCTTTTATCATTTTCTTTTTTCCAATACTTAATTACTAAAAGAATTATGAAAATCAAGAAACCCGAAAAAACAGCCCGGTTTTACCAAAATAGAAGCATAGGTAGATATAGTCTTCCTCTAAATTTAGAAATATATTTTTAATAGATCAGTCCAGTTTTGAAAAAGAAAACAGCGGAATACGAAACGTCTTTTGGTCAACGTTTAAAGGTAAAACCAGCCTGAGCTGCAGTTGTCGCTTTTGCACTTTACTTGATAGGGCGCAGCGCGACGGTCTCGGGACTAGAGTCCCATCTTAAAAGTGTCAAAAGTGTAACGCGGGTTTGTTTTGCTACATTGTAGAGTCTACTTAAGTATGTTAAGATTGTCATAAGTGTAACACTTATATGTTTTGCTGCAGGAATTGTGTCATCAAGCGGATGTCCCCGTGGAGGGTTCGCGCTGTCCCAGTCGCTGGTGGAGAGACTCGGCCGTGATCATGAGCAGCTTCCCGTGCTTCCGCCGCTGCACCATCCCATCAGAGATGTAAGTACAATTAGCCTCTTATTCAAATTAAGAACTGCGACCGACTGCGGGCCCAGGTTGGTCGCTGTAAACATAACCTGGCCAAATGGGGCAGTCTTCACCCTTCCCAAATACAGTGCCAGTGTGGAGCCCCTTCACAGGACATGCATCACCTCTTCATTTGCCCGTCATGCACAACTACCTGTACTATCCTAGATTTGAACGAGGCCAATGATAGAGATGTATAAGTCGCTCAATCTGGTAGAACAAAATTTAGTAAGAGTCAGTCGACACGGAAAGAAGAAAAATTAAGAAAAGAAAGATCAATTGTTTTCTCTAAACGTAATACTTTACGGTTGTAATACTAAAGTCTACATAAAATAACACTTAAGCCAAAAGCATAGTTTCGATAAAACATGCATACATAGTCCACTCGTTCAAAGAAAATCTTTGTACGTGATTAGGCCATCATCTGACTAGCCTTTTCCCAATGAGAGCTATCGCGTTTGAATTCACCGCTAGAGGCGCTAGTGTTGCGTGAGGTCGTAGTAATGTCAAATTTCACTGTTGGTTGGCTTTTGACTCGAGTTTATTCACTTATTTGTTTCGATTTTTGTGAATATTTTACTAAAACAGCCTGACTGTAGCAGATAAGTTACGTTTCTATCGACCACAGCATTGAACTTTCTTTTTTTATTGGAAATATGTATATTATCTCCTTCTTTTTACCATTGTGAAGAGTCCACGTAACACTGCGACACTATTTATGGTGTATTAAATCGCACGTTTACGGCATCATACATATTTTTTCTTCTAACTTTGTTTACATGCGCGTAATAACAACTTTAATCTCATGATTAAGACGATACTCGACAGTGGTGCCAACTGGTGAGTATAAAAACGGTAGCCCGCATTGTGTTGGAGTCTACTTCAAGTCTGAACATTTTGGCTACAAGGAGAGACAGCCCGTCTGACCTCAAAAAATATGTCTTTATATCTCTGTTACTAATTAGCAGCAAATCGCAATACCATGTACCTAAGGGTTAGTCTAACAACCGCGTTGTTTCGACGGACTTCGTTTTTGATTAATTCAAGTGTTCATAATAAATAGAGGTACTAGTACCACTTTGCAATGACAATCTCTATGCTGGTTACCGATTCGCGAAAATTAGCATCCCCATTAAAATAATGTCTTTAAGATAGTATTTAATTTATTTATTATATACCTTATTGTATTTTTTTGTTTTTTCTTTAATTTATTGATAGAATTCAGTATGCGCGCGCAGCACATATTCGCCACTGCAGGCGCTCAGTGAAAGCACATGTCGAGACCCGGGAGTGTCCGCACCGCCGCCGCCGCAGCCACCTCGAGTGCAGGTAAAATATATAGCCCTAGGCGATTATTCCCCATTATGTAGTTTATGAGAATGAGATACCAGAGACTTCCCACGCATGGATTAGGATGCTAGACTAAGGACAACTTTTATATTTGTCCCAATTTTACCCAAAGACCGCAGATAATATACACGGCTATCCGGTTCGTTTTCCGTATTCAAATTCGGATATCTGAACGAGTGTGAAACTATATTATACCAAGTAAAACGGAAACTATAAGATAGTGAGCGCTATTTATGGGACTTGGTTTGAAACACTTATAGGTATTTGGTTGCACAAATACTCGTAAGGACAATTAATTTGGAAGTAGGAAAAAAAACATACATCTGCCAGAAAACCTAAAATGTTTCAAGAATTTGACGAGATACGGTCATTTGTTTTGGAAATTCCGAAGCGAAACAGAAGAAGAAGAATGAAGAATGCCATAAATAATTTCAAAATATTCTGTAACACATAGATCGAGAGTCAATTGTTTAGTAATCGAGATATGAAACAAATGAAGAGCACAAACCCCTAGAACATTTTCTTCAGAAGATAGAAGCCCAATCTTGTAGTTAAAAACCTTAAAATTTCGAGTCGCAATATCTTTTGAGCGACAATCAATGTCAAAAATCTTGTCAAATTCAGGGAAATTATAGGTATTATATACAGTTTGTGACTGCGATGCCAATGCGAACGCTCCTTTAAATAAAATACGAGAATTGCCTTCTGCAGATAGATCAATATACGACATAGGTCCATAGGTCCTAACATTTTGCATAAAAAACTCCCTCTGGCACCTCATCTACATCTAATGATGAGCTATTCACTAATATTCTCCATACTCCCCATTTCCGTACTCAGGCTTCAAACCAAAACGTGAGCCTCCACCCAGCGGTGGCGCGCTGCACAGCGACACTAGAACTAGCCGCACTATGGCGCAGCTTCCACGAGCTAGGCACGGAGATGATCGTGACGAAGGCGGGGCGGCGCATGTTCCCCGCGCTGCAAGCCCGGCTGGCGGGGTTGCTTCCCAACGCTGACTATCTGCTGCTGGTCGACTTCGTGCCTCTCGACGACAAGCGATACCGATATGCTTTCCACAGGTACAAAGAACTCTTTGTTTTTAGATGTCTTGCTCTTTATTGTTAGTTATTTATGCCTAACGTTGTTAGTGTTAGAATTAGTTGAATTACTAACTTATTAATAAGAAAAGTGTAATTTATTATGTTAGATATATAAACAATTCAAAAAAGGGTTCCTAAAGAAACCAATCTGGTAACATCTGGGATCAGGGATGCGCATGATACTGCATCATTATCTCTTTAGTGGATACTTTTTTCTTCTGTCCGGTGTCAATTATTCTGGGTACTAAGGATATAATACATTCCTTACAAATCTAATTACATCGTAACCATAAAGAAAGAATTCCACGGAAACAATATGGCGTCTGTTTATGCTCAAATTGATATCCGCTACGTATCACACAGATCTACGACATGCGTCCGACGACGACGGCGATAACGATTTTCGAAACACCAGCATTTGGGATCGACTATTTGACATTCCAGTTGCGCATTTCAATCCTCTTAGTCAAGAGACTCAGAGTCTGATGAATCTGTTGGCCTTGCAGCTCAAGTTGGGTGGTGGCGGGTAAAGCGGACCCGGTGTCGCCGCCGCGCATCCACGTGCACCCCGACTCGCCGGCGCCCGGCTCCAACTGGATGCGCCAGCTCGTCTCCTTCGACAAGCTCAAGCTCACCAACAACCAGCTTGACGATAATGGACACGTGAGTAAACACATAAAGACACTTAGAGCAAGAAAATTTGCCTGAGTACCTATTACTGTTTCTTTGAAGCCGTTTCAATTCAATATTTGAGTTATTCAGTCTACCTAGCCTTTTCCCCAACTATAATTCTTTTAACAACTATTATTGAAGAGTTTATGAATTCGAAAAAACATGTGATATGTGTCTTTGGCTACGATATGCTGCCAAAGACCTCCACCAGCGCCTAGAACATCTTTTTTATGTCCCTGCAGATAATCCTGAACTCGATGCACCGCTACCAGCCGCGGTTGCACGTGGTGTACCTGCCAGGCGAGGGGCAAAGCGGCGCGCACCGCACCTTCGTGTTCCCGGAGACTGGTTTCACCGCCGTCACCGCTTACCAGAACCACAGGGTGAGTGTGTTACTGTGACGGTGCTGATGCGGTTGCACCTACATGCTACTTGCAGGTTCGTACAAAAAGCGAAGGAGGCGATACGCGTGTCGGAGAGGTAAACCTCACGCCCCAGTCGCCGTAGTAGAAGAAGAGGCCCCGGACTGTCTTCTGCGCGCGCCTCAAAGAGATGTCAATTATGCTGACATCTCTTTGAGGCGCGCGCAGAAGCCTGCTAGGGCCAGTGCCTGCTAGAGTTGCAGAATTGTTCGGAACAGCTACCGTGGCCCTGGAACGCAAAGAGCGTTTGGAGGATTACGGGTGGGTTTTAGTTAGAAAGAGTCTGACACTCCCTTCTGCTCCGCTCAGAGCGGAAGGAGTCATTTGATGCCATTCAAAACAAAAGATCGCACAAAAAGGATGAAAACTGCCTGCTCGAAAGCGCTGGAAAGTCAGCACCAGCTACCAGCAATCGACATGAATGTCAATACTACTGAACTCGATCCTTCGTTGCTGACTGTGCACGAAGTTCTTGCAATGCTAGTCGAGGCACCATCATCGTATCGTTAGCTTTAAACGTTGGTAAACATATGGTTATAGAAATAAGAGTCAGCTTTCTTGTGAGAAAAAATGAATATAAAAATATTTTCTTTTCGTTCTTACAGATAACGCAACTAAAAATAGCGAGCAATCCCTTTGCGAAGGGATTCAGAGACTGCGACCCCGATGATTGGTGAGTTCCATTTTGTACCATTTAAGTTACTAAGTTTATTCTCAAGTTAGTAAGTATGACAAGCCCGTCCTATACAGTCATTCTAGTTTAAAACTGAAGACGGATGATCTATTTTCCATAAAATGTTTAAGACCAAAAACAAACCACAACTTGCATGACTTTCAAAACATTTCCACGATTTATTTCTACGCCATATTTTGAGTTGAGACCATCTTAAGAAATTAACGAGACATTAACGGTCGGGTAAACGTAACCACATTTCTCTCGCCCCACAGTAGGGCTATGAATCAATTTATTTACAAAGTTTTCATGCGACGCTTCGGAACTCATTTCAACAGCCGGTGACAATTTACTTTTACGACGTGCCCATAGAGTAAAGAGTTACGCATGACAGTTATGGCGGACACGGCTCATTTCCCGTTCCCGCCAAAATAAAAAATATGGCCTAACCTAAAAATTTATTGTTTTATAGTTTTCTGTTTCCAGTAAATTGGTTTGAAGTGTGTGATTGGGAAAGATTTAGTTGTGTAGTTTTAATTATTTTCTTCTGGTGTTATTGGGGGTTGCATCCTTTATTTTCTATTTTGGTCTCTCGTCTTACTCAGGCTTTACACACATCATGCAAGAATTTTGCTTTGGCTGCGATTATTATATTCTTAATTTCTTAGACTTTAACGAAAAAGCAGAGTCTAAAATTTTTTTTCATGGAAATTACAAAGTTTTCTTCACAAATCGTAAGATTAGGCACAGTTTTCCTTATATGAGGCAACTAATTCAAAGTAAATAGAGATCAGTACCTAACTCCCGCGCACCTGTTCAGTATCAAACGGTGGGAGGAGGCGCGATCGCTTTAAGATTGATTCTTTCGTAAACATTCACTCCACAGATGTTTATCTACCTACCACGGGTGTGGAAGAATGCATTTTATTGAAATTGTACAGGCAGGTGCAAAATATTTGAAGATTTTGTTCTTAAGACTTTTTTTTTAAGTAGTTATGTACTAGACGGTAAAGTTAAAGAGGAAAATGTTGTTTAGATAAAATGTTGGGCTGTGAAAAAGACGGATGAAAAAAGATTGCATGTAGCGAACATGAGAATGTTGAGATGAATGTGTGGAGTAACGAGAATCGAAAAAGTGAGTAATGAGTACATTAGAGGTAGTTTAAAAGTGCCGCCAGTGACGGAAAAGTTGAAAAGTAACCGCATCATATCACTGAAAAAATAAATATAATTTTACAAATGAAAATAGTCTTCCGCCCTGAAACTATAATTTCCTTTCAAACCTTCTTACCAGTAACGTAAACAACACAAAATTTTAATTAATAATGCAAAGCCCATAATGCTTACATTAAAAATAACCATATTAAAATCCACTTACTCAGCTATAAAATTCAAAAGTACTCTCTAACTGACTGTACACCATAAACAAACACTAAACTCGCGCATACGATCTCCTTGTTTACATCCAGACTCGGTTACGGCCATCCTGACTACTGCATTGGCTACCAGTCGGCCATAAATCTAGCCTGTCAACCATAATTCTTACGGTACGGTAAACTGTATGCGTTTTATGTACCGCTTATAGCAATTGCGTGTCTATGGTCAGCCAATCATGTGGGAAATCGGGTTTAGGTAATGTTTGGTGGTGGGATTCTTCAATGGATGACTCGACAGTGAAGAATTGCCACAGCGAATAATATTAATACAATATAGTGTTGTTTCGTATATTGGCTGTAGAGTAAAGGTACAATCTTTTCTTTAGAACTGCCTATGGCATCTTAGGCACATCACCATATTTTACTGCTCATAAATAAATAAACCGTTTTCATTAGTCCTATTGTTTTACAGTGGCTAGTTGAAGAGTTATCAATTTATCAACCACTAATTAAACACTCAAAGAAGAAAAAAATATGATATTTGGTTTTCCAACAATAAATAATACCTATGTGCATCTGAGATTTCTTCAGATTGCCAAATCGTTATACCCCTTAAAGAATAAGCAACATGCTATAAAAAAACTGGCTAAGTGCGAGTCGGACTCGCGTGCAAAGGGTTCCGAACGAATTTCACTTTTTTTCAACATGTTTTTTAACAATATAGACTTCTTATAGGTTTTCCTGTAATCATCTATTATCTCCATTTTTTTCCAAATTTTAGGCTCAGTAGCTTCGGAGACAAGGAGGGAATTGTAATTTTTCGTCAAATTTCTTGAATAACTTCAAAATCATTTATTTTAAAATTATAAAAAGAATATAATTAAGACCCTCAAAGTAAGCCATTTCATTTGATATGTCACACAATATTGTTCAAAAAACTTTTCTTTTTAATTTTCTAGTTTGATCCCCAAAAGTGACCCAGACTAAACATTTCTCTTCTAAACATTAATAATTCACGTAACGTTTCCGTGTTTGGGTCACAAAATTCCACATGTGTACCCTATTTCAACAGAATTGGTTCAGTGGATCCGGAGAAAACTGGCTGTGACAGACGGACAGGCAGACAGACAGACAGACAAACAGACAGACGGACAGACAGATAGACTGGCAGACAGGCAGACAGACACCTGAGCGATCCTATAAGGGTTCCGTTTTTTGTTCGGAACCCAAAAAACAACAAAATTTATCGACTAAAATTCATGAGCAACTTGTCGTCTAAGTAATTAAAATCAAATGATAAATTATCCGCAGTTCTGTGAAAACTCAATCAACACATGCACAAACAGTTAGAAGGGGACAAAAAATATCATAAACTTTTTTCCTTGTCTCACTTCCTGGTACCATCGATTAATAACTAGGACGTATGAGTGCCATTTGTCTGCCGCTGTCAAAATAGAGAATTAACGCGAAGTCCCAGTAATACGACCCCGCCTACTGGGCGGGCGAGGCTATTATTATTGTTTTTTTATTTGTATCATATGTTGATAGTTGTCACTTATCAATTTGGACGGACACTGAAGATGATTAGTGATACAACTCCATTTATCTGTTTTCACTGCTTGGGACGATTTATCTTTCGTCGAGTTGTGTGCGCGATTTTTAGTTTCGGGTTTTTTATATTACCAATGCTTCAGTGTCCATATTTAGGGATTGTTTTGTGAGCAATTCGAAATGAAATATAGGAAATGAATAAAGGATTGGGTTGGCGTTCTAGTGATAAACGAATTTGGTTGTTAAAAAAATGAAGATACAATTATGAGATTTTTAAGCTTAGGTAGTTTCTTTTAACCACTTGGCCAGGTAGTTAAAAAACTTTGAAACTAGGTAGCAAGAAAATGAAGATTAGAGACTACGAAACTTAAGACAATAACGAATAGCGCCAGAATCCCGCACAAAGCTGTCACTATAACTGTGATATTTTTAATGCAGTATGAGCATTAAGTGTTAGACGGAGAACTTGTCTATGACCAAACTAATATTTATGTTTGTGTACAGTCCCCCCGAACAGAGTCAGCAGCGCGGCGGCGCGCGGCGGCGCGAGTCTTCGGCGGCGGAGGCGTGCCCGCAGCTGGCGCAGCCCTACGCCGCCGAGCCCAGCGCCTGCGGCCCGCTCTACTCGCCGCACGCGCATCCCGTGCGGTACGTATTACGGCAGAGCTACTCTGTAAGCATCTCAACGTGAATACTTCGGTGAAGTGAGTTTGTTGTGACTTTGTGAGCTGTCAATCCATAGCTTCTGGGCCGAATGACAGTCTACTTCACCTTAGTTTTCAAGGCAAATTTTGTAGAATAGGCTAGCTTTTAGTTAGTTCCTCTTATCAGAAAATTGTACCGCAATAATTGACAAAAAATGATTTCGGTGCGGAATTGCCTTCAACACGCATACGATATTTCCCAACGCCTGAGCTTAATGCAAATGCAACGATGCATTCAGCGTAATACTGTAAATAAGTGCTAAGGCGTTAAAGGAACTCATTTTAGCCATTTTACATATTTATCACCACTTAAAACTGCTCTGCATAGCTTTGATAAATAAATGAAATGATTATTTGTCTTGCGAAGCACAAAATGCAATTGAAATTGTAAAACAGCCATCATCTGCATAGCCTTTTCCAAACTATGTTGGTATTGACTTCCAGTTAAACCGGATACAACTGAGTAGCTTCTTCTATTGCTTAAAGGGACTACTCACACTTATTCAGCTCCATTTGCGTTTCGTTGAACGATTTTGGTTACACTTATACAGTTATGCTTCGATCAGCCGCGTACAGCGTCGTAAGTATTCGCGTATGAACGCGGCAGAATAGCGCTGAACTCTATCTGTAGCACTCTCATGATAATAACACATTTGTCCTCATTTTCACGCGAAAGTTTAATAGAAGTGGAAAGCTGAACTGATGCGTACGCGTCTCCATGCAAAATCGTTGTTTTCTATGGGCACAAGCTGAATAGAGCTGAATAAGTGTGAGTAGTCCCTAACTTCAAAGATCGAGCCGTGCGACAGTTGTTATTTAGCCCCGAGCTCCTCAATCAATTTAATTTAAATGTTTTGTTTTGTTTCAGTTACCAACCCCACTCGGGCCACAATAGCGCTTACAGTGCTTACTACGCTCACAGATAGCTGGCTATCTGACGACGAGCGATAGGTAGTGACTGTAAAGACAACATGCGACAGATATGAGCGACCGCGTCGCTGGAACGCGCACCATCTGTCAATATTATTGCCTTTAGGGGGAATTAAAAAAAATGGTGGCGATATTGCGGCTCTATGGAACATTTTGAGGCCGTTCCAAATTCAAATGCTTATAAAAGAAAGTTAGAGATTTTATTGAGTAAGATCTAGCTTCTATGTTCAAAGAGCCGCAATATTTTGTAAAGAGTAGTTTATTGTGATTTTGGAATATTTAGATTTTGAAATTATGGATGGAACGTTTTTTATGAATTTGGTGTAAAATTCTTGTAAAAATTCTTAAAAAAATTAAGTAGTGTGTAATGTGTTTAGGAAACGGCAATTTGGAATCGTTATTAAATTTTTTGAGGTATTTTTTGGCGTTAGTGTATAAATGTGTAAGTAGCGGTTATTTGTCAGATGGTGCCTAGGCAATGTATAAAAGTAGGCTTGAAAAACGAAATAAAAATATATTTTATACTGTTACGCACACCTAATTTAATGTTGTAACTTGGTTTAATGAAAGAAAGATATATTAGAGCAAAGTAAACGTTACCTTGTATAAGTAGGTAACCAAAGGAAAAGTATATAGAACTGCAGAAATGTGAACCAAATATTTTACATAAAATACTAACAAATTGTTTATTCTCAATATTACACATTATTGGTAAAGCACTGTCTACGCCCATGCAATAAATGTGCCTTTTCTGTCACAATATTATAACTATTACAAAGATATTGAAACTATTTTGTTACCAAATATAATGTATTTATTACTATAGTCTAATATAATTTTATTATTTACCAAAAACTCGCGCATTCTTCTTCATTTTATTAGAAAATGAAGGTATGTGAATGCACCAGTCAGAACGCCAAGTGCCAAATGTAACCAAAGGAATATAGCTAATGTTAAGATAGATTAAGATTTAGTAAATATGTTTGGATATTTATTTAAATCTATTAAAGTTGACGTAAGTCGAAAACGCGTTTTTATTTTCATTCTCCATTAACAAAAATAATATAAAAAAAGGCTTAAGAAAGTCAGAATGTCTGAAAGGTAATAATCATCACAAAAACGAGGGAGTATTGGTTTTTAAATCTATTTGCTTCACCATGTCTCTGGGATCCCATAGGTAGCTGAAAAAGCAATCTATCAGAAATGAAAATCGAATGTTGTCAGTTGGTAAGCATAGACATTAGCTTATTCATACAAAAATCTTACTAAAATGATTAGATTAAATGATTACCGGATTAAGGATGATGAAGATGTTGAGAATAATACAAATATTTTAATGACAGCATTTTATTATTTGCTTGAAGACGTTATTCGAAGCTGCAATAAAATACAAATTATTTACAAAAAATAATATTAAATCTATTCTAAGGTCAAGTTCACATCAAGAAAAAACAGTATTGCATTTGTTGCGGTAACCTTTCAATCTCAGGGGTTCTGAAATATGACTTCTCACCGACAGTGTAAGTCATGACATGGTTGACAGTTGCTGAACCTGGCTCGTCACCTCTGTTGACGAAGACTTTAGAAGAAACCGTCTCTTCAAGCTCTTCACCAACCAGTTCTGGTTCAGGCTCTACAATATCTTCAAAGGGCAGGATTATAGTGGAAGCAGAAGTCATAGGTTCCATAGAACAGTAGGAGTATTCTTGAGGAGCATAGGAAACAGTGTCGTAGAAGTTAGGACGCTTGCTTACAGGAGGGCTGCTGTAGTAGTTCTGGACTGGAGGAGGGATTTGGGTTTCATAAGGATAGTTGTAGTAGTAGTTGTAGCTTGGGTAGGAGTCTGCGTGATGGTGATGGTTCACTACTGGTTCAGCGATTGAAACGACTGGTTTCTGTTCAGGGTACTGGACAGAGTAGTAATAGCCACTGTCTTGGGTTTGAGCTGGTGCATCTACAGGAACTTTTTCAAATTTGTGGGTAACATTCTTCATGTCTATAGACTCTTGTAACAAGGAGTTCATTTCTTTAGCCTGTTGGTTAGCAGCAAAAGCCAGGTCAGAGAGGACTTCAGTATCAGGGCTGAATTCAACTCCGTATTTGTCAGCGATTTCCTGTGCAGTCATCATTTTATCAATGGCAATGTTCTGGAATTCGTTGTTGGACTTGATGTGCTTCAGTAGTCTGGTCACTAGTTGGGTGCTAGCCATAGGAGTCTCTACTGATCTTTTCTTACGCAGCTGGTTGTCTTTATCTTCTTCTGCTTCTCCATCACCTTTGTCACAGCTGCTGAGTGCATAAGTGAGAAGGTTTGCCATTTCACTTTGTATAGCAAGAGTAATCTTCTGCGCGATTTCCTTGATTTCATCTAGTTGCTCTTCGACAGATTTCTCTGAGTTGGTAGCTTGAGCCATCATGGCAACAGAAGAGCTTGGATACAAGGCTGTATCTGGCAGAAGGAAAAAGTCAATCCAGTCCTTTTGTCCAGTGGGAAACTCATTGATAGTTTCATCGTTGGTTTCCGTGTTATTGTTTACAATCTCAGCACTGTTTACAAATTCTTCACTGTCGGTAACGTTAGCGTATGTGAATGAGCCCTGAAACGACACATCATCAGTCAAATGCTTGATCATGAATTTAATAGATAGTTATCAAATTTTGATCCAGAATTAAATCACTAACTACATTTAAACAAATGATTTGAGATTACTAAAGTTTTGATTTTTTTTAATTTTTTATGGCGTTTGTGGAACTTACCTGGATGGCCAAGCCAATGATTATGTAGAAGAGGGCCATGGTGAACAAGTTGTGCCTTTCCACCTTCAACACCTACATTTATATGTAACACTATCAATTAATTAGGAAATTATTTTGAAACTTTCCAAGTAACATTTTTAATGTTAGATAGGACATGTTTTCTAAGATTGGGCAATAATGCAACATGTTTTTTTACAAATTAAATTTGTGATGAAAGAGCAATGTGCAAATGTGTATTACTAGCTTCTGCCAGTGGCTTTGCCCGCGTGGTTGCCGGAATAACCCCAAGGGCACATACTCCTGGAATAGTCTATGTGCTATTCTAGACTATAATTTATTTCTGATTTCTAGAATAGACTATAATTTATTTCTGAGCCAAATTTTATCCAGATCCGTTCAGCTGTTCTAGCGTGATTGAGTAGTATATAGTTCAAGGAAGCAAACTTTAGAAATGTTATAAATCTGTTATGCCTAGAAGTAATTCTCTTACTGGTGAAATCTGGTCTATCACGATTCATAATAGTTTTGCAATGTTATTATAATATTACTTATGAACTAAACCTTTTTATTCCTTGCAATATTCGGGTTTTCTTATAAAAGGAAGTTACGGAAGTGAACCTGGTGTATTTGAGTAAAATAATGTCTTCGTTGCTTTAAAATAGCTCAGCGAGTTTTCGTTCTGCAAGCAGATTTCCGCTCACAGCGATTTTGTACAGTTTGCTTGTTGCATATTTGCTAGACCATCACTTTATTTTCCACTATTCCTTTAATACATACATATGTGGTAACAAACAAAAGGAAAAGAGATAGACCGAGAGAAAAATCGGTCGATGGAATAACAGCAAAAGCCGGTGATAATTGGATCACAAAAGCAAAAGACATGGAGCAAAATGGAGGAGGCCTTTACCCGTTGAAGGATTCATATTGAATTATTATAAGAGTTGATTGAAAATTGAATTTAATTAATATCTAGAAATTTATATAAAATGAATTTATTTATTTAGAATTTATAATGATATTGCTATAATTATAATATGAATAGTAATATTTTGAAATTTTATGCTTGCACTTTATGTTATAATAATCCAATGAAATATTTTGTCATTCATTATGGAAATAAAGAGGCTATAGTAATAATAATAACACACATATGTATTACTGCTACTCTCTATTACGATTATGCGGTTCCTACAAAATACGAATATATGTTGCGTCGCCTTTTCCGGATGCAGCTGATTACCAGTATTTCAGATGGAGCAACTGTCTTTCTGATACCCACAAACCAGTAACTGGGTAAAATGATACCTCGTGGCATGACTTGTGTGAGATTTCTGACTTTGGACTTCTCGTAACGACTTGATGTCAGATGAATAAAGCTGAATCTGTTTTGATAATTAAGATTCTTGAAAACGTTTTTCAAAGAACAGCTTTCAAAGAAAACATTGTCATCTACTAACTTGTACTTAGCAACACGTTTTTTTTTTACTTACATAATTATGGATAGAAACGTAATCATTTACAGAATTTCTCAAAATCAGCATTTTGTTACGATGTTGTGAATAAAACGTTGCGACAATGAATAACGGTCAAAGATCAAACAGTTAATTGATACATAATGCATCGCTTTGAAATAAATCTATCTACATATTATGCAGTATAATATTATTATGTAAATCGGAAACCAACACTAACGAAGTATTAAAATACATTTTTCTAGACAAGTTACTGTCGTAGAGCTCGTAATGGATGACACTATTTATAAAAGCATAGCACTACTAAGTAAATAAAATAAATCTAAATAACAACAATTTTATTAAACAAAATAAATAAGACCTATGTTACGAAAAATATAATTTAGTTCCATACACTTTCTGTTTTAACCGTATCGAGGCCTTTCAGCATGTCTTGAGTGAGGTGTATGGTAGGATGGTGTAGCTGAACTAGCCGGAGGGTATCCAGGAGGCTGATACTGGGGTGGGTAAGATGGCACTGGTGGGTAAGACGCAGGAACTGGCGGGTAGGAAGCAGGTACGGGAGGACAAGGTGGAGATACTGGTGGATAAGGTGCTGGAGCCGTTGCGTATGAAGGAGGCGGTGGGTACGAAGGCGTTGGGGGGTAAGAAGGCGCAGGTGGGTAGGCAGGCGCTGGAGGATAGGAAGGCGGTGAAGCGGGAGGAGGTGGGTAAGGCCTGTACGAAGACGGCGGGTAATCATGATGATTAGGTGGGTAAGGATGAGGATACGGCGTGCAAGGCGGAGGGTAAACTGTCGCAGGAGCAGGAGAAGGAGGCCCGTAATGCGGGTAAGGATACTCATAACCATACGGCCACGGATTAGGCGCTGTTGAACTTGGACCAGGATATTCCGTTGGCGGATATTCATAAGAATAGTACGGGCTTGGAGCTGTAGTGGAAGACGTGGCTACAGCTGGTGGGGGGTTTGTCAAAGGAGGTGACGTTGAAGGAGGCACGTATATCACTTGAGGGTACAGATAGCTGTACGTAGAGGGGTCATAAGTTGTCGTAGATGGCGTTGAAGGTTGCTCCGTGGTCGATGTTGGTGTTGCGTTGGATGGTGCGCTGGTTGTAGCTGGCGCAACAGAACGCAGTAAAGGTGCTGAAAGGAAAATACCTATATTTGAAGTATTTTTTCTGCAAATATCACTTAATTGTTATCTGTCTAATGGAGTCGTAAGAGGTCACTTTTATTTATTTATATATTTAGGCTTACCACAAAGAAACAAACATTTTTAATTATTATTTAGAATAGACAAATAGATTAATTAGTCTTTTCTATATAGTAAGACTGTTTTATGAACATAAACGAATAGCCAGCTCTCAAACTCAAGGGTAAGTAGACTACGAGCGCAGAATCCTCGCGACCTTATGAACCTACCTTATGGGCCTTATGATTCTAATCAAAACGAGCGAACCAATTGACCCAGACTTGCTTCCTAAGCATTTCTTATAGTTTTTAATGTCGGAGTATGAACCTTTGATCTTGTTATAACCAAACAATAATTAATTAATTGCATTCCGTACAAACGGCGCTGTCAGCCGATACCGAGCGGTAGTCTTGTGAAACAATAACAATTTGAGGTCAGTTGCACAAACACGTGCATTTATTCGTATTGTTTGTATGTTTAACTTTTATAGGTATTTCATTCAGCATTTATGCATGTAAATTAGTTGACAATTATGTTTGTTTACTAAACGGTCTTTCTGGACTAAACTCACCATTTTTTTTAATTCCTTTACGGTTTCTATGAAATGTAAATCCCTTCTGGGATATACAGGGTAATTTGTAAAAAATTAACAACCTTAAAGTACCCATGATTATAATCAACTTTTACTATGAGACCAACCCTGAAAACTCTTAAAAAATATCAGCTGTGAACATTCTAATCATATACATTTTAATCGGCTAAATATATTGCATATTGTATGAAACAGCTGATATATTTTTCGAGTTATTGATTTACAAATTACCCCGTCACTCCGAAAGAAAGTTGTTTTACTATTATTAAATTAATAATAATTGAAGGAAAATAAAACTTCTATGAGCTTCTTAAGAAGGAGTAACTAGCAGACCCGACAACCTTCGATAAAAAGTCTTGGCGCCGTGAGATTAATACTATTATTAACACATTCTTTATTGAGAGTAACAATGAGTCATTTATAGTGTTAGTAACAATAAATAAACTGACAACTATCTTAGTGAAACAATTACATCAACACACACAACAAAATAATCATTGCTTCAGAATCCCAGCTGAGATAATGGAGCAACGATTCACAACACAGCTGTCCAGCCTGTTAGAAATCATGCCCAGGATGCTGTTGGAACTGGCTCGCATCCTGCGCACCAAGGACGCGCATCTTTACATTACGCATTAATGCATAAAAGCAATCAACACGGTTTTCCGCAAACATCCCTGATGCGCTACAGAAGCGAGGCAGCCCCATTAACACCCTGAAAGCATTATTATACTGTCCGCGAAGGGCACTGCATGGTCTTTGCGTAAAATGTACCCACAGGCTACAGGTGTAGAATAAGGTGTTAAGAGAGCTGACCACAACTAATATATATAGGAAGAAGGAAAATATAACATCAACTGCCTTATTTTTTACGAGTATCTTTAATTGCATATAAATAAGCAAAATACTCACATGATGAATAAAGAGCGCTGATCATCTGATTCATTCGCTCGTTCAGAGCCGCCATCTGCAATGAGAACTGATGAGAATAATGCAGTTAGTTTATTACAATTTAAAAAAAAAAACAATTCTTCAAAATTTGAAAAAAAAAAGTAAAGAACACTTTAGTAGGTCAGTCAGCCTTGAGGTAGGATAAGGGCCTACGCACACTGGGACGAAATGACGGAGGATTAAATTTTTTACGAAAGCAGATTCATACTTATCTAGAAGGAATACGCAATAAATATCAATTTTATAAATTGACTCCGAGGCATTTTTTGACACGGCATTGGAGAGTGCGCTTAGGGATACCGCAACGTGCCGCGGCACCCGGCGGGGGATCTAAGCGGCTAGTGTGCGCTGACCGGTGGCAAAATCCTCTGTTATTCCATCTCGGTGTGCGTAGGCCTCAACAGTGACTAACTCAATTGTTTAATACAGAAACTATACAAAAGTAAATACAACTGACTTCCTACGTACACAAAGTCGTAAAAATAGACCGGTCTTGTTTTATTTTTGTCCATAACTGTACTTTTAGATAGGTCAAATGGGAACCCCGCATTTTCTGAGTGAAGCTAAAAAGCCTGTTTACGAATTCCCAATTTAAAAATTAGGAGACCTGTTAGATTTTATCAGCCAAAATACTACACCCGAAACTCAAGTGGAAGTGGCTATTTTACTTGTGTCGAGGCTATCTATTCCTTAATAGGCCTATTTAGTTACACTTTAGGGCAATTCCAGGGTTGCGGAATTTGTTCGAAAGAGGCACCGCGACCCTGGAACGCAAAGGGATTTGGAGGAACACGGATGGGTTTTAGTCAGTAAGAGTCTGACACTCACTTCCGTTCCGCCCAGAGTGGAAGGAGTCATTTGATGATTTACCGTCTTAAAAAAGGGCTTAATAACCAGGCGAACAAACTCACCTGTGATTGCTGTAAACTCTGGCAGTTCCCCAAAGTAGCATAACTCAGCCCTATCGTCAGCGCACTCAAATTTATTAGTAGCGTCAGCATTTCTGCTGCCCTGGTACTCCTCACAGCAGAAAACTATCCTCCAAGCCGTCTTTTCACAACATTGTTCCAATACGGACGATACTATGATATATAAAGTACCATTTGAACTGTAATCTGATGGAAGACGTGATGTTGTTCGAGGAACATCTGATAGGAGATGATAAGGTCAGTGGTGATAAGTATGCTCGTTCGTGAGTATAGTGAAACAGATAGGTTAGTCGGAAGATATGGAAATGAGATCATAGTTCGTGGAAAAGTAAGTGGTCTGGGTTCCAAGATCACTAAATAGTTACTTTCTATTCGATTTCGTAAGAGGTAACAAGTTAAAGATGTCTTGTTACTTGGCTGCAGTATCTTCCTTGCGTTGATCTTATTAACATGATACGATTATAACTTAGTCTGCCAAGTGAAATAGCTAATTTTAAAATGAGCACTCATTTAGTATGTCAGAATTAGTAAGTACTTAGAAATTTGGAACCTCACCTGTCAGCTATATTGGCGGCTAGTGTCCACAACGCCATCTGATGCCAGAAAGAGGAAATAGATTTTCAATACTCTTACTACGTATGGATGATATTCTCGATACTCTTACTACGTACGATATTCTCGAATTTCTACAGAATCATAAGGTAGGTACTTCTCCTTCATATCGTTGCTGTGTTTTTGATGACAATATTGTAAGAATAATTGGATCAGTACGAATCATTGTACAACAGCATTAGAATAACACTTAAAACACATCTATAGTCGATTTATCACATTTATTAATATTAAAAACTATTTTCTTGAGCGTCTCCTATGACGTTCTAAATTCAAAGTGCATACAGCCAAGCGTCCGATCCAGTTTACCACTGTATAAAGCCCTGTATAATGCTTATTTTACATAAATTACGTCAATTTTATTAGGTTGCTAACAATAGGCACATACGACAAACCACAGAGTAGTAATAAAAAAAAACAAATTCAAAAATCGAGTTCGTCGTGGCCACTTCATGTTATTACGCAGAAAAGGCGCGAATATTGCAAATCCTTGTGCTATTTAAACTTTTATAACAACCTAGTATCATAGAATGTCAAATGATGAAAGTGATTCTTTCTACTCCGGAATTTATAACAACCGAAGCCAATAATATTTTCTAAAGGTGTCAAGTCCATTTCGGAACTGGTGCTTTTAGTGTATTTTCAGCATTTATCATTTACTGAGAAGTCAAGTAGCCTATGGTGTATTTATTTAATGCTCAGGTCAACAATTAGCATGAAACACAATATACAGATCAATACATATATGTATAATACTAAGTTTAATTAGCATTTCTAAAGAGAAAATCGGAATGTCACCGATCAAAGAAATCGAAAATTTTCACATGTCAAAATGTGGAAACTTTTTTAAATGAAGCTTCTGATCATGGCTTTCTTGCCGTAAAAGTAAGTACCTGCATAATGTTTTTTTTATTAAAATACCAACATGGGAAGACCCACTATACCAGCGACCCATAAGTAAATACTGAATTTACCTACTTGCTTAATAAAATGCCTTTTATTTTTGTTATGTGTTGCTTTAGTTTTTGGAGTAAATGAACTCGTAAATGTAAAGGACCAAAATATCGAAAAACACTCAGGTGATTTATTATTAATAAAGTTGCCAGATACTTAAACCAACAGAGAAAGGTCATTTGTCATCCGTGGAGAATACGCAAAAATTGTTGAAAAGTATCAAGCCATGCGTCCCTCTAATATGAACACTAATATATTTTTTGTAGCATATTTAATTTACCTATGTACCAATCTGTTCAATCTTTAATACAAACCTTGGGATGAAAGAGACTGGACCTCACGACACAGGGTATCCTAGTGTGGGGTCCAGTGTTATTTGTAAAAAGAATGTAAAGACTTTGAGATAAATAAATAAATTATTAAATAAATTATTAATAATTTATATAGTAATACCAAATGCACCCGGCAAGTTAAAACAAGATGAGTGTCATGCCAGAAGAAATAGCGAAATATCTAAAATTACCGAATACCGAGCTCTACCATTGTTTTAGAAGAACATCGGCTACACTATTGGCGGATTCAGGAGCAGATATAACCCAGATCAAAAGACACGGTGGCTAGAAATCTGATATAGCCGTGGAGGGCTATATTGAAAATTCTATACAAAATAAGAATAGAATAAGCTGCCGTATTGGTGACAGCATCACTTTGAAAACGTCATCTGATTCTTTTTCACCGCAACCTTCAACATCACTCTATCAAATTACATTTTTTCCTCAACCTCATGCACTTATATACGACTTTCTAGACAGCATCTTAATTACAGCGCGATGTAAAATGGAAAATAACAAAGATGAGTATTAATTAAAGATTATATTTTTAAATGACTTTGTTATAATTAATTTCAACTATTTGTTTAAAATAACTTAGATTTTTTGTGAATATGGATCTTGTATGGTCTGCAATAAAGATTTATTATTATTATTAAAATATTGACCATTTTTAAATTATGTGTTTTTTACTATAGTTAGGCATACGTTTAACCACTATCTCACCTGATGGTAAGTGATGATGCGGTCGAAAATGGAGCACGTTTGCCTAGAAGCAACCTATTCACTCTTGTCTTAAATACTCCCAGAAAATGTAACATAACGGCTGAGTACCTGGCCGGTAACAGAGTTCGTGTTGCTCACAGAATATCACTTTGTCTCTTTATGTAATAGCCAGGTGCTGTGCAAAAAGCGAATATCATAATGGTAAATGAACAAGATCAAATCCTCCACATTATTATCACCATACTCAACATCAACATAAACACTTAAGATCATCATCTGCCTAACCTTTCCCCAACTATAGTGGGGTCGGCTTCCAGTCAAACCGGAACCCGTTAATAAGCACTTAAAGTAAGGTAACTAAAAAAAAATAGTTAAAAAATACATATTATGCTGACATAAAACTTTTATTTATGTTCATCCATCTCTCTGTCCGTTGCCACAATCGGCCAATCTTTTAGGTAAAGCTAACAGCAAATGTGCCAAACAAACAAGGTCAAATCACTACTGCAGATTATTATCACCATTCTCCACAACTGGAGAATGCAACACGACCCCAAGCAACACGACTGACAGAAACGCTCCAAACACACTCAGGGCTAGCAACGGTGCTGTATCCCTTAGATTAAGCCTCTCAGCGGCGGCGCTGTACGGTGGTTGTTTTATTTATCACTAAGGGCAAGGTAACTTAAAAAACTAAAAAAGTAATTGAGAAGACATGATAATTTTTACATTAGTTTAGTTTATTTAAAGTATAGACCACTATGAGTCTCAGGAAGTGCTACGAGTAAGCCTTAGTGTTCTACATAGGTGCTGCCTTAAAAGCGAATATTTTATAAGAGACCAAACGAATAAGATCAAATTACTACTCAACATTATTATCACTATACTCCACAACTGCAGAAGCATCATCAACATCGTCTAACGCTTGCTTCGCGGCCCTCTCCTGCAGCCTGCGACTCTTAGTTTTAGCAAACATGATCTCAACCCCAAGCAACACTACTGACAAGAACACTCCAAAAACACTCAGGGCTAACAACGGCGCTATATCTCCCAGTTTAACCCTCTCAGCCAGAAGAGAGGCCCTGCATGGTGGTTGCGGGACCCTCAATCGAGCAACCAGACGCTTTCCTAGACCGGTTTCAAGTAACCACCCTCCGGCAGCACGCAGGACTTCTGTCCACTGCCCGTCTTTGGTTGATTGTACCCAGGTTAACGACTGTGGAATAAAAAAAATAAGGTGAATGACAAAACCTTTTTGAAAGAAAATCCGTAACTTATGAGTGGTTGTTGAATTAAAGACGTTTTATACAATTAATTCAATTTATTTATTGTGTTAGCACAATAAGTAAATTGAATTAATAGCTCCGCTCGTATTGGTTGTTGCGTGATGTTATATCCTTCCTCGATAAATGGTCTATCCCACAATAAAAGTATTTTTTTAAAATTCGAAGCTGTAGTTCCTGAGATTAGCGCGTTCAACCAAACAAACAAACTCTTCAGCTTTATAATATTAGTTTAGATAGAATGTACCTGTTAAACAACTAGACGGGTGAAATTGTTCTCAAAAATTTTGGTAAGTATGAATCGTTGTTCCTAAAGGTAAAAGTTCGTAGCCGACTACATGCAGTAGCAGCAGGCGGTGTTTCGCAGCTAGCAACACGTCGCCTGCCGATATTTCATAGAAATACACAGAAATCAGTGCTGCGCGGCGGTACGTCGTGCGTCGCCTGCTTCTGCTCCTGCCTGCAGTCAGCTACGAACTTGTACCTTTATTCTTTCTGACGTAGCTATTACAACTTACTTCAGGAATAGTATCAACATGCTGCAGCTTGCAGATGTGTTCGTCACTGAAGGTCTTGAAGTGAGGGTAGATCTGATTGTACTCGCTGTGAAAGGCCGTGCTACCTTGTTGGATCAGCTCGACGCCGCGTTCCAGCTCTTGGTAGAAATTTGATGTCATCTTCTTGCTCTTCAAGTATTCGAGGTCGTCCCATGTGGTTTTAACCTGAAATTCAAGATTCAAAGCAGTTATTTCAAATAAACTATTCACGGGTAGGTACTTTTGAATTGTCAAGGTCGGTCAGTCAAAAATAGAAACTATTTGTACGTTCGAAATCGTAGATCTCCATGGGGAAGAACGTGCTAGAAACTCCACGGACACTATTTGAAATCATGTTAAGTATTACAAAAAAAACTTAGTTACATTATTCTTGTTGCTTCTATATGTGAGGACAATGCAAAAAAGAAGAAAGTATACTATGCATGTTATGTACATATAAACCTTCCTCTTGAATCACTCTATATATTAAAAAAACCTACATCAAAATCCGTTGCGTAGTTTTAAAGATCTATGCTTACACAGGGACAGACAGACGGGAAGAGACTTTGTTTTATAGGTACTATGTAGTGATGATGCGTATACACATGACTAGGAAACTTTTCGCATACTTGGCTGATTTAGGAGTATCCTGCTATACAAGTCTACATGGATCTCTATTTCGAGAGTTCATTTGATAGGCTTTTTTGAACAATCCCTTATTATTAACATAATTACAGATTTCAGAATTACATATTCTTGCCAAAAAGTGCGTAGCCTTTCCGTGTACCGCGGTGGGCTACGCTACAGTTGTACATAGTCGTGGGCGTGTATCGTGTACTGCAGTGGAAACGTACATACATCAAAAACAGTTTGTTATCACTAGCATAAGCCGATATATTTTTTTTTAATTTTACTTTATCAAGAAAAATCTTTATGTGTTTTCTTTAAATAGAAAAACCCTGTTTGATATTAAGAAATAAAACTAATTTTTAGTAACAAAAATTGAGTAATTAATCAGAATGTAATTGTAACAGGAATTTGATACAAAGAAAAAAACTGTTAAACCAAACTTACACAACAATTTATTAATAAAAGGTTTATATTCAATATAATAAAACTCCTCCCCTGGCTCGAACATATGTGGAGATCCTCTTGAGCATGCTGAGGATCAAGTTATCCAGCATTTCTTGGGGTAACCTGTCTTCTTCTTGAATAGAGAATGAGACAGGCAGTTCCCTGAGCTCTGGCACTGTGTGGGGACGTGGATGATGGTTCTAATTAGCTCGCTTAAGAGCATCCCACGCGTGTTCTATTCGATTTAAATCAGGCAAACTGGCAGGCCAGTCTAACCTTGTGATGTCGTATTCTTGGAGAGCAGCATTGACTCGTTGAGCTCGATGTGCGGGCGCATTATCATCGACCAGTACACATTGGTGCCCATGGTGTACTCGGAATGGTCTGACAATTCCATCAATAGCAACTGCTTTATACATGTCTGCTGTCATGAAGCCTCGATACGGGATCAAAGATGTTCTAGCTCCAATCATAATATCACCCCAAAAGGACACCGATTTCCCGCCTTGCTGAACTGTTCCAGTGACAGTTCTTTGCCTTTCACGGTCTCCTAGTCTTCAGACATGGACACGTCGGTTATCTGGATGAGTACTGATTCGCAATTCATCAACGAAGAGACGGTTTTACCAAATGTTTTCTTCTTCATATTCTCTATTTTGCCGAAGCCTAGCCCACTGCAATCTCCGTCGTTGACGTTGCCGGGAATTCAGAGGCGCTCGACAAGACCTCCGTGCTCATAATCTAGCCTGGTGTAAGCAATTCCGAATGGTCTGAGTGCTAACTTTAAGCCCAGCGGCGGCCCGAACTGCTGCTTTTATTTTAGTAGCGTTGATTGTTGGGCAGCAGTCCAAACAGTTGGGTGACCACTGCGGGGTCGTTCAGCTAAATTACCCATCCCGTGGTACCTCTGCAACGTGGTCACGACACAGGATTGGGATATTCCCTCGTAGTGCATCCTTCTTCAATCAAATTTACTATTCTTGCTCGTAAAACTTAAGTATTTTAAATCCGTTAAAATTGACTAAATCAGAATTCTGGATGAGCGTAAGCTAGGACTGAAAGCCTTTTAATATGGAGATACAATTGAACTGTTATATTGTTTCATATTCTATATTTTTAAACAATAATCTAAAAAGAAGAAGAAATCATAATATAATCTACCGTAACAAAAAAGTTTTCGATTTTTCATAGTGATCGCAAACTTTTTTTGATTTGTGTAGGCTCACGTTGTCAAACAAATGAACCCACGCAGCTAAAATGCGCCGCGTGGCCGTGTATAGCGTGCACCGCGGTGGGTTTGCGCCTTCAAGGTAACTTATTAGTACTTTAATATTATCATTAATTTATTTCATGTACTTTATTCAAATTGAACTGCACTACTATATTTTATTCAATTTTCATACAACTTACATCAAAGAACAAATATCGCATATAATCATAATCCTCGGAGCCAATGGCGTACTTGGAGTCTCCGAGCGCCTTCAAGGAGTCGGGCCCTCCTCGGCCAGTGCTCATCAGTGCGGACACGATGGCAGACGTGTAGTACGCGTGCACCAGCATGGCGCTCACTGACAGGACTGTGAAGGCGAAGCGGCCGGATCCACTTTCGGGAACTGCGCTGGCGTCTGGTGGGAATATTACGAAGAAACATGAACTCACGGCTTTTCCTATAAGGGTTGTCATAAACAACGGAACGTCACAGAGGTTCAGAGCCCCTAGACAGACTGACATTCTATCAGTGAAAAAAATGGTCGAACAATAACTACCTAAAAATTTATGAGATTGACAACGTAATATTTTGGTAGCGCATGTCAATGCCATTATTTTTTTACTTTTCGACCATCGTTTTCGCTGAAAGAATGTCACACAGATGCTGCATACATGCGGTCATGAAGAGCCGGGGAGTTGCAAATATTTCGCATGATGTCTTGAAGTAGGGGTACACGAATTCGGCATAGAATAAGCCCTTTTCAGACAATTGTTTTTTTTGACGCAAGTAGTAAATCATAAACATGTGAAGAAGAAGTATAAATCGAAGAGCGTTATTGGTAATTGCGAGTAAAACGTCGTGGTTACCTTGCTGCAACCAAGTAGTAAGCACAGTATATAACGCGCCATCCTTCTCTTTGGGCGTCTTGGAAGTAATCCTCTCTACCAATGCCAAGATAGCCATCATGGCCAGGCAAGACCACCATACACCAGGAGAGAATGGCTCCAAGTACATGTTGCTGCTGCTCTCTCGCTCTGCTAAGTATGTGAACCCTACCCTGTAGTAGCAAAGGGTAAACAATTAACACAGCCTTTTACAAGTGACGTGACATCTTCATCAATTGGGCACTAATAAAATAAAACAGACTCTCATTGCCATCTTGTATACAACCCACATCAACTTTTTGCCAGTCGTGATAAAGGCTGAAAAGTTCTGGACTGGCGAACGCAGAAAAAAAGCATCGCATGGCTGAAGATGCAGCGTTGGAAGGTCTTCTACAAGTTGGACCAATGACCTGGTGAGGGTCGCGGGTAGTCGATGGATGTGAGATGCACAGGACCGGTTTTTGTAGCGACACTTGGGGGAGGCCTATGTCCAGCAATATAATTGGGGCTATAGGAGGTGAGCGCATTGCCATCAACCCAGCACAAATTCTAGTCAGCTCCTGGATGTTACTCTGATATTCCTGATGGAAAAATTCATTGTTTATGAAGCATTTTGTTTTAAATAAAGAATTTTTCATTTTTTTTTTAATTTTTTCATGTATCCCGATTTTCTCGTCGGTGGGTTGTAGTAAGTAATGGGCAAGGTGTCTTACTATATTTTTTTCAGATGATGATCAGAGTAGAAATAAACAAGTAATGAATTATTAAAGCCTGGTCTTCCCAGGCCCAGTTTCTGATCACACAGTAGTCGGCAACTGTACATTCTGCTGTCTGTACAGTACTTTCACTTTCTTGACGTGTTCTCACTACTGCGTCTGCATAGGAGACAGCAGTACACAGCTACTGTGTTACTAGTTCTGGCCTGGTGTTTCTGACCCATTGCGATTTTTTTGCGTCACGAGGCCAGCAAAGTGGCTGATCAGTGCGATTTAATTAGAAAAAATATACGACTATTGGTATTACTCCTTGGTGAACATTTGATGGAAATTCTCAAAAGCCAGAAGAAAAAATCAGACAGTCTAGGCGTTCACTTTCCTTCGGCACTGACCGGCCACTGTCTAGTTGCGTTCGTTTGGAGCGAGTGACGACCCAGTAGCTGTTCTTGTGGGAGTAGGGGAAGGTCAGCGGACAGTAAAAACAAAACATTTTGAAGTGGCTGACCGCCAGCAACTGACCGGTCAGTACTGGCTCAACTTTGTTTTCACGAACCCAGTACATAGCTGCCTGACAGTAACTGTTCTTCGCTGTCCACCAGCTACTGGGCCTATGAAAACCAGGCTTTACTGTAGGGGACATAAGAATATGGCGATGTACATTATTTTTACTTTCTTAGTTTTAGGAAAAGGGCATATAAAATTAAGCTTTGTTTTCAATACCTGAATGGCCATATAGGAATGACAAAGTCGAGAGTAAAGGTCCTCTCCCACAGAATGCGCAGTATAGCTCCCGAGATGTCCGCTTCTCCGGTCGACACCATGACGTACATGCTGTTGTTATTGATCTCGGCTGCCCATAACTCGTTCTCTATTAGAACATCTCTGACAAAGAAAAAGTACCTACTGGTTATGCAGTTTATATTTGGTAAAGAAATTTCATCATCATCAAGGATAAGTGAATAAGTTTATCTTCTAGGTATGAAGGCTCCATCTTCGATCACATCATCGCTCTCTATTAGGTGAGATTGTGATCAAGACAAACCTTTCAGTATTAAAAAACATCCTCATCCTTTAGTAATTAGGTACTATAAGAAGTCTATAGTGTTAAATTAACATGTTACAAAAATGAAATAGGTTCGGAACCCTTTGCACGCGAGTCCGACTCGCACTTGGCCAGTTTTTTCTTTTACGATCTAGTCCATAATCACATACTACCAATTTAACGGGTGAGTAATTACGCAGGAAGTTATATCTACCCGTTACTGTTCTTTCGAGTAGATAAACCGAGTTTTTCTGATGTTTTAAATTGCCAAGAAACTTTCCAGTAAATGGCTTTCTGTTTGAAATATTCTCATATTATATTAATTGGATCTTGGCATGGAAAAGTCGTTATCAGTCCATATTGAGTTACTTACTGGGCGTTTACCACCTCAGTGAGAAGCATAGCTGTTCCGTATCCGCTTCGGATGCCAGGGTCCTGGTCCGACATAGACTCGTCCTCCAGAAAATCCACAAACGATCCGTCATACTTGTCACTGGAATAATGTCCTACCTGAAGAACCAATGTTAGTCAATAACCTTAAATTTTTACTGTAGTTGTGGCCGTATAGGGAACTTACAGAAACTATAGGTGGCAGCACAGAAGTGTCATTGTCAGGCATTTGTCAGGTATATTTTACTTATAAGTTTCGAATTTGCAACGCTAGAATGATGGCATAGTTAACGCCGTACAAGTTCCCTATAGAATAAAGGCTCTCACAGACAGGCACGACCCAACAATGCAACAGTGGATTTTCATAGAGATAGTATGGTAAGAATATAATTTAGATTAAACACTAGATAAACACCTTTTTTACTTGGATTTTTTAATTTTATTTTGTGAAGGGTGCGTCAAAATTTTGCACGAGATTAAAAAAAAAAGTTACTTACGGGGGTAGCAATTCTCAGAGGATATCTCTTCAAATCATTTCTTCGAAGTATTCTTTCGCGGTCGTGCATTGTCACCAAGCCGGTGGAGTCGGTCCAATACGCCCATACGTTTATAGCTATACCATCTCTGGGGTGCACGTAGGTGTCATATATATGGATAGCAGTCCTTGCTTCCACAGTCATAGCTAGAATATTGGTAACAAAGGTGATCAGTGACTTAGGTTTTCAAAGAATTCGTCAGCTAAATGTGGGTACTGACCAGTGTTACGGGCCATAATGTACTCTTCGCAGCGAGCATGTTACAACACGCCGTGTCTTAAAACCCGAGTAACATGCGCGTGTTCGTGCTCGTTTCCTCGTAGGTTCTGATTGCACGAATGCTTGCTTTGTGACATGTTACATTACGTCCCGTAACGCCGGTCAGTAGCCAGCTTTGGTTTAAATACAGAATGAATGTTGGGAATAGGGTGTAAAGTCCCGCAACCTCCATTGAAAAGGGAGGATTTTCTGACCAGTAGGTGTTGTGTCTGGTGGGCAACTGCTCGATGGTTATATCGGGCTGTTGTATCAGTTCAAATTGCGCGGAGAAGATATTGAACAGAAGAATTGATAGCACGATGTAGAATTTGTGTAACCTCAGGTCGGTTTTAGTAGTTCGTATGTGGTGGCATAGGTGCCGCAACATATTAATGGGTAAATACGAACAGAATAAACGCAATACCTCTTAAGGGGTCATTTTACTCATCATTATGAACAACTTTTAAAACAACTTCCAAAAAAAAACTACTGCCCCATAAAATGTGCGTATATATTGACAAAATTTACAGAACAGCTAATGTTAAGATGTATTGCGTTTAAGGCGGAAAACCATCTCGGTGCATGCTGTGCACGGGCAAACGTGCACAGCATGCACCGAGATGGTTTTCCGTTGAGCTACGTGATCGCCATATTCGAGAAAGCCACGCGTGTACCAATGACGTCAATCGATGCGTAGCGTGTCCGTGGGTTGCAGTGGATAAAATCACATACATTTTCTTTGAAGCTTAACACACATATGTAGCCTCTCCGTGCGCCGCGGTGGGTCTTCGCCTTTATTCTATTACACGTTGTGTGAGTAGCAGCGTTCACGATGGTAAGGTGACAAATTGTTTGACAAATACTATGAGTACTAAAAATAAAACCACCTGCAGAGTTCCCGGTTTCGTTGTTCGCAACATAATCCCACTTGAGGAAGGCTACGTCGGAGTCGTATCGAACCTTGCGCAGCGCGTCAGGTACATGGTCACCGAGGATCAGCCATTTGTACTTCATCATGAAATGGATCTTTTTTATCTAGTAGAACAGATATTTTTAATGAAATGTAGTGACACAGAGTAAAAGGCATTCTCGTTGATTTTAGCTTTTTTCCTTGGCTTCGTCATTGTGGCCAATACATAAGAACCTTGCATTTTGCATTTTGATAGTACCTATAGCCGAAGCTAGTTCAGCTCAGTGTGTTAGCGAATTTTTCGTAACGAAAGCACCAGAGAAAACATTAAGGCTTGTATAAATACCAATGACCTTGTGCATACAAACGGAGCTATTTACGCCTCTACGCGCCACTCCGCTACCTGCAGTTTTAAGTTTTATAGTAAAAATAATACATGTTTTTAAAAAGTAACAAAACCAAATTATTTTATTTTGTATTGCAAAGCAGTAAATATATTTTTTTTTTAATCTTTTGATAAAAAAATGAGGGAGTAAAATGGTTTCATCTCAACGAATTGGAGGTGATTTGGTGTTTTTTTTCCTATTATATGATACCGATAGATAAATTCTGGATAAACAAATTTACGTATCATATCATCTAGATTACTGTTAGTGCCGACGAAAAGTTGCTTCATCTGCACGCATTTCTCGAGAGAGCAGCCTTAATTTTACGTCATAAGTTACGTTTTCTAATTCGAGGACCTCTTACCAGAGTGGTACCAACTGGTGGCGTGAATTTTCCTTAAAACTTTTTGCAAATGTTTTTTTACCTGTCCATAATATTAGGAGAAGACGATTAGAACGAGAAAATAGAAAAATAATGAAGTGATTGTTATACTCATGTACTCTCTTTCATTTTTTGGGCATCACGATTTCATTATTTTTTATCAGCAGGATAAGTTGTTTGTCGTCGACACGACAAGGTAAACAATCTTGATGTAACTTTTTACACAAACACATATTAAACAAATAAACAACTGCTTAAACTAATGTTTCAATTGATTTAGTAATCGTTATTGTTGTACTTTCATTGATTTTTGGGTGCATTTTATTTTTAACCACTCTGTACGACAAGATTTTGACATTTGACACACCAGCTGAGTCGACGAGATTTTGCGAATTACGTCATCAAATTCCCGAATTACATCAAATTTGGGTAATCGAATTTACTATGAAAAATTTGTTTACGTAGCTATATTATACTATAAGTTTGTGAGAAATATCTTAAATTACAAGTTAAGGTCTTTAAAATCGCTTCAGTCTACTTAAAAATGTGTCTTAAATATGAATTACTTCACCTCTCAAAAAGGTACTCAACTTAGATTTTCTGAAAATATATGAGTAAACAAACTTCTCACTTGCTGAAAAGATGCAAAAGGGCAAAATCAAGACATACCTACTCATTATATTTTTGTTCTTCGTTTTGTCCTTATTCATACATAAGTTAATTTAAAAAACGATCGAATGTTTGACAATGACAGCAATGTTTGAGGCTAAAAGACATGAAAATTGTGGATTTCGGATACCCAAACTCCATTATGGGGGTAGTGGTTTGCTCATCATTTGATTATCTGACGAATATATCAATATTTCTAACGATATATGTAGCGGTAATGAAGTTTTTGATTTCCAAAGTCGAAGTTTCGCGCCAACTGTGTTTGTTTACGTTTTTATTTTACACAAATATTACCCAATCACATGTAAATACGATTAAAAATATGACAATTATGAATCTAAATATCACGAACAATAAAAACCCCAGATCTTAATGCAATTTACAAACACAGATCTAATAAGACATAATTTCATTACCACTACACTTTATTCGTGTTCAAAATTTTCAACCATTTTGTTTTTTTAATTGTTAGGGTGTGCCATATCGATTATGGTAATCGATATGGCACAACCTATTTTTTTAATTGCATTCGACTCGATGAATTTAAAAGAGCGATTTTCATAAATCGATTCTTAGTAACTAAAAAAAATACTTTTAAGACTGAAACACAACAAATAAGCACTTATTATTATCATTATTTATGGTTTCTTATTACATTTAAATAGGTTTTTGGGCAGCAATTTTGAGAATTAAAAAAAAACAACTCAAGAAACTCATCGGACCCATGATCAATTTCGCGCGGAATTTTCTTTTATTCGAAATTTAAATTTAGAATGTGTGTGATTCAGAAAAAAAACATGAGACTAAAATTATTGTAACCTTTATCTTTGACTAGTTTCTGCCTGCGGCTTCGCCCGTGTTATTAGTATTTTCATGGGTTTTGATTTTTGTAGACGGAACCCTAATCCTTTAAAAAATAAGTTACTCATTATAACATCATTAAAAAACTGCTTTTGTTTTAACTGTCGCATATACTCTCATATGCATTTAGAATAAAGCTGTTATTTTGATATCACAAACTTGTATGTATGTTTGGAGGTATGTTTTTTTATTTAGAACGCCCGGTAGACTAACGGCTAACTTATAATATAAAAGCATCGAAATATTAATGACCATGTTTTCGGCGATGCAAATTACAGATGAAAATATTATGTTCATATTGAACATCTACAATTACTGTCTTCTAGTTTTACAAAAAAAAATGATTGTTTGGGTTACTTAGGCCAAATTCTACATGAAATTAATTTTATTCTAAATAAATTTTAATACGTAAATCGAAATGGTACCGACAAAAATTTGCTACATTTTTGACATGGTTGTCATTTTCATGGTTTTCGTGGCTTACATGGGGTCGCTAATAACGAATATGACAAATAAAAATCCATAAAAAAAACTGACCAAGAGCGAGTCGGAATCTGGTTTGGGTGACTGAAGTTCATAGATTTACCTACCAAATTTCACATGAATCGTTTCAAATGTTTGAAAACATTCATGACATGCGTATTCTGTTTTTTTTTATACAAGTATTTTTTGTTATTCGCTGCATCTTAGTGCGATACATTTCTGGAATCTCGAGCCCCTTTTTGGATACTCCACATAACGAAGTACGGCTTGTAGCTAAATAATAACAGCGGCACACATCGAACTTTAAAGCTGAGCTTCGCTTGCCGAGGTCGGGCCGCGGGTGGGTGATCATTCGTTGAGTTTCCTCCGTGCCTCGGAAAGCAAGCTTTCCCGTTGGACCAAGCTGTCATTTGAACATCTTTGACAGTAGTAACGGGTGGTCAGAAAACAGAAACTTTGACTCTATCTTTCCAAGGGGTATCCCCTGCATCCGGTTAACTGAAAGCCGACCCCAACATAGTTGAGAAAGGCTAAGTAGACATGCTTATGTCACGAAAAAAGTACGACTTTTCTTACAACCGTCTGTCTATAAGGCGGCTCAAAGAAATATACATACCTACCTTCAAACATCCACACATGCACAGTTACATAGATACTGCCAAAAAGCATTCGCACCTTCGTTTTGCAGCAAGAGAAGAAAACTTCTGAACGTATCTATAACAAGTTTACACATAATTTTCAGGAATTATAAAAAAAAAACAACCTGATGCGATACTTAACCATTGCGTACTCAAATTTACTCAATATAAAGTTTTTTTTTTTAATTGATGCCAAAGTCCTACACGGTCCACTTGATATACCTACATAAATGTATACCGGGCATTCTGTATGGGTTTCAAATAGAATGCCCGGTATACATTTGTGCTGAGAATATCTACACAAACTCTCAATATTTCTCTCAAAATTTTGAGTGGGTAATATAAGCAATTAGCGAAATTAGCCGTGGGTCCGATGGATTTGTCGAGTTAATTTTATTCCTAATGTCCAAAAACCTGGTTAAATTACATGAGAAAACATAAATAATAATAATTATTATTGCATATTTCATACCTTTAACGTATTTTTATTTTTTTTTAGAATCGAATTACGATAATCGCTAAATTTAAATTAATCAGTAAGATTCAATTTGAAAAAATATCGATTATCATAATCGTTTTGCTATAACATAAGAATTAAAAAAAAAGAATATGGTTGATGGTGGATGGCGATTATCACATTATACACTTTGATTTTATTTATGAAAAATAGTAAACTTGCGAGTTAAATACGAAATAATTATTAGCGCTAATCATATGGTCTTTTTATCCGATTCTTTTAATTAACGCTCATACATAAGATTTTAAAAGTAACTTTATCAATAACAACATTATTAAAAAAGGATGTCGTATGACATCTCTTAGAACCTAAAGGTACTACTACTGAGCCAGCGGAGGTTTGCTTGTGTGGTTACCTTTAGGTACTAGAACCGAAGTATACGGTTAAACTGTGTTTTACGTAAAAAGACACATCAAGATTGTTTACCTTTATATAACTACCTAAACCTTTCTATGATTTTGATGCCACTTATACTAATAAGTAACTTCTCCCTAGTTAATGTTGCATCAAAATTAAAACACAAAAAGTTGTTCAACCTTTTTAAACATTGGCATATCGTCATGTTCATGGGTCATGTAGAGAACTCCTTGCAAATAATGGTGACGAATGTGATCCAGTATGGCCGGGTCACAGGAGAAGGTAGCGCTCATTCCATACTGCGAGAGTTGACGAGTAAACTTTAGTTGATCTGAAACAGATTGATTTTATTATAGGATGGATAAAACAAGATGTAAGATGAAGAAACAAATAAAAAATATTTACCAGACAATGCCTCACTAGCGTTAATATAGATTTTGACAGGAAAAGAAGCCTATAACCGTCTCAAACAAAACAATCCCATGCAGGCCTGTTTTGAACATTCGTTGTTTTTCAAAGAGTTTTAAATCTTTTTGCAGACCTCTGCGGTAAATGAATTCTCGGAGCTGGCCACATTTCGTCAGAAAAAATATGTTGACGCCATTTGTGTTTTCTTTTTATTATTTCTTTTTTGTTTCAAAATAATGGCATCGTAGTATTTTTTTCGATTGCAGCGGCCAGTCTAGTATTATGTTATTTGACCTACGTAATAGGTCTTACGAAATTTTATTAAAAAAGAAACTTGACGTTCGTAAATTGCAAAAAAAAATATTATGGTTCAATTGCACCAAAAACGTAAGTTACAGTTAGTTGCTAATACGAGTTTACCTAAATAACAAATATTTTATACATAATGGGCCCTTGTTAGAAACTAACTCGGAGTATAAATAATATACGAGTAACTACAGCAGGTGCAAATGGGCCAGTAATACATTCTTGATTTTCTTCAATCTTTATTTATTTATTGATAATCTTAATAATAACGACAATAAGACCGCCTATTGTACACTAGTTTTTATAAGCGATTTTCCTGTGCTTGATATGGGGTGTACAATTTATTGTACATATAATAAATAATAATATCTTACCTACTGAGGGCCAACATGCCAGCACAATAATGCTACTGACTACTTTATGCTTGAAGAATGCTACCACTGCTTGAGCCAACATGTTTCAGAACCAATGTTTCAGTAATAAATATTGTGTTATTTTACGGGATCACAGTTTATATTGCTAATGTGTATCGGTACAATAGCGAACAGTGTTGTTTAATAAATTCGAACTGAGTTATATGCTAGTTTTAATTGGCACAATATCCGAAACGTGTGGCAAGATTTAGAAATATACGTGTAGATACGGTGAAACCCCGAAATCCTGAACATTCGCTGGTATTTAGTATACTTCCTAAAATAAATTGTACATATAAAAGACAACACACTTGAAGCATCAATAATATAATTTATTTTTGTTGGTTATGAATTCGCCTGTACCGCTGCATACGAAAAGCAGGCACAATAATTGGGCGTAACCACGCAAAATTATAGGGTTCTGGCAAATAACCACCGTCAGTAACGACCACCTTCGTGACTCACTAAATAAAACAAGCCTGTGTTGAGCCCGTGTATTTATTTGTAAATGAACGTGAAATAAATAAATGCTAAACTAACAATATTAAGAATAGTTTAAAAGTATTTGAATGAACACGGGCAGGGTGGGGGAGGAAGCTCCAAGGGTTTAGGTTCTAGGGTTATGGGTACCGGAGGAGCTACCATGTATGCTGTCATGGGATAACCTGGAGGTGGGGGTGGGGGTCCACAGCATGGCGGCGGAGGAGGGGGAGGAGGTACGAGGGAGATAACAAACGGAGCAGGAGCGGGAGCTAGAGGAGCCGCGGGAGGTAAACAGAATGGCGCTGGTGGAGGCGCCGGGAGATACACAGGCGCCGGTGGAGGCGGAGGAAGCATCAACGACGGTGGTGGTGCAGGCAACATGAATGGTGGAGGTGGTGGCGCCAACATAATTGGAGGAGGAGATGGTGGTAAACAAGGTGGAGGCGCTGGCAGGCATAATGGCTTAGGCGGAGGAGCGGGCAAGCACAAAGGCGCTGGTGGAGGTGGCAACATGATCGGCGGCAAGCTGACTGGAGCAGGAGCTGGCGCGGGTAGATACAACGGCGCCGGGGGAGGAGCAGGCAGCATGAGGGGTGCTGGGGGCGCTAACAGCATGGGTGGCAAGGCTGCTCCGCAAGGTGGAGGTGGAGCCGGCATCAGCATGATGGTCGGAGGCGGCGGCGGTGGTAGGTCTTTGCAGCACAGTTTCTTGTCCTTATCTGAAATTGAATACATAGGTGTTATAAAGGTAAAAAAAAGTCCTTTATTTCCAGGATCCCATAAAAAGATTTGTCGAATGACTTACCGAGCAGCTTGGTAGCAAGCAGCGGCTTCAGGAGCCTGTAACATTTCATTAAGTTTAGATTGTAACTTGAAATTTCATTAATAACTTTTCAATATTATGAAAGAATAACTTACGAAGCCAGCACTGCTTTCTTGCATTCTTTCATCTCCTTCAATGCCTCGAGCTGTAAGTAGAACAAGTATTGTTATTGCACAAGTAATTTTAATTCTTATGTTAAAGAATAGAATTTTAATCTGGACTTTAGATACCTAAATGGCAACATTTTTAAACACTTTTTACTTACTTGTTTTATGAGTCTAAGGTATTTAATTATTGTAAGTTTGCTTTTGTTGACCACAATATCACCTGTTGTATCTTTGTATCAATATCAAAATGGGTGTTGGTGTATTTTTAATTTGAAAAGTAGAAAGTTTTAGGCAAATTCATATAAAAGCCTTACCAAGCATAGTCCTTTCTCATCACACGCCATGACATAGCACGAGGAGATCAGCAGGATCCCTATGGAGGACCAAAACACCTTTTGACCCCCCATGTTCTTAGTTCACGGAACAATATCAAGTAAATTATGGTTCAGAACTTAAAAATCTATTCGTATTTAAAGAAATGGTTTTGACATCAGCGATGTTCTACGTGGTTATCGCTAATAATATTATCTAGAATCGCTAATAATATTATCTACAATTTATGTAACATTGATACAAGGGGAAGTTCGGAGCTTGGAGCCTTCGCCCTGATAAGATGAAACGTGCTGATAAAGCAGTATGGTTCTTATTTCAAAGTCTTATCGGTGGTGATTGATTTAATTGAATACGTAATGATTATGTTATAAGTATGACTAAAAATAAATTTTGGGTTTTGAAATTGTAAATGGTTAACTGTGGTTTCGAAATTGTTGGTTCTGATAAGGTTCAAAGTGGTATTGATTTCTACCTACTTTTTCGTGTGCATACTGTTAGAATGTGGGTAGAATAGTATGGTAAGACTTGATAAATATCTAGTTTAAAATATTTAAGTCCAATTTAGCTCTTTTTCAATATTTTATTTTTGTCATTCCTACTAATATTACTAAGTGTAGTTATTTTTTAGAGTTCCGTACCCAAAGGGTAACCAACGGAACCCTATAACTAACCCGCCGCCGTCCGTTCTTCCGTCCGTCGGGCTGTATCTCAAGAACCGTAATAGGCAGACAGTTGAAATTTTACAGACTGTATTTCTACTGTCGCTTTTACAACAATTTTTTTTTTTTACAAAAAATTACAATCGACTTCCAAAAATAAAACACGACAAAGTTAATTTCGGAAGTCAGGCTATTTTTTCGTTTTTTGACACCGACATCCAAAATGAAAGTTATTTTATACTTTGTCGTGTTTTATTTTTGGAAGTCGGTTTATTTTTGAGGAACCAGTCCGGAAAAATACTCTTCGAAAATATCGCTTAACAAACATTTTTCATGGGATCCCATCATCAAATCCTAACTTAAACCTTCCATCATCAGCTCAGCAACATGAAATGAAGATTACCTAGCACAAATACCTGAATTGCGTTAGAATGTTTATGAAAAACATTGTATGTGCCTATACTATTTGAGGGTTTCCCTCGATTTAAATGGGATCCCATCATCAGATTCTGACTTGGTGACAGTGGGACCACCTCAGAAGTATAGACTTTTGAATAAAAAAAGTTGCGGCCCACAATCGGCGGAGAAATCGGTAAACATATAACAAAAAAATAAAAACGTACATACAGCCGAACATAGAACCTTCTCCTTTTTGAAGAAGTCGGTTTCAAATAAAAATAAAACAAAATTTAAGGGGGCTCCCATACAAGAAACGTGTTTTTTTTTGAGTTATGATACTTCCCTTCGTGCGAGAGCCCGTCTCGCACTTGGCCGGTTTTTTTTTCCAAAACATCGACATGACTCCCGAGGCTATCTCCTCGACCGTGGGCCGTGTAAAATTCCTTTGGCACTCATAGAGAGTGTAAAGTTTTATCAGCGAAAAATATTCGAATAAGTTCTTTCAGACATTACTTTCTACAAATAATATTCACCGCTTTATAATGTTAGCACAAATAAAAACAAATAGCGATTTAGAAAATTAGGGCCTAGACTACACAAAGTCTGCCAGGCTTGCGGAATTTGTTAGGGTTCCGAAAAAAAAGGAACCCTTATAGGATCACTCGGGTGTCTGTCTGTCTGTCTGTCTGTCCGTCTGTCACAGCCAATTTTCTCCGGATCCGATTCTCTGGACTGATTCTGTTGAAATTTGGTACAAATATGGACTTCTATGACCCAAACACGGACGCTTTACGTAAATTATTAAATTTGTAGTATGGGCGTCACTTTTGGGGGTCAAACTAGAAAATTAAAAAAAAAACAAGTTTTTTGAACAATATCGTGTGACACATCAAATGAAAGGGCTTATTGTGAGAGTTTTAATTATATTTTTTTCATAATTTTAAAATAAATGGTTTTGAAGTTATTTAAGAAATTAGACGAAAAATGACCATTCTCCCCCCCTTATCTCCGAAACTACTGAGTTTAAAATTTTGAAAAAAATGGAGATAATAATTTTGAAAAAAACCCTTACCTAAAGATTACAGGAAAACCTATTAGAAGTCTGTAGTGTTTAAATAACATGTTAAAAAAATTAAATTCGTTCGGAACCCTTTGCACGCGAGTCCGACTCGCACTTGGCCAGTTTTTTTTTAATTTTATTTGTGATGGGTTTGCTCTTGACTTTAGCCTAGGTCAGAGATGACAGTAACAAAGTCTTGTTCAAAAGAGTCACCGTGGCCCTGGAACGCAAAGGGAGAATCACGTACGGGTTTAGTCAGTAAGAGTCTGATACTCCCTCCCGCTACGCTCAGAGCGGAAGGAGTCATTTGATGATTTCCCATTCTTAAAAAAAAGACTAGACAAAGAAACGTTTTACGACTATCCGGAGTAAGAATTATATTTTTTATATATGGCAAGCAGAGCTGATGTCGACTATTCTGCCAATGTCCAAAGTGGATTGGAGAAGCAATTGTGCAAATTTTACTGCTGGAGAGAACTACGATTCCTGCAGAAACGATTTAGATTCGTCAATCGATACAGTTGATTACTTGTTGTGTTAGTACAGGACTGAAACAAACAAAGAATAAAAATACATATAAATTGTTATAATTGTTAAAACATTAATATACATGCCACCTCGATACAGTTAATGATTTGGAGTTCTGAATGGCTTATAGTTTTATGCTATTGCGTCGGATGAAAGCCATTAGCGCCACAAGCAGGTCTGGAGAGAATAATGTTAGAAGAGAGGAGGGGAAATTAATTGGAAGCGGGATTTTAAATTTAGGGAGACGGGAGTTAGAATTGTCTTAAAATTATTTGATTGACAAGCGCCACCGAAATGTCTATGGTACCTGTGGCTCTAGACAAAGTGCTGCACTATTAGCGAATTTGATTGCTGAAATGACAAATAAAAAAAATATGTTAAAAATCTATAACCCGACTATAGAAAAAATAAAAGTGATCTGAAAAGTACGAAACAAGAAAATATTTCAGAATCAAATCAAGACAGATTGTCCTGTAATCTATAAGTAAAGATCTATTATCTCCATTTTTTTCAAAATTTTATGCTCAGTAGTTTCGGAGATAAGGGGGGACTGGTCATTTTTTGTCTAATTTCTTGAATAACTTCAAATCCATTTATTTTAAATTATGAAAAAAATATATTTAAAACCCTTATAATACGCCTTTTTGTTTGATAATTAAAAAAGAAAGTTTTGTGAACAATATATTGTAAACTATATTGTTCAAAAAACTTTCTTTTTTAATTTTCTATTTTGACCCCCAGAAGTGAACGCCATACTAAAAATTTAATGATTTACGTAAAACGTCCGTATTTAGGTCACTGAAGTCCATATGTGTACCAAATTTCAACAGAATCGGTCCATTGAATCCGGAGAAAACTGGCTGTGACAGACGGACAGACAGGCACTCGATTGATCCTATAAGGGTTTCGTTTTTTGTTCGGAACCCTAAAAATGGTCACAGTAACGCCGTGGTCGCATGCCTTTATAGTTTTATAGGTGTGCCAAACACCCACATGGTATACAGGCAGGCGACCACGGCTTTACTTTGATATCAATTCAAATTTTTTCGGTGTCAGAAATTTACGTGTATTTACTAGCATTTTAACCACTCTGCACGACAAGATATTGACATATGAGACACCAGCTGAATCGACGGGTTGTTACGTAATGAAATTCGGGAATTACATAAACTTTCTGCAATCGAATTTATTATAAAACTAGTGGATGTCACGCGGTTTCGCATGCGTAGTTCCCGTTCCCGTGGGAGTACGGGGATATTATATAGCCTATGTTACTCCCTAGTAATGTTGCTATCCAATGCTAAAAGAATTTTTCCAATTTGGTCCGGTAGTTTCGGAGCCTATTCAATTCAAACAAACAAATCTTTCTTCTTTATAATATTAGTATAGAAAAATGTTTCCATAGCTATTTTATATGATAAGTTTGTGACAAATATTTTAAACTATAAGTTATGGTTGATCAAATCACGTCAGTCTACTTAAAAATCTGCTTAACATACGAATTACAACCTTTCCAAAAAGTAGTCAACCAACATTCGTTGAAAATATATATGTAGATAACCTTCTCGCTTGCTGAAAGATATAATAGGGCAAAATCAAGACATAATCATTCTATTTGCGTTCTTCATTTTGTCATTTTTCACATATATGACTTAATTAAAAATACGATCACATCTTGACAAAAAATAATTACGTTGCAATTTTGATGGCAGCTGTGTTCGAGGCTAAAAATATGAAAATTATGGATTTCGGACACCCAAACTCCACCACAGGGGTACTTTGCTCATCATTTGATTATTTGACGAATTCATCCATGTTTGTAAGTAGTGGTAATAATGATTTTTGGTGTTGAAGTCGACGTTTCGCGCCAATTGTGTTTGTTTACGTTTCTATTGAACACAAGTATCACACACTCACATATAGATATTGTTACAAACATTATAATTATGATTCTAAATATTATGAAGAACAAGAAAAACCCAAGATCTAAATGCAATTTTAAACACAGATCCAATCACACGTAATGTTTATTACCACCACTTTATTTTTGTTCAAACTCGTCAACCATATTGTTTTTTTTAATTGTTAGGATGTGGGAAAACGATTATGACAATCGATATTTTTAATTCAATCGAATCGATAAAAAAAATGGAAAAAGAATACGTTTTATTCATGAAAGCTAATAAACACTTATGATAAGTATTATTTGTACTTTCTTTAAGAATTTAAATAGTTTTTTGGACATCAAGGGATAAAATGAACAAATTCATCGGACCCGCGCGGATTTCGCGCCTTCTGTATTCATGAAAATTTAAATTCAGAATACGCTCGTAATTCGAAAATATTTATTAATTTTGCATCGATAAAAGATATTTTTACCCAAATCAAGATCTTAAAATCTTTTGATTTGGGTAAAGGGGTTTGAACATTTTTCTATGGGAGCTGGTCGCCGCCATTTTGATTTTATTTCAAAGTAGCAGCGCACGATCTAACGTGCATATATGGGTAGAAGATGCGTAAACAAACAAAAAATGTTGGCAGTATGGTGACCTAAAGTGTCACGTTACCGAGATATTTGAAGGCAAAGTCGATATGTGACATCATGAGTATCACTAAAAATGACTTAATTATGTGCATAAGATGAAATTCAAAAAATAGTTCCCAGCTTGATTTAATCATTTTTTGGAAGAAAGTAATAATAAGAATACGTGAAATTCACTTTTTTTAAAACTTCGCAAAATTGTTTAATTTTTAGAAGTGGTTAAATCAAGCCTATAAATATTATTGGAATAGAATTTACTGCATATAAACACGTGATAATAACTTTCATGGTTCTTATGTGGTGACTTTACCTCCAAATATCTCAACAACGTGACACTTTAGGTCACCAAATGGCTAACATTTTTTGCTTATTCAAGTGTCTTCTACCCATATATGAATGTTAGATCGTGTCCCGCAACTTTAAAAAAAAGGTTGACCCTTTTACAGGTTTCATGTACTTACATGCTGTTTAATAAATTCACAGTTCCTTTTGGGGTAGGATAAAAAAAGTTCTAAGTATATCTATGGCAAAATTCGATTTTCAAAACATAAGCTATACATACAAATAATAAAATTGAAGTGTCTGTTTGTAATATCAAATTAAGTGTTTTTATTAAATGCATAATTATGAAAGTATATTCGAGACCTACATGTAACCAAAAACACTTTTTTCTTTAATCTGTCTGTCTGTGTGTTAATCTCCAGAACCGCGGGACCAATTTTGGCGGGACTTTCACTGACAGATCGATTATATTCGATGGAGTAACTTAGTTTTTAAAAGAATGAGGGTTCCGTGCAAAAAAATACAATACCATGAAAAAACCTAATCTCGCGAGCGAAACCGCGGGCAGAAGCTAGTCAAAACAAAACTCAAAAATTTTAATCTAATAAAAAAAACAAAAATAAAACAATGTTCTGAATTTAAATTTTGAATAAGTCCGTACCCGTTTTGTAAGCCGTGACGAATTTATGTTAGTTTTATTCTTAAATGTCCAAAAACCTTTTTGAATTAAGAAAGCATGAATAATAAAATAATAATCATTATTGCTCGTTGTATTTCGTGCCTTAAACGTATTTTTTTAGGATCGTGTAACGCTCATTTATATTAATCGAGTAGATCGAATTAAAGATAAATATCGATTAGCATAATCGTATTGGTAGGTATATCATAAAAACAGTATGGTTGATGGTGGATGGCGATTATCACATTTATACACTTGGATTTTAATTACGAAAAAATAGTGAACTTGCGCGTTAAATACGAAAGAATGATTGGCGCTATCATATGACCTTTTTACCTAATTGTTTTAATTAACAAAATTAAAAAGACTTTTAAGCAACTTTATCAATAACCACATTAATAATAAGGATGTCGTATGGCGTAACTCTTAGTACCTAAAGGTACTACTACTGAGCCAGCAGAGGTTCGCGTGTCTAGTATCTTTAGGTACTAGTACAGAACTTTACGGTTGACTGTAGTGAAAATGTATATAACTTATGTCACCCGCAACGTTTTTAAAAATCCATTGATACCTCATTCATCAAAATCAGTTCAGTGGTTTAGGCGCTAGAGTGGAACATACGCACATATTTACATACATAGACTGCTAAAATCATAACCTTTCCTTTTGCTTTGCCGTAGTCGGGTTAACAAGGGATTGATCACGTGAAAATTCGACAGCGCTCGTCAATCCTACGTATGCATTTTTGAAAAAGGCGCTTCTTCGCTAAAGATCGCTAGCGATCAGGGATCCTCATATTATGTTACCTCTTTTTTAAGTATGGGAAATTATCAATCGACTCCTCCCGTTCTGGGCGGAGCGAAAGGGAGTGCCAGGCTCTTACCCGGGAGCAGAAGAAGTCATTAGATGATTGTTAGACTCTTTCTGACTGAAACCCATCCGTGTTCCTCCAAATGTCCTTTGCGTTCCAGGGCCGCGGCGACTCTTTCGAACAAATTCTGCAAATCTGGGATTCTGCAACCCTGGATATGCGCTCTCCAGTACTTTATATTTTAGGAGAAACCTACCTTCATAGTATTTTCGTGATTTAAGCCCCATCCTTCATAGTAGAAAAGGCAACGTCAAGACAGTTTGTTTTATAGATTTGACCAAAAATCAGAATTTGGACTTTCCGAGACTTCTGTATGTTTGCAACTGTTATGAGATGTGGTGCTGGTCATTTTGGAACAAGTCTAGCTTCTATGAAAGAACAGGAAGAATAATGATATGATCCTGGGTAAATGGGTAGATCTTTTATGGCTTAGTTATAAAATTAACCGTGATAGCTCGCTAAGTAACAGTGAGTCCACACGATACATACTTTTATCTGCATAGTGTTGCCTAGACAAAATTCCATAGAGGTCTATGGAAGTCCATATCCGGTGAACAGTCCATTAGCAAGCTGCATTGGCAGCGGATCGGCCATAATTTGTGGCCGAAGGATACATTGCAGAAGATGAATGGATACTTCAATAGGCAAGCGGCTCTGCTAGAAGAACTACGGTCTTCCAAAAGTCACCTGGGACTAATTGTATGCAGAGAACGGAGAACCGAGTGTTATGGTCTATGTCCAGCATTGATTTGATTATTTGTTGTTGGGAACAATTGACAATTATGAGACGTGTTTAATCATTGATATTATGAGATAGTAAGACAATGATGTTTTCAATACAGTTGTATTTATATAGAAGTGCCAAAATCATTAAGGGTCTAAACCAATCAGTAATCACTGCAAGATGGTGGCAAGTAATGTGAACAGTGTTAGGAAAATCAATGTTTTTCTGATTTTAGTGGGATGTGTGAGTATAATATTTTGTTACTTTGTTTTTACTGGTCTCATTTTTAGTTAAAGTGGAGTAGATATTATGAAATTAACCGCGTGGTGACAAGATTTCCAAAGTGTTCCAGTCTTTTTATTATGAATGGGGACTATGTGGATTATTATATTTCATTGAGTAATTTTAATGTTTGTATGGCAGTTTGAGTGCTTTGTACGGCGTACACAAATATCCTTTCTTTGGTATTGTTCGTCGAGTTGTTGAACTCCTAAGTGGATCTGAGTTGAGCTACACTACTACTGACAAATGCTTGCACTGACTGGACAGGTTCACTCAAATCTGTGTGGTTCTTTCTTCTAAAGACCATCTCAGACACTAATCTGCATGGTTCTTAAAAAAATGATGTATTGTAAGTGTGAGGACTATGTAGGTCGTTATTTTAAGGATTGATTTCATGACTGTCTGGCAGTTTGAGTATATTATGCGGCTTACCCAAATGTCCTTACTTTGGTTTTGTTCGTCAGTTCGTTGAGCTCCTCAAAGTTTTGAGTTGAGCTGCACGATAACTGACAAATGCTGGCACTGTCTGGACAAGCCCACTCAAACCTGCGTGGTGCTTTCCTCAAAAGGCAACCTCAGACCTTAACCTACATGTTTTTCATATGTTATTGGCAATTGTATGGACTTCAAAAGAGACTGTGACCTCTGAGTTTGTTTCGGTGTTTCTTCTCAAGGTAGTCAGCTAGGAAACATCCGCCCTCATCTAGATAAACATGTCAAAAAAAAAAATATTGACGTGTAAAAGAGTTACTTGTAACCTATTTGCAAAATAAATATCATTTATCATTTATCATTTATCTTGGTAATATTTCCAAAGTGGACTTTATTTTTTACACAATAATTTACTGGAGTAAAGTGGGTCTCTAGCTAGAGTTTTAATTTTATTCTTGTGTGATTTGTATTTTTAACCGACTTCAAAAAAGAGGAGGTTCGCAATTCATCGGAATCTTTGTTTTTTTTTCTTTTTTGCCAGTTTTAATCGTAACATTACGTAAAGAATAATCGTTGAGTGTTTGTTCAATTGTATAAATCAAATCTAAAAAAGAACCCAAATTGCTCAAAAAAAGAAAAACACAAAACACTATTTAGATATAACTATTTAACTCCCACTGAAAAAATCTACAAAGAAACACAGCTAACGAATCTCCATCAAATATATAAGTACAACACCTGCTTACTCGTAAGAAAAATTCTAACTAAAGATATACATTCAAAGATAATATTTACAAAAGGGCACAAACTTATAAAATTTTAACAAGACAAGCTAACGACATCTGCTTTAACCCAACCTAGGACTAACTTCTATAACAAAATACCTAAAGACATAAAATAAATCAAATTGTCATATATTTACAAGAAAAGTTTAAAACAAAAAATTGGAAGATCTTTCTCTGCCTTAAGATTAATCAAAAATAAATAATAACAGTATACATTAAATACTTTACATATATTTGTACAAATATTAACCATAAAATAAAAAAAATAAAAAAAGGTTTGCGTTTACATAGTCGACAACATCATCGCCGGTTGGGAGATACTTAGTGGTTATCCTTACCTGGTGATAAGCGATCGAGTAGACAACGATGAAATACGCTTGCCTTCGCTACCACATTATACACACTGGGAAATCCAGTCCTTTTCGATCCTTAGAATCATCCCAAAACGTTTCACATTGTTATGATACTATCCCTTTTGTTACAGATGACCTCATCCTGCTGCACACACGCGGATGTGATCACCGAACCAAATCGCCTCCTCTCGCTGGTCATCAAGAAGTACTCGCATGCTCAGCCAATAATCCTCAACATGAAATCAGAAAACCAGCACGTATCTAGCGAACTCATCCACAAGCTGTCAGCGAAGCCCCCGCCTTTGATGATGAGGTTGTCCAAAAGGTTTTCTCGGTCCTTATGGGGACCAAGGCCAAAGCTTTCTCTAGTACCGCATATCCTGCCTTTGATTCCAAAGACTCCAGTACTTCCGCTGTTCCCCCACTGGCTACCACCACCTACTAGTTCGCCTTTTATTTTGAACCCAGGTCCTGTAGCGAAGTTGTCGCGTCTCATAGGGTGGAGCAAAAGGAATATTGACCTCCAAAAGAAACTGCTGGAGATGAAGCATAAAGGAGCCTTGACACCTGAGGAGCATTTTAGATTTCAGAATTTGTTGTTGAGGATCTAATAACCGCTTTACTAGTATTTATTATATGACACGGAAGGTCGGCTTGTATCTGGAGGGCTGCTCTTTAAGCCCGGAGTAGATGCGGGCGTTTTCTACTCCGTATTACTTAACCACTAAGAATCAATGACACGGTTTGACGGTAACTGTCAAATCGCGTTGTCATTGATTCTTAGTTCAGGTTTAGGATTAATCGTAAGTTCTTAGGCCGAAACCACGGACTCCGGGCTTAGAGAGTAGCCCCCTTGAATTTGAAAATGCAATGTTTACTTTTTTTCTATAAAAAACTTATTTACTTTTAAGAGAGAAATGATGTTCAGCATATTCATATTTTTTGGGTTGATATTTAATTTATTAAATAAATTTTAGATTAATTCTGGATACTTATCGTTTTTCTTGACATCACATTTCTTCTAAAATTTTTCAGGACTGTCTTTTAGGGAGAACGTCTTTGGGAGTTGGCTTAAGTCAATGGCAGTTGGGAGTAGGGGTTTGTGACCAGTAGGTGGCAGTCTCTGCCATTAAGAAATTTGGGCATACATAAATAAAAAGGCATTGTTAAAAATACACAATACAAAATCTTTAATACTAAATTACACACTAATAACAACCTTACTTCTTACGATTAAGATCTACTTCAGCTTGTTCCTCTTATTTTGGCAACAGTGGCGTTGAGTCCTCACTCGAATAATTGTATTTGAGGGTCTTTTGATTTTGGACATACAATCTTACGACTAATAGCGAAGATCTACTTGAGCTTGTTCTTCTTAGCATGTGCCACGATAGCGTTGAGTCCTCGAACGAACATGTCTTTGATCTTGGACATGTAGCTGAAGAGAGGGTACGCGAAGGGACGGTCCTCGGGCCGGCAGGAGAAGCACGGGTCGGGTCGTCGGGGACGCACCAGTGAGTCCTTTAGAAGGATACTGCTCTGAAAGACGAAGAATATTACTTAAAATTTTAACTGGACCAGGTTGAAATCCACGGTTGCTGAATTTGTTCGTTAGAGTCACCGCGACCCTGGAACACAAAGGGCATTAGGAGGAATACGGATAGGTTTTAGTCAGTAAGAGTCTGAGACTCCCTCCCGCTCCGCTATGAGCGGGAGGAGATTTCCTAACCATGAAAAAAACTAGATCCACATCATCGTAAGTCTGCTAAAATATGCCTATGCCCGACATATGAAGCTATGTAAAAATATTTAACACTTACTGCCACAGACATTCTGAATTTCTGACACAAATAAAACGCAAAACCAAAAAAAGTGAAATGAGTAAGTATTCTAAGTTTATCATCACTGCCATCGGTGAAGAAAAACATTGTAAATATTAACAGTGGGCTTAGAGCCAGTTTTTTAACGTACTCGATCGCGTTATCGTAGACGTTCCTTACCTATGCCAATTGCATGAAAAAAATAGGTTTTCCGTTATTGTGACCAGACAGCGCTTATTAAGGCGACGACATACGCCAGCGACCTTGAGGGAACAAAACGCGCACTTATTTCACACACGCGCGACTCAAAATTCAGTAGATTTTTGTACTTTCCTTATTCTATGACTTAAAAAAAAGCGGATGTGAGACGTGGAAGGTCACTAAGGACATCTCGCATAAACTCCAGGTCGTTATCAACCGATTTCTTTGTCGTATCCTCGGTGTTTACTGGCCTGAGAAAATCTCCAACCAAGATCTGTGGGAACGGTGCAGTGAGACTTCGATCGACCAGCAGATCTGGAATCCCCAAGGAAAGCGTAAACGTGGTCGCCCCAAGCAGACCTGGCGCCAGACGATCATTGCAGAAGCGAAGCAATTAGGGAAGACCTGGAGCGAAATGAAGCGCGAAGCTCAAGACCGTCCGGGATGGCGGCGTAATGTGGATGCCCTCTGCCCCATCTAGGGGACACAGGAACTTAAGTCAAGTAAAAAAAGCCGTATATCAAAATGATGATAGTTAAATTTTCTTTGAGATAGTGCAAATTCCATTAAAATCGGTTTTGGTCCGATGGTCGTTTTTATGTCCGTGTTAGACATACACATTACAAATTAATTACACTATTTTGAACGAATAATACTCAAAATTTTCGTATGTCAAATTATTAAAAAAAAGGTAACATATTTTTTTTTAATATTATGACTAGCCGTTTAGACGTAATGATCATTTTAAAATCGGCAACTCTCAGGTATCTCCGCCTTAAGTTTAATTACAAATTGGTGTTTAAGCTAACGCGATCGAGAACGATAAAAACTCGCACTGGGCTTAGTGCGATTTTTTTGACGACTGGACTGAAAATAAATAACAGGGAAACACTATCAAAATTAGGTAGTTGGCACGCAAATATTAATTAGATCCAGTAGTTTTGCAGACATGTTTTAGCAAAATATTTGAGAAAATAGCGTTAAAATATTAAATCAACAACAAATCGTCATGTTCACTTTATATCTAAGCTATTTTACACAAACGTTTCCTGAACGTGCCTGTTTGCACGATTTAAGCGTCATGTTACAACACAATCTATGATAACGTTAATATAAACATTGCTAAATTTATAGAATGCATCTATTTACACATTCTAGATGTAAATTACTAGATCACATAAAAATATTCCTGTTGGAATATATCAACATTATCCTGTCGACAAATAGACAAATAGAATAAGTGAGGCAAAATACTACACTTCTATTTCTTATGGTGTAACGTGCAAAGCCCATGAAACTTCCATGAAAACTCTCTGCCTGCGTCTGTGTTTCCAAACGCTTACTACCCTAATCTCTTCAAAGTTAGAGTGAACAGGCTCCTTCTGGGTAAGCTCGCTCCATCGTAGACTTTGTCTCTGTCATCTCTGACCTAGACTAGAGTCAAGAGCAAACCCATCACAAATAAAAAAAAACTTCCTCCAAGTTACTACTTAATGATGAAGAATGATTGAGTAACTGGTCTGTCACTATGATGTGAAGACAAAACAAAACAAAATCAAATATATCGAACCTCCACCACCACAGTCGAGGCAGCCACGGCGATCACTGTCCACATGACAAATCTTCTTAACTTCATTCTCGTAGTACAATTTGACTGCCAGGAACCCCACTAGGCTGCAGGCATAGCAACTACTATACAGCCACTGCATGACACAGCCTAACTGCGATCCAGCCTTATACACGGCCAGACTTGCAGTAGGTTAACAATCTCTCTGAATGAACACGTAACATAGATAACGTGGTACTGATGTCTCGATTCTTTGTGATTATTTAAGTAATGTGACCTTGTGGGGAAAAGAACTTGGGTTAGCTGTGAAGTAACCATCGTTTTTGCGTTTGGTGGATTTGTCTTTGGGAGAAAATTGTTTGCAATGTGAAGCAATGATGTGGTCCACGAGAAGTAACCTATTCTTTCTTTAAAATATTCTTTAAAAGGTTGGCCTTGGTAGGGATGATTCTGTAATAGGTTGTAGCTATCAGGAAACACAGGAACAGAATTCCGCTCCTTAGCTATGCCTATACACCCAATGAAAGTACTCCTAAAACATTTTGTGCGAATGGGTGGGATGTGCACCATGTGACGCGGTGTCGTATCACCGTACAAAGATTGTCAGAGCTGTGTTTGTATGACTTGAAATTATAGTTTTTCGTCTTGCCTTTTGCGTTTCTGTGACGTCTAAGGCCACATTTATAGCTGCAAGCAAATAGCGTGCAAGGTTATTTACACTGCAGGGCTAGATCGATCGAGTGATAGATCACATTATACCTCGGTAGTACGCAATATTATAATGCAACTTGCATGCGAGCTGGTTGTAGTGAGAAGGCTGACGTCTAACTCATGACCGTGACCGTCCTAGAAGTCTAATTTTGGGTTAAGAGGTTTATGAAGAGACTCCTTTCTCTATATAAGATTTGTAAATTTTGTTTAAGTTCGTACCATCTGAAATTGATCTGATTGTAGAATAGAATAGAATAGGGTTCCATACCTCAAAAGGAAAAAACGGTACCCTTATAAGATCACTTTGTTATCCGTCCGTCTGTCTGTCAAGACCCTTTATCTCGAGAACGCGTTGAGGTATCGAGTTTAAATTAAAACCACATACTCAGGTCTACGGTCCCTTGAAGCTGTGAAAAAATCAAAGTTCTAAGTTAATGTAAAAAAGATACGGCCATTTATGCCGCAAAAAACGTATTTTTCGACACTCTCAAAGGAATCAAAATGTATACGGTATTTCCCGTTGAACTAGCACTATGAAATTTGGCAATTAATACCGTCTTATACTACAAATATAGTCTGAAAACTATATATTTGTAACAAAATCATAAAAAATATAGACTTAATTTAAAGTAATATGTAATAACAAATTTGTACGGAACCCTCGGTGAACGAGTTCGACTCGCACTTAGCTGGTTTTTCTTTTCTTATGCCACCAGCTCAGCCAATAAAAAAAAGGTATTCAAAACTGTCGAGCAGTTGGCGAGTTTTTGTGAGATTATTGCACGGAAATTGATTTCTATAAATTTGTATAGAAGAAAACACCATTTTGTCCCAAAGCAATGCCAGTAACGTATGGAGACTCTACACCCAGCCCAGTTTCTGCTGACTCCGCTAGAATCGCTCACGACGACGTTATACGTGATGAAACACAGTTTACGTTTGGACGCTAAAATGTCGTGAGTGCGCAAGAGACGCTATGTGCTGGTACGTGGCGGTGACATTCATGCTGGTTCGTATCTGAGTTCGATAACGAGAATATCTTTGTTGATTGGAAAAGTGGAAAGTTTTAATTGTGTCGTGCTTCGATTGTGCAATTTGTTAAGATGTGTTGTCGGGATTTGATAGTGAGATCATGAAACCGCTATGTCGCAAATGATTTAAGATTGTCTTAACACAGTGATTACGAATATAAGTTTAGGAATTAAGAAAAGGGTTAGGAGGTTTAGGGTTTAAGAAAATACTTTCTATTTTCTTATAATATGCGAGAGAAGATAAAATCATATCTTGCAAAATCCGCTCAAATCTAGAAAGGTTTAGATAAATAAATAAAGATAACAATTTTGACGACTACTGCTAAAACTAAGGGTTCAATTGATGTAGTAATCGTTATTGTTGTATTTATATTGGTTTTTATTTGCATTTTATTTTATACTGAGATTTTAAATCAAAAGTGCGAGTCGGACTCGCGTGCAAAGGGATACGAACGAATTTAATTTTTTTAACATGTTATTTTAACACTATAGACTTCTAATAGGTTTTCCTGTAATCTTTAGGTGAAGATTTACTATCTCCAATTTTTTCAAAATTTTAGGCTCAGTAGTTTCGGAGATAAGGGGGGGGAATGGTCATTTTTCGTTTAATTTCTTGAATATCTTCTAAACCATTTATTTTAAAATTATGAAAAAAAATACAATTAAAACTCTTACAGTAAGCCCTTGCATTTGATATATCACACGATATTGTTTAAAAAACTTTTTTTTTAATTTTTTAGTTTGACCCCCAAAAGTGACACCCATACTAAAAATTTAATGATTTATGTAACGCGTCCGTGTTTGGGTCATAGAATTCCACATGTATACCAAATTTCAACAGTATCGGTTCTGTGGATCCGGAGAAAACTGGCTGTGACAGACGGACAGACTGACAGACAGACAGACACCCGAGTGATCCTATAAGGATTTCTTTTTTTTCGGAACCCTAAAAAGATTAAAAAGTCACATCGAGATTGTTTACATAACTACCAAAACCTTTCTAGTATAGTATTTGTAATATTGCGTACATTCACCTTTTGGCAGAGTTCATAAATACAACATTAACAGTCCTAAAACGATCCACTGGCCATTTTTTGTATTATTAGCTTATTTAAAAAAAGACAAATAAATTATTTCAAGTAGACCATTAAAAGATACGCTTTTGAACGTAAAATAATAATAAAGCGATCCCATTCACAAAGGTAGATTCTTTTCAGAAGAACGGACAAGAAACTCCATAGTTTTTTTTGTTCAAATAAAAGTTTTAGAATATTTTTTATACATCGATTTATTAGAGTTCCGTCCCCAAAGGATAACCAACGGAACTCTATTACTAAGCCTCCGCTGTCCGTCCGTCCGTCCGTCCATCAGTCCGCCCTTCCATCCATCCGTCCGTCCGTCCATCCGTCCGTCCGTCTGTATCTCAAGAGAAGATTTATATTGTTATAAGTAACAAATAAAAACTATAGGTCAACGGGAACTATACTATCCCTTGAGAGTGTCGAAATATATGTTTTTTGCGGCATAAACGGCCGTATCTTTTTTTAAGTTAACTTAAAAGTTTGATTTTTTTCACAACTTCAAAGGACTGTAGACTTGAGTTCATGGTTTAATTTCAACTCGTTACCTTCACGTGTTCACGAGATTAAGGGTCTTGACAGACAGACGGACAACAAAGTGATCCTATAAGGGTTCCATTTTTTCCTTTTGAGGTACGGAACCCTTAAAATAATAAAATTTAAATTAAATTAAAAATTAAAGGGAGCCCCCGATACAAGAAACGTGTACCCTTTGAGTGAGAGTCCAACTCACACTTATCCAGTTTCTTTTTATAATTATGTGAAAACGATGTTTCTAGAATAACACGACTATACTACTAGTTGGTACAAAATAGGTAACAGCAAAATTAAATTAATTCAGTATTTTGATTGAAGGGACATTGTAGGTACTAGTTTACTTAAAAATATTGCAGTTAATATGTTAATAAATATACATGTCATTAATTGAAACAAATAACACAAAAATACTCCTTTTTTAGGCAGTCGTGTAATAAATTGGAAGAAAGTAACAATAAATATTTTGTACAATAGCAATAATCAAAACAACATTAGACTTGTTGAATATTTTATGATGTTCAGTGGAATTTGTGTACGACTTCTAATTTAATATTGATGTCCGCAATTTCAGGTAAATTACATAGCCGGAGCTCCCCCGCCTCTTCGCTTGACGATCGACTGCTCCGATGAAAGGGTAAGGTAAATTATATCAACACTAGTGGACGACACGCGGTTTCACCCGCGTAGTTCCCGTTCTCGTGGGAGTACGGGGATAATATATAGCCTACTAGCACTTCGCCCGCGACTTCGTCTGCGTAGACTTTAGAGGTGGCGCGCAACTTCTTTGTCACATATTCTCATACTCGGAAATTCATCTTCATGATTCTTTATTCTGATAGTTTGTGAGTCTTTACTGTCCGTATTTTCAGCTCCAGAACTACTTCGACATGTTTCTGGTATTATGGCGCACTTGTGAATCTTTAGCGCTCATAACTCCAGCCCAGAAAAAACTTCGATATGTTTCGGTTCTCCTGGTATTTTAAATGCTAACCGCTCAAAATTCCAGCTTCGGAAATACTTCGACATGTTTTTGGTATCTTGGTACTTGTCAATCTTTAACGCTTACAATTACAACCCGGAAAAAACCACTTTATGTTTCTGTTCTCCTGGTGCTTTTGAATCTTAACCACTCAAAATTCCAGCGCCGGAAACTTCAAAACATGTTTCTGGTCTCCTGGTACTTGTGAATCTTTAGCGCTTACAGTTTCTGCCGAAAATATAATTTGACATGTTTTTGGTCTCGCACTTGTGAATCTGTAGCGCTCATAATTACAGCCCCGAAAATACTTCGACATATTTCTAATCTCCTTGTACTTTTGAATCCTAACTGCTCACAATTCCAACCCTGGAAATACTTCAGCATGTTTCTGGTCTCCTGGTACATAACGAATGTTTAGCGCTCATAATTCCTGCCCGGAAAAAACTTCCACATTTTTCTTAAGTTCTGGTATTTTTGAATCCGTACCGCTCATAATTCTTGCTCCGGAAATATTTCGACATGTTTCTGGTCTCATGGTACTTTTGAATCTTTAGCATTCACAATCCTAGCCATGAAAATACTTCGACATGTTTTTGGTCTCCTGGTACATAATGAATGTTTAGCGCTCATAATTCCAGCCCGGAAAATACTTCGACATTTTTCTGTTCTCCTGATACCTTTAATCCTAGCCAATCACGATTCCAGCGCCGGAAATATTTCGACATGTTTCTGGTGTCCTGGTAATTGTGAATCTTAAGCGCTCACAATTTCGGGAAAAAAATGTTTGGACTTATTTCTAGTCTCCTGTAACTTGTGGATCTGTAGCATACAATTCCAGCCCTGAAAAAACATCGACATACATATTTCTGATTGTCTGTTAAAAAAAAATATACTAACCCCAAAAATACTTTAACATCTTTCTGTTCTCCTGGTACTGTGAATCTGTAGCGCTCATTATTCCAGCCCCGAAAATACTTCGACATGTTTCTGGTCTCCTTGTATATAATGAATCTTTAGCGCTCATAATTCCCGCCCGGGAAAAACTTTCATATTTTTCTGTGGGATTGGTACTTTTGAATCCTTACCGATCATGTTTCTAGCGCGGAAATATTTCGACATGTCTCTAGCCTCATGGTACTTATGAATCTTTAGCATTCACAATCCTAGACCTGAAAATACTTCAACATGTTTCTGGTCTCCTGGTACTTGTGAATCTTTAGCGCTCATAATTTTAGCCAAAGAAATACTTTTTAAACATGTTTCAGGTGTCCTGTTACTTGTGAGTCTGTCGATTTTACAATTTCAGCCCGGAAAAGACTTCAACACAGATATTTCTGTTCAACGGTTAAAAAAAAAAACAAAATATATTCGAGCGGAAAAATACTTTAACATCGTTCTGTTCTCTTGGTACTTTTGAATCTCTAGCGCTCTCAATTTCAGCCCCGGAAATGCTTCGTCATGTTTCTGGTCTTCTGGTACATAATGAATCTTTAGCACTCATAATTCCTGCCCATGAAAATCTACCACATTTTCAGTTGTCCTGGTACTTTTGAATCCTTACCGCTCATAATTCCAGCGCCGGAAACATTAAAACATGTTTCTGGTCTCCTGGTACTTGTGAATCTTTAGCGCTCATAATTTAGGCCAAGGAAATACTTCGACATGTTTCTGGTCTCCTGTCATATGTGAATCTATAGCGTTGACAATTCCAGCCCGGAAAAAACTTCAACATACATATTTTTGATCGACGGTTAAAAAGAAAAAAAAATATTCGAACCGAAAAATACTTTAACATCGTTCTGTTCTCCTGGTACTTGTGAATCTTAAGCGCTCCCAATTTCAGCCCCGGAAATACTACGACATGTTTCTGTTCTCCTGGTACTTTTGAATCTGAAGTACTAAGGCAGCAGAAGCGCTGGGTTTCCACTTCCTCCTCAGTCTTCGTTAAGCGTTGCCTTTTACCGGGATAAAAAGTAGCCTATGTTTGATTCCAGGATGTGAACTATATGTGTGCTAAATTTCATCCAAATCCCTTCAGCCATTTTTGCCTGATTGAGGCACAAACATACAAACATACAAACATACAAACATACAAACATACAAACATACAAACATACAAACATTCACATTTATAATATTAGTAGGATTATACTATATCAACACTAGCTTTTGCCCGAGGTTTCATCTGGTTGAAAACTATACAGGGTGTCTCAAGTCTTTGCTACATGGAGGGAAAGTACCTTTAATACTGCAGATAGAAAAAAATACTGAATGAGTACTTAATTTATATTAAAAAAACACCGGTAGCACTCCGGGAGTGCCGGCAGAAGTGAAAACTTTAGTATTAACGTTGTGTTTAATTATAAGTACAAAAATACTATCATTTATGAGGTAGAATACAATGTTTATTTATTGCGCTATCGTACACAAATATGACAATTTACATGTTATTATTCATAATATTATATCGTTATTAATTTATATATTACATTAATTTTTATCTCTTAGAAAAATCAACTTTCATCCATAATTTCGTAATTCCGTAATTTCGTATCCTTGGATACGCGTGACACGCTGTACATAAACACAGACGGACATTCGCGCAAGCGCCCTGTGCCGCCTAAGCGGAGCAGCACACTCAGGCACGGTAGAAAGAGTGGGAGATACTAGTTCCTCTCCCTTCCCCTCGATAAAAAGCGTAAGGCTTTTTCGATCGGCATCACGTGACCGTGACGCGAGTCCGTCTTACGCTTTTTCGATCAGGTCACGTGTCCTGACGCGAGTTTAAGATTTTATACCCATTACAGAAAAAGTGCTCAACGCCGCTAAAGAAGTTTTCACTTCAAAAATCGTTTTTGTTTTAAAACAAACGAAAGTGGGCATCTGTGATAGTCTTATGTATTGCAGGCACATTGTCAAAGCACGAAACTGATTGATAATGGCGATATATGTACCTAGTTGTACCTGTACACTATTATATTAAATATTATTTAATTTTAAGTCTTAAGTTTTATAGTACACCATTTTTATTCTTTTTCAGGTAGTCTGCTCATTTGATTCATATCCATTTTCAAATATTCTAAAATAGGTACAACTGTTTTGAAAAAAATGTAAGTTAACGCAACCATAACCCCCAAGGCAACCATGCCCCCAAGATACAGACGCTGCCTAGTTTAGGGACCACTGTTTAAATGACCATGCTAATTTTACTTTGTAACTGTAACCATTTTTATAAGAATATGTACCACTTGTCATTTTATTTTTGTAACAATGGACCAATATTATTATTATAAGACCGAACTTGTAAATATGTTTCATAACCGCTACTAGTAATTGTTGCCTCTGTAACAATGGCGATTTCGGTTTGAGACATGATTACGTATTGTTGAATCATCGAGTCGATTTATCAACAATTGTACCTAAATAAATAACAAAACAACAATAATTCACACGCACATGAACGTTTATTATTGACAGCCCTAACTGGTGTCTCCGTTCTTTCAGCCCATCCTTGACGTTAGAGATGTCCCTGTTCGTAATACAAAGTGTACCACGAACAGGGACGTCTCTAAATATTTAATAATTAATTTTATAAATATTTGCTCTATGCTTATTATGAGGTTAAAAATAACATAAATAATAATACATTTCATAAATTAAATTATTATTATTTTTTACGTTACAGCTCCCATACGGCTCCGCGTTCCGCACATCCGACTACAACCGAAACGCTCGCTTAGACGTCGACTCGTTCTGCACCCTCATTCACAATGCTTTCCCCAAGAAAGTGCAAGACGGCAAGTTCATCCTCATCGAGCCGGACGACCAAACGGGGCACAGTGATACACTAGCACCAATATCCATCGCCCCACCAGCAGGCTTCATACAAGGCCTACCAAAGTTAAAGATCCCAAAACTACGCATCCCATCACTAAACGTCCCTATTCTCAAAGAACATCCTGGACTATTCACGCCTCCCAGAATAGGGACGCCGATGATGTCAGCAGTGATGAGGATAGGAGACGAATCTAGTGCAGAGAAGATGGAGAAGTTTAAGAAGGGAGTTCAGAAGATGCTGCACGTCGTCAAAGTATTGGGCCAGATTGACCAGTACCTGTCGGAGAGGACGCGGATCATTGTCGATAAACTTACTAAGACTTTTGCTGAATAATAATAATATCGAAATTATGTTTGTGTTTTGCTAAGTTACTCATCATCATATCAGCCAAAAGACGTCCACTGCTGGACATAGGACTCCCCAAGTGTCGCCACAACAACCGGCCCTGTGCATCTCGCATCCATTGCCTACCCGCGACCCTCACCAGCTCATCGGTCCATCTTGTGGGAGGGCTTCCAACGCTGCATCGATTTCTTCTAGAATACTAGCTGACTCAATTTGTTTACAACTAGTGGACGTCACGCAGTTTCACCCGCGTAGTTCCCGTTCCCGTGGGAGTACGGGGATAAAATATAGCCTATGTTACTCCCTGATAATGTAGCTATCCATTGCTGAAAGAATTTTTCAAATCGGTCCAGTAGTTTCGGAGCCTATTCATTTCAAACATACAAACAAACAAATATTTCCTCTTTTTAATATTAGTGTAGATTTGTCCGATTCATCTTACGATCATAATAATTCGAGAAACTAAACTAAATATTTCATACATACATCATGACATTGATTTATTTCATTTTATTTTAGTGATGTACAAGATGAATAGCTAATAATAATAATTTCATGACGTGGAGTCTCTGAGATATTATATTCAAGGTTTGTCTTTACCATGAAGCTTGATAGCGTTGTACCAATTTCTGAATCATCATCATCATCAGCCTAGCCTTTTACCAAATATATTAGGGTCGGCTTCCATCCAAACCGGATTCAGCTGAATACCAGTATTTTACGTTGAGCGGCTGACCTCCACAACCCATTGATACGGTACTTCTTGGCAAGACTGGAGTCAAATTTTCTGGTTTCTGATAATCTTCAAATGACAACCGGGACCCCAATTTCTGAATCGCGCTTAGTTTTTTCTTACAACTGAGCAATAGAAAGGTAATGCGAGTGCAGAAATTCTACGACATTCTAGAACAAATGTACATAGACATAATTCTGAATATTATTTGAACGTTTGCATGTTCTGGACTGTCAATATAAGCTTTATTAAATTATATTTACTTTTGTATCCTCCGTTGTAAAGCGACGGTCTTCCTTCCACCGGACACATCGGGCCAACTATACACCATACTGATGTCTAGTTGGCCCGATGGTTGCTCTCGGACTGTTGTAAATGTGAGCAAATTAATAGCGTAGAGAACTTTTCCGTACTCGAAGGGTAACCAACGGAACCCTTATTACTAAGCCTCTCCAGTTCGTCCGTCTGTCTATCAACCGGATGTATATCTTAAGTTAGTGTTAAGTGTACGATAATGATGAAGAGCGGAGCCTTCTAACACAGGCATTGTTTGCTTAACTGGAGGCTCCAAACACGTTCAAATGTGATGTAATTTTCTATTTGGCACAATAAACTATTTTGTATTTGTATTTCAAGAACTGTAATAACAACGTGGCGTGTTCATATTGCCGCTATAACAACATATAATAAAATTTAAATTAAATTAAAAATTTAAACACGTTACTTGTATGGGAGCCCCGTTACAAGTTGATGTGTTTTTTTTATTTATTGTACGGGACCCTTCATGTAAGAATCTGGCACGTACTTAGCTGCTTTTTTTCTTATTTGGCGGTACATATAAGTACCTCTAGGCAGGTTTTTATTTGACTATAAACTGAATATGTAAACTGCAGAGCTGTTCAGTAGATAGTCACATAAAAGTTGACTGGAAAGTTTAGACATAGCCGTTTTAGTGATCTGTGATGTGACCTATCTCAATCTCCAAGTATGAAACCGTTCTGGGTTGCGGAATTTGTTCGAAAGAGTCAACACAGCTGGAACCACGGGCCGGAACGCAAAGGGCGTTAGGAGGAACACGGATGGGTTTTAGTCAGTGAGAGTAAGAGTTTGAAATTCCCTTTCGCTCCGTCTACAGCGGAAGTAGTTATTTGTACCCTGCCTAAAAAAAGTACTTATGAAACCGCTGCAAATGCAAAGTTATAAAGGTCAGGTCAACGATATTTATAAACATAAACGACAATAATAATGGCGAATAATAATTTGACTATATTAATAAATTGCTTTATATAAGTTCGAGTAACTGTCTCAAGGCTCAGTCCACTCGACGAGTTCCAAGAATTGTTTTTGGGTATTTGTTCCAGTCACCATTTCTTGTAACTTCGAAACGTGAGTATTCAGTACCTATTGTATTTGTTTTGTTTTGTATTGTTTCATAATACCTATGTCTTCTTTCCGAGTCGATGGTTATTTAGATGATTTGAGCCCAATTGGTGGCCACGTTATGGTGAAAGTGGCGTTCATTGAACTTCAAAAGTAATGTTTGAGTCTAGCTTACTAATTTTTACAAGCTGACTTCTCTGGGCCAAAAAACAAAAAAAAATATAACTAAAATATATAGTATACCCTACCAAAGAATATGGTATACTAATCATACTCGTACATAGATACACTTATAAATTCAGTATCTAGTAAATGAACAGATATTGCAGTCAATGTCATCGTTACCGTGGTCTATCGGGTACTAATCCTGACTCCAGACTGCTGAAAATCTACATGGAAAAACCCAATAACGCTTCACCCGGGAAACAAAACAAAATTTTATCTCGACATATAACAATCGCGTAGCGACCGAATCTGATCGTTAAGTTCTAAGGCCGCGGTACACAGTATAAATAATTAACACACAGTAAAAATAATTTGTTCGGTCGCTAGGCGATCGGGAAGTATGTCGAGACTTCCCCCAGTACCTGATTACTAGCTCTTGCGACCACTAGCCCAACAGTGTAATAGGGTTACAGACTAGCTTACACTCCCAACTTCTTTTGCGTTACATTTTTTATGAATGCTCCGCTCCTATTGGTCGTAGCGTGATGATGTAAAGCAAATAGCCTTCCTCGTTAAATGGGCTATTTAACACTAAAAGATTGTTTAAATTCAAACCAGTATTTTCTAAGATTAGCGCGTTCAACCAAACAAACAACTTACAACAAACTTGAGCTTAATAGGTAAGTAGCTTCTGCCAGCGGCTTCGCCCACGTGGTCCCTAGGGAACATACTCCCCCGGCAGTATGTGATAAAAAGTAGCTTATGTCCTTTCTCAGGCTCTAGACTATCTCTGTACCAAATTTCATTTAAATCAGTTCAGTAGTTTTAGCGTGAAAGCGCGACAGACAGACAGAGTTACTTTCGCATTTATAATATCTAATATATAAAAATCTCGTGTTACGGTGTTTGTTACCAAACTTCTCCGAAACGGCTCGACCGATTTTCATGAATTTTGTGAGGTATGAGAATAGGAGGTAGGGTATTTTGTTTTAGTATGGCAAAACAATGTTTGCCGAGTCAGCTAGTTATAATATATATAATAAATAAGTAAAATAAGTACATAAGTAAGGATTAGTATATATAAGTATGGATACGGCCGTCATTTCTGGCCGTATTTTCTTTCTTTATAAGATAAAGGATCTCCGGCCTTACGTTAATTTCGGAAATCGATTACTTCGTTTTGTGTAGATACGTCCGTTTTAGGGTTCCGTACCTCAAAAGGTAAATACGGTATCCTTATAGAATAACTTTATTGTCCGTCCGTCTGTCTGTCAAGAACTCAAGACCCTTTATTTCAAGAACGCGTGGAGTTATCGCGTTGAAATTAAAACCATATACTCAAATTTACTCTCCTTTGAAGCTGTGAAAAAATTAAACTTCTAAGTTAACGTAAAAAAAGATACCGCTGTTTATGCCATAAAACGTATATTTCGACACTCTTAAGGGAATCAAAATTTATAGGGTACTAGCTGTTGCCCGCGACTTCGTTCGTGAGTAAGTCGGAAAGTAAAATGTTGTCGCTAGATAAGATTTCTAAGATAAGATATACCTATACGAACAATCAATATCTAGCATTTCTAGACTCTTCTTTCTTAGATTTAGGAATTTGGAAGAATATTATGCAAGGCACTGGCTGTTTCACCGCTTCTGTTCTAGCCCTAGTATTTTTTTGTAATGAAAAATGTTTTAATGATAACGCTTCTCTATGCATGATGTTAAAGAAAGTTGCTAGGGTTGTTAACACGTTGCGAAATTTGTTCGAAAGAGTCATCGCAACCCTGCAACGCAAAGGGAATCAGAAGGAACACGGATGGGTTTTAGTCAGTAAGAGTCTGACAGTGACACTCCCTTCTGCTCCGTCTAGAGCGGGAAGAGTCATTTGATGATTTCCCATCCTTAAAACATTTTTACAATAACCGACTTCGGTTATATTATTTGTAAAAAAGTTTTTTATTTTTCACTTTTTAGTGGTACCTGCGTACCCACCCATTCACGCGTACCAGCGTGATGTTATGTTATGAACTGAATTGCCGAAATATTTGAATGCCTATTTAATAAAACTTACTTAGTGCTTTTGGTGTAAAGGTCTTGTCAATACGAATGAAATAAGCCCAAAAACTTCCTACATACTGATGTTTAGTTGATCCAAACCTTGTATTGATGTTTTGTATTATCACCCGATATTCACACGAATATTAAGTTTTTACCAGATGCATGCCTACAATTTTCGAGAGTTGCCCTCAATTTCTCAGAGTTTCCATCATCAGATCCTGAAATGATGGCAATAGAACTACCTCCGCAGCATACCCTTTCATATAAAAAGATTAATCGAAATCGGTTCATAAACGACGAAGTTATCCGCGAACACACATGAAAATAAAAATATATAGAAAGGATTGTTAACGTGCGATAGAGCTACATAAAGTTGGCCATGGGAAAACCAACCAGAAGAGAAATCTACCCTGCAACGGAAAGAGTAAAGTAGAGTAGAGACTCCACTCCACTCCGCACCATGTTAGACTCCCATTCTCAGTCAGTCCTGGCTAAGTTAGCCAGCCTAGCTCCGCCCAAATGCACAAATGCCTCATGGGTGCTTCATAGGTTTGGCGGAGCGACCTCACCTTTCCGAGAATTTCTTCACGTCGGGCAGCCTCAGCATTACTTTTTGAATGACGTAGGCAACTGATTCTTCGGTTCGAAGCAACCTCTGCAAATTGGGCTTTCTAAAGCGCCTATGTTGAAAAGATGATGTTTAGGGGCCAATGACCCGTAATTATACCTATTATTATTCGGAGGGTATTTCTACTTGAGCTGAGAAGTCGTTTCGTTAGTCGCGTGTATAGACTTAACGTTGCCAGTTTTGACTGCCTCCAATAATGTACCCTGCGACCATTTGGTGTCATGAAGTTCAGTTGATCTCTGGCAAATTCATATATGAAACTATAGAAAAGGTAGGAGGGGGAGTGGGTACGGGTCCAGCACTACCATTACCATTACCGGAACCTCTCTTCGCGAGTTCGTCTGTGGCGTCATTGCCTAGGGATCATACCTACAGTTTCCCTTGATCAACTGGAGAAATAACTGGCAAATAGAAATCATATAACTTAATCGGATGATGTGTATTATTTTCTGCCATGGCCGTTTTCATAAAATATATTTCTTATATTCTCCAGAAACATTTGTCAATATTATACGTATTGATGGTTAATGCTTGATCGGTGGGTTCCCCGTACACATGGCAGAAGAAATGAATTCATGCTGTGAAGGAACGGGATAGCACAGGCCAGCTTCTAAAATAACCAAAAAATAAAAATAAAATCTTGAAGATACTTGATGAATCAAGTTGCTTTTTATTTTTTTAACGCAAATCGGACCAATTTTATGTTTTTAAAACACAGAAACCCAATTTCAGCGGAGCTGATGCAATTTTTTCAATTCCTCTATCATGGGACTTCGCCACCTACTCGTGGGTGATATTACGTGTCCCTTGGCTCCAAGGCCGTGTAGGCCCAGTATTGGGCAACTTTAGCAAAGCTTAGCAAGTGTAAGCGAGCGCCTGTTGACCAATATTCTAATCTTAATACTGCGATTCAAAAAATGAGATCATATGCATAACGCCATCTATGGAATATGTCGTTGAACTTAAAACAAACTCCAAACTTGTATTTTAACACAAGTTTGGAGTTTGTTTTAATTTTTATTAATACCTAGGAATATTACGTGCATCCAGACCGATATTTTTAGGTATTTAAATAATTACTTTGTTAAGACGTAAAAGTAGTAAATAATTAATAAAATGTTTTCTTGTGTGATTCTCAAGCTGTCGATAGTAATAGATGACACTGCGTGTATCTGCATTACGTAGAATCATCATCTGCCTAGCCTTTTCCCACCTACATCGGGGTCGGCTTCCAATCAAGCCGGATTTAGCTGAATACCAGTATTTTACATGGAGCGGCTGCCTACCAGACCTCCACAATCCATTAACTGGGTAACACGGTACTTCATGGCAAGGAGCATGGAGAATAATATGTTGATTTCTTCTAGAAAATTGCTACAATTCCTATCAGCTTTATGTGTAAAACTAACTTCAAATATCTTTATGTACATTCGTTTTGTACTTTTTTTTAAACGTGATGTAAAAATGGATGCAAACAAAACAGAATATAGATAAAGATAAAATAGGTTCTGTTAATTATACTTTAACAGTCTGGCATTACATTTGGCAAACTTGGATAAATGCTAAAAAAATCCGAAATACAACAATAACATGTTATGAATATTTGAAAATATTAGGTAAAATAGGAATCATAAAAGTAAGAAAATGCATAAGTGAAATGAAATCTAAAAAAAATCACGACTGTTGAGATTCGAACTCACATCAACTCTTTCGGCAGGCAGTCTTTAAACCAATGGTCTATTGCTTCTATTGAAAATTACTTGAAATAGCCTATCTTATTTATGTCATGGGTTTTCGCTGCACAGCTCCTTGAAAGTATAGCGTGATGATAAACATTGCTAAGGTTAGGCCCATAAGTATCTGCAATAGTGTAATCTGTTGTGGCTTCGTAAAACAATTCGTCACTTAACAGTTTGGTAACAATTTAAAAGTTATTTTAAGTACGCAAAAACGCATTTTATTTTTATTTTGACCATATTATGATGTAAAAATAGAGTTCAAAAGAGAAAATAAATACAAAAATAATATCTGTTGCTCGGGATCCAACCATGGGCTACTTCTCGTTCAAAACAGACATTTTTGAATATTGCTCATCCTCCATAGCACATAGCGTGATAATATATAGCCTACTAGCACTTCGCCCGCGACTTCGTCTGCGTAGACTTTAGATGTGGCGCGCAACTTCTTTGTACCATATTCTCATTCTCGGAAATTCATTATCATGATTTTTTTATTCTGATAGTTTGTGAGTTTTTACTGTCCGTACTTTCAGCCCCGGAACTACTTTGACATGTTTCTGGTATTCCGGTACTTGTGAATCTTTAGCGCTCATAACGACAGCCCAGAAAAATCTTCGATATTTTTCTGTTCTCCTGGTACTTTTGATTCCTAACCGCTCACGATTCCACCGCCGGAAATATTTCGAAATGTTTCTGGTCTCCTGGTACTTGGTGAACCTTTAGCGCTCACAATTCCAGCCAAAACAATACTTTGACGTGTTTCTAGTCTCCTGAGCATTTACAATTCCGGCCCGGAAAAAAACAGCGATATACGTAAGTATTTCTGTTTGACTGTTAAAAAAAAAAACAAAAAATATTCTAGCCCAAAAATACTTTAACAACGTTCTGTTCTCCTGGTACTTGTAAATCTGTAGCGCTCATAATTCCTGCCCCGAAAATACTTCTACATGTTTCTGGTCTCCTGGTACATAATTAATCTTTAGCGCTCATAATTCCTGCCCGGGAAAATCTTCCACATATCTCTGTTGTCCTGCTACTTTTGAATCCTTACCGCTCATAATTCTAGCGCCGTAAATTTTTCGACATGTTCTGGCCTCCTGGTTGGTACTTTTGAATCTGATGTCCTAAGGCAGCAGAAACTCTAGATTTCCACTTCTTCCTCTGTTTCTATTAAGCCATGTAAGTTACCGGGATAAAAAGCCTATGTTTGATTCCAGTATATGAACTATATGTGTGCCAAATTTCATCCAAATCCCTTCAGCCATTTTTGTCTGATTGAGGCACAAACATACAAACTTTCACGTTTATAATATTAGTAGAATTTCATGTTTATGGTCTCCTAGTACTTGTAAATCTGTAGCGCTTATAATTTCAGCCAAAGAAATACTTCTTTAATATGTTTCTGGTCTCCTGACACATGTGAATCTATTGCGTTTACAATTCCAGCCCGGAAAAACTTCAACATACATATTTCTGTTCGAGGGTTAAAAAAAACAAAAAATATTCTAGCCCAAAAATACTTTAATATCGTTCTGTTCTCTTGGTACTTGTGAATCTTTAGCCCTCCCAATTTCAGCCCCGGAAATACTACGTACGACATGTTTCTGTTCTCCTGAAAAAAAAAATGGGGGTAATAGATCTTTACCGAAGATTACAGGAAAACTTATTAGAAGTCTGTAGTGTTAAAATAACATGTTAAAAAAATGAAATTCGTTCGGAACCCTTTGCACGCGAGTCCGACTCGCACTTGGCCAGTTTTTTTCTTATGACGGCAGAATATTAGTATGGAAGTATAGATAATAATTTTTTAATAGTATAAATCTTGGCTGTAGCATGTCTCCGACTCCTGACGGCTGCAGTCCAATGGCTGAACAGCCTGCCCCGATCAGTCGTGACGCGCTGTCTGACGAAAGTATCGTCATATCTGGCATGTCGGCGATCATGCCCGGCTGTCGGGGACTCGACGAGTTCACTGAAAAACTCTATAATATGGCAAGTAGTCCCACTAATATATTTTACTTCAAGTAATATTGATTGTATTTATTTCTTTATTCATAAAATCCACAGCTCTTTAACAACTCTACTTAAAATAAATAGACTAATGTTACACCCAAATACGGATTCACAATTTATTAACTAACCGTATTATATGCATCCCATATACAGAAAAAAATAAAGAATGTAAAAAGATATGAGGTTTGTTTTATAAAAATACATTAACTTGTTGTCTCAATGATTGGGCCAATCAGGCCAAAACAGCCTTTAACCTCCAGGAGGAAATATTTAACAAATTTCTTGATTCTCTACTAATAAATTAAAAATCATCTACTTAAAAGTTATTGGTAAAAGCATTTCCTGATGCGGAGAAGTAAGAAATGAAAATCCCCACTTTCCTCCGTAACAAGCAGAAGACAGAACAAAGCTAAGCCAATGGGCACAAAGGTAGGTTCAGACAAAACGACGAATGTTGGCCACATTTTATACATTATTTCGGGTATAGATATCGCTAAATCTATCTAATAGCCAAACTAAATTAGGCAGGTAGAAGACAAGATAACAAAATCTATGCCAAATCTTATGCCAGTCATTCATAAAACCTATGTATGTGACCACAACCTTTTCATTTCATATTCTATAAAACAGGAGAATCTAGTTACATCGGAGGGTTTAAGATGGAGCTACAAGCACCCAGACCTGGCCCCAGCCTCCGGCATGGCTCCAGACCTGGACCTGTTCGACGCGCAGTTCTTCTCTGTGCACTACCGCCTTGCGCACTACATGGATCCTATGTCGCGGAAGGCACTTGAGCTGGCGTACCAGGCCCTTTATGATGCAGGTAAGCCGCACGAATCGGTCACTTTCTTAACATACCAAGATTCCTTCGTGCCTAGGAAAGCACGTTAAGCTGTTGGTCACCCCTTGGCAAGACTACTGTCAGATGATCACATTGCTTAACTTCTTTCTTTCTTCTTCTTCGTAACGACTGCCAAAGATCTTAAAATGACAGCTGGGACCAACGGCTTAGCGTGCTTTCCGAGGTACGGAGGAATTTTGGTAAGTTAAGATGGTCACCCATCCTTCGACCGAGCTGGGCAAGCGTTACTTAACTTTGAAGATTAAACCATACGGCTGTTATTACTTAGCCGCGAGCTCCTCAATACTGCAGGATTAAGTAACAAGATAGAAAAAATATATCGCAAAAACGGCTGATCCTTTTATTGCGTTTACTTAGCAGCTTGATTTTTTAGAGCTCAGAGGATCATTTGAAATTAATTTCAGTTTGTTACCTCTACTAAGGCGTTTCTGAAAAGGTAGACGAAGTGATCTTGTAATGGTTTCCTTTTTTTCCCTTTGAGGAACCCTACACAACATCTTCTTGTTTCAGGTGTGAGTCCGGCTGAGCTCAATGGGAAAAAAATTGGAGTCTATTTTGGATCATCTTTCTCTGACACTGAGAAATATGGCATCACGGAAACTATCTCCAAACACGGCCTAGGCATACTAGGGTAAGTGTTATCATCATCATTATATGAAATGAAATGAAATTATGCATGGTAAGATAATTTTTGTCTCAATAATATATTCGACTTAACAGTCGTGCAAATATTTCTAGAACATACATAATAATATCAGGAAATTCCATCAAAGTTATAATAAAATTTACAGTCTTGCTTCGTTAATAAAGATTAGTTCATTGGAATATAATATTATATAACAGTTAAGATTGTTCATCAATTTATTAGTTACATTTATAAATAATGTCAAAAATTGAAATATGTCAACAATTTAAATAAGCCAATAATTAGAAAATGTCAACAATTTTAATAACCCAATACTTAAAATAATTCAATAGTAGTTTGTTTGTTTAAGATTTAAATAATCATCTATAGATTAAAAACATCTGTCACAAAACCAATTGTTTAAAGTTCTATTAAATTCTAAGTTATTCATTACCCTTATCTTTATTATAAATTTTCACCGCCATGGTGTTACATTTCTGTTACATAACTTTAATCTGCTTCGAGGTTCTACCAGAGGTTTTTGTACTATTTTCCTTTTAAATTGGGCTTTATCATCCTGTTCAAACAGTGATAGGTGATTTCTAACGAATTTACACATTTCAAAAACGTACAGGGATGGAAGTGTAAGTAAACGTTTATTAGTAAACACTGGCTGGCACGAATCATTTCACTTGAGACCATAGATTGACCTGATGCATTTTTTCTGGGCTCTAAATGCTCTCTGGGCGTCTGTAGAGTTTCCCCATGTGATTATCCCATACCTCTGTACTGAACATACATGACTGTGGTATACCATTAATGCTGTTTCTTTAGTAGTTATTTTTTTTATTTTACGAAGTGCGTAAACGAATTTGTGATTTTTTTTACAAACAAGATCTACTATGAGCCGAAAGACGTCCACTGCTGGACATAGGCCTCCCCCAATTGTCGCGTATGCGTCTCGCATCCATCGGCTACCCGCGACCCTCACTAGTTTTATCACCACGGTAGTTTAAAAACAGCAGCACAACATTCATTCATGACCCTATCTATTCTCGATTCAGAGTATTTCTTATAAAATGAAAATGCACGGATCACTTTTAGAAAAAATAAATAAGATTAGTTTTTCACAAAAAACTATGGTCATGACATTTTTTTCTTACAAGTTCGTTGAAAAATGAAATAAACGCGTAGGCTTTTGTGATTGTACTCTCGTCTCCATCACGGATACAAAAGCCCACCTCGAATGCAATCATAAAATTTACATCATCATAATCATATCAGCCGAAAGACATCCACTGCTGGAAATGCCTACGGGTGCGTCTTATATCATATAAAGTTATTTGGTATATTTTCGTTTCAATAACGTTCACAAGAAAAATAAACGTTACTTATACCAACTGTGTGTTTCTTTGCATATAAAATTTATATACTCTTAAACTTATTTCGTATATAGTTAATGGATATAATGTTTGTTTAATCGAAAATCATTAGAATATATTGTCTTAAAAAGTCAATCATTATGTTGTTTTATAAAAGTTAGTGACAGAAACGAATCGTTGCAAAACCGACTCCACGTAGTCTTGTCTGCCCTACCCCTAGAGTGTAATTTAAGACCGCGTAGGCGCGGAGGGGTGAGGCGGCCCACGAGCTGAGGAGCAGGTGGTTTTACCGCTCGCCGCCGCGGCTGAGGCTGGCCGGCAAAGCCGTATAAGCTCGCGTGGGGCTGCCGAAGGCCTACAGCGCCGGAGCCGTGACAGAAACCATGCCTGCTGCATGCTTGTTTGCTTGCATGCTACTTACTAGGTATATCTACTCATGCAACTATAACGATATTTGTAAAGCTTCCACTTGTCAATAATTAGACCAGACTAAGTTATAATATGTGTATTATATGCAATTTTGCTTTGTGTTTTTAACTAGGTGTTTTATCATATTAGACTAAATAGGTTTTATGTTTTTTGAGTGGTATATCAAACGATTTTATATTCAATGTTTGTTATGCTTATAAAAATTTGTTATTTTATCATTATATCAATCGTTTATTATATTAACTGATCATTATATCAAACAAAATGATAGATTCCTGAATTATTGATTCTAGATTATCTTGTAAATATTAGAGATTTTGTAATTATATCATAATTATTACTTAGCCCATGCCGACTCCAAGTGTCACAAACTTCACATACTTTTTTTTATTTACAGATCAAGCAAGACCATGTTCGCGAATCGTATCTCGTACTGGTTGAATATTAAGGGTCCCTCTTTTGGAATCGATGAACTGGACTGCAGTTCCACCAGTGCACTGGAAGCGGCATACTCAGCCATGAGTCGAGGAGAATGTGAAGCAGCTATTGTTGGAGGAGCCTCCTTATCTCTGTATCCACACGCCTCTGTTCATCATGGAAGGTAAATTAAATGTGTTTTCACACCACGTGTACGAAAATGTCAGATTATATGTCATGCAAACTCAACCTAAAGTAAGTCATTATTGCCGCCGGGTTATAATGAAATTCAGTACAATATTATTGCCCGGAGGTCAATAATGAGATTTAAATTTGGAACTCAACTCAGAGACCGACGGGAACCGCTCACGCCCAGTCACCTCTTTTCATTGCTTTTTTTTTTTATGGGACAAGCCCGCCACACATTCCCAACCACTGCAACTCCTGAAAGCCAGAATCAACAGTGGCGACCACCAGAAAAACGCCGAGCCAATGAAGCCCGACGAGTCCCGGAGAAACGATTTAACTGTCTTGGATCCTGCAACGAATTTAATCAGAAAAGTACAGCGGAGGAGTAGGAAAATAAATATATGTATAATTTCCACTTCCCTCCTTTTCAAGCAGGAGACAGAATAGAGCTAGGCCAATAGGCACCAAGGGACATATACAACTGGGTTAAGCCCAGTTGTCAAGCACCACGGATTATATATTAATTAAAAACTAATGGGTCCTAAATTGTGAGCTACTTTTGATTCCAGTAATAGGTATGGCAAAATCGCCTGAAAGCACGGAAATTTGTTCTGGTTTCTACAAGGTCCGTGTAGTAAACTACTCCAGATGTAACCTGAATACTATCTAACATAATATTGCGTTCAGTTTGCCAAAGAATACACTCCCATAAGATGTGGTGTGCGGATTGTTCGTATTCATAGTCGGCTGTAGAACATTGACATAAAGGCGAGGCCACAAGCCTAAAGGAAAATAATTTACTCTTAAAGTTGCCATGACCTGTGAGAAATTGGGCAACACAATGATCCACCTCCAGCCATGTCCTATCCAGCCGCTCACGAACGGATGGAAAAAACTGGTGGAGGTGTCGGCCTTTAATGGAATTTTCCCACCTACATTGCCATTCGGATAAAAGTTCCTCCCAGACGTCAGTCTGGGGTTTTAGTAATCTACAGATCTTAGCACGGTCGCGTTGCGGTAAAAACTCTGGGTCCGTGATCTTTCTAGCGTAGTAGTACATTGCAGCACGCCGCTGCACCTCTAGATCGACTGGGAGAACACCCGCCAGCACCGGTAAGGCTTCAGTACTAACCGTCCTATACGCCTTGCATAAGAATATCAAAGCCAAACGCTGGCTTTGCAGCAATTTACGGCGTACCGCCCCTATGGTGGCCCTGTCAGCCCAGACAGGTGCCCCGTAGCACATACAACCCAAGTAAGTAGCCCCATAAATAGTTTTTAAGGTTTGAAATGAGAGACCCCAAGTAGCTTTGGATATTCTCGTCAAGGCGTAGAAGTTCTTTTTTGCTTTTTCACCTACTGTTTTTATATGATCAATAAACGAAAAGTTCCTTTCTAGTAGCATACCGAGGTAGCACATGGATTCTTTTCTTTTAACGGGTACATTATTAAATTTAATACTAGGCCAGGATTTTAGGTTCCCTTTTAAAATAAGTTGATTGGTTTTATGCGGTGCAAAGGTCAGACGGTTTCGGTCGCCCCACTGTGATATTAAACGTAGACATGTGTCAGCCAAGTTCTCGAGTCCCGCCCGAGTGCTTGCCTCAATGAGCAGTAAGCCATCGTCTGCGTAACCGGTTAATGAACAGCCGCATGGGAGCGGAAGCGCGAGGAAATCATCGTAGCCAAAATTCCATACATATGGACCGATAACTGAGCCCTGAGGACATCCCATGGTTAGAGACTTAGAAATGGAATGATGTCCAAGTTTGAGTTTCGCGGAGCCGTTTAGAAAATACGAAAGAATCAGATTATAGATATTTTTGTAGCAACCACGGGTTCTCATTTTAAGTAGTAGCATCGGCCACCATGCGTTATCAAAAGCGCCAGATATGTCGAGAAAGATTCCAACCACGTATTTATGTTCCGATAAGTTAACAATTTTACGGACAGAGAGAGCCGCGTCGACTGTGGATTTACCAATAGTGAAACCAAATTGATTAATATGAAATTTAGGTCCATTCGGTAGCAAGCGCGGAACGATTAGTCGCTCTAAGAGTTTCCCCAAAGATGGAAGTAGTGTTATGGGCCGGTAGGACTTAGGGTCATCCGGGGGCTTATCGCCACTCTTCGGAATAATGCGTATAAAGCCTTGTCGCCATATTCGAGGAAAAATACCTTCTGCAATGCATCGGTTATATACGGATAAGATCGCGTCGCCCGCTGTTTTACACGCTTCTATAATCATTCTATTAGATATTTTATCTTCACCGGATGATTTTTTGAGAGGTAGTCTCTTGACAACGTTTATGAATTCGTCAGTGGATGGAAGGTCTGACTCCGGTGATTCAGGTGACACCGCGGCCCACGCTCAAATCTGTTGGTGGTATTCATTATCATTTACTGATGAATCGTCTGGTATTAGAGAATTAAGCAAAACATCAGTTGTTTCTTCAATGCCGGTGGTATGTTTATTATTTACTTTAATGTTCTGAACGTACGCAAGGTCGACAGATCTATTAGCCTTGAACTCGTGGTACAAAGGAGACCACGGACCCTCCTTATCAAGTTTATCAACAATTTTCCGGATTAAATTACCCTTAGATTTTTCAACCGATGCTCTGTAGCGCGACTTGGCAACTCTAAAAGTACTTAGAGCAAGATTAAGGGGGTCCCCGATAACCTTACGTTTTTTAAGCTTATTAAGTTGTCTGCGCGCTCTGCGATAGCTTTTACGTTGTTCAACAAGGTAGTCATTCCACCAATCACATCTACGAATATTGGTCATAGATGCGCGACCAATAGCAATGTCAGCACAGTAAGTGAAGGTGTCTGACATTATCTCAGCACTTTCCTCAGCTGACAGTCCATCGCGAGTGAAGTCTTTGGCATGACAAGCAAAAAGTGAGCTAAAGAATTCCCAATTCGCGCCCCTACTTTTATATCTAAAATTCCCAATTAAGTGTGACGAACCTTGAGTAAACATAGGAACAAATTCGTACACGATCAGGCGATGATCACTACAAGACGCGTCAGGAAGGACACGCCACCTATCCAAGCGTACGTTTGCACTGGAAAGTGTGACGTCAATACAAGATTCGCCCATTTGGCTACAAAAAGTAGGCGGTGCGTCTGGGGTGTTATGAATTGATAAGTTCATCTCAGCAATAAAATCTTCAACGGCACAACGTCGTTCGTAATCAGTGGCCCGAACTTTGCCATACCACAGGGAAGAAGATGCATTCACGTCAGCACCCACTATAACTTTGCAGCCCGCGAGCGACCGCAAGACGTGACGGAGATTATGTATATGTGGAGTAACTGGGTCTGAATATTGAAAGTAGCAGCTCACAACGTAAACCTTAAAGGTAGGTGATGATACTTCCGCCACAGCGCAATGGGGCGTCATGAGATTACATATAGATGTTACAGTAAAGCTCGAAGAACGCGCAACATAAATTCCGGCTCGCGCCTTGCAATCCAGCTGAACTACCTTGTGACGTAAGCGCGCGTTTTGATATTGTTCCTGAACAAGTACTATGTCAAGGTTATAATCCACAATCAATTTATCCAGCTCAGATGTCGCCACCCTATCGTTATGGAGATTTAATTGTCCTATGGTTAAACTATCCATTTTTAGTAATTAGTGTTTAGGATTAATTGTTCGAGTTTCAGTTTGTAAGTAGTACACTCTTGAGATCCACAGCGATGATCACACGGTTTTTTAAAGCGTTTACACGCCACGCAAGTCGGCTTGAAATTTACGTCGTCCTTATGCGGGCAATCATTTATTTCGTGTGCCTCCGAACAATTAGCACAAGTCGGTTCTTTATTAACGCAGTGTTTCTTAACGTGACCGAACTGTTGACAATGTAAGCACCGAACGACTTCAACATCGTCAATAAAGCGGCAGGTAGCCCAATCAATAAATAATTTATCCTTGGTAGAAACTAAGTGTTTACGTACTGCGGAATCTAACTCGATGCCTATCCACTTACGACCGTTGTCTAACGAGCGCCTACGGATAATTTTAGTAGACTTAATAAAGTCATCCTCTTTCATTTGAAGCTCATCTTTAATATTTTGGCGGTATAGCGCGATCAGAAAAGCGCCATCATCCATTGAAGATGGTACATCCTTAACTAATACTCGAGGGCGTCTACCTTTTGGTTTTTCTAATCGTAAACCAGCGGCCTTAATTGCGTCCACGGATTCCAATTTTTTAAGCTGATGTTCACTAGCGACACGTAGAACAACACCGGATTTCGCGGTTTTTTTCACGCCTACAATTTGAAAACCGTCATCACAGGGCTTAATTGCTTTCATAAGCGCTTGTTTTGTCGCGGACGAAGTGCTATAATCAGCTGATCGAGCTGCGGTCGGATAAGCCACCACACACGGCAATGGTGGACGGGATTCCATAATTGCTGGAGCTACTTTTGGCAAGCGTAGTTTCAACGAGTCCGCATACGAGAGTCCTTTCCATCTGCTACGAGACAGAGGGCTTGGCTCAGCAGGGACCGTACTCGCTACCATCTACAGTTGAAAAAGTATTTTCATTTAAGTACTACCAACGTGGCAGCGCCTTCTTCACAGTGACAGTGTCTTGTCGCCTTTCAACCCTCCAATCCAGCAACATTGTACGACCCATCGTGCAAATTTTACAATTGTTATTATTATTATTGACAGGATTGGGATTGACATAGTTATTCGACTTGATTTTTTCTAATTCGCGTTCCGTATTGGCTAACTTCGTTTCGTTGCATGATGATTTTATGGCCAGCATAGAAACGATGGCCGTGACACGCTGTGTCATATCCATAATGGCAGATTTATTTGCTACGTTAATGCGAGAGCCCTGATCATTGACTAAGTCGTTAATTTTTGACAGGTAGGCTGACGCCTCGGAAACTAAGTCGCAGTAATCGGTATTGCTCACATTACTGATATTTAAAATCGTCGAGGATTTTTCCACGGTTTCGAAAGTTTGATGAACCCGTTTTGACCTATCATCGGGCGAAATGTATGATGGAGACATTTCGCTGAACAAGCGTTTCGAATTAGCGGAGGTCGCCACGGGCGACCTTTGGGTTTTTGTATTTCGACGAAATATATCTCCGCCACGATCTGGAGGGTCATCATTTGTTGACATCATGAATTACTTTATAACCACACGGATGAATTAAAAATATCAAAAGAACTAATCAAATAGATATCAATCGATTAAGTTATTTCGCGTTACCCACACACAAGAAAAATAAATGCACTTACCGAAAGCTGGAGAAATTGACTAATTACCAGTAAATAAATGAACAGACACTTTGAAAAACTTACAAAACACGCACTTACTACACTATAGCACCGCTAGGAACAATTCACAAGCCTTAAAATAAACACAAAACGCGAATTCCGAATTTACAATACGGAGCTATATAATAAACACCGCAGTGCGCGCGAGTGGGGAGGGAAGTGTTCATGGCTTGTGAACAATTTTCTCGCAGTAGGTGTGAAAAGTAGAGTATGTTTCTCAGGTATATAGGTGTCTTTGCCTTGGGCTAGCTTAAACCCCCGCTGCATTCAGGATTCTTGTATTAACTCCCTCGCTTCTCTCGTGAGTTGAACTCTCGCACAACGCCCGTGACGTAAGACACTGCTTTATCCCTTCGATGCAGAATCTACAATTATTTGTGTTACAATCACGTGTATTCTATCTGTGTTTTTCATAATGTATGTACATTCATACTATTTGAACCAAAATGTAATAAGAAAAATGCCAAATAATAAAAGTCAACAATTCGAGTCGTGTCATTGAGATGGCATGAATTAAAACTCAAAGCATTTATTTAAATAAAACTAACAGGAACTATTTTGCGTAGTATATAGTCCTAATGAAGAAGATTGTGCATAACATTCCATAGACACTTTTAAATGTATATATTATGGGTACTATTCTACAGGTTGCTTCTGTTGAGAACCTCAACGGCGGAAATATAATAACCTAGTTGGCAATTATAATTTCGAGCCGTTTGGGGTTAAAACTCTTGGACCGTTGGTTTTGAGTCCAAGTACTCATGCGTTATTTAAAGAACTTGCTAAACGCTAAGTTGACACTTCGCGTAACCCAAGGACTGTCTTATACCTCGGTCAGAGGATAAGTATTCTTTTACGTTCACTTCCAGTCGACAGTCTTTTGGGCTCACTTTCCTTCAATTTTGCATCGCTGTCGACTGGATTATTATTATTTTATTTAGGAGTTTTTATTTTAAGTGTATATCGTTTTTTTTAATGTTGGGAAATTATGTAATTATCCCACGCTGGGCGGATCAGAAAGGAATATCAGACTCTTACTGACTAAAATCCATTCGTGTTCCTCCTAGTGCTCTTTGCGTTCTGTTATACCCTTCCAATGTACCCTTTCTGGCTTACCCGACAGCTTACGCTGCATTCCTGTCAGAGTGCTGACACATCACTCCTCGATTCCTCATACACCCATCCTACTCATCCAGTCAGTCGTCTTCCATCCTTCATCCTGTGCACTCGTGTGATGCACTCGCGATAATTATTGTAAAAGTTAAATAAAGTGTATTAGTTCCTTACAGCTAAAAGTGTTTCCTTTTTTTAAAAGAGTGACCTAGACCGGTTTCTAACATTGGTGGCAGCGTAAAAGGGATTGAAAAGTTCCTGGTTTCCTCCGTAAATCTCTAAAAGTACCAGTGTAGTGCAGTGAGTGCATAAATTCCACGAAGCGACTCGCATCATCCAGGTGTATCCCGTACACCACACCGGTGAACCTCATAGCCGATCCACTGTGCAGTAAGTGGAAAGGAGCAGTGACGCAGGTAGCGTCTCCCGTCTCCAAACCCAGCACCGACCTGGCTCAAGGTCAACCCCGGTTCCAGTATCCAGAACTCCAGCTCCAGTTCCAGTTCCAGCATAAGCATGAAGAACGCATGTTTTGTGCTACTGTGAGTTTTGTGATCATTTTTATAATTTCCAAGTGATTAAACAAAAAGTTCCATCAAACTTACCTTCGACGGCTTATCTCATAGCCGCAACATTGTAACGAGACTACTAATTGTCCTGTCTAGACAGTGACCCGACGCAGTTCCGTTGGACAGCGATAAGAACAGTTCGACGAGATTTGCCGTGTAGACTTATAAGCTATACTAATTTTATTTCCAGGGTTTGCTTGTTACAATTGTATTATTTTATAATATATTAAAATGAGTCAAAGTTCCAAGAACGTCAAAGAAGAGTCTAGAGAAGGCTTAACCTTAAACGTTATCCTAAAATTTATAAAACCTTTCGATGGTAGCCGCGAAAAACTTAACGCTTTCATTAATAATTGCGACAACGCAATTTCTTTAACTTCCTCAAATCAGCAAGATATCGTATTTAAATATATCATCAGCCAGCTAGACGGCAAAGCCGAAATAGCATGCTCGATAAAAGAATTTGATACATGGCCCTCACTCAGGGATTTCCTACAAAACCAATTCGGGGAGCGAAAACACTACGCTCATCTTCTAATAGAACTACAAGATTGTAGACAAGGTGCCCAGGAAAATGTAAGCCAATTTTCACTCAGGGTTGAAACCTGCCTATCCCAGCTCCTCACAGAAATCGCCGTTACTAACCATAAGAAGAGCGAAATTTCTGGTAGGGTAGCCGCTATGGAGGACCTAGCTCTCCACACTTTTACAATGGGCCTCACTCCTCGTATCGCTAATATAGTCAGATGTAGGGACCCTAAAAACCTTAATGATGCTATCAATTGTGCTCTATCAGAAGAGAAGTTGCAACAATACTCATATAAACAGAATTTGGTCGCGAAAACGTTGCGTGGTAACGACGGTAACACTAGACCAAATAGAACCGGCAACCTTAATAATAACCAAACTCAAAAGCCTTCTACCAGTCAACCAGCTTCAAAAGACCCGTTCTGCCGATATTGCAAAAAAGCAGGACATCTTTTGGAAAATTGCAAACTCCGCGAGTATAATAATAAAAAATTCAATGCAAATAAACCTTCTAATTTTAATGCCCAACCAGGCACGTCTTTCAAACCACAAATTAACACCTTAACCGAAACTGAAGGTTATGACACTGTCGATAACCATGATTTAAACTGAATAATGTCCCGAATAGGTGTCGCACGGGACAAACGGTAACCATAATAGACGACACCAATATCGACACAATGACCCATGGACATGGTAAAAATAAGCCCAAAACTCGAGGTCATTCAATTAGAATCAAGCAACAGGGTAACCAGCCCCAAATCGTAGATTCTAATGTTTCCATAAAATCGCATGTTGTCAAGCAACAGGGTAGCCAGCCCCAAACTGTAGACTGCATTCCAATTAGGATCAAGCAACAGGGTAACCAGCCCCAAATCGTAGATTCTAATGTTTCCATAAAATCGCATGTTGTCAAGCAACAGGGTAGCCAGCCCCAAACTGTAGACTGCATCCCAAATCCTGAAAATAAGGAAAATATTAATAAAACCATATACGAATTCACACAAAATATATCAAACAAATACTTACCTTACATACAAGTAAAATCTCCTGTGTCTTCTAAAGATCTTTTACTCCTCGTTGATACTGGTGCATCCATAAGCATTATAAAAACATCAGTCATCGACTATATGCCTATAATTAATGAATCGGTCAAGTTCAAAATCAAAGGTATCGACTCAACCACCGATAGTCCCCTAAACACGTTAGGACAAATTCCTATAACTATAAGTACCCATAATGAAACCCACAGTGACTGTAAACACTTAACTCATGTATTCAACTTAATAGATGGCTTAACCATACCCTATGATGGCATTGTCGGCAACGATTTATTTAATTCCATGAACGGCCGAATTAATTATGAAGAAAGTACCTTATACTTAAAAGACATTAACTTTCAAATGTACTTTAATGAACCCGTCTACACAATAGCAGCGCGTAGCGAAGCCATCATTGAATGCACAGTCGCAAATCCAGAGATCGGAGAAGGATTAGTAATCGATCAACACTTATCTAGGAACCTACTAATCGCCAACTGTATGGTTAAAGTAAAAAAAAATAACCGTGTTAATATTTCCATTTTAAATACCTTAGAAGCACCCGTAAAGATCAATTCTGACCTCCAATTGCGTTTAGAACCTTTCCAACTGCAAGCTTCAGTATTTATAGGTACTATGGCTGAATCGCATACTTTTGAACGCACAGAGGAAGTTCTAAAAGAACTTCGCGTGTCCCACCTTAATTCGGAAGAAACTGAAGCACTATACTCAGTCTGTTCCCAATTCTCTGACGTCTTCCACTTACCTGACGATCAGCTGACCTCTACCGATGCGATAGAACATAAAATTAAAACAACCTCGGATGAGCCAATCCATGTAAAAACATACCGATTTCCTGAATGTCATAAGAAAGAGGTTGACTCCCAAATCGATAAAATGTTACGGCAAGGTATCATAAAACCTTCTATGTCTCCATGGTCTTCACCAATTTGGGTGGTGCCTAAAAAACTCGACGCGTCCGGTCAAAAGAAATGGCGTGTGGTAATCGACTACCGCAAGCTTAACGATGTAACCATTGGTGATTCCTATCCTATTCCAAATATCGTCACCCTCCCCGCTAACTGTCGTATCTCACAAACTGACGTATCTGCACTGACATTACCTACGTATTCATAACTTTGTTTCGAATAAGTTCTCTCTAATCGTCGTCTCTGTGTCTTTTACCGTTTAGAAGATAATCACGTATTTTGTTTTGCGTAAGTGCCAAAGGAGGGAAAAAATATTCTCACTACCTGTCGTATGAACATACTACAGTTAGAAAGATTTTATTTTTTTCGTCGCGATTCAAAATAACTGAAGTATGTACATAGGGCACTTAGCTAGGTTTTTTTCTACGATGTTTACACATTTTTATTCATTTACGTCGTATAGATCAAAGCTTTTTTTACGAATATGAAGCTTATTGCCATAGTAAGTGAAGTCACATTGCTGTACGCCAGGGGGGTGCGGGTGGGCGGACAGTGAGCCCAATAAAACAGCATACCAAAAGCCCTTCTTTTTAAGTATTAGAAATCATCAAATGAATTCTCCCACTCTGGGCGGAGCAGAAGGCAGTGTCAGACTAAATCCCATTCGTGTTCCTCCTAATGCTCTTTGCGTTCCAGGGCTACAGTGCCTCTTTCGAACAAATTCCGCAAACACCTAAAGCGCTTATTACACTACACGGTATTCAGGGCCCTAAGTTCCGATTTAGGGTGGTGTAATAAGAGTAAGGGACCCTAATTAGAGTGACCGGAGCGGCCCGGTCTAGTTAGCTCCTTAACTCCCTTACTACCGGGCAGTGTAATAGCGGTTAGGGAGCAGTGCTGCCAACACCAATTTAACAAATTCCCCGAAAATGTAAGTCAAATTCTCCAATTTGGGGACAGAAAATCTACAGATTCCCCACAAATTCGATATTTAGAATAATATCAGAAGAATAAAATCGATATTTAGTATCCCCGCATCTTGCCAACCCCCAATAAATCTCCAATCAACTTGATTCCCCGCAGTTTGGGGAATTCCCCACACTTTGGCAACGGTGATCACTTCACAACTGAGTTAGGGCCGAATCGACCGGCTACTGTAATAAGCGGCTTCTTAGTTAAAGGCCACCCTTGCCACCGGGCCCTGAATACCGTGTAGTGTAATAAGCGCTTAAAGCCCTGCAACATGTCTCAGCAATTTATAGGGTCCCGTTAGGTGTCTTCAATTACGGAATCTGAAAAATCATGGTATTCAAACTTAGCGCGTTAAATCTCCTAATAAGTGCTCGACCTGTTTGCTGATAGATGCAGTGGACGGAACAAAAATTCCATCGTGGCATCGACTTTACTGTATGTCATAAACAATGCCACAAATATTCAGGAAATCACTTACGTTTCTCCGTGCCATGTCACGGACAAAGCGAAGGAGATTCCGTACACAGCACCATCGGTGATGCTCTCAAAACAAGTGGGGACATTTTTGTACCGTGCCAGCTACCTCCAATTTTTAGATTGGCACGGAGAAATAAACCGTACGTAGTCAATGTTCTCACACACACTGATTTACTCGATTTTAAAAAACTTTCAGCCGACCTTCGGATGCTTTCTATCCGAACAGACGATGAGGGCCGAAACTTGAACGGGTTCAGTTTTCTGGACAGAAAGGACGAAATTTTCTGTCCAGAAAACTGAACCCGAAAATATTTTTTTAAGAATAGCCACGGTGAAGGAATTCCACGTTCTTTTTCTCTTAGGAGACAAGTCTCTGTTTTCTTGAGAGAGGAAATAGGACTTCTTCATCCGACACCGCCCAAAATTTCGATGGAAAAATATAATGACTTGTTGTCACTAACAACAGGAGACACCCCAGTCATTAAGTTGCCGGTTGTGGCATTTTATACGTCACTTTTTCACTAATTAAATTTTTATTATTTGTTCAATTTACTGTTGATTTTACTAGCTGGATTTTTTGGAATTTAGCTCTTACGTTAATATTTTTCTAGTTCCTGTGTTCAATAAATAAAGACTGTTAACTGATCGCTTTAACCCTAGGTAAAGCAAGTCCAAATTAAAGACTAATACTTATGTTTGCAGACTGTGATTGTGATATTAAAGTAACTACATATAAAACCTTTAATATTTCTTAAAAACAAGTACAAAATGTATAATTAGCAATAAGTACATTATTATAAGCTCGAAGTATTAAACAAATAAGGTTAATTTTCAATTCATCTCATCAGGTACGGTACTTATAGTTTTAACATAGAGTACAAAGCTAGATTGCAAAAAATGTAAAAAAAAAAATTGTAGCTTCTTAAACGTAACTTGTAAGCTTAAGCTTAAGCTTTAAGCTTACAAACGAGATTTATATTTTATTTTTAATAAATTTCTATGATATTAATAGACTTTTATTTATATTTTATACCAAATAATCACGTCGTAACAGACACAAGTTATAAAACAAAGTTCTCACAGAGTGACGTATCTGCTTCAAATTAATAGAAGTAAATAAATAGATACCTTAAGGCTTTAGGACAACTACTAACTTAAAGAGTAAGCCTAGAGCAATGTAAAACACTTATTCATTCATTAATAAAGCCACAGCTACCGCAACTACAGTAACATGATTGTACCGCCCGACCGAAAAACTGTTGCCCTGGAAAAACATCAATTTCTAGTTAGGACAGTTAGCAGGGAGGGTGACGATATAGCAGAAATACTAGACCAGCTAGGCCAGAGTAAATATTTCAGCACGTTAGATCTAGCATCCGGATTTCATCAGATTAACATGTCTGCTGAAGACTCTCCAAAAACAGCATTTTCTGTCCCAACAGGACATTACGAGTTCACACGTATGCCATTTGGACTCAAAAACGCTCCGTCAACTTTTCAGAGGTTAATGAACTCAGCCTTATCTGGGCTCCAAGGCATACAATGCTTTGTGTATCTCGACGATATTGTTATATATTCTTATGACCTTGCCTCTCACATTAATAACCTAACCAATGTGTTTGGTAGACTCCGTCAATTTAAACTCAAATTACAACCCGACAAGTGTGAATTCCTAAGAAAGGAAGTTTCATACCTAGGCCATGTCATTACTGACAAAGGTGTAAAACCAAATGCTGGAAAAGTAAGTGCAATACTAGATTTCCCTGTTCCCAAAACTCCCAAGGACGTTAAGTCATTCCTTGGATTTGTTTCCTATTATCGCAGGTTCATTCCCGACTTATCTAGTATCGCAAAACCCTTAACAAACCTACTAAAAAAGAATGTAGAATTCGTATGGTCGAATGAACATCAATTAGCCTTTGAAATCCTAAAAAACAAACTTATGACAGCACCACTATTGATATATCCTGACTTTTCCAAACCATTCCTTTTAACTTGTGATGCATCAAATTATGCAATCAGCTCCATCCTTTCTCAAGGTGAAATAGGGAAAGATAAACCTATCGCCTATGCATCCCGTACACTAAATAAAAGTGAGTGTAATTATAGTACAACGGAAAAGGAACTACTTGCGATTCTTTTCGGTTGTAAGACATTCCGCCCATATCTATATGGTAGAAAATTTCTGATTGTCACCGACCATCGCCCCTTGCGTTGGCTCTTTAACCACTCTGACCCCAGTAGTAAACTCCAAAGATGGAGATTAAGACTAGAGGAATATGAGTATGAAATAGTTTACCAGAAAGGAAAATTGAATAAAGCCGCTGATGCATTATCGCGTTATCCTCCAACTATACCTATTAATGCCATAGATCCTATGCCTAGCACTTCAAGGCAAAATGTCAACTCACCTGATTCCGACAAGACGATAGATTCAGACGATTTAGTCCAACTCGAAGATCTCATAGATCCACTTGCTCCACCCACAAACTTACCAGAGTTAGGTAACCTTGACGACCTTGATAACATAACTAACCAAAATACACCATCACCTGCTGATCACTTAAATCCAACAATACCAATCGATAACTCAAGTCCGAGTAGTCCTAGTAACCTAGATGGTAGTTACTCCGATTTCCTTAAAACTACCTCTAAGGATTTTAATCCTAATGTTACTATTATAGAACATAGTGAAAGTTTATCTAAAACAGATAAAAAATATATTATCATCCCTACATCCATAGATATGGATGAATCCGTCCCATATGTTCAAGAGGTTATTTCTAATATTCCTAATTTGAGTGAATTTTCCTTACTAGAAAGAACCTTATACACGTTCCTCAAATACGAAACTGAAAATAAAACGTATTATTTCCTCTTTACTAAAGTCAATCATTTTGACACCTGCACTTATGAAGACATCTATAAAACTCTCAAATCTTTAAGAAATGAGCTAGTAGTTAGCCTTGCAGATCAAAACAATCCCGAGATAGCCATCTCAGACTTTAGTAACCCTTTTGATAATCACCAATACCTAAAAGTTTACAATATTATATTATATTTGTTCCACAATTCTGAAATAGATGTACATATTTACAAAAATGCTATTATTTATCCATCATTAAGCGAAATCCCTAAAATCATGAAAGAAAATCACGACATACCCATTGCCGGTCATTTAGGTTCCGCTAGAATGCTAAAACGTATCCAGGAAAAGTATTACTGGAAAAATATGCGATCAGACATAGAAAATTATGTGAAAAAGTGTCCGCAATGTCAAACTAATAAAGCCCTTAGGAAAGTTAATCGTGCTCCCATGCAGATTACATCTCTTTCCACTCGTCCTTTTGAACGCGTAGCATTAGACATCGTAGGTCCACTACCGGAAGCCGGTAACGATAAGTTTAAGTATATCTTGACCCTTCAAGATGACCTTACCAAATTTTCAACTGCCTATCCAATCACCAACACTACAGCTGAGGAATCATGCGAATGTCTAGTTCATTTTATCACGTTATTTGGAATACCTAAAACAATTTTAACAGACCAAGGGACCAACTTCACAGCTGAGCTGTTTAAACAAACCTGCAAGCTGTTAAAAATAAAACAGTTATGGAGTACCCCTTATCATCCTCAGACTCAAGGCGCTCTTGAAAGGAGTCATTCCACCTTAAAAGAATATTTAAAATCCTATATAAATGAAGAGCAAAATAATTGGCACCGCTTTGTATATACAGCTACGCTTGCCTATAACTCCGCTATCCATTCAACCACTCATTTCTCCCCTTACGAACTCCTATTTGGAAATAAACCATACATACCAGATTCTATCTACGAAGATACTGCAGGCGTAACTTATCCCGATTATGTTCGTGTACTCCAAAACAGACTTAAATATAGCCGAACTAAAGCTATAGAACACATACAAAAATCTAAAGAAAGTTCAAAAAGCTATTACGACACTCGTACAAGGCCAATTAAATACAAGGTCGGCGACCTTGTCTATCTGAAAAATCATCTACGACTTCGGAAGGCTCTTTCACCAATATGGAAAGGCCCGTACAAAATAGTAAAAATACACGGAAATAACACCGCATCACTCCTAATAAATAGACGTCACGTCAAACACCATTTTGACGAGATGAAACTACATACTAGCAACATCGTATAATATACTATATATAGTCTAGTAATTTACAATCGCTTTCCATTCCAGAATTGGTTACATTTATCCATCCCTGGCATCAAACAGTCAAGGATATATCCAGCCAGCATCTGACAACGCAGGCATTTATTTCGACCCTATTGGTTCTCTAAAAACTACTGACGATACATTAGATATTATTATTCCTATAGACATATCTTTTATCCAACCACATCTAGATAACATAAGAGACATTCTGGGAACTTCGAAATATTTATGTAAACAAAGTAATGCATATTATGAAAGCGAATGTCATTATCTGTTTCAACCATTGTCATCCCGTTACTATGATATAGCACGAGACTTCGACTCTATATCTCATCTTATGTCTAAATCTAATAAAAGATCAGCTTGGTTTGCTGGAATCGGTTCCGTTATTAAACAACTGTTTGGTAATATGGATGAAGATGACGCTATAAAATACAGCGATGCCATCCAAACCTTAGAAGATGATCAAACCAAGTTAGCAACTTTGATGAAAGATAGCATGTTAGTTACAAAATCCACGTTATCATCTCTAAAAGAAATAATTGACCAAATTAATGCAAATGAAGCCAGTTTAAACCATGCTATCGATACCCTGAACCAAGATGTGATTAACATCACGTTAGTAACAGATAAGCTACTAATGAGATCTAAGATATCAGGATTGTCAGATATCTTAGAAAGTACTATGTTAACATTATCATTTAAGTTAGAAGATATTATTAATGCTATTATGTTTAGTAAGTCCAATATATTATATCCATCTATTATTACTCCTAAGCAACTTTTTGCAGACCTTGTTGATAATTATAGATTTCTACCTAGTTCTAAGCAATTACCTGTACCTCTCATATTAGATAATATCCACATTTTAGAAAACATATCCGATGTATCTAGCTATTATGCAAACAAGAAAATAATATTTGTGTTACAAATACCTTTAGTAAACACAAAGGAATTTGATTGATATAACACTATACCTTACCCTATTGAACTTAATGACTTAAATAGTTCACTATATTCAACAATAATACCATCCACGAAATATATAGGCATAACTAAAGATAAGTCATCTTATTGTAAATTAGATTCACTTAACTCCTGTAAAGTTATAAACATGCAATACTATATTTGTGAAACACCTAGTGTATATTCTACATCTGCCGCTCCCATATGTGAAAGTGAAATTATTTCTAAAGCTCTGACTTCTGTTCCACATATTTGTAAAACTAAATTCGTAAACGGTAATTTTGAAACTTTTCATAAATTACATAGAAACCAATGGATATACGTAATAAGTCAAAATTCTAAACTCACAATAGAATGTAATAATCAAGAATTATCTGAGCTTTCCATCCATGGTACTGGAATATTAACTATACCAGAACATTGCATTGCTTATTGTAGAGACAATAAGTTAATACCTCAACATAGTATTGTAATTAAAACAAAACCAATAATATTACACTTTGAAATAATCAATGATACTTGTTGTAGTCCTACTACTTACCTAAAAGACAATATTAAAATCCCCTATGTCAACTTAAAAAACGTTAATAATCTGGATTCACTTTTGTCAAATTATAATAAAATAACTGACCAAATTAAAACAAATCTCGATGAAGTTATTGAGAAACCTCATATTGTCCTTTACGGTAATTTCTATTCTTATGTTACTATTATAATAAGTTTAGTTATAGTTATAGCTATATCGTATAAATTGTATTGTTACTTTAAAACATTTAAAACTTCTAAATGTAAACCCAAACCAGATAATTCCATAGAAATGTCATCTCCTGATCCCGAAGACATACCTGTTCCTCGACTCCGAATGACCTGAAAACCTAGAAAACCTTCCTAGACCTGGAGCTTCCTTCTTTCCATCGTCAACTTACCTTTCCACCCGTAAGTTTCCTCTTAATCGGGGGGCTGTTATACCCTTCCAATGTACCCTTTCTGGCTTACCCGACAGCTTACGCTGCATTCCTGTCAGAGTGCTGACACATCACTCCTCGATTCCTCATACACCCATCCTACTCATCCAGTCAGTCGTCTTCCATCCTTCATCCTGTGCACTCGTGTGATGCACTCGCGATAATTATTGTAAAAGTTAAATAAAGTGTATTAGTTCCTTACAGCTAAAAGTGTTTCCTTTTTTTAAAAGAGTGACCTAGACCGGTTTCTAACAGTTCGTTTCGCAACCCTGGCAGATATAGTTAGTTTAACAATATTTAACGTATGTGGCATCAAATCCCCAATGGAATTATCTTTCCTGTAGGAATTATAAAATACAAGAAGTCTTGATTATATACGTAATTTACTCCATGGTAATCTCGTTAAAGTAGTCTAGACTAGAACTTCAGAACTCAAAGTCATCAACTGTGTTTTATTTCAGACTTTCGGCTACAGTTTCACAAGACGGAAAGACAAAATCATTTGCGCAGGACGCCGATGGTTATATATTGTCTGATACAGTCGGTGTTGTATTTTTGCAGAAGGCAAAATATGCAAAAAGGTAGAAAAATATATTAAGACAGAACTTCAAATTTTAAGTTTTTTTTTTTCAATCGAATATAAACTCGAAAACTGGCTCTAATTGCTTATCTTGTTGGGATCAGTATCCACTGTATTTCACACAAGTAATTTTCTCTCCAAACGCTTTTTAGGGTTCCATACCCATAGGGTGACCTACAGAACCCTATCACTAAGCCGTCATCCGTCCGTCCATCAGACTGTCCGTGAGATACAGCCCGTATCTCAAGAACCGTAATAGGTAGACAGTTGAAATATTCAAAGTGTGTCTTTCTTTTGACACTTGTATGTTTTTTTTCTAATTCTGTCAGGAGCGAGAGTTTTTGATAATAATTATATTGTTTTAGAGTCTACGCGGAAATATTGCATGTCAAAAATGAATTCGTCTCGCTATTGAGTGATGAAATGGGTCCAAAATTCGGGTACAACCGTAACCCTCAGACTGTGGCTGGCTTTATTACACAGTTTTACAAGGAAGTACAAGTGTCGCCTCAAGCGGTAGAGTACGTGGAGGCATATGGTACAGGTAATATCTAAAAGTCACAGTGGTGGAGCCCATTTTTATTTATACATAGATGTTATTACTCTGAGTCTCCGTGACGACGAATGCACGATTGTTGGGCTTAAGTCGAGAGTGGTACAAAATAATGTGACTATTTTAATTCATTGTACTTTCTGACTTTAACTTGGACATCACTAACATCAGTGAAGCAAAAAACGTCGTGAGAAAACCTTAACAATTAATAAAACAAAAATTAAAAAGCACGACAGAAATTAAACTTTATAAAAATATCGTCAGAGTAACCAGTAAAATATTTAAACCACTATAAACACAATACTGCCTTTTGTAAATCTTTTTTAAAATCTGCACTTCATTAAGCAGCTTAAGATTAGCTATTATATTCCAGGCGTACCGGATGCTGATAAATCTGAATTAGAAGCACTTGAAGAAGTCTACTGCAAAGATAAGCATGGTCCTCTACTGGTTGGCAGCGTCACATCCAACATTGGTTTGACAGAAGCAGCATCTGGAATGGCTGCTCTCATTAAGGTTAGTAGAGAGAACGATAAGTAGTAAATCTAGTTGTGAATGAACTTGTTTGGAGAACTAACACCATGCTTGTTTGTTGTCAAAAAACTTTGAATTTGAAAACCTTCTTATTGAATGTTAAACGTGCAGTCACAGATCAAAAACCGCCATTGCCGTTGTAACAGGGAGACGATAAATGGCATTGAGTGGCTAAAGATCTGGAAACAGCATTATGTTATAACAAATTCCGCAACCTTGGTAAGGTTGCGGAATTTGTTCGAAAGAGTGACTGCGGCTCTGGAATACAAAGGGCATTAAACACGGATGGGTTTTGGTCAGTAAGAGTCTGACACTCTCTTCCGCTCTGTCCAGAGTGGAAGAAGTCATTTGATGTTTCTACATTTAAAAAAATACATTATGTTATGCAGTTTATGGGATCAACAAAAAGGTAAAATTAGACGCACTCTACAGTGATAAATCTTGCAGATTTTTTAAAACGATACTGACAAACTTAAGATGTTCCAGACTCATTTGGTTTTATTTCATCCAGGTTTTACTTGGCTTCCATACTGGCAGGCTAGCCGCTAATCTGCACTGTGACAACCCACGTGAGGATGTGGCGGCGCTGCGCGAGGGGCGCATGCGCATCGTCACTGAACACCAACCCTTCAGTTGCTCGTACGTCGCGCTCAACGGCATGTCCTTCACCGGCGTTAATTCGCACGTGCTTCTGCATGGAAGATACAAACCGAAGGTAATTTTACTCTAGTGGGTCCATCACGTTCACTATCGTAATCGAAATAATTTGTTTAGTAATGGGTGATCTGTGATCTTTCCAAAGTCATTGACTATATTCATCAGTCACGTTAACTCGCAAGTTCACTCATTATGGCAAGATGAAGCTGTCAAACCTTTTATTTTTATTTACATTTTTGGGTTACAGGCACTTACAGCAAGTGTATATTTACGGTGTCTGCAATACCAGTGGAATTAGGTGTACCACAAGGCTCAGTGTAGGCCCTTTATCGTAGCCTTCCATTTTTAATGTTACTTGATTAAATCTCATTAATTATAAGTGGATAAGAAACCAAAAATAGTTTTCACTGAAGATTTGAATTATTATTATCAGTTCTTTAGGCAATTGTTTGGTTTCTTGTTATTCGTTTTACCGTATCCAGTGGATTTCAAGTCCGTTGATCGTATAATGCAGATAGGTTTAAAAATTGCACAACTGAGTAATGATTTAATATGAAATGAAATTTCAGGAACTATCCCGCAATCAAGCATCTATTCCTCACTTGATCACTGTATCAGGAAGGCAGGAGTCTTCCATTACGAAGATACTTGAAGATCTTAAATCTCGACCCATCGATGCGGAAGAGTTGGCCCTGTTGCATAATGTTCATGCGAATAACATCTCGGGACATTTGGGCAGGGGATACGTTATACTGGGTATGTAAAAATTCTCTCAAATTAAATAAATAAGCAGTACTCCGCAGTTGTGGGCATTGGTATCGATATCTGTACATGTAGATAAAATAAAATATCAAAATTTATAATTTCAAGTAACATCCACTGTCTGTTGAAGTCTAGATTGTGTTCAGGGTTAAGGTCGGTCCATGGATGGGTCTTTCTTAACATACCGAGATTCTGCCTCAGAAAGCACGTTAAGCTTTTGATCTCGACTGTCATTTGTAGCTCTTCATAGCCTCTTCAATATTATTGTGATTGCCAGTTACTGGATTGTGAAGATCAGATAGGCTCCAGATAAAAACTGGTACCCAGATGTATCTGGTCAGACTGAAAGCCGACCCCAAACATAGTTGGAAATGGCTAGGTAGACTCATATCGATATCCAATAAGCTTGCCGAGTTTTGCTAATCAGTCCTATTCGTGTATATTCCTACTTATTCGGTTATAAATACAGGTCAGATTAAATGATTTGTCTCTTTGATGTCGTAGATACGGACAAAAACATAAAAACTGTAAGCTTGTGTGAGAAGGTTGAGTACTTCGACGACGCTCGTCGTCCGCTGTGGTTCGTGTACAGCGGGATGGGCTCGCAGTGGGCTGGTATGGGCACGCAGCTCATGCGTATACCTGTCTTCGCTGCTGCTATCGAACGGTAAATTTATTAAACACTAGCTGACCCGCGCAACTTCGTCTGCGTCACAATTTTCATTACTGCTCCGCTCCTATTGGTCTTAGCGTGATGATATATAGCCTATAGCCTTCCTCGATAAATGGGCTATCTAACACTGAAAGAATTTTTGAAATCGGTCCAGTAGTTCCTGAAATTAGCGCGTTCAAGTAAACAAACAAACAAACTCTTCAGCTTTATATATTAGTAAAGATTAGGGTTTTAATACTATTCATGATGCACGTAGTGGTTTCTTATTGGGCAAGGTCTCTTTTTCTACTTTCTTTATTAAGGCTGCACACACCGGATATGACAAACATAATAAAGTTATGGCTTATGAAGTTATCGATGATTTTAGTACCACATTTAGAACGCGCCATTAAACGCCCCCATAGCATGTTTATAACTTATGGGCATTGTAGATGCATGTGGTGATCATAGTTTTTTGTTTGGCGTTTAGTGTGTGGTTTTGCGGTTGCTGCAACAGTATGAGTTTTGTGTCTATTTGTGACTATTAATTTGATTACAGTTGTGACTAATTTTTTATTGTGATTATAATTATGACTATTAATTTGATTACAGTTGTCACAAAGTATTGGCACCTGAGGGTTTCGATATAGTTGATATAATTACTTCTCCTGACAAAGAAGTATTAAAAAATATCCAAAAGGCCTTTCTGGGGATTACTGCTATTCAAATTGGTCTTACAGATGTCCTTCATGAACTTGGATTAAAACCCGATGGAATTATAGGTAAGGCCACTTACAAATAATGTCCAGTTTTTATGTTTTTAATCTGTAACACTCGTATGTATACGTATATCATATAAAATCATCTTTCACACCGTCCCTTCGACGTTCTTTGGTCTTCCATGACTCTTAAACCCATCCTGATACTCAAAACTTTGTTTCAACGAGTATTATTTCCAACAGGTCACAGTCTCGGTGAACAGGCATGTGCGTACGCCGACGGATGCTTGACGGCAGAACAGGTGATCATGTGCGCTTTCTATCGTGGGCAAGTGTCACTGAATACACCACTGATTCAAGGTGCCATGGCTGCTGTTGGACTGGGATATGAACAGGTAGAATCTCTTCTTCTGTGTCACAATTTTCATCATCATTACAGCCAAAAGACGTACATTGCTGGAGATAGGTGTCGCCATATCAACCGGTCCAATGCTTCTAGCATCTAGCAGATTCGTGCGGGCTTCACTAGGTCATCAGCTTACAATTATGGTATACAACAAACTGTAATCTATCTATCTTCCATTGTTGCTGCGTTTGAAGTTTTACAGGATTTCAAACCACGTTCTTTATCAAATGATGTTAGCGGGCTCGCCTTCTAGTCTGTCTATCACTGAGCTCACAAGACCACATCAAATTGAACTGTTTTGTTCAACACAATCCAAAATAAATCATAGTTTTCATGTTCAAATGTAGATATCAAAGATATGTCCGCCTGAGATCGACGTGGCCTGTCACAACGGGCCCGATTCCAGCACCATCTCAGGACCTGCTGCCATCATGAAGACGTTCGTCGCTGAACTCACGGCTAAAGGAGTCTTTGCAAAGGAGGTGCCGACTTCCAACATATCATATCATTCACGATACATCACTGGTGCAGGTAAACAGCTCCTAATATAGTAGAAATGCCCCTAGGTAATCTTATGACTTACAGTACCGCGACTTGGACGCTCACGCAGTAAGCTGTCTACAGTCTAAGAGTTGCATAGAGTCATGATAGAACACTCCATGCGTCTCTTTGCGACTCTCACTCTCCCTCAGGGCTTGATATACGGCTAATAGACCGGTTTTTAAAACTCGAGATTCAAGGATGTATGACTATGATTTCGACATTGGGAATCTAATCGATCTATCTATAGGGGTTTAGTTTGTGCACTTAGTCCTGATGTTGGGCCATTGTGGGTTTGGGAAACGAATGATAGAATTCAAACGGAGCCAGGTAGGTGCAGTGATTACTGATTATAGATGGAGTAAGGCCGAGAGGAGTCCAAGGAATGATAGAAGAAAGTCCAAAGTGACGTTTCTTAATAGTACAATTATTATTATTGAAGTTTTTTATTTTTCTCAGGTCGTAAACTTCTCAAGCTACTGAAAGGAGTAATTAAGGACCCTAAGCCGCGCAGTGAGCGTTGGCTATCGACTTCTGTACCACAGAATCAATGGAATAAAGATTCAACAAAACATTGTTCGGCAGAATATCAAACTAACAACTTAGTGGTGAGTAGCACTGGTTTTTAGAAAGAAAAGAAAGAAAAAGAGTTCATTTGCGCCAAGTTTGGCGTATTATAAAAAAAAATCTATCATTTGTAAAATAATATAAACAGTAGAAATTGACCATTGTTACAGATTTTTGTAAGTAATAATCACATATTAATTTAATTACAGTAGAATCCGTTTACTATGACTCCGCCTATACTGACCAACCGCTTAATATGAAGTTAATACAGTGCGAAGTTGGTTTCCATATAAAACTCTTAATAAAATGTTCGGGTATAGTGACTTCGTTTATTGACATGTCGCTTTAGTGTATATATTCGGTTACATGGAGTGACATGATTCGTTTGGGCTCCTTATTTTGATTGATCTCTCGTTTTTGGTTGGATTTATTTAAATATACATACCATTTTTAGTATTTATCTCTATTACAACAAATACTTAAAAAAAAAATAGGAAGTTATTTATTTTCTAAGACTATGCTTTGTATGACGTCCGCTTAGTATGACGTCTTGGTCACTTCCCTTCGATGTCATTGAAAGCGGTTTCTACTGTAATAGTAACTAGTTGCATTTAACATAAATTTACACAGAGGTCGCCGAACTAGGCAGCGACTGTATCTCGGGGGCAGGAGTTGCGTTAACATTCATTTTAGTACAATTTGTAAACAATGTGGTATGAGATACTTTTCAAATTGTGATTAAGAATAGTGGTTGTAAAGTGTAGTGCATTACCACTACACTTTACAACCAATATTCATCATCATTTGTTGTAAATACACTTTCTGGAAGTACTTACTGTACATGTCAATATTTCCAGAGATCAAACTTTAAGGTTGTTGCTATTCCACCAATTCGCTCGAAGCCTTTCCAAAAGTCTTTTATAACAATTATAATGCGCACAGCAAATGAGTGGAACTCTCTATCTGCGTCCGTGTTTCCGAAACCATTTAACCTTAATTTCTTTAAAGTTAGAGAAACCATCGTCAACTTTGTCTCTGTCACCTCTGACCTATACTAGAGACTAGAGCATTCTCAAATAAACAAATATTTCACTGATAAAAAGCTACCTAACGCTAGTACTTGCTATCCCGGAAATGTACGGTTAATTAAGCTCTGACGATAGACTTAATAAAATACTATACGTGTATTTTATTCGGCTAGTGCTGATTGGGTAGTCCATTCAGGTTTTTTGCGGGACGACAGTTCGACATATTTTCATCATTCTTCATATAGTTGTTGATTCTGCTATCCGGCTAGGCCGATTCATACCAGCCTGTTTCTGTGTGTAGCGCCCCTTTAATTTAGTTTAGATGAATTTTTAGTTTTTTTTTTAAATGAATTGCGGTTGAAATTCGACCATTTGGCTAATAATACCTCTAAGTCGACTGCCATGATAAAACCTTGCCTGAGTGCCTTGCTTGGATCAATTTCCGCATAATTGCGTTGTATATCGCAGAGCCCAGTGTTGTTCGAGGAGACATCGCGGCTGATTCCCAGCAACGCGGTGTGTGTGGAGGTGGCGCCGCACGGACTGCTGCAGGCCATCCTCAAGCGCTCCCTGCCGGCGGAGAGCCGCCATGTTCCTCTCACTCGCCGAGGACATCCCGACAACGCTCTATTCTTACTTCAGGCAATTGGCGAGTAAGTGCTAATAAATACTCAAATATTTGACTTTTGCAGTTGGCTGGACTACCTTTTTAAAACTACTCCAAGATGTTTGTTCAATAAAGTAGTCAGGTTGATAAAATCCACGTTAATTTGTTAATCCCGGCTTAGTTTAATATTCCCCATGAAAGTTTTGGAAAAAAATATGTATATATACGCAATGGTACCTCATTATTTCGAGTCACTATTTATTATTTCGGTTGTTGCGTGTAAAAGATCAGTATTAGCGATAAATCTTCAGCCGGTAAATACTCATCTATTTAATAATGATAATAATCGACTTACTGGAAGTAAAATGATTTCTATTTCTGTTGTATACATTTCATTCCAACAGTTTGTATATGCACGGATACCTACCTAACGTGCAAGCTTTGTACCCGAATGTGGAGTTCCCTGTATCAAGTGGAACACCTATGCTGTCGCATTTAGTCGAATGGAACCATGGCGAAACATGGTAAGTTCAATAAAATACACATAAGTACAAAAATAACTCACGATTTGTTCCCATGTAGCGATATTACACATACATTCTCTTTCACTCCAGACCTAAGTTGTGTCAAGTCTAATAGTATAATTACAGCAGAGGTTTATACTAAAAGATTTTTGATCACCAGGAGCCTTACAAGTTTTTCTGAAGGAAAGAAACGAGCGGCTGCAACCTGCCAGTTCCTGAAGTCCATTCATGATGATGAGTACAGCTACCTACGAGGTCACGTTGTTAGAGGTTGGCACAATTTTGCGTGTATCTTTCAGTCTCCAAATTTCCATGTGATAACATGACATGAGCATAGGTATGAACAGCACAATCTAAGCTAATTAGCAGATTTGTTACAGTTTTACATCTGTGATAGATCTGCTCTTTGTGGATTTTTATTCAGAAGAATTCAGAAATAAATCTAAGCTTTGAAAGCCTGAAGCCTTCTGGCTTCAGGCTTTCAAAGCCAGACAGCAAAATATGTTTCTGTAACATCTGGGTTAACAGTATTTACAGGTTCGAATGTAATAACAGACTCAAAAGACATTTCAGCAACCCTATTTTGTATCAGTTCAGAGAAATTCCTAATCCATTGATTCATAAGTCTGAAACTTCTCGGCGACGTAAATACGCAATGAAAATTGTCGATTGTAAAAGCATTTCCACTATTAGTGTCTTCGGCAATGAGGCTGCAAGTCTCTGTTTTGAGCGGCAACGTATATGATGTAGAAAATTCAATATTTTCTTAAATTCCAGAAAAGTTATGCTATCCATTCGCGGCTGCTCTGGTGTCAGTGTGGGACACCCTTGCTATGTACTCAGGAGTGGCCAAGCGTGAGGAGCCGGTGCAGTTCTGGAACGTGCACCTGTACGCACAGCCAGTGCTGCACGACCGCAGACCGCTGAGGCTCAGCGTAGCCCTACATAGGGGCAGTGGAAAATTTGAGGTAGGCATGCATGAAAATGTATATCACACCTCCGAGGCAAGAATTAACAGCCATCGTAAAAATCGGTCAAGTGTGACTTGATCTCTTGAGTTAAGGGTTTGAACGCCGAAGTCGAAGGGAAAAACCCTCTGATTGTCTTTAAGTACGGAACTATTTTCTTTATTTATTTCAACATTTCAAGTTCAATAGTTTCGGCCAATGATCAATTATCATATATTTTCTTGTGACTGGCCAATTTATTTCCAACAGATCTTGAACGAGAACTCCAAAGTGGCTTCGGGGTACATTCGAAGTGCTTTCATCAATGTCGTGCATAAAAATAATGATACTGACATGGTGCTCACTTCCAAAGATATTTACCAACTGCTGCAAGACAGGGATTATAATTACAGGTTAGTTTGTAGGTAGCACTTCAGTAGGGATGCTCAAACTGTCGATTGCGAGAGCTCCTAAGAACAACGACTAGTCATCTAGCCGGACAAGGACTTTGTCGGCTCATATCTACTCAAACCTAATAAAACCCCTGCACTATAGCATAAGTTGCGTTGGGATATGATTGTCCATGACTACACATAGTCGCGCAAAGGAGATACCTACTTCCTTTCCCGTCCCATTCCACGTAAACTAAATCTAGTTTGACCAGGCTAGGCTTCATAATCATGAAGTCTGCGTAGTTAGGCTGCTTCGGCTGCATATTTATATCAACAACTATCAGGCTATCCATCTGAGCGCAGCATTTTCAAGTGCGTACCCGCAGACGCAACGTTGGAAGGCTTACCACAAATTGTATTGGTGACTTGGTGATCGCCGCGAGTAACCACTGGATGGGAGACGCACAGTATTGTCGATGTGGCGTCAGTTATGGGAAATCTATGTTCAGCAGTGGATGTTTTTCGTCTGAAATGACGCTGATATTCAATAGTTTTTGAATGGTCGCATTTTAACGAAGTTGCTGCACTCAGAGCCTTACACTATTTCACAAACTCGGTTTTTCGTAAAGACGACAATGTATCAATGTTATTTATTAGCTGTCCAATAAAGTTAATTCAATTGTCTATCTTAAAGTGGTGAGTTCATAAGCATCGAAGCCGCGAGCGAATCTCTGAGCCAGGCAGCACTGATGTGGCGAGACAACTGGGTCACGTTCATTGACGGCTTGCTGCAACTAAACATGCTGAGACAACCACACGATGCAGTGTCCCTGCCCACACAAATCCGGAGACTAGACCTCGACCCCAGGAAACACCTTCAAGATGCTTACAACTTGAACGGGAAGACTGTTGTGAATGCTTTCTTGTCTGATGTCCTTGATCTTACTAGGTGAGTGTATAGCGATAATTTTCCGCAGGTCCAATCGCAGTCATTGTAGCAGACGAAGACTAGGCAAAAACTGCGAGAGTGTGCGCAAACAAAGGCACCTCTTTGCCCTATCTTAAACGCGCTCTGCGGTCGTTTTAAACACTTGATTTTATTTATTTATTTCATCATAATCTGCCAAGCTTTTTCCCAACTATATTGGGGTCGGCTTCCAGTCAAACCGAATTTTAGCCCGTAAAATACCAGTATTTTACGTGGAGCGGCTGCCTACGGCTACTGGCAATTTTAGTTATTAATTTATTAAAATAAAATGTTACCTTTGTGTTTTCAAAATGGTGCCAATATGAACTGTACAATTTCTATATTCATAATGTTTCAGGTGTGGAGGAGTTACTCTGCAGCACGTTAAATACCGCAACCTGCCTCCTGTCAGTCAAGATGCTGAACGAGTTGACCTAGTTGTACCGCCGGCACGGGGTAACAGCGCTAACGTAAGCGAATTTTTAGTAATATTAACATTTTTAGGGTTCCGAACAAAAGAAGGGAACCCTTATAGGATCACTTGGGTGTCTGTCTGTTTGTCTGTCTGTCCGTCTGTCACAGCCAGTTTTCTCCGGATCCACTGGACCGATTCTGTTGAAATTTGGTACACATATGGACTTCTGTGACCCAAACACGCACGCGTTAGGTAAATTATTAAATTTTTAGTATGGGTGTCACTTTTGGGGGTACAATTAGAAAATTTAAAATAAAGTTTTTTTAACAATATCGTGTGATATATCAAATAAAAGGGCTTACCGTGAGGGTTTTAATTATATTTTTTTAATAATTTTAAAATAAATGGTTTTGAAGTTATTCAAGATTAATTAAAATTTTGGAAAAAAAATGGAAATAATAGATCTTTATCTAAAGATTACAGGAAAATCTATTAGAAGTCTGTAGTGTTAAAATAACATGTTAAAAAAATTATTTAGTCCGACTCGCACTTGGCCAGTTTTTATGGGTATTTTTACTTTACTTTTTAAAGATCTTATGTATTTTAGTTCCGTGCCCGAAGGGAAGTCAACGGACATTCCTAAGCTTCCGCTGTCTGTTCTGTAGTTTTTATGTCAACGGGCTGTGTGAACTGTGATAGCTAAATAGTTGAGATTTTAGAGTGTACACTTCATGTGTGAGTCCGACTTGTTGGTCTTTTTTATGTTTTCGACAACATGTTTCGAAGAGCTGGGAAAGTCTATAATATCTACCAGTTATATTGTCCTCCTGACTTCCTTGCCCTGGATGGAGTTATTATATCTTTTACCTGAACTTTTAAATATTTTATTTAATAAAATTTATTTTGTAACCTACAGAAATCCTTGGGTGGTGTGCAGGACGAAGGACTGCTAAATAATGTAACACTACAATGTTCGCAAATCGGTGATCTTGATTCCCTGCGCTGGATGGAGGCTCTGCCCCTACAGCCGACGGATTTGGCGGTAAAGGTATGTATGAACTAATTTCATATTTGAAACCCATTTTCCTTGCGACTCGTATCCGGAGTCAAAAAGGTTAAAACTAATAATTTGCACTTAGGTGCATTTGTACGTAGGATCATTAATTTTCAACGGTTTATGCTGTCTGATAAAATCAATCCATCAACTGCATCGTGCAGTTCCGTATCCACTCAGTCCCAGAAACCTTATAGGCCATCATATTAGTCCACACAGTTTTGCGAGGATACAAGACTCTACAGTATTTATATGAACAGGTTCACTACGCCGGACTCAGCACGTCTGATGTGAAGCGAGCGAGCGGCGTGACGCCGTATGACTCCAACTTATATGGAATGGACTACAGTGGAACTACTGAAAGGCAAGTGTTTCCATCTAATTTTCAATGAATGTTAGGTATTTTTTAGGTGATTTTGATGTTTCTCATTAGTACCTCACAATATTATATCATAGCTTATTTAATAAAAGGTATGAAATAAAAAACAAATAATTAAAAAAATAAAAAACACGCCTGCCATGTCCAAAAATGACAGTAGGTAACTCTGTAACATTTCTTTAATGGTCCCCCGACTGCAATAAAAAAGTTGTTTTTCAGTTTTAAATTTTTGGGCCAATGCTTGTTTTTAATTATTTTTTTAGTTCATTTTTGGACATGGCAGGCGTGTTTTTTAATTTTTAATCATTTGTTTTTTATTTTATACTTTTTAGTGATAAAACGATATTTTGTTTGAATAAATAAAAATTGTATGTATGTATAAATAAAAAAAAAAAAAATAAGTAATGCGAAACTAAATCGATTTTTGATTGGTACCACAATAATACTAAAATTTCTATTTATTAGCGAACGAGTGCATATTGAATACTACTGTTATATATTTTTGTTATGTGCTAAGCAAGCTCTAGATGATGATAGTATAGGTCAGCAAACTTTCATGAAAATAAAAAAATAAATCTCCGTATTTTTTATGATCCATGGCTACCCCATTATATATTTTTTTAGTTTTCGCAACGCTTCTTACGATACCACATACATCGAAATCGGTTCAGGCGTTTAGGAGTTACGATGGAATAAAGAAACTCACAAACATACATACATACATACATACAAACATACATGAACCCTGAAAACATAACACTCCTTTTTTTAGGCAGTCGTGTAAAAAATAAATATGAGTTTTCATCATTCATAGGGCTCTCAGTGGTATGAAGTACAATAAAAGCCCAGGAGAGGATGCGGATGGCATCACAACCGATGCACTGCGAGTGGGAGAACCAGTTTTACTACCACATATTTGCAATCTTTTTAACTCTATTTATAAAACAGGTATTTTTCCTAGTAACTTCTGTCATTCCAATATTATTCTTTTACATAAAAAGGAGATAAATCCGATATAGCAAATTATCGTCTTATTAGTCTTGTTTCCCACTTATATGAAGCTTTCGTCAAAGTTCTCGAGAATCGCATTTCTGGCCAACTAGACCTTCACCAACCCCCTGAACAGGCTGGTTTCCGCCGCGGCTTATCCACCACCGACCATTTACACTCTCTAAATCAGTTAGTAGAAAAACATCACGAATACGACTTACCGTTGTACCTTGCGTTGGTAGATTATTCCAAAGCTTTCGACAATTTAACACACGAAGCTATTTTTGCGACACATTATAAACAAGAAATTGAACCTACTTATGTTAAACGACTAGAACGAATTTACCTCCATAGTACAGCTGCCATACGCTTAGACACCACCGGCCCATCCTTTCCAATCTGAAAACGGGTTAAGCAAGGCAATCCGCTGTCTCCTAAACTCTTCACAGCAACGCTTGAAGAAGTGTTCCAGAAAGTAGACTTACACTAGCGAAACAAGGGCATTGTCGTTGGAGACAGGAGATTGACTAAGCTCCGCTTCGTCGACGACATTGTCCTTTTCTCTTCTTCGATAGCTGAGTTAGCCTTTATGCTTAAAAAACTGAGCCAGGCAAGCCTCGAGGTCGGACTCAAAATGAATATGGTGAAAACGAAATTAATGACGAACAGCACGAAGCGCAAAGTAGAGATTGGGGGTGTTGAGGTTGAAAATGTTCATGAGTATATATATCTCGGCCAAATAGTCTCATTCCAGGCGAGACAAGATAAAGAAGTTGCTTGATGCACCGAAAACGCCTGGAAGAGCTATTGGTCGATGAAACACCTAGAACCCCTTCCACTCTGCCTTAAAAGGAAACTCATGGACATGTGCATCTTCCCCACCCTCACGTACGAAGCGCAGACGTGGTTATTAACGCGACGTCAAAAGTCTGCTCTCGGGGTCTGCCAGTGAGCAATGGAACGAAGTATCCTCGGAGTCAGGATAACAGACCGTATAAGGAACAATATACTAATTCGTTACAAAACTCAAACCGCAGATGTAGGCAAAATTGCTGCCAAATTGAAGTGGAACTGGGCAGGCCATATCTGCCGCATGCCACAAGAGAACTGGGCGAAAATATCCATGGATTGGGTTCCGAACATCAGGGACCGGCGACGCGGTAGACTCAAACGGAGATGGCGGGACGAGCTGGTCTCCTACATAAAGGATTGGACTCAGATTGCTCAAGAAAGACTAAAGTGGAAAGAAGGAAGGGAGGCCTTTGCCCTGTAGTGGGACACCATGGGCTTATAATAATAATAATTCATCATTCACATTTCAATCATTCGTGTGCTAAACACATAGTTTCTACTACTCAGTTTGTTTATTATTAACTAGAACAGGATCAGAATTTGCCTACCAATGGCATTGCATTTACAAAGGTTACAAAAAAATGCTATTTATTTTTTATGACTTAACCATTGCTGGCGTAAAGTTTGTGTTCTTTTGCTTCGTGTTCATGTTCAGGCTTAGTAGTACTATATCGTAAAAGATGTACCTCTGTCTTAATCTTCGTTATTAACCGGCTCACAGTCCCATGAACCACATGTAGTCTGCACTGATTGTTTAATTATTGTGTCTGCTGTGCGGACAGAGAACAGGTTTAGGTTTTATTGTATTTCCAAGCTTGACGTTATGTTATGTTAATGTAATAGTGGCGAGCGCGTGATGGGTCTTGTGCGCTCTGGTGCGGCTAGCAGCATAGTGCGTGCACAGCCGGAGCTGCTGTGGCCGGTGCCGGCGCACTGGAGCCTCGAGGATGCCGCAACCGTGCCGCTCGCATACGTACACGCATTTTATTGCCTTGTGAGTTGACTTAACTTTAAACAATAATTGGTAATTCAGCTTCTAGTTCCAAAAGCATTATCACCATAATTTTAAGCGTTTTTAGAAAGGGCAACTTTGATTTGTACTTGTTTATATGTCTATCGGGGTTTGGTATTAGCGCTTAGTCCTTATGTTGGCAATTATGCGTGGTCCATGGTGGCCCACGGGTTGGAAAGATCCAACCAGCCTATTTCCCCACAGAAGCAGATTAGACCTCCCGGTAGGCTTTGTTCTTGTTCAATTAAAACAATGATTTGTTAAAAAATTTTTTTGGAGAAAAAACTTATTTTTTTTATTTTAAACATTCGCATTGATGTTTTTAGATAACCAAGGGTGGAATGTTACCTGGTAATAACGTGCTGGTGCATGGAGGCACAGGCGCATTGGGGCAGGCAGCGATTGCCATAGCGCTCGCTCACGGCTGCACAGTGTTCACGACTGTGGGCGATTCTTCGAAAAAGAAGTTCCTGTTAAAACTGTACCCTGAGTTAAAAGGTAATTTAGCCATGTTTATGGTCTGGGAACTAGGGCAGAACTATGACATTAAGTTTGCAGTGAAAATGTATTCTACAGGTAATGATTGGAATACACAGTTGTTTACGAAAAAGCTTTTTTTTACTATTGATAGGCACGCGTTCGACCACCATCTCACCTGATGGTAAGCGAGGATGTGGTCGAAGATGGAGCACGCTTACCTAGAAGCAACCTATTCACTTTTGACAGGAAACACAGACTTTACGCGTTTATTCCAACGATTTTCGATATCAACACGCCAACTAAACCGCTGAGAGCTCACTAGTTGATGTGTTGGTGATAACGGTCTCTTTATTTTAATAACATAAAAATCAAAGAAACAATAGTAACTTTAAGACAGGGTTTGGGTTTTACATATACTAAAACATATTAATTATTTTTCAGATGAAAACATTGGGAATTCTCGCGACAGTAGTTTTTTAGACACTGTTATTTTAGCAACACATGGAAAACTTTGTGAAGTTGTCCTAAGTTGCGTTAAAGGACAACTTAAAAATGTGAGTTTTTTATATAAAAAGTGACCCGCCCAGGTTTTTTACGAGTATTATAACTTTCTTCACCGATGGATTTTCTTGCAAAGAAAAGTAATATTTTTTGTAAAGTAGAATCAAATTACAGTGCCATTTTTTTGGGTTTCAGGTAACTCTCCAATGCGTAGGATTATGTGGAAAGCTCGTTGATACTGTTCAACTGCAAGATGGTGAAGAATATGAATTTAGAATGTTTTCCATGACGTCAGACACATCATACATCACCGCTGACTTGTCATCTCTATTCACGCAAGAAAAGTACGATGATATGGAACATCTACAGGCCATGTTGACTGAGGGCATCAGTCGCGGCTACGTGCATCCTCTGTCACGCGTTTCGTACGCACCGCACGACGCCGCGCGTGCCTTCCGCCTGCTCGCCGCCAGCAGGCACCGCGGCAGAGTGTTGCTGAGAATGGAACACCCTGTGTCCAACGCGTATCCCAGGTAATGTGAACCACGAGTGCCAGTATAGTTACACTGAGGCTCGTCATTCGGGTATCTGACAGACTATCCACTTAAACTAATGTTGGACAATGTATTTATAAGTATTTGTCATTATTACGCAAAAAAGATGTTTTTTTTTTTCAGAATAATTTGTAGTCCTGATCAAAGTCACTTAATGTTCTGGGATGACGGTGCTCTCGGCGTTCAACTAGCTGAAAAACTAGTGCAGCGAGGAGCTAAAAAAATATACATTCACTCTACAAGCATAAATCAGTATCAACAATATAAAATAAGGTAACATGATTAAATAAATCTACCACGAAAGTTGGACAAAAGCAGTTAAAACCTATTAATTTTGTTTCATATTTTACAAGGTCTTGGCGAAAACGTGGCATTGAAGTGATAACTATAAAGAAGAACATCGATATAAAAAATAATATTGCTAGTGTTGTTAACGATGTTTCTAGTCTTGGAACCATTGAGGGTATTTGTGTAGCCATTACAAAAGTATCTGACGATAAACACAGAGCAGAGTTGACGACACTTATAAACTCGTTAGATGCAGCATCAAGATCGTTATGGCCTGATCTCAAGTTAGTACCGATATATCTTATTATTTTCCTAAATTATCATTTTTATCATAAGATATAAAGGCTGGGTTCACTGCTTTCTAATCATGTATTTATATTTTCAGTATTAATTTTACTAACATAGAATACAATATATGTACCTAACTAACTTAAATCTGTAAAAACTATTTACAACTACTAAACTTAACTACATACATTAATATATGTACTTAGGCTTCGAAGTATTTGCTGTCAAATATCCTATTTTCTTGAATCTTTTCCATTTTTCCCAGTCTGGTCCCTGTGTGAGGTTTTTTAGTCCACAGCTACACCAGCATGCAGAATATATGATTAATCCCAAACCTGGATCCATTCAAGTTGGACCACAACTCAGTACTGACTTTATGAAATAGGTATTTCGCTGTGGTGTCGACAGTCAGTTCTGTGGGACAAGACACATGCATCGCTCGAGCAAAATGTGGCTTCACAGCGACCAGCTTGGATTTATCTGTTTTGAGCAAAGTAAGTCCATTTATGTTTTACTAGCTGTTGCCCGCGACTTCGTTCGCGTGTATGTCGAAAAGTAAAATTATGTTGCTATGTAAGATCGCTAAGATAAGATATACAAACAGTCAATATCTAACATTGCTAGACCCCTCTTAGAATTAGGCATTTGGAAGACTGTTATGTTAGGCACTGGCTGTATCATCTCTTCTGTTTAAAATGCCGTCTAGCCCTAGTAATTTTTCGTAATGAGAAATTTCTATACACGATGTTGAAGAAAGTTGTTAGGGTGGTTAACACGCAATAGCTACATAAAGTTGGCCACAGATATACCAACCAGCAAAGAAGTCTACCCCTGCAACGGATGGAGTAGAGACTCCATAACTGCGCTAAAGTGTTCTGGCTAAATTAGCCAGCCTAGCTTCATCCAAATGCACAGAAGCCTCCTGGGCGTCCCACAGGTTTCACGGAGCGACCTCACCGTTCCAAGGATTTGTTCACGTCGGGAAGCAAGGGCCTCATTTCCAGGATGAAGTGGGCGACTGATTTGTAGGCGTCGAAGCAACCTCTGCGAATTGGGCTGTCTATGGCGCCTTTGTTGTAGAAATGTTTTTTTTAGAGGGCAATGACCCGTGGTTATACCATACCTACTATTATTCGGAAGGCATTTCTACTAAGGCTGAGAAGTAGTTAATTTAGTCACCATTTTTGACTGCCATAGTTGAACTCTGGCAAATTCATGTACGAAACTGTGAGAAAGGTAGCAGGAAGAATAGGTATGGGCCCAGCACTACCATCTTGGAAACTCTTCGCGAGTTCGTCTGTGGCGTCATTTCCTAGGGATCTACAGTTCCCCATGATCCACTGGAGGATGAAGCCCGCAACGGATAATTTCTGGCCCTGAGCTGGTCATGACGTACCTATCATAGGCTCACTGGGAATTTACCAGTTTTAAAAATAATTGAGAATGAGGGGTATTCTGGGAATGATTACTTCGTCACCAGAGCAATCAACCGAAATCTTATTTGAGCTACTATAACAGTTTATTGGGTATGTGTGACTTTCAGCCGAGTGCTTTTGCAATATTTAATCGAAATTAAATATGTAAATAAAATCATAGAACTTAATAGGATGATGTGTACCATTTCTTCCATGCCTGTTTTCATGGGAATTTTTCCCCACAAACATTTATCAATATTATGCATATTGATGGTTGCTGCTTGGTCGATGGTTCCTCGTACACAGAAGAAATTAATTAATACTGAAGCAACGGGACAAAAAAAGCTACCTTCTAAAATAACCTAACCACCTTCTTGATTGTGGTATACGCCGACAGCAATTTTTAACAGCATTCGTAAAATTATGTGCATTTGAGTGGCCTTCTTCTTCATCGTCGTTTCCTCACTGCTGAAGATCGCAACCACATACGTCGCGTCTCCATGCCATTCGGTCTTCTTCAGTGTGGATCACTCTGTAATGCTACCTCCAGCAGCCTTCATTTTGGAACACAGTTAGACATCCGATTAACCGAGCTAATTCAACTGTTTTTACGACTCCTCTATCATGGGACTTCGCCACCTGCTCGCGGGTGACATGACTCCTGGCTTCAGGCCTGTAAAAGTTCATTTTTCTTCGTCTTTTCGAGTCGATGGTTAACTCTTTATGCTGTTTTGACCCAGTCGGTGGCTACGTTAATTGCAGCATCGGTGGTATTCATTAATACCTCCAAAGTACAGGTCTTATTGAGCAGCTTTAGCCTGTTAACCTTAGCAAAAATAAGCGCACGCAAGTTGTCGACTATTGTAATCTTAACACCGCGAAAATGAGATCAAATGCATAACGCCATCTACGGAATATGAAGTTGAACTATCAAAAGATGAGTTATGACGGTTTAAATGTACCACTAATAACTATAAAATATGTTTTGGTGTAATCTCATGCCGTCGAAAGTACTATTTGGGTCAAAAGATGGCATTGCAGGTTCTTTTTTTTTACCACATCATCGCTTACCATCAGGTGAGATAGTGGTCAAACGCGAGCCTATAAATAGTAAAAAAAAAGTTAGTTCATTTCATTTACATTGCTACAAATTATCAGGTTTATGTGTAAAAGTTATCTTCTTTGGATTTGTACTTTTTATCGTAATGCGATTGATGCGAACAAAAAAGATTACAGAAAAACAGAAAATCTCAGGTTGGTAGGTAGGTAGAAATCAGGTATATGTTTTTAAAGGGTAATTTTATACTAAATTGAACGAATAATTGAAAGTTGAACAAAACTTGTCGAAAAACGTTGATACGTAATTTTAAAATCTTTAAATGTCCATAACTTTTTTTTCCGGCCACCAATTTAAATGAAACAAAGACTAAATGTTGCTCAGAAATAAGTTTAATCTAACTTTGAAAACCCAACACAAGCTGTTCAGTATTTTCGGAGATTATGGTGTACAGACAGACAAAAAAAAAATGCTCTTTTGGTGTTCTATACCTTCCTACTCGATTTTTGGTATTTTTGTTTAATGTACAGAAATCATGGTCTCTACTGTTTTATTATATGTATAGAAGATATAGATTAGTTAATAATATAAGATATAACATATTATGACTGTATTTTTTTAGCGCTTTGTGTCTTTTCATAAGACTAATACGTTTGTTTTATTATTATTTATTGGTTCGTGGAAGTTTTTCGACCACCATCAAATCAACAGTTAACCATTTTAGGACTATTCCATTCTGGAATTTTGTGAAAAGAAAAAGGAATACATACTGGAAAATTTCCGTGAGCGGAAAATTCCTTTTTCCTGTGCAACAACTAATTATTCCTATCAAATTGTTCTTAATGGTACTGAACCTCCAACAGTCCGCCCCCGTAATTAAACTTCACTCCAAAAATGTACGATAAAATCATAAATTACAAGTTTGTTATGTTTATTAGGCAAGTTCACACGACTTGGCGGAGGCTGCGGAGCGAGCACTGCGCTGCTCCTCGCCCGTACTACTAGCGCAGCCAGCGCAGACACCCACGCCTGGACTGCTGGAACAACTCATTGGACTGGCCGGTAAGAAAACCAACTTAATTTTTTTGAAATTGCATTGTAATAACCTCGTTTTTGTACTTGTCGCTTGTGCGATTTTGAGCTTGCTGTTTGGTTCGCTTCTCTGGTCGAGAATATAGTGATACTGCATGTATCAGCCAAAATGTCTTCTGGGTTTGTGCTATTATAGGTACCAGTATTACTCAGTTATCTAGTTAATGACAACTACTGAATCTGGAGATGGAGTACCTATGGCACCTCGACGTACCGAGTTGTTTTGAATACAAAAGCGGTAATAGGTGTTTAGCTAATAACACAATTTATATTTCAGGAATAACTGTCCCAGAAAACACAAGTCCTGAAACTACCTTGCAAGAGTTAGGAATGACAGATGAAAAAGTTCCAATAATTTCCGCCTTCCTAAATATAACGCATAATATTGCTTTGGAGGCAGACTCGATACCTCAACTGACCCTGAAAAAGTAAGATTTAAAGTGTATCTTGGTTACAAGAGTACTAGTTCAACAGCAAGACACAACTTTGCAAAGCTTGCTCTCTACTGTAATAGTAGTTTATGAAACTGTTCTATAACAGTAATTTTTAACAAACGGAAATCAGTAGTACCACAAAAATGTTTTAATACGACATAGTAACGTGCAGTTTCATAAATTACTTTTTCTGAACTCATTCAACTATATTTTCAAATACTCAATTACAACCTCGAAAAATAAAGCTGTACAGTTGTGATCATTGAATTCGGGTGCGTCTCATAACGTATAAACTCATTTGGTTTAATTTCATTTATTATCGTTCATAAGATATTATCAACGTTAGATATACCAACTGATGATATAATTTCTTTACATATAACATTTATTTATTCTAAAACTTAATAAGTATACGTTGTTTGATATAACGTTTATGTAATCGAAAATCATTTGGTCTAACGTTTAATATGTATATTGTTTATTTAATCGAAAATCATTAGGTCTAACGTTTAATATATATAAAAAACGTCATTATAGTTAACACCCCGACTCAGAGTACCCCGACTCGGATAGGTTTTAGCCTTCGTGGTTATTTTTTTTAAACCACCCAGAAATAGGTTACTTCTAACCTGTGTCTATGCAATTTTGCTTTGTATTTTTAAGTAGGCGTTTTCATCATATTAGACTAAATAAGTTTTATATCTTTTGAGTGGTATGGCAAAGTATTTTATATTTAATGTATGTTATGTCAAACGATGTTATATTTAATGTATGTTATGCTTATAAAAAATCGTTATTTTAAAATTACACTAATCGTTCATTATATTAACTAATCGCTATATTAATTAAAATTATAGGTTCCGTTGTTAGATGTTGTTAATATTAGAGATTTTGTTGTTATATCATCTATTACTTACCTATTGAATTCCATTACAGATTAAGTGAACTGGTAGAGTTTGCATCGGATCTAGTTCCAGATAATGTTTCTGGATTGGCTACATTCTTCTCCACCGTAGCAGGTGATGAACTTCTCGCTACAGCTGACCTAGTCGTGCTACCAACTCTCTACAAGGATATGACGTTGGTGAGTAAAGTCTTTATTCAGAAACATTTCATGCAATTTATAATAATTTTTTTTAACATATTTATTGAATAGATTTTTTTTAAACCTTGCGTACTATGTTTTTTTACTGTTTTTTTTTTAATGAAACTGTTTTTACTTTTATTTTTAAATGTGTTATACGGATCTAGTATGGTCAGCAATAAAGATTAATTATATATTATTATTATTAAACGTCATAGGGGAAGAATTAGTATGATTATTTTTTTTTTTGCTAGCCTATTTCATCACACGCCTGGACAAAGGCTGAAGCCTTTCTGCCTCCTTCTACCTTTTGCCTGGGCTAACTTCGAAAATTATTGTTAAACTAGCTTCTGCCAGCGGCTTCGCCCGCGTGATTCCTAGGGAACATACTCTCGAGATAAAAAGTAGCCTATGTATTATTCGAGACTATGATCTACCTCTGTGCCAAATTTCATGAAGTTCCTTTCTGGCGTTCTCACGTGAAAGAGCAACAAACGTCCATCCATCCTCACAAACTTTCGCACTTATAATATTATTAGTAGTAGAAAGTAGGATACCTATCAGCATTGTGATAGCAGGGTCTACGCAGGTCTGTTAATGTTTTTCACTCCAGGGGGATTTTAATAACATTTGTTTCGGCAACATAATTTGATATGATTATTTTTCCTGATCCCACAGTCCACTGACGAGTTCGACGTAAGCAAGAGATACTTGTGCATAGTGCCGGGTATGGAGGGCCACCACGAGAGGTTCCGCGTGCTGTGCGAGCGCCTCAAGCTGCCGGCGCTGGTGCTGCAGCCGGGACTTGACCGCCCTGCAGAGACTGTGCGGGAGACTGCCGAGAAGTATGCGCAGGTATTGTACATATTTTGAAAAAAACATAAAAAATTAAAGGCAAATATTTTTGAGGTCATGTCAGTGCCAGAAAGTTGCTGTCGGTAGGCGGAGTATGTGACTACCAAGTGACATGTTTATTTCAAATTAAGGCTGGTACCGGCTTCAAAAAATAGTTGGCATATTTAGGTACCTACTTTAGAGTTTTTAAAAGATAGAACTTTTATTTCTCCCTTTTAAGTTACAATTTTTTTTCATTTTGGGACTTCTATATTTTAAATACAATAAATTACTACACAGCTAACTCTACAACTAACTAATAAAAGAGATTAAGTAGAATACAGTTTTGAAGTTGTTTTTTTTTTTTGGAATAGATAATATAACCTCTTTTTTTTAAGACGGTTACAAACTGTGCAGTTTTGACAATATGTCACACATATGGGTCGAATTGAAAATCTCTATTTTTTTGAAGTTGGTAACAAATAGCTTGCTGTCCTATCAGCCGTCACGCTGTCACTAACTCCCTTACCTTTCATATTGCTCCTCACATAATCCATCCATCTTTTTTCGGCCTTCCTCTCCCTCTCCATCAATCCACATAATGATCTACACTCACCTAAACGGCACTACATCCTACAAGCTTGGAAAGTAGCTTTGCATCTCTCACCAATGTATTCACTCATTTCTCTTTTCTGCTTCATCATCAAACCCTGATCACAATGTATTTATAACCTATTTATTGTGACTATTTAAATGAATACAAAAAACGGAAGGTCTGCTGTAAGTAAGTGAAGAGTTGGGTATCCTGCAGATTTCAGGACATGCTTCAGCATCAGGTTAAGGTTACTGATCTAAATATAATCTGTTCATTGAAACCATTCCAGTGAGTTCAAACACGATACCTCTGCTGTAACTTAGTGAGGAGTTGGATATTCTGGAGACCTCAGGTTATGCAGCATCAAGTCAATATAACCATGTTTTTGTAATTTCATTGAAGTAACAGAATACCAAATTTCGCATCGATCAGACCCGTAAAAGCTGGTTAAATGCCTTCATCAACTAGAAAAAGAGCTGATGATCTTCAAACGGTTCAACCGATTTTGATAATACTTACACACATATGGGTCGAACTGAAAATCTCCATTTTTTTGAAATTGGTAACAAATAGCTTGCTGATATGATACTGTGTTATTTTATTGTTTGCAGATTCTTCTCAACAAAAGTGGGGTTCGAAATAACTTTTACTTGCTGGGTTACGAGACTGGAGTGTTTGTGGCACTTGAACTTGCCGCAATACTCGAAGATCACGGTAAAAAATACTATTTTCCTGGTTCATTTCTGAATTTACGTTATCAGGGTTAGAAATACATTCATTGTATTGCTTTTATTTTCAGGTCTAACAGGGACAGTTTTTTGTGTCGGCGGTTCGCCAGACGACTTGCAAGAAACTCTCAAGGAGCAACTGCGTGAATTTAAAACAGAAGAACAGCTTCAAGATTCCGTAATCCGACACATGTCTATGCTGTTAGTTGGTGAAGATATAGCAGGTCTGGATGACGTATTGCGAGATGCTGCCACTTGGTCGCAAAAAGTAGATGGATGTGTGCGTGTCATGTTGGGACGTATTCAACACTCGGCTCAGTACGCGCGTGGGCTCATAGAAGCTGCTTTGGCGAGCATCAAGCGTTCGTGCAGCTACGTGGCACCAGAGCGCGCGCTTCGCTCTCAGCTGGTACTGCTACGCGCTGCGTCTGCAAAAACGTCAGCCGCGCAGGCGCTGCAGAGATATTCACAACGTCAAGTAGCCTTACACCAGCTACGCACGCCTCTGTCTTTCATCGCCAACGATATAGAGTGTCAGGCAATCATTAATCGTTATCTAGATACTGAAATACAATCTCAATTTGAAAAGAGTAACCTGTGTGATGCTTATACGCTTACAATTTTTTAACTGTAACTACTTACTCTTGACAAATTAAATAAATATCATACTTGTTTTGTGGTTATTTTAGTTTCATTTTAACTTATAATTTATAGAGTTAGCCATTCCATTTACATTTATGTGATTTATTTTCTTTTTTTGTTTATTTAAGGGACGACAAACAGCTACAACATAAAACCAGTGTAGAAAACTTTTACTCATAAACCTGATAGGAATTGTAGCAATAGATATTCTATAAAGGAATTGTATTTTTTAGAAGAAATCAACGTATTATTCTACGTAATGCAGATACACTCAGTGCCATCTATTGATCGACATATTACTGTCGACAGCATGAAAATTACACTAGAAAATATTTTTTTATTTATTACTTTTACAACGTCTTAAAAAAAAGTATTTCTTCTAATACCTTAAAAAATATCGTTCTGAATGCACATAATATTCTTATTAATAAAAATAAAAATTAAAAAAAAACCCCGACTAAAAATTTACTTTAAAAAGTGGAAAAATAATACGTATTAATCCTTTTAATTGAATATAGGTACGATTCTTTGGGCAAAGCGTCTTCGCCTCGGGAGACCACATTTTTGTATTAATTGTTAAGTACTTCTATATTATTAGCGGTCCCCCGACGCTATGACGCTTGGCCCCAAGAATCGTACCTATATTAAATTAAACGGATCAAAACGTATTATTTTTCCACTTTTTAAAGTTATTTTATAGTCGGGAGTTTTTTAAATTTTTAATTTAACTTTAATTAAATGCTTTTTAAACTTAATTTACCTAATAGTTACTAGAAAACCTATGATCTCATTATCTTCCTGCTCTTATCCCATGTTACTTGGGGTCGGTGCAACATGTTTTTTACTTCCATTCTGTCCTATCAGCCGTCACGCTATCACTAACTCCCATTTCTTTCATATTGCTCCTCACACAATCCATCCATCTTTTTTTTGGCCTTCCTCTTCCTCTCCATCCATCCACATATGATCTACACTCACCTAAACGGCACTACATCCTACAAGCTTGGAAAGTAGCTTTGCATCTCTCACCAATGCATTCACTCATTTCTCTTTTCTGCTTCATCATCAGACCCTGATCACAATCTATTTATAACCTATTTATTGTGACTATTTAAATGAAAACGGAAGGTCTGCTGTAAGTAAGTGAAGAGTTGGGTATCCTGCAGATTTCAAGACATGCTTCAGCATCAGGTTAAGGTTACTGATCTAAATATAATTTGTTCATTGAAACCATTCCAGTGAGTTCAAACACGATACCTCTTCTGTAACTTAGTGAGGAGTTGGATATTCTGCAGACCTCAGGTTATGCTACAGCATCAAGTCAATATAACCATGTTTTTGTGATGTCATTGAAGTTACAGAATACCAAATTTCGCATCGATTAGTCCCGTAAAAGCTGGTTAAATGCCTTCATCAACTAGAAAAAGAACTGATGATCTTCAAACGGTTCAACCGATTTTGATAAAACTTATTTGAACACCACCGCTAGAAAAACTGCTTTCAAATATAAGAAACCGCATCCAAATCGGTTCATCCGTTTAAGAGCAACGGTACCACAGACTGACACACAGACACACAGCGGTTAAACTTATAATACCCCTTTTTTGGTCGGGGGTTAAAAACAAACTCCGAACTTATATTTTAACAGTTCAACTATATATTCCATAGATGGCGTTATGCATTTGATCTAATTTTTTGAATCGCGGTATTATGATTAGAATATTGGTCAACAAACACGTGCATACATTTGCTAAGCTTTGCTAAAGTTGCCCAATACTGGGCCTATACGGGCTTGGAGCCAGGGGTCACGTAATATCACCCACGAGCAGGCTGTGAAGTCCCTGATAGAGGAGTCGAAAGAATTGCATTAGCTCCGCTGAAATTGGGTTTCTGTGTTTTAAAAACATAAAATTGTTTCGATTTGCGTTTCTGGTTCGGAATACCTAAATAAAAAATCAACTTGATTCATCAAGTAGTTTTAAGAAGATTGTTGTTGTTGTTGTGGTTGTTGTTGTTGTTGTTGTTATATTTCTGGAAAATATAAGGAATAGCACTTCGCCCGCGACTTCGTTCGTGCGGGTTTAGTTGGTACTCCGGGAACTTCATCTCCCCTCTTCCAACTTAAAGAGTAATGTGTTAATTATTAATAGAATAAACGTAGGGCAATACACTCAAACTGAAACATTTTTCTTACTTAGAGTATTTTTATACCCGTCGTATCTTTTACACGAATAGTCCGATTTTAATAAATTAAAGTGTAATTTACATGTACATAACCAACCTTAATAATGAAATAACTAGCTGACTACTAGCAACTTCGTCTGTGTCACAATGTTCATTACTGCTCCGCTCCTATTGGTCTTAGTGTGATGATATAAATAGCCTTCCTCAATAAATGGACCCGTATCTAACACTGAAAGAACTTTTCAAATCGGATCAGCAGTTCCTGAGATAAGCGCGTTCAAGCAAACAAACAAACAAACTCTTCAACTTTATATATTGAGTACTAGCTGTTGCCCGCGACTTTGTTCGCGTGGAAATTTTTAATGTGTAATGTGTAAGAACGGACCGCCTGATCAAAATGTGATCAATGTCAAAAGGTGTTCTTTTGGGCGCTGTAATTTGGGCGGTAGAATTCCTAAACAAAATTAAACGGCGTTAAGGCCACCCACTCGTTCTTTAGCGACACATCGTCGTCGTCGCTTTGCACTGCTGCAAAAGGACTCCCCGGCCGCTGTTTTTGATAATATTGCATGTTGGCGTATCTTTGCTTGCAAGATTAAGCGGCAACTTAAAAACGGAATGTGCAGTCCGACCACTGCTAAGTAAAGTTGCAGCAATGCCCGAGGAAGCCACAGCCAGAGCCATATTGCAGCCCTTGCGGAGTTGGACCAGTAATAGATTCAGCACAAACTTACCCGTACCTTCTAGTATGTCAAGAAGGAACAATCCACCCTTTCCACTATTTACTCGGCGCAGAATCGTTTCGTAGACTTGACGCAGCTCGAGAAGTAATCGTGGTGCCATTTCATTGACATGCACTTCTAAAACCGCGGTATAATAAAGTTTAATAATAATAATAAAGTTTATTTATCTGGAACAACTGAAGTTTACACATTACACTGGAAAAACGAAGATAGCTACAAAAGTAAAATACTGTGGCGCAGCTATCAACGCCCAATTCAAAAATACGTACATTCATAAACATTGTTCCAGTGTAACCTTAAAGAAATTAAATTATAAATGAAGAATTACAAAATAAAGACAAATAATTATGTGCACTATGTGATTACTTTATTGTATATAATGTAGAGTGGACGTTGGGATGGGGTGTGTATTTATGCGTGTATTTGTGTACCGCATTTATGAAACCATAAGCTTCTCAGTTTCATTATAGGACAAGCACTTAAGCCAGTTGGCCACTTTCCTCTTCAGTACATTCCTAGTCATAGAGTATATTTTAATTTTAATATTGTAGAGTTTTGAGCTAGTGGGAGTGAAGTGGCGACTGATCAACGCTAATCTGCAGCGTTCAGTCTTGCTGGAATGAGGGTATGAAGGTTGTAAGGGAAAAGTTGGTGCTTCCTAAGAACTGTTTGCAGCACAAACAACTACCTCACTGAGAGGACCTCGCAAAGTGAGTATAGTTCAGAAGTGGAAAATCTAATAGGTTTCTTAGCGAGCACTTTTAAAACTGCTCTCTGAGAACTTTCTAAGCGCAACATGGTTGTCTTGTGCGTTCCCCCCCATGTAGATATGCAGTAAACGAGAACTGATTGAGCAAGGGCAAAGTAGACCATTCTAAGATATTGGAAATCAGCAGCCGCTCTAAGTTTTTTAAATAAGTAAATCAGTATTCTGACTCTAACGACAACTGAGTTTATCTGTTTTTTCCAGGTCAAAAGATTGTCTAATATAACATCAAGGTATTTTATGGTATCAGACCGTTCTATTTGAGCGCAGTTACAGGTGTTGGCCTCTGGGGTACACACATGGGTCCTGATCTCAAACGACAAAGGTGGTTGGGTGAGGATACTTGGGGTAAGGGGATGAATTTAGTCTTGGAGATGTTGAGAGTAAGCAGATTCGAGTTTAGCCACGTCATAACCATCCTCAGTGCCAATTCTGCCTTTTCACGAGTCTCAGACCAGTCCTTTCCATGGGTTATGAGAGCTGTGTCATCCGCATATGTAATGATTTTAGTGTTCGGAAGAGACAACTGACAGAGCTCATTGACATATATGAGGAAAAGGATTGGTCCTAGGACACTGCCTTGGGGGACCCCATAAAACAAATTTTCTTCATCACTCGCAAACGATCCAACCTTTGCAACCTGTTTACGCCCCGATAAGTAGCTACGAAAGATTTCGAGGGCAATTCCACGAATGCCAATCCGTTCTAGCTAGTCAATCAATTTGGTGACAGAAACGGTGTCGAACGCTTTCGAGAGGTCTAGGAAGACACCTAGAGGCTTCTGATTATTGTATTTGTGAGCTCCAGAGCAGCGTCCTCTGTCGATTTTCCCGCTCTGAAACCATATTGATTTTCGGCCAGGATGTTGAATTTAGCTAAGAATTTCACAAGGCTCGCGTTGATAACTTTCACGAAGATGTTTGAGATGGTTGAAAGGACGGATATAGGCCTGTAATTAGAAACAAGATCTTTGTCTCCTCTCTTGTGAATAGGGTGGACTACGGCAGTTTTGAAAACATCCGGAAAAATACCAGAGGATAGAGAGAGATTAAAGATGTGTACAAGGAGGTGAACAATTGTATTTTTGTGGCCTTGATAACTGTGGATGGGATTCCATCATAACCGACAGCGCATTCATCTTTGGTAGTTAAAATAATGCTTTCGATTTCGACGTTACCAACGTCGGACATGACCATCGATTCCAACGGGGCTATCATGGAAGGGCTAGCCACCTGGGGCGAAACGTGAAGGTCTGAGCATGTATTTTGTGATGAAGAATTTGAGAACTTGGATGCGAGGGTACTGCCCACATTCGCAAAGTAACTGTTTGGCATATTGACAGAGAGAATAGGGTCGTCTTCACATTTCAGTAATTCTGAAGAAAAATTTTTACTCTTGTCCATATGGGATATTTCTTTATTAACTTTCCAGGTAGCCTTAGGGTTCCTTCCGGCCTTCTGAAATTCTGACCTTTCGTATTCTCGTTTGAGCTTCTTTAGTAAATTATTGGAAAAGGTTCGATAGCGACGATAGATAGTCTTATGAGTGTCATTTTCTGGGTGTTTCTTGGAGGTTTTATGTAATTTATCTCAATCTAATTTATCGCTTTTTCTCTCTTTATCTAAGGAGGCCAGGAGTAATCCAAGGCTTGATGATGCGCCTTCTACTAGAAATGACTGAACAACTTGTATCGTGATTCACTGAAGAGGATAGTAGAGAGGTTTCGGCAGCAAAGTTTGGGTTATTTGAACTTAGTATTTCAGTAAAGTCTGCTTGTTCGATGTCAGATTTCACTTTTGCAATATCAATTTTTGTGATTTGTTTGACTTTTCGTGTATTTATTGTGAAACTAGGATTGCAAAATAGTAAAACAGGAGAATGGTCAGTTATGTCACGTTCAAGTACCAAGGTTGTTGCAGTTTGGTTCGACTTCAGTAATACATGGTCTAGACAATTATCCAGCTTGGTGGGAAAAGAATGCGCGGGAAGTATAACTTGTGATGCAGTAATGTTTAAATATTCATCACGGTTTGGATCCATACTTGTAGGTGCAATGTTAATATTTAAATCTCCAATAAGAGAGATAGTTTTGAATTTTCTTAAGTTTTGGAGCAACATATCTAGACTACTGAAAAATGGATTGAGATCTTTGGTCGAGGGTGATCTATATACCGCGACAATAGCAACCTTGTCCGAGAATTTTAGTACCAAATAACTTGCATCATTAACCGAGGGAGTTTCAAGAGAGTATTGTAAATCCTTTCTGACGTAAGCAACTAATCCATCATTTCGGTTTTTAAATGAAGTGGAACAAGTATTGTAGCCGGATAGAGGGGGAATATTCGGACATTTGCTCAGCCAACATTCGGACAGCAAAATAACATCCAGTAGGTATATAACTCAACCTGCCTAATAACAATGTTAGATTGTCAAAGTTACACTTGATGCTTCGAATATTGGCATGGAATATTTTAAGGGTACATTCTGGTTTAGTCAAACAGTAAACACTTGCTTCCGGAGAGCAGACAAACATTCTGAGACAGAAAGTTTCTCGATCTCGGTATTAATTATGTTTAGATCATCCATAACGATTATGTGAACACAAAAAGGAAAATCTTTGTGGGGTCAGCTCTAGTCTTATATCTGTGTAGCGTATGGATTTTAATTCATTTTGAAAAAACTTAGTTATGAGTGGAATAGCTTCAGGATTAAATAATTTTCTATTACAGTGAAGAGCATGAATATGCGTCGAGTTATTGCATAACTTGCGGTGTATGAAATGTAGTAGTGTTGATTTTAGAGTGTAGTAGAAGAATTGTGTGTCGTAAAATGAAATAGTGTACAAATGATTGTTAGTTAAGATTATGGAATTAAAACATTTAAAAAAAACATATGGGACAGAGACCAGTGTTATTACTGGTCTCTGTCCCATATGTTTTTTCGTTAATTTTGCCGTTTGCAGCGTTTGCCGTTAACTGATTATTCAGTAAACGGCGAAGCGGGTAATTTGTTTAGATAATCCGAAATTGGGTATAGTCACGCTGACTAATTTCAAAATGGTAGAAAGGTCAGCATCAGTCTTAATTTCGAAATGTTTGTATCCTCCTCTCTCGCGGACGAAGATCTTGCCATGTTTAATCCAGCAAAATTTGTAGCCATTGCATCTAGCCGCTTCACGTGCCAGAAAGTATTCGTATATAGTGTTTTCCTGGGTATTAAATTTTCAGAGACAAAGATTGGTTTTGTAGGGCCACTGATTTTAAGGTGCTCCGTTGATTTATAATCGTGGTCAATATTTTGACAAGGTTTTCGGCTGCTGAATTAGGGTTAGATATACAAAAAAATTAAGAAAAATCTAGACTTTTCATAGCTGTGTCAAGGCTTGCGTAATCTACCTTAATTCTGGGGGGATTTTGTAGGTTTGTTATTACAAATACATAATAAAGTAGAACAATGGTCAGTGACCGTAGAATTATAAATAAACGTTATGGTATCAGACTTACAGCGGAGCATGATATGGTCCAGGCAATTCTTTTCTCTGGTAGGAAGGGTGTGTGCAGGTATCCATGGAACGCTAATGCATTAAGATAGTCTTGAGCACGGGTATCTTCTGATGTCGTCTTTATATCCAAGTTGATGTCGTCGGTATCGGTAATAATAACTGACTTAAAACTTTGTGCGTGTAAGTAAAATACAATTAAGTGCTGCCAACAATGTTTGAATGTTATCATTGGAAGGAGAACGATATATATAAAGTATTGCTATTTCGGAATTTACGTTAACAATAAGTTCCGAAGCAGATTCGTTAAAATTGGATTCTTCGCAAGTGGTTATGAGGCTTGACTTAATGTAAACCACAATACCATCGCTCTGGTTTATATGTTTTGTCGTGGAATAGGTTTTATAATTTTGCATAGTCGGGATAAAAGAATTAGTATTGCACGGTAGCCAACATTCTGTTAAAACCACGAGCTGGCAGTTTACATTAAGTCGGTGTAATAGTGTTTCTAAATGCAGGTAATTTCGATTTATGGATCGAATATTTTGTGTGAGAATTTTGAAGTATGTATTTTCGTGTTTCAGATGTGTAAATGTTTGTTCCGGAGTGCATGAGTAGGTTAATTTGTTTTAGTGTTGTGTTTGTCGTGTCTGTAGTGTAACGTAATATTATTAAATAGAAAATTTTAAGTTGTATAAAAGAAGTAGAGTACCCGTTAACAAAGTAAGACGAAGAATTACATACATATTTCAAAATTCTCACACAAAATATTCGATCTATAAATCGAAATTACCTGCATTTAGAAACACTATTACACCGACTAACTTAACTCTCAATACGACAAAAACATGTTTTATTCCCTTCTTTGTGAGCACTGCTTCCCAACCGACATGTGCCTTCACTATAAAAACGCACTCTTGTTCTACGCAAGACCATATGAACTGTCAATGCCCTACTCTTACATCAGTTGATCAGATAAAATATCTTGGAATTGTGTTAGATAAAAATCACACATTAGCGCTCTTTCAGGACGTGTCCGGAAATTGATTTATATTTTTAAATACTTAAGACACGTAGCTAACCCTTCAATCATCTGTAATGTATATTTCGCATTATGCCAGTCAATCCTCACCTATTGTATCACCTGCTAGGGAGGCGCTGCTAAAACTATTTTGAAGCCCCTTGAGACTGCCCACAGAGCCATATTGAAGGTATGTACCTTTCGGCCGACTTTTTTTCCAACCAATGAGTTATACAAAGCGTGCAATGTACTTAATGTACGGCATCAGTTTATTCTTCACACTGTCTTACTTCAACATCGTACAACTCCATATGTAGAAATGAATAAACGTCGCAAAGACCTAATCTGTACCATACCACCTGCACACACCGCTTTTATAAAAAAATTCAACATCTACCTTGGTCCATCTTTGTATAACAAAATCAACTCACATTTACCAGTCTACGGCTCGTCTTTTTTCAATTGTAAAAAGTCTGTCCGTTTATTCATATCAAAGCTAAACTATGACGAAACCGAAATTATCTAACGAGGGACAACATTCGCTAATTACTCCCACTGATGCACACACATGCACAACCACACTCACACAACACAAACACACCATCACGCACACACACAGACACGTAACACACCCACACCCATACATAATTGCATGCTAAAGTTGTTTTTTTTTATTTTTTATTATTAACTCATTGTAGATTTTCCTTGCTGTCTGTTAATTATCATTTTTGCTAACCTGCACATGTAACACGTACAAAAAATCTATTAGTACCGAGGGATCGAAACTGTGTCTCCTAAACACAGGCTATTTTGTAGCCTAGCTAGGAGGACGGAGCTTCATCCACCTTATTGTAGACTTTAAGTAAAAAAAGTTGTAAATCTACAATCTGTTTATTTGAATAAATATTTTGAGTTATGAGTTATTATATCTATAGATAAAATCTTTCACCATTTGACAGATACATTATTCAGAATAGCCGGGCCAAGCCTCTAAACCATCATCAGATCATCATCCATTAATTACCTATTTATTGAGACCATTACAATGAGCTCAAACATGAATGTTAGCTCATTATAAGTAAGTGAAGTATAGGGTATGCTGTCGGATAAATTCAATTCTACAATGTTATTGCAATATCATTGAAGTAACAAAATTCATCTATAAGACCTGTGAAAGTTGCTGACGTCACTTCATCAACTAGAAAAGAGCTGATGATCTTCAAATTACTGATCCGATTTTGTCGAATCTATACTTAATATATAAAGAGTTTGTTTGTTTGCTTGAACGCGCTAATCTCTGGAACTACTGGTCCGATTTGATTAAATTATTTCAGTATTAGATAGCCCATTTATCGAGGAAGACCACTAGGAGCGGAGCAGTCGAAGTTGCGCGGGTCAACTAGTCATATATAAGAATACTTTCGAAAAATCGGTTCATCCGTTTAGGTGCAACGATGCCACAGACAGACTTACATGTACACGTTTAACTACTGGATGGAAAAAACCAGAAATAAAAAATACATGTAAATTGTTAAATAAATTCATTGTAAATCTAAACCACATTGGTAAGGAACTACAATTTAATGTACTTTCATTTATATTCGAATTTTAATAGGTGATACGCATATGTACTTCAGTCATTTAGATTATTGACATGCTAATACATACAATAAAATCGTGACAAAGGTAACAGTATGCGACATTATACATATTTGAAAAAAAAAAATGCGAGGACAGTCAGTCTACGCAAACATAGGTTTCCAACTGGAACAAACATCACTAAATATATTCTGTTTAAATAATGCTTGTATGTGTGGTCAATATTAAGGCTTTAAATTATTACGCTATTTTGTCGGAGTCTGCCAGCGAACAATAGAATGAAGCATCATCGGAATCCGTATAACAGACCGTAAAAAGAATAATGTGATTCGTATCAAAACTCAAATCGCACATGTAGGCAACACAGCTGCCAAATTGTGGAATATAGCAGGTAATACCTGCCACAAGAAAACTGGACGAGACACTACGGATTGAGTCCCAAACACCAGAAGCCGGCGACGCGGCAGACCCAGGAGGAGATGGCAAAACGAGCTGGACTCCTACCTAAAGGATTAGTTTCGGGTAGCTCCGGATATATCAGAATGGAAATAAGGAAAGGTGACCTTTGCCCTGCAGTGGGAAACTATGAGCTTATTATAAATTATTTTCCATAAATCTGAGATCCCTCTCTTCAACTGAAACTTACAACTTGCTTGCGGGTCCGTATACTGCTAACTGCATTTCGAATGCATCATCCACGGTCAGGGACTGTATTATACGAAAGTGTGAAGGTTGAGCTACTCCACAATCATGAGATATGCAGTCTCAGGGAATATTTCCTAGCTGTCGATGTGGGTAGGCAGCAAGATGGCAAGGGACTCTCACTCCGCTCTCATTGGCAAATGAGATCTCGCAAACCTGCGGTGTTTGAGACTAACGGTCGCAGGGCCGTAAGACAGAGTAACGAACTTCACGGAAGCTTTTCCTGGCCCTACATGGGCCAGACGTAGATCAATTTAGCGTCCGTAGCTTGTCTGACTTTTGATGATCTTTTTGGAGAAACCGAAGGTTTTGTCTGTGCAATTATCACGTACGTAACGTGCGTGATCTTATGGCCACGTGTTTGGAACACCAAGAGCAGCCATCGGCCGCGTAACTAATGTTGTTGACGTATAGCCCGTCTATGGAACATCTGCCCAATGGCTTATTGGACTTATTGAGAAGCTCAGCAATACCAATGTATTGCTGAGCTTCTCAATAAGTCCGTTCACGTACAGACTGAAGAGACGAGACGAGGTTAAGCCTCCTTGCCTTACTCCACACCTCAATCTGTACGCATCCGACTACTACTTTTTCCGGGTTTCTGTCCTCATTTTGTACCAGAGCACATCATAGGACACCAAATCGAAAGCATTCGACACATCCGAAAAGCAGGAATAGACAGGAATACCGAACAGTAGACTTGAGGCATAGAACAGCCGTTTCTGTCGACAGCCCCAGACTAAAACTGAACTGAGCGTGATTTTCTATATGTGACTGTTCAAAATCCTATCAAGCAGACTGTTCAATACCTTCACCACGGTAGTAGCTAACGAAATAGCCCTATAATAACTGCTGTCGGAAGCATCGCCCGTTTTATTTTTTGATTTTAATGCAACCACCAATAATTCAATTCATTTCATTTGAAATGTCTAACAAGGCCTCTGAGTTGGCTTCGGCCCCTCGTACGCTTATCAAAGGACCAGGATCCCAGGGTTCCGAGATTGTCAAAGAAAGTAGAATATGTATTAATTTTCTATGGAAGATGAGCAACATAGTATGGAGTTTTCTTTTACTCTTTATTTACCTATTTGTTATTAGAGACCGAATTATATGCATCTGAAAACAATTTTTTTTTAACAAAAAAAAAAATGGTTTTTGTATAAAAAAATTAGACGTTTTTCGAAGTAGAAAGTATTCTTATTTCAAAAATGAGAATACAGATATTAAATCGAAATCGATTTTAGCTTGAGAGGTGTCGTTAGATTTGCATTTACTGTGAGAATGACATTGGATATATCAAAATAAAAAAAAAAAAACAAAATGGCGGATTTTGGCGCCAAATTCAAATGTTTGGTTCGCTCTGTAGCCTAAACGGCTTGATGAATTTTAGCTTCAAAGGTGTCGTTAGATTCGTATTAATTGTGAGAGTGCATAATTTGTTTATTTTTATTAGTCATCTAACTGAAAATGGAAAATTCTTGCAGATTTGTGTTTGTTACTACATTTTATTTATTAAGAAACTTCGGTAACATAACTAGTATATTATAGTTAATGTTTATCATAAATTAATATTGTAGGAGTAGACAATCCAATAGCATAATTACGGCTACTTATTTATCCTGCTTTGCCCGTCTTAAATGCAAATTAATCATTCTATATTCGTAACAAAATGTAAATTCTGATTAACCCGGTGTGAATTAGGTAAGACATTAAATAATTAAATAAACCGAGTAGTGGGCAGAAGATGCCCGAAATCATAATTATAATTAGAATCATAATAATAGATTCAATTAATTATCATTATGATTAATCGAATTTATAATTATGAAAAATAATCAAATGTCTTGCGAGGGAGTGGCAGACAGACTCATCTGTGTTCTTTTAAATGCCGTTTGCGTTTCAGTGGCAAAAAAAGAGTTACCGGGGAATTCTTTCGAACAATTCCTCCACTCTAGCAGGCACTGGTCCGAGAGGGCCCAGTATAGCTGACGGGTGCCTCAAAGAGATCTTTGAGGCACACATGGAATACAACGCACTGCCGACCCGGGCCTGGTCCTTATCGAGCAGCGAATATATATATGTATAGGCGACGATAGGTAGACTGTCCTTCCGCAGGTCTCCTGCGGCAGCTGGGGCGAGAGGAGTCTCTCAAGAGAGGGAGGGAGGCGGGAACCTCGAGGAAGAGTACCCCGCCTCCTCCTTTGCTTTTTCTCTGTTTGTCTTTCTTCTTTCTGTATGTACACATAAAAACATAACGACGTTTAGAAAAAACGAATTCAATAACTTAACGCTGTGATGATTTTACCAACTTCTTGCGAATGTGCTCGCGTGCCTTCATCTTAAAGGACAACCGACTGGTTGCCGTCCTGATGTTCTGAGGGAGCGCATTCCAAAGGAAGATTGATTGGACAAAGAAAGTGGAGTGCACAGCGTAGAGAGAGGACAGCGTAGAGGAGATTATTAGTAGAGCGAAGATTTTTATTGTGCGCAGAGCAAATAAATTGAATTTGTGAAGTTAGATAAGAAGGATTATTAAGAAAGGAAAACAGACTAGTCAAGGCCCTCAGCGCTCCGCGCTGATGAATGGGTAACCATTTTAATAATGAACGATGCGCGAACACATGATCGTACTTACGAAGGTTGAAGACGAATCGAATACAGTTACTTAGAAGGCGTAAAGTTTATTGAGGAGATCTGCATTCAGGTCGTAGTAACACATATCACCATAGTCAATCATGGAAAATATTAGGGATTGTACAAGCATTGCCTTTGTGTGAGCTGGGAGAAGATTTTTCAATCGATAAAGCGACCGCAACGTTCCGGTAACTTTTTGACTGACACTCCTTACCTGCTTCCACCAATCAAGACAGGCGTCGACAAGCAGACCAAGATCCTTAACGTCGGAACCAAATAGAATGTCCGTGTTGTCCAAGATTATGGATGGTACAGTTAAGCCATTCAGTTTTCTCAAGCTATAGGGAATCCCAATTATGATAGACTGACTCTTTAATGGGTTAACTGCCATCCCAAATCGGTCTGGCAAGCTCTTAATCAACTTCAAATATCAGTTGAGCTCCTCTATCGACCGATAATTTGTCAACACCTGCCTGAAAATACAGCTGAAGATCGTCAGCATAGAGATGATACGCACACTGAAGCCCAGTAGTTATAAGATTAATAAAGACGGAAAACAAAAGACGAGATAAAATACCGCCTTGAGGGACGCTAGCAGCGAGTTCACACCACCCAGACGAAGAGTTTCCAGCATGATCCGACTGCTGACACCCCCGAAGATAAGAGGAAAACCATTCAAGCGCTTCGGGAGAGACCGTGATATATGAAAGGACATACAAGAGGACTTCGGACTACATACGTAGTGGTGGATGGGGGATACCTCCTGCATACTGTCGTCTGGCATCGAAACTCTTCTATACAGGCGATGGAGGCAACCTACGTCACGTACACGGTTTGCCAATATTTTGCAATGGACGGGAGCAATACTTAACAATTGTCAATTTTCAAGAAAAATTTACCTTCTTTGAAGAGCCATATCTTGGTCGCTATAAGGTTCACAGAGCTGTAGTTGGGATAAGATTATTGCAAAAGGTATTTTTATGTTTACTGAATGTTATTGGTCGGAAATACATAGTTTTTGACTTTTAGAGCAAAAAGGGAAAAATATCCCATAATTTGTCAATTTTCGAGAAAAATTGACCGTATTTGAAGATATCTTGGTCCTTTTAAGGTTCATAGAACTGCGGTTGGTCTTAAATTATTGCAAATTAAAGTGCTAAGTTACACAAATGTTACTTGTTGAATGTTGTTTTTGACTTTTAGAGCAAAAAGTGAAAAAGTCCCAGTTTATCACGTGTTCAAGGGAGCAGCTGTGAAAAAATCAAACTTTTAAGTTAACGTAAAAAAAGATTCGGTCGTTTATGCCGCAAAAAACGTATATTTCGATACTCTCAAGGGAATCAAAATGTATAGGGTATTTCCCGTTGACCTAGAACCATGAAATTTGGTAAGTCATACCGTTATATACTACAAGTACGTGGAAAATTCTGAAAACTATACATTTGTAATTAAATCATAAAAAATATAGTCCGACTCGCACGTGGCCGGTTTTTTTCGAGATTGTGAGTGAACTATTAGTCTCAAATACTTCGTTCTAAGCTTACATAAAGGAGATTTTTTTTTTTTTATTGATAACTTTTCTCATAGGACGAGTGATTTGCCAATAATTTGCTACGGACGGGAGTAAAACTTAAAATTGTCAATTTGCGAGAAAAATTAACCATGTTTGAAGAGCTATAAGTCATAAACTTTCTGCTAATTAAAAATCGTAACATCGACTATGAGGTCGAGTGTGACTCACCCCCGTCACCGACGCAATTGAGGTGACGCCAGCGCGACACCAAACTATAAACTGAACCTCGCCCCTCATACTCTGACGATGAGATTCACAAAGTCGCGCCCAAAAGCTAGTAACATTGGTATAATCTGCTATTAAAATCTCCTTGGGTAGGATATACCCAACCACACTCACGCTGGGTTAAGTTTTAACTTAAAAAAAAAATTCGCAATATATATAAAACGGTTTCGTGGGTGCGCGATGCGTGGGTCAGAAGTGATAATAAACTCCTTCATTACACTAGTGACGTTCTTGAAAATTCTCGATGTAAGTAAAAATATTATCTAATATATAAAAATGTCGTGTCACGGTGTTTGTTACCGAACTCCTCCGAAACGGATTTTTTTTTTGTATGGCAAAACAACGTTTGCCGAGTCAGCTAGTATCCATATATGTATAGCATTGTCTAAAAAGTCTTAATATTTTTTATTTTGGTCAATCTTTTCTTTTTAGTTATTCTCCAGAGCACCTGGAAATCGACCCCAGGACCAGGAGAGGTCACTCTCTTGGTCGTGGGGTCGATTATCAGATCAGGCAAAATATTTTTGGGTCTTTCCAATAAAGTTGTATTTACGCCCGGTTGCCGGTCGCCGGCACGTATTCATATACCAGGCAATTTAAAATCTAACCTGCTGTGAAATTATTTATTTAAACTACCTAAAATTTTTTTTAAACGTTTCCCCACACTAGAAATTTCTCCTGTACCGTGGGTGCGTTTACATACCTATAATCTCACATAAAAAACAAACACACACAAACAAACAAACACAAACAGCCAATCGGCTGTCTGTCTGTCTGTCACAACCGATTTTCTCCGAATCTACTTGACCGATTCAATTGAAAGGTACACATACATATAACATTTAGTGATTCAAACACGGACGCGTAACTTTTGAAAAGGTGTCACTTTTTGGGATATCTTAGGTATACAGGGTGAAATCTACTAAGCCTTCAGGGCCAAATCTGAAACTATGAGGAATATCAAAAAAAAAAAAATGAAACCCTCGAACTTCTATACAATATATGTAATATTTGATAGTAAACAATTTCTACACGTTGTTGAAGCGTGTAGTTTTCGATGGTGCAATTTCATGAATAAATTATGTATTTTTGAATCCAAAGACAGCTATCGCTTTTTCAAAGTGGCCGCTATAAACTGTCAAAAGATGGAGTGTCCCTATTGGAAATCCCTTTCTGGATTAATTGTTTTCCTTAAAAATGCTATATTCACTTACTCAGTCCTTTAAATAAACACAGTGTCCGTGGAGTTTCTTGCGCGTTCTTCTCCATAGAGATCTACGCTTTGGAACGTGCAAATAGCTTCATCTTTTTGGACTGACCGACCTTGACAATTCAAAAGTGCCTGTAAATGGTTTATTTGAAATAAATATTTTGAGTTTGAGTTTGAATTGGGTAACAATTTTTATTTGTATATTTTAATAAAGAATAAGATAATTAACTTAAACACTTGTGGAATTTACAAGTAGAACGATCGATATACTAATCGATTTATAGAATCAATATAATCGCGTGTCTGACCGATAGTAATTGAATATCACTTAAGCCTAGATGACAATTCCAGACTACAAAGAACTAGGAAGTAATAGAAAACAACATTTCGTTTCACGTTGATTTTTAATATTTTACAAGAGCAAAGTACCGTAAATATCGTACTAAAAAGTTGTTAACCTACAACAACATCAACAGATTCAAAGCTATTTTTTATTTCTTGTTGTAACTTATTTGGTTTCCATCCCAAAGTGTAGTAAGATAACTTTTTTCTCCATAATACATGCAGTTTTCTGACATTGACGACCATAACTGTAAGTGAATCACAATAAATATATAAAAACATAGTTGACCCGTGCCCTCTTCGTTGGCCGGTATTTTTCGGGTTAATTTATAACCTATGACACTCACAAATAACGTGGCTTTCTATTGGTAAAAGAATTTTCAAAATCGGATCAGTCCCCCTTTTTTATGGAGGGGAAATCATTAAATGACTCCTCCCGCTCCGGGCGGAGCAGAAGGGAGTGTCAGACTTACTGAATAAAAGCCATTCGTGTTCCTCCTAATGCCCTTTGCGTTCCAGAGCCGCGGTTACTCTTTCGAACAAATTCCGTAACCCTGCCAGGCACTGGCCCTAGCGGGCCCCATCTACTAAGCTGACATCTCTTTGAGGCTCGCGAGTAACACAACGCGCCGTCGACCTGGGCCTGGTTCTGATGGGACAGCCAGCCACCCAACGCTCACCGTTCGCAGGCCCACGCCTACGGTGGCCTTGAATCGCCCTGTGACTCCCGACGCCCGTGGTGTCTTCTTCTGTTGCGGCGGCTGGGGCGTGAGGTTTCCTCTCTCACGCGTTTGGCCTTCTTCTTCGCTAGCATTACTGCTTCACAGAAGGAGGTGACCGCTTCCCATGCCTCTCCGCTCCGGACCATGGATTGAACCAGGGCCGGTCGCAAGAGGACGTCGCCGCTGATCGCCTCAACACGGCGGTGCTCCGCCCAAGTGGTGCAGACCTCCGCCGTATGCTCCACCGCGTCCTCCGGGCGACCTTCACAGTGAAGACACCCTGGCGTGTCCTCCCGCCGAATCCGAAACAGGCATCTCCCGAAACAACCGTGTTATAGAAAAAATTCTCCGTCCATTTTCATACCTTTATTAGTCATATGATTGTATATTAAAACAGATTTATCAATAATCCAACAAATTTTCGAATGTTCATTATATTTTTTAGGATAGTTTGCTGATTTATTATGCTAGAGCGTAAGTGTTGACCTTCACTTGCTTTGCCACGCACTATTTTTGGAGTAGTGTAAGCTAGTTTAGTTGCTACTGTTATTATTACAGCAGCACAAACTGTTCAATTGTCTCATTCGATTTTGAACTCAACCATCAAAATTTGAAGGTTTAAAATCATTTGGATTAATTTAAAAGTATTGTATAACCTGATGTGGTGTTGACTTTACAACGGCGGCACCTATATTTGTAAATAATATTTATTACCTCTCTCTCTCTCTTCAGTCGGTCCCTCACTGCTGAGGATCGTGACTCCGTTTGATTCCGTCAACCAGTTATCTCCATCGGTCCCGTTCTGTAGTTTGGTGGAGTGCGTCGCTGACAGATATTTTTAACTCCTCCGCTATTTGGTCTGACCATCGCTTGGGACTTCGACCCCTAGGCCTTTTTCCCTCGACTTTGCCGGTCACTATAAGGCGTTCCAAATTGTCGGTATCCCTGCCTGTAACATGGCCAAAATACCGCAGTATTCGTTGTAGGCAGGTTGTGGATAACCGTTGAGTCTTTTTTATCTTCAGCTGTTTGAGAATAGATATGTTGATACGGTGGGCTGTCTATGGTATTCTTAGCATATATCGCCAGCACCACATCTCAAAAGCGTCGATTCTCTGCCTATCTGCAGCTTTGAATGTCCACGTCTCTGCACTGTATAGAGCAATGGAGAAGACGAGGGTGCAGACCAGGTGTATTTTGGTTTGGTGGGTGATGTTACGGTCTCTCCAAATTTTGCTCAATTGGGTCATTGCAGATTTGGCCATGCCAATCCGTCTCCGTATTTCAGGTTCGCTACTTCCTTTGTTGGTGATCAGTGAGCCATGGTATTGGAACTGGATAACGTTTTCGTAGTCATGTAAGAGATTGGTGCGTTGGACAGCAGTGAAACGATCAATGATCATGAGCTTGGTCTTGGATCCATTAATAGCAAGTCCCATTTCCATACTGATGGTTTCAAGTTTGTAAAGTAACTCCGCCATTTCGTGTTCCGATGATGCGAAAAGGGTTTATTACCTATTTATTTATGTATCTAAAATAAACGTTTGATACTTCCTTAAGGACTTTGTAAACTATGCAAAAAATCTGCTGAAAAAGTACCTACATATGTTCAGAAGGACACCTGTTGAGGAGATATCGAGTTAAGAATAAAAAAGTTTAGTTCAATGTCCACCCATAAAAAGACAATGTCCAAATTCGCCCTGTGCAACAAAAGTATCGGACATACACGATAATTCATGTTCTATTTTATTATATTAGTTGCAAATACTTTTGTAACACGGACTAGCTGCATGCCAAAATGAACATTAAAAAGTATTTTCGCGAATAATAACATGAATCGCCGCCATCTTCACCAAACGTCACGTCATGTCAAAAAAGATTAGGGATGCCCAATCGATTGTAATCATTTGATTTAATTTTTAAAGAACTTTAGTGTACTTATTTTTAATATGAATCATATTTAGAATTTATTTCGAATAAAGAGCAGAAGATACAATAAAAGCATTCAATTCAATGCTTTTATTGTATCTTCTGTAATTCAAAAAAACTTACTGAGTATAGGTACTTTGTGCATGAGGTCATACTCGATTTTAAATAGATAGTAAGAATAATGCTGAAGTGATCAAAACCTTCGTATTTCACCATGATCATTATTCAGGGTTTTCTTATGATCGTTTAAGAAAGTGTGTGGTTTACTTCTAACTAAACGATTAGGTATTTACGACAATTAATATAAAAATAACTCTCCTTTTGGGCTTCGCCGCAATCGGGTAAAAATACTTATCGTTACTGAACAAATTAAGTAGGTAGGTACTATAAATGTTTTTGTTATGTTATACAAATGTTATTAAGTATTAATATTATAAAAAGCATCGAAGAGTGTTTTTATAAGTAAAGTAGGACATTGGCATCCTAGTAACAAAATCTTAGGAAATATCGATAAGTTGTATCGTATTTTTACACACACTTCTATTTTTGACGTCCCTAAATGTCACATGTCTGTCTGTCACCTGTGCTTTCACTGTTTATAATACATAAGCGTCGCTTACTCTTTGTAATTGTGTCGGTGTTTTGGTGACTTTCGGGACTACTAATATTACGACTTGGCTATTATAATGGACTCTGATTGCTTTCAAAAACGACTTACCTGGCTGTGATTTTCGGAGTACCGCTCAAACGATAACTTGGCAGTCACAAATGGACTAACGCATACGCTATGGAAAGTGTATTTTATGTAAATTGCGGCTCTGCTGGTGGTTCCATGTTGTTGGAAGATGATGAACAGATTCGTCATTGAGTACAACAATGGACTGCACCTCTTTTGGTAAATACATTTTTACTTTGTTTGCACCTGTATTATTTTTTGTTGTACCTATATTATTCTGTTTGCGATCTCTCAGACTTTTTTTTTACTAATAAGTTCTTATACTTGACCTCACACATTATATTTGCAATTATCGTTTTCACAAAAAAAAAGAAACAATTTATAAAGTATTTTGGTATAGTCATTATAATAGAAACAATCTGATAGGTAAATACTCTACAAAAATACAATTGAACTAAGTATGTTTTTTTTTAGGTTCAAGTTCATGATCTTATATGCACTACTTGTTGGACAAGAGCTCAAGAGATGACTAACACTTCAGTAACAAGTAATGTTGGTAGAAACTGTGCACTCTGCAATAGAACGTTGGCACCTCGGGCACGCACGCTCACATCATCTGATTCATTCATTTGAAGACGGCATATTCTCCATAATGATGGCATTTTTGTGCAATACAGCAATTAGTTGCACCACAAATAGTAAGCTTTAACCTCCATTTGTAACTATTTATATTTATAATGGCTCTGTATAGAAGAGAAAATATAAAATAAAACATGTTTATTTTATACTTATAACATGTTTTTATATTACAGGTGACTGCAAATGATAACATATGTGATGCTTGTCATACATTATTTGTTAATAGAGTTATCACGAGATTTGCAAGAAGTACCAATGGTTGGTCATCAACATGATCAAAGTGTGATATGTGGTTGTTCACTGGCACAAATCCATTGTCACTCCGTACAAGCAGAAAGTATCAGCCACATTTTATATAATGTGCGAAATTGAGTTCAACCCTGAGAGGTGAGACACGTTTTTGATTGGTTAACTGTTGCAAGAAATTAGGAACGGTCATTGACCCTCATACATTTGTTGACTTTCCAAATAACAAAAACAGAAATAATGACATAAAGCTGTCCTGAATCAACTTCTATCGTGATCCTTTAGGTTTTCTAGTAATGAAAAACGGTTCATAATTTATTGTTTGAGTATCCACGAAGGGATTAGATTGAGATTAGGGAAAAATCTATGTACTTTATTGTATGTTTATCTGGTGCCGACCATAGTATGCTTAAACATGCCTGATGTGCTATTTTGTTTAGCTAATAGATCTTTTCTGGTCAGTTATAGTCATGCAACATTTGTAGTGTAAATTGTTTTATTTATTGTACTATAAATGCAATGTGTAACCAACAATATTTTTATTTTTGTTTTAGATTCAGCCATCGGATTTGAATGAACTACAATTAAAGCAATCATACAATATTGCTGTAATTGCATCATTCGGCGCAGAACCATCGGGTGCTGCGCCCATGTTGCGACCATTATTTTGTATTAAAGCTATGCGAGACATCAAAATAATATCGACACCTGCACAGTTTTTAGACAATATTTTAATTGCCAATTTAGATGAACAATAAACATGAAGTTAGAATCTGTGTTTTATTTCTTATTCAAACATTATCAGTAAGTTAAAGTCGGACTGTAGGTTTAACAGAACTTACCGGCTACCTAATTGGTAAGGCTGGTTTCATAGTCACGCGTTTGAACAGCGCGCAATGTTTTATGTAGGTATACATTAATGTACATAAACATTTAATCTCCCTCCAAAACCAATGCTAAGAATACAGATATCCACTATCTACCTATGTTAATTAGATTCTATGTATTTAAACGTTGCACTTACCTATTAACTTACACTTAGGCTTTAGTAAAAAAAACAGCAAAGGTACCTAATTATTTAGGTAGGTGTGGAAAATAGCTAAATGTATTATGATTTTGATTATCAGTTTCTTAAAGATCACTCGGAGCTATGAAAAACTAAGGAAAAACTATATCTAATATTCGTTGTTATGGTTAGATCATAACCTCAAAATCTGATAATTTTTTGGACATATAGCTTTTCTGCAGCTAGTCCGCTATGAAAATAAGATCTTATAGGAGTTAACTAATGATCAACAATACAACGCATAATTTTTCGATGCTCCTGGCTCCAGGGCGAACAATGTATGGGCGCAGAGCAATCTCCTTTAATTATGGTGTAGAAAACACTAGTATAAACATAAAATAACTCTTGGTAAAATCTCTCAAACGTGTGAAATAATATTTAATTCAAAAGATTTGCTATTACAAAGGGTCAGCGCACGTCTGACGCGCCTAATTGAATAGCATTTATTCTTTTATACGGTAACACTTTCACTTAGAAACATGCTTAGAAATGTTTTTTTTAACCGCCACTTGACTCGCCACTGTAGGTACTTACTTGACCTACATGTGTAAATCATCGTTAAGAGTTAAAAGACAGAGGTAGATATTTCTGAATAAAACAATAGGCAGGTTAGGTAACTAACTTAATTACTTTAATCAATATCAGAAAATATTTGGTTAAATAAATAAGCAGGGCAGGCTGTTTACATAGATAATCGACTAGGTATAATTACATTGTTTTTATTTGGTTTACAAATTTTAAATATTACAACACGTGCCTACAACCATTTTAAATAACTTATACAGTTAGACAAGGTACAATAGGTAACTACGATAGATAATCGACTAGGTATAATCACATTATTTTTATTGGGTTTACATATTTGGAATATAACAACACGTACCTACAATCATTTTAAATTAATTATACAGTTAGACAAGGTACAATAGGTAACTACGATAGATAATCGACTAGGTATAATCACATTATTTTTATTTGGTTTACAATTTTTAAATATAACAACACGTGGCTACAATCATTTTAAATTACTTTTACAGTTAGACTGGCTGCAGTAGGTAACTAACATAGATAATCGACTAGGTATAATCACATTATTTTTATTAATTTTACATATTTTGGATATAACAACACGTACCTACAATCATTTAAAATTACGTTTACCTTCAGTTAGATAGGCTGCAGTAGGTAACTAACATAGATAAATAATCGACTAGGTATAATCACATTTTTTTTTGGTTTACTTTTTTTTAATTTAACAACATGTGCCTGCAATCATTTTAGGCTATATTATTATTAAATAAATTAATATTTCATACAGTTTGCTTATATTTTTATTTTAGGGTTAAAGGTTTCATACTTATTTCTAGCACGAAGCTAAATTTTCTTTATCATCGTCAGCCACAGCAACGTGAATTGATAAATCATTTGATGCTGAAATAATCGGTTCATCTTCATTCATATCAGAATTATGTGGTTGCTTCTTTTCTCCAAGCCAGAATTGAACTTGACAGTAAGTTCTTATTGAGTGTTGTGCGGCTGCACCAGAAGTTGGGGGCAACGAAGCTAAATTAAACTTGCTTTTAGTTATGGATCCTGCGAACATTTCATATCGTTGATCATTAAGACATGTTTTTGAAGAATTTGAAGAGTACAGCGCAGTCATAATCTTTTCGCCAGCTTCAATTAAGACTCTTTTTCAGCATATGGATCCTCAAAAAGTGAAGAGTATCATATCAGCATAGCAAGAGTATCATAGCATGCAGCGATGTATTTTTTTTCATTACATCCACCAATTTCGTTTTACCTATGCGAAACAATGCTGAAGTGGTGTCACAACCAGAGAATGCATGCATCTTCTTCGGCTTGTTTTGTTCGGATGCACTTGTCCTCAATTTTTTTCCTCAACAGTGTTATTAATCTTTGTTTGTTATTAGAGTTACTCAAAAAAAATTCCTGTGTCACTCAAATAATCGTTTCGCCAGTAAATAATATTTCTGCGCAGTTAGTTCGTCGTTTGTGGTTTTCGCGTCTTAGGCGCTCTGTAGTTTTCGTACTTTTATTTTGAAGATCTTCGGGGTATCCGTCGGATACAAAAATGGGGTTCTGCCCATTATTGGTTTTAATATATTTCATGTATTGATTGCATGCAGCTGAAAATGTAGCTCCTCTGGGCCAGATTTCTTTGTGAAGTATATATCCTCCGTCTATAACAAATGATTTGTTTTCGAAATGCAGCTCCACTTTCAAAGGATTGAATAGATCATAAAAGGTAGACTTTTACATTTTCTCATGCCGTTAATATCAAATACGGGTAGTGGAAACGGCGCCAACTCGTACTTTAAACAGTCCTTGAGTTCTTCTTGTGTTTTTTTGACAAAAACTATTCTCCAAAACATCATTTCTGGCTCAACTGGTACTGAAGTGTCTCCAACTTTTATAGAAGTATTGATTGCCGCATGAGGAAGCACTCTATCTTTCCTTAAATAAGAAATTTGCTCAAAATTATTACCTGCCGTTTTGGACATAATTTTCATTCCAATTTCTTGTGCCTCATAACAATTTATATTAATGTCTCCTGTTATGCCAGTACTTATAGACATTATTTTATCCAGTTTCATGAACGGGTTTATGGTTGCTACCCCGTGCCAGACACCCCTAAATTTAATAAATTATAATTATAATTTCGTTATAATATAAAAGTTAAATTTTATAAATCTTACTTGGGGACATATATAAAAATGTTACCTCAATAGCCGGACAGTTTTAATGGTTTTTACATCTTGCCAGACACATTGCAAGTTCGCTGTAGGTGCGAGTGCAAGTGCTAAGTCGATTGCCATCTTTTAAGATACACAATAAAAAAAAATACTTTCATAGCCATGTTATATAAAGTAATAATAATAGATAATAATGGCCTTTATTCAGGATCAACTTTATCTAATAACAATATTTTAAAACAAACGTAAAACTTATTCTAGTAATTGCTGCTTTTTTATTTTCTGTAGATCTGTTTGCCAATCGGCGAAGGCCGTACCCAACCTTTTCCATCCAGATCTTTCTAGAGCCGCTCTGTGCCACATCACTCCTGCCACTTCTCTGATATCAACATCCCTCCTTTTATGGGGTCTGCCTCTTTTCCTTTTCCTTCCCTTTGATACCACCTTGTCACTTTCTTACTCCATTTACCATGACCTCTTAGTGAGTGCCCCACCCATAGATATCAATTTTAGTCTTTTAATTTTCGGAGTTACATCTATAGTTCTTGTTTTATTCCTGATTACACTGTTTTTCAGTCTGTTTGTTTTCTTAACTTTCAGCATACTTCTCTCCATAGCGTATTGGCACGTTGCGAGTTTGTTCGTCATTTATTGGGTTAAAGTCCATGATTGACAGCCGTACATAAGGACGGGTAGTATACAGGTGTTTAATAGTTTACTTTGATATTTATATGAAGTTGTTTGTCTTTCATAACCTCTTTCAAGCTGCAGTATCTTCTCCAGCCGTTCGTAATTCTTCTCTTTACATCTAAGCTAGGTTATAAGCTGTCCCAGATAATTAATCAGTGTAGTTGATTTTGGTATTTCTTACCTGTATCGCGGTTTTCTTTCCATTTGTCATCACTCTAGTCTTTTCTGGGTTACGTTTTAACACTACTTTCTCACTTTCTATCGCAAGGTCTTCTATCATTTTAGTGATGGCTTCAGATGTTTTGGCGAATAGCACTAAGTCGTCAGCGAATCTTAAATGTGTCAGTGATGTGCCGTCTATATTGATCCCGATATTTTCCCAATTGAGTTGTCTGAAAATTGACTCCAGCACAGTCGAGAATAATTTTGGGAACAGGGGGTCTCCTTGTGTAACGCCTTTTTCTACTTTGAATGGCTGGCTTTTCTTTTCTAATTGGATTCTGGCTGTGCTATGACTATATACGTTCTTTATTAATCGAATGTATTTAAGTTCCACTCCTTGTTCCGTAGGTAATGCTTCCCATATGTTTTTGTGTAGAGAAGAGTCAAATGATTTGCTGTAGTCGATAAATGCAACGTTGTATGTAAGCTGGTATTCGCTGTACTTCTCTAACACTTACGAACTACTTGCCCTTTTTATACAGCAGGATAATATGAGACTCTCTCCATTGATGGGGAATTATTTCAGTGTTTATGATGTTGTTAAACATGTCTGTAAGGACAGGTACTAAGACTTGCTTTGCTTGCTTTAAGATTTCGCTGCTAATGTCATTGGGACCTGGTGTTTTATCTACTCCTTGGGTATCTATAGCTTTCTTGACCTCAGCTTGAAGAATGTCAGGAATGTTTGAGGTAACCGCCAAATCAATTTCACCTTCTGTTGTGTTACTTTCGTACAGTTTCTTGTAATAAGACGTCGCTGTTCCCAATATGCCTGTTCTGCGATGATTCAATTTTCCTGTAATTTTTCATTTTAACGATCCAATCCAATGAATTCTTCAATTCTTTGTATGCTTTTTTGACTTCAACCGTTTTACTTATAAACTTTTCTATAATTTCCATTCTGTTTTGTTTTCTATCCTTTCTTATGCCTTTTTTTTTAATTTGTTTGCTAATTTTCGTTAAATCTTTTCTTCTTTCCTGTATATCTTTTGCACTGGTGGTGGTGGAGTGGTTTCTCATTTTCAGTAATTTTGTGGTATTTGTTGTTAGACATCTTTCGGTTCAATTTTGGTATTTACAATGAGTTGTATTTGGGTGTTTATGGTATTTTCTATCAAATTGTATCCTGAGTTCCTATTTCTTTTGTGTTAGGTTTGTAGTCTGTGAATTTGTCGCATAGAGCGATTGTTATTAGTTCTGACTGATGTTTCCCGAGCTTTATATTTTTTAGGTTTTGTCTTGATCTAGGTTTTTTTGGTTGAATTGATAATAGTTCTGCTCTTATTAGTTTATGATTAGTGTTAAAGTTTAATTTCTTGATTGTGGTAAAGTTAGTAAAGTAGCTTTTTCTGTTGGTCATTATAAAATCAATTTTGTTTTTTGTTTTACCGTCTGGCGAGATCCAGTTCCACATGTTTTTCTTGTTTTTCATGAACATAATATTTAAGATGGTTAGGTTATTTTCTAGTGCAAATTTCATGACATGTTCTCCATTTCTACTTCTGGGTTTATTGTTGTACGTGAAAGGTCCTAGTACCTTTTTTTCTTCTGGACGCCTATCCCCAAGTTGGCCATTACAGTCTCCCATTATTATTAAATTTTTATGAGCGTGCTCGTGGATCTCTTTGTTCAGATCAAGGTACAATATTCGTATTTATTGTATCTAGACTCGATTGTTCAGTAGGCGAATATATTTGTATTATCGACAAAGGATCTTTATATCCAGGTAATTTCAAATTCATCATCGCAATACTCTCCGATATACCAACAAATCCTTCCACATGTTTTGTTATATGTTTTTTAACGATAAATCCAACCCCATGGAGGCCCGAGGTCTTACCTATATGGTAAAATATGTAATCTGGATAAGATATGATATTTTAACCCATTCTTCTCACTTCATTCAGGCCAACAATATCCTATTTGATGTGTTTTAATGCATATATTAGTTATGTTGGGGGGTTGTTGTCTCTTGGTATCCAAGGAAAGTAAAAGGAAAAAAGGCAGACCGTATAAAAGGTGAACTTCTGAAAATCTTGGAAATTTGTCTAAGTGGCTGGGCAGGTAGTGCACTTTTGTGCTCATGTTGCAGCCAAGATTTTTCAAGTTAACTAGAAGATCCTGAACTATTTCCACGCAATTTTCCTAGACCTAAGAAATTTCGAAGAGACCTCCATTATGTCAGTGTCCGACGAATCTGATGGTTCTGCTCTCACAGTATCGTGTGAGTGTGGTAAAGGCCGTCTAACAGACGGTAGGTCAGGATATGTATTTTTTTTTTTACACCATGTAGTTAAACTAAACAAAAATAACAATAATTGAAGTGGTTTTTTGATTCTGACCAAATCATAGGTACACTGAACTTCAATTGTGCTTATTTAACAACTATCCACTGTCTTAAATATTCAATACATAATTTGTACACGATATTTGGTAGCCACAGCTAGTCTGCGAACTTAATTTTGATCTTAAAATAGCCAAAATACGCCTTTTTTACGAAAATCGATAGAGGTTTTTTAAATTTTTTCACTAAATATTCACCAGAAATGTAACAAAATATATTCGAATTATTCAAACTCCTCTTGGAAGACGAAATAATGATACAATCGGATAATTACACAGATTGGCAGAATGTGAACACAGTATACATAACAAAATCTTTTTTTTTTCCGAAACTACCCGTTTAAAAACTACACGTAGTTTTGAGGTTCAACTTCTATACGATCAAGTCATTCATCAAATCAAACTATAAGATTGCCAGCAAAAAAACTATTTTATTTTTGTAGACCTATGTTATCTTTTATTATTATTTCGTTTATTTATTCTTATTTACATACACATTACATTTTTAAATACATCTTTAAAGAAGACATTCAAAAATATAAAAAATAGGAGCCCTAACCGGTGATTAGGCTTCGCTAGCTAGCCTCAGCCGCGACGGCGGGCGTTGTAACACCTGCTCTTCAGCTCGCGGGCCGCCTCGCCCCTCCGCGCCTTGGCGGGCTTAAATTACACTCTAGGGGTAGGGCAGACAAGACTACGTGGAGTCGGTTTTACAGCGATTCGTTTCTGTCACTAAGTTCTGTTCACAAAACATTGACTTTTTAAGACGTATTTTAATTTTAAAGTAGTGTTAAAAATGCTATTTTATAAAAATGGCACTGTGCCTAGTAAAATTATTCCAAAAAAAATCTGCCATCTTCAAAGCATACCATTGTAAATTCTGACCTATAATACAATAATATTAAGCATTGATTACATTTTCATTGAAATACAATACCATGAAAAAATATACCGAACAAACAATATTCGTTAAAAAATAGTTCTACTGTTTGATAAGTTTGTTAAATAAAAAAATGTGAATAGAAATTCATTAAATTGTGTTTCTGTGAAATATGTTTCATTCAAGTAAATAGTTGTTGAAACAATAATATTCGACCTAAAATTATAAGGATCAAATACTATGTGAAACATTTTCTGCGAAATGAAATTCTATCAAATTTCTGTTTGCAAAACAAGGGAACACCGCAATTTTTATATTTAGGTAAAAATACCTAACTTCTCGTAACAAAATTTGTTGGATTATCGTACATCTGTAATCTGCCTACCTTACTGTATCACAATACCAAGTCTCACTGGCAGAGGAAATTTTCGGGTAACATATGCCCCGTTGATTGGACTATTAGGTGAGTACCTGCGTCAGGCAAAAGGTGAGGACACCATGGTGCCGCTCTAGCCACTCCTCAAAGAGGGGACTTGCCGCCGCAATTGTGGCGTGCCTAAAGAGATTACCCCCTACGACCACAAAACCTATAACCTTTTATAATACAGATATAGACTGGGTAATGTCCATATTTTGTCTACAGTTACAGTTTGTTAAGTCTACAGTTACTAGCAATTTATGTGGGTAGTCCAGATAAATACGAATTAAAAGTAAATGAATTAAATTAAGGGGCTATGCGAATAATAAGGCCGTTTTGAGAATTGTTTTTTCTCGTAAAGTACCTATAATAGGGATTTGATATTTCGGTTCATGTTTCTTGACTTTATGATCTACCTAAATTCTAAAGGAATACACGATACGAAGAAATTTTCTCGATAGAAAAAAAAATGCAAAGTTCGGTCTGTCTTTTTGCCATTTTCATTTTCATGGCGTAATGCATTGTATTGATTTTATGAAAACTACTTTTAAACATAGAAAATAATCTTATCTAGCTAAATTCTTAATATGTTTTGATTTCATTATACTTTTATGTTATAAAATACGAAAATGAATTTTGGCACTTACGTTATTTATTCCGTGCCGCCCTCATTCTATCGCCATCATTTCATTTATTCATAATAACAATTTACATTGTGTCGAATTTATACATGTGCAATAAACTATCAAACTTAAAGAATTATGAATTAGTCTTCCTAGTGAAAATCAAAGTACCTAAAGTGCGGAAACAGTTTTCAACTCATCTTTTGCCTTTTAAAAGTATTTGCATCACTGTCGATTCACATCAATTTAGATGGTCCGTGGGCCTTGTCAACGTAGCACCTATGTCACTTTTTTGCAGATCCGAGCTGTCAGATTTTCGTAATTTAAATATATTTTTTTACAATATTTTACATAGTTCAGCAGCTTAAAGTTGTAATTTATTAAAATTCGTGCTATGAAATTATTTTCACTATAATTTTGTGACCTTGAACAATATATATTCGTAGTTATTTTCTATTCGTGTCAACATTGAAATGATGTATAAAATGGTATGAAATAAAAGACTGAAACTAGATAAAGCACAACGTTTGGGAACATACCTGAACGCAACAAAGGATTCATATCACAGGAAATTAATAGTGGCTAATAACACCGGCAAATCATTATAAAATCATCACTTTCACTTCTGTGTATAGAACATCCACAAACATTATTTTTTCAGTCACGTAAAGTAATATAGCTATAGCATTTTTTTTTCTGGTCTGGAGTGTCTATTTTTATAGCTTTTATCTCAAAAGAAACAGGCTAAAATAAATTAATTTATTTCGAGCCTTGAAAGACGTCAAACATCAATATGTCATGTAATTAAACTTGCCAGTTTACGAAAAACAATTGTGTTTAGAAACTAGCTTCTGCCCGCGACTTCATCTACGTGAATTTCAGAACTAGGTCAAGAGGGAAGTGAGAATAATTCAAAAAATGTATAACGCATAATCATAAAGAGGGGAATGAGGTCAGAGGCCTTAACACCTACTTTAAAAGAAATGAAGAGTACATAAATAGTAGTCAGTCCTGAAAATTTTACTCCTTTATGATTCTGACCTCCTTGTAGTCTCCACTGCTCATAATTCTAGCCCCAAACATACTTATTCGTGATTCTATTAGACATTGACGCCTATAATTAGATGATTTGATGTTTATTATTAGATTTATAATGTTGTTGCGGTACAGAATTAAAATATTAGTTCTAAAACCAATCAATAGGTATTAGTCCGGTCAAATAAGTCCAAAAAATTGGAGTGAAGTTACAATAATCGCACCCAGCTCAAAATTGGTAGGATTGTTCAAAACACTATGATAAATGAAATCTAAAAAGGCCTCATCGATCCGATACCTGGAAAAAAAATTACTTGGGGTCAAAAGTCACAAAAACGTGTTTTTCGCGATTTTCAGCAAAACGGTATCTATCTATCTATCTATTAGGATTTGGTTTCCGCACTTAGTCCTGATGTTGGACCATTGTGCGTGAGCCAATACTCCAACCAGCCAACCTCCCTCCAGAAACAGTAGTGTTATTCTGTAACAGCATTTTCGTATCTCGACAGTGAAATTCGAGGTGAGTTTCAAATTAAGACCTTTATGTTGTGTGCAATAAAGCTCACTTGTGAGTTTTGTCACTCATGTGAAGCTCGATATCGAAATAGTTACTTACGGAATAGACTAGCTGATTAGTTTTCCCGGTGTGTAAAAACATCTGTAAGCGAGTTCTGTGACCCTATTATTTGACTCCGTATTTCGGTAACGCCTGTGCACTCAAGGAGTACGTGCGATACCGTTTCCTCCTCCTCCATGCATGCTCTGCATAAAGGAGCTAATAATCTCCGTAATAGCTATCGTGTGTAAGTGTTTGTTCAAGGATGGCATAGCCTCCCTGGACTGCCTGCTGCGGGGTGTTAAGGCCTACCAGCGTTCCGCTTGTTTGTGGGTGTGTTCTTGTAGCCATGTGCGCAGCTGGCCGAAGAGGAGTGGTCCTATAGGTTCGGCTCCAACAGCCACAATATCAGATCCCCTCCTGGCCAGCTCATCGGCCGCGTCATTTCCATGTGATCCGCTGTGTCTTTTTATCCACTGCAGCGTCACAGTGTTGCGGTTGGTCACCGTGATGCGTTCTAGTGCATTGTGGCATTCTCGTATGAGTTTCGAAGTGGTGTGATGCTTCCTTAGGAACTGAGGGACTGAGGCGCTGAAGGAGAGTATGCGAATGTGGGTATCTGTGACTCCCCTGGCTTCTATGGCAAAGACCGCCAGGATAAAGCCCACGCATTCCGCCTGATAGACGGTGTTGAGTTTACATAGCGGTCTGGATATTCTGATGTTAAGGTCATTGGAGTAAACTCCAACTCCGGTTCCGGTGCTTGTCTTTGATCCGTCAGTGTAGATTCTCAGCTCTTTGAGACCTGAGTGAGCGCTCAAGGTGGTGTGGAAACGTGTGCATATTATGACGATTACAATTCTTCCAACTTTTTGAATCGATATATCTCAGTGGCTCTTAGGAAAAAAGTATCTAGCCATTTTTATAGATAATTATTTATCTGATCTACAATTTTTGTCTGAACTAATTTTATGATAAAACTTAGGTACCGTTTTGCTGAAAATCGCGAGAAGCCTATCGTGTGTAAGGCCTCATCGATCGATCATGATGATGCGTGCTAACGCGCTTTAAACGAAGTTCAGGCGCTGATGGTTAATTTTTGCATAAAAAATTTGAAAAAAAAAAAAAAAATTTTTTTTCCCCCACACCTTTCTCCGACAATTAAGAGGGGACTCTAGTCGGTAACTCTTGGGCCTTTCTCCAAACAAACGTATTCCGCTGCTAGAGCTATGATTTTTTTTCCAAACAATCTAGATCGAATTAATACGTGCCTCCATCATTTTTTTTTCCAAAACATAATTACTTAAAGAATTATGACTATCTGAAAACCCGAAAAAACAGCCCGTTTTTACCGCCATGTTCAGACGACTATCAGACAAATTTGATAAGTTTTTATCAAAATAGAAAATAATAGAAGCATAGATATAGTCTTCTTCTAAATTTTGATACGTAATTTTTATAGATCAGTCCAGTTTTGAAGAATAAAACAGCGGAATACAAAACGTCTTTTGGTCAAGGTTTTTTTAGGTAAAATCAGCCTCTGATGCAGTTGTCGTTTTCGCACATTACTTGACAGTGCGACGCATCGACAATAGTTTCTTTAAATACTTATTTATCAAATTCCTCGGGACTAGAGTCCCCTCTAAATAAACAAACTCGATACACACGTACTTTGAATACGCTTGTCGCGCGCGTTTGTATCGCTTTGTACAAACGTTTGAATCGATGCAAAAGCGACGATCTGCTTTTTGGTCCTTTTACCTATAATGCCGTGGACCCGCGTTCGCAAAACGTGCGTCGTCGGCGCGGTAAAAATACGCCGTGTGCATTACATTATATCATACCATCAGCGATGAATATGATTTGGAAGTTCTTCAATTGTATTAGAACTTTCGAACGAAGTTAATGTAATGATCAATATCTTGAAACATGTAGCAACCTCATCATAATTTATAAGACCTATATGCTGTACTCATGTTTTACAAAATAAATATATCTATCTATCTATCTATCTTGAAAACTCTCAAAAACAAAATGGCGGCCTTTGAACTGCAATCCTTGGCCTTAGCTTGGTGGCAAAATAAAGTTGAACATCCAATTTGACCACTTTATATAACACGAATGAAATCAAATCAAATCGTATATTTCAAACAAACCATTTACAGGCACTTTTGAATTGTCAAAGTCGGTCAGTCAAAAACATGAAGCTATTTGCACGTTCCATGGAGTAGATCTTGGTTAAAGAATAACAGCCGCACGGGTCGATCTTCAAGGTAAAGCAACGCTTGCGAAGGTTAGTCTGTGGTTGGGTGACCATCTTAACACACCGAGTTCCCTCCATGCCTCGGAAAGCACGCTAAGCCGTTGGTCTCGGCTGTCATTTGTAGATCTTTGGCAGTCAGGAGCCAATAAACTTGACTCCTGCCGTGTCAAGAAGTTCCGTGTTACCCAGTAAATGGGTTGAGGACGTGGAGGTCTGGTAGGCAGCCGCTCTACGTAAAATACGTATTCAGCGTAATCGGGTTTGACTGGAAGCCGACCAGAATATAGTTGGGTGTAGTTGTAGGCAGATGATGATATAACACGAATAACTTTACTATTTGTCTACTTTGAATATTTATTTTATTCTTTCTTTAAAAAGGTTGTTAATAAGAGTATCGATATATGTTAATATAATTTGCTTGCGAGTAACCCTGAATTATTTGGCGGTTTGACTTAGTTGATGGGGTGTCGCTATATTCGATTTTTTTACTTTTGATGCGGGAGTACGAGGAGAGTGTGCGGTGCGCTCGGGGAGAGGGATGCTAAATCGCGCCACGAAATTATTTACTTAGGCTCTTAAAATGATAAAATATCTCCTTTTTTGGGCATAATTTGAACAAAGCCTCTCCAAAACAGCGGGCTCGTAAAAGATTAACTTCTTTAGAAGAAAAAAATACTGTTTTTACACTCGAAATCAAGGGGTTGGTAGTATCAAGACACTGCCAAAGTGTTTTAGGAATTTCGGAATTTTGACCTTGAGGTCAAGGTCAATGACCCTGAGGTCGAGGTAATTGCCCTTGAGGTGTCCCATGGTGATCGCCCACCCTACTACTCCCACATCCCAACGGGACCCGAAGGCTTGATTAGGCGAAGGTTTGTGGTGCTTTTTTCCAGTGCCAAGTTTCGTGTCCACTGACCAGAAAATTGAAATAAAATTTTATAATCTACACGTCTTTGTAATCCAAGTCTTACAAATATTATACAAAAATGGCTAAATAATTTAATTAATTCGGTGTAAATAATAGGAGCGGCATCAATGCCGCCTCAAGAAAAACCAACGGAGCAAATCTACATCGCAACAAAAAGAACTCCAACGCCATCTATTCAACTAGCAGCAAACTACTACGTCGAAATCCTGCATCGCGCAAACAGAGTTTACCGTGTGATTTGAACATATACATCAGCCCGAATATTAACTATCGAGCAGTTGCCCGCCAAGCACAACAACTGCCTGGTCAGAGGATCCTTCCTTTCCGCATACCTCTAAATAATTACTTTGTCCAAATTGAGTAGATATTATATTATATAACGTTTGGATAGATGTCACCGGAAAATTGTAAACGCCGTAAGATTGTAAAATATCGCGTGAAATTGTAAACAATTTTTGCTTAATGAGACACGGATATATTGGGAACTATTGAATTCAGATGAGATTCATTGTACACAAATTGTTTTTTTCATAGTTTAATCAAGAAATTATGTTTTAATAAAGATTTATTACAATCTTACGGAATCTGCAATTTTCCGCTGACATATATATATCGGCACAACAACAATAGTTCGTCGACTATAATTATTAATTAATAACTCGGTTTAATACTCGTAATTTGATTGGGTTAAAATTAGTTTATAAGCCATTCATTAATTACTGTTTGATTTTTGCAATGTAAAAATCTTGTGATTCACATAATTCAATACTATCCCTAGAAATTATGAACACGTGCTCGCCACACTATAAATACGGCCGCACAGAGCGCGCTCGGTCAGTTCAGTTCAGGGGACGTAGACGGCCCCGACGCACCGGATTGACGCCTGCGTAGGTCGCTCCCAGTCTACACGCGACCTACTCAAACAGTAACATATAACTCGCATCCTCGGGCGCAGCTTGTGCTAAGTTAATATAGGCAGGTTGCGTCCGTAATCCCATGTATTCATCTCTCGACAAGCGCTCGAACTCGCACATCGAATTTGTGCTAAGTTAATATAGGCTTAGTCGGTGCAGATGCACTGGACGGTAGTACTCACAACACACGATCGTTCACACACACATAAGACGGCTCTGCGGTCCGGATTGTGATCGGCTAGCTCTGAGATCGAAACGGACGGGAGCAACACACTAATCTGCAGGTATGTCACCAAAGTCGGCACCCTCATCGCTGGTCGTCCTCGCTGGGCCTCCCCCAGGCAACTGGGGGTCTCACTCGGCGGTTTCTGACTGCCGTAGGTGACGCCGAGGCGACAATGTGTAATTTTATTACAATATCGCGACGTACCTGCAGATTATCACATCAGTTACTCAACAGGCGTGCGTCTTATAGCTAAGATTTTTCTGGCAGGCGCACGCCAAAAAAGCTACGCCAATAGATGGCACCACATTGACCGGTCCGCCGTCGCGGGCTGAGGTACGCCACTGCGATCAGGGGGCTTCGCCCCGACACCGCTTGCCGCGCCCTCTTACGGGGACGCAGCGAACTCCACACAAGGCGCTCGGTCAGTTGTGCTTGAGCAGTCGGTCAGTGCGGACCTCTCAAAATACATCGTACATCAAATTGAAGCTGAGTGATCACCAAGATGATAATATTAGGGACGTCAGTCATGCTGACGTCACACTTTTTAAAAACACAATGGAGGTGGTTTCTCCGTCATATATAATATCCGGATTTAATAATTTCGCTGTAACTTAATTATACATAGATAGATAGACAAGATAAATGTAATATATTAAATAATTTTCTCTTTAAATCGTACACTTTAGAAACAAGATTACTTGTAGTTTCCGCTGTAGAAAAAAAACCATAATCTGGAAAAAAAATCCACCCAAGTGCGAGTTGGACTGTCACACGAAGGGTTCCGTACCACGAAAAAAATACGTTTCTTGTATGAGAGCCACCTTTAATTTTATTTAAATATAATTTTTATTATTTTATAGTGGCAACTGAAATACTCTGTGAAAATTTCAACTGTCTACCTATTACGGTTCTTGAGATTCAATTCGCTGACAGACAGATGGACGGAAGGACGGACAGTGGAGGCCTAGTAACAGGGAACCGCTGGTAACCCTTTGAATAAAAACCTTACGTTTAATTTGTAGGAAGGTATAGGCCAGTCACCGTAGACAGATTAAACGTGTTAGGTCGCAGTAAATTACATTATCCTGATTTTTTGGGTGGTTGATAGGATAGATGCCAGTAAGTGTCCACCCAATTTTTCAAACTCGAAAGACCTGTGCTAACTACGTGGTGGTCAGAAAACTTCCTTGAGTTGCCAACCCTGTTCAATGATGTCTGCACACGAGAGTGTAAGTGCATTCACGGCAAGGTGAATCAATATATTTTCAGAATATATACCACACATAGCGAGACGGCAAAAGCGGTTCATCTCTACTTTAGTATCTATACCTTTTTAAAAACATTTTCACGTTAAAAGATTCATTCTACTAGGAAAGTTGTAAGAGATTAAGTCGTAAAGCAGTTGATTCTGGTGGATTTCTTTTCTTTTTTCAGAAAATGATCTGTGAACTTTCTCGATAAAAATGTTAGTATTAGTAGATTTTGTTAGGGGTTATAACTGCAAGGGCGCTAAAACCCTTAACTTCGGTACTCAAAATTAGTCACCTGTATAAGTCATTAACTCTGAACATACTGACAATTATAAAGTCAAGTCACTACCACAGGTTTTTTTTAGGGTTCTGTACCAAAATGGTAAAAAGGAATCCCTATGGTGTGACTAAGTCTATTCGTCTGTCACAACTGATATTTCAAGAACTATGAATGCTATCAACTTGTTTGGAATAGCTTTAGATGACGTTTCATCAACAATTTTTCTAACAAGACAGAAATAAAATGTATTTTTTTTTTAAACTGCGACTGAAAGGGTTTCTTAAAAATTCAAAGTACGGCTATTAGGGCATTTGGGGTATAATATGATAGAGCGGTATTTGCACATTCTCGCACATTTTATTTTTATTTTTAGCCGCTTGGTTTTCGAATTTTTACGAAAACTGTAATAGTTATTTAAGATATTATTGCGGTAAGTTGGATTTTACAAACGAGTAGACGAATGTAAGCCTGAGACGAAGTCGAGGGCTTATATTTTATCTACTTTAAAAGTGTATTGATTGCCTTTTTACGTAGAATTCACCGTTTAAAAGTTATAAGCCAAAGTTTGAAAATATTTGAAGTTTTTCAAGCACCACGCAGTTAGCGCAGGTTTCTCGAGGTTGAAAAATTGGGTGTACACTCCTGTACCAGATGGGCGTGATCGGCTGGAACGGGGGTGTGTTCGGGGTAGGTCTATCCTTCTTCAAATTCCTTCGACGTGAACTGCGACCACCCAACTGCGTCCAGCCGCGCTGATGTCCTGTACCGATGTACGAAAGGTCTCTGTACCACACGTGTACCGTTCTTCTTTCTTGAGCCTTGAACTTGCTGTCTTCGGGAATGATTGGGGTTAGGGATGTTTGCTTACCAGGGAATCAAATAAGATGCAGATTGACTGTTTGAACACTGCAGCTAGCGGTTTAAGGGATGAAAATTCGCGACTATGTACTTTCTATTTAAAAGTTCTATATATGTCTTCTTGCCAATGACTACGAATTACAATTACAATTTTGACCTATTTACTAACATACCATGTTACTTTACCGTAACGAGGCCCAAAAACCACTAACTGTTTTAGTTTATTTTTAACCTTAAGTTTAACTTTAACTAGGGTACATTCCTGGCTTTATCTAGGCTTATTCTAGGTCTGGATAGCGAGCTGGCAACCACTTCTTTCGGCTTGTCTTCGGAGGCTGCTACAGTGGGCCTCTCTGTTGGCTTCTTCTTGTCGTAATGTAGCAGCCGATCGTGTGTGGCCGTGCATCCTTTGATGCCACACTTCCTTGGTCTGCATTGGTGCCGCTCGCGTCGATACCTCATGCATCGAAAACACAAGTTGAGCTTCTTTGCAAGCTCCCATCTCTTGTCACTGTTTCCCTCCTTGAGTTTTGAGCAGTCGCGTTCTATGTGTCCATCCTTCTCACAAACACGGCACTTGTTCGCCGGTTTTTCTGTTGCGGTGTGAGTTCTCTGCGCGTTACGTCTGTTTGATGGGCCTTCTGTGTTTTCAGCGGAAGCAAAGGCGCTGCAGAAACGGGCTTGTTCGGTGATAAACTCACTGACCAACGATAAGTCAGGCAGCGACTGGTACTTTTCGGTATATATCCGATACCACTGTACTCGAATAGAGTTTGGCAGCTTCTCTGTCAAGGCTCGCATCAGTTCAGCATTGATCAAGTAGTGATCCTTCTTCAGCGCTCACAGAGTTACGATGGCACATCTCACTCGGCTTGCGAAAGCGCAGATATCCTTCGGATTTTCGCTGCAGCGTGTTAGTCCGCGCAATCTGTCGGTCTCGGCCTGCGCTATTGAGTTCGGTCTTCCAAACTGCAGCTCCAGTTCCCTCATGATGTCGTCCGGCTTCGCATGTCCGATGAGTTCCGAGCTCACCGTCTCGAGGGCACGTCCGTGCAGACTTCTTCTAAGTCGTGCGGTATTCTCGACATCATTAAAGAACCTTCGGGTTGTTTCGTATATGGCTCGAAACGATAGCCACTCTGTGTGTGCGCCACTGAAATTCGGTAAGATCATTATGACCTTCGACGCCGAGGGAGAATACGGTTCTATCTTCCTGTCGGCTAACGATGCTATCGCAGCCGTGAGGCCCGTTATGAACGGACACAATCTGTCCCCCTGGTCATCTTCTGTTTTCTGCGGTGGCGCCATCGGTTTAGCCACTTCATCGACTTTCGGCTCTGGCTGTACTTGCGCTCGACGAGAGTCCACTGTAGGTACGGAGTCCTCAGGGGGGGGCTGTTGCCGCTCACAGCTTCTATCACGGATGCCTCCCTCGGCGGCGTTGGTCTCTCTCTGATCAGGAACAGATTCAGGTGCCTCTTCTAACCAAGAACGCACGTACTCGTCATTCGAGTTTCTGTCATCTATGTAGTCGTCGTCCGAAACTTGTTCGGCTCTCTGAAGTGCTAACTGTGCAAGCTCCAACTTAATCTTGAGTAAGTCTTCGCGTGCCTTTGTGATTCTTCTATAAGACCGCGTCGTCCTTGCTATGGTCGACGGCGGTTTGCTTTATTCGGTACGGGCGTCATCCCGGGTAGTCATTGGCAAGACTCGGCTGTAAGTTCTATCGGTCGGCTTCAGTGTACTGTTCGAAGGCGCTTCGAATCTAGTTCCCTTTCTTGAGGTCGCAGGAGGTTCGGTTCTGTCCCCTTGTTTTTCAACTGGAGCGGCCGGTGGGGGCAGGTCTTCACTGCGTGGCTGTGAGCGTGGCTGCGACTGCTGTGTTCCCTCAGTCGTGGATGGTGAACGCGGCGGTAACTGGTGTCGGGTAACGGGAGCCCTCTCGGATGACTCCCTGTTCAGGTCCACTACCCACGCCTCAGGTGTCTTTCCTTGCGACCTCGTGACTGGCATTTTGAAAACTGTTGGTAAGCCTTCAGCAAACTTCAAGTTAAGTTTTCAAACTATTTCTGTTCCCTTGGATTATTCTTCGAAGTCCCCAATCTTCAAAGTCCAAAAAATTTTCTAAGTCCAAATTTGGTCGAAATTTTCTAAGTGTAGAATCTTCTCAAAATTTTCTATGTCCAAAATCTTCAAAATTTTTCTAAGTCCCGAAATAAATTTTATTGTTTCTTATTTTAACTAGGTACAGCATTAAAGTACTAAATATATACACTTAAAATAAAATATCCTAACTAAGATAAGGCGTCGAAAAATTCGTCCGCATCGCTGTCCACCGGAAGTGAGCCCAAAAGACTGGCGGCATTGCCACGTTGTATGGCAATGCTTATCCTCTGTCCGAGGTAAAAGCCAGCCCTTGGGTCACGCGAAGTGTCAACTAAGCGTTTAGATAAATCTTTCAATAAGGCATGAGCACTCGGACCCCACGGTCCAAGAGTTTCAACCCCAAACGGCTCAAAAATATAATTGCCAACAAGGTTATTATATTTCCGCCGCTTGAGGTTCTCAGCAGCCGCAGCGGCAGTACCAGCACAGCACGACGAGCTAGGAAGATGGGATGGCGCAAGAGTATCGACACAAGTAGCGTCCCACACTAAAGGCCTACCCATCTTCCATGGTAACAAAGACATACCGTCCGGTCGCTTGCCGTCGTCGCGTGCCAGGCCATTGGGTTCTAGTACGGCTGGAACGCTGACGGCGACAAGAGCGCGTCGGATAATGTCGTTGATGTTTGCGTGCCGTGCAAAGCGACCCGCACTTCGACTGCATGAGAGACCGTGGTGCCCGAGGCTGTTGACAGCTTCGCCACAGTGACAACGATGAGGAGAACAACACGATGCGCCTAAGCGAAGGGAAGCAGCGAGGCGGAAAGTTGTATCGTCGAACAAGGTGCCTAAGTTCGACGACGGTAGTGCGTGAAGCCAGAGGCCCGACTCCCACTCACCCACAGCCAGCAGGCGCGCACGCTCCGCAGTAGAAGTAGAAGTGGCTATAAGGTTCCACTGAACTTCTCTGCAGACCGGCTCATCCCACTGTCTCTGGTATGATGGGTTGTCTGGTAGATTTACATTCGGGCAAGCGAGTTTCCAGGCATTCACAGCCTCGGTGAAGCACGGCACATCAAAATCAATCAGTGTGGAAGCTAGGATATTCCTGATTAATTTATCAGTGCCATGAACCGAAGATATAAAAGCCGGTAAACTAATACTGGTAATTTTACGGACGCCGAGGCCTCCCATACGAATGGGAAGAGTAGCTTGAGCCCAAGCTCGGTCGTCCATGGCCACATTTAAAATTGAAGATAGTGTATGCTTGATAATTTGGTCCATTTTTTCTAAAAGGTGAGGGTGCTTCCACATATGGGAAGCACGAAGGAAATATGTCAATTTAGGACCGAAACAGCAGTAACGAATTATGGTGATAGCCGAATGCATGTTAATTTTTAACAGTCTTTCCGAAACGTCTTTGAAATTTTGAATTTTTTCTTCGACAAAATTGATCTTCAAAAATTCTTCTATGTCCTAGGATCTGTCTTCAAAACTTTTCTAAGTCCCAGGATGACTCTTCACAAATTCTTCTATGTCCAAACTTAACCCTTCAGTGTTTCAGGAAAATTCCTCCCGGGGGTGGTTTTCTTGAAGGGTAGTTTTCTTGAAGAGGGTAGTTTTCTTGAAGAGGGTAGTTTTTTGAAGAGGGTAGTTTCTTGAAGAGGGTAGTTTCTTGAAGAGGGTAGTTTCTTGAAGAGGGTAGTTTCTTGAAGAGGGTAGTTCTCTCGACGGACTACGATGTCAACCTCGGGTGTCTTCACAGGATCGCGTCGTAACGGGTGGCTTCAGATCCGCTTCGGGGTGAGTCTTCAAGGGTTGATTGTTGAAGGGTTGATTCGGGAACGAATACCAATTGACAAACTATCAAAGAAACATAACACGGTGGTACAGAAATCCAGATCTCGAAGGACCAAAAAATGTACCAGACGGGCGTGATCGGCTGGAACGGGGGTGTGTTCGGGGTAGGTCTATCCTTCTTCAAATTCCTTCGACGTGAACTGCGACCACCCAACTACGTCCAGCCGCGCTGACGTCCTGTACCGATGTACGAAAGGTCTCTGTACCACACGTGTACCGTTCTTCTTTCTTGAGCCTTGAACTTGCTGTCTTCGGGAATGATTGGGGTTAGGGATGTTTGCTTGCCTGGGAATCAAATAAGATGCAGATTGACTGTTTGAACACTGCAGCTAGCGGTTTAAGGGATGAAAATGCGCGACTTTGTACTTTCTATTTAAAAGTTCTATATATCTTCTTGCCAATGACTACGAATTTACAATTTTGACCTATTTACTAACATACCATGTTACTTTACCGTAACGAGGCCCAAAAACCACTAACTGTTTTGGTTTATTTTTAACCTTAAGTTTAACTTTAACTAGGGTACATTCCTGGCTATATCTAGGCTTATTCTAGGTCTGGATAGGGTTTGATGCACCTGTCTGTAAAGCCCCCGAAATTCACCGTCGAACGGGGTGGAAATCAACCCTTCAACCCTACCCACTTAGGGGTTTGTTGCATTTATCTATCAAGACTATCTACAAGTTTGAACTTGTTAAGGCCATATCTTTGAAATAAATGATAGCTCGAAAGCACCGATTTCATCTCCTGGCACCGCGCAGTCCCCGCATGCTTCCATGTGCAAAGTCCGAAATATCGAACCTAGCGCCACAACATGAAATTAATTCAAACCGCCAACTGATTCAATGTTGCCCGCACGCAAACTTCATAAACTTCTTCTGTCAAAATATTAACCCAAATCAGCAGTGATTTTAGACGTAGATAAAATACAATTTAATAACATATCGAGCGACGAAAAATATTGATTTGTTTTAAGACTAATTTTTTACAATCGTTGGTAAATTATATCATGTTTTGTATGGCCCCAAATTATTGTGAAAACTACTAAGACTTTTAAGCATACGGAAGGTATGGAGTAGATCAGTTGTATAAAAGTTATATTTTAATAGTAATTGAAATATGTACACAAGTTATGAAAACGAATGATGAAAAAGATAAGTAGTCAATTTGTTTTTTTTTTCGCGTGGCCTTTTCCACAGAAACCGTGCATTTTCCGGAAATTGTTTTGTATCAGTGAAAAATAAATCGAACGTCCTGTAAACATCGAGTTGCATGGAGCACCTAGGCATGTAGTTGACATCCAGTCTCAACTTCGGCGCCACCATCGAGTACAAAGTCCAAACCGCTGCCAAAAAGCTGGGCATCCTAAATAGGGTGAAGCGATACTGAAAGGTCTGGACAGCTTTTAACCCTATATAAAACGCAAGTCCGATCCTGCATGGAGTATTGTAGCCACCTTTGGGATGGCTCAGCTAAGTATCAGCTTGTCGCGCTTGACTCAGTGGAACGCAGAGCTAAGAGGCTCATCGGTGACGTAAAACTGGTGGATGCCAAGCTGCATAGCTTGGCTCATCGCCGTAAGGTTGCCTGCTTGTCGGTCTTCTACAGATTGTACTTCGGTGAGTGTGCCCAAGAGCTCCACGACCTCATCCCACCGGCCCCCTTCTACCATCGGACATCCAGACGCACTGCATCTTACCATCCCTACCTTGTTGCTGTTCCACCAACTCGCACTAAGCGTTTCCAAACGTCTTTTATAATGCGCACAGCAAAGGAGTGGAACTCTCTGCCTGCGTCCGTGTTTCCGAACGCTTACAACCCTAATCTCTTCAAAGTTAGAGTGAACAGGCTCCTTCTGGGTAAGCTCACTCCATCGTAGACTTTGTCTTGGTTATCTCTGACCTAGACTAGAGTCAAGAGCAAACCCATCACAATTAAAAAAAAACATAAATTTTTAACTCTTTATCATATTAGTTGAGTTCAATACCTGGTTAACCAGTCATCATCATCATCATCATATCAGCCGAAAGACGTCCACTGCTGGATATAGTTAATCAGTATTAGACCCTAAATGCCGTATGGTGTCGGCCGGTGCCGTATGGTGCCGTAAAAGAATAATACCATCCCGTCACTTCCCATGGGTGTCGTAAGAGGCGACTAAGGGACTCGCCAGAGAATGGGCAGCAGCGTTCTCTGTAAAACTCAACCATACACTGCGATCGCCAACCCGCCTGCCAAGCGTGGCGATTTTGGCAGCCCCCCCCCCCTTTAGGGGGAGGCCTATGTCCATCAATGGACGTCTTTCGGTTGATATGAGACCCTAAATGTGATGCAATGACCCTTTCAGTAAAGTTCCATCGGAAGTATACATGAGCACCGCTGCCATTACATGCGGCATTCCAAATCCGGGGCTGTAGGATAACCCTGGTTCCATCCTCAGGCCCATATTGCTAAGTAGTAAATAGTTTCATCCTGATTGTTGTTTCATCCACGTAACATCTTCAAGACTTATACCAAATCATGGAAAAATACTTGTATTAAACTACTTGACCGTCACTGGAAGCTTTCATATGAGATGGCATTTCCGTTTCCCATCGATTTCTTACCAGTTTTCGTACTTTTATCCCCTCTATACTTCCGGCTCAGTGGCACCACCTGGTGGTTGCGGGTAGTTTTTAGTTTTCGTGAAAAAGTGGCACGCTATTTTTGTTCACACGCTTCGCGAGCATGTCAAAATAACTGTACAAATATTACAAAAACTGCGGTGGAAAAGAAATTTCGAAAAATCTGTTGTTTCTCCTCAAAAGATAATTTATTTAGGGATACTATAGAAACCATGGGAAAATAATGAGAAAAGATTCAGGACTTCATTACAAAGATAAATCAGGCTATCAGGATAAATCAGGCGAACAAGAGCGGTTAACTTTGAAGGAGTTGCAGAAAATAGTGGGACTTATAAATTTTGCCAGTTTTGTTGTCCCTTGGGGTCGGCTCAATCATCGACAGTTACTAATTTTCGTAAATTACCCACTACCACAAGGTGTCTTAGTGGAACTAAACTGGTGGGCCCAAAATTGTCAAAGGTCAACACCCCTTCAGTACCCTCCTCCAATAAATTTTCTGACGACAGATGCGTCGGATCAAGCGAACAATTTAGGTCTGTCAGGAACTTGGTCGCAAGAAGAGAAAACGCTGCGCTGAGTACTTGGGGCACATACTTACCGACGACCTTAAGAACAATGTGGACATAGAGAGGGAGCACAGGGCTCTGGCGGTCAGAGGGAATATGTTGGCGCGCAGGTTTTACCGTTGTACTGATCAGGTTAAAATAACCCTTTTTAAAGCCTATTGTCAGGGTATGTACACGGGAAGTCTGTGGGTTGATTTTACCAAAAGATCGCTGGAAGTCCTGCGCATCCAGTATAATAATGTTTTTAGAATGCTGTTGGGACTGCCCCGTTTTTGTAGCGCATCTGAGATGTTCGCGCAGCATCGAACGGATGACTTTTATGCTGTCATGCGAAAAAAAAAATTGTCCTTAGTAACACGGTTGCGGGACAGTGACAACAGTATTCTAAGAACAGTGGCGGAGAACATTTACTCTCCCATTCTGAAACGTTTTGTGGAGGTGATGAACGCTTTTAAATAATAATAATTAATAATAGCCACTAAGTTGTTTTTAAATTCATTTACTAACATTAGTTATAAGAGGTTTTACTAACACAGCGGATCATATGTTGTCCAAAAAAAAAGAATTAATTATTATTATTATTGCAATGAAAAAGAAATGCTAGCAATTTTATAGACTCTTCAGAACCAAGTTCATTGGCTTCATCAAAGTTCGCTCCTCATTCAAAGCGACAACAGAACTGCGGTCACCTACTTACGAAAGGAAGGACGTACGAGGACATTATCCCTGTTGGGAATAACCTATCGAATTCTGAATTTGTTAGACAAACATCAGATACACTTCAACGTACACTTCATTCCGGGCAAATACAACAATCATGCGGACCATTTATCGCGCCTTCGCCAACCTCCAGAATGGCACTTACTACCGACTTGTGTTGAAACAGTGTTTGCAAAATGTGGAACCCCAATAGTAGATCTATTTGCCTCGGCGACTGCTTACGTAGTGTACAATTACGTGTCCCTAGATCTGAGAGATCCTCAAGCTTTGTTCCACGATGCCTTCAGTGCCCCATGGAATTACGAGCTCGCATGGATATTCCCACCACCTTTCCTAGTCCCCAAAGTCCTGTCTCACTTAAAACAGTCGATAGGAATATTCCTATTAGTAGTACCTCGATGGGAGAGGGTATTCTGGCGTGCCGATCTCAAAGCCCGAGCGCTCGCAGCTCCTTTAACTCTGAGAAACCTACAGAGATACCTAATAGACACGTCGACTGGACTCTCACCACCGCAGGTCGAGAACATTGTCCTCGATGTTTGGAAGTGTGGGGGTGTTCCGACGCGATAAAGACATGGAACGCTCAACAACATCACTGCTTAAGAATTCTTGGCGAAAATCTACACTAAAAACCTACGAGGTAGCCTGGAAGCGCTGGACGTCGTGATGCCGTAATAAAAACCTTGATTTAATGAATCCCACTGGTTCACAATTAGCGCAGTTTTTATGTGATTTATATTTAATTGATATGTTGTCGTATAATTCAATACTTTTACATAAATCGGTAATTTCTACACTATGTAACGCTGAAACTTCAAGTCAGTTAAGTTCACACGTTCTAGTAAGACATGTTTTAAAATCTATTGCCCTTAAAAATCCAAAGGTCACAAAGCCTCCAGTTTGGGATATTGATAAATAAATTTCATTTTTGAATAATTACACAATTGATTCAAATAATCTATTTCAAACATCACGTCATATTGGAATTTTGTTGTTGCATTGCTCTGGTAGGCGAATACACGATCTAACTCTATTTAATATTGATCCTAATCATTGCGTAAGATCTGATAGCTGTATAATATTTTCGCCTCGGTTTGGCTCCAAAACTGACAGCAGTAATTATAGGCAATCCGGCTGGAAATTGCTTTTAAATACCGATAGCTCTAACCTTAACCCTATTTACTGGACAGAAAAAACTATAGCATTATTAAACGACAGACGTAAAGCGGTAAAATCAACTAATTTATTTATTACGATTAGAGGTGTGGCTAAACCTGCTTCACGTACAGCCATTGCAGGATGGGTAAAGACCCTGTTTCGGGAATATGGCATTGCAGCCACACCAGGTAGCACCCGGTCTGCTGTAGCCTCCAAAAGCTGGTTTCAAAATTATCCTCTCGACGAAATCTTGGCACGTGGAAATTGGCATTCAGCTAAAGCTAATATATTCCAGCAGTTTTATAGACGAGAAATAATTAACATTTTTATTTAGCAACGTCACACAATTGTTCAATCCAATTGATTAACATTGCTAAGAAAAAATGTTGTTTACCTAGAACAGATATTCTTAAATTGGTTGTTTATGAATACAATTTATGATTTCTTATAAAAAAAAAGTGTTAATTATATTTCTAAGTTACACATAGTAGTTATAGATAAAGTTTCTAAAAATTACACTTATCTATGTACTTTCATTGAATTGCTTTAAATACTATATACACTCATTAACACGAAATTATATATAAAAACAAAATAAATCATTGGGCATCAAAAAAATAATCCACATCGCTGTCAGTGGCAAAAGTGCCCAGAACACTGGCAGCATTGCCGCGTTGAATGGCAATGCTGATTCTTTGGCCGAAAAAAAGCCCAGCCCTCTGGTCACGTGAACAGTCGACAAGTTGTTTGCTAATGTCCCGAAAGACTCGTGGCGCACTCGGACCCCATGGGTAGTGTTTCAACGCCAAACGGCTCAAATAAGTAACTCCCAATTAAGTTGTTATATTTGCGCCGTTTGAGGTTTTCTGCACCTGCAGCAGCCGCTCCAGCACAGCCCGCCGTGCTAAGAAGATGGGATGGTGCAAGGGTATCGACACATGTTGCATCCCACACCAAAGGCCTATCCACCTTCCAAGGCATTATGGTCATCCCATCTGGCCTTTTCCCATCGTCGCGTGCCAAGACGTTGGGTTCTAAAACAGCTGGCACCCCGGCGGTGACAAAAGCCCGACGGATAATGTCATTAATGCTGGCGTGCCGTGCTAACCGTCCAGCGCTCCTACTACAGGACAGGCCATGGTGTCCGAGGCGGTCGACTGCTTCACCGCACTGACAGCGATGTGCAGTTCCGCTAGGAGCACCCAAACGCAGACATGTAGCGATCCGAATAGCGCTTACATTTATTTAAATACGAGTAAATGCATAAATTATTAATTACAACTTTGTTTAGATTCTCTTCTATCTCTCTTCTTTCTTGCTTTATCACATTGGCCTACAGTATAGCACCAGGCGATAACTATCAAATCTCATAAGAAAGCTTCCAGTGAGGTCAGTATTTTAATATGCGTTTATTTCAGGTAAAACGCTGATATTGTATTGTACTGTTTTGGTCTTCGTAAACTATACCTACTTTTGATAGGTTGGAATGGCGGAAAAATGTATACCTTATTCTGATGTTTGTAATGTTTATTGTCGTAAAAGCGAACGAAAGTAAGCGTTTTAAACAAATTTGGACGGTAAAAATTAAAAAAATAATGTATTATTTTTTCGCCGACTTTATGAGAAGGCTTGATTTACGTACTGTTTTATTGGCGATATATCTAATGAGACGTTGAAAATGCGTCATAACTAACTTAAGGCTTTGAAATTACGTCATTGTCAATTAAATTGAACTTGCTTATATTTTATTTTTACAAAAATATGTCTGTGGTACGAGATGAAGTAAGGCTGTAATGATGAGGGATAAAGAGTCACAAAATATCAAGAGCCAAGAATTATGATAAATTAAAATTGGCCTAACAACTATTAAAACATCATATTGATTTAGATTTATAACATTAGTAGGATTAAATATTTTTCATTTATTTCTGGTAGTTACTTCTAAACCCCACGCAGAAAAGTCGGGATAAAAAGCTAGTATTTACTTAACACATTTTTCACAATTCAAACGCGACTCCATAATTTTCCCTAGGCTTGTTGCCTTTGACATTTAACATATTCTTGACACATTGATGTTTGACGTATTTCAATCCTAAAATGAAAAAAATTATTTTAGCGTGTGTGTAAGAATAACGCTGTATAAACAGACACTCCAATATAGAAAACATAATGTTTACCCAATATTGCTTTGTGAGATGAGAACATTGGAGGATACAGTACGTATGTACAAGTAAAGATGATGACTTGGAGACGTTATTTTCTTCAAGCCGTTGCTATTCATTTTCTGGTAAACGAGTCCATTGTCGCCTTCAGGTAGGAAGTCCCAACGACGTTGTACTTAATTTAGTTTTGCTCTTTTATTTCATACCAATTTTAAACATAATTCAAAAATTAGTGTGGATAGAAAAATATTGCGTTTTATATTGTTCAAGGTCATAAAAATACACATTCACATGGTGCAGACATTTTTTAACACTAAATTTATCTATAAACGGCTAAACTAATAGCATTTACTGTAAAAAAATATATTGAAATTACGAAGATCTGACAGCTCCGATTTGCAGAAAAGTGATACAGGTCCTGTCTACAAGAGCTCCACGGAGCATCTGAAGAACTGAACAAATGAGAGAGATGTAAATACTTTTGCAAGGCAAAAGATGAGATGAAGATCATAAGAGTGTAGCTCGGAAAAAAAAAACGTAAGTGCCAAAATAAATTTTCGGATTTGATAACATAAAAGTATTATTATATCGAAATCTGTTCAGTTGAAACCTCGATAAGGTTATTTTATATGCTTTAAAGTTATTTTCATAGGATCAATCTAAAGCGTTGCGTCTTGTAGCTAAAAAAAGTAAAAAGATATTTCGAACTTTGTGATTTTTTTCTATCGAGAAAATTTCTTCGTATCGTGTATTCCTTCAGTTGGATACTAGATCATAAAGTCAAAAAGCATATACCGTAATCTCACATCCCTGTTCGAGGTACCTAACAAGATACGTTAAAACGAAAAACGGCCTTATTCTAAAGGTATCCCCTTAACTATTAAGGGTTGACTTCCCGAAAAACTGTGCCCTTAGGGCTGTTGGGCTATCTGTATTACGGTAGGTGCATCATCCCTCTATCCAGAAACACATCTTACAAAGCCACCCCTCTAAGGGTGGAAGGACTATGAGGTCAGAAACCCGGAATGGGAAAAAATCTGTGTCTTTATATTTTTCTATTTTGTGGCTTTATGCCTTAACTGACCATATAGATGTATACATATTCTGATAGGGCTTAGTGCCAGCTCTTTAATGCCTATATTTTAAAGCCTAAATATCTAGGTTTTTGTGATGTTTAGTAAAAGGAGGTGCCTGTGAATGGTGGTTTCTCAGTTCACCCTTTTGTGTAACTGTCTTGTGTAGGTGTATGAAGAATGTTCAATACCTGTGTACCTCCTTTACCTTTAACTTTTACCAGATACCTTTTCTCAGGGTTTTACCAGGAATGTGTTAGGGGATGTGTAACCCTACCTATCTATTTCAGCTAAATAAGTTCCCAAGACGTCTTACGCGCCTGGGGAAAACGACAACAATTTTATGAATTTAATTTTGCAAATTACAACAAGTGTTTTAAACTATAACTTATCCTATGTTTTACATAAGCTCTTATGTGTTGCGAGTTATATAAATCTATGACGCTACCGTCGCGAACAACTCCTTTGATTTTTCCTAATAACATCCCAAAAATCAGGATGGTGCAAAATACTGCAGCCTAAATTGTCTTGTATGACTGGCCTAGTAATCAGTTTTTGAATAATAACAAAAAACTACAAATGCTTTTTATAACTATACTTTTCACATTTTCAAAATGTGTATTTGTTTTAATATTACGAAGTGCTCAAATCTGTGTCCGTCTTCGACCACATCATCGCTTACCATCAGGTGAGATAGTGGTCACACGTGTGCCAATACTGCCAACCAATAAAAAATTGGAAATTATTTCACTTTACAATTTTTCAGTTTGCTCAACCATGACGCCAACTCCACAAGGGGTAGCCCCACCCCAGCTTCATAAAGGTGAAAAGATCACGTCAGCGCCGACTTTGGTTACTGACGGAGAAGGGGTCGTCATCTCCGGCATGTCGGGGCTCTACCCCTCCTCGTATCATGTCAAAGATCTGTCGGACATTTTGTACAATAAGGTAAGGATTTGACATAATTGTTTATGTTTTGGCCCAAAAGAGAGAAGAAACTGGGATGTCCTAAAAAGAAAAAATCGAAGATATGTGACATCCACCGGACGGCAAAAGGTCGTTATTATTAATTCATTATTTCATCCGAAAGGCATTCACTGCTGAACATGACATATGGTGTCCCCAAGTGTAACCAGATTAGTAGCCTTTGTGAATGATTTGACATTATTCTTCAAAGTCAAAGTCAAAACGTTTATTTCGATTAGACCATTAAACGGCACTTTTGAATGTCATCATTACATTTAAAATTATATTTAAAAACAACAAGTGACTCTACTGTCCATTCGGAAAGATTCTTATGGAGAAGAACGGATATAATACTCCATAGTTACTCTTTTCAAATAAATGGTATACAATAATTGATGGAATATACTACTTATAGGAACAAAGTATTCCCAGCAGAGGTAAACTTATTCAGTTTCTAAATAAGTACATATACTCACATATTTACAAACATTGGACCATTAATAAAATAAAAAAAAAACAAACATTTGCATCACCATACTGAATTTACTTTTGATTCGCCTTACGCGATACTAATTCCCAAATGGCAATCATCATCATGGCTCCCAGTAAAACCGGATTTAGCTGAATACCAGTATTGTACGTGGATCAGCTGCCTACGAGACCTCCACAACCCATTAACTGAGTAACACGGTACTTCACGGCAAGACTGGAGTCAGATTTACAGGCTTCTGACTATCCGTAATGACTGCCAAAGATCTACAAATGACAGCCGGGACCAACGGCTTAACGTGCCCAAGTTTCCAAGGCACGGATGAAACTCGGTATGTTAAGATAGTCACCCATCCACAGACCAACCCTGGCAAGCGTTTGTTCAACCCTGAAGATCGACTCGTGCGGCTGTTATTATCTTGCCGCGAGCTCCACGACAATTCCCAAATGGCAATAGAATGTTAAAATTGTAGTTCAGACAACTCCGTATGCTCCAGGTGAACCCAGTGACTGAAGACGGTGTGCGCTGGTTGGCCAAGCACCCCGAGGCCGCCCAGCACATGGGCAAAATACCAGACCTCGGGCGATTCGATGCGCAATTCTTCAAGGTCAGCTACCGCCTCGGGAACTGTATGGATCCCATGTCCCGGAAATTGCTCGAACAGGCATACAATGCTATTTATGACGCAGGTTCGATAATCTCTAGCTTTATTGTTAAAATTGTGTATTTCATAAAACGTTGATTTTTACTTTAATTTCTGATAAGCATGGGTGTCTGCTGGCTTAAGCTCAAGTCATGCTAAAAAGTCAGTAAATGTCTAACTGCGGCTTGCGTAGGCCAAATTTAAGGTTCACATTAATTTGTGATGGCAGTTTTTGACACAACAAAATATTATAGAAAAAGAAGCAATATTATTTTATAATAATTAACATTATGGAGAGACAGACAAGGATCCATAATGACCACATTTACATGCCACAATCAATACTTATATTAATACTAGTTGACCCGCACAACTTCGTCTGCTCCGCTCCTATAGGTCTTAGCGTGATGATATATAGCCTATAGCCTTCCTCGATAAATGGGCTATCTAACGCTGAAAAAAACTTTCAAATCGGACCAGTAGTTCCTGAGATTAGCGCGTTCAAGCAAACAAACAAACTCTTCAGTTTTATATATTAGTATAGATTTATGAGTATGTAAGGCACGAAGAAAAATAATTATGACGTGAACATAATTATTTTGTGTTCACGTCATAATGCCTGTAAACTCTACTAGAAATCATCCATAATATAGAATCAAAAGTGAGGGAAAAAAAGGAAGGCAGAAAATTATTTTCGAAATGAAATAAGCGTGCCGACGCTTGTTTCATTTCGAAAATAATTTTCTGCCTTCATAACTTGATATTTTGCCGTCCACAGGAGTAAATCCCGAGTACCTGTCTGGAATGAAAACAGGCGTGTTCGTCGGAATCTGTTTTTCTGAATCTGAGAAAGCGTTCTTTTATGACTTCGCCTCCAGAACGGGCCTAGGTATAGCTGGGTAAGAAGTAAACAACTATATAAATCTACATCTTTGGACTTGTTTCGGTCAAACCACCAGGTGAATCCAAATTTCACCAAAAACATAATTAATGTGATAAGTGCACCAGAACCCAGAGATTTGTGAAAAAAAAAGAATCCAATAATTCACACTTACAAGAGAATCCAGCGGTTGCATTTGTTACTATTACATTGGTAGTTTGCAAAATATCACATGCAACTTACCCATATTTTATTTCACTTCTCGTAATTCCTTTAATTTTTAGATGCTCCAAGGCTATGTTTGCCAACCGTATCTCGTACTGGCTAAATGCGAAGGGTCCCTCTGTGACGATTGACGAGTCGTGCTGCAGCTCCTCAGCCGCGCTGGCGCAGGCCTACCAGGCGATTATTCGGGGGGAGTGCGAGGCAGCCATCGTTGGAGGCTGTTACTTGTGTTTGCATCCACAGTCCTCTGTGCACTACGGAAGGTGAGATCCCGCATTAAAAAAAACCGTATTTATATCGAACGTTACGAAAAAAGTTTATATTTGCCATGATATGCCAGAAAAATGCGAAAGCTTAACTAGACAAAAACCATACAAAACACACAGACCACTAACATAAATGAAGAGAACAACCCAAAGGGCAATAAAATGAAAGAACCTCAACCCAAACAACACCATGAATAAACCACATAACACACTACCAGTCAACTGGTAGAGATGTTCCTAAAGCAAAGTGAAAAGAATGACGTTATCTTACAACAGATGAGCACCCATCTAGGACTTTATAACTACACGCGTCAATAAAATCGCTAAATGATCAATACAATCAAAATAACCACCTGGAACATCAACGAACTGTCTCCCAACAAAAGTAAAGTCGAGGTCCAGATTAACCTCCATAGTCTCGATGTTCTACTTATTTCAGAAACACACATACACATACATCTACCAGTCAAATCATAATAAAACTACTACAACTTAAAGTCCACAAATCACCCTGAACTGAAGCACTGTGCACGGTGGAACAGCTGTCATAATAAGAGATTCTATTAAACACCAACTGCTAAAATTCAGAACATAGCATATACGGGCAACCTCAATAGCTATCCATGATAGTAATGGAGATATCACGGTGTTTTCTGTGTATTGTCCTCTAAGACACAAGCTTAAAGAACTAACCATCCTTATAAGTAGTTTTGGGCCTCGCTTTGGATCAGGAGACTGGAACACAAAGCATGTCCACTGGGGTTTGCGACAGAACACGACCACGGGAAGAGAGCTCAAAAGGTGCATTGATGTGAATCCTTTAACTACAATTGCTATATCCGAGCCAAATCACTGGCCGACGTACCCAAACTGCCTGAAATTCTAGATTTCTTTATTATGATAGAAAAAGCTGTTGATTCCCTTTTTAATTTGACTTCGTTCCAATTTTAATACTTCGAAAACATTCCCACGAGATGCGCCGGGCTCCGCTTGACTGAAAGCACTCACTCCGGTACCGCGCTATGTGTACAGTCCGCGCGACCAACTTGATTGTGTGCTTTCACAGGATGTGAGCAACACGATATACTTCTTTTGCATTGACTTTTTGCAATTGGTAGTAGATACTTTCACAGTGCACCAGTTTGTGGGTGATTGTAAAAAGCTATTATCTACGATAAAAAAATCCAGAATCTTGCTAGGAAGCTCGTCAAATCACAACCCTATCATTCTAACGATTAGCGCGACTGTTATAAATCAGCAAAAAAACCTAGGGTATACAATAGCAGAACGAACTGGACCGAGTTCTGCAGTATCATTGATAAGTCATTAGTAATTTTTATTTATTAGCAATATACATTATGTAGAAAAAATTATTGAAATAGAAACAAAATCATATAAACAACCACTAAAATGAAGTCAATCCGACACTAAAACTCAAAATACCCGTAAAAAAAAAGAAGGATATAAAAAATGCATTCATAAATTTCAAGAGACATGTTGAAAGTACACACAGGAAAATAAATGTCCACCAAGACATAATACAGTGCCACTGGAAAATTGTCAAATGATTCTGGAAAAACGAAGATTGCATCGTGTGTGGTACACTAGCCGCCATGCTGCTGACAAATGAGCTTTCAATATGGCTATTATAATTATTCCTTTATTTCAGGCAACTGTGGCCCATACAAATACAATCCACACTAAAATATAAAAAAACTAATACATATAAAGTATAAACTAAGACACACGAAGTGACGGCGTCGTGTTACGCTGCGCCACTACCACGAAAACGTCGGTAGGCTACACCTTTCGTCCAAAACTCTTCCTTTAGGAACCTGTCGAGATGTTGTGTCGGAACCCGCACCACAAACGACATGAAGTTGGTGTTGTGACGTGGCTCCAGCTTCTCGACTCTCAAGGTCCAGCTGGTCTTCACCTTCATGTACTCCACGATCTCCTCAACCTTCGTGGAGTGATGTAGTCGGGACACATACAGCAACGTCGTAGGTACCGTTGGACGGAGCAGCATATTTGTTCCTGTCAGTCCAGTACCGCATTGATTGTGACAAGTAGGCTTCTTCTTCTTCTTCTGCACTTTGGTGAAGCCATCCTCATGACACTCTGGCTTCGCTGGACAGAGCTGTACCGGATTCCTCGGAAGGGTTTCACAGCGACGGTTCTGCTTTCCCCCTTTCTGCTGCTATAGCGGACCTCAGGCAAGCTATCAAAGATGCAGAGGATGCTACTGTAGAAGCACATTTACAGTCTCTGTTTGCAATCAGCGCGACTGCTTATTCACTCTAGAATGTATGTTAAAACAAAAATTAGTCAGAATACCCAAAACCACCGATTTTTTTACTATTGATAGGCATACGTTTGACCACTATCTCACCTGATGGTAAGCGATGATGCGGTCGTAGATGTAGCATGGGAGATGTAGACTAGAGAGAAGACGCTGGGTTAGAACAAACCAGGAGAAATCGAATTTCTTCGTTGTACACCTCGCGAATGTTTTCATCCCAAACGAACCGGAACCTGGCATAGATGACGCCAATCAAACCTGCATCGCCCCAAGAGATAAGGCGGGTAATTCGAGCGTTATATAGTAAAAAGGTCCCAGGGTTCGATCTAATTGTCAAAAAGGTCCTCATGGAGCTACCCAATAAAGCGATCGTCTTCCTAACAACTATTTACGAGTATCTATAACAGTATGCTTAGGGTAGTTTATTTACGATTGCTGTTGAAAATATCACAAATTATAATGATCGACAAGCCAGGAAAACCGCTCCATAAAGTGACGTGTTATAGGCCCATTAGTTTGCTGCTAGAACTCTCCAAGATTTTCGAGAAAATTTTACTACGTCGTCATTTCCATTCAATGTCCATCATCCTAGACCATCATTTTGGCTTCAGACCACACCAAAACAGCTCAGAACAAATACACAGAGTGTGTCGCGGTATTAGAAATGCTCTGAAAACTAAACAATACTTTCCTCAGTCTTCCTCGACGTACAACAGGCCTTCGACAAATTTTGACCCTGAGCGAGAGTATGGCATAAGGGACTACTGAACAAAATAAAATCGTATCTTGTCTGTCTGATAGAATATTCTAAGTAAAAGAAGATGACAGCACTTCTGGTTTCCATGACAAACTAGCAGGAGTACTCCAGGGCTTTGTTCTTGGACCAGTTTTATACGCTATCTTCTCGGTAGACCTACCGCAAAACCCTGGAGTGACAATTGCTACCTATGTAGATGACACCACCGTCCTGGCATGTAGTGATTGTCCTAACAAAGCATCGCAGAAACTACAGGAAAGCCTAGATGAAATTTGTAACTGGCTTGCCAAATGGAAGATTCATGTTAATACAATACTACAGTATGTCCAAGTCGCTTTTACACTTAGACACTAGCAATGTCCACCGGTTAAACTTGGTCCTAATGAACACCCGTAAAGCGACTGCGTCAAATACTTAGGTATGCACCTGGACCAGCGACCTGACATGGAGAAGAAATTGAAACAAAACAAAAAAAGAGCTCGAAATTAGGTACAAAGAAATGTACTGGCTCCTTGGGAGAAATTAAAAACTGTCCATAAATAATAAAGTGCTGATCTGTAAGACCATATTTAAAGCCTATCTGGACTTACGGCACTAAAATGTGGAGCTCCGCGTGTGACTCAAATATTATCATGATTCAAAGAACTCAAAATAACATCAGGTTGTAAAAAATATAAGTCCAGACTGGAGAAACACCCCAAGCAACTGGGCGCCTAACTCACAATACCAGATTGTGTCGATAGGCTCAAAAGACGTAACATCCTACAACTGGCTATTTGTAGAGAGAGTTGTCTTGCTATTAAGAGAGTAAGTTGCTCCGGATGGGGCAAATCTCTTACCTACCAAATCCTCCTTCAACTCATCTGCTGATAGTTTCTGAAAACTGATTACAAGATAAGCAAAGAATAAAAAAAAAATAACAAAAACTGGCCAAGTGCGTGTCAGACTCGCGTGCAAAGGGTTCCGAACGCATTTCATTTTTGTTACATGTAACTTTAACACTATAGACTTCTTCCTGTCATTTGTTTGTGAAGAACTATTATGACCTAAAATTGAATAATACTGATTGTTTTTTTTTTCAAAACTTTAGGCTCAGTAGTTTCAGAGATAAGGTGTTATCTCCGAAATTTATTTTTTTAAATCTAATTTCTTGAATAACTTATAAGCTATTTATTTTAAAATGATGTAAAAATATGATTAAAACCCTCACAGTATGTCATTTCATTTGATATTAGTGCAGGAAAATTAAGAAAATCAAAGTGAATAATTCGTGTAGTTTTGAAAACTGGTACAGTTGTTCTTTGAGGTGTCTAAATGAACATACTAAAAGTCCCCGAGGGTGGGAGGTGAGCCAGCGGTGGGGGAGGGGGGAAGATACCTTTTTTCAGTTTTTTGCTTGTATCTCCAAAACCATTAAAAATATCTACTTACTCACTTCTACATTAATTATCTACATTATTTTTTTAATACATTATGTCTTTATATTTAACTGTAGGATCAATACTTTAGGAGATAGAGAGTATCTAAAATTGATAAAATATTTTTTTCATGAATCATACAAAGACGAATTTCTGACCCAGAAACCTGATTTGAGACCTATCGTAATTTTTTTGTCATCTAAAGTAGAGTAAGAGTATCTATATTCAAAGTCATGACCTTACCCAGAGTCCGACAGAATTGAAAACTATCGTATTTTTTTCATTATTTGAAATAGAGCAAGAATATGTATTTTTTTTTTTAGATTTCGATGGCTAACACATAGATATTATTATATGAGCTTCAGTATTTCCTTACACTAAGTATAGAAAATAATCTCATCAGCATTATAATTTTACCGAAAATATACTTGTGTGTTTTTATATCCAGGATCGTAAGGCAGGCGATGGACGGTAAAACGAAGTCGTTTGATCAGAATGCCGATGGCTGCGTCAGATCGGAAGCCATTAACGTACTGTTTCTGCAGAAAGCCAAAGACGCACTCAGGTAAGTTTTATAAGAATCACTTTGTGTAGAGCAGCATTTTAGTTTATCGTATTCAAGTATTTTGCTTCATTATATATGTAGCCTTTTACCAACTTTGTTGAGGATAGCTTGCAGTTTATATCGGATCTAGCTGTTTGCTTATATTTTTCACTAAGCGACTGTCTATCTGACCTCCAAAATGACTGGATAATACGATACACTTTGGTAAGGAGGGGTGTCAGACAATCAGTATTATTGCTACCCGTACCAACTATCAAAGTTTTACTTGAACGACAGTCAGGATCTATGGTTCCACCTCCTTTTGTGAGGCTAAATGCAATGAATATCACAAAAAAAAAACTACCAGTGGTCTTTATGAACTGGTTCCATTTTTTGTGTAATCTACAGGATCTACGCAGATTTAATATATGCGAAGACGGAGTATACTGGTATGCTAACTGGAGAAACGGGCCCTAAATACGGATACTACAGGAATCCTGAGAAGACTGCTGGCTTTTTGAACAGATTCTATGAGGAAGCTAGGGTCCCTCCGCATGCTGTGGAATATGTCGAAGCTTTTGGTTCAGGTATTAATTTCTCAATTGAACAGCAACTACATAGCTCTACCTTTCTTCAGTTATCTTTAAATCTATTGAGAGCCTCCGGATCGAACAACCAATAACTCTGTGCTTGAACTGGGCATCAAAATCAGGACCATGTGCTCTGCAGTAGCGCTTGAGACCATTAGACCGAGTGTCAGTCTATCTGGCGGGCCCCAACGAGATTAATCAACAGGTGATAGCTTTTCATAAAGACATTATTTTGTACCTAAAGAAAATAAATAAGATGTATTTTGTACCTCGACAGTTTTTGATAGAATGACGTTTTTATGAAGCGTGAGCACCAGATTCCATACATTGTGCCCATCCTCCTTTAAATAGGTCCGTTGGTTGAATATGTATTTATTTAATTAACGAATACCTTGTGAAGTATAGCTCACAGAAAGTCGAAATTTTGTATTTGTAAGGTACATAATAACATCAAGCTTCTAACACTATTGTTTGATGTAAAAGAGTAATATTTAAAAAGGGGCCCGCTGGCTGGTCGCTTGATTAAATAACGAATATCTTCTGAAGTATAGCTCACATAAAGTCGAAATTTTATATTCGTAAGGTGCATAATAGTATCAAGCTCCTAACGCTATTGTTTGATGCAAAAGAGTAATATTTAAAAAAGGGCCCGCTGGCTAGACGTTTGACTAAATAACGAATAACTTCTGAAGTTATAGCTCACAGAAAGTCGAAATTTTGTAATTGTAAGGTACATAAGAGTTTCAAGCTCCTAACACTTTTGTTTGATATAAAAGAGTAATATTTAAAAAAGGGCCCGCTGGCTAGACGCTTCATAAAAACGTAATTCTATCAAAAACTGTCGAGGTACAAAATATATCTTATTTATTTTCTTTGGGTACAAAATAATGTCTTTATGAAAAGCTATCACCTGTTGATAAATCTCATTGGGGCCTGCCAAATAGACTGACACTTAGACCGACGTGGAAGTTCCTAACACAAAAACTTAATGACACTTTGCCAAACGAATGATCCCAGAGTTACATGGTCAGCGCTTGCGCAATAGACTTGAAGAGGCCAATCTTTTGACAAAAAAATATTATATCACATAATTTCTTAAATCTGCAAGGTACGCCTGATGCTGACAAAGCGGAACTGGATACCATTGAAAGGGTGTTCTGTAAAGGCAAGGATGACACGCTTCTAGTTGGCAGCGTCATGTCCAACATTGGATACGGCGAGGCTGCTTCGGGAATTACTTCTATTACGAAGGTATCATATTAGCTGGGTACCTATGTGCTATTTTTTTGTAAAACAATTGAAGTTTTGTCTAGAAACTCCTATATTCGAAAAACGAACTCATTAATTTTGAACTAAGGTCACTCGTCCTGACACTTCGAATTACGACACGATGTTCAATATCGAGTTTATTATTCAGATTTTTCTCTTCATTAGGTGTTACTCGGCTACCATCGCGGCGAGATAGCCGCCAACCTGCACTGCAGCTCCCCGCGGCAGGACGTGGCAGCGCTGCGCGAGGGGCGCATGCGCGTCGTCACGGAGCACCAGCCGTTCCGCCGCTCTTACGTCGCCGTCAACGGCATGTCTATCACCGGTGTCAACTCTCATGTGCTGTTGCATGGCCACTATAAACCCAAGGTATATAAATTCGTGTAACTTTTTTTGATCATGACTCTGAACCAATGACTGTTGGATAAAGCCTACTTTTCGCTTCTGCCAGTCTCCATCACCTAAAATCCACCCAGTCTGTCGTTTCTTGCCAAGTTTGACCAAGGCCGAGTCAAAGAAACATGAGATGTCCTTTTATTTTTCTTTGAATCGGCCATGGTCAAAAACTTACTCCATCGGCCATCACTTTTTTAATAATTTCCTATTGCATATTTTATTTGCTTTCCGTGAAATATTTTCTATTTGTTCCAGGATCTGTCACGCTACAACAGTAGTATTGCACATCTCGTGACTATATCTGCGAGGCAGGACACTGCGGTGGCGAGCATATTCGAAAACTTGAAGTCAAGGGCGATAGATCCCGAGGAGTTGGCTTTATTGCACAACATTCACCAGACGAACATCCCAGGACATTTGGGAAGAGGATTTATCATTTTAAGTAAGTGTGAGAAAAATTCGCGTTTGCAACTTCACTATCATCTTTAATGCAGCCCATAGGCGTTCACTGAACAAAGGTATCTCCAATCATCTGACATTTAATTCGATCCTCGGCTACTCTCGTGCTTCCGCTATCAGTCAATCATCGATCCAGTCGTTCATACCTCCACCTACTATGAAGGTGTTGACTCTCGTTCTAGTTCCAGCTGCCATTAGTTCTATGGCTCTTTTCGACTCATACGTTCTTTGAAATATTTATTTGTTTTGGTTCATTATTTTAGAGTCGGATGAAGAACGGAAGACAGTGAGTCTATGTCAGAAAGCTGAGTACTTTGACGGCACTCGTCGACCGCTGTGGTTTGTGTATAGCGGAATGGGCTCGCAGTGGGCTGGTATGGGCGCGCAGCTCATGCGTGTACCCATCTTCGCCGCTGCTATCGAACGGTAAATGAGTTTTCAAACTTTTCTTTTTATTTGTCGTGACCTGGTACTTCGCAGAGGCTACGTTTTTCAAGATAGGGAAGTTAATAATTAAATTATTTTTATTAATATTATCACCATTGTAATTGCTTTTTAGGTGCCGAAAAACATTGGAACTGAAAGGAATCGACATCGTTCAAATAATTTCATCGCCCGATAAAACTACATTCGACAACATTCTTCACTCGTTCGTGGGAATCGCTGCCATTCAAATTGGACTTACTGATGTCCTGAAGGAACTTGGATTGGTACCGGATGGCATCATCGGTAACATTTACAATATGTCTAATATCTTATCATCATTAACGTCTTTCCCGCCATTGTTAAAAGCTAGAGTTAATTATTATTCATTATATAGTTAATTATTATTATTATTCATCATAGATTGGGAGAAGAAGAGACTGTGCTATGGCAATTTTAGTGGCGATGGGATGAAAATTACGAAATCATCTCAGGGAGCCCGCTGAAGCGAACAGTTAACGGCTGGCACTTGTTTAGTCCAAGAAAGAGCGCTGTCGATATAAACCCCCAAGTTATTTACAGTGAGAGTTATAGGAATTGTAGTGCTATTGAAATAAACCTGGGGAAGTGTCGACCAATCAGATATCAAAAGCAATACAAGTAGAGCAAGTGCCGTTAACTTCCCCATTTCTATGCCTGACCTGATATCATCCGTAATATGCACGAGTGCTGAGGTAGTGGCTGTGTCCCGGTCGAAAACCAGATTGGAAAGGATTCAGCAGATTGTGCTTGGAAAGGAATGTTCTAAGTTGCTGATAGACAAGTTTTAATACCCGACTAGTACATACTTAATATCGTATATTCTTTTCTATTCTCACTCTAATCATTCTCTTCCACAGGTCACAGTGTAGGGGAGTTGGGATGCGCATACGCGGACGGTTGTTTGACTACCGAAGAGATGATCTTATCAGCGTACAGCCGCGGTTTGGTGTCGCTGCAGACTCCCTTTATTCGAGGATCTATGGCTGCCATCGGTCTGGGATATGAACAGGTAAGGATGTTTACGTCTAGTTTCATAAGAATGTGGGAACTCATTTTGCAAAGCCTACTTTTAATCTTTCTTTCTTTTAATCTTTGATGTGAGTACTACGAGTATTTTTTCGTAGGCACCTGCGTGTTTGTGTGTGTTCCTTGTCTGAAACTGGGCATTCTTAATAATATTATTACAGATTGTAAAAATGTGTCCTCCTGAAATCGAAGTGGCTTGTCACAATGGACCTGAGTCTAGCACCATTTCGGGACCCGCTGATATAATGAAAGAGTTCGTAGCAGAGTTGACTGCTAAGGGTATTTTCGCAAAGGAAGTACCATGCTCCAATATCGCCTATCACTCGCGGTATATTGCTGATGCAGGTAAGCAAATATAAATTTTATTCTTAAATGGACAAGATTTGGGATCATGTCTCCAATTTATTTAATTGTAATCTTTAAAAAACAGGCCCCGGCTTGCTGAAATATTTGAGCAAAGTAATAAAGGCCCCAAGAGCTCGAAGTGAACGCTGGGTTTCTACTTCAATACCTTTCGACAGATGGGAGGAACCCCTTGCCAAGTATTCGTCGGCTGAGTACCACACCAACAATCTTTTGGTAAGAACCCACACTACAATTTTTTTATCATTGATAGGCATGCGTTTGATCATTATCTCACCTGACTGTAAGCTTCGACCACATCATCATGTGATCGAAGATGGAACACGCTTGCTTAGAAGTTCAAACTCAAACTCAAAGCATTTATTTCAATTAAACCATTTACAGACACTTTTCAATTGTCAAGGTCGGTTGGTCAAAAAAGATGAAGCTGTTTGCAAGTTCCAAAGCGTAGATCTCTATGGAGAATAACGTGAAAGAAACTCCACGGACACTCTTTTAAAAATAATAAATTGTTACAAAGTTTTGTTTACATCAAGTAGAATTTATACATACATGTGAAAACAATGTAAAAGAGGATCAGGATAAAAGCGTCCAGAAAAATAGCAACAATTCAAAGAAAGGAATAATTAAAATAAACCATGGCAGCTGAGAAATGACCAGTTCCAACTGACGGCGCCCGTTCACGAACATGACGCATGCGCTAGCACCATTTGGCTCAACCATTTTGAAGGGAGCTAAATGATCCAACGCACACGCCACCATCAGCTAGAGTTTTGAGTGAGCATGACCCTGCCAATCGCCAGGGTGGGTACATTCAAGTCAAATACAAAAACCAAAACTGAATGCTATTATTTAAGTTTAAGGTACACAGTGCTCACACATGTGCCGTTAATAGATGAAATTGTACAATGCTGAATAAACTCAGTCTATACAATGCAAATATTGCTTTCTTACAATCTTCAGCCAGTCCAACAATTTTTCCAAATGCTAACAGATTAGTTTGTTCACCCTAGTGGCTGTGGAGCAGGACCAGTATTCAGCCAAGCATTTTTATCTTCAATATAATCCCCAACTTATAATATGCTTGCCTGTATAGTGTGCGTTTAATAAAAGATTTAAATTTTGTGTCATTTAGTAGGTTGAACTAATTGGTCCCTATTATGTATCCGTCCCATAGTCCCATAATTATGTCTGTCACCGCTTTTACTAAAAAGACGTAAATTCTTTCTGCTAACATGATGTTTTCGTAAATTTATTGACAAGGTACAGTCATGATGTTAGTATTCTTAAACAGTTCCCTTAGAGAATCGCGCCGGCGCGGCGGAGATTTTATATCGCTTTGATGGCTGTTTTCTGCAGAATAAAAATAGACTCGATGTCTGCAGCCCGTCTCCATATTAAAATACCGTAAGACATGATACTGGCAACGAAGTAACCTATTCACTCACTCACACAGAATTTGTGACCTGCTGATATATATGCAATGGTCAAGAAAATATTGCGCTTCTCACAAACATTTTGTTACCTTATGTTTATTACATCGTTAGTCTCCTGTTTTACAGAACCCAGTGCTATTCGAGGAAACTCTGAAACATATACCGTCCAACGCGGTGCTAGTTGAAATAGCTCCTCACGGTCTACTGCAAGCTATTCTGAAGCGTTCTCTTCCTGCTGCCTGCAGGAACATAGCACTGACTAGGCGTGGTCACGCTGACAATACCTTCCTACTGCTTGAAGCAATTGGGAAGTAAGTGTTTTTTTTTTTTAAGTTTTCTGGTGGCTTATGAATAATAGGGAACATGCAATATTTCCATTTTTGCTTTAATTTTAAAGAACTCTATCTAGAATAGACCACCACATAAATAAGAAATGAAAACGCTTTAATTTATTGCCAAATTTGCGTTTTTATATCGACAGTTTAAATTTTTGCGCGAAAACGGACGATGACGTCACTCCTGTCTGCCACTGGTCAAGAACTGTCCTAACGTAAACACATAAGGTTGCCTTTTCGTTGTCATAACAGCAGTGACGTCACTAAACGCTGATTGTTGTTTTAAAATACGTTCCGTTTCACATTACTTTAACTCATTATTTTAGTTAAAAATCGAAATTAACTAAAATAAAAACGTTGCAATGGCCTTTATTTTATACTTTTTTATCATTTTATTAACAACATTCTCATAATTTCTGTATTTGCATCTTCCCTATTATTTTACGGTCGTAAATTCCAAATGAGTCCAAGGAACTCATTTGGATGACGGTCTGCAGATCAAGGTAAAGATAGAACGATTTTGACTTTTATCATGCTAGAAAAAAACAAAATTATTTAGAAAAAAGGAAGAACTTCCTTTCTCCGGAAGCGGTACAATAGGTTAGTTATATTAAAAGTTATTCTATTTCTTATTTTTTGCTACTATTTATAATTCGCGTCCATTCAGCATTCTTCCCGACTCGTTTCTATCTCGTTCGGAACTACCTCTTCGATTCTGATGTGCTCATGACCAAGAACAGTTTACTAATAAGGATTTGAACGAAAACCGTAACATGAATTCATTATTAACATCATTTCAGCTGAATAACATCCACATTTGAACTAGGGCCTGTGTGTAATGACTCGGGAGTCAATAAACACACTTAATACACTCCGATAAATAGACGGTATGCGAGACACTGAACACGTGTGCCCCCGGTTACGGTTTGTCTGACCAAGACCATGCTATGTACCCTATATAATATTGTAGTTTAATTCTTTTTCGTGACCAAGCATTATGAAGTGTTCGGTAATACAAACAACATCTATGTCTTTTTTCTTCCTGGACATTTCTTGAAGGTGGACAGTAAGTAGGTCAGCTTTATTTAACAGACCAGCAATATTTTGATGCAAGATATTTATTTTGTTATAGACGAAAAAAATCAGAGTTGCTTGTCGTTGAATTTGCTCCATCAATATTGGTAGGCGCTGTCTCTGAACTTCCAACATTTATATCGGTCGAATAACAAGAAAGTTCATTCAAAAGTGTTTTTAAGTTTTGGAAAATATTCAGCATTCCTTTGTTATTAATACGGTCAGTGTACCAGGAGAACATGTCATATGATAACTTTAAATTGGAGTCGAACAGCCAAGCATAGTTATGGGTTTGGTTATCCATGTATAACAAATTGTTAAAAGTTTCAATTCTCCAGTTGTACATCGTCGAGTATTCATTGTATCTATAAGTGGGCAGGCATAAAACAACATTTGTGTTATCTATTTTTGACAATACCTCCCTTATATGAATGACCAAATTACAGTAGTTGCTGGTTTTACGAAAATCTTCCTCTCCTATAAATATTATACAGCAGTCTTTTTGCGTGTAATTTGACAGTTTAGAGTGTAAATTGTCAATAAGTTTCTCGATGCCGCAATTCGGTGTAAGGTAGTGGCACAATTGATCGTTATCGAATGTATCTTCTGCTTTTGGTAATATTCCCATAGTTTTGTTGCTGCTCATGATGCATAGTTTGTTTTTTTCAGGGAGAGATATACAGGGTGGTACTGTTATGTCATTATTCTGCGTTTTCGGAGAAGAAAAAGAGTCATGCCATGGTTTTTGACACCTATCCTGGATGCTGGTTTTGTATGGTGTTTTATTTTTGTTTTTCTTATAGTTTTTACTTGGGGTTTCGCTAGTTACTATTTTGAAAGCTTTTTTGCTATTTCATGTTTTGATGTCATGTTCGTAATGGACTTTTTTTAACTCCGTGTTCTCAAGAGATAAAGTGTTAATTTCCTGGTGAACTGAAGCCAATTCTGGTTTAAGTTTTGCTATCTCATTTTTAAGATCAGACACTTGTTTATCAGTTTCATCGTCGGACAGGTTTGGTAAGCTGTTACTAGTGCCATCTAGCGTCAAATTGTTGCAACTGCTATTATTTTCATTGATTGACGATGATCGGATACGAGGTTCGGTTTGAGAATTTGTCTTCCGATGTCGAAATGTAATATTCTCCAAGAAATCCATCATTATTAGAAATTGATTGTAAACATTCAGAAAAAGTACAATGTAGAACTGGGATTTGAACTCACGGTCGTGAAGTATATTTCGGTTCTTCAAAAAACCAGCGTCCTAAACCACTCCGCCAAACGTTCTATTACTTTTAGTGCGAAGTAAGTTAATACGTTCCAATAATTAACAAGTTGAATTTTGACACGACGGTTATTTTTCTTTGTTTCAAAATTTGCACTGTCATAATGTTTTTATGATTTTGTCATACAAACTTGAAATACTTTTCGTTATTCTTCATTATTTCACTGAGAGCACCAGTTTATTTAGTAAGCACAACCCGTTTACACAGTTTTACAGGCTATTGTCATTGTTTACGAGACGATTATCACGAAATTGTTTTTCTACACTAATATTATAAAGAGGAAAGATTTGTTTGTTTGTAATGAATAGGCTCCGAAACTACTGGACCAATTTGAAAAATTCTTTCAGCAATGGATAGCTACATTATCAGGGAGAAACATAGGCTATATTTTATCCCCGTACTCCCAAGGGGAACGGGAACTACGCGGGTGAAACCGCCTGACGTCCACTAGTCATTTATAACTTTAATGTTTTTGTGCGGAATCGTTTGAAAACACTGTCACTTGATTATTGGTACATATTTTCACTGTGTTACTTATTTATTTAACTTCAATCCGATTTATTCATTTATAAATATTTTGTAATCACGGAGCTGATGTTATTACTGGCACTAGCGCCACCTTTCCTCAGTTGTCACGGTTGTCACGGTAAGTAGCCAGAGCAAAGATAGACTGAGGAGCGCACTGGAGGATGCGCCTCGCGAGTATAGATCAATTCCGACCGAACTAAGGCCCCGATTACCACGGTTGTCCACCACAAAAAAAAAATAGAGCGCTGGTGTGTGCCTTGGACTCGCTGCTACAGAACATCTTTGGAAGCAGCGAGAGCCTCGTTGATACGTACTCAATCTTGTATTGCGGGGCTGTTGCGGCATGTCGTTTAGCAAACGTCAAGTTTAATAGTTGTGACGAAGCTATTCGACCAAACCCTGCTGCACCAGCCTGGCAGTGCAGGATCGAGCGGCGTATCGATGAGGCTAGGGCACTCATCGGCAAAATATACTGCTTCAGGGAGGGCAACACATGGCCACGCGTGATGCGCTTTGTGATATACGCGTTTTCGGGGACTGATATCAGCCCTCGAGATTACACGTCCCGTGTCTCGGAGCGCATCGATTTCCTGAAGCAGAAAATTTGTGCATGGGCAAACCGTATTCGGTAGCATAAGCAGCGGGTTAACTGATACTCACAGAATCGCATGTTCCAGAACGATAAGAGGTATAGAGCCGCCCGGATGATATCGCAACGAGTACATTCTGGCAAAGCATCTGGTTGGTGTCCGCCTGTCATACCGAGGATGGCTGGATGCGTGATGTCGAGCGCGTGTATGAAGCTATACCAGAAATGGAAAAAAAATAACATCACCCCATTAGGTGTAGCCAAAGCAGTCCGTCCGTTACCGAACTGGAAATCTCCGGCACCGGACGGACTGCATAACTTCTGGCTCAAATGGTTTAGCAGCTCACACGTGCTCCTGGCATCTCAATTCCAGTCATCCTTAGAGTCTGTTTCGCTACCACAGTTTCTAACAACTGGCGTTACCCACCTGCTCCATAAGACCGGTAGTCCCGCAAAACCCTAGAACTAAAACCAATTACTTGTTTGTCGACGGTTTATAAACTTCCTACATCCATCCTGAGAGTGAAGCTCAGTGAGCACATTGAGAGTAACTCAATTATGTCTGCCTCTCAGAATGGATGTAGGAAGGGGTCCCGCGGCATTAAGGAGCTTCTCCTCATAGACATGGCCATAAGCCAACAGGTTCGTCGATCCCGCAAGGGTCTATCGACACGTTGGATAGACTACAAGAAGGCCTGTGACTCTGTGCCACATACATAGCTCATGACAGTGTTGGAGTTGTACAAAATAGATGCAACTCTACGCACCTTCCTTAAGTCATGTATGAGGCAATGGAAAACAGTCTTTCACTATTCAAAATGTCGACAAATTCAAGGAAATGATGAGCCTGTGTGGATTAAATGGGGAATATTTCAGGGCGACTGTTTGAGTCCGCTTTGGTTTTGTTTAGGTCTAGGCTATCGGTTGAGAAGAGGTGGTCAGGCTATATCTCACCTTCTTTATGTGGATGATGTGAATCTCTTTGCCTCCAACAATTCGCGACTGATGGAGTTACTGAAGATAATTGAAACCTTCAGTAGTGCCATCAGGATGGAATGTGGTGTGGACAAATGTGCAGACATGCATTTAAAGAAAGGGAATTCAACTTTCGGATTCCATACAGGTTAGATCCCTCAGCTCAACCGGAACCTAGAAGTGTTTGGGTATGTCGAAAGCGTTGGGCATTAATGTTGCTGACCTGAGGCATTTGTTGAAGGAGCGCTTCTTTGGCCGCCTGAAAAAGGTTTTGAAAGCCTTTTGTCGGGCGGAAATAAGATGCGCGCCTTCAAAGGTTGGGTCATGCCGGTATTAATGTACTCTTTCGGCGTACTCAAATGAACTCAAACCTAACTCGATGCCCTGGATAGGAGGGTCGGTAGTGATGCTTCCGGTTTGCGGTCAATATTGTATGGACACTATTGACCGCAAACCGGATGCATCACCCACGATCGTCAGTGATGAGACTATATATCCCGTGGAAGTGTGGAGGTCGAGGCTTTTTAAACGCCAAGACTCTTCACAACCGCGAGATGTGCAGTCTCAGAGAATATTTTCTCAAAGCTGATGTGGGTATTCACCACTGTGGGTGGTCACAGTGGACAAGGGACTCACCCTGTTGTCCATGGCTAAAGAGAACTGGCGCAAACCTATGGTACTTACCACAGATGACCGCAAGGACGTATGGAAGGGCAAAACGGGCGCTTCTATCGAGCTCTTCATGGATCTGATGTAGATTTCTCAGCGTCCGTGGCCTGACTACGTTTCAGTGATCTCTTCGGGTAAACTGAAGGTTTTGTCTGTGCGATTATGGACGAAGTTATCTTGACGAATAACTACCAGGGGCATATTATGAAGGACGGAACGGTGGACATGTGTCGGACATGCCACCGTCCGGGTGAGTCCATCAGACATATTATCTCTGGTTGTTCTCGTCTGGCTAACGGCGAGTACTTGCACAGGCACAACCAAGTGGCCAGGATTATTTTTCAGCAACTTGCTTTGAAATATAGACTTGTGGATTCTGAGGTACCGTATTATAAGTATGTGCCCGACCCAGTTCTCGAAAATGACCATGTCACGTTGTACTGGGATCGGTCTATCATCACTGATAGGACTATTGATAAGGTGCGAACCTTCAATGGTTGGGTCATTTCAGTGTTAATGTTCTCTTTCGGCATACTTAAATGCACTCAAACCACCTCGAAGCCCTGGATAGGAGAGTTCGTACACTGCTGACCGCAAACTGGACGCGTCACCCACGATCGTCGGTGATGAGACTGTACATTAGGGTGTCCCTTATTTTTCAAAGTTTACATTTTACAACGCACAGGCTATTGTTATATTAATTTGGACTTTACGCTTTTTTCGTATTCGGAACAATGCAAGCCGTGCCGACTTGTGCATAAATATGTACACACAAGTTGTGTCACAGGAGCAGCGCGTGCTCACTGTTATTGTCACTGGATCTCGGCTTTTATGTTTGTTTATTTATTGTACCTAGTTTGGTGGTAACAGTGCCTTTCGTAATCTTTTAAGGTCTTTAAAAACACATATCTTAATTCGTATTTATCGATAGACCTGGATAAAGATTTTCTAACTTCTTAACACAATTAAGAATAGGTCCGGTAGGTATTCTAGCCTTTTCTCAGAACATAATACACTCTCGAATTACAAGGTTTGCGCTTTCACTAACAGTCGACTTAACTTCACGTAAATTGAAAATAGAACTGCGAGAACTTGACCACACGGCAATTTTGATTTGATTTCCAAAGCGGGTTTAAACAAAACCCGCTTTGGAAATCAAATCAAAATTGCAGTTCAGCCAACATTTGTGCTACTTATCAGAGGAAATAGCTATACTTTCAATTTTGGATGACGAAGTTGATAAGCAGATTATAAGGAACATTGTAGAAAACTTCAAGAAGAAAGCTTTGGTGATTCCGGAAAGAGATATGTTCCACCGAAAGAAAAGATATCTGGCTCCCTATACGGTAGGTATTGTTGTTGTCGTTGCTTATTTGTTTTATTTATACTACAAGGTTTTTTTATATTGTTTTACGGAAATCGTTGAGTACTATTGTTATAGTCATAAGAAAAGATTTATTTTCACGACTGAAACTTGTCAGTAGTTTCCTTCAAGAAAATGTATCTGCGTGGAAAGAAAACGCCGTATTTGTAGAGATAAACAAGAAGTTTCAAAGTTTTTAATTACATAGCTGATAGAGCTGTTAAACCAATGGCAGACTTTCATGTTTTTTCTGTCGCCAATGAAGAACATAAGTAGTTTTTATTACGTTGTGTTCAACAACATAAAAAAATGTATCCAGACTGTTAAAAATACTCTATAGAGAGAAAATATCTAAATGAATAAATTATAAAATGTGTCATTTTTCATAAATACAAGAATGGCGTTATATCAAATTGTGTTTTCATCAGTAATAAACAAACATAATGGATTTTAGTGATGATGAAGAAGTAAGTTAGAAGTGGTCGAGCGGTTTCTCACAAAACCGTGCTGTTCCTCACCAAGAATTGACTTGAAAGCCGCGTAGACATCGGTATAAACTATAAGTACGTTCAAGAATTTTAGTAAAAAAAGGCAAATTTTTTATATGGGGCGTTAGCTTTCAATATTAGCCTAATCGCCCTTTTTAAAGACGGGAGTGACCAAAGCAAACTTCCAAATCTTCGGAACTTTTACCCTCGGAAAGAGAGCGCTTGAATCTCTACATATAAAAATGAATTGCTGTTCGTTAGTCTCGCTAAAACTCGAGAACGGCTGGACCGATTTTAATAATTCTTTTTTTGTTGGATTCGCCAAAATACAGGGAAGGTTTAAAAGCAAAAAAAAAATAGGTAGGTAGTTAGGTAGGTAGGGTAGGAGTAGGGTAGGAGTAGGGTAGGAGTAGGGTAGGAGTAGGGTAGGAGTAGGGTAGGAGTAGGGTAGGAGTAGGGTAGGAGTAGGGTAGGAGTAGGGTAGGAGTAGGGTAGGAGTAGGGTAGGAGTAGGGTAGGAGTAGGGTAGGAGTAGGGTAGGAGTAGGGTAGGAGTAGGGTAGGAGTAGGGTAGGAGTAGGGTAGGAGTAGGGTAGGAGTAGGGTAGGAGTAGGGTAGGAGTAGGGTAGGAGTAGGGTAGGAGTAGGGTAGGAGTAGGGTAGGAGTAGGGTAGGAGTAGGGTAGGAGTAGGGTAGGAGTAGGGTAGGAGTAGGATAGGAGTAGGGTAGGAGTAGGGTAGGAGTAGGGTAGGAGTAGGGTAGGAGTAGGGTAGGAGTAGGGTAGGAGTAGGGTAGGAGTAGGGTAGGAGTAGGGTAGGAGTAGGGTAGGAGTAGGGTAGGAGTAGGGTAGGAGTAGGGTAGGAGTAGGGTAGGAGTAGGGTAGGAGTAGGGTAGGAGTAGGGTAGGAGTAGGGTAGGAGTAGGGTAGGAGTAGGGTAGGAGTAGGGTAGGAGTAGGGTAGGAGTAGGGTAGGAGTAGGGTAGGAGTAGGGTAGGAGTAGGGTAGGAGTAGGGTAGGAGTAGGGTAGGAGTAGGGTAGGAGTAGGGTAGGAGTAGGGTAGGAGTAGGGTAGGAGTAGGGTAGGAGTAGGGTAGGAGTAGGGTAGGAGTAGGGTAGGAGTAGGGTAGGAGTAGGGTAGGAGTAGGGTAGGAGTAGGGTAGGAGTAGGGTAGGAGTAGGGTAGGAGTAGGGTAGGAGTAGGGTAGGAGTAGGGTAGGAGTAGGGTAGGAGTAGGGTAGGAGTAGGGTAGGAGTAGGGTAGGAGTAGGGTAGGAGTAGGGTAGGAGTAGGGTAGGAGTAGGGTAGGAGTAGGGTAGGAGTAGGGTAGGAGTAGGGTAGGAGTAGGGTAGGAGTAGGGTTGGTTCAACAAAACTATTAGCACAAGCGAGTATGAACACAGGGAGTCCACCAGATTTACTGAGGTCTAAAGATTTCAGCAGCTTCAATATACGTGAGTGGTTTATGTTAACTGTGCTGACAGACATTTCAGTATTACTACTTTGTTCATTAGAAGAACGTTTATCACCAGCCGTTGTTTCAGGTTCCGAAAAGGTGGACTGAAAATAGGTAGCAAAGAGGTTGCTAATATCCTGTCCTGTATTCACAGAGGTGTCACGGTAGAACATCTCATTACGAAACGAGCCAGCCCTCTGCTTACTTTTTACAAACTTCCAGAAAGACTTAGGATAATTTTACAAAAGAAGCCTCAATGTTTGTCATATAATTGTCATAACCAGTTTTTATCCAGCTCAAAAACTGGTACGCAGTAATGAAAACGAATGATAATCAGACAAGTTACTGTATCGTTTATATTTTTTGTGATACTTATGTTTTTCTTTAATTATTTTAATAAGTGCTTAAGTATACCAAGGAGGATAAGAGGACTGTTTTACCGATTTTGAAGGTATGTGTCTATCCATGGGCTCATATAGTTTACTATATACATTTGTGACGGCATCTTCCAAGCTCGTTGACTGTAATAACTGAGGCCAGTTAATTAGATCAAGTTCGCATTAAATAGCATCATAATTGCTCTTCAATAAAATATAACGTTGCTTAGGTTTATCGACAAGTTTTTGAATTTCAAGAAATTTTGTCTGAATTATTAAAGGCTTGTGTTGAAAATCAATAGGCAGAGGAAGTGAGTCAGTACATCCCGAGACAGTCACAGTGTCGTTACAGAATAAAAGATCGAGCAATCTACAGTTAATGTTCCGCTCACCATTACTGTGACATGTTGAACGTTTGTATTGTATCGAAGAAATTAATCACATCCTGAGACTCGACGTTGTTACTGAAATTAAAATCACCCACCAGCAAAAACTTGTCATTTTGATGAGTCAGAATTAAGTTGTTGAGATTATTTGTAAAATTACGCAATTGAATACTATGAGAGTTACCTAGATTCTCCTTACACAGGTAAAGTGCACATATATGCAAATTGTAACTTACCTGTGGTTTTAAGGATTAAAGATAGCCAAATATCCTCCGCAGAACTATGCCAATCCAACCTCTCAACTATTGAAAGATCATATTTCACCGCTATCAGTAAACCACCACCACGCAACTGACCAGTTCGTGAGTAGTCACGATCGCGTCTCCAAACGAGGTAACGTCCATCAAATAATTCACTGTTGTTAAAACTATCATCTAACCACGTCTTCGTAAATATAATGATTTCGTAGGAACTGAGAGACACTCCGCAAAACACAATATTCGTTTTCGTACGCAGACCACTCCGTATTAGAGAGCATTCTCAATCAATCAATCAATCAATCAATAGTCTTTATTTGTAAACATAGGTTACAATAGTGTGTAAGATGTTACAATAGATATTTTATAGTTTCTCTATGTTTTGCCATTTGGCGTACAAATATATTAACATTTTTATGGGAGGCCAATTATGTACCTCTAAATATTACAATACAGTAGGTAAATGTCAATTTGAAAAAAAAAAGTAATTAAAATGTAATTTAATAAAATGCAATAGGTAATGTCAATGTATAACGAAATTTAGTAATGTCAATAAAAAATAATTAATGTCAATAAGTTACTTAAACGAAAAATGTTTGGAACTTCACCTTGTCCTCAGAATTGCTATTGAGTCATCATGCATAAATAGTCATGTCACAAGTATACAAACATCATTAAGTCAAAGAACTGTCATCAAAATACTCACTGAGACTATAGTAACATTTCTGTATTAATATAGCACATAATTTTCGCTTGAAATTTACTAAATTTAAACTTTTTATTGAGCAAGGTAGCTTATTAAATATTCTTTGGGCCATACAAAAAAAACTTTTCCTCATTAAAGCCGTGCCAGCATGTGGTACTTTGAGCTCTAAACTATCTTTGTCACGTAGTTTCCTATATTGGCTTTTAAAAGCAATTTCAAACAGGTTAATGTTTGTTTTAACAAAAATATTTACTTCATAAATAAACAGAGAAGGCAAGGTAAGGATTTTCAGGCTTTTAAATAGAGGTTGACAGCTGTCAGTACTTTGTAATCCACACATAGCTCTGATGCATCTTTTTTGGGCTTTGAAAACATACTCTTTATTCACTGAGTTGCCCCAATACATTATACCATATCTTAGAGTGGATGCAACATAGCCATGATATGCCATTAAGAGAGATTCTAGGCTTACAATTTTAGCCAGTTTATAAAGGGCATATGCAAATGTATTAACTTTTTTACAAATATCGTCCGTTTGCGGTTTCCAGGACAAGTTACTATCTATAATAACACCCAGGAATCCAGTAATAGTTGCCGACTCTATTTTAGTCCCCAAATAATTAATGTCAACGTTTATATTAGTAATCCTTTGATAAAAGTGCATTATTTTAGTCTTTTCTAGATTTATGACCAGATTATTATCATTTAGCCAAGTAATTATTTTATTTAATGTCAAGTTTATCTCTGCTTCGTATGTATTAGGATCGTCACATTTTACTACTACCGTACTGTCGTCAGCAAATAGTACCATAGGATGCTTTATTTCTTTAGGCAGATCATTTATATAAGTTAAGAATAGTAGAGGTCCTAACACACTGCCTTGTGGGACTCCGTGTTGAATTGTCCTACTACTAGATCTGTATCTCCTTTCGCTTCCAGTGCGTGGGCATATTCGTGTTATTTCTACAATCTGCTGTCTGTTGTGTAAGTAAGATTCAATAAGATTCAAAATGTTACCTCGTATACCATATTGCTCTAATTTATTTAATAGTATCTTATAATCTACATAGTCAAAAGCCTTTGTAAGGTCCATATATATAGCACATACTGCATTTCTTTTATCCACATTCGATAAGATAGGGCGTATCAGATCATAGATAGCCATATTAATTGTCCTGTTCTTACGAAAACCTTTCTGTTCATAAACTAGAATATTTGATTTCTCTAAGTAAATATAGAGTGCTTTATAAATTACTTTTTCAAATATTTTGGCAAATATAGGTATCAACGCAACAGGTCTATAATTTTTCATAAGGCATTTGTCTTGTTTTTTGTATAGTGGAGTAACTATGGAAGTTTTGAGTTTCTCCGGGAAAATACCATTCTCAATACTCAAATTGATTATGTAACTAAGATGTGGAGCTATGTATTGAGAGACTGCTTTTATGGCTTTTGTGCATATTCCATCACTACCTACACTGTTTGTATCCCTAAGAGACCTAATATGATACATGATGTCATGCGGCAGAGTTGTTTCCATAAATAAAGAGTTCAAAGTGTTTGAATTAGTGGGGATATTTTGTATTTTGCTAATATTTGAATTCGATACTTGATTAATATAATATTCGTTGAAGGAGTTTGCTATTTCAATAGGATTCGTAATTATCTTTGCATCAGTTTTTATTTCAGTTATAGGTTCTCTAGGAAAGTTAGCTTTATTCTTGTTAATGACGGTCCAAGTTGCTTTTGATTTATTTTGCGCTGTTTTGATAAAATAGTTATTTTGAGATTTTTGTGTTAAAGATATAATTTTTTTGAGTCTTTGTGAATATGCTTTGAACACATTTTTGTTCTTGAGAGTAGGGTTAGTTCTGTATTGCCACAGAAGCGCACGTTTTTTTTTACTACATTTTTTTATTCCCTTAGAGATCCACTTAGATTTTTTAGTTACTGACTTTGTAATAGTTTCGTAAGGGAAACAGAGATCGTAAAAGCATTGAAATAGATAAAAAAAACAGTCACAAGCCTCATTAGGGTCCGAAGTATTGTAAATGTCTGAAAATGAGATACTTTTTATACAGTTTTTAAATTTATCCAGATATTCCTGAGAATAATTTCTTCGTCTAATGCGCCATGATTTAATAGCACACGTTTTTTTAACTGGGCATCTTAAAACCTGTGTGGTGTGGTCTGACAGTCCAAATTCAATAATTTCCCCCTTGCAACCTCTGAAGACAAAGTCTCTCCTAAAACAAAGTGAAAAGATCGATCTTGTAATCCAACGAATAAGCTCCATGCTGGGTCTTATAACAACACTCGTCTTTACACTAACAAAATGACTTCACTACACATCGGAACGTGGAACATTAACGGTCTCGCACCAAAAACACTAGAATTGGAAACTTACCTTAACTCTAACAAACTCGATGCATGTCTTATACATGAAGCCCATACGACTTCTAGAAGCCTAATATGTATCCCAGGATACAGTGTATATGTAAAATCAGATCCTGATGGCGTTCACGCTGGCTCCTCGATTGTTATCAAAGACAGTGAGAAGCATTGCGTACTTCCACCTTACACAAAGAACTACCTGCAGGCTACTACAGTGCGAATAGTGGACCGCTCTAGGCACCTAAACCTCTCGGCAATATACTTTCCACCACGACATTCAATTAAAGAACATATGTTCACAGAGTTCTTTCAGTCACTAGGGAATCGATTTATAGCTGGTGGAGACTGGAATGCTAAGAATACATATTGGGGAGCCAGAAAACTGTAACAAGAGGTCGTGAATTGAAGAAAAGCGTTGATTCAAATAGGCTGATATCACTCCGTGAACACTACCGGTGAACCGACATACTGGCCCACGGACACACAAGACCAAAAGATCTCTTAGACTTCTTAATCACCAAAAAGATATGCCACGTGTATTTCCACGTGGAATCAAGCCTCGATGGTTCTTCAGATCACACGCCTGTTAACTTAATTATAAGCACAACAATCATAATACATCGTGAAACAGAAAATTATAACCTACATAATGCAAAAACTAAGTGGGAAACCATTCGACCTTATCTGGAACCTATCATCTGCCTCAATATTCCACTAAAAACTACTGAAGATATTGATAATGCGTGCTTGTATATCACCAACTTGATACAAGTGGCAGCTTGGACTAATACTCCCGAAATGGACACAACATTCTACCACCTACCTATACCAGATGAGATACGCAATAAGATAGCGGAAAAGCGACGGCTACGTCGAGTGTAGCAGCTCTCTTGTTACAGAGAAGACAAAACAAGACTCAACCGAGCTATAGTAGAACTAAAATCCAACTGCAAGCGGTCACCATTCTCTTTGGAAAGCTACAAAGACTATGGGTCAACCACAGCAATACTTACCTCCACTGAGATCAGGCAACTCTTGGGCGCGCACTCACTCAGAAAAGGCTGAAGTATTTGCAGCAGATCTAGCTGAAGTATTTAAACCAAATGTAAGCTATGGCCCTGATGACCCACAAATAGATACAATACTAAACAAAGAGATAACATCAAGTGCTCCGTTGCGACTAACATTGCCAAGGGAGATAGCCAAAGAGATCTCCAATATTTCAATAAACAAAGCCCCCGGATTCGACCTAGTTACACCAAGGCTATTAAAGGAGTTACCCAGGAAATGCATTGTTTTCCTAACCAACCTCTTTAATGCAATCTTCCGAGTCAGTAGACTCGGAAGGAGAAAAGAGGGGAAGTAGTGACTTCCCCTCTTTATGGAAAATGTTGCAAATAGTGATGATTCACAAGCACGGTAAACCAATCAATGAAGTCACATCATACAGACCTATTAGCCTTACGCCATCACTGTCTAAGCTCTGGGAACGTTTCTGCCAGACTAGGCTAAAACCGCACCTTGAGGAAAATAGCGTTGTATCACCAATTTGGGTTTCGCAAAACCGTTCCACAGTAGTGCAAGTGCATAGGGTCTATAACACTACCAGACAATACCTTGAGAAGAAGGAGTACTGCTCTGCAGCATTTATCGATATCCAACAGGCTTTTGATCGTGTGTGGCACAAGGGCCTGTTGTTTAAATTAAAAATACCCTTCCGCCTTCAATATATCTTCTGATGAAGACTTATTTCTATGAAAGAATGTGCCAAGTTAAGCAACGAAGCGCGCGATCTTCTCTTCATACCTGCAGCGCTGGTATGAAGAGAAGACTACCACAGGGCTTAGTCCTTGGTCCTGTGTTATATAATATATTCACCCATGACCTTTCTCAAGCTTCAAACGTAACAGTCGCGACCTTTGCAGATGACGCCGCATTTCTTCAAAACCAGCTAAATCTAAGCAGTGACTGGTTGCGCTCATGGCGCGTAAAAGCGAGTGTATCGAAATCCCACCAGATCACATTCACTTTGAGAAAGAAACTGTGTCCAACAATCAACCTCGGCCAAGATCTTCTACCGCAATCCAAATGCGTCAAATACCTAGGATTCTACTTGGACCAACGTATGACTAGGAAAGATCACATCAATCAAAAACGCAACGAAGTGAACTATCGTTTTAAGAATCTTTTGTGGTGGCTTGGCAAATACTCAACATTATCTCTGAGCAATAAACTCCGGATCTACAATTCAGTCATAAAAACCATTTAGACTTATGGGATACAACTTTGGTTCTCAGTCTGTAAGTCAAACATCCTTTGCCTCTAACGAGCTGAAAACAATATCCTAAGAACTATAAGTGGTGTAGCTTGGTTCACCCGCAACTCAGAGATACACGAATACCTCAACATGAAAACTGTTATGGAAGAAGCTAAACAGTACGTAGACAAATACACAGACCGATTAAAACATCACCCTAACCCATTGGCAAGTACGCTTCTAATGCGGAATCCAATAAACCGCCTGAAACGAGCAATAATGTGCTACTTGAATAAGGAGAGTTAAGGCGATGGCCCTAACTCTCTAAAAGGTTATTTACTTCAGCTTATCTGATTAAAGTTCAATGACTGAAATCAGATTACAAATTGAAAAAAAAAAAGTTTTTTTTTAATAGACTAGTAGTAGTATCATTTGACTACGATTGTATTTTAAAGGTGTACTTTATAGCTAAAAAATGTCGCCTAATAAATAGAGGAGGGATACATAACTCACACTCCATTGTGTGAATGGGTGTACTTCTAATAAACCCACCAACAATTCTTAAACTCTGATTCTGAACTTTATGTAACCTATAATATGTGTGCGAATTGGCACTATTGTCATATAAATAACTACCGTAATCCGCCCTGCTCCTAATTAACGCAATATATTTAGGATGAATTCCCCATGAAGATCCAGACTATACTTTTAGTAAATTTAGATATTTTTGTGTTTTTTGACAAATTTCATTTATATGTCTTCTCCATCGTAATTGCCTATCAAGCCACATGCCTAAATATTTGATGTTTTCAGTCAAAGTTAGAGGTAGACTATTAATAACTAAATTAATTGGTTGTGTTCTAACTCCCCTACTAAATAAACATTACTTCGATTTAGAAGTAGATAACTGCAGGCTAATTTTTTGTAACAACCCTACCATGGTGTTTTGCGCCTTTTACATGTTGGTAATGCTATCGTTTACTTGAGATTGACTAGTAAAAAAAAACAAAATCATCCGCATACTGAGATATTAATACGTTATTTATGTTGTGCGTAATCTTAGAGTTAACAATAAACAATAGAGGGGACAACGGGTCCCCTTGAGCTAAACCTCTTTGCGTCTATTTGTTAAGAACATGAATAAATGGAATAATAATCATATTAAGCTGGCAACTCTGGCTGTCAGACCAAGCTTTGTTTTTTGTTCTCCCAATTTAATCGTTAAATTAGTACTTTTCGTCCTCACTCATCCATATTTTGTAAAACAAGCTCTAAAAAACTAGAAAATAAGCAATAGAACCTACAAAAATCCAAAACGTAAACAGTATGAGGGAAAAAGAGATATATTATCTGACCGACTAATCATGACATATAATCACAATGGAAATGACCACTGCTGAAATACCGGAATGGAACAACGAATGCTTGAAATATGCTTACCAGAGCAGCATATCTATGCGCACGCCTACCACCCCTGGATCCGTCGCTGAGTTCCACCTCGCCGCCGCCGGACAGCGGATCACCAATGTCGGCGGCTGCAGTTGTGTCAAGCTCCAGCGACGAGTATTTCTCTCCGCCGATGTCGCCAACACCTGTACGTCGGCGGGGGAGAGGCCGGCCACAGAGGCTTGGGACCTAGGGGCCAACCGGCCCCGAGCCGGGTCCCCGCTGCCGGTGGTTGTGTGCAGCGCATGAAATGATTTCAGTCCATAAACGAAAACGTCATGCACGCATGCAACGCATATTACGGGTCAACAGAGGGGGGAACTAACCTCACTGCGTACCGTGTCAGGATGCTGTCTTTAATTTCAGGACCTGGAACCAACTATGAACGTCTCAGCCCAACGATTGTTGTTATCACAGGTTGGGCGATGCCGCACTTGATAGGCTGCGCTTAGAGGTACTCAGCAACCTTATCATCTCGACCCCATCACAGACCTCAGTACAGGCGCCTGCTAGTGGGGTAATTACATCGCGGCCCAATAGCGTTAGTGATGAGGTAGATGATAGGGTTGTCACGGTAAGTAGCCAGTGCAACGATAGACTGAGGAGCGCACTGGAGGATGCGCTTCGCGAGTATAGATCAAATCCGACCGAACTTAGGCCCCGATTACCACGGTTACTCATGCACAAAAAGATGTGCGTTGGACTCGCTGCTGCAGAACATCCTTGAAAGCAGCGAGAGCCTCGTTGATATGCACTCAATCCTGTTTTGCGTGGCTGTTGCGGTATGTCGTATAGCGAATGTCAAGTTCCCAAATTGTGACGGAGCTATTCGACCAAAACCTGCCGCACCAGCCTGGCAGTGCAGGATCGAGCGGCGTATCGATGAGGCTAGAGCGCTCATCGGCAAACTATACTGCTTCAGGGAGGGCAATACACGACCACGAGTGATGCGCTTTTTGAGGCGGGCGTTTTGGGGGACTGGAATCAGTACTTTAGATTACCCGTCCCGTGTCACAGAGCGCATCGACTTCCTGAAGCAGAAAGTTTGTGCATAGGCAAACCGTATTCGGCGGTATAAGCATCGGGTTGACCGATACTTGCAAAACCGCATGTTCCGGAGCGATGAGAGGTGGGTATACAGGGTTTGGGAGCGACCTAAACGAAGTCTGAGAGACGTGTGCCGCCCGGATGACATTGCCACGAGTACATTCTGGCGAAACATCTGGTCGGTGCCGCCTGTCATGCCGAGGGTGGCTGGATGCGCGATGTCGAGCGCGTGTGTGAAGCTATACTATAAATGGATGAAATTACCATCACTCCACTAGATATAGCCAGAGCAGTCCGTCCATTACCGAACTGGAAGTCTCCGGGATCGGACGGGCTGCATAACTTCTGGCTTAAGTGGTATAGCAGCTCACACGCGCTTCTGGCATCTCAATTCCAGTCTTCCTTAGAGTCTGGATTGCTACCACAGTTTCTAACAACTGGCGTTACCCACCTACTCCATAAGACCGGTAGTCCCGCGGAACCTAAGAACTATAAAACAATTACTTGTTGGTCGACGGTCTATAAACTTCTTACATTCATCCTGAGAGTGAAGATCAATGAGCACATTGAGGCTAACTCAATTATGTCCACCTCTCAGAATGGATTTTGGAAGGGGTCCCGTGGCACTAAGCAGTTTCTCCTCATAGACATGGCCATAAGCCAACAGGTTCGTCGATCCCGTAAGAATCTGTTGACAGGTTGGATAGACTATAAGAAAGCCAACGACTCTGTGCTTCATACATGGCTCATGAAGGTGTTGAGTCATGTATGAGGCAATGGAAAACAGTCCTTCGCTATCCAAGATGTCGACCGATTCAGGGGAACGATGAGCCTGTATGGATTAAACGGGGAATATTTCCGGGCAACAGTTTGAGTCCGCTCTTTTTTTTTTTGTGATGGGTTTACTTTTGACTCTAGTCTAGGTCAGAGATGACAGAGACAAAGCTTTGGTTTTGCTTAGCTCTGAATCCTCTAAGCACATTGCTGGAGGATTCAGGTCTAGGCTATCGCTTGAGAAGAGGTGGTCAGGCCATATCTCACTTTCTTTACATGGATGATCTGAAACTCTTTGCCCCCAGCAATTCGCGACTGATGGTGCTACTGAAGGTAACTGAAACCTTCAGTAGTGCCATCAGGATGGAATTTGGTGTGGACAAATGTGCAGACATGCATGTAAACAAAGAGGAGATTATGGAATCTGAGAGAATTCAACTCTCGGATTCCATACAGGTTAGATCCCTCGGCTAACAAAGAAAAATGGACTAAGGATGTAATAGAGTGGTATCCAAGGACTGGAAAAAGACAACGAGGAGGTCAAATAACAAGATGGGAGGACGATTTACCAAAAGGATGGAGAAGGTCTGCCAAGGATAGAGAGACGTGGAAACAATTGGGAGAGGCCTATGTCGACAGACAACCTGACCAAAGTGGTTGCTAACTAATTGATTATTTTTGCTATGTAAATTAGATTAAAAAAATACTACTGTTTTATAAGAATAGCATTTAATTTAAAAAGGTCAGCGAATAAAGGCTTATATTATTGTTATTATTAGATCCCTCAGCTCAACCGAAACCTATAAGTATTTGGGTATGTCGGAAGCGTTAGGCATTAATGTTACTGAAATGAAGCAATCGTAGAAGGAGCGCATCTTTGGCCGCCTGAAAAAGGTTTTGAATAGCCTTTTGTCGCGCGGAAATAAGATGCGCGCCTTCAACGGTTGGGTCATGCCGGTATTAATGTACTCTTTTGGCAAACTCACATGGACTCAAACCAAACTCGATACCCTGGATAGGAGGGTCCATACACTATTGACCGAAAACCGGATGCATCACCCACGATTGTCAGTGATGAGACTGCACATCCCGCGGAAGTGTGGAGGTGGAGAATATTTTCTCAAAGCTGACGTGGGTGTGCACCGAGATGTGGTCACAGTGGACAAGGGATTCACACCGTTGTCCATGGCTAAAGAGAACTGGCGCAAACCTGTGATACTTACCACAGATGACCGCAAGGAGGTATGGAAAGGCAAGTAGCTTCACGGGCGCTTCTATCGGACTCTTCATGGGTCCGATGTAGATTTTTCAGCGTCTGAGGCCTGGCCACGTTTCAGTGATCTCTTCGGGGAAACTGAAGGTTTTGTCTGTGCGATTATGGAGAAAATTATCTTGACGAATAACTACCGGAGGCATATTATGAAGGACGGGACGTTGGTCGTGTGTCGGGCATACCACCGTCCGGGTGAGCCCATCAGGCATATTATCTCTGGTTGTTCTCGTCTGGCAAATGCGAGTCATCCATCAGCGAATTGCTTTGAAATACAAACTTTTGGATTCTGAGGTACCGAATTACAAGTGTGTGCCCGACCCAGTTCTCGAAAATGACCATGTTACGTTGTACTGGGATCGGTCTATCATCACTGATAGGACTATTGTTGCCAATAAGCCTGATATAGTGGTGATAGAACGATTAGCGCGCCGCACAATATTAATTGATGTTACCAACCCGTATGACGAGAACCTCGTGAAAGCTGGGAAAGAGAAGCAAATAAAGTATCTCGACTTAGCACACGAGGTTGTCATCATGTGGAATGTGGACTCATCTGTCATTGTGCCGATAGTCGTTACGGCCAATGGCCTGATGGCCGAAAGTTTCGACGACCATCTGTCAAAGCTGGCGTTACGCGGTTGGATAAAGGGCCTTATACAGAACGCAGTACTCCTCGATACGGCTCGTATTGTGAGGCGGTTCCTTTCTCTGGAGCCCTAACCACCGGTAGCTTGGACCCTGCGCCCGACACCGGCGGACCACAAGTTTTATATATTTAAATGAATTTTTTAATGTTTTTTTTAGATATATTGAAAATGTAGCTGATATGTATATAAAAATAAATAAACGAAATAATAATTATCTTTATTTTTAGATCTTGTAGTCTTGGCTAATTATTGTCTGTTTATGTTTCCAGATTATACATGGAGGGATACAACCCGAAAGTCCAAAATCTCTACTCGAAAGTGGAGATGCCTGTTTCTACTGAGACGCCATTCCTTTCCCATCTGGTGGATTGGGCCCATAAAGAAAAATGGTGAGTAAAATAACTTATTTTGAAGAAAATAATAGTGCTTCAAGATTTTAATGTATCTCTTCTGAAGCATCGCCATTATGAGCAGTTCAATGGGTTTGTACTACTTCTATACAGTGTTTAGTTTGTTTTTGTAGCTACTGCATTGTTATTTTTTGCTTTACAGGGGTTTACCTCTGTACCATACTGCTAGCAGAGGGAAGGTGGCAGCTTGTACATTTATCATCTCTTTGCACGATAAGGAACATGAACATCTAAAAGGACACGTCATTAAAGGTACCTTCCGCTTATTGTAAGACCCTATTTATATTTTGAAGTATAACTGTCATTTGTTATAGTGTACTTTCATACTTATATTATAAATGTGAAAGTTTGTATGTTTGTGCCTCAATGACGCAAAAATGGATTTGAATGACATTTGACACACGTGTAGTTCATATCCTGGAATAACACATGGGCTACTTTTTATCCCGGTAAAAGGCATGGCTTAATGGAGACTAAGGAGGAAGTGGAAACCCAGAGCATTTGCTGCCTTAGTACTTCAGATTCACAAGTACCAGGAGAACAGAAAATGTCGAATTATTTCTGGGGCTGAAACTAGGAGCGCTACAGATTCACAAGCACCAGGAGAACAGAACGATGTTAAAGTATTCTTGGGCTAGATTTTTTTTGTTTTTTTTTTTTTTTTGAACATTCTAACAGAAATATGAATGTTGCAAGTTTTTCTTGGCCTGGAAAAGGTACGCTATTGATTCACAAGTAACAGGAGACCAGAAACAAGTCGAAGTATTTCTTTGGCTGAATTTTGAACGCTAAAGATTCACAAGTACCAGGAAACCAGAAACATGTCAAAATATTTCCGGCGCTGGAATTATGAGCGGTTAAGATTCAAAAATACCAGGAGAACAGAAAAATATCGAAGTTTTTTAGGGCTGGAATTATAAACGGCAAAGATTCATTATGTACCAGAAGACGAGAAACATGTGGAAGTATTTCCGGGGCTCGAATTGTGAGCAATTAGGATTCAAAAGTACCAGGAGATCAAAAAAATGTCGAAGTATTTTCGGGGCTGGAATTATAAGATTCACAAGTACCAAAAGACCAGAAACACGCCAAAGCGGTTAAGATTCTCAAGTAACTAGAGACCTCAAAGCATGTCTTAGTATTTTAGAGGGTGGAATTGTGAACTTTAAAGATTCAAAAGTACCAGGAGTCTACGTAACATGTCAAAGTAATTCCGGGGCTGAAAGTACGAACAGCGAATCATGACGATGCATCTGAGGATGAGAATATGAGACAAAGAATTTGCGCACCAGTTCTAAAGTCTACGCAGACGGAGTCGCGGGCAGTAAAGACTACTTTATTCCTATTTACTATATATATATCAAATACCTATAAACAAGCAATTCTCATATATATATAAATATACTAGCAACCTGCCCCGGCTTCGCTAGGGACAAGTAAGGCCAACAACTGCCAAAGTGGCGCTAGTGGCGCTAGTAGCGCACAGACCAATAACAAAGCAATTTTTGATGAAAAGATGAGTAAATAGGTAAATGTTTACTTTCAGTTTGATTAGATCATCAAAAACTATTTCCATTTATTTGTACGATCCCAAACCTACCTGCATCAGATAACCTATAATGTATGATATTGCGAATTCGATTTTATAAACCTTAAAAGAAATCAGACTGCCTATAATACACAAATAAACGAACAAATGAATCTTATAGACTGGAATCACAGGCTAATAGTGTTTATGTCACTTTGACAAAGGTTTGTGTAGTGGTGGCGCCATGTGAGATCAGCTTTTACTTGCCAACCCCATTTAGAACAAAAAAAGAAGTGCGCTTACTGTAAAATTATTCTGTTACGCGGGTGCCTTTATGATAATTCTATTTTATTTTTGGGTGGTTTAATCATCAAATGAGTCCTCCCGCCCTGGGTGGAGCAGAAGGGACTCAGTCAGACTTACTGACTAAAAACCACCCTGTTCCTTCGATTGCCCTTTGCGTTCAAGGGCCCCGGTACCCTGTTTAGACAGTCCCGCGACCCCGGCAGGTGCGATAACTCCTAAGGTATTCATTTAAATTGAATAGTGTTTAGGGTAAATACGTTCTAAAATAAATATTGAAGATCATCTATATAGATTAACCTTAAATAAGCTTCTAAAATAATGTATTACTTTGTACGCAACTTAAGAATTCGGCGGAGACGCTCGCAACTACATGTTTAGGCGAGCACAAAATTTGTTCGCGGCATATTGCCATCTCACTTTGACCAAAGATAAGCGGGGGACGGACGCGGTGCGCAGCTGTGTGTGTGTGAGTGGATAGATAGCTATTGTTGTATTCTTGTCTTCCATTCATAATGACTCGAGTCGAACGCATTTAATTTTATTAGTAAAACTAGCTGACCCGCGCGGCTTCGCTCCCGTCAAATGGCTACTCTACCTACCTATCATAGCTACCCTACCTTACCTACCTGCCTACCTACATACTCATTCTTTTTTTTTGTATTTTAGTTCTTATTATGCTATTCCGGACGAAGAAATTAGTCTTCGTCCGGAATAAAACACAAAAACTATGAAAATCGGTCGAGCCGTTCTCGAGTTAGTTAGAAAAGTGTTCGAACAAACCCGACTTTGAGAATTTTGCTACATTGTGAAAGATTCGACCTTTTTTTAGAAGTCATTTTTATATTAGCGAGACAGAAATAAAACGAATAAACTGAAGGAAGACGGACAGCGGTGGCTTATTAATAAATAGGGTTCCGTTAGCAACCTTGGTACGGAACCCTAAAAATCGACTTGGTTCGCACGAATCAAAATCGTACGCGAAGGCTTAAATAATAGGGTCCCATTAGAAACTTTGGCACGGAATCCTATAATTTGCCTTGGCTCGCAAATCGAACTGTCTGATACTTAGCACGAATTAAAAACTTAGTTGCGGGCAACCTGGGAGTCTTTAAGACAAAAGTGAACAGGTTGCTTCTAGGCAAATGTGCTCCATCTTCGACCGCATCATCGCTTACCATCAGGTGAGATAGTGGTCAAACGTATGCCTATCCATAATAAAAAAAAATCTACTCCGTATCAGCTAACCACTGAGAACTAATGATATGATTTGACAGTTACTGTGAAATCGTGTTGTCATTCATTCTTAGTTCGGGTTCGGGACTAATCGTAAGTCTGTAGGTGATACGGAGTAGAATACGTCCGCAACTAAGCCCGAAACTACGGACTTCGGACTTAGACAGTAGCCCCCCCAAAATCGATCGCTTCCGTCACCGTGACCACATTTGGTACGGTACCTTAAATTATTATTAGCCTTGTTTCGCAAATCGAACCGTTCGTTGCTTCGCTCTAAACGGAATCAATCGTGGAGGCTTAGCAGTAGGGTCCCGTCATCACCTTTGGCCCTACAAGCCTGGGGGCTACTCTCTAACGAAATCCGTAGTTTCGGGCTTAGTTGCGGGCGGGCGTATTCTACTCCGTATCACCTACAGACTTACGATTAGTCCCGAACCCGAACTGAGAATGAATGACAACACGATTTCACAGTAACTGTCAAATCGTGTTATCATTAGTTCTCAGTGGTTAGGTGATACGGAGTAGAAAATGCCCGCCCGCAACTAAGCCCGAAACTACGGATTTCGTTAAAGAGTAGCCCCCCAGATCCGCAAGTCGAACCGTCCAGTACTTCGCAAAACTAAAACAGTTTAAGACTCTACGATAAAAGCACTTTAAACGAAACCAGCACGACTCAGATATTTCAGCAATTTTGGTCCCTAACAGTTAAAGACCTTACAGAGACCAAACCGAAATTCCTACTAACTACGACCGTGTTTGATAATCGTGTGAGGTCCAGCGGGAAATCTTAACACCGCAATTCAGAAAAACGCGTCATCAGTGCAACGCCATCTTTCGACCAAGTAAACTGACAAAATATTTGTCAGTAGAAGACGTTAAATAAGAAGCCCGTATGTAACGGTAAATAACGATAAGGTATTAAAATTTTTACTTCTATTTTGCTACGTCTACGTATTAAAAGTTTCACAAATAACTCAATCAATGTGTTTTGGTGCAACATTCATACTTTCATGCATTTTTTGGCTCCTCAATAGATGGCGCTCTGACTGATCAGAATACAGTAGGAAGTTTCTTACTAAACTAAAAATTCAATTTATTTTGATTTTGTGGATCGATTGTAACGATAAATAACGAAAAGGTATAAAAATGATCACTTTTATTTTGCCACGTATTAAAAGTTTCACAAATAACTCAACAATTTTGAATGCTTTCGTGCATTTTATTTTTCTCAATAGATGGCGCTCTGACTCATCAGAATACATTAGGAAGTTTCTTCCTAAACTTAAAAATTCAATATCTTTCGATTTTGTAAGTCGATTTTGATGAAATAAACGCTAAATGTTACTCGGGTTATTGCTTAATATTTTTAAGTACTTAGATTTGCAATCCAATCTGTGGTTTATTCGTGATGCTCCCACAAACGCACAGACAAACAGACAAAAATGTCAAGAATTGCATTTTTGTGTTTTATACCTTTTTCCTGAGTTTTCTGTGTAATTTTCATGCAAAAATATTCAGTGTACAGACACGGTTAGTCTACGATTTTATTATATGTATAGATTAAGAATTAAGAATTTTGCTACATTGTGAAAGATTCGACCTTTTTCTAGAAGACATTTTTTATATTAGCAAGACAGAAATAAAACGCATAAACTGAAGGAAGACGGACAGTGGTGGCTTATTAAAAAAAAGGGTTCCGTTAGCAAACTTGGTACGGAACCCTAAAAATCGACTGGTTTCGCACGAATCAAAATCGTACGCAAAGGCTTAAATAATAGGGTCCCATTAGCAACTTTGGCACGGAACCCTATAATTTGCCTTGGCTCGCAAATCGAACCGTTTGATACTTAGCACGAATTAAAAATTTAGTTGCGGGCAACCTGGGAGTCTTTAAGACAAACGTGAATAGGTTGCTTCTAGGCAAACGTGCTTCATCTTCGACCGCATCATCGCTTACCATCACGTGAGATAGTGGTCAAACGTATGCCTATCTATTGTAAAAAAAAAATATTCCACTCCGTATCACCTAACCAATGAGAACTAACTATAACACGATTTGACAGTTACTGTGAAATCGTGTTGTCATTCATTCTTAGTTCGGGTTCGGGACTAATCGTAAGTCTGTAGGTGATACGGAGTAGAATACGTCCGCAACTAAGCCCGAAACTTCGGACTTCGGACTTAGAGAGTAGCCCCACCAAAATCGATCGCTCCCGTCACCGTGACCACCTTTGGTACGGTACCTTATTATTATTAGACCAAACCGAAATTCCTTCGAAAGATGACTGTGTTTAGAAATTGTGTGAGCTCATTCTCCAGCGGAAAATCTTAACACCGCAATTCAGAAAAACGCGTCATCAGTGCAACGCCATCTATCGACCAAGTAAACTGACAAAATATTTGGCAGCGGAAGATGTTAAATAAGAAGCCCGTATGTAACGGTAAATAACGATAAGGTATTAAAATGTTTACTTTTATTTTGCAACGTCTACGTATTAAAAGTTTCACAAATAACTCAATCAATGTGTTTTGGTGTAACATTCATGCTTTCATGCATTTTTTTGGTTCCTCAATAGATGGCGCTCTGACTAATCAGAACATAAATAAGGAAGTTTGTCACTAAACTAAAAATTCAATATATTTTGATTTTGTGGATCGATTGTATCGATCAATAACGAAAAGGTATAAAATGATCACTCATATTTTTCCACGTATTAAAAGTTTCACAAATAACTCAACAATTTTGAATGCTTTCGTGCATTTTATTTTTCTCAATAGATGGCGCTCTGACTCATCAGAATACATTAGGAAGTTTCTTCCTAAACTTAAAAATTCAATATCATTTGATTTTGTGTGTCGATTTTGATGAAATAAACGCTAAATGTTACTCGGGTTATCACTTAATATTTTTAAGTACTTAGATTTGCAATATAATCTGTGGTTTAAGCGTGATGCTCCCACAAACGCACAGACAAACAGACAAAAATTTAAAAAATTGCATTTTTGTGTTTTATACCTTATTCCTGAGTTTTCTGTGTATTTTTCATGTAAAAATATTCAATGTACAGACACGGTTAGTCTACGATTTTATTATATGTATAGATTAGGTACCTACCTATGTTCATTATTTGCTTTATTTTTGTCGGCTACTTTGGGGAATCCTTAGTGAATGTATAGACTAGTAATGCGTTTTTTGGAAATTTCTTCACCGTGCCGACATCTCAACATAGGATCTCGAGATCTAGGCCTTGTAGAGAAATCCTAGCAGATGCGTCATGCATAGGTGGTCTTGGGGGAAAAAGGCCCGGCCGCACGTCACGTATTTGTTACCTAAATATTAATAATTGGGATATTATAAGTCTCATATAGTCTTCACTTATTTTAAGCCTGTTTGCATGTTCACATTATTCCATTAGGACGGTCTCAGCTTTGAAAAGCTAATACTTCTGTCTTATTTCTTTATTTCTAGTATTAAACTTCAAATACTTATTGTTATTACTAAACTAGCTTTTGCCCGCGACTTTGTACGGCCATTTCCCGTTTTTTCCTGTTCCCTTGGGACCTCCCCTACAGACCCCACGAAACATTACCTACATGCCAAATTTCAGCTTTCTACGACCAGCAGTTTCGGCTGTGCGTTGTCTGTCAGTTACTTACTTAGTCCGTAACGGAAGAATTTTATATATTGATTCACTAGCTTCTGCCAGCGGCTTCACCCGCGTGATCCCTAGGGAACGTACTCCCGGGATTAAAAGTAGCCTATGTCCTTTCTCAGGCTCTAGACTATCTGTGTACCAAATTTCATTTAAATCGGTTCAGTAGTTTTGGCGTGAAAGCGCGACAGACAGACAGACAGATTTACTTTCGCATTTATATTTTAAAATAATATAATATAATAATATTAGTAAGGATGATTGATAATGAAAACAAGACAAATAGTAAAAGTGTTATGCAAAGTATTATAAGTAAGTAAAAGACAAATATACCAATAGGTAATTAACATTTACGCGATGTCTGTAAACCTTTCTGAACTAAGAATAATAAAATTAAAATACAAGGATTTTCAATAAACATAACAATTATTAACATTTATGTTCATACTTCATAGATATTGATAATTCTGTTCATCTTTGAAAAATATATGAATAGCAACGTGATAGTCGTTTAGGGTGACCATAATCGACGAAACGAACTAAAAAAATACAATTATGGTAATCAGAGTAAAAGTGTCAAAGATCCACACTAAACAGGCTGGTATATGTAGAGATGATGTATATTGGTGTCTGAAATAGTCTTCTGAAGAACCACACAGATTGAGTGGATTTGTCCAGGCAGTGCACGCATTTGCAGTAATTGTGAAGCTCAACTCAACAAATTATAAAATTAACTAGAAAGATTTTGAACTATTCACTTTAGTTTTATCAATGATTTGACTTTTGTGTTAAGAATTAAAAAAAAACGAGCTAAAACCGGACCGAAAGCCGCAATTGTCACCCTACCCCAGGTGATCCGGACAAACATCGTAGTATTCACAGTACCTACAAGTAAAGAGAAGCGAGTAGTGTCTTTGATATAATCACCTATACGCCGACTCTCGAGTAAAGAAACGGAACAGTGACATGACAAAGCAGCGCAATAAGTAGATAATACAACTGCGCTGTGATAGGCACCTACCTACCGATTAATATTAGTGATGAAACGGATAGGCAGGTTATTCCTACCTACTCAGTTAAATTTAGTTAGGTCTAATGCTAGCTCACTAAAAATAGGTATCTATTTAGGTAATTTACCTATTTAGTACGTATTGATGTTTCTATAAATAGTACACCTAAGGCTACCTATACTACTGTCTCTCCTTTTTCTCTTTAAAATCCATCCAATGGTTATCTTGAAAAGATCGCTTTTAGCGATAAGGCCGCCCATTGTGTCACCCTATGTAATGTGTTTTTGGTTATTTCGTTTTTTGATACCTACTTCCGAAATTAAAGTTATTTTATACTTTGTAGTGTTTTGTTTTTGGAAGTCAGTTATATTTTTGGAAAAAAATGTTTGTTATTTTTCACAGGGTACCGGCGTGATGTTATGTTATGAACTGCGGCCTATTTAAACTTACTTAGTGCTTTCGGTGTAAAGGGTTCTTATACTTAGGTCATGTAATAACAGCCGACCTGTCCGATCACGCTGATGTATATAGGCAGAGAAGAGCCATCTCAGTGCGTGGCAACAAGTTAGCGAGGCGGTTTAGCCGCTGTAGCGACGCCGTGAAATCGCAGCTCTTTATAAGTTATTGCACGAACGTCTACACACTTGAGTTGTGGGCTAACTACACCAAGGCTGCACTTAGCGACATGCAAGTGCAGTACAACGACGCGTGGCGCGCCATGTTCCGACTCCCTCGGTGGTGCAGCGCGAGCACCATGTTCTGCGAGGGCCGCGCGCCCGGCTGGTCGGCGCTCCTGAGGAGCCGCTCGGCCGCCGCACGCTCCGCCATACATCATTCCGCCAACTCCTTGGTGGCCGCGGTGCGAGACTGGGACAACAGCCCTCTGCATCAAAAGTGGCAGTCCTACCATACGCCGATAACATAAGTCGCGGCTTCTAAATTTATTTATTTATTGTTATTGTTATCTATACACATTAATACCTATTTAATTGGATGTAAATCTGGAAAATAAATCATTTCATCTCGTTTCGTTTCGTTTCGGTTCGGTTCGTTTCGTTTCGTTTCGTTTCGTTTCGTTTCGTTTCGTTTCATTTCATTTCAATACGAATGAAATAAGCCCAAACACTTGGTAGTCCCTACATACCGATGTGGAGTTCCCTTGAATCTCTGTCGTTTCCATCATCAGGTCTGATCCAAACCTTCATTATTTTGTAGTATTACCCGATATACACACGAATATCTAGTTTTTATCAGATGCGTCCCTACAATTTTTGAGAGTTGCCCTCGATTTCTCAAGGTTTTCATCATCATATCCGGACGTAGTGGCAATGAATCTCGGCAAGATACCCTTTCATAAAGAAAAAGATTCATCGAAATCGGTTCATAAACGAAGAAGTTATCCTCGAACAAACATACGTGGTCGAATTGAGAAGCTCCTCTTTTGAAGTCGCTTAAAAATATCTTTATTTTCTTTGACTCACTTTAAATTTAAAAATATGTTAATAATTAGTACCTATAGATAGCTAAGAAAGTAGGTAAGTAACTTATAACAAAAATATCATTGGGTTGTACTTTAGGTGAGATACATCCCAAACCAACGTATGACGTAAGACCAATTTGAAGGCGTAAGGCAACTAAAACTAGCAAAGGTCGTAAAAATGTACGTAACTCGATACCAAATCAAAAGGCAAATTATCAAATCCCAGTGTATAGCTTAGGTCAAGTGCAAAAAATATTACAACACAAGTTAGAAAACAATAATAATTACGCGCGCACGACACAGTAAAGTACCTATCTAATCGTCTAACACTCGCTGGTGTGAGTGTCTGTCGGAGCATACACACAGCAGCTACCACGACCATGGAAATGGAAATTTGTGATAAATTTGGATGTGTTCCGTAATACCAAAAATTATGAATGAAAACTTAATGTTTTTCTATTTTTTTTATTCTATAATTTGTGACTTGATAATATAAGTTATGTTTCTGCGGAAACAATATTGGAAATATGGTTGTTTATAATACAGAAAAAAACAAAATTAAAACATGCCATTTACGCCGTAAAAATGGGCGAAATTAAATTCGCTTTAACTCCATTTTACGATTTTTTTTTTAAATACCTAGATACATACTGTCTAAATCCGAATATTAGCATAAAATGGTGGAAATATGTTCAAACTGCAAATGTATTTGGTATTACGTTTGTATGGACAATTCATCTATCGCCGGCACCTTAAAAGATGAAAATTTGTTAAAGTGACCAACTGTTACACCGCGGCGCCATTTATGTTTCGCTGAGAATGATATTTTCAGTCGCGCGTAAATTTATTCTGTGATATATTCTAAATGATTCATTTAAATGATAAACTGTTACGGACATTTTTAATCTATATTAAATTCTCAAGAAAATGAATATACTTATTTGGATAAGTATTACTAGTAATACTGAATAGGGAAAAACGGCTTTTCAAATTACGTCGATAAATGATATTTTTATTTTTTGCAAAATAAAAAATAAAAATATCATTATCATTTAAGATAAAATAGTTACAGTGAGTCTACCTCAAAAGATAGACATATGCCATCGCGGAATTTTCTCTAGATTTTTATAAGAATTACAATTCTTTAGAACATAATTATCTTATATCTCTTAAGGTTTAGCTAGCGTACGCCGTGAAATCTCCTGGAAATCGATATTTTTGACGACTTGATCACGAAATATTGATTTTTCTCTCGAATCAAAAAACTTTATACATATAATCCTTTTTATTAAATCACTCTATCTATTAAAATAACCCGGATTAAAATCCGATGCGGAGTTTTAAAGATCTAAGCATACATAGGAACAGATAGACAAACAGTGGGAAGCGACTTTGTTTTATACTATATAGTGATGATACCTTTAAACGAGCAATATATATAAGAATATGTATTATATATAAATATAATCGGAACCTCGGAAATGGCTCCAACTCCAAGGTTTAATTTTTAGAAAACGTCGTAAAGAAAAACCGAGCAAAGCTCGGTCATTCAGATACTACACAGTCTACTACTGTCTTTATAAGTTAAACAGCATTTTTATATATTTTTTGTTTCGAAAAAGCAATGGGTTTATCCCTAGACCCATCGGTAGCTTCCAAAAGTGGATCTGTTCTGTTTTAAAGAGTCGCCTACTTATGAAGCATTGATTATATTATAAATCATGATTTTTTACAGAACAGACAGTATTTCCATTCGCATCAACCCTGGTGGCTGTATGGGACACCCTGGCTATGAGTATGGGTGTTCCCAAAAAGCAACTGTCCGTGGAGTTCCGCGACGTGCACTTGTACTCACAACCTGTGATGCATACACAGAGTCAACTGAAACTCAGAGTGGCAATGCAAAGAGGAACTGGTCGTTTTGAGGTATGTACTAAAACTTTTTTCTGTGTTATTCATTGGCCTCGCGGTCACAAACAAGACTGCAGAGAGGGGTGCTTAGATCGCGAAGGCAAAAAAAAATATTGAGTCGTCCATCAGGAATTACGTGACAGCAGTTTTGGAAGTTGTTGGTGTTGCAACCCCGTGCCTCGGAATGCACGTTAAGCCTCGGTCCTGCTCCAGACCTTTCTTCTATGAGAGTGACGGAAGAGGGAGTGCATCTGTGTTTGCGAACATATTGTGCAATATAATATTATGTCGCACGCCGATGGCTAGTCTGCGTTGAGATTGTCCGCCATGGTTGAAATCGGTAGGGAGAACTATAACTACAAAACCTCAATGCAACTCTTTAGTTATCTAATCATACATAAAATCCTTATTTGTCAAGTGGCCACAAATGTTATGAATTATGTTACATTACAGCTTTGTTTTTGCAATACAAGCGCACTTGTGATGTCTTTGGTGCTGTAAAAGTTTGGTGTAGTTATAGCAAGACTTATTCTAGTTCTTCTTTTTGGAATAACCCTTTCTGTTTTATTTCACAGGTGTATTATGATAAAATAAAAGTAGCAACAGGCACAATCATTGTTTTAAAAGAGGATGACAAAGAAGACGAAACAAAACTTAAAGAATCCCACGATATGAACCTCACTTCTGAAGATATTTATGACTTGTTGCGTGCACGAGGCTACATGTACAGGTAACAAATCTTATTTAATCAGAAAAAAGAGCTAGAAATCTTAGAGTTGCCCGAAAAATATAAAGTAATATATACAATTATTATATACGGGATTCTTCTGGTTGACCACCTAACTGTGCAAAGGTCACGAAGTGCGCTCCGCATGATGCATAAAAACTGTTAATACCTCATTTATATTTTGTACTGTGCAAGTGAATTGAAAACTAAAGATAAGAAGTGCTAGAAGAACACTAAAACCTGTGCGTATGTGTTTTAAATGAAGATAAAATTAATGTAAGTATTATTGTGTATAACGTAATAACCAACAATTGACATTGACACATACAAGAGCTACCAACAACAGAATACGGAATATTGCGTTTCGTTACGCGCAAATAACTGAGTGAGTGTTAAATAAATTTCATACTAAATTACATCTTAGTTGTCAACATCGATATTAGAAATATTACTAAAATGGACGATCATACAACTGCAACTGTTACTTACAAAATTAAAACTAGAAATGGACCAGTTAACAACTATATTAAGAAAATTTATTAGAGAAGAGATAGATGAGAAACCCATTGGTGGAAGATAAAATATTTCTTAAAAATGGAATTGAAAAACTAAATTAGAAGATAAAACGCCTAGAATCTGATAAAACGGAATATAATTTAATATTCTATGGCTTTGAGGAGCCCGCAAAAGAAAATATTAACGTAATCGAAATGGTAGTAAAAACTCTAAATGATTCAGGTATCGAGGTTAACAATCGGGGTATCGACAAAGATTTTAGACTCGGCATTGAGAAAGGAGAAGCACGCCTGGTTCTAGTTAACATGTTAAATGCATGGAAAAAAATCGAAATCCTGAAAAACAAGAAAAGATTACCTAAAAATATTTTTGTGAAAACTTCAGTAAAGAAGTGTTAGAAAAGCGGAGGAAACTCATACCATAGATAAATTACATATTGCATTCTTAAAATACGAGAAACTAGTCGTCAAAGGAGAAGTCGACATGAGGTAAAAGGAAGAGAGAACAATCTGTATCACCAAAAATAACCAGTGAAAATGTCAGATCTAAAATAAATTAAGCATTCGATCGCATGTACTGGAACAGGTCTGTGTCAGTCTATCTGGCAGGCTCCAACGAGATTTATCAACAGGTGATAGCTTTTCATAAATACATTATTTTGTACCTAAAGAAAATAAATAAGATATGTTTTGTACCTCGACAGTTTTTGATAAAATGACGTTTTTATGAAGCGTCTAGCTAGCAGGCTCCTTTTTAAATATTGTGTTTTATATCAAACAATAGTGTCAGGAGCTTGATACTATTAAGTACCTTACAAATACAAAATTTCGACTTTCTGTGAGCTATACTTCAGAAGTTATTCGTTATTTAGTCAAACGTCTAGCCAGCGGGCCCCGTTTTAAATATGACTCTTTTACATCAAACAATAGCGTTAGATGCTTGATACTATTGTACCTTACAAATACAAAATTGCACACCCATGGTTTGGTGCCGAGTGCAATCGCGCTAATGCGATAAAACATGCGGCGTACCTAGCATGGGTCGACGCCCGTGCGCGCAAAGCAAATGACGTGAGTCAGAAGAAGAGAGCCTTTAACAGGGCTGCCAAGTCCTGCAAGAACGTGTTGCAGAGAGCTCGGTTTGACCACATTAGCCGAATAGGGAACAAACTTGCTTCATACCCAGTAGGTAGTAAAGCTTTTTGGTCCCTGGCTAAGTCAGTCGAATCGAACTTCTGCCGCCCCTCACTACCACCATTGCTGAGACCCGATGGGTCGCTGGCCCACTCCGCTGAGTCGTCGCGTCTGGATCCTGGTGGCGCGAGGTGCTTCTCCTGATGGATGCGAGTCGAATATGTCTAACATTCGCATTCATCAGAAGGACGTTCTTCGGGTACTACGTAACCTAGACGCGAATAAGGCTAGTGGCCCCGACGGGATACTGGCAATTGTTTTGAGGACTTGTGCGCCTGAGTTGTCTCCAATCTTGACACGCCTATTCCGCCTCTCGTTTGAGACTGCAAAAGTACCGAATGCTTGGAAGCAAGCTAACGTGCAGCCCGTGCCCAAGAAGGGTAGTCGAGCTGACCCATCGAATTATAGACCTATCTCAGTAACGTCCATACTCTGTAAGAGTATGGAACGTGTGCTGAATCGTAAGCTCCTAGCATACCTAGAAGCGAATGATGTCCTTAGTGACCGACAATACGGGTTCCGCCGAAATCGGTCAACTGGGGATCTTCTTGCGTATGCCATTCACATCTGGAGTGAGGCCTTAGAGAAGTACGGGGAGGCACTAGCGGTCTCCCTTGACATCTCGAAGGCCTTCGACAGGGTGTGGCACGAAAGCCTTATTGGTAAGCTTCCTTCGGTCTGCCTGCCGGATTGTGTGATTGGATTGCGGATTTCCTGAGGGATCGGTCTATCCGAGTGGTCATAGATGGCTGCTCGTCTGGACTGCTGGATATTAATGCCGGGGTTGCAAAAAACCAGAAACACTTCAAAGCATTTTTTCGGTAGAAATTGTGAGCGCAAAGAAAGTTTGGTCCAGTTTTTTTTTTTTTAAGAGTCGAACAGAATATACATGTCAAAGTCATGTTTATTATGGTCTCCTTGTACTTGGGATTCTTTAGCGCTCACAATTTCAGCCAAAGAAATACTTCGACTTGTTTCTGGTCTCGTGACTTGTGAATTTAAAGCGTTTACAATTCCAGCCTGGAAAAAGCTTCAACATAAATATTTCAGTAAAAAAAAAAAGTTAGACCCAAAAATGCTTTAAAATCGTTTTATTCTCCTGGTACTTGTGAATCTTTAGCGCTCTCAATTTCAGCCCCGGAAATAGTTCGACATGTTTCGTTTCTCCTGGTACTTTTGAATGCTAATCACTCACAATTCCAGCGCCGGAAATATTTCGACATGTTTGTGGTCTCCTGGTACTTGTGAATCCTAACCACTCAAAATTCTAGCTCTAGAAATATTAAAACATGTTTCTGGTCGGTACGGGCTGGAATTATAAGCGCTAAAGATTCAAAATATTTAGCGATTATAATTCCAGCCTATCTGGGCTGGAGTTATGACCGCTAAAGATTTACAAACTATCAGAATAAAAAAACATGAAGATGAATTTCCGAGAATAAGTATATGGGACAAAGAAGTTGCGCGCCACCTCTAAAGTCTACGCAGACGAAGTCGCGGGCGAAGTGCTAGTTTATAATATTAGTAGGATGTTTGGTATCCATTGTTATGACTCCACCAGTTCTTTTGAGGCTTTTTTTTAAATCCTCCTGTCTTTTTTATGTGGCTGTTGAGTATTTCTAATCTTTTTTTAGCTCTGTCTTTCTTAATCTTTTTACTTATTTTTTTACTTCTGTAATAACTCTTAGATTATGTTTATTTTTTTAGGGTTCCGTAGCCAAATGGCAAAAAACGAAACCCTTATGGATTCGTCATGTCTGTCTGTCCGTCCGTGTCACAGCCACTTTTTTCCGAAACTATAAAAACTATACTGTTGCAACTTGATAAGTAGATGTATCCTGTGAACCGCATTAAGATTTTGACACAAAAATAGAAAAAAAAAATTTTGGGGGTTCCCCATACTTAGAACTGAAACTCAATTTTTTTTTTCATTTAAGCCATACGTATGGGGTATCTATGGATAGGTCTTTAAAAATGATATTGATGTTTCTTATATATTTTTTTTCTACACTGAACAGTTTGCGCGAGAGACACTTCCAAAGTGGTAAAATGTTTCTGTAACTTCTAAAATAAAACTGAAAAAAAAATTATATGATGTACATTACTATGCACACTTCTACCGAAATTTGGTTTGAACGAGATCTAGTAAGAAGTTTTTTTAATACGTCATAAATCGTAAACCGCAATTTACCTTTCATTCAATCATCATCATCATCATCATAACAGCCGAAAGACGTCCACTGCTGGACATAGGCCTCCCCCAAAGGGGGTTTACCATAATCGCCACGCTTGGCAGGCGGGTTGGCGATCGCAGTGTATGGTATTGCGTTTTACAGAGAACGCTGCTGCCCATTCTCTGGCGAGTCTCTTAGTCGCCTCTTACGACACCCACGGGAATTAATGGGATGGTATTATTATTTTACGGCACCATACGGCACCGGCCGACACCACGCGGCATTCATTCAATCAACTGAAATATTAAAAAAAAACATTTAATTTCATAAACATAAACCTTACCTATGCATAAACCGTGAACCATTCTTTTCTAATAATAAGTCTGTAATAGGTGCCTAAGTAAATAATAATTATAAAGTTACAACGAACTACAAGAACTTTTATATTATGTTACTTGCTGCTACGGAACCCTTCATGGGCGAGTCCGACTCGCACTTGTCGCTTTTTTTATTTTTTGAGCCTATCTTCTTTGTTCTATTAGTTTCATTTTCCATATAACATGCCTTAGGTTTATAGCCATGTCCACTTTTTCTTTGTGAAAGAAAAGGTGGACATGGCTATCACCAGATGGAAAATATAGAAATTAAATTGATAATATAGCAACTAATAACAGAAAAGCTTTCTTTGATGTAGTGTAAGTTTTTAAATAACTGAATTATAACAGTAACCATAGAATGATTAGAGCAATAATAAATTGTACAGAGCCGAAAAAGGCTAGAAATAAATTTAATGCAATAAAGAAGGCAAACATGCAAAAATGCAAACATGCAAAAATGCAAACACGCGAAAATGCAAACATGCAAACATGCAAACATGCAAACATGCAAACATGCAAACATGCAAACATGCAAACATGCAAACATGCAAACATGCAAACATGCAAACATGCAAACATGCAAACATGCAAACATGCAAACATGCAAACATGCAAACATGCAAACATGCAAACATGCAAACATGCAAACATGCAAACATGCAAACATGCAAACATGCAAACATGCAGACATGCAGACATGCAGACATGCAAACATGCAAACATGCAAACATGCAAACATGCAAACATGCAAACATGCAAACATGCAAACATGCAAACATGCAAACATGCAAACATGCAAACATGCAAACATGCAAACATGCAAACATGCAAACATGCAAACATGCAAACATGCAAACATGCAAACATGCAAACATGCAAACATGCAAACATGCAAACATGCAAACATGCAAACATGCAAACATGCAAACATGCAAACATGCAAACATGCAAACATGCAAACATGCAAACATGCAAACATGCAAACATGCAAACATGCAAACATGCAGACATGCAGACATGCAAACATGCAGACATGCAAACATGCAGACATGCAAACATGCAGACATGCAAACATGCAGACATGCAAACATGCAGACATGCAAACATGCAGACATGCAAACATGCAGACATGCAAACATGCAGACATGCAAACATGCAGACATGCAAACATGCAGACATGCAAACATGCAGACATGCAAACATGCAGACATGCAAACATGCAGACATGCAAACATGCAGACATGCAAACATGCAGACATGCAAACATGCAGACATGCAAACATGCAGACATGCAAACATGCAGACATGCAAACATGCAGACATGCAAACATGCAGACATGCAAACATGCAGACATGCAAACATGCAGACATGCAAACATGCAGACATGCAAACATGCAGACATGCAAACATGCAAACATGCAAACATGCAAACATGCAGACATGCAAACATGCAAACGTGCAAACATGCAAACATGCAAACATGCAAACATGCAAACACGCAAACACTCAAACATGCAAACATGCAAACATGCAAACACGCAAACACGCAAACATGCAAACACGCAAACATGCAAACACGCAAACATGCAAACACGCAAACACGCAAACATGCAAACACGCAAACATGCAAACACGCAAACATGCAGACATGCAAACATGCAGACATGCAAACATGAAAACATGCAAACATACAAACATCATCATCATCAACATATCAGCCGAAAGACGTCCACTGCTGGACATAGGCCTCCCCCAAGCGTCGCCACAACGACGTCCTCTGCGTCTCGCATCCATCGGCTACCCGCGACCTTCACCATGTCATCGGTCCACCTTGTGGCAGGCCTTCCAACGTTACGCCTTCCGGTACGCGGTCGCCACTCCAGAACTTTTCAGCCCCATCGACCATCTGTTCTGCGAGCAATGTGTATACCCACCTTCCTCCATATTACTACCAATAGACAATTATCAACCCCCTTTTTGTTCTGCTTTTTGTTATAAATCTGAATCAACATTTACACGAGCGAAAACATCTAAATACAATTTTTATAAAGCTAACTACGAAGTAATTAACCAAGACTTGAGTAAAATAGATTGGGTCAGTGTTCTAAAGCATTTGTCAGCTGACGATTCTGTTAATATTTTCTATGACATTATTTACCGAACTATAAAAGACCATACACCAAAAGCACCCACACGCTCGTCAAAATTCCCTGTTTGGTTCTCCAGGTCTCTAATACGTATTTTCAGGATCAAGAATAGAGCGTGGGTTAAGTGGAAGGTATATGGTAACATTTCAGCCTACGAACAAATTCTATCTTAAGGCAAAGATTTCGAGTTGAGTGTAAAATCTGTTATGATAAGTATATTGATTCGGTCGACGAAAATATTTTAAAAAATGTTAAATACTTATGGAGTTACATGTCTAATCGAAAAGCTGATACTGGCATACCTTCCACAATGACTTATAAAGATCGTAGCTCGAGTAATTCCACTGAAATATGTAATTTATTTTCAGAATTCTTTCATTCAGTTTATGAGAATTCTACATTTGATATTAATACTTGGCTACCTCCGCAAGAGTACAATGAGAATTGTATTCTTATAAACAGTGTTACTTTTAGCTATGCAAAAATTCTTAAAGCATTAAAATCACTTGATTCTACAAAAGGTCCAGGGCCGGATGGTATACCACCGCATTATCTTAAAAAAACTGCAGATACTATATGTACACCCCTTCATATCATATACAATAAACGTATTTCAGAGGGTTCATTTCCTGAAATATGGAAATGTGCTAACATAACGCCCGTTCATAAATCAGGTTCTAAACAAAGCATTGAGAATTACCGTCCCATCTCCATATTGTCTGCCTTGTCAAAGCTTTTTAGAGACTGGTTCACAACGAGCTCTATCCTATGTTACACCACTCAATAATTAAGCAGCAACATGGATTTGTACAAAAAAGGTTCACAGTTACAAATTTATTGGTTTTCACAGAGTTTTTGTTCAATAACATGGACCACAAATTACAAGTAGATGCTGTTTACACAGATTTTCAGAAAGCCTTTGACAAGGTGGATCATGAACTGCTTCTGACGAAAATAGCTTTCAACGGTATACGAGGTGATTTATTACGTTGGTTTGCATCATACGACACTAATAGAACTCAGAAAGTGGTCATCAAAGGCTTTGAATCCACATCTATACATGTCACATCCGGAGTGCCCCAAGGTTCAATTTTAGGCCCTCTTCTATTTGTTCTTTTTATTAATGATTTGAATCAATGTTTCAGATATTCTAAATTTCTCCTATATGCCGATGACCTAAAAATTTTTAGAAAAATTCAAAATCCAACTGATTGTATTTTATTCCAAGCCGATTTGGATAGATTCTCGGCCTATTGCATTAAAAATAAGTTAAAGTTAAATATCCTAAAGTGCTCGTCTATAACATTCACCAAAAATAAAAATATTATAACTCATAAATACAACCTAAATAACACCTCGTTACATAGAGTCACTGTAATCAGAGACCTTGGGGTACTTCTGGACAGTAAACTTCACCTGGATCAACACATTGATAATATTATTAGTAATGCGTTTCGCATGTATGGATTTGTGATGAGATGCATGACCGAGTTTAAACGTACTTGCACGTACATTCACTTATATAAATCTTTGGTTAGGTCTCAGTTGGAGTATGCCGTAATGGTATGGAACCCCTTGTACAAAAAATACAAAGACAATCTTGAAATCGTTCAACGTTCCTTAAAGCTACCCATTATCGTTGCTTCCGAAAAAAAACATCCTACACTAATTTAATGGAATACTATAAACTAACTACTATAAGTAATCGACGCATTCTTTTGGAAACTAAGTTTCTATATGACCTGTGTAATAACAAATATGATTGCTCAGAGTTAAGTAACAAATTGTGCTATATAGTACCTAGAACTATTATGCGACGGGAGGTGCGCGGACGCCCACTATTTGCAGTGTCCTCTTGTCGCACTAACGCGGGTGTCCGCGCACCTCTTCAACGTTTAGCTAAAAATTATAGTACCTTTTTTTCAGAATTGGATTTATTTTCTTTGTCAGCCAACAAATTTCGTATTGATCTTCTCAAAATAGTCGATAAAACAGATGATTAACCGTATTTTCAAATATGTGTATCCTTCAGTATTATAAGAATAAGATTTATTAATAAGTAATGTTGTACTCGTGTCTTCCAAATTTCAATTCGATTATGTAACATGTGGACAGCCTTCTGATGAGGCCCATTGTAAGCGACCACGTTTCAGTTCCGTGTGTCATCACTGGCAACACGCACTGCAAATAGACTTTCGTCTTGAGACACTGTGGTATGTGGGACGAGAAGATATTGCGCAACTTCCCGAACGCTGCCCAGTCGAGTCGGATTCGACGATTGACCTCTTTCTCGAAGTTGGCCCTACCTAACTGGACCGTTTGTCCTAGGTAGACGTACTTGTCTACAACTTCGAGTGTAGAGTTTCCAATCTTGATGGGAGTGGGTGCTACATGGGTATTTACCATGATGTTGGTTGTGTCCATGTTCATTTTGAGACCCACTCTTTCGGAAGCTCTGCTGAGGTCATCGAGTATTGTACTGAGGTCCTCCGTAGTCTCAGCCATGACGACTATACCGTCGGAAAATCGAAGGTGACTGATTTACTCGCCATTGACATTGATGCCTAGCCTTCTCCAGACATACAAACAAACATAAAAACATATTTTCACATTTATAATATTAGTAAGATTTTTAAAATTGATCCTAAATAGACTAAGAGGGTTAATGAACGAACAACAGCCAATCGAACAAGCTGGATTCCGAGCGGGATTCTTGGCCATCGATCTTATACATGTATTAAATTAGTTAACAGAAAAATCTAAAGAGTACAATATAAAACACTTTATATTGCATTTGTGGATACAGTAAGGCGTTTGACTCTATTAAGCACGAGTTACTCTAGAAAGCGTATCTTATACGTATGTATTCCTTGTTGAGTTAATACTCAACCAGGAATTCTCAAGAAATACATACGTATAATCAAAAATATATACAAGAACAGCACGGCGCAAATAAAATTGGAAACGACCGGCGAAGAGTTCCCTATAGCAAAAGGCGTAAGTCAAGGAGAGTCGTTGTCCCCAAAACTTTTTTCTGCAATCCTAGAAAGTGTGTTTAAAAACATAGAGTGGAAAAATGTAGGCATAATGATTAACAGGAAAGAATTGAACCATTTAAGGATCGCGAATGAGTTAGTATTAATCATTGACAACCCTAGTAAACTGCGATATATGCTGAAACAGTTAACAGAAGCTAGTAGAATAGTAGGTCTCGCCATGAATAAATCGAAAACAAACGTAATGACAAACAGGGAAGAAATAGCCATAACAATATATGGCGAAAGCATTAAATACGTGAAAAACTATACATACCTGGGACAGTAAATATCATTCAGAGATCAAACAGACATGGTAATCGAAAGAAGATTGGTTGTGTATGGAAAAGAAATTGGTCACTCAAGGAGATTCTTAAAAATAAATACTTTTCCATGGCAGCTAAGAGAAAAGTCCTCAACTCGTGCGTCTTAACTAGCTTGACGTGTGGGAGCCAAACGTGAGCCCTCAATCAAAAACATCGTTTTAAACTGAGATCATGTCAGCGGGGAATGGAGAGAAGCATGTTCGGTGTCACTACAAAAAGAAAGTAAGACAGTTGAAATGGAGATGGACAGGACACATGAGAATTATAACAGAGTGGGAAACCACGCGGTGGCAAAAGGAAAAGGGGAAGACAGGCAAAGAGATGAATAGACGAAATAAGAAAAAATGGAGATGCTACCTGGTCTAGAAAAGCTAGAGACAGAAATGAGTGGAAACAGCTGGAAGAGGCCTACGTGTCACAGGACACGCTTATCACTAAACCGGAAAACCTGATGTGTTAGATTTAAGTTTTTAATACTGTTAGATTATACTTGTGTGTACTTCAGCAATAAAGGCTGAATAAAAAATAAATATACAATTATACATCCGATGAAGGCAAAAGAACAAACAATACACATGGAAAAAATAATTGAAATAGTGGACTTAAAGAACAGAACCAATAGATAGCGATTGTGACATGTAAGACTACGGGTCCGCTTCTTTTATTTCAACCCGCCCATGTTAAATGAAATATTTCTTCCGAATACGTCCATTTCAATTTCTTTCGCCAATCCATCTAGCAGATAAAAAAAACTGGCTCCAGAGATTCAATTCAACACACTAAAGTGTAAGTTTCAAAAATATAACACCAAATTATCTTTACAGTGGGGAGTTCCGTAGTATCGAAGCCGCAAGCTCAACTCTGAATGAAGCATCTCTGGTTTGGCTTGACAACTGGGTTACGTTCATCGACGGCCTACTGCAGCTGAACATGCTGCGACAACCACACGACGGAGTCACCCTGCCCACACACATCAGAAAAATCTCTGTAGACGTGGAGAAGCATCTTAAGATGAAGATGGATTCAGAGGACAAAGTCTTCTATAAAGCTGAAGTTTTAGAGGAACATGAGTTTGTAAGGTAAAGGGTAAATTATAAATTATTATCACCAGTAGGCATGTGTTTGCCTTTACCTTACTTGACTAGTAAACGATAATGTGCTGGACAGTGGCCCACAATAACCTTTTGGTAAACTACATTTTACTTTGGTACCTAATTTTCTTTTTGTCATATTCAGATGTGGAGGAGTGATGATGAAGAATATCAGATACCGCAACTTCCCAGTAATTAACAAAATAAACATGGCGTTACAGACACTGAAATTCGTTCCCCATTTCCAAGTAGAGCCACAAGTAAGTGCGACTATTCAAAACATTATTTCTCAAAATGATGGAGATGAATTTGATGAAAAAAACTCATTTAAGAGGGTGACAAATTAGCTGACTCAAAATAAAATATAACAGAAAGATGGGCATAAATTATGACCTAAGAAAAAAAATTATTATATATTTTTTCAAGGTTTCAACATCACTGCAAGTATTCTTTCAAGTAGTTGCTGAAAATTTGAGCAAGGACTCCATCAAAGTGATTGGTATCACTAACAACCAAATGGAGGGATACATCTTTGAAGAAATGAAGAATATAGGATCTAGCGTTTATGGAGTCAACTTCAGTTACGAAGAATTCAGACTGGAACACTTGAACTCAACAAAGAATAGTGGCAGCTCACTAAAGAATGCAGATCTTACAATAGTCCGTAATCTATCAACCGATGATAATGTAAGACAACATTATTTGCTATTAAATATATCTTAATCAATTTCCCAATATTAAATTAACGTATTTTAAAACTTCGCAGTTGTGTCAACTACTTCATTTTGCATTACAACGAGACTCCTTCATCGTGAGCGAGGAAGACGTGTACGGAGGTTGCATTCAGCCAACGTCTCTGTATCGTCAACTGTCGGCGCACAGCAACGAACGCACGCGTTTGGACCTGGTGCGCTGGCGGCCTAATCAGGTGCCCGTGCCCACTACACGCATCACAGTACGTGCGCATCTCGACTTCTCCCTCCTCAGCGCTGCCCGAACCAACCTCTTGCCTCACCATCGCCTACTCATCGTCACTCCCCACCCAGCACCATCTACTCTCAAACAACTAGTACACAGTTGGAGAAAAGATGAGCAAAGAAACAATATTCAGCTACTAACTTTCAATAATGAAGAAGAAAACAATTTTGTCTTGGATGACTTGCCGGATATCGATTTGGCGTTCTCCGTTTTCAACCATGTAAGTATATTAATATATTCAACGATTAAAAGTAATTCCAAGATCTTATGATGAAGTTAAATTTTAGGGTGAATGGGGAGGTGAATATTACGTTCCGGTACAAGAAGATGCAAAAGTGAGCAGCAAAGTGATGTTACAAAGCGCACAAGTCGGCGATTTAAATTCTTTGGAGTGGGTCGGCGCTTCTGAGACATGTGGTTCTGGAATACCAGTGAAGGTATGTAAGCTTGTTGTAGACAACAATACAGATTCTGATTTTCTTTTAATAATGGAATTTGGATTAGGCGCCAATGATACCTTGATCCCAGTTGATTAAAATTTACAAGATGTTGATGAAAATTTAATTATTGACAAATATTTGGAACCTTTTAATTGTAATTTTATATGACAGGTCCACTACGTCGGATTATCTAACACCGACATCAACAAAGCAATTGGAAAAATTACATCAAAATGTTATGGAGGAAACAATTATGGCATGGATTTTAGTGGAACAACTGAGAGGTAATGAAATATACCTATGATGGAATGCAGTCTCGACGTAGGCCTTGTATTGTTTAACTCTTTGTTGTTTTTATTGAATTGACAAGTTTTCATATTTAGTCATTACATTTCTAATATTTAATCCCTAATTCGAATACCTAGATTGTTGACTCTCTGTACGTGTTGGTAGATTTACTGTAAGTGCAGAGAGTAATTGAATTTAAATAAATAAATAACTATGTAAATGAAAACGGTAAAAACGATAAAAAATCTGAGATATCTTAAATGAAATTGATACATAACGACTGCTAGGACTATTATTACCTTTTGACATAGTATAGCCAGTTCAGCCTGACGTAGTGGTGAAGATGACTATCTTTCACCACTCGCGTCGCTTAAATATCATTGATATACATCGTGTAACAGAATATACGGTATTGTTCATAATGATGAGTACAACGACTTTTGTTAATCGTTGTATAGTTTCGTAAGACGAAAACCTCGTAAAATCTGAGGAAGATAAGCAAATCAAATTCAGATGTGTTGTATTACAGTGGTTCGCGAGTGATGGGCCTAGTGCGGTCTGGCGCAGCGGGCAGTGTGGTGCGCGCGCAGCCGGAGCTGCTGTGGCCGGTGCCGACGCACTGGAGCCTCGAGGACGCCGCCACCGTGCCGCTCGCCTACGCACATGCACTCTACTGTCTCGTGAGTATGACTTTGGTTGCTAAAGTGGACCAATTGCTTATACCAATGCGCCTTGTGACAGTATCAGGACTTCAAGTTGTGTTCAAGAACATTTTGTGACATAAACTCATTGAAATGTCAAGGACGGTCGGTCAAAAAAAGACACAGATAAAGATAAAGATACAGCTATTTGCAAGCAGCTATAAGCGTAGATCTCTATGGAGAAGAACGTGCAAGAAACTCTACGGACACTTTTTTAAAAATTATAAATTGTTACAAAGTTTTGTTTACATCATGTTCAAATTATACAAACATGTGAGAACGATGTAAAATACGAGCAGGAGAAAAGGGTCCGGAAAAAAAGAAAATAATTCAAAGAAATAATTAAAATAAACCATGGCAGCTGAGAAATAATCAGTCTCAACTGACGGCGCCCGTTCACGAACATGACGCATGCGCTAGCACCATTCGGCTCAACCATTTTTTGAAGGGAGCCAAATGATCCAGCGCATGCGCCACCATAAGCTAGACTTTTGAGTAAGCATGACACACCCAACCGCCAGGGTACATTCAAGTCAAAAACAAACCTAAAACTGATAGCTATAGCTTCAGTTTAAGGTACACAGTACTCACACATGTGCCATTAAATTGGATGAAATTATACAATGCTGAATAAATTGAGTCTATACAATGCAAATATTGGTTACTTACAATATTCAGCCGGTCCAACAATGTTTCCAAATGCTGAACAATGTTTCTATTGCAATGCTTGAATTTGGTTTGGACTAAAGAAAAAAAATGTGTATATAAAATATTAGTATTGTTCATTGTAAGGCTTCCCGATTAAAGTGCAAATAAATGTATTTAAATTTCCGAATGTTATTGATCTGGTTTTTATTTGCACTTGTTGAATTGGCATGTTGGACTCAAAAGATGGTAGCCCGCTGTTATCAGAAGGAAGGTAATTTACAATGGCTTTCTCTAAGTAGTTGCCACAATAAAAAACATTATCAATACATGTAGCAGTAGTTGTAGTTGGACAGGTTGGTTCTATAAACTCATTAGACAATTGAATGATTTAAAGAGATTTAATAATCTACAGCTATTTGAATTGTTTTCTAAGATATTAATATTAAAGTCTCCACAAACAATTACTAGTTTGTTGCCAGATGCCAGTTTTGCCAATACATTTTCCATCACTGACTCAACTATAGAGTAGTTCAGATAATTAGGGGGTCTGTAAACGCATACTATGATATGCTTATCTAGCTCAACACAGGACAGTTCAATGCTATGTTCAACAGACAAGTTAACTTAAAAAAAAAGACGTCTCCTGTATCGTAGGTGCGTTTACAAACACACAAAGTTACATACACAAACAGCCAGACCCGGAACAACTATCTGTAGGCCATACAAATATTTGATCCGTGCGGGAATCGAACCCGCGACACGCACAGCAGCCAATTGCTTAACCACTGCGCCAACCGTGTTGTCAAACTATGTCGTTAGAGTTTTAAATGTAATACACTTTTTTTAAATAAAATTAGTAAACCCTCATGTAGCATTGACTTTCGATTAAAAGAACTTCCCACACTATAATTCTCGTAATTAACCAAATTGAAAAATCCTTTAACCAATGCTCAGTGAAACAAATTATGTCAAATATTGCTTTTTTTTTAAATAACTCTATTTCCAGCTGTTTTGAAGAAAAGCCTTGAATATTCTGATGAAATAATTTCAAGGATGTCTGCTTACCCCCTTTGTTAAAATTAACTATGTGAGAGCAAGAAGATACTTAGTTCATGGTAGAATTGGTAATGTAACTATACTGTTATTGGTATCCTCTGTTAACGTACAAATTAGTTAAAAAGGAACATACGGAGCGAGCCCCACGACTCCCACCATGCCATCACTAGGCACCAAGATCCTGCTACTTATGGCTTTGTTAATAAAGAATATTATTTCATTTATTAAATTAAATACATATAAATTTACATTGTTAAATTTTTCTATAAAAAATAAAAAAACATTTAAAAATATAAAAAATAGTAGCCCACCGGCACCGGGAACAAGGTCCAAGTTACCGGTGGTCAGGGCTCCCGAGAGAGAAACCTCCTCACTATACGCGCCGTGTCCAGGAGTACTGTTTTCTGGATCAAGCCCTTGATCCAGCTGCCCAACGAGAGCCTCTTGAGATGTTGGTCGAGGTTCTTGGCGATTATGCCATTGGCCGTCACGACTATCGGCACAATGACTGCTGTGTTCACATCCCACATGTCGACAACCTCGCGAGCCAAGTCAAGATACTTCGTTTATCTTTCTCAGACTTCACGAGGTTCTCATCATGAGAGACTGCTATATCAACAATCATTGCGCGACGCTCTAGTCAGTCTATCACCACTATATCAGGCTTATTGGCAATAATAGTCCTGTCAGTGATGATAGACCAATTCCAATACAATGTGCAATTGCCATACCTATAGTACGGTACTTCCGATTCCACAAGATTGTATTTAAGAGCAAGTTTCTGGTGGATAAGCCTGGCTACAAGGTTGTGCCTGTGCAAATAGTCTCCGTTAGCCAGACTAGAACAACCGGAAATAATGTGGCGGATGGATTCCCCGGGCCGGTGACATGCCCGACGTATGTCAACCGTACCTTCCTTCACAAAGTATTTCCGGTAGTTGTTCGTCATCATAACTTCGTCCATAATTGCATAGACGCAGCCAGGCTACAAACGCTAAGAAGTCTACATCGGGCCCATGTAGGACCCGATAAAAGCGTCCGTGAAGCTCCTTGCTCTGCCATACCTCCCTGCGGTTATTAATATCTAATACCACAGGTTTGCGCCAGTTCCCGTTAGCCAAGGAGAGCGCGGTAAGGCCTTTGTCCACCGCTACCACATCTCGATGCATACCCACGTCGGCCTCTAGGAAGTACTCCCTAAGGCTGCATACCTCGCGGTTGTGCAGGGTCTTAGCATTTATTACTATTATTATTAAAAGAATTGTCCATAGTGACACATGGATTCTCCTTCGTACAATTATTTTAAATATTTATAGCATTAGTGCTACAGTTAATTAAGGTCCACCTGTACATTAGTATTATTACTAACTAGTGGACGTCACGCGGTTTCACCTGCGTAGTTCCCGTTCCCGTGGGAGTATGGGGATAAAATATAGCCTATGTTACTCCCTGATATTGTAGCTATCCATACTGAAAGAATTGTTCAAATCGGTCCAGTAGTTTCGGAGCCTTTTCATTTAAAAAAAACAAATCTTTCCTCTTTATAATATTAGTGTAGATGTAGATAATTGCGGTGTTAATTATAGTAGAAGACTTGGACTTACTACTTATCGCTGAGTTTATATTATTTGCTTATAGCCTAGCTATTTGGTGTCTAAACCTAATAGGCAGATACATTGTATCCCTAATCATGTGGTCCCAACACGAAGAAAGAAAATTTAGTTCTAATAAATAATAATAGATGGCGTGACATGTATTGATTTTTATTGAAGTTTGTGTAAAATTATTTTTTTTCTTTTTAATGGTCTTAAGAATAGTATGTTCTTATTTAATAACCTCCCCTAAGCCCTAAATTATGGAATAATAGGCTTGTTAAAGTTTAGAAGATTATTGGAACGTTTAATTTAAAATCCTTACATTATGTGCCAATAGATAGCGCTGTTCGAAAGTTTAGAGTTTGCTATTCAACTCGTTCATAAAATTAAATACTACTACTCGGGTGAGTTGCTTGGTAACTGGCTCGAATAACGTTTGTGCAAAGTACAGTGTGCAAAAACATTTTTGTTACCATTTCATATTCTTTTACGAAAATTATTATTTTGGTTTTTTTTAAACATGTAAATGTTATTATTAAATCGAATGTATGAATCTGTATTAGGTAGTATCTTGCAATTACCTACATAATATTTAGCATATTTGACATTCAAATCTTTATAAACAATTATATCGCGATCTATTTTCAAGGAAACATATTCATAATAAACACTAATCTCAATCATAGAAAAATTATTACAGTAGAATGCCAAATCAGTACTAGGAATCCGAAACTGAAATCAAGATTCAATATTAATACCTAATGCCGGTACCTATTAATTTTACATTTTTTATTTAATTTAAGAATTGGGTAAGTTTATGTAACTTGAATAGGTAATCAAGTTGCAATCAATCAAGCAACTATTAAGTAAATTGAATGTGAATAATTTGAACTTGAATGGAACAATTCGATTTCAATGAAAATAACAATAATTAATATGTGTAAACGAAGGGTAATGATGCTATCTTTACAGTCCTCGACGGCACGGCGGAGAGCCGCGCGCGCGCGGGATTACGGAGGGCAACTCAGTCTCGCGTTTGTAGATATTTACGCGCATTTCAAATGGACGCGTTGAACCGCTGACTAAAGTCGCTGTGTGGGTGTGTGCTTGTGCACTGTTGGTCTCGCCCGCACCGCGTTCAGATTGGCCGCTATTGCCGAAACCGGTCAGGAGGACTACCTATAATAATTACCTATAGGTACTAGTATAACCGAATAATCATCACAAAGTAGGCATATAAGAAAATTTGTGACAACGCAAGCTTGGTCAAGTCTAGTATTAGGTATAGTATCTGTGGCCTAGCTAGCATTAGCAGTAGAACCCGTAGTGGGGTCTCCGTCTAGGCTGAACGAATAATTAAAAAAAAAATTAAAAACTCCGACCCCGACTTTGTTGCCGGTAAATCCACCTCCTTAACATTGTAGGGATGTTACCTACTTACCTACATACAGTTGCAGTTATAGATTAAGGAACAAAAATATTCGTATTTACAACGTGTAACAGAATAAACGCAATACCTCTTAAGGGGTCATTGTACTCATCATTATGATTAACTTTTACTATGGGACCAATCCCAAAATCGCGAAAAAAATATCAGCTGTTCAGTACATTTTGTCTAGTTATGCGCACAGAAATGTATGGAGGCGTCGATTTTTTTTCGCGATTTCCGTGTAAGAACCGTAAAAGGTAGACAGTTGAAATATTCACAGAATATGTATGTCAGCGATGGTACAACTCTCCAGGTTACATCAGCCAGGATATTGGAACTACAGTGGGCGTACTTTGGGAAGTGTTGATTTTTATTTAATCTTTATTTATTTGGAGGCTTTTGGTTACTGCGCAACAGAAACACGGGTTGCTTTTAAATCAAATTATTATTCACACTCGAAAGTCTCATTTACAATATCACACTGTCACACAATAGGTACACTGAATAAATATTCGGAACAGGCGGCGGTGTCTAGACGTGGGCACGTCTGCACTGCTCGACCGCCACTAGTAGACTGAGCTCAGCCTCAGTCGAGCACACCGTTCTAGACTCCGTTGAACGCCACTAGATGGCGTTGGTGTCCCGATAGTTCTATTGACTGACTTATTTCCGATACGGCCATCCTGCTATCATACGGCCTCGTGTGAAAACCTGCAACTAAAACTCAACAACAGTACTCTGTTCGACTCGGCCAATCCTGACCACAATATGGCTCAGAAAAACTTTATCCTCAATCACTTAATTGTTTTTACAAAACATTACTTTCCAGTTAACACCAAACATAAAAAAAAACTTTGAAATCTTGTAAAACATTGAAATCATCACCCAGGGCCATGTACCATCGTTATCCACATCAAAAATCAACTGTATTGCAATGAAGCCTCGGGGAACCATTCACACAAGTAAACAACTCTAGCGCCACGGCTCTCATAGCCAAACTAAGTGCATCCTCGCTGTATGTGGAGCATTGTGGGACTTTCACCCACTACGGTCACCATTGACCACGAGTAGCAATCACACCATTGCTCTCGAAATATTTGCATCCACATACACGAGGACCACCTCTCAAACACGCGCATCCACCATGTGTGTGAAGCATTGTGGGAATTTCACCCACTACGGTCACCATAGACCACGAGTAGCAATCACACCATTGCCAGTCAAACACGTGCATCCACAATGTGTGTAGAGCATTGTGGGACTTGCAAAGTTGCAAAGTGTTGGACAAAGCGAGTACCATTTGAGTTAAGTTTCCCATTGGCGGTTATCAGTAGTTTCCCACTGGCGGTAACAGTTTCAAAATTTTATTCAGTGCAAACTTTAGAATGAGATATAGCCTGGCAAGGTTGCCACAAGGTCGTGTTCCAACTTAGATATTTTTAATGAAAACTTGGACCTAAGCTTTGTATTACCGTGACGGTAACAAATTTCCTTACATAACGACAGTTACGATTAAAGCTTTAAAGCTACAGAGAATTCAGAGCTATCACAACTTTTCCTAAACAGTTTTTCCATTTTTTACTACCGTGTTTCCTACTAAGTATGCGAGTTAATACGGGTGAGATTAAAATAAGATTAATTCATTCAAACTGTACAGTGTAGCTGTACCGTTATGTTCGTAGGTTAACGTAGAGTAATTCATAAACGTAGCTCCTTTACATGAACGATAGACCGAAAAATGGTCTGGCCCAGTTGATTTTCTTTTTGTAAGCTCCGATGATCATCACTGACCGGTGGATATGTTTTGAAATCTCTTGGTCGGGAAGTTGCCCGAGGCCAAGTGCCAATTGACGTTGTGAAGTTATGAAGTAGATGATGCGTTAGCATCGATTTAGTTTTTGTGAACAGGTTCTGAGTTCATTGCGTCGGTGACTGTACCAGAGTATCGAACGGTAGCCCTGGATGGTATAGACGGGAGAGTCTGGACCAGGGTATCGTTGCGATAGCTCTAGGTAGTGAGGTCAAGAGAGTTGACTCGACATTCCCGTGGGGAAGTGCGAGTGTAGAAATTATGTTTTACTGAGCTATGAGATAGCTGTTGACTGTGAATAAGATACCTGTTGTTTTGATTGTTCGATTTAATGTTTGTTTGATGACTGTCAGTGGTACTTGGACTCGATAATCCCGAATACTAGTAAATCGCGAATCAAACTCAAACCCAAGCTTTTATTTCAATCGAACTACTATTCATCAAACTTCGAACTATTGTGGTCAATTAATCAAAAACATGAAGATTAGGAATAGCTCTGTGTATTGAAACGTTGTTGAGAATATCTCATCTCTACTTTCGCGATAGGAAATAGGTTAAATACGGCTTTCAATTAACCGCGTCAAAAAGCTTTATCTGTAGAGTTTTTAATAAACGAAGTTGCAAGACCGTTGTCATAAGCTGACAGTAGATGAGAAGTGATGTAGATACCAGAGTCTACATTTATGAGGTACTAAAAATGGTACTAGAGAGCGATGTGCGGAGTATGATAAGGCTCCTAAAGTTGATGGTAGAATGGCAGCTAAAATAAAGTTTTTGTTAACGATTTCATTTTATAAGAAAATGAAGAGCGAAACCAGACTGGGTTAGATGGGAAGTTAAAAGGTCCATTAATGGTAGCAAAGGTTTTGGATGATAATTGCTACACGTTGAAGGTTGAGCTCCAAAGCGATAAGAAATAGGCTCACGATAGGGTAAAAAAGAGAGGGAGACCATAGGGTCATGTACCAGTCGAAATACATGGTAAAAGTTAAAGATGCTCACAGTGATAATGAGCATGCCGAGGCGGGGAACACGTGAGTAGACTTCTCTATTGGCCGTCCGACCGCACCAGAGCCATTACGTAGTCGTAGCCCGGTAGAAATCGGTGTCTCTTGGGGTAACTCAAGTAGTCCGCGGGTAAGCGGTGTGCGTGTGACTCTGGCGGGGGTCGTGGTCTGTGAAGACCGTAGTAGTGGTCCACATGTGTGTAGATGCAAGTATTTTGAGAACAATGGTGTGATTGTTACTCGTGGTCTATGGTGACCGTAGTGGGTGAAAGTCCCACAATGCTCTACACACATTGTGGATGCACGTGTTTGACTGGCAATGGTGTGATTGCTACTCGTGGTCTATGGTGACCGTAGTGGGTGAAATTCCCACAATGCTTCACACACATGGTGGATGCGCGTGTTTGAGAGGTGGTCCTCGTGTATGTGGATGCAAATATTTCGAGAGCAATGGTGTGATTGCTACTCGTGGTCAATGGTGACCGTAGTGGGTGAAAGTCCCACAATGCTCCACATACAGCGAGGATGCACTTAGTTTGGCTATGAGAGCCGTGGCGCTAGAGTTGTTTACTTGTGTGAATGGTTCCCCGAGGCTTCATTGCAATACAGTTGATTTTTGATGTGGATAACGAATGGCCCTGGGTGATGATTTCAATGTTTTACAAGATTTCAAAGTTTTTTTTTATGTTTGGTGTTAACTGGAAAGTAATGTTTTGTAAAAACAATTAAATGATTGAGGATAAAGTTTTTCTGAGCCATATTGTGGTCAGGATTGGCCGAGTCGAACAGAGTACTGTTGTTGAGTTTTAGTTGCAGGTTTTCACACGAGGCCGTATGATAGCAGGATGGCCGTATCGGAAATAAGTCAGTCAATAGAACTATCGGGACACCAACGCCATCTAGTGGCGTTCAACGGAGTCTAGAACGGTGTGCTCGACTGAGGCTGAGCTCAGTCTACTAGTGGCGGTCGAGCAGTGCAGACGTGCCCACGTCTAGACACCGCCGCCTGTTCCGAATATTTATTCAGTGTACCTATTGTGTGACAGTGTGATATTGTAAATGAGACTTTCGAGTGTGAATAATAATTTGATTTAAAAGCAACCCGTGTTTCTGTTGCGCAGTAACCAAAAGCCTCCAAATAAATAAAGATTAAATAAAAATCAACACTTCCCAAAGTACGCCCACTGTAGTTCCAATATCCTGGCTGATGTAACCTGGAGAGTTGTACCATCGCTGACATACATATTCTGTGAATATTTCAACTGTCTACCTTTTACGGTTCTTACACGGAAATCGCGAAAAAAAATCGACGCCTCCATACATTTCTGTGCGCATAACTAGACAAAATGTACTGAACAGCTGATATTTTTTTCGCGATTTTGGGATTGGTCCCATAGTAAAAGTTAATCATAATGATGAGTACAATGACCCCTTAAGAGGTATTGCGTTTATTCTGTTACACGTTGTAAATACGAATATTTTTGTTCCTTAATCTATAACTGCAACTGTATGTAGGTAAGTAGGTAACATCCCTACAATGTTAAGGAGGTGGATTTACCGGCAACAAAGTCGGGGTCGGAGTTTTTAATTTTTTTTTTAATTATTCGTTCAGCCTAGACGGAGACCCCACTACGGGTTCTACTGCTAATGCTAGCTAGGCCACAGATACTATACCTAATACTAGACTTGACCAAGCTTGCGTTGTCACAAATTTTCTTATATGCCTACTTTGTGATGATTATTCGGTTATACTAGTACCTATAGGTAATTATTATAGGTAGTCCTCCTGACCGGTTTCGGCAATAGCGGCCAATCTGAACGCGGTGCGGGCGAGACCAACAGTGCACAAGCACACACCCACACAGCGACTTTAGTCAGCGGTTCAACGCGTCCATTTGAAATGCGCGTAAATATCTACAAACGCGAGACTGAGTTGCCCTCCGTAATCCCGCGCGCGCGCGGCTCTCCGCCGTGCCGTCGAGGACTGTAAAGATAGACTTAAATTACCCAACACTATAAATCCAACCACCGAATTGGCATCAACTCCTTTAAAGCTTTGTTTTACGATTCAAATAAAACTTGAGCGACTCACCATGTATTCCAGTCAGCCTTGAACGCTCTTAACCTCACAGATATTGACATGATACTTGGCTACTGCTGCCTGCAAGCTGCTTGCCGACCTTCGATCTGTCACGCTCGGAACGGCTCAGAAGTTGCAGCTGCTCAGCAGTTGTTGCAGCTGCCCAGAAGTTGTTGCAGCTGCTCAGAAAATGTTGCAGCTGCTCAGAAGTTATGGCAGCATGCCAACCGCTAGCTTCCTACTGGCTTTATACACCATGATACGATATCTGAAACTGAAAAATACTACGAGAGTATAAGTCCAATAAAAGCTGTGGTGGAACTAAAGATTTCCGGTTAGCGCAGTAATCACAGTATCATAGTCAATAAAAATCTAAATCTAATCAGATTATTGGCACAAGAAAGCGGCCTACGCCAAGCAGTGGGCAGCCAGGCTATGGAAGGAGACAAGTCATAACATTGCTTTTTCAGTTATCACAATTTCCGGAACTAAGTGCAAGGTAGGGTATTGTGATGATGTTGATATTGTGACCATATCTCTTTAGTGTCCCAACAACAATAGCACTAAGCGCTTCAATCTATTTCTCTACCAGCGATAGCAGAACAATATCGCCCCATCAGCATTATTTGAAACGCCTTAACCAGCAACACCAAAGCTATAACGCCTAAACTATTACTACACTAAGGTCAACATGAGAATAACAGCCTCACTTAAGCATAGAGCTATAAAATTACAAGTTAATATTATCAAACATCGATAGTTGTCAATCATGAAACCGTAGCTCTTTACGAGTGCCTCCACAGCAAAAACGTTTACTCGTAAACAAAATAGAAAATGTTAACTACTGAGCGCCTCAGCTCCATAGCAATTACAGAATGAAAATAACTCACCAGATTCACTTGATGATCCTCGCACACCTTCAACTTCCTTGACCTGGCAGCTGTTGTGAAGTTGCTTGCCTCCGTTCGACACTGGTTTTCATTGTTCAGTTTGATGAGGGTGAGGGTAGCCGCATAAAACTCGACGAATAGGAACCTTGGAATGTTCCTTGAATTGGTCCTACGTTGAACCCATATAGGTTATCTACGGCTGGCATACATGCGCGAAGCTCTTCAGCGCCTTACTTATAGCCAAAATAAGCTGAACTGCACAACACTGCATCCTCGACAAAACATACGACCGCGGTGACGCACTATGATCGCACGTCGAAGTTAGGTTGGATTGAGCTCCACGGCACATCATGCCACACATCGAGTGTTTAGCGTCTGGATAAGCGCACGTGTTTAAAAAAAAATAGTTTTTTTTTTTGGGATTTTCACTATCACTGTCACCACGTGTCCCGCATTTCAAAATGTAACCGCCACGTATTTCACTAGCATTGTCACCGCATGTTACCTTCCCACAAAATAACATCTGTTCTATGTAATAGACTGAATACACGTGTTTTCCAATATTCGTCAACGCAAAAACATTACGTAACTTAATTAGGCAATATCACAACAAACAATCAGCACTAGAAAAACAATACGGTTCACTTTTTCTCATTTGACACGTCTGGCGGTAGTACGTCGTATGTCGTTGTACGACTCGAGCATCTACTCGCCGTTCACTACCTGCCGCAGCTGCTCCGCTATCCACTTAGCTGTCGCCGCTTGCACTCGTCCATCGGGCTGCGATATGTCTTGGCCTTCCACAGGCACAGCATACGAAGGACTTCGCTGCCAACTGCGATGCTGCTTGACTCGATACTTAAGGCGATGTAGCACTGTCTCTGGTGTCGTGCACCATGATCTTGCATCCGCGTCTACCTTGTCTGGATCAACGCAAGCCAATGCATTCCGCTTTCGCACTTATAGTGCTTCAATAAGCCCTCGTATGATTTAAATTTTTAATTCAACGGTCACATTTTTTTTTTGCACGGTTACACTGATTTAAACACGCCAACTGTCACTTTTAGTGTTTTCATTTTGCGTGTGAACCAACACGAATCCCACTTTCTGATGTCAGCGATGGTACAACTCTCCAGGTTACATCAGCCAGGATATCGGAACTACAGTGGGCGTACTTTGGGAAGTGTTAGTTACTGCGCAATAGAAACACGGGTTGCTTTTAAATCAAATTATTATTCACATTCGAAAGTCTCATTTACAATATTCTCACACAATAGGTACACTGAACAAATACTCGGAACACGCGGCGGTGTCTAGACGTGGGCACGTCTGCACTGCTCGACCGCCACTAGTAGACTGAGCTTAGCCTCTGTCGAGCACACCGTTCTAGACTCCGTCGAACGCCACTAGATGGCGTTGGTGTCCCGATAGTTCTATTGACTGACTTATTTCCGACATGTATTTCTATTGCCGCTATAAGAACAAATACAAAAACTCCCACACAAGAAACGGTTTTTTTGGGTTATGGTTCGGAAACATTTGTATAAGAGTCTGACTCGCGCTTGGCCGGTTTCATACTTTGAAGTATTTTTACTCAAATCTATAGGTATTTATAGATTTTCATTTATTCTATCCAATCTATTTGGTTTTGAAAATAAAAGTAACTTATTGTAGAATTTAAAACTTCTTTTGCCGCTTTATTAACAAATACCTAATTGAAATTTTCACAGAATGTGTATTTCTATTGCCGCTAAACAAAAAACTAAAGGGAGCTCCCATCCAAGAAACGAGTTTTGTTTCTGGTTCGGAACGCTTCGTGTGAGAGTTCGACCCGCACTTGACCGGTATTATAGGCACTTTACAGAGTTTTATCTAATTCTATCCAATCTATTTGATTTGAATAATAAAAGTAACTTGTCAAATTATAAACGACGTTTTCACTATTCCACTATTTTGAGTAAATATTCGAGTCATTTTAAATATTTGTTGAAATCTCTACATTACTCTCGTAACGACGACGTCAGCTTCAAGGTCAAGTGGACAAGCGACAAAAAATACAGTACAATATGCTTTAACGACATCTATTAGTTGGAATTGAGGAAATCGCGTTTGCAAGTTGTCACTGCTAACACCATCTAGCGGGCGGAGACCCAAAAAAAAATTTAATTCGCGTGAATTATTTATTTACGGCGGTCGCGTTTCTTTTTATGGGATGAGGCATCTGTACGCTAGTGTTATATTATCTGTGCCCTACTCGACTTTAATTTATCAACATATAAGTTGAGGTCCAGAAAAACAAATTTGTCACTGTGATGACTAATTACTAAGAAATGTATATGCTTATTAAGCATGTGAATATAATTATTTTGTCTTTTGACAATTTTTCAAAATATGGGAATGCACACAGTATTATTTTATTGCAATTTAACTTTAACTCAACCCCATCCTGAGATAAGCAACAAAAATTCTGCTAACGGTGAAATTCACATTAATTTTTCATTTGTTTTAGGGCATCAAATATGGCGGGAGGCTGACATCTGATTTCTCTGTGCTCGTCCACGGAGGGGCTGGAGCCTTGGGCCAAGCTATGTTATCAATACTCCTTGCTCACGGCTGTGAAGTGTACACAACTGTTAGTGACATTCGGAAGAAACATTTCTTACTAAAATTGTTCCCTGACTTGAAAGGTACACAAGAGATTTTCTGATATTCAATATTTCTTTTCGTCTGAGTACTCTACTATTTACTCAAATTTTATTTGTTTCCAGCTGATCATATCGGCAATTCTCGTGATGAAAGTTTCATACAAATGATTTTAAATGCCAGAAAAGGGGAGGGTTGTGATATTGTTATAAGCTCACTTAAAGGAAGCTTAAAGAAAGTATGTACCTTGTTTTATTTATTTTAATTTGTACGTAAAGATTATTATCTAGCGACATTAAAATGTTTCCTAATTCCAGTGTGCAGCAACCTGTGTTGGTTACCTGGGATCATTTTTTGATGTTTCTCAACTTCACAATCAAGATGAAGATTTTGAGTATGGACTGTACAATCTCACTAGGGCAAGGGCTTATGCAACTATCGATTTCTCAACGATATTTGAAAATCCCACTGAAATGAAAGTAAGTATACCAAGCATAACCAAAAACTAAGTGTAAACCTGTTTACAAGTACTTAAGTTGGCTCGTTACCACACCAGCATGCAGATAGCAGTCCGTTCTCGCTTGCCGCTCTCACGTGACTGACTGCCTCACTACCCGTGCGCTCGAGACAACATTAGATCTATTGGTAGGTAGATCACAAACAATACACTAAGTTTCATATTATCGCAACCCTGACTCCCACCCGCCTGTTCAGCGAAGATCCACTGACGGTCCGCATCGTCCAGCGTCAGCTCCAGACGTGCCCCGGCGCTCGCCCCCGGACAGCGGCATTAAACGTAAATGTTCATTATTATTCTCCATATTGTTTGGGGTTTGCCAAAGCCCCGTTGGTCACCTGTATGGAAACTTCGTTGCAGGTGTCCGTCTCTCACGTGAGTAAAGATGTTATACTCGGACGTAGGGTTGGCCATCTGCGAGGCTTTTCTATTATATTATATTATATTATGTTTTCGAAAGAGTTTTTCTACTCGGGTTTGCTCCTGGTCATTTTTCCTTACTTTGCTCACTACTTTTAAAATCCGGTGACATATATCTACACAGTTCGTCCATATAGGATTTGATGACATTTTACGGTAAACACACTTATAGATCATGAATCTGTTGTCTCATTGTAGTATTTGGTTGCAGGCCTTGCAGATAATGTTGAGTGAGGGTATTAACCGTGGCTACGTACGTCCTCTGTCCCGCGTTTCGTACGCGCCTCTTGACATGTCTCGCGCCTTTCGATTGCTCGCAGCCAGCAGGCACCGTGGCAGAGTGCTACTGAAGATGGATGAGCATACGACGCAAGTGCACCCAAGGTGAGGAAAGATCCAGTTTGCAATTTTATACAAGTAGAAACGAGATTTTATTTAAATGTAGCATTTTTAAGCTGCATTTCGAAAAGCCGTGGAGTGATTGGTTTTTGTTTATTGTAGTTCATATAAAGTATTCACAATATTATTGTTGTTTCTCTTGTAGAATCTCTTGCAATCCAAACCAGTGTCAACTTGTAGTCATAAATGATAGCAGTTTTGGACTCCAGCTGGTTGATAAGCTAGTAGCTCGAGGTGCGAGAAAACTACACATTTACAGCAAAGTTCATACAAGTGCGATGTTTCAATTTAAACTGCGGTAAGCAAATTGTTCTTATTAACATTGTAAATGTTACTAATATTCATGATAATGACTGTGCTATTTTCTAACTAAACCTAACAAAAACTTCAATTATTCAGGAATTGGCAGAAGACCGGTGTGAAAGTCCAGATATCTTCGCAGGACTTGAACAAAGAAAATGAGATGGTAGAACTTCTTAGGGATGCTACTCAATTGGGCTCCATTGAAGGCATATACGTTATTACAAATGTTGATCAAATAATTCAAGAAACTTTGTATGCTAATTTGGATATAGTTTCGAGACGATTTTGTCCGGATATACGGTAAATAACACCATGATTATTGTACCTGATTTTACATCTTCTGTTTTTTTATATCGCAATAGTCGTAATAATCATTCTTTTGTCTCATTTTTTAGATACTTTGCGGTGGTAAATGTTGGTGACACAATGCTAGGCAAGCCAACGTGTGTTTTACGTGTTGAAAATAAATTACCAGCTAAGCTGATAGCTTTACCTCAACAAACGAACGTAAGTTTCATACTCCAACAAGGTCGACCAAGTAAATAAATAGTAAATATTTTTTTTTAACATGGCAAGTAGTTCTATTAATCTTTCACAGTACCTAACAAAAATTAAGTTTAATTTATTTTATATTTTTCATCATCATCATCAACATCATATCAGCCGAAAGACGTCAACTGCTGGACATTGGCCTCCCCCAAGCGTCGCCACAACGACCGGTCCTATGCGTCTCGCATTCATCGGCTACCCGCGACCTTCACCAGGTCATCGGTCAAATCAAATCAAATCAAATCGTTTATTTCAAATAAACCATTTACAGGCACTTTTGAACTGTCAAGGTCGGTCAGTCCATAAAGATGAAGCTATTTGAACGTTCCAAAGCGTAGATCTCTATGGAGAAGAACGTGCAAGAAACTCCACGGACACTCTTTTAAAAATAATAAATTGTTACGAAGTTTTGTTTACATCAAGTTGAAATTATACAAACATGTGAGAACGATGTAAAAGACGAGCAGGATAAAAGCGTCCGGGAAAAAGGAACAATTCAAAGAAATATTCTCCCTATTTCTAGTACCATAATTATATCTGTCGCCTTTTTACTAAAAATATGTAAATTCTTTCTGACATACATGATGTTTTCGTAAATGTATTGACAAGGTACCGTCATGATGTTAATATTCTTAAACAGTTCCCTTAGAGAATCGCGCCGGCGGAGATTGTATATCGCTTTAATGGCTCTTTTCTGCAGAATAAAAATAGATTCAATGTCTGCAGCCTGTCCCCATAGTAAAATACCGTAAGACATGATACTGTGAAAGTAACTAAAATAGACCAGTCTTGCGGTATCGACATCCGTTAATTGGCGGATTTTACTAACAGCATAAGCTGCCGAACTTAGCCGTCCAGAAAGAGATGTTATATGAGGGCTCCATTGTAGCCTTGGTTCAAGCGTAATTCCCAGGAAATCCGTTTTATCGATCAATTCTAGTTTTTCCCTGTTCTATACTATGTCACAGTCACTGCTTTTGACATTGGGTAAAGCAAATCTTATACATTTCGTTTTCTTTTCATTAAAAACCAAATTATTCGCCGTGAACCAATTTTGGACTTGCATTAGGACATTATTTATGTTATCAACATTGTCCGTTTGTCTATTTATCTTAAAAGTTAAGGAGGTATCGTCGGCAAACAGTACCATATCAAGTTTTTGTTGCAATAAATAGGGTAAATCATTGATATATACCAAAAACAAGAAAGGACCCAAAATCGAGCCCTGGGGAACGCCCCTTATTACGTATAATCCCGATGAATTGACACCGTTCATTTGAACTAATTGCCGTCAGTCATTCAAATAAGATTTGACAAAATTTAATGCTGTTTTGACCAGTTCGTAATGCCCGAGCTTCAGGAGTAATGTATCGTGATCAACGCAATCAAACGCCTTCGAGAGATCACAAAAGACACCTATGGTATCCTGTGCGTCCTCCCACGCATTAAAGATGTGCTTTAGTAAGGTAACACCAGCGTCAGTCGTACAACGTCCTTTGGTGAAACCATACTGTTTATCATGAAAGATGTTATTCGTGTTACAATTAGTAAGCATTTGATTTAGCATCACTTTTTCAAATACCTTACTAAACACTGGCAACACACATACTGGTCTATAATTATTTGTGTCTTTATAGTAAAGACACAAATAATTATAGACCAGTATCTGTCAATGCCAATGTAATGTCCAGGGTTCAAGTAAGTGACTATGTTGAAAGATAAACGTAGGTAGTTAACAGAAATTTTATTCACTAATTTCTCTCGCTTACAAACTAGAAACTAAATTCTTAATAACTAAAAATCATTGCCGAAATGCAATAGCCGTAAAAGATAGTAAGTTGGAAAACAAAAAAAAACTAAACAAAAACAAATAAAGTGCAGATACCAAACAATAAATACAGTGTAATTTTGGAAAAAAAAAAACAAATATTATCTTGCGACTGGATTCGAACTCGACGCTCTGATTTGACAGTCCGGCACTACGCCGCGAGACCAATCGGCTGCTCGACTACGTTGGCGAAAATGTCGTTCAGTATCTCGTGATTAATCTGTGTTAAACCATTAATCGAAGCCGGACTTCATTCCAAAAGCATTTACTTTAAAATGGTCTGGGCGATAAGGGCGTTTCCGCAAGCCCGTTACTTCCACTACTCGCACACAAACTCACAATATATAAAAAACTATGACGCACTCTGGTATAATTTCAACACAGTGATTACATTTATTTCCAGAAATTAGAGAAATTAACAACGGAGCAACCGTTAGTTTTGTTGTCCTTTGCCAAATAACATCCTCCGGTCATTCAGTAAGTTCAGTAAGGTGATACCACTTTTTAAATCTGGGGATAGCCCCAGATTTAAAAAGTGGTATCACCTTACTGAATTTCATTAGGTCCGGAAAGACTCCTTGATCCACACACAAATTAAATATTACAGGTAAGTACGGCGCTACAGTCTCGATGATTGAGGTACAAACTTTGATAGACAATCCCCATAGATCTTCGGTCAATTTAATTTTGATTTGTTTAAAAGCTTTTATTACTACTATGGGGTTTATATGTTTAAAATTAAATTCAGTCGGGCTGGCTGAAACGTTCGCCTGTAATAAATCAAAAGCAAGTGAAGGCGAGGAATTTAAGGCTTCAGTAGTTTTAATAGGAATACTCTTAAAGAAATATACAAATTCTTGAGCAACTTGTTTGTTATCGCTAATAAGTCCATGAGAAGTCTCCAATCCGTAATCAGTGTAATGTCTTTTGTTCCTATTTGTTTCATTGTTTATAATTTTCCAAACCGTCTTTATTTTATTGTCTGCTGTTTTTACCTTATTACTTATATATAAAGCCTTAGCTACCTTACAAGTGTTTTTATAAATTTTTGAGTAGGTAGCTACATACTTATTAAAAGTCTCAGTGTTAATAAAAGGCTTAAGGCCATACAGCTCATAAAGTCTTTCCTTTTTCTGAGGCCTTTAGTTGCCCAGACACTAAATAAAAACTAAGGGCAGATAGTTTTAATTTTCTTTTTAAAAGTTTTATTGAATTCGGTTTGGACTAAAGAAAAAAAATCTGTATACAAAATATTATCATTTTTCATTGTAAGGTTCCAATCACTTAACTTCCCGATTAAAGTGCGGTTAAATTTATTTAAATTACCGGATGTTTTTGGTCTGGCTTGTATTTGCACTTGTTGAATTGGTATGTTGGACTCAAAAGATACCAGTAGCCCGCTGTGATCAGAAGGAAGGTAATTTACAATGGCTTTCTCTAAGTAGTTGCCACAATAGAAAACATTATCAATACATGTAGCAGTAGTTGTAGTTGTACGGGTTGGTTCTATGAACACATTAGACAAATTGAATGATTTCAAGAGATTTAATAATCTACAGCTATCTGAATTGTTTTCTAAGATATTAATATTAAAATCTCCCCAGATAATTACTAGTTTATTACCAGTTGCAAGTTTTGCCAATACATCTTCCATCACTGACTCAAATATAGCGTAGTTCAGATAATTAGGGGGTCTGTAAACGCACACTATAACATGCTTATCTAGCTCAACACAGGACAGTTCAATGCTATGTTCAACAGACAAGTTAACTATGTCTTTACGGGTTTTGAATTTAATACATTTTTTTTACTAAAATTAGTGAATCCCCACGTAGCATTGTCTTTCGGTTAAAAGAACTTCCTACACTATGATTCTCGTAATTAATCAACATTTCAAAATCCTTTAACCAATGCTCAGTGAAACCAATAATGTCAAACATTGTTTTTTCTAAAAAATATTTCTATTTCCAGCTGTTTTGAAGAAAAGCCTTGAATATTCTGATAGAAAAATTTCAAGGATTTCTGCTTAGCCCCTTTATTAAAATTAGCTATGTGAGAGCAAGAAGATACCTGGTTCATGGTAGAATTGGTAGATGAAACTATACTGTTATTGATATCCTCTGTTGTCGTACAAATTAGTTTAAAGGAACATCCGGAGCGAGCCCCACGACTCCCATGCCATCACTAGGCACCAAGATCCTGCTACTTGTGGACCCCACATTAAAAGAATTGTCCAAAGTGACACATGGATTCTCCTTCGTACAGTTATTGTAAATATTTATAGCATTAGTGCTACAGTTAATTAAGGTATCCACATGTTCATTAGTATTATTACTAATAATTGCAGTGCTAATTATGGTACAAGACTTCGACATACTACTTATGTCTGAGTTTATATAATATGCTAATAGCCTAGCTATTTGGTGTCTAAACCTAATAGGCAGATACACTGTATCCCTAGTCGACTTTAATTTATCAACGTATAAGTTGATGTACAGAAAAACAAGTTTGTCACTGTGATGACTAACTTAGAAATATATATGCTTATTAAGCATGTGAATATAATTATTTTGTCTATTTGACAATTTTTCAAAATATGGGAAAGCACACAGTATTATTTTATTGCAATTTATCTTTAGCATTTCAGTTACAAAGTCAGTTATTTGTTCTTTTTTTAAATTAGAACCTATAAACACAGTAATATTGGTTTCTGGTTTATTAACATTTGTTACCAAATCCATTATATGTTTCCACATTATATGTGTCCACCTTGTAAGAGGCCTTCCAACGTTACGCCTTCCGGTACGCGGTCGCCACTCCAGAACTTTTCGGCCCCATCGACCATCTGTTCTACGAGCAATATGCCCTGCCCACTGCCACATTAGTTTGGCGATCCTTCGGATTATTATTTAGGATTTCATGTCTCTTTTGATTTATGATTAAGTTGTGTACTTCTGTAACTGACAAATTCACCATAATAATAGATGTCTTTTGTGTAATATGTTATCAGTGAATAAGTCTTTGGAGTACCTTATATATAAATAAATAAATAAAAGGCTCTAAAATATTGCTCTGATGTATCTTACTACTTTAGTTCCAGTTCAATTTGTATTTTTATAAATTTACAATAATGTAAAAATAGTACAAAAAAATATAAACTCTTGTTCTGTAAAAACCAGCCAAGTGCAAGTCGAATTTGCTCACAAAGGGTTTCGTAGGTACCATAAGCCGAAATAAATATGTTTCTTGTATGGAGTCCCCCTTCTGTTTTTAATTTTATTTCATTTTTAAAATTAGTTTTAAAGTGTCAACAGAAATACACTGTGAATATTTCAACTGTCTACCTACTACGGTTCATGAGACAAAGTCCGCTGACAGACAGATGGATGGACGGACGGACAATGAAGGCTCAGTAAAAGGGTCCCGTTGGTTATCTTTTGGATACGGAACCCTAAAAAGTACTAAAACATCGAGTGTCATTTGCTACAAATGGTTTTGGTTACATTTGCTAGAAGTTTTTCGCAGTGAACCGATTCGAACGCTTTATCACTGAGGACTCCATATTATCATTTTTTATTTCAATAAAAGTATTTGGCGTATAGCAACGAAACTAATGTGATCAATACAACAACAATAATTAATTTAATTTCCATTCAGGCGTCGAGTAGTGGTGATGCAGTGGACGTGGTGGAACGCGCACTTTGCGGTGTGGACAACTTGGTGGTTGCACAGAAATCAATACAACAACTTAATTTGCTGGAAAAACTTACTGAAATTGCTGGTTAGTAAAAAATGTTTTTGTGCAAAATATTTTTCCATAAATGGATGATTATTCAATACAGTGACAGTATTAAACATTCAAGTTATGTTTTCAGAAATATACATAACAGAGAAAACACCTAAAACTATAACTTTAGAACAACTCGGTATTCAAGATGATAAATTACTACTGGTTTCAAGTTATTTGAAAATGCACCATAACGTTGAGTTCACTGAACGAGAGATACCACAGCTAACAGTAAAAACGTAAGTACATTCGCAAAATTAAATGTTGCAAATTATAAATTAAATGTTGCACATTTCAAATTATTTGTTGCACATTATAAAAAAAATTGCCAATATTAAGGAATTAACGGTTACATTTGTTTATAGAATTATGAATTTGGATAAAACCGGTAATGCCTTTGAAGATGTTAAAGGCTTGGCAACGTTTATATCATACGTCGACACGGACGAACTGTTGGCAACTTCGGAAATAATATGCATGCCTACTATCACTAGTGGCGACGTTTTGGTAAATATTGCATTCTTTAAGCTGCTTGATAATTAAAAGGAACTATAATAAAATAGTTTGTAAGGTGGGCTTATAACGTTACTTATTAGATTGCAAGATGCGGTGCTGATAGTAAATGAAACTATTGAATGCCCGATTAATACTGAACTATATTTCGTAGGATAGTGCATATAAATGGTTACAAAGGTGCAAATAGATTGTAGTAATACAGATCTTAAAGGAAGTACTTAATACAAACCTCACTCTCTCACTCACTCGACCGACTTAGCCAGGGACCAAAAAGCTTTACTACCTGCTGGGTATGAGGCAAGTTTGTTCCCTATTCGGCTAATGTGGTCAAACCGAGCCCTCCGCAACACCTTCTTGCAGCCCTGTTAAGGGCTCTCTTCTTCTGAATCACGTCATTTGCTTTGCGCGCACGGGCGTCGACCCATGCTAGGTACGCCGCATGTTTTATCGCATTAGCGCGATTGCACTCGGCACCAAACCATGGGCGGGCTTCGCCAGACATTGCTACGTCTGAGAACGGAATGTAGTACTCCATTTCCTTTCGCAACACATCCGTCACGGCGTCAGTGCACGACGAAGCATCAGTTGAAGGAAAGCAAGTAGACTGCCAAGGGTAACATGCGAAAAATGATCGCATGCCATCCCAATCTGCTGACCTGTATCGCCATACCCGCCGGGTGCCTCTTGGGCTAGGATCGGGCGGGGAGTAGACGGACACAGACATCACCAGACAGTGGTCGGAACTTCCCAGTGGAGAAGAAATCGACACCGAGTACCGGTCTGGATCTGTTGTCAGCAGAAGGTCCAAGCAATTGGCTGTGTGCGAATCAACATCCGGCACCCTCGTTGCCCCCTGGACCAGCTGGGTGAGATTTAACGCAAGCGCTAGCTTTCGCGCCTCTCGTCCAGCATGGTCTGTGTGCTGGTATGGGAAAAGCCACTCTTGATGGTGGGCGTTGAAGTCCCCCAGCAACACCAGTTGGGCAGAAGGGTACCGCTGCTGAGCCGCATCCGCCGCCTCACTGAGGTGCTGCATTAGCCCAGTTGTCTCCAGATCACCGCCGTGCGAACGGTAGACACAGGCGTAGATAATTTTATCTAGGCCGGTGTCCACTAAAGCCCACATCGTTGAGAACCTGGAGTTCTCAAGATTACGGAGACGCCGATAGCAGATGTCGTCCCGGGCGTACATACATACGCCCGCGCGTGGTCTGAAGTGGTGCTCCAGGGTAAACCCTGGGTATGTAAGATACGACACGTCAGACGGACATCCGATCTGTGTCTCCGTCAGAAACAAGAGCGCTGGTTTCTCGGTCTCAAGGTGGTGATGGACTGCGGCGAGATTTGAGTGCAGACCTCGTATGTTGGAGAGGTGCACTTTATGCGAGAGGGAGTGCTGCCGCTGTACAGCTTTTCTCTTTTTGTTCCTGGCCATATTGTTTTGAGTTATTAGGTTAGAGGAAAAGGAAGTGAAATGAGGTTCCATGCTGCCAACCCTCAGGCACGCTCTGACAGGACGACATCATTGGGGGACTAGTCTGGAGACTGCGGGGACGCCCGAGCCCCCCCGGAAATGTCCATCGGGCCCTCTTGTCTGGTCGTCAACCAGCACGATGGTGCATTCCGGGATTTTTCGACAGTTGGCGGGGCAGCCTTTCATGTATGGCTAGTACACTACTTGGGCTCCCAACTACCTGCGGTCGGCCAGCGGCGCACCGTGCCTCGGATCCCGCTACCCTCCATGACTAGTCTCCCGATATGCCCATATCAACGCGAGCCTGGTCGGTCTACCTGCATTTGAAAAACTATTTCGACCCAACTCCTCTGAAATGGCTACACTGAGCATCGTACCGGAACGCGGCTAGGCCACTTGGCGGTACGTCTTTGCCCAGTGCACTTGTCATGACGTTAATTATATTATCATGCATTTCCTTCAAGTCTTTTAAAGTTATTCTAGACAGTGCATCTGCAGCTGCATTGTCAGAACCTCTTACGTATTTTTCTTCAAAATTCTATTTTTCTAAAATCATTCTAAATTTCATTAGTCTGCTTGATGGGTCTTTCATGTTGAACAAATATACTAATGGTTTATTGTCGTAAATATCATAAATGGTCGATCATACAAATATGGCCGAAAGTATTTCACAGCCTATACAATTGCAAGTAGTTTCTTTTCTATGACAGGGTAATTCTTTTCAGCTTTGTTTAAACTTCTGCTAGCGAAAGCTAACGCTCGTTCATTATTATTTGACAAAATGGCTCCTATTGCATTATTTGATGCACCAGTTTGAAGAATAAAACGATTTTGTATTATTGTTTATTGTTTAGAAGGCAGACGGCGCTGTCTCGCTTAACACCTCGATAAAGTAGCTCCGTGTTTACATTTAATTTTAAAATATATAAAATAGTAATGTGTTAAAAATCAGTAAACTATGTAAATAAAGGTATAATTTACCAGTGTAAACGTAATCAAAGTGTAAACGTCTTAAATCAATATAATCATTCTAACAAACTGTATTCAAAGTGAACATTCCCAACAGAAAAAGTCTCAAGCAAAGAAAGGTGTACGTACGTCAAGTGGAAAAAAAATCCTGACACATTAGTATGTAATACCAACCGCTTAGCAAAATTCAAATTTGTCGTCCTGTAACATATGGTACGTAATTTCAACAGTATATCCTAATTACATCGTGGGTCAGAGGGTTATGCAGCTATGTACAATCGAATCCGGGGCATGCAAACAATGACTTTTTGCGAGATTTAACTTCATCAAAAATAACTTTGTATCAGAGTTTAAAGTCAAGAACGTGCTAACAGAGGGCGCCGTAGTTACATAAACTACGTCACATATAAAGTAACGTATAAATATGGATACGGATGATATAACATTACGTAAGCAGAACACTCAGACTGGTTCTATGACTAACTTATCTATCTTGACAAATGACGATGAAAAGACAATATTTGACACCACAATGATGAGCATACCGAACAGCCTGCACGATTATAATGACGACGACATTGTTAACGACTTCAAAGAACAAATAAATACACTTAAAATGCAACTTACGAGTGCTCATCAGGAAATAGACGACCTTAACAGCGAAAATTTCTGATTAAAATCCGATTTACGAAAAGCACTAAAGACTGTCGAGACTTGTAAAAAAATCTGCTTAACGCCTGGCAGAAAAAGTATCACACCATTATTATCGACCAAACAAAAACCCAAGCATTACAAGACTGGACCAATTGCTTCAAATAATGACTCCGAGACTTCGATCAATTATTGTGATATATAAGTTGATACCCTCAATAAAGCACCCCAAACTGCCGAGATGACTAAAGACCCATTAATACAAAAACAAAACCCGACACCAACTTCATACCTGAGTAATGTTGCCTTGAAAAAACCAGTAGGCGTATCTCGACCAAATCAACTTAGACAAAACAAATTGTGTATTCTTAGTGCTAATACGCAAAACAGAATCCTGTCTATAGTAAAATAAACTTTTGAGAAACAATTTAATTTTTTCCACAATCTCACAACAGATGGAGCTACATGTGACCTCCTCTAGGGGATAAACACAAAGCTTTCGAATTACACTATGAGTGACTACTGTGTGATTTTAATTGGTGAACAAGACTTTAAATTAGCTAAAAAATACTCTAAAATTCTAAAATCATATAAGGAAGAATCTTAGTGAAATAACTCATACTAATATTATTATCTGTCTACCCACATATAAATATAACATGAACTCGAACATGTATAACTGGCGAGCCATGAACTTTAATTATTCTTGATGTCAAGATAATATCTGGACACACAAATATGCTCATGTACTAGATTCAAATGCAAATGTTGACTATGATTATAATTCTTCAGGCAGTCAGGCCAACTAAATAATTTTAGGTTCCATTTCATTTTTGCTAATCTTCTAGCGTTAATTAATGATATCAACCTGTATAATAATAAGAATGTAAATAGTGCCCTGATAACATTAACGTCTCACAATCCCAAATACGTAATAGAACAGCAAAGCAGTTTTTTCTTCACTAAAAGCCTTTACGTGATGCATCAAAACATAACGGGGCTTTTAAATAAGGTCGATGCTCTAAATGTTTGCCTAGATGAATTGTCAGACATTAGTGTTGACGCGCTGTCTGTTACCGAGCACTTCATGATATCAGGGTACGAAAGCTATTTAAATATCCCCAATTACTCGTTAGCTTTATTTTTTAGTGCGAAAGAAAGTAAACGAGGTGGGGCTTGTATTTTGATTAGAAACGGGCATCAATGGAGAGAAGTTCCACATGTAGCTAGGGCATCTATAAGAGGTGTAGTTGAATGTTGCGGTGTGGAGCTCATAACGTAAAATGTGATAATTTTATGTGTCTATAGAGTACCGAAACGAAATAACCTGAATGTATTTTATGAAACAATAGAAAAAATATTACAAATAAATTGTAAAACAAGTATGAACAAATTATAATAGCGGCAGATTTTAGCATTGATATAATGAAGAAAAATAATGTTGTCATGGATTTCGAATGTCTGTAACTAAATTTAAATCTTAAGTTGGCTTTAAAGCAACCTGCCAGAATACATAGTCAAACTTGTATTGATAATTTTGCACATAATTTTGGGGCCAAATGTTAAGGGGCTATGCAAATAATAAGGCCGTTTTGAGAATTGTTTTTTCTCGTAAAGTACCTATAATAGGGATTAGATATTTCGGTTCATGTTTCTTGACTTTATGATCTACCTAAATTCTAAAGGAATACACGATACGAAGAAATTTTCTCGATAGAAAAAAAATGCAAAGGTTGGTCTGTCTTTTTGCCATTTTCATTTTCATGGCGTAATGCATTGTATTGATTCTATGAAAACTACTTTTAAACATAGAAAATAATCTTATCTAGCTAAATTCTTAACATATTTTGATTTCGTTATACTTTTATGTTGTAAAATCCGAAAATTAATTTTGGCACTTACGTTATTTATTTCGTGCCGCCCTCATTCTATCGCCATCTCATCTTTTGCCTTTTAAAAGTATTTGCATCACTGTCGATTCAGATCAATTTAGATGGTCCGTGGGCCTTGTCAACGTAGCACCTATGTCACTTTTTTGCAGATCCGAGCTGTCAGATTTTCGTAATTTAAATATATTTTTTTTTACAATATTTTACATAGTTCAGCAGCTTAAAGTTGTTATTGATTAAAATTCATGCTATGAAATTATTTTCACTGTAATTTTGTGACCTTGAACAATATATAATCGTAGTTATTTTCTATTCATGCCAACATTGAAATGATGTATAAAATGGTATAAAATAAAAGACTGAAACTAGATAAAGCACAACGTTTGGGAACATACCTGAACGCAACAAAGGATTCATATCACAGGAAATTAATAGTGGCTAATAACACCGGAAAATCATTATAAAATCATCACTTTCACTTCTGTGTATAGAACATCCACAAACATTGTTTTTTAGTCACGTAAAGTAATATAGCTATAGCAATTTTTTTTCTGGACTGGAGTGTCTATTTTATAGCTTTTATCTCAAAATTTATCTTAAGAAACAGGCTAAAATAAATTAATTTATTTCGTGCTATGAAAGACATCAAACATCAATATGTCATGTAATTAAACTTGCCAGTTTACGAAAAAAATTGAGTTTAGAAACTGGCTTTTGCCCGCGACTTCATTTGCGTGAATTTCAGAACTAGGTCAAGAGGGAAGTGAGAATAATTCAAAAAAATTATAACGCATAATCATAAAGATAGGAATGAGGTCAGAGGCCTCCACACCTACTTTAAAGGAAATGAAGAGTAAATAAATAGTAGTCAATCCCGAAAATTTTACTCCTTCATGATTCTGACCTTCTTGCAGTCTCTACTGCTCATAAGTCTAGCCCCAAACATACTTATTCGTGATTCTATTAGACATTGACGCCTTTATTTAGATGATTTGATGTTTATTATTTGATTTATAATGTTGTTGTGGTACAGAATTAAAATATTAGTTCTAAAACCAATCAATAGTTATTAGTCCGGTCAAATTAGACCAAAAAATAGGAGTGAAGTTACAATAATCGCACCCAGCTCAAAATTGGTAGGATTGTTCAAAACACTATGATAAATGAAATCTAAAAAGGCCTCATGGAAAAAAAATTACTTGGGGTCAAAAGTCACAAAAACGTGTTTTTCGCGATTTTCAGCAAAACGGTATCTATCTATTAGGATTTGGTTTCCGCACTTAGTCCTGATGTTGGACCATTGTGCGTGAGCCAATACTCCAACCAGCCAACCTCCCTCCAGAAACAGTAGTGCTATTCTGGAACAACATTTTCGTATCTCGACAGTGAAATTCGAGGTGAGTTTCAAATTAAGACCTTTATGTTGTGTGCAATAAAGCTCACTTGTGAGTTTTGTCACTCATGTGAAGCTCGATATCGAAATAGTTACTTACAGAATAGACTAGCTGATTAGTTTTCCGGGTGTGTAAAAACAGCTGTAAGCGAGTTCTGTGACCCTATTATTTGACTCCGTATTTCGGTAACGCCTATGCACTCAAGGAGTACGTGCCATACCGTTTCCTCCTCCTCCATGCATGCTCTGCATAAAGGACTGTCCGTAATAGCTATCGTGTGTAAGTGTTTGTTCAAGGATGGCATAGCCTCCCTGGACTGCCTGCTGCGGGGTGCTAAGGCCTACCAGCGTTCCGCTTGTTTGTGGGTGTGTTCTTGTAGCCATGTGCGCGCAGCTGGCCGAAGGGGAGTGGTACTATGGGTTCGGCTCCAACAGCCACAATATCAGATCCCCTCCTGGCCAGCTCATCGGCCGCGTCATTTCCTTGTGATCCACTGTGCCTTTTTATCCACAGCAGCGTCACAGTGTTGCGGTTGGTCACCGTGATGCGTTCTAGCATTGTGGCATTTTTGTATGAGTTTCGAGGTGGTTCCTTAGGAATTGAGGGACTGAGGCGCTGTCGGAGAGAATGCGAATGTGGGTATCCGTGACTCCCCTGGCTTTTGTGGCATAGACCGCCAGAATAAAGCCCACGCATTCCGCCTGATAGACGGTGTTGAGTTTACCTAGCGGTCTGGATATTCTGATGTTAAGGTCATTGGAGTAAACTCCAACTACGGTTCCGGTGCTTGTCTTTGATCCGTCAGTGTAGATTCTCAGCTCTTTGAGACCTGAGTGATCGCTCAAGGTGGTGTGGAAACGTACGTACGTATATTATGACGATTACAACTCTTCCAACTTTTTGAATCGATATATCTCAGAAACGGTGGCTCTTAGGAAAAAAGTATCTAGACATTTTTATAGATAATTATTTATCAGATCTACAATTTTTGTCTGAACTAATTTTATGATAAAACTTACCGTTTTGCTGAAAATCGCGAGAAGCCTATCGTGTGTAAGGCCTCATCGATCGATCGTGATGATGCGTGCTAACGCGCTTTAAACGAAGTTCAGGCGCCGATGGTTAATTTTTGCATACAAAAATTTTGTGGCACTGTAATCGTTGACCTATTTGTATCGATACAAACGCGCTGATACGGCGATAGACGGTATAAAAGCGCTGCAGTCGCGCGTATGTATTTCTATATAGAAATCTCTGTGTTTTCACCAGACTCCTCAACAGTAGTAAAATGGAGTCTGACGAGACAGCACTGCTTACGCTGGCTTTATTACTGAAAGTATAAAGAATAAGCGACGTTATTGGTTTGACCCATTCACGAGCCAAAGAAGATTGAGTGATGGTCATTTTAATACAACTTTTAAAACATTGCCCAATCATAAAAGATGGGGGAAAAATTCGAACTGCTGTCAGATGTCGTGTGACTGACCAGTAAACCATGCAGTGCCTCTCCCCCACACCTTTCTCCGACAATTAAGAGGGGACTCTAGTCGGAAACTCTTGGGCATTTCTCCATACAAACGTTTTCCGCTGCTAGAGCTATGATTTTTTTTTTCCAAAAAATCTAAGTAGAATTAATACGTGCCTCTATCATATTTTTTTCCAAAACATAATTACTTAAAGAATTATGACTATCTAAAAACCCGAAAAAACAGCCCGTTTTTACCGCCATGTTCAGACGACTATCAGACAAATTTGATAAGTTTTTATCAGAATAGAAAATAATAGAAGCATAAATGTAGTCTTCTTCTGAATTTTGATACGTAATTTTTATAGATCAGTCCACTTTTGAAGAATAAAACAGCGGAATACAAAACGTCTTTTGGTCAAGGTTTTTTTAGGTAAAATCAGCCTCTGATGCAGTTGTTGTTTTCGCACTTTACTTGACAGGGCACAGTGCGACGCATCGGCAATAGTTTCTTTAAATACCTATTTATCAAATTCCTCGGGACTAGAGTCCCCTCTTAATAAACAAACTCGATACACACGTACTTTGAATGCGCTTGTCGCACGCGTTTGTATCGCTTTGTACGCACATTTGAATCGATGCAAATGCGACGATCTGCTTTTTGGTCCTTTTACCTATAACGCCGTGGACCCGCCGTGAACCCGCGTTCGTAAAACGTGCGTCGTCGGAGCGGTAAAAATACGCCTTGTGCATAGGCTCTTACATTATTACATACCATCAGCGATGAATATGATTTGGAAGTTCTTCAATTGTTTTAGAACTTTCGAATGAAGTTAATGTAATGATCAATGTCTTGAAAACTCTCAAAAACAAAATGGCGGCCTTTGAACTGCAATCCTTGGCCTTAGCTTGGTGGCAAAATAAAGTTGAACATCCAATTTGACCACTCTATATAACACGAATGAAACATGGAGGAGATCTTGGCTAAAGAATAACAGCCGCACTGGTCGATCTTCAAGGTAAAGTAACGCTTGCCAAGGTTAGTCTGTGGTTGGGTGATCATCTTAACACACCGAGTTCCCTCCATGCCTCGGAAAGCACGTTAAGCCGTTGGTCTCGGCTGTCATTTGTAGATCTTTGGCAGTCAGAAGCCAATAAACTTGACTCCTGCCGTGTCAAGAAGTTCCGTGTTACCCAGTTAATGGGTTCAGGACGTGGAGGTCTGGTAGGCAGCCGCTCTACGTAAAATACGTATTCAGCTTAATCGGGTTTGACTGGAAGCCGACCAGAATATAGTTGGGTGTAGTTGTAGTCAGATGATGATATAACACGAATAACTTTACTATTTGTCTACTTTGAATATTTATTTTATTCTTTCTTTAAAAAGGTTGTTAATAAGAGTATCGATATATGTTAATATAATTTGCTTGCGAGTAACCCTGAATTATTTGGCGGTTTGAATTAGTTGATGGAGTGTCGCTATATTCGATTTTTTTAACTTTTGATGCGGGAGTACGAGGAGAGTGTGCGGTGCGCTCGGGGAGAGGGATGCCAAATCGCACCACGAAATTATTTACTTAGGCTCTTAAACGGACGTTATTGAATTTGCTTTATCAGACCATACAGCGCAAATAATAAAATGCCCGGTGAAAACAACTTATATTTTTAAATACTGGTGCAGACAACGACGGGACTTAAGCATAGATAATTCATATGATTAAGTTTAGGGACTTAAAAAAATTGACTTTTTCGGAAATATATGACCTTGAAGATCCAAATATCGCATTTGACATATTTTTTGACAACTTTAAACTATTTTATGACCTTTGTTTTCCTTATATGCTGACAACGATAAATGTTCTTAAAAAAACCAAATGGGATATCACATGGCGTTAAATTATGCAGAAAAAAGGAACGACAATTGCTCGGGAAGAACAGATTAAAACCAAATATGACAAATAAAAACATCTTTAGGAACCACACAAAAAGGTTTTAAAAAGTTATGAGATTGACTCGACGTCATCATCAGCATCATCATATCAGCCGAAAGACGTCCACTGCTGGACATAGGCCTCCCCCAAGCGTCGCCACAACGACCGGCCCTGTGCGTCTCGCATCCATCGGCTACCCGCGACCTTCACCAGGTCATCGGTCCACCTTGTGGGAGGCCTTCCAACGTTACGCCTTCCGGTACGCGGTCGCCACTCCAGAACTTTTCAGCCCCATCGACCATCTGTTCTGCGAGCAATATGCCCTGCCCACTGCCACTTTAGTTTGGTGATCCTTCGGGCTATATTGGTAACCTTGGTTCTGCATTGCCCTCTCCATTGCCCTTTGAGTGAATTTGAGCCTTCTGATGAGGCCCATTGTAAGCGACCACGTTTCAGTTCCGTATGTCATCAATGGCAACACGCACTGATCATAGACTTTCGTCTTGAGACACTGTGGTAAGTGGGACGAGAAGATACCTTCCCGAACGCTGCCCAGCCGAGTCGGATTCGACGGTTGACCCCTTTCTCGAAGTTGGCCCTACCTAACTGGACCGTTTGTCCTAGGTAGACGTACTCGTCTACAGTTTCGACGTGCTCAAAACAATTACTCGATTAAAACTGCAACAAATTAATCTAAAAGGGCATGGTATATAATTAATAAATTGAAACCGTTTTTACCTAAAGAATCCATTAGCTATACAAATGTCGATGACAAAATAGTAAATGACTCTTTAGAAAAAGCTAACGCTTTTTACAATTTTTTCATTGACACAATTCAACCAAGTCAAGGTTTGGGAAGCAAAGTAACAACGAAAATTATTAAACGAAAAGACTCAATCTTTGTTGCATCCAGTACACATGAAGACATATTAAACATAATTAAATCTTTCAATAGCACAAATAGTACAGGTTATGATGGCATTTCTACAAAGGTGTTAAAGTATGTTTCTGAAACCATTTATACTCACATAAGCTACCTAGTGTGCATCAGCGCAGGTATATATCCTGATGCTCTAAAAGTTACAAGGGTAAAACCATTATTTCAATTCCAAAAGTTTTGAAAAATACGTTTACAAAAAACAGTACTCATACTTCGAAAAGAAAAATATCTTTAGTAAGGAACAAAAGTGGTTTAGACAAAACAAGTCAACCAGCATGGCCATTTATGACTTTTTATATACCGTTATGACGAATATAGACAGGAAAATCCCTGTTTGTGCGATATACTGCGATATGACGCAGGATTTTGACTACGTTGACCATAGCATATTGTTACAGAAATTAGAAGCTTACGGCATAAGGGGAAACATACTAAATCTTATTTTGTTATACCTTACAAATAGAAAACAATACACAGAGATTGAGAGAATTAATATAAACACAAAGAAAGAGGAAATTTATGTATCAAGCGAACGCACACCTACATACGGTGTGCCCCAAGGCGGCGTATTCGGATCTTTATTATTCATAATATACATCAATGACCTGCCTAGTGCTTGACCACTCCATGACTCTCTTTGCCGATGATAGCACTATGACTATAGCATGTAAAATAAACACGCATATGAAAGTCACATAAATGATTCTTTGACAATAATCATATCATAGTTAAATAGGAACAACCTAAAAATAAATCTAGATAAGACAACTATTATGCATTTTAGACAAGGGACCCAGGCTATACTTGATCTTAAAGCAATATACAAGGACACTGTACTTAATAAAGTAGACGCCACAAAGTTTCTACACATCGAATACTTATTAAACGGCTGAGCTCCTCTCCTCGTACGCCTTATATAAACTGGCCCCAGAGCTAAACAAAGATGCATTAGTAACGGCTTATCATGGTCTAGTATCATCGCTATTGCGGTACGGTATTATATTTTGGGGGAATACCACAGATAAAGAACTAGCGTTTAAGGCACAAAAGAGATGCATTCGTGCTATGTTTAATTTGAAGTCGACCGACAGCTGTGTGCCATTAATTAAAAAACAAAAACTATTATCTCTAACATCTATGTATATTTTTGAAATTGTGGCATTTGTTAGAATGAATCTATTTCTATTCTCAAGACTAGCTGACACCTTCCCCCGGAACAGACGTGACAATAATCAACTGTGTTCGCATACGTCGAAGACTGTATTAATGGGATAAAGCGTTTTCTGTATGGCTCCTAAAATGTATAATAAAATACCATAGTATATAGTAGTGTTAAAATAACATGATAAAAAAATCAAATTCGTTCGGAACCCTTTGCACGCGAGTCCGACTCGCACTTGGCCAGTTTTTAGTTAACGTATTTAAGGTATGTGCAATTTCAGCAAATTTTGGTTTGAATTTTCTGTAATAATTAGTGAATGCTACGAATATTTTTACTTCTTCTGTGCTAGCTGACATGTATTATTGTATTTAATAATTTAAACATATTTAGGCTCAAGTCAATACTTTATTTAAATACTGACAACTTGTTGTCAAGGTAACCAAAACCACAGATGTATCAGTCCTCCGCCGCAAATTTCAGTGCCACGACTCCAGCCTGCAGCATCCGGTCCACATGCCGTCGCACCAACCCTCCGTCTTCAGTTCGTATCTCATAGTGGACTTGGCCCAGATGACGCAATACCCTGCCGAACTCCCACCTTGTATCTGGGTTTCGATATGCACGTAGTTGCACCTTGTCTCCTGGAGTAAACATCTTGATGCCAGTTGTAATGGTGGAGTGTGTTGCATTGTCTTGTGGCCCTTCCTTGCGAAACATAACATGTAGCTTTGTTCTTATTTCCCGACCAAACATTATTTCATATGGGGTCTGACCTGCGCTATTGGTGTGCGTCTCAACTGCCTCATGATGGATCGTAATTTGTCGTGTAGGTTCCCCTTATTCTCTTCTATCTTTTTGAGCGTCTTCTTTATTGTTTAGACAAACCTTTCAGCTTACCCATTCGTAGCCGGATGGTAAGGAGTAGAGGTACGATGTACAACACCAGTTCTTTTAAGCAATGTTTCGAATTCAGTTGAGGTGATCTGTCGTCCATCATTTGATATTAGTGTATGGGGAATTCCAAAAGTACAGAAAACATCTTTTAATTTGTTTACACACCACGTGCTTGTGGTTGTTTTTGTTGCAATAATTTCTACCCACTTAGAGAATGCGTCCACTATTATGAAAAGTTGATGACCAGCCTGACTGATGACTGGGCCTGTAAAATCAATGTGGATTTTTTGCCATGGTTTTGTTGGGGTTTCCCAATGGTGTACTGGCACTTTAGCAGGTTCATTTTGATGCATTCTACAGGTGCGGCATGCGTTAACCATGTCCTCTATTTCACGGTCAATATTCTGCCAATAAATGAAACTTTGTGCTAAAAGTTTCATTTTTACCATTCCCACATGTCCAGTATGTAATTCTTGCAATGCTAAAGCACGGAATGTCTTTGGGATCACTACTCGAGACCCTCGATAGAGGCAGTCTTCTTGCACAGTAAATTCATTGTCTCTGTAACCAAACTGTTTAAGTGTTCTGCCAGTCCGCAGAGCCAGTAATATAGGTTTTAGTTCGGTATCCTTCTGTGTTTCCGCTTTAATGTTTTCCGAATTTACGTGCAGTGAGTTCAATAACTCGGTTTGGAATATTGTAATTCTGTCAACTATATGTTCTGGTGTTTTGTCGACGAGAAATCTGGATAAGTAGTCAGCATTGCTATTATTCAATGAAGTGCGGTATCCTACAGAATAGTGAAAAACAGACAGGAAATGGGCGTAGTGAATCGCATAGTACTCATGGTACCAGTATAAATTTCCGCCTGTAACAGTAATGAAAAAACCTTTTTCAATCCCCAGTAAATGGCGGTCGCCACCTTATCAATCCGACTATAATTTTTCTCGCTTTTGGATAGAGTTCTTGATGCAAATGCAATGGGCTTTTCTGAACCATTTGTAAGTCTATGCGACAAAACACCAGAACATATAGTTGACAGAATTACAATATTCCAAACCGAGTTATTGATAACTCGGTTAGGAATATTGTAATTCTGTCAACTAAATGTTCTGGTGTTTTGTCGACGAGAAATCTGGATAAGTAGTCAGCATTGCTATTATTCAATGAAGTGCGGTATCCTACAGAATAGTGAAAAACAGACGGGAAATGGGCGTAGTGAATCGCATAGTACTCATGGTAGGTAATGTCTTGTGGGGATGAAATATAAGGGTTAAAGGTTTGTGGTCTGTAACCAGTATAAATTTCCGCCCGTAACAGTAATGAAAAAACCTTTTTCAATCCCCAGTAAATGGCGGTCGCCACCTTATCAATTTTTCTCGCTTTTGGATAGAGTTCTTGATGCAAATGCAATGGGCCTTTCTGAACCATTTGTAAGTCTATGCGAAAGCACTGCTCATAATCCATTTGGTGAAGCATCCGTTGCAAGAACCACTGTTTTCTGTGGATCAAAGTGAGCTAAAACTGTGTCACAAATTTCAGTTTTCATAGCTTTGAAACTATTCTCATATTCTTTTGACCATTTGAATTCAACGCCTGTTCGCAAAAGTTCAATTAATTGGCTGGTAATTGATGCAAGGTTTGGAATAAACTTATTGTAAAAATTTGCCATACCGAGGAAAGTTCGAAGTTCATTGACGTTCGTCGGAGGTTCTGCATTGGATATTGCCTTTACTTTTTCTTTGCATTTATGTAATGCTTGTTTGTCGATAGTGTGTCCTAAGTACTGAATGCTCTTCTCAAAAAAAAATTACACTTATTCTTGTTAACTTTTAAGCTGTTTTCTTTCAGTCTGTCTAATACCTTCTTAAATCGTTGTAGTAGCTGAGTATCGCATGATCCTTGTACGATAATATCATCGAAGAAACATTTAACCCCTTCAATGCCTTGCAGTGTTCTGTCCATGAATTTCTGACACAGATTAGGTGCCACTTTCACGCCGAACATGAGTCTGTTCACCTTGTACGTACCTTTCTGACTGCTTAGGGTTTGTAGGCAGGCACTCTCTTCATCCATTACCATATGCAGATAGGCTTGGCTAATATCTAATGTACAGTAGAGTTCCCCTCCATTCATTTCAACAAATATGTCTTCTATGATTAGAATGGGGTACTGTTCGTCTTCGATAACTTTGTTCAGGGTTACCTTGTAATCGACACATAGTCAGAAAGTCCCGTTCGGTTTTACTACCGGTACGATCGGTGTTCCCCATTCCGAATGATCTATTTTTCTGATGACACCTTAAGTGCTAAGTCTTTCGATTTCTTCGTCAACTTTGGTCTTAAGTGCATAAGGTACTCTTCGTGGTTTTATGAATATGGGTTGTGTATTTTCACGTAAATTTAGGTGAGCACGATAATTTGGAATTTCACCCAGACCTTCTGCATAAAAAAATCTAGAGTATTGTTCTAGAAGTTCATCGAGTTTAGGCTGCGATTCTGTATGTATTTGTCTTATATCTGCTAGCTCTAACTAGAGTTCTTTCATCCAGCTTCTTCCGAATATTGGGTCAACTTGTTTATTTATGAGGTAAAGTTTATTGTGGAATTGTTGTTTTTTGAATACACACTTGACGTATGCTACGCCAAAACCAAAAGGCTTAATGATTTCCACCGTGTATGTTCGCATTTTAACATCTGCTCTGAAATTTTTCTTATCAATACTCAGTTCTTTGAATTTGTTAAGTGACATTAAAGAAAACGCTGCCCCGTATTGAATTCCATAGATATATTTTTATTTTCTATGGTGAGTGAGATCATTTATTTTTCTGGAACATCTGATCTGATGATGTTTATGTCGCAGGCGCTTTCATCGCTGCGCGGGTCTGGGGACGGCGAGCGTTGGGTGGCTCGTCATTCGATCAAGACCAGGCCCGGGTCGACGGCGCGCTGTGTTCCACGCGCGCCTCAAAGAGATGTCAGCAAAGTAGACGGGGCCCGCTAGGGCCAGTGCCTGCCGGGGTTGCGGAATCTGTTCGAAAGAGTCACCGCAGCCCTGGAACACAAAGGGCATTAGGAGTAACTCGGATGGGTTTTAGTCAGTAAGAATCTGACACTCCCTTCTGCTTCACCCAGAGCGGGAGGATTCATTTGATGATTTCCCATCCATAAAAAAGGCGCTATCATCACTTGTAATGGAATTCTGAATCTGATTCGTATTTCGTATTTTGTTGATATTGTAGACAAACTCTTGCTAGGTGAACTTTTCGTTTGCATTTATGGCACGTACTATTTTGTCGGTTCGATGATCCTCTTTTCCATATCGGCAGCATTTAACGTTAAGGTATTCAATAGTTCTCGGGGATTGATGATTTGTCGGGGTTGTAGGTGTTCGTTGTCTCTCCCATTTTGAAGACGTTACCTTATGTACAGGGTCTGCCCATGAAGTAAATTTCGCATTAGATGTGTGATCATTTTCAGATTTGCTCATTTCTATTGTGGTAGCTTTGTTCAGGAGTTCTGCAAACGTAGCTGCCTTCTCTTGTAATAATTTGGTTCTTATTTCATCGTCTTTCAAACCTCTTATAAGCTGTAGGCATAGGTACATATCAGAAACGATTTTCTCACAGTAAGGGCAGTTAAAATTGCAATTTGTAGTTAGTTTTCTTAGCTCTGATGCATATATTGGTATGGTTTCATTCTGGTTTTGCAGTCTTAAAATAAAACGATGTTGTTTTACCCAAATACTTGGTTTGAGTTCTAGGTAATCTTCCAGTAATTTGGTGAGGTCTTAGAATGCCATATCAATTGGATCATCAGGTGCACAGAGATCGTATAGTCTTTCATGTAGTTCGGGTGGTAATGAAGATAACAAGACGTAAACTTTCATACGTGGATGGTTCGAGTAGTTATTTAGTAAAATGTGTAATTCCAACCTTTTTATGAAGTTCTTGAAGGATTCTTTTTCTTGTAAGGGTTGTAATTGCGTTTTGGGTTGAATCTTTGTAATTGTTCAAAAAAGATCAAAAAAATCAAAAGTCGTTTATTCAAATTAGGCTGAGAGCCAGCACTTTTTGAACGTCAAGTTTTACAAAAGACAGTCCCCCAAAACGCCCGCCCGTCACCACCTAATGTTTTAGCTGTGGAGAAGAAGTGGCCAACAAACTCCCCAGCAACACATCTGTCTGTTACGTTTTAAGAACTTGAATGTATATAAAAGTATGCTAAGTAATTAATACATGACACAAAATTTATAACTTGTTAGCTAGCACACTATGATACTGATAATGATAGAAATGTATATAAAAAAAAAACAACGAATTGACCTTCATAGTCAGATAAATAAAAAAAAATAATAATAATAATAAAAAACAATATTATATGAATACATATAACCTGTCATAAGCTAATTACTTAAAGAGAAAGAACATGATAATTATGACATTGTCTTGCGTTTAACACAGCGACCAACTATTCTTATCGTCTAAATAATCATTAATAGAATAGTATGCCTTCGAACAAAGGTTAGATTTAACTTTAGCTTTAAATGAGTTAAAAGGCAGGTCAAGAAAAAAAAGTGGAAGTTTATTGTATAAACGGAGACCGAGCCCCACAAATGAGTCGTGGACCCTACGAAGTCGGTGGGAAGGAGCATGTAGCTTGTGCTTGTTTCTGGTGTTAAAGCTGTGGATGTCGCTCGTTTTACTGTATAAATATATATTTTGCCTAATATATAAAATGTTTGCAAAAATGAATTGAGATGCTACCGTGAGAATTCCAATCTCTTTGAAAATTTCTCTTAAAGAAACTCTTGACCCTAGCTGATATATTGTACGCACGGCACGTTTTTGTAAGACAAATATATTTTGTATATCAGCAGCTTTTCCCCACAATAGAATACCATAGGACATAACGCTATCGAAATAACTAAAATAGACTAACCGAGCTGTGTCAACATCAGTAAATTGTCTTACTTTCCTGACGGCGTATGCGGCAGAGCTGAGCCTTCCCGATAGGCTTGATATATGTGGGCCCCATTGTAGTTTGGAATCAATAGTTATGCGCAAAAATACTGCCGTGTCTACAGTTTCAAGCACCTCGTCACTTAAGATTACATTGGGTCCTAAATTTCTAACATTAGGCAAGGCTAAATTATTTGTCGTAAACCAATCCGTAACCATTGAAAGAGCGTTGTTTACGTTATCGAAATCTTGTCTATTCCTATCTACTTTAAAGATAAGAGAGGTATCATCCGCAAACAATACTACGTCACAGATACCCTTTAAGAAGAATGGTAGATCGTTTATGTACACCAGAAACAAGAAGGGACCCAGTATTGAGCCTTTAGGCACACCTAGATACACTGGTAGCCCGGAAGATTTGACACCATTGACATCAACACATTGGAACCTATTATGTAAATATGAATCAATTTCGTTAAGAGCTTCGCTTTGGAGACCGTAGTGACGTAGTTTACGCAAAAGCGTCTCGTGGTGTACGTAATCAAAGGCTTTGGAGAGATCACAGAAAACTCCAATTGCATTTTGCGAGTTCTCCCATGCGTTAAATATATGTTTTAGGAGAGCGACACTCGCATCTGTAGTCGAACGACCTTTTGTAAAGCCGTAGTGTTCATTATGGAGTAGTCTATTTAAACTAAAATGTATTAACAACTGCTTGAGTATTAACTTTTCAAATATTTTGCTAAATGCAGGTAAGATGGAGATAGGCCGGAAGTTGCCTATGTCATTTTTATTACCTGATTTAAATAAAGGTATGACTTTACTACTCTTCATAAGATCAGGAAAAGTTCCTAAATCCACGCGTTTATCAAACGTTACAGCCAAGTAGGGAGCTACTATGTCTATTATATTACTCAAAAGTTTTATGGAAATGCCCCAGAAGTCACCTGTGTTTTTAGATTTAAGTGTATTGAAAACGTCAACTACATCACTTGGTCTAACGTGCTCAAAACTAAATAATTGCTTACACTTAGGCACACTACTATGCAACAGGTTTTCAGCTTTAGAAGAGGATGAATTTAAGGAGCGAGTTGTAGTTATAGGAATATTGGAAAAAAACTCATTAAATGTCTGAGCTACGACTGCAGCATCAGTCACTAATTTGCTGTCGACTATAATCTCTAACTGATTGTCTCGTTTAACCGATTTGCCCGTTTCATTGCTAATGATTTGCCAAGTGGCTTTTACTTTATTATTAGAATTTTTAACTTAAAAATTCCAATAATAAATAATAAAATCTCACTTAAAAATTTTGATTTAGCAACAACGCAAACCTTTTTATATAATTTAGAATATTTTTTAACATACTTTAAAAAAGGGATATCAACCCTGTATTTTTTTAAACCATATAACTCATATAATCTCGCTCTACTTTTATATATACCTGCAGTAGCCCATTGGTTGAAACCAACGGAGGTACCTTTAATGTTTATGGTTTTTGTCTTAAAAGTGGATTGATATTCTTTTTGCATAACATCAAAAAGAGCTCCATAAATTTTATTTGGATCCTCATGTTCTATCAAAGACGGTGTAATTTTTTTTAACTTATTGCAACGACTAGCTGTATAAGGCCTGCATTCAATTTTATGCGGCTTTTTATTTTTTGGCATAGGTAAGCTAATTAATAGGCCACAGTTCACAGTGTTTTTGGCTTATTTTATCTGCGATCGTAATTCTCTGATTACTCGGTGTGGTAGGTATTTTTTTTAATTCGGTTTCGGTTTAAAGAAACTTTATTCTCAATAAAGACATTAGTCACTTACTCGAGAACAATACTAAAAAGACATACATAAATATTTTACAAAAGGTTCGTCATCAGTTAGTATTACATGTTAATACCCATCCAATGCAATCATTTCTCTAGTAGTGTTTGATCCGCAATTATGTGCTGGCTAAGTTGAGATTTGAATGCATTGAAAGTGTGTAGGTTTCGTAAACAGGACGGTAACTTATTATAGAGTTGTGCTCCTTCAAAAGTTAGTTATTTTTTTGCCATAGTTAGTTCTTGTTTTGGGTAAAACTAGCAAACTTGTTACACATACTTGTTATACATAGTTAGTTCTTGTTTTGGGTAAAACTAGTCAACGCAGCACACTCGCCGTGTGCTGCGTTGACTAACTTGTTTATATTGGGTGAGTGTTAAGTTTGAGTGAACGCTTTTGTTAAGAATGTTTCTGATGAAAATACATGTGTTGTAAATATATAGTTGTTTAATATTCATTATTTTTGTGTCTTGATAAATTTTACTTGTTTATGTTAGATATGGATAGCCGAAAAGTATTTTAATGAGTTTATTTTAAGTAGTAACTTCAGTAGTTGTACCCTTAAGCACGTCGTTAAATCATCAAATTCAAATCTGTAATCGATTTCATTTTGTTGATTTTCGTCTGCCGTTTCAGATTCTATGTATTCCTGGGAATAGAATTTGAGTAAGTTGTCATTTAGGTTTTCAATTTCTAGTATAATCTCTTTGTCGGAGATGTCGGTCAATGCATTGATTGTATTTTGAATCTTACTCAGATAACCTTTTAAAGCTCCTCGTACACGTTTTTGTCTAGTGAGTTCAATATTTGCCATCGTCGCCAATTATTGTATTTAATAATTTAAACATATTCAGGCTCAAGTCAATACTTTATTTACATACTGACAACTTGTTGTCAAGGTAACCTAAACCACAGATAATTTTAAAATAAAGTTATTTTTGCATGGTCAAGCATTACACCGTAACTTGTAATACAAAGTCCCAAGTACAAAATCTGTTTTCTAAGAAAATCACACTTGGTGGGGTTCAATTTTAAGTTAACGGTCAGTAATCTTTCAAAAATATCTTGCAAATTTTAATTATGAGTATCTAAGTTACGACCAAACACAATTAAATCATCTAAATAAATCAAACATTTGTCATAATTAAGACCGGCTATTGCTATTGTTATCATTCTCGAAAACGAACTGGGACTGGTTTTTGAACCCCATGCATACGTGTCATCTGGTACTGCCCCGAATGAAAAGCTGTGTACTTTCTGCTATTTTTCTCTAATTTGACGTTACAGCCTTGGTGCAAATCAAGATGTGTGAAAAAAATGCTACCCGACAGTAATTCTAAAATTTCTGTGATATCCGGTAATGGATATTTATCGTCCTCTCTGCAATTATTCAGTTTTTGGTAATCGACTACGAGTCTCCGTTTACTATCTCCCGTTGAATCCAATTTCTTCGGTACCAATTATATTGGACTGGACCAGTCGCTTTTACTGGGTTCTACAATACCTTCCTATAGCATTTTATTGATCTGACGTTTTATTTCACTTTTATGAGAATGTGGTAAACAGTACTGCTTCGAAAATACTGGTGCCGTGTTAGACTTTACGGATATAGTATGACTGGGCGTTTCCCCAGGGCTCGATTTTGAGTCCTTTCTTATTTTCGGTATATATTAATGATTTACCCTATTTATTGCAACAAAAACTTGATATGGTGCTGTTTGCCGACGATATCCCCTTAATTTTTAACACAAATAGACAGATGGACACTGTCGATGTCATAAATAACGCCATAATGTAAGTCCAAAATTGGTTCACGGCGAATAATTTTGTTCTGAATGAAAAGAAAACGAAATGTATAAGATTTGCCTTACCCAATGTCAATAGCAGTGGTTGTGACATAGTATTGAACAGGGAAAAACTAGGATTTGTCGATAAAACGGTTTTCCTGGGAATAACGCTTGACCCAAGGCTACAATGGGGCCGTCATATAACATCTCTTTCAGGATGGCTAAGTTCAGCAGCAAGCTGAGCATAAGTACTGTTAGGAAAACTGCCAATTAACGGATGTCGATACCGCGAGACTGGTCTATTTTAGTTACTTTTACAGTAATGTATCTTACGGTATTTTACCATGGGGACGGGCTGCAGACAAAGAGTCTATTTTTATTCTGCAGAAAGAGCCATCAAAGCGATATACAATCTCCGCCGGCGCGATTCTCCAAGGGTTTAAGAATATTAACATTATGACGGTACTTTTTCAATATATTTACGAAAACATCATGTATGTAAGAAAGAATTTACATCTTTTTAGTAAAAGATGCGACATACATGATTACGGTACTAGAAATAGGGACCAATTAGTTCAAACAGGTTTCAGACTGGCTAAAGTAGCCTCATCTTTCATGGGGTACTGTTTAAAATGTTGTAATAAGATACCTCCCTATATATTAGAACTAAATGAGACAAAATTTAAATCTTGTATTAAACGCACACTATGCAGGTAAGCATATTATAGTTGGGGGATTATATTGAAGAAAAAAATGCTTGGCTGAATGCTGGTCCTGTTCTACAGCCACAAGGGTGCACAAAATCATCTGTTAGCATTTGGAAACATCGTTGGACCGGCTGAAGATTGTAAGAAACCAATATTTGCATTGTTGATTCAATAAAGAGTTGACTCAATTTATTTAGCATTGTATAATTTCATCCATTTTAACGGCATATGTTTGAGTACTATGTACCTTAAACTTAAGCTACAGCTATCAGTTTTAGGTTTGTTCTTGACTTGAATGTACCCTGGCGGTTGGGAGTGTCATGCTCACTCAAAAGTCTAACTGATGGTGGCGTATGCGTTGGGTCATTTGGCTCCCTTCAAAATGGTTGAGCCGAATGATGCTACCGCATGCGTCGTGTTCGTGAATGGGCGCCATCAGTTGGGACTGATAATTTCTCAGCTGCTATGGTTTATTTTAACTATTTCTTTGAATATTTTTATTTTTTCCGGACGCTTTTATCCTGTACGTCTTTTATATCGTTATCACATGTATATATAATTTCAACTTGATGTAAACAAAACTTTGTAACAATTTATTATTTTTAAAAGAGTGTCCGTGTAGTTCCTTGCACGTTCTTCTCCATAGAGCTTCATTTTTTTTTGACCGGCCGAACTTGACTATTCAAAAGTACCTGTAAATGATTTATTTGAAATAAATAATTTGAGTTTAGAGTTTTGAGGGTTTTTCGATGTAGCGGAAGCTTTCGACAAAGTCTGGCACAACGGTCTGATATACGAGCTATATCAACTCGGGGTGCCAGATCGTCTCGTGCTCATCTTACGGGACTATTTACGAACCGCACCTTTCGGTACCGAATTGAAGGTGAAATGGAGGATTGAGGTCAACCAGAAACCGAGAAAAACCAGGCGGTTTTGTTCAGCAAGCCGTGGGTTAGACTCCCCTAGACCCTCGCACCAATCACCATGTTTGGTAAGCCGATCCCTTGGGAGGAGCGAGCCAAATATCTAGGTGTGATCCTTGACCAAAGCCTCAACTTCTGTGAGCACATTAAGGCGGTGCGCTCGCGTGCCGCCTTCGCTCTCGGTAGGCTCCACCCCATGTTGAACGAGCACAGCAAACTGTCCCTCAAATGCAAACTGCGCATTTATACCACGTGCATTCGCCCAATCATGACGTATGCATGTGGTACATTCGCCCACGCAAAGTCATACCGGATCCATAGAATGCAGGCCCTCCAAAATCGTTTTCTCCGAAAGGCCACGGCTGCCCCGTGGTTCGTTAGGAATAAGCGACTTCATGTCGACCTCAAAGTCCCGACCATCAAGCAGTTCATGAAACGCCTCACAAAGCGTTTCATCGAATCTGCTGAAATGTACCAGAACCCACTAATCGCATCGGCTATCCGATACGCTCCCTCCCAGATCAGTAGGATTCGCCGTCCACGGCACACCCTACTCGAACCCGATGATCCCATCACCATTATCCAAGAGAGTTGTAGGGAAACCAGCACTCTTAGGAAACACATACACAAACCGCGACCCACCGCCTTCCAGCCTCGCTGACGAGGCCCTGCGCGACGTCCCAGTAATAATATTATTATTACTCCCCATCTTTTGCCTAACGAGCCAGCCCGCTCCGCTGAGCTTTAAACTCCCTAAATAATAATGTCATGACCCAGCCTGTCCCTTGCTGTCCTCCCCAGAACGAAGCCGCTGAGCCGAGGTCCGTACCCCACAGGGGGTGCCCTCAGCGAACGCAGTTGTAGTTTTAAGTGTTTTGTTGTCTTGGGGGCTTTGGAGTCAAATCTGAGGCCACCACAGGCTAGCCCGGTTGAGCAGTGGCCACCCTTAGCGAGGTGAACTGCGAGTGGTCCCCGTAAAAAAAAAGTAAAAAATATCGAGTTTACATTTGTAGTGTTTAATTTGTCTTTGAGGAGGTAAAATATATCAGAATATTTTGCGCAAATATTTTTGATTGAATGGTTTTTTGTTCTTCATTATTTAAATGTTGCAATTTTAATTGAGATAGCAAGTTTTTGACCCTGTCTGCGACATTTCGCATTCTTTCGTAGTTATAGACGTCAAATTCCCTAAGTTTTCTAATGTTCGGTTTTATTTCCGTTAGCCCCACATCTTTTTCATTTACGTTTAATATTTTTCTTCCAACTACGCAATATTTTCATCATGACTAGCCTAAATATTGAGAACAAAGCAGCACTTTACTGCTTCAGAGTAAAACAGTGCATTAAAGTATGTTTGAAAATCTATTACTGCACTGTTTTTGCTTTAAAACAGATGTTTTCGCTCTAAAGCCAAAAATCCCAGGTGACTGTCCAATCGCAGGCTTCATCTTTACAATCATGGCCAACTAGATTTATACCAGCCAATCCGCGCTATTCTGAGCATACAACAGGCCAATCGCAAGCTACAAGCATGACCAACTAGTTTTCTACCAGCCAATCAGCGCTATTTTTACTCCCGGAACAATGGTACAATAAATGTACGACCATTGCCTAAAAAAAAAGATATGGACTGGCGCGATTTGAATCGCAACCAGAACGTGTAGTGTTTTTATAGTTTTGTGTAGTGAATTCAGTTCTTTATGCGGTATTGTAAAGAAAAGCAGATTATGAACCTCGCAAAAAAAAACCTCGCTTTCTGCTCGATGCAACAATCTACTATTATTAGGTATTAGTCCATGTTTAGGAGTAGATAAAGAACTTGCTAAAAATACACCATGCGTTAATTCTTTTGAAGATACTACACAATCCTCATTAAAGTTCGTTTTATGAAGTGTATAAACTCACTTCTAGTAGATACTTTTATAGTATCAGTATATTTAGTTACTAGTGGAAAACAAATAGTTGTCTTATCAGGAGATAAATTTAAAGTATTTTTATTAAATCTAACTGAGGCATATTTATTAAAAAAGTCACTACATAAAATTCCACCTCCCTTAATAGGTAAGTTATGAAATACATAGAACTTCTGACCAATTGTTTCTCCAATTAAATTATGTTGTAAATATAAGTATCCTATTGCTTGAACTAACCTAGTGAAATATAACAATTACTACTATTATTACCTAAAACACATTTATCGCTATTAGTCACGAAATAACTGGTTGGATGTTAATCCTGTGTCTGTGTATAGTTCCGAGTTATTATAAACATTGACCTCACGATATTTAGGTATCCCTTGAATTCTCCTATTAGAATAATTAAAGTTACCTATGTGCCATCTGTGACTGCCAGTTCCTCCTTGAGCCGGCTGTCCTTGTGAAGTAGAGCGGTATCGTTGCTGCTGCCCGCGCGCTTGGCCTCTGTATGCGTAGAAGTTTTTACTTCCATCACGTTGGTCTCTATAATTATTTGAACGGCTTCTGTTACTAAATAAATTATTGTGGATATCCATAATTTATCTACAAAGAGTAGTATTGTTGCAAACTCCTCGTTTTGAACTGCTTGGATTGTGTCCTTCAATGAGTTGTAATTTTTTGCAGAAATAATCGTACTTAGTCTACGATTTCGCAAACTAAATTGTTTGATCGCTATGTTTTCATTAATTGGTTTTAATATTTTGTAATTATGTTTATTATTGTTGGTTTGTGCATTCGTTAGATCCAAAAATAATTCCGTAATTTTTTTACCGTAATCGGTAATCGACAACTCATTTTGTATCATTCTTAATAACTTATTTTGTATTGCCGTTGCTGCTTTCTTGGATGATAACACTTTTTTCATATCATCAATTAAGTCATTAACAGTATCATACTTTGAATTTAACCTAATTTTAGCTTCAAGTGAAAGTCTACTTTTCTATACGAAATTAATAAAATTTTGCTTACAAGCGTTTTCTTTTAATTCAGAGTAATAGTATTCAATGTTATCAATTAGCTGTTTAATACTAGTTTCCTCATTTTTTTTAAATTGGTAAAAGATTTAAGGCAGTTTTCAAATCAAATATATTCATGTTTGACGACGTCTCTAATAATAATATAATTATCACTTTCACACAACATTAAAATATCCTCACGTAAATCTATAAATTGACGACAATAATTTTCTACTAATACAATATCACACTATACTCACTGTGATATTTTTTTCTTAACTTTTTCTTTAAAATCACTCAACCAAGTTTCATACTGGTCATAAATATCATCAACCTAATTTAAATTATTTTCTATTACTCTTTCTGTCCTTTTTTTCGGTCCTAGCTTTATTAAAAAAAAGTAAACTCTAATCTTTTTCAAATCATTGTTAATTTTAATATAGTATCCATACCAAATTACTAACGTAGAGGAATTATAATGTTCTTGTAATATATTGTTAAACATTAGTATAAGTATTATGATTGAACACCACACACAATTAACATTAAAGCCCAGATTACAATCAGCGCATCGTCCTTATTTGGTAAGATATTGCATTGGAATGTGAACCCGATTGATGTGAAACGATTATATGTTTTTTTTTTAATGTAGCACTTATGAAATGCACTTTTATTATGTTTTATTTGTTCTCACACTTTTCACACACTTTTTAAATCACTTCTTTTTTAACACTATTTATTCTTCGTAAGCTTTTGAAGATGGCTGCGTGGCCTCCAACTGCATGCGTGGATGGAAAAGAGATCTCCTCATAGTTGTCCTATTTAACTCACTGGTGATCCATTTTGTATGGCACCTTTTATACTGGCCAATATGCCGAATAGAAGTATAAGCACGATGCAGGACAGAATAATTTTAGATGTGGACATATGAAAGCGAAGTTCTTCTGCTGTAGCTTGGTTACTGCCAGCCGCCGCGTTTTGGACGATCAGGGTCTCCTCTTTAGACTGATACTATCTACTCATCGTATTCTAACACTTGTGTAATATTTCAGCGTGGAGACGAATTCGACGCAAACCAGACGTATCTGTGCATAGTGCCGGGTGTGGAGGGCCACCACGAGAGGTTCCGCGTGCTGTGCGAGCGCCTCAAGCTGCCAGCGCTGGTGCTGCAGCCGGGACTCGACCACCCCACCGAGACCGTTCCGGACACTGCACGGAGATATGTTGATGTATGCGCCCACAAATCAAAATGACCAATTATAAACATTTCAAATGTACCGACTGTAAAAGTAACCACTTTTTGTCATATTTTAGGTGCTGTTCAACAAGACAGGAATAAAAAATTCTTTCTACTTATTAGGTTATGAAACTGGCGTTCTGGTGGCGTTGGAAATGGCAGCTATACTCGAGGATCTCGGTGAGCAAAACTAGTTACCAACCGATTTCATTCATGTACGTGTTTAAGTAGGTATCTAATTGACAAAATTCATAACGTTCATTTCTAACTTTTAGGTTTAACCGGCGTTGTGTATTGCCTTGGATGTGCACCAATCGATGTTCCAAATGTGATTGAAGAAAATATTGCAGAATGCAAGACAAAAGAACAACTGGAAAATGAGGTGGTCAAGCATATGTTTAAGTTAATGGTGGGTGACGACGTTGTTGACCTAGAGGGAGCACTAAAAGGCGCCTTTTCGTGGCCGCAGAAAGTGGACGCGTGTGTGCGGACTATGTTGGGTCGTGTGCCGCACTCGACGCAGTACTCCCGTTCGCTGATAGAAGCTGCACTGGCGCGTATTGAGCACGCGCGTACCTACGTACCGCCGGTGCGCGCGCTGCGCTCTCAGCTGGTGCTGTTGCACGCCGCGTCTACACAAGTGACGTCACCAGCGCAAGCGCTGCAACAACACTCGCAGCGTCCAGTCACCGTACACCAACTGACAGCTCCACTGGCACACGCAGCTAATGACATCAGCTGCTCGTCGCTCATAAATGAGTACTTGGATCCAGCTATACTAGAGTCGTTTAAAGAGAAAAATATTTGCGAAACATATCTTCTCAACCCTTACTCTTTCATTAATTGTGATAATGAAGGATAAAAAAATATTTTCGTGTTTGCTGTCTATTTTTGATACATTTAAATAAATAATGGCTTGATTAAGCGTTGCATTTTATTTAACACTAGCTGACCTGTGTTCATTTCGTTGGGCAGTATTTTATATAGCTTATGACACTCACAAATAACGTGGTTTTTATTGGTAAAAGAATTTTCAAAATCGGTTCAATAGATCCAGAGATTACCCCTACAACCTCACAAATAGACAAAATCACTAACTCACAAACTGTACCTCTTTATAATATTACATTAGTTATTATATTAGTATAGACAGATTGAAAAAAAAAATACCGTCTAATAGAAACATCACTCAATAGATTCCGACACGGTCGCTTTAACCATTCGTCCAAATTATATGCAGTAAAACGGAAAAGTCTTTTGTTTAAAACACTTGAGATGATAAATTTACTTGTTTTGATAAGAATTCATAATTGTTGATAATATGACCAATAAACATGACCTAACGACTTAAATTGTTTTTGTAATATAAATCAAGCTCTACAACTTTTCTCTAGAACTCAATCATATATCTCTCATCGTTAATGCAGCGTTCGTAAGAAACGTTTTCGTCTGACCGTTTGTTCTTTGACTTACTTTGCAAATCCGACTACCACGAAAAAAATCTTTTAATTTTTCGGGTTACTTTTTTGTCCCTTATTCTCATTCTCGGATGATTATTTTCTGCTAGTTTGCGAATCTTTACTGTCCGTACTTTCACCTCCAGAACTACTTCGACATGTTTCTGGTACTCTGGTACTTGTGAATCTTTAGCGCTCATAACTCCAACCCAGAAAAAAACTTCGAAATGTTTCGGTTCTCCTGGTATTTTTAAATGTTAACCACTCACAATTCCAGCTTCAGAAATACTTCGACATGTTTCTAATATTCTGATACTTGTGAATCTTTTACGCTCATAATTATAATAATAATAATAATAAAACCTTTATTTCCGAACTTTGACAGTTTTTCATTAACAAACATAAATTTTACTTAAATAAATAGATTAACAGCTGGTTAAAAACGTAATACACATCATATTATAAAAGGTCTCTCAGTTCGGTGTGCCTTACGGCAAAGGCCTCCTCCAACTCTTTCCACTGATGTCTGTCTGCCGCCACTCTTGTCCAGAGCGGACCCAAAGTCATTTTCAGGTCATCCTCCCATCTTCTCTTTTTGCGACCTCGACTCCTAATGCCATCTCTTGGGTACCAGATTGTCACCTGTTTGCTCCATTTCTCCTTTTTACACCTAAGCATATGTCCAGTCCACCTCCATTTAAGTTGGTCAATACGAGCCAGGATATCAGTTAGTTTGGTTTTGTGCCTGATGTCTGTACTTCTTACTCTGTCTTTTAGTTTTAAACCTAGCATGCTTCTTTCCATACTTCTTTGACATCTTGCAAGTTTATCCCTATGGTGTTTTGTCAGAGCCCAGGTTTCGCAGCCATATGTAATGCAGGGTAAAATACATGTATCAAAGGTCTTCTTCTTGATTTTAATGCCTAATTCTTTGCTTTTTGTAATTTCTTTCAAAGCCCAGTAGGTTTTCCATCCTGTTGCAATCCTTTTTTCTATTTCTTTCGACATCTGGTCGTTAGGCGATATTATCTGGCCAAGATATACATATTCTTCTACATATTCCAGTTTCTGTCCTTTAACTGTTATGTCTACGGGAATTGAATTTGTCATCACCTTAGTTTTGCTGGAGTTCATTTCTAGGCCTAATTCTCTGCTTTTTTCTGCCAGGTTTTGTATCATGGACTCCAGTAGTTTTGGATCTTCTTCCAATAGGACCAGATCATCACCAAATTTGAGATGATTTAATCGTGATCCATTTATGTTTAGACCTAGATGCTCCCAATTCAACTTCCTGAACATTTGTTCTAATACTGCTGTAAACAGCTTTGGTGAAAGTGGGTTACCTTGCCTGACACCTCTTTTTATTGGAAAAGCATCTCCTATAGATTCCAGTCTTATCCTGCCTGTACTGTCGCTATAAATACTTTTGATGATCTTGATGTAGGTGTTTTGGATGCCCTGCTCTTTTAGGCTTTGCCATACAACTTCATGTCTAAGGCTGTCGAAAGCCTTGGCGTAGTCTATAAAGGCAATGTAAATTGTTTTTCTATATTCATTATATTTTTCTATAAGCTGTTTGATAGTGTGAATATGGTCTATTGTACTGAAATCTTTCCTGAACCCCGCTTGTTCTACTGGTTGATTTTTGTCGAGTTTGATTGAGATTCTGTCCAAAATGATTTTGGCGAAAACTTTATATACATTTGAGATGAGAGAAATGGGTCTGTAGTTTCCTATATCGTCTTTAGGACCTTTCTTGTGGAGAAGTATTATATGAGATTCTGCCCATTGACTAGGGATGTTACTAGTATGTAGAATCTCGTTAAAGATTTTTCTTAGAAGCGGACTTAGTTCTGTGATTGTCCCTCTCATAAGTTCGTTTGTGATCCTGTCGGGGCCGGGTGCTTTATCCATTTTCTGACTTTTTATTGCTTTTTCTACTTCCTATACTAATATTTCTGGTATGTCTTCGTTTCCTTCAGTCACATGCATCTGTTTGTAGCCACTATTTTGTGTGTTAAAGCTAGATTGATTTGAAAATAGTAACCGATAATAATTCGTTGCTATATTTTGGATTGAACTCCGAGTAGTAGCTGGCAGTTCTTTTTCCTTTTCTCTTAACGTTGGTATCCATTCTTTCCCTTTTTCACGAAGTTCCCTAAGCGCTTTTTTCGTGCCTCCCGTTTTGTTGATGTGATTCTCTAAAATTGTGTTTCTTCTGATTTTTCTGTCCTTCCTCATATTTTCACGAATCTGTTTGCTAAGGTTAGATATTTGTTGTTGGTTCTCCTTTTTATCCTTTTTTATTAACAACTTTCTATCTTCAATTAGTTTTAACGTTCTTTCACTCAAAATGTTTTCTTTACTCTTGTTTGATTGTTTTCCTGCTTGCTTAAGCTTATTCTCAATTTTTTTGTATTTTACACTTAGGTCCAAATCTGAATCAACGACTTCCATCAGATCTTTTATTGTGTTTTCTGTGTCCGTTTGTGTGTTAGTTGTTTGCGTGTGGTTCATATGGTGTGCGTACCATACGATGGTTTGTGTTGAAATTTAGTTTCTGTATTATTTCCGTATCACTAAATACTATAGCTTTGTTAGTTATTATGTAGTCGATTTCGTTCTTAACCTTTCCGTCTGGAGACATCCATGTCCATTTGTTCTTGGGTTTTTTACGGAACATGGAGTTTAGAAGTGTTAAGTTTGGCTCAAGAAGGAACTCTACTAGTTTTTCTCCATTTTTACTTCTTTTGCCTCTTCCGTATTTCCCTATTATATGTTCTTCTCCGGGTATTTGGACGCCAACTTGGGCATTGAAATCTCCCATGAGCACGATATTGTTTTCGGAATATTTTTCGATAGCTTCACGTAATTTATCGTAGAATTTGTCGATCTCTGTTTTTGTTGCTTGTTCTGTTGGCGAGTAGACTTGAATGACTGTCCATTTTTTTCTATACTTTGGTAGGTTAATATGAATCACCGCTATCCTGTCCGATATCCTTTAAAAACCAATTATCTGGCTTTTAAGTTTTGACTTAACCAGGAATCCTACCCCTCTGTGTCCAGCGGTTTCACCTTTGAAATACATAATATAGCTGTTTCGCTCTTCTATTCCTTCTCCTATCCTCCGCATCTCGCTTATGCCCAAGATGTCCCACTTGAGGTTTTCGATAGCTAACTCTAGCTCATGCAAACTTTCTTCTGTTCTCAGGGTTCGTGTATTTAGTGTACAAATGTATAAACTGCTTCGTTTTTGTTTATCTTTTTGGGTATTTGATTTTGTTGACTGATATGTTGGAGGGTGGTGGTCGGCTTCCCCCACGGTGACCGGCCGGATTGGGGGACAAAACATTAGAGTTTTTCTTATATCTGTGTTTGTTGTTGCATCTGTTTGTTGTTTCCGGTTCGAGGAGGCCTTTGTTCGTTTTTTTGCATCTCTGACATCGAGGCGGATCTTTCACGCGTTACAAATGTAAGTATGCTTGGCTTAACTACTTCCTTAATTGTACTTGGGGGCTGTATTTCAGTAATTTCATTCTGGGTATTTGTCTTTTTCTGAGATGGGGTGGGAGTGGTTGGGGATCCTGTTGGTGTTTCTCTCTTCCTCTTTTCGCGGCTGGGGTTCGTTGGTTTTTTAACAATTAGCTTATCGTATTTTATGAACGCTATGTTTACTTTTTTTCTTTCCGGTTCTAATTCTGGCTTAAGTTGTTTGCGTATTTCCAGAACTTCTTTAGGGTAGTCCTCATTGACAAACACATTTGTAGGAAGGTTGCGCTTGTTTTTCAGGATAAGATGTTTTTTCCAAGATGTTGTTAGAGATATTATTAACGGTCGGTTCTTTTCATAATTTGTCCCGATTCTATGGATCTCACTTATTTCCTGACTATCTATATGAGTTCCCGAATCTTGCAAAATTTCCTTCATAAAATCCACCAACTCTAACTCAGTTTTTCCTTTTTCTTCGATGCCGAATAAAACTAGATTATTCTTACGCTTTTCCTTCTCTAAAAAGGATATTTTTTGTTCCAGGTTACTGACTCTAGTTTTAAGGTTGTTGTTTTCTTCTGTTATTATTTTTAACTTATCGTCCAGGGCTTCCATTACATTTTTCGTTATTGCTGTTGTTAATGTTATTGTTTAGTTCCGGTTCCGGCGATTAAAGTGTAAACACGTACAAGTGAGAGCTCCGTAAATATTTCCAATTAAACAGTGCAAAAAACGAAAAACCGAACGTATACTACAGTGAAAAGTTCAGAAGTTCAAACCAGAAGAGTGTTTCAGCAGAAATTACAGTGAAATAACTAATTTTGTGGTGATTATGTTCAAACAAAGTTCTGATCGTTATAACCTCAAAGTTGAGCACACACACCATAGATACCAAGATTATAGGTAGTGCCAACCAAATAAAATCTGTCACTGCTATTTGACAGCTGACAACTGCAAAAATTGTTGCCAACGTAGAAAAAGGATTACCATAAATTTAAGTGTGTACATTAAAACACCAAATTACCCTGAAAAAAAAAATGGAAAAGCAAATGGCAATTTTACTCTCCAAAATAAATGAAAAGTTTAATGAACAAACAATAACATTAACGCTCATAATTACAGCCTGGAAAAAACCGCTATATGTTTCTGTTCTCGTGGTAGTTTTGAATCCTTACCACTCAAATTTCCAGCGCCTGAAAGATTAAAACATGTTTCTGGTCTCCTAGTACTTGTGCATCTTTAGTGCTTACAATTCCTGCCGAAAATATAGTTTGACATGTTTTTGATCTCCTGCTATCTACGTGTGAATCTGTAGCGCTCATAATTACAGGCCGAAAATACTTCGACATATTTCTAATCTCTTGGTACTTTTGAATCCTAACTGCTCTCAATTCCAACCCTGGAAATATGTATCTGGTCTCCTGGTACATAACGAATCTTTAAAAGAAATACTTCAACATGTTTCTGGTCTCCTGTCACATGTGAATCTATAGCGTTTACAATTCCAGCCCGGAAAAAACTTCAAAATACATATTTCTGTTCGACGGTAAAAAAAAATATATTCTTGCCCAAAAATACTTTAACATCGTTCTGTTCTCCTAGTACTTGTGAGTCTTTAGCGCTCCCAATTTCAGCCCCAGAAATACTACGACATGTTTCTGTTCTCCTGGTACTTGTGAATCAGAAGTACTAAGGCAGCAGAGGCGCTGGGTTTCCACTTCCTCCTCAGTCTTCGTTAAGCGTTGCCTTTTACCGGGATAAAAAGTAGCCTATGTTTGATTCCAGGATGTGAACTATATGTGTGCCAAATTTCATCAAATCCCTTCAGCCATTTTTGCCTGATTGAGGCACAAACATACAAACATAGAAACATACAAACATTCACATTTATAATATTAGTAGGATGACACTCATATAAATAACGTAGCATTCTATTGGTAAAAGAATTTTCATAATCAGTTCAGTAGACCCAGAGATTACCCCCTACAACCTTATCCTCTTTACAATATTAGTATAGAAGTACCCCCCCCATTCCTGAGGGAGGCCTATGTCCAGCAGTGGATGTCTTTCGGCTGATAATTATGCTGATGATCGATAATGTTTAGATTTATATAGTCTGTGATACGCGGGAGTCAATTAGGTCGAAGTTTTGGAAGTCACAATGAGTTACGAACAGACTTGTATTTATTTATTTATTAAGAGTACTACCACATCACATTCATATTACATTAAAAATATTATAAAAATTATCACATAAGTGGTCTTATGCACGTGACAATACAGCGTACATAACATTGACAATTTTTCGGCTCGATGATAAAACATTATTTGAAAAAAAAAAATATAGTACTTCTCTGTACCATATTTTCATTCTCGGAAATTCATCTTCATGATTCTTTTTTCTGATAGTTTGTGAGTCTTTACTGTCCGTACTTTCAGCTCCGGAACTACTTCGACATGTTTCTGGTGTCCTGGAACTTGTGAAGCTTTTGCGCTCATTGCTCCTGCTCAGAAGAAACTTCGATATATTTCAGTTCTCCTGGTATTTTTAAATGCAAACCACTCACAATTCCAGCGCCGGAAGCATTAATTATATTCATTAACATGTTTCTGGTCTCCTAGTATTTGTGAATCTTTAGCGCTTACTATTCCTGCCGAAAATATAATTTGACATGTTTTTAGTCTCCTGGTACATAATAAATTTTTAGTGCTCAAAATTCCTGTCCGGGAAAAACTTCCACATTTTTCTGTGGTCCTTACACTTTTGAATGCTTACCGCTAACAATTCCAACCCTGGAAATACTTCGACATGTTTCTGATCTCCTGGTACATAATGAATCTTTAGCGCTCATAATTCCTGCCTGGGAATAACTTCCAAATTTTCTGTTGTCATGGTACTTTTGAATACTTAGCGCTCATTATTCAGCGCCGGAAATATTTCGACATGTTTCTGGCCTCCTGGTACTTATGAATCTTTAGCATTCATAATCCTAACCCCGAAAATACATCGACATGTTTCTGGTGTCCTGGTACTTTTGAAATCTAACCGGTCATAATTCCAGCGCCGGAAATATTTTGACACTAGCACTTCGCCCGCGACTTCGTCTGCGTACACTTTAGAGGTGGCACGCAACTTCTTTGTCCCATATTGTCATTCTCCGAAATTCATCTTTATGATTTTTTATCCTTATTTCTTTGTCGCATATTCTCATCCTCGGAAATGCATCTTCATGATTCTGGTATTCTCATAGTTTGTGATTCTTTGTTGTACTTGCTTTCAGCCCTAGGATTATTTGGACGTGTTTCCTGGTCTTCTGGTACTTATGCATATAACCACTCAAAATTTTAGACTAAAAAATACTTCGACATCTTTCTGGTCACCTGGTTCTTGTGTTCCTGGTTCTTAGCCCAAAAATATTTGATTATTTTGACATGTTTATAGTCTCCTGATACTTGTGAATCTTTAGCGCTCATAATTTCAGCCAAAAAAATACTTTAAAAAGAAAAAGAAAGAAAGAAAGAAAAATTGTTTATTCCGCCCAAACAGACGCACATTAATAATTTCATTTCATTTTTTTTCTGGTCTCCTGTCACATGTAAATCTATAGCGTTTACAATTCCATCCCGGAAAAAACATCATGTTTCTGTTCGACGGTTAAAAAAAAACAAAAAATAATCTAGCCCAAAAATACCATCGTTCTGTTCTTCTGGTACTTGTGAATCTGTAGGGCTCATTATTCCAGCCCCGAAAATACTTCTACTCGTATCTGATCACCTGGTGCTTTAGAATCCTAACTGCTTACGATTCCAACCCTAGAAATACTTCGTCATGTTTGTGGTGTCCTGGTACATAATGAATCTTTAACGCTCATAATTCCTGCCCGGGAAAAAATTCACATTAATCTTTTGTTTTGGTAATTTTGAACCCTTACCGCTCATATATCTAGCGCGGAAATATTTTGACATGTTGCTGGCCTCCTGGTACTTATGAATCTTTAGCATTCACATTCCTAGCTCCGAAAATACTTCCAAATGTTTCTGGTGTCCTGGTACTTTTGAATTCTAAGCGGTTACAATTCCAGTGCCGGACATAATTTGGCATGTTTATGGTCTCCTGGTACTTCTGAATCTTGAGCGCTCATAATTTCAGCGAAAGAAATCCTTCTACAACATGTTTCTGGTCTCCTATCACATGTGAATCTATAGCGTTTACAATTCTAGCCCGGAAAATTCTTCAAAATACATATTTCTGTTCGACGGTAAAAAAAATATATTCTACCCCATAAATACTATAACATCGTTCTGTTCTCCTGATACTTGTGAATCTTTAACGCTCCCAATTTTAGCCCCGGAAATATTACGACATGTTTCTGTTCTCCTGGTAATTGTGAATCTAAAGTACTAAGGCAGCAGAAGCGCTGGGTTTCCACTTCCTCCTCTGTCTCCGTAAAGCCATGCCTTTTACCGGGATAAAAAGTAGCCTCTGTTTGATTCCAGGATGTGGACTATATGTGTGCCAAATTTCATCCAAATCCCTTCAGTCATTTTTGCCTGATTGAGGCACAAACATACAAACATACAAACTTTCACATCCTACTAATATTATAAACTAGCACTTCGCCCGCGACTTCGTCTGCGTACACTTTAGAGGTGGCACGCAACTTCTTTGTCCTATATTGTCATTCTCCGAAATTCATCTTTATGATTCTTTATCCTTATTTCTTTGTCGCATATTCTCATCCTCGGAAATGCATCTTCATGATTCTGGTATTCTCATAGTTTGTGATTCTTTGTTGTACTTGCTTTCAGCCCTAGGATTATTTGGACGTGTTTCCTGGTCTTCTGGTACTTATGCATATAACCACTCAAAATTTTAGACTAAAAAATACTTCGACATCTTTCTGGTCACCTGGTTCTTGTGTTCCTGGTTCTTAGCCCAAAAATATTTGATTATTTTGACATGTTTATAGTCTCCTGATACTTGTGAATCTTTAGCGCTCATAATTTCAGCCAAAAAAATACTTTAAAAAGAAAAAGAAAGAAAGAAAGAAAAATTGTTTATTCCGCCCAAACAGACGCACATTAATAATTTCATTTCATTTTTTTTCTGGTCTCCTGTCACATGTAAATCTATAGCGTTTACAATTCCATCCCGGAAAAAACATCATGTTTCTGTTCGACGGTTAAAAAAAAACAAAAAATAATCTAGCCCAAAAATACCATCGTTCTGTTCTTCTGGTACTTGTGAATCTGTAGGGCTCATTATTCCAGCCCCGAAAATACTTCTACTCGTATCTGATCACCTGGTGCTTTAGAATCCTAACTGCTTACGATTCCAACCCTAGAAATACTTCGTCATGTTTGTGGTGTCCTGGTACATAATGAATCTTTAACGCTCATAATTCCTGCCCGGGAAAAAATTCACATTAATCTTTTGTTTTGGTAATTTTGAACCCTTACCGCTCATATATCTAGCGCGGAAATATTTTGACATGTTGCTGGCCTCCTGGTACTTATGAATCTTTAGCATTCACATTCCTAGCTCCGAAAATACTTCCAAATGTTTCTGGTGTCCTGGTACTTTTGAATTCTAAGCGGTTACAATTCCAGTGCCGGACATAATTTGGCATGTTTATGGTCTCCTGGTACTTCTGAATCTTGAGCGCTCATAATTTCAGCGAAAGAAATCCTTCTACAACATGTTTCTGGTCTCCTATCACATGTGAATCTATAGCGTTTACAATTCTAGCCCGGAAAATTCTTCAAAATACATATTTCTGTTCGACGGTAAAAAAAATATATTCTACCCCATAAATACTATAACATCGTTCTGTTCTCCTGATACTTGTGAATCTTTAACGCTCCCAATTTTAGCCCCGGAAATATTACGACATGTTTCTGTTCTCCTGGTAATTGTGAATCTAAAGTACTAAGGCAGCAGAAGCGCTGGGTTTCCACTTCCTCCTCTGTCTCCGTAAAGCCATGCCTTTTACCGGGATAAAAAGTAGCCTCTGTTTGATTCCAGGATGTGGACTATATGTGTGCCAAATTTCATCCAAATCCCTTCAGTCATTTTTGCCTGATTGAGGCACAAACATACAAACATACAAACTTTCACATCCTACTAATATTATAAACTAGCACTTCGCCCGCGACTTCGTCTGCGTACACTTTAGAGGTGGCACGCAACTTCTTTGTCCTATATTGTCATTCTCCGAAATTCATCTTTATGATTCTTTATCCTTATTTCTTTGTCGCATATTCTCATCCTCGGAAATGCATCTTCATGATTCTGGTATTCTCATAGTTTGTGATTCTTTGTTGTACTTGCTTTCAGCTCTGGGATTATTTGGACGTGTTTCCTGGTCTTCTGGTATTTATGCATATAACCACTCAAAATTTTAGACTAAAAAATACTTCGACATCTTTCTGGTCACCTGGTTCTTGTGTTCCTGGTTCTTAGCCCAAAAATATTTTACTGCGAGGATCGCCCGAAGGACACAGTGAAGCACACGGTGCTGGTCTGCCCTGCTTGGGCGTAGCACAGCCGTGTCCGGCGCGGCGGCGACCTCTCGCGTCCGGTTCTGGTTCAATCTATGGTCCGGAGCGAAGAGGCAAGGAAAGCGGTCACCTCTTTCTGCGAAGCAGTAATGATAATGAAGGAGAAGGCCGAATGCGTGAGAGAGAGCGAACCCTTGCGCCCAAGCCACCAGCAACAGGAGAAGTCGCCCCGGGCGTCGGGAGTTTCAGGGCGACAAAAAAACTACTGTGAAATGTTTCTGGTTGTAAGCGGTTAGGATTAAAAAGTAGGTACCAGGAGCTTATTTTGTAAACCGCTGACAATTCCAACCCCAGAAATACCTCGACATGTTTCTGTTCTCTTGGCGCAAAATGAATCTTTAGCGCTTGTAATTCCAGCCTGGCCAAAATTTCGACATGTTTCTCCTTTCTTGCTACTTTTGAAGCCTAACCGCTCACAATTCCAGCGCCGGAAATATTCCGACATGTTTCTGACTTCTTGGTACTTGTGAATCTTAAGCGCTCACAATTTCCGCCAAAGAAATACTTTGATATGTTCCTGGTCTCCTGTTATATGTGAATCTATAGTGTTCACAAATATCAGCCCAGAAAAAAACTTCAACATATTTCTGTTCTCCAGTTAAAGAAAAAAAAGGAACAAAAATACTGTGACATGTTTCTGCTCTCCAGGTACTTGTGAATCTTTAGCGCTCACAAATTCAGCTCCGGAAATACTTTGACATGTTTCTGCTCTCCTGTTACTTTTGAATCTCTAGCGCTAACCATTTCAGAAAAAATATACTGATATGTTTCTGGTCTCCTGTTACGTGTGAACTTATAGTGTTCAAAATTCCAGCCCTGAAAATACTTTGACATGTTTCTGCTCTCTTGGTACTTTTCAATCTTAACCGCTCATATTTACAGAGCCGGAAATACTTCGCCATGTTTCTGGTTTCTTGGTACTTGTGAATCTTTACCGCTCACAATTCCCACAGAAAAAATACTTCGGCATTTTTCTGCCTTCTTGGTTGGTTGGTACTCGTGAATCTATAGTTTTCACAATTCCAGCCCGGAAAAATCTTCGACATGCATCAATACTCCCGATAAAAAAAAAAATCTTGGTCAAAAATACTTCGACATGTTTCTGGTCTCCTAGTACTTGTGAATCTTTAGCGCTCATAATTTCAGCCAAAGAAATACTTCGACATGTTTCTGGTCTCCTGTCACATGTGAATCTAGAGCGTTTACAATTTCAGCCCGGAAAAGATTTCAACAAATATATTTCTGTTCGACGGTAAAAAAAAAAAATCTAGCCCAAAATGACTTTAACATCGTTCTGTTCTCCTGGTACTTGTGAATCTTTAGCGCTCCCAATTTCAGCCCCAGAAATACTTCGACATGTTTCTGTTCTCCTGGTACTTTTGAATCTGAAGTACTAAGGCAGCAGAAGCGCTGGGTTTCCACTTCCTCCTCAGTCTCCATTAAGCCATGCCTTTTACCGGGATAAAAAGTAGCCTATGTTTGATTCCAGTATGTGAACTATATGTGTGCCAAATTTCATCCAAATCCCTTCAGCCATTTTTGCCTGATTGAGGCACAAACATACAAACATACAAACATACAAACATACAAACATACAAACATACAAACATACAAACATACAAACATACAAACATACAAACATACAAACATACAAACATACAAACATACAAACATACAAACATACAAACATACAAACATACAAACATACAAACATACAAACATACAAACATACAAACATACAAACATACAAACATACAAACATACAAACATACAAACATACAAACATACAAACATACAAACATACAAACATACAAACATACAAACATACAAACATACAAACATACAAACATACAAACATACAAACATACAAACATACAAACATACAAACATACAAACATATAAACATACAAACATACAAACATACAAATATACAAACATACAAACTTTCACATCCTACTAATATTATAAACTAGCACTTTGCCCGCGACTTCGTCTGCGTACACTTTAGAGGTGGCACGCAACTTCTTTGTCCCATATTGTCATTCTCCGAAATTCATCTTTATGATTCTTTATCCTTATTTCTTTGTCGCATATTCTCATCCTCGGAAATGCATCTTCATGATTCTGGTATTCTCATAGTTTGTGATTCTTTGTTGTACTTGCTTTCAGCTCTGGGATTATTTGGACGTGTTTCCTGGTCTTCTGGTACTTATGCATATAACCACTCAAAATTTTAGACTAAAAAATACTTCGACATCTTTCTGGTCACCTGGTTCTTGTGTTCCTGGTTCTTAGCCCAAAAATATTTTACTGCGAGGATCGCCCGAAGGACACAGTGAAGCACACGGTGCAGGTCTGCCCTGCTTGGGCGTAGCACAGCCGTGTCCGGCGCGGCGGCGACCTCTCGCGTCTGGTTCTGGTTCAATCTATGGTCCGGAGCGAAGAGGCAAGGAAAGCGGTCACCTCTTTCTGCGAAGCAGTAATGATAACGAAGGAGAAGGCCGAATGCGTGAGAGAGAGCGAACCCTTGCGCCCAAGCCACCGGCAACAGGAGAAGACGCCCCGGGCGTCGGGAGTTTCAGGGCGACAAAACAACTACTGTGAAATATTTCTGGTAGTCAGCGGTTAGGATTAAAAAGTAGGTACCAGGAGCCTATTTTGTAAACCGCTGACAATTCCAACCCCAGAAATAACTCGACATGTTTCTGTTCTCTTGGCGCAAAATGAATCTTTAGCGCTTGTAATTCCAGCCTGGCCAAAATTTCGACATGTTTCTCCTTTCTTGCTACTTTTGAAGCCTAACCGCTCACAATTCCAGCGCCGGAAATATTCCGACATGTTTCTGCCTTCTTGGTACTTGTGAATCTTAAGCGCTCACAATTTCCGCCAAAGAAATTTTTTGACATGTTCCTGGTCTCCTGTTATATGTGAATCTATAGTGTTCACAAATATCAGCCCAGAAAAAAATTCAACATATTTCTGTTCTCCAGTTAAAAAAAAAATGACCAAAAATACTGTGACATGTTTCTGCTCTCCAGGTACTTGTGAATCTTTAGCGCTCACAAATTCAGCCCCGGTAATACTTTGACATGTTTCTGCTCTCCTGTTACTTTTGAATCTCTAGCGCTAACTATTTCAGAAAAAATATACTGATATGTTTCTGGTCTCCTGTTACGTGTGAACTTATAGTGTTCAAAATTCCAGCCCTGAAAATACTTTGACATGTTTCTGCTCTCTTGGTACTTTTCAATCTTAACCGCTCATATTTACAGAGCCGGAAATACTTCGTCATGTTTCTGGTTTCTTGGTACTTGTGAATCTTTACCGCTCACAATTCCCACAGAAAAAATACTTCGGCATTTTTCTGCCTTCTTGGTTGGTACTAGTGAATCTATAGTTTTCACAATTCCAGCCCGGAAAAATCTTCGACATGTATCTAGGTATCTGGTACTTGTGAATCTAGGTACAGCGCTCATAATTCCAGCTCCAAATATACTTCGACTTGTTTCTGCTCTCCTGGTTCTTAATCTATAGCGTTCACAATCCCAGCCCGGAAAAATCTTCGACATGCATCAATACTCCCGATAAAAAAAAATATCTTAGTCAAAAACACTTCGACATGTTTCTGGTCTCCTGGTACTTGTGAATCTATAGTGCTCATAATTCCGGCCCCGAAAATATTTCAACATGTTTCTGCTCTTCTGGTTATTGTGAATCTTTAGCGTTCACAATTCCAGCCCGAAAAAATCTTCGATATGTATCAGCCGGTCGATTCTAAAACATGTCGAAGTGGCCAAAAAAATACTTTCACATGTTTCTAGTCTCCTGTTACTTGTGAATCTACAGCATTTACAATTACAGCCCGGAAAAACATCGACACACATATTTCTGTTTGACAGTTAAAAAAAAAACAAAAAATATTCTAGCCCAAAAATAATTTAACATCGTTCTGTTCTCTTGGTACTTGTGAATCTGTAACGCTCATTGTTCCAGCCCCGAAAATACTTCTACACGTATCTGATTTCCTGGTGCTTTTGAATCCTAACTGCTCGCAATTCCAAGCCTGGAAATACTTCGATATGTTTCTGGTCTCCTGGTACATTATCAATCTTTAGCGCTCATAATTCCTGCCCGAGAAAAACTTCGACATTTTTCTGTTCTCCTGATACCTTTGAATCCTTACCGCTCATAATCCTAGCCCCGAAAATACTTCGACATATTTCTGGCGTTCTGGTACTTCTGAATTCTAACCGGTCACAATTCAAGCGCCGGAAATATTTCGACATGTTTATGGTCTCCTAGTACTTGTGAATCTTTAGCGCTCATAATTTCAGCCAAAGAAATACTTCGACATGTTTCTGGTCGCCTGTCACATGTGAATCTAGAGCGTTTACAATTTCAGCCCGGAAAAAATTTCAACAAATATATTTCTGTTCGACGATTAAAAAAAAATTCTAGCACAAAATTACTTTAACATCGTTCTGTTCTCCTGGTACTTGTGAATCTTTAGCGCTCCCAATTTCAGCCCCAGAAATACTTCGACATGTTTCTGTTCTCCTGGTACTTTTGAATCTGAAGTACTAAGGCAGCAGAAGCGCTGGGTTTCCACTTCCTCCTCAGTCTCCATTAAGCCATGCCTTTTACCGGGATAAAAAGTAGCCTATGTTTGATTCCAGTATGTGAACTATATGTGTGCCAAATTTCATCCAAATCCCTTCAGCCATTTTTGCCTGATTGAGGCACAAACGTACAAACATACAAACTTTCACATTTATAATATTAGTAAGACTAGCACTTCGCCCGCGACTTCGTCTGCGTAGACTTTAGAGGTAGCGCGCAACTTCTTTGTCACATATTCTCACTCTCGGAAATTCATCTTCATGATTCTTTATTCTGATAGTTTGTGAGTATTTACTGTCCGTACTTTCAGCTCCGGAACTACTTCGACATGTTTGTGGTATTCTGGTACTTGTGAATCTTTAGCGGTCATAACTCTAGACCAGAAGAACCTTCGATACGTTTCGGTTCTCCTGGCATTTTTAAATTCTAACCACTCACAATTCCAGCTTCGGGAATACTTCGACATGTTCCTGGTATCCTGGTACTTGTGAATCTTTAACGCTCATAATTACAGCCCAAAAAAAACTGCTATCTTGTATCTACTTGTGAATCTGTAGCGCTCATAATTACAGCCCCGAAAATACTTCGACATATTTCCAACCTCCTGGTATTTTTGAATCCTGACCGCTCACAATTTCAATCCTGGAAATACTTCGAGATGTTTCTGGTCTCCTGGTACATAATAACATTTTGCACTCATAATTCCTGCGCGGAAAAATCTTCCACATTTTTCTGTTGTTCTGGTACTTTTAAATCCTTACCGCTCATAATTCTTGCTCCGGAAATATTTCGGCATGTTTCTGGTCTCTGGTGAGTTGTGAATCTTTAGCATTCACAATCCTGGCCACGAAAATACATCGACATGTTTTTGGTCTCCTGATGCATAATGAATCTTTAGCGCTCATAATTCCAGCCCGGAAAATACTTCGACATTTTTCTTTTCTCCTGATCATCCTTTGAATCCTAGCCACTCACGATTCCAGCACCGAAAATATTTCGACAAGTTTCTGGTCTCCTGGTACTTGTGAATCGTTAGCGTTCACAATTTCAGCCAAAAAAATACTTGGACCTGTTTGTAGTCTCCTGTTACTTGTGAATCTGTAGCAATTACAATTCCAGCCCTGAAAAAAATCGACATTCGTATTTGACTGTTAAAAAAAAACAAAAAGTATTCTAGCCCAAAAATACTATGATATCGTTCTATTGTCCTAGTACTTGAGAATCTGTAGCGCTCATTATTCCAGCCCCGAAAATACTTCTACATGTATCTCATCTCCTGTTGCTTTTGAATCCCAACTGCTCACAATTCCAACTTGGAAATACTTCGACATGTTTCTGGTCTCCTGGTACATAAGGAATCTTTAGCGATCATAATTCCTGCCCGGGAAAAATTTCCATATTTTTCTGTTGTTTTGGTACTTTTGAATCCTTACCGCTCATATTTCTAGCGCGAAAATATTTCGACATGTTTCTGGCCTCCTGATACTTATGAATCTTTAGCATTCACAATCCTAGCCCCGAAAATACTACGTCATATTTCTGGTCTCCTGGTACTTTTGAATTCTAACCGGTCACAATTCCAGCGCCGGAAATATATCGACATGTTTATGGTCTCCTGGTACTTGTGAATCTTTAGCGCTCATAATCTTCAGCCAAAGAAATACTTCGACATGGTTCTGGTCTCCTCTCACATGTGAATCTATAGCGTTTACAATTCCAAACCGTAAAAAAATTCAACATACATGTTTCTGTTCGACGGTTAAAGAAATAAAAAAACAATCGAGCCCAAAAATACTTTAACAACGTTCTGTTCTCCTGGTACTTGTAAATCTTTAGCGCTCCCAATTTCAGTCAACCCCGGAAATACTACAACAAGTTTTTGTTCTCCTGGTACTTGTGAATCTGAAGTACTAAGGCAGCAGATGTGCTGGATTTCCACTTCCTCCTCAGTCTCCATTAAGCTATGCCTTTTACCGGGATAAAAAGTAGCCTATGTTTGATTCCAGTGTGTGAACTATATGTGTGCCAAATTTCATCCAAATCCCTTCAGCCATTTTTGCCTGATTGAGGCACAAACATACAAACATACAAACATACAAACATACAAACATACAAACATACAAACATACAAACATACAAACATACAAACATACAAACATACAAACATACAAACATACAAACATACAAACATACAAACTTTCACATTTATAATATTAGTAGGATGTGAAAGTTTGAGAACAGAACGATGTTAAAGTAATTTTGTGCTAGAATTTTTTTTTTACCGTCGAACAGAAATATATTTGTTGAAATTTTTTCCGGGCTGAAATTGTAAACGCTCTAGATTCACATGTGACAGGCGACCAGAAACAAATGTCGAAGTATTTCTTTGGCTGAAATTATGAGCGCTAAAGATTCACAAGTACTAAGAGACCATAAACATGTCGAAATATTTCCGGCGCTTGAATTGTGACCGGTTAGAATTCAGAAGTACCAGGACGCCAGAAATATGATGAAGTATTTTCGGGGCTAGGATTATGAGCGGTAAGGATTCAAAGGTATCAGGAGAACAGAAAAATGTCGAAGTTTTTCTCGGGCAGGAATTATGAGCGCTAAAGATTGATAATGTACCAGGAGACCAGAAACATATCGAAGTATTTCCAGGCTTGGAATTGCGAGCAGTTAGGATCCAAAAGCACCAGGAAATCAGATATGTGTAGAAGTATTTTCGGGGCTGGAACAATGAGCGTTACAGATTCACAAGTACCAGGAGAACAGAACGATGTTAAATTATTTTTGGGCTAGAATATTTTTTGTTTTTTTTTTTAACTGTCAAACAGAAATATGTGTGTCGATGTTTTTCTGGGCTGTAATTGTAAATGCTGTAGATTCACAAGTAACAGGAGACTAGAAACATGTGAAAGTATTTTTTTGGCCACTTCGACATGTATTAGAATCGAACGGCTGATACATATCGAAGATTTTTTCGGGCTGGAATTGTGAACGCTAAAGATTCACAATTACCAGAAGAGCAGAAACATGTTGAAATATTTTCGGGGCCGGAATTATGAGCGCTATAGATTCACAAGTACCAGGAGACCAGAAACATGTCGAAGTGTTTTTGACCAAGATATTTTTTTTATCGGGAGTATTGATGCATGTCGAAGATTTTTCCGGGCTGGGATTGTGAACGCTATAGATTAAGAACCAGGAGAGCAGAAACAAGTCGAAGTATATTCGGAGCTGGAATTATGGGCGCTGTACCTAGATTCAAAAGTACCAGATACCTACCAGGACAACCGAAAAATTTGGAAAAGTATTCCTTTGGCTGAAATTATGAGCGCTAAAGATTCATAAGTACCAGGAGACCATAAACATGTCAAAATATTTCCAGCGCTTAAATTGTGACCGGTTAGAATTCAAAAGTAACAGGAGACAAGAAACATGTCGAAGTATTTTCGGAGCTAGGAATGTGAATGTAAAAGATTCATAACTACCAGGAGGCCAGAAATTTGACGATATATTTCCGCGCTAGAGATATGAGCGATAAGGATACAAAAGTACCAAAACAACATAATAATGTGAAAGTTTTTTTCCGGGCAGGAATTATGAGCGCTAAAGATTCATTATGTACAAGGAGACCAGAAATATGTCGAAGTATTTCCAGGATTGTAATTGTGAGCATTTAGGATTCAAAAGCACCGGGAGATCAGATACACGTAGAAGTATTTTCGGGGTTGGAATAATGAGCGCTACAGATTCACAAGTACCAGGAGAACAGAACGATGTTAAAGTATTTTTGAGCTAGAATATTTTTTGTTTTTTTAATAGTCCTAGGGAAATATGTATGTCGATGTTTTTTCCGGGCTGTAATTGTAAATGCTATAGATTCACATGTGACAGGAGACCAGAAACATGTTGAAGTATTTCTTTGGCTGAAATTATGAGCGCTAAAGATTCAGAAGTACCAGGGGACCATAAACATGTCGAAATATTTCCGGCGCTGGAATTGTGACCGGTTAGAATTCAAAAGTACCAGGAAACCAGAAAGAAACATGTCGAAGTATTTTCAGGGCTAGGATTATGAATGCTGAAGATTCATAAGTATCAGGAGGTCAGAAACATGTCGAAATATTTCCGGTGCTAGAATTATGGGCTTTAAGGATTCAAAAGTACCAGGACAACCGAAAAATTTGGAAGTTTTTCCGTGGTAGTAATTATGAGCGCTAATAATTCATTATGTACCAGGAGACCAGAAACATGTCAAAGTATTTCTTGGGGCTGAAATAGAGAGCGCTAAAGATTCACAAGTACCAGGAAAACAGAACGATGTTAAAGTATTTTTGGGCTAGATTACATTTTGTATTTTTTTTATAACCGTCGAGCTTCAGAAATATGTTAGTTGAGTTTTTTCCGGGCTGGAATTGTAAACGCCACCAACCAACCAGAAACATATTAAGAAGTATTCCTTTGGCTGAAATTATGAGCGTTAAAGATTCACATGTACCAGGGGACCAGAAACATGTCGAAATATTTCCGGAGCATGAACTATGAGCGGTAAGGATTCAAAAGTACCAGAACAACAGAAAAATGTGGAGGTTTATTCCGGGCTGTAATTATGAACGTTAAAGATTCATTATGTACCAGGAGACCAGATAATGTTGAAATATATCCAGGGTTGGAATTGGGAGCAGTTTGGATTCAAAAGTACCAAGAGTTAAGAAATATGTCGAAGTATTTTCGGCAGGAATTGTATGCGATAAAGATTCACAAGTACTAGAAGACCAGAAACATGTTTTAATGTTTTCGGTGCTGGAATTTTGAGTAGTTAGAATTCAAAAGTACCACGAGAACAGAAACATATAGCGGTTTTTTCCGGGCTGTAATTATGACCGTAAAAGATTCACAAGTACCAGAAACATGTCAAAGTATTTCCGGAGCTGGAATTGTGAGTGGTTTGCATTTAAAAATACCAGGAGAACCGAAACATATCGATGTTTCTTCTGGGCAGTAGTTATGACCGCTAAAGATTCACAAGTACCAGAATACCAGAAACATGCCGAAGGAGTTCCGGAGCTGAAAGTACGGACAGTAAAGACTCACAAACTATCAGAATAAAGAATCATGAAGATGAATTTCCAAGAATGAGAATATGGCACAAAGAAGTTGCGCACCACCTTTAAAGTCTGCGCAGACGAAGTCGCGGGCGAAGTGCTAGTAATTATTATAAATGTTAAGGTGTATTTGCATTTGCACCCTACAAGAGCAAAAACATTTCGAAGTATTTCAGGCGCTGGAATTGTGAGCGGGAGTAAGATTCAAAACTACCAGGAGAACAGAAACATGTCGAAATTTTGGCTAGGCTGGAATTATGAGCGCTAAAGATTAATTTTGCGCCAAGAGACCAGAAACATGTCGAAGTATTTCTGGGGCTGGAATTGTTAGCGGTTAGGATAAAAAAGTAGGTACCAGGGAGACCAGTGACATTATAAAGTATTTTTTCGGCAGAAATTGAGAGCGTTGAAGATTCACAAGTACCACGAGAGTAGATGTCACGTCAAAGTATTTTTTGGCTAGTTTTTTTTTAACTGGGGAACAGAAATATGTCAAAGATTTTTCCGGGCTGGAATTATGAACGATAGAGATTCACAAGTACCAGGAGACCAGAAACATGTCGAAGTTTCTTCTGGGCTAGAATTATGAGCGCTAAAGATTCACAAGTACTAGGAGACCAGGAAACATGTGGAAGTAATCGCGGGGTTGGAAGGATGATCAACAAAGACTCACAAACTATCAGGATACCAGATCATGAAGATGCATTTCCGAGGATGAGAATATGAGACAAAGAAGTTGCGCGCCTGTTCTAAAGTCTACGCAGACGAAGTCGCGAGCAGAAGCTAGTATATTATAATAATAACACATTACCGTGTAAAGAGGGTAGTGGGGAGATGAAGTTCGTGAAGTACCTACTAAACCTGTGTGAACGAACTCGCGGGTGAAGTGCTAGCGTTCCTTTAAAGCCATGCAGCAACAATGAATGACAACATTTACCTGTTCATATCCAAGACCGACAGCAGCTATGGAACCTTGTATCATAGGAGTAGTCAGTGACAGTCCCACGTTGGAGAGCGCACATGAATATCTGTTCTGTTGTCAGGCATCCCTCGGTGCAAGCACAATGTGACCTATTGGATTATATGGCTATTTAAGGACGCGGACACGAAGTCAGCGGGCGCGAAGCAGCGGCGGCGTAGACCCGGTCACGATCGCGCGGCACTAGAACGGCGTAGTGTTGTGTTATGTTATGTTATGTTATGAGAAATTAGTGTCTTGTTCGCGAATAAAATGTTTAAACAGCGATGAAAACATCTTTTGATAAAAATTTTGAAACGCATTTAAACCGTCGCGACGTTTCAAAATGCGTTTCAATTTTTTTCTCTTGACTCTAGTCCAGGTCAGAGATGACATAGATAAAGTCTACGACGCAGCGAGCTTACGCAGAAGGAGCCTGTGCCCTCTAACTTTGAAGAGATTAGGGTTGTAAGCGTTTGGAAACACAGACGCAGGCAGAGAGTTCCATTCCTTTGCTGTGCGCTTTATAAAATACATTTGGAAACGCTTAGTGCGAATTGGTGGAATAGCAACAAGGTAGGGATGGTAAGATGCAGTGCGTCTGGATGTCCGATGGTAGAAGGGGGCCGGTGGGATGAGGTCGTGGATTTCTTGGGCACACTCACCGAAGTACAATCTGTAGAAGACCGACAAGCAGGCAACCTTACGGCGATAAGCCAAGCTATGTAGCTTGGCATCCACCAGTTTTACGTCACTGATGAGCCTCTTAGCTCTGCGTTCCACCGAGTCAAGCGCAGCAAGCTGACACTAAGCTGAGCCATCCCAAAGGTGGTTACAATACTCTATGCAGTATCGGACTTGTGCTTTGCATAGGGTTAAAAACTGTCCAGGTCTGAAGTATCGCTTCACCCTATTTAGGATGCCCAGCTTTTTGGCCGCGGTTTTCGCTTTGTTCTCGATGGTGGCGCCGAAGTTGAGACTGGATGTCTACTCCATGCCTAGGCGCTCAAGCCGATTAAACACAGGAACAGATGCACCCTGAAAAGGAGTTTGGTCAAAACGACTCCTTTTTGTTTTGGTGGCGTTAAAAGTGACCAGATTGTCATCACCCCACTGGGAGACAAGGCTTAAGGTCAAATTTGTCCGCTCTACCATGGCCTCTCTAAAGGAACGAACTTCATCCCCGCTGGTTGTTGCGCTGGACAAGTATCTCTCTGAAACCGTACTGTCATCTGCGTACCCAACAAGACCAGGCTGAAGTAGGTCATTGATGTGCAGCAGGAATAGAGTTGCAAAGAGAGAAGACCCCTGAAGAACTCCGGCATAGCCATGAGGTCAGAGGAGCAGACCCAGCCCCTGGCCCCAGACCCTGTCAATGGCCTTCGAGATATCAAGCGACACAGCAAGTGCTTCGCCGTGTTTCTCGATGGCTTCGCCCCAGCAGTGCGTGACATACACAACAAGATCGCCAGTTGACTGTCCCCGACGAAAGCCATATTGACGGTCACTTGGGCGATCACTGTATTCAAGGTAGCAGCAGCTTACTGTTCAGAACCCGTTTCCATACCCTTGCATAGGATGGAGGTAATGGCGATCGGACGGTAATGTGCAGGGTCAGCACGGTCTCCCTTTTTGGGCATCGATTGCACATTCGCAAGCTTCCATGATTTCGGCACCGTTCTTTTTTCAAGAGAGAGGCGGTACAGGCGTGTCAACACAGGAGACAGTTCAGGTGCACATTGCCTCAACACTCTCGTCAGGTCCGTTGGCCTTATTCACGTCTCGACTGCACAATACTCTTCGGACCTCTTTAATGTGAACTGCAATCTCCGACATCGAAGAGTCACAACAAGGTAAAGTTGGTGGTTGATTGGAGCCAGCGTCCAGACGCGAATTGCTTGCAAAGAGAGTTACAAATAAATTTGCTTTCTCACTTGCAGAGTGAGCCAACGAGCCATCAGATTTTGACATTGGAGGCAAAGTGGGTCGACAGAAATTCGTTTCAACCGCTTTCGACAGGGACCAAAACTGCTTACTACCCGGAGGGTGCAATTCTAATATGCCCCGATACGTCCGACATGGTCAAAACGGGAACACCCAAATACTCCGAAATATTTTATTCCGAATTTCGATATTCCGATTTTCAAAAGTCCGAATTTCATAATACCTAAGAATTATAATGTCTATTATTTAAAATCACGAAAATTATTTTTCCGAAAGTCGTAAATGCGATTTGTTTGTTTTCCGATTTTCATACGTCCGGAGAATCAAATGCTCGATAGGTTTTTGGTCCGAAAAATGACATTCCGATTTTCAATACTTCGAATAAACTGCTAAAATTAAGATTCTGATTTATATTCAATCAGTATAAGAGGCGACTAAGGGACTCGAAAGAGAATGGGCAGCAGCGTTCTCTGTAAAACTCAACACCATACACTGCGATCGCCAACCCGCCTGCCAAGCGTGGCGATTATGGCAAACTCCCCACTTTTGGGGGAGGCCTATGTCCAGCAGTGGACGTCTTTCGGCTGATATGATGATGATGAGTATAATATTCAGTTAGTTACATATTATAATATCCAAAGACATTTTAACTATTTTCGAAGTAACTACGGTCAAAAGACCCACTGTTTAATATACCTAACGAATATTTTTAAACATTTTGAAATATTGTCTTAATCAGTTAATAAGTTTTGTAAAAGTAAGTGACAGAAACGAATCGCTGTAAAACCGACTCCACGTAGTCTTGTCTGCCCTACCCCTATTTTTTAAGGATGGAAAATCATCAAATGACTCCTCCCGCTCTGGGTGAAGCAGGAAGGAGTGTCAGACTCTTACTGACTAAAACCCATCCGTGTTCCTCCTAGTGCCCTTCGCGTTCCAGGGCCGCGGTGACTCTTCCGAATAAAGTCCACAGCCCCAGCAGGTCTGCCCTACCCCTAGAGTGTAATTTAAGCCCGCGTAGGCGCGGAGGGGCGAGGCGGCCCGCGAACTGAGGAGCAGGTGTTATAACACTCGCTCCTCGTTGATGATTACCCATCATCAAATGACTCCTTCCGCTCTTTGCGAAGCGGAAGGGAGTGTCAGACTATAACTGACTAAAACATAAAGACCAAGACTTTTACACTAAACGAAAAGACATGCAATCAAGATACACACTCCGATAAAAACTCAACTCAACCTATCAACATCCCGCATAAAAAAAATACATTCATCAAGCCGCAGGTTATGGCAATAAAAATATACAATATGTTACTCGAATTACAGTGTCAACGTATATTTAAATGATAAATCGATAAACAAAATCCTTAAAACGGACCTCAGTTGCATTAGGTTGTCGCCACTAACTAATTGAGTTGTTTCAGAAATCGCGTCTCCTAATATATTTTCTGATGTCAAAATTAATTTGAAACCGAATAATAATTATGAGGGACTCTTGCCCGTCGCTTTACTCACAGTCGTATTCATACCTAATTGTATATCTCCTCCATATTCATCCCATGTATTTTCATTGTTACCATGACACTTGTTGCTCAACGCATCAGATCTAGTTTGATTAAACCTCTCGACCTGCCTATTCGCTCTAGGAGTAGCTACCGCGTTCAATATGTGTTTTATATTCAAATTTTCTGTAAACTCTTTGAACTTCCCACTAGTAAAACACTAATCTGGGTCTGTGATTAGCCTGGATGGAGCACCAAAGTAGCTAAAGTACTCTTGAAAAATTTTTATTTGTTGCACTTGACGTTTTCGTATCCTTTATGGCACGTATATATATATATTTTTTGTAAATGCATCTACAATTACTGCACCAGACGGGTGAGATCGACTGGAACGGGGGTGTGTTTGGGGTAGGTCTATCCTTCTTCTATTCCTTCGATGTGAACTGTGACCACACGACTGCGTCCTGTACCTGTATACTGAGGTTCCCGTACCACACGTGTAACGTTCTTCTTTCTTGCTATTTACACTTGCTGTCTTCGGGGTAGATTAGGGTTAAGGATGTTTGCTTACCAGGGATAAACGAAGATGCAGAATTTACTGTTAACAATGCAGCTAGCGGTTTAAGGGAAACTTTTCGCGATTATTTTTAACCCCCGTCGCAAAAAGAAGGGTGTTGTAAGTTTGACCGCTATGTGTGTCTATGGCACCGTAGCTCTTAAACGAGTGAAGCGATTTAGATGCAGCTTTTTATTTTAAAGCAGGTTTTACAGCGGTGGTTCTTAGAAGTTTTATCAAAATTGGTTGAGCCGTTTGAAGATCATCAACTCTTTTCCAGTCGATGAAGGGATGCAACCAACTTTCACGAGTCTGATCGATGCGACATTTGGGGTCTATTGCTTTAATATTATTGTAAGAATAAGGTAACCTTGACCAGATGCTGCAGCATAATCTGAGGTCTGCAGAATACCCAACTCCTCGCTTAGTTACAGCAGAGCTATCATGTTTGGGCTCACTGGAATGTGTACAATAAACAGATTATAGGAAGATTAGTATCTTTGACCTGATGCTGCAGCATGACCTAGAATCTGCAGGTTATCCTACTCCCCACGTACGTACAGCAAACGCTTCGTGTTTGAGCTCGTTTAAATGGTTTTCATGAATAAATTAGAAAAAGATTGTGATCAGGGTCTGATGATGAAGCAAAAAAGAGATATGAGTAAATACATTGGTGAGCGATGCTTAGAAACTTTGACTCGTTCGATCGATATTATATTTTGATATACGATGTAGTGCCATTTATATGAGTGCAGATCGTAGGGTTTGTAGTAGTAGCTAATATAAATAAAAAATAAACATTTGACAACAAAACGGATAGGTTTCTTAATTTTTTTAAATGCATTAACTTTTTAAAACCGGCCTAGTGCGAGTCGGACTCGCACACGATGGGCTTCGTACCATAAACATTCATTTTTATTATTTTTATTACAACGGCAATAGAAATACACAATCTGTGAACATTTCAACTGACTATCTTTTACGGTTCTTGAAATACAGCCCGCTGACAGTTAGACGGACGGACAGCGGAGGCTTAGTAGCCCTTTGGGTACGGAAACCTAAAAATCATGACTTGGGATGAACGCCCACGTCCGATAATCGGAGACTGCTTGTATGTATGTAATAGTGTAACGCACACGCCCTACAAATAAATCGGTAGTTTTTACCTAGCAAGAAAAAATCGGCCCGATTATCGTTCCTGCAAAAAGTCTGACGTGGGCAGGAACAGTAAAACTAAATACTTTTTATTGAGATAAAGCATCATTTTGATTTCTTAATCTTTGCAATTCTTCCAATGCTGATTTGTCATGAGGACAATTTAATTATTTCTCTTTAATTTAATTTTCAAATTGCAACACCTTGTAAACTTTTCACACAACTCAAAGCCATATAAGCTTGGCTTTTTGCAAAAGTTTTTTTGTTTAAATATCCATCAGCCTTCACACAGCTCAACTTAAAATTATAGGGAACATTATTCTTTCAATGTTTCCATACCCCTTGAGGCCCTGAAGAGTTAAACTCTGTGGCTGTTTTTGACATCCATTGACATCTTTAAAGCTTGTACCAATCAACTTATCATCAAACTCGATAAATATAAGTTTCGGGAGTTCCCCCTCTTCCAATTGGTCTCTTCCAAGTTCATTCCATTCCAGTTTCTTAATTATGCCCATACTTCCATTTACTAAACCCTCCGATGATCTTAACTTCATCCGCAACGTCACTCGAGCGCCTATTGCGATTTTAATAGAATTGACTAATCCCGTACAGTTCGGATCTTGAGGAAAAGAAAAAAGATTTGACTTTTGACCATAAGTAGCGGGCTCCTTAGATTCATCTTGAGCATTTACCGTAGAAAACTTCACTGTTCTGGCCATTAGTTTCACCATTTTGTTATTATAAACTCTCACTCCGCTCACTCGTCATTTTCGATTTTGTCGACGCCACCCATCAGTCCGTTTTCGAGGTCGACTCCTCTCGTCCTGGTCACTCGAATCGCTAGTCGTATTTCTATACCACCTGCGACGTTACTTTTTACTCAGACGATTCTCACTGGCTTCGCTGTCGCGGCAACGCTTACGTTCCGTGCTCGCAACGGGTGGAGTAAAATGGGACCGGCTCCTGTGCGATTGACTGATATTTTCCAAAACTTGTGGGTGTGTTGTATATATCACACTTCTAAGTTGTAAAAACTCAACCTTAACTCAAAAACAAAACAACGATTGCAAGGATATTTTTCGATATAATTCTCACAGCAAACATATACATTCTATTCAATGGTTCAATCGCTAGTGATGTGCCAGCACGTGCGACGTGCCAAAATCAACAACTGTTACACTTCAAAATAGCGGCAAATTCTCAACTCTCAACAGCCAAACAACATTTAAGTAAGTCAATCACTACTTTAGTGACGGGTATCTGTCAATGTTACCAGACGATAAAATACAAGATCGTTCACGTGTGTATGACAGCTGACAGATACTTGTCACTGTTACAATAATAACAATTGGATAATGTAAATGGCCTTACAATAGGTAATGATAAAGCAATCGTGCCTGGCCTATTGACCCAGCTATCGAATTTAAATGAACGTTTATTTCTATGCCTACTAAAAACTTAATTCTGTACCTGAGAAGTATAACACGGTAACTCTGTTTTTTAAAATTTTGAGTTTTTTACACTATCCTATTTTTTTTTTAAATCGTATATTTCAAATAAACCATTTACAGGCACTTTTGAATTGTCAAAGTCGGTCAGTCAAAAACATGAAGCTATTTGCACGTTCCAAAGCGTAGATCTCTATAGAGAAGAACGTGCAAGAAACTCTACGGACACTCTTTTAAACCATGTGATGTATTACAAAAATCTTGTTAACATTATCTTTGATTGGTTCTATATGTGAGGACAATGCACATATATATAATATGTGCATTGTCCTCTATAGGTAGTATGTGTCCTTCTCTACAAGGCCATAATACTGTAACTATTAAAAGCACTATAACATCAGAGTTTCGAAATTGTGTTTAGTGTCTAGGAAACATTCGGAAGCATAATATTATTTTTAAGTGATTATACATCAAAATACCCGATAGTATCGTTTTTGTATTTTACTGTAAGTACGGAGTTATATTGTTCTGCCGCTACACTTTCGATGACGTGGCCCACGGCGGAGCGGTTTTATAAAGAGCGCGCAGGTCATCATCCCATCCGAGCAGGAATCCCCCAAGGCTCAGTGTTATCCCCTTAGTTTTTACGCTGTTCACCAGCGTAAGGACTAGACAAATTCCCAAAAGTAAAAAGGCTCAGTTGGCCCTATTTGTCGACGACACGGCCATTTACTATACCGGTCGCGACCCTGACACTATCGCTCGCACTCATGGAACTTTCGCAAACATCTTGGGTAGATGGTTCAGGAAATGGAAAATCGAGGTAAACCCCGATAAAAGCCGGGCGATTCTCTTTTCAAAAACGCGACATAAACCCGCCAGATCACCATGTATGGCAAGCCGATCCCTTGGAAGAAGCAAGTCAAATACCTGGGGGTCATCCTGGACAGCCATCTCACCTTCGCTGAGCACATAAGGCAGGCCCGTTCACGCGCCGCCTTCGTTCACGGAAGGCTCCATTGCATCACGACAGCCTGCAGCAAATTGTTAGTTAGGTGCAAAATGCAACTTACCGTGGTCATCCGTCCCATCATGATGCACATTTGCGCTGTCTTTGCACACGCCAAGCTCGTTCACCTCCATAGGATGCAACCGTTTCTTCCGAAAAATCTTCTATGTCCACAGTGAGACTTTACGTAGTTCTCAAATTACCCACCATAGAGCAGTTCATGAAACGCATTACCAAGCGTTTCCTCGACACTGCTGTCAAACATCACAACCCCTTTATCGCATCAGCCGCCCGTTACGACTCTCCTGCATCTGTCAGATTTGCCGACCGTGGCATACCCTCGTCACTCCCAATGACTCTACTACTTTACACCCTCTTCCAAAAGAGTTGTAGAGAAACGAGTACTCTTCGCCAACCACGACCGCCATCCTTCCGCCCTCATCGCTGAGGCCCATCGCGCCGACGTCCCCGTCAAAGTCCTCCGACCCGTGCTCGAGCTAGCCCGCGCCGCTGAGTCTATTGTCTTAAATACGTCCTTAATTAATAATTCTTGTTCGATCCAGCCCATCCCAAGCTGTCCTCCCCCCAGCGATAACCTAAGTTGAGGTCCGTACCCCACAGGGGGTGCCCTTATGGTGTAGTCGCTTAGTTTGTAAGTTTTTTATAAGTCCTGGCTGGAGGCTTTAATATTTATAAGGCTGCCACAGGCAAAGTCCAGTTAAACAGCCGACAGCCTCCGAGTTTGACTACGGCCACTCAAAAAAAAACTGCGTCATTTGGCGCACTGATTTATGATTTTGTTCAGATATTAATCCTAAAAAAATACCAGACAAAATATTTTTTTTTGCGAAATACCTTGCCCTAAGTAAACCAGGGTATTCGTCCCATTAGCAGTCCTAAACACAAAAATTAAATTTTTGTATTTACTGAGTTAAGGTTCTTCAATTTTAAGGTCTTTAACTCAGTGAATTACTACTGATCCAGACATAAAAACGTTTAATGTTGACCTTCCTCACGGTAATACTGTTGATTTTTTTGAAGAATTTGAAAATCAAAGCTGGTTTTGTACCTTTGAATATTGATTTTTCAGTTTATTCTTATTGGAATTTTAATTAAGTTGCAGACTGCTAAGATAATGCTTAAAATTGACTAAAAGCATAACACTGTATTTGATACAGTTATTTTTTATGTCCGTAAAAACTACCAATATACTGTCAAATTGATCTCAATATTGTAACTTAGTTAAAATTTAATGGTGTAGTTATTAGATAATACGCATTTTCCCAAAAATGTTGGCAAATTTTGTTTCACAAGCTCTTTAAAGTTAAGATTGACAGTTTTTTTGAGAAAAAACCATCTCCTGTAAAGTTTGCATTTTGGCGCTTACAGTTATATGCTTCTCAGGTACAGAATTAAATATGCTATTGCGTAAGTACTTGTTGCTTTCTTGTTAAAATTTATTTTGTTTTAACATAGATTAATTTTTATTATGATTATGCTAATAATGACATCGGGAACGTTTAGTGGCAAAAACATAACCCTCCTTCTAGGCCCGTCGAGTCAAAAATCCGCCATCTCAAGAGCTGTTACCACTTTATGGTAATTTTTAAGTTTTCTCTTAGATGTATTTCAATGACAGTTATCAATCGTTTTTTTTATTGATAGCTCGCAATTCACCCATTTCACCTGATGATGTGGTCGAAGATGATGCACACTTGCCTGAAAATAACCGATTCACTCTTGAGTTAAATACCCCCAAGGTTGCTGCTAAGGGTTACGTCGCGGAGACGTGGAGCTGGGTAGAATTACTCGCTTTAGCGGACTAAACTCACGTCTGGTTAGACCGATGGAAGGAAGCAAGAAATAATTGTAGTCTATACGTACATAAATAAACAATGAATACATAAATAATTAATATATTACTTGTATTCATTCTACCCCCGCGGCCAAAACGCGTTAACACGTAAACCTACTGTGTTCGCACATATTAATTCGCCATCAGTAATAAAGCAATTATCTAAGCACAAAATAAACTTTGTTGTGTAGCTAAGTGCATGGGCTTCCCAGTTCACGAATTCGTTTTCGACTATTTGAAGTGATCACTAAGTAAACACAGTTTCTAATAACACGCGCTGCGAAATTGAACTTGTTATCATCGCGTCAACGGACTCAACGAGTGGCGCGCCGAGGTCAAAGTCCGTCCTTCGCGCACACACATCGTCGACTACTCGTTGCTGCAAGGACGACGCCCGCTGTCGATCGGCTCCCGTTCGGCTGTTGCTCGGGAAACGAAGATTCACGAAGGTGCGGTACCAACTGTATAGGACTGAGTGCGCGATACTCGTGCGCAGCTGAACAAGATTACGTGATCGTGTAAGTAAGGCGCTCCATTAGTAAAGTAAACAGTGTACACTGCATGATATTATCCGATCTCTGATACTTTTCGAGCTTTTACGTAGTTATAAAAATGCTCCGTTCACCTCCTAAGACTACATCATCGCCTTTACACAACTCTGAACCTGATTTAAGTACGAGTTCATATAATGAAACGAATGTGCATATTACTCAGAGGAAAAGAAAACGAGGCGAAGACGCCGAGTTGCAACGCCTAGAAACTATGTTGCTAGATTTGAAGGGCATGTTTACTGATTTTGTCTCTAATCAAAAACAAAACAATAATAAAATTGACTCCCTGTGTTCAGCTCTTGAGGACATACGGTCTCAAAACAAAGAAATCCTTACTCAGAACGATGAAATCCGAACCCAAAATGTTCAAATTCAAAACTCGGTACAATTTTTATCGGATAAATATGATGAGGCCATGTTAAAGATAAATAACTTACAGGCGGATTGTAATGACAGCCAAAAATTGATAAAAACGCTTGAGCTTAAGGTAGATTATCTGGAGAGAAACTTAAAAGCTGCAACAATTGAAATAAAAAATATTCCAACCTCAATCCCCGAGACTAAAACAACACTAACAGGTTTAGTTCAAAAACTCGGCAGTATTATTAATCAACCTGTTCCACCAGCTAATATCAAAAATATTTTCCGTTTGAAAGGCAAAAAAGAGACAGTAGGGACTGTCATTGTAGAATTTTCATCCACATCAATAAAGGAACAATTCATGCAATCCACCAAAAACTACAATAAGCAAAATATAGGAAATCGTCTAAACACCACTCACCTGCAAGCTGTAGGAACTCTGAAACCCATATTCATATCGGAAGCCCTAACTTCCGCTACAAAACGCCTCCACTATCTCACCAGAGAATTTATAAAAAGCAGCGAGTATGAACAGTGCTGGACCGCAAACGGCAAAGTATACGTACGCGAAGGAGAAGGGATGCCCAGCCGGCTTATAAAATCCGAAGAAGATCTAGCTAAGCTACGCAAAGAAAAAAATAAATGACTAGTGTTCATGTTAAAGCGGTATATCCTATTGTTTAAAAATATTATTTTTTTTATGTTAAAACCTAATACTAACCTATTTTTTTACATATACTTACTTATTTGTCTTAAACTTTTTATATTCACAACACAACCAAAAATGTATACAATATATATTATTTACATACTATTTTTATTATTAACAATTAACATACAATCAGTAAGAATTTATGTTGTTAAATATACAACAAAATTACTATTTACAATTGACACTAATACACTACACAAATACATAACGGGAGCTTGTACTTATTTTGACCCAGTATCACTTTTTTTCCACTCCATAATCCGTCATTGCGGTAACTTAACTCGGCAGAACATTAATTTCACTCGCCCAAAACGCAGTAGCATACAAAAAAAGCATATAATGATAGCTAAAAAATATAATTCGATATCACACAAAGTAATATAATTAACATAGATGCTGTCTCTGTGTCGGACTCATCCACCTGTGACTTAGATAATTGTACACCGCCTAACTTTAATTCTAATCAATCACTCAAAATTCTTAACCAAAATATTAGAAGCATAACAAAAAATATGTCTGGTTTACATACCATTCTTGCTAGAACTAGGGTTGAGTGGGATCTTATAACGTTGACTGAATGTTGGCTTCCTAATACTCACTTCATCCCAGACATCCAAGGCTATAATTATTTCAAAACCGATAACAATCTGACACAAAATGAGGGTGTGGTTGTTTATGTCCATAAAAATCTTAAAGTATCTGTCGAGGAACCTTCAATCATGGATGCAAACTGTCTACTAATAAAAATTGACGTGAACACTATACTATTAGCTATATATCGCCCACCAGGCTATAGAGATATTAATAATTTCCTTAATTCACTAAATATAATACTGCTGAGCATTACACACTGTAAAAATATAATTATCACCGGTGACATAAATATAAACATCCACGATCGATGTCTCGACTCAACAAAACATAGCTACTTAAATCTATTAGCCACACATGGCCTACTCCCTGCACATACATTGCCCACCCGACTTCAAACCTGTCTTGATCACTTCATTTTAAAAACCACCCTACCGGCGTCAACTTTTGTAGCCCACTCTGCATTAACTGACCATGAAACTGTCTTATTGTTCCTAGTCAAAAAAATGCCAAAAATAACTGCAAAAAAAACCGTTGTCCGCATTAATTATGATCACTTAGACGCTCAATTAAGACAACTTGACTTCGGTCAAGTTTACCGCACACAGAACGTTCATATAGCTGCAGAGGAAATGATCAGGCTTATTACACAGGTGATTGAGTCTAATTCGAAAACCTTTAAGGTACCTAATCGGAAAAAAATAATGAAACCCTGGCTCACCCCGGGCCTTCTTCGATGTGTCCGGCATAGAGACAATTTACACAAAAACCTGAAAAAGTCACCCGAAAACGAAATTCTAAGATCATCCTTTGTTAGATACAGGAACTACTGCAATAAACTATTGAAAAAAACTAAAATAGAATTTGAAAAACAAGAATTAAGTGATGCCGGTAATAATACCAAACAAATCTGGACAGCTATAAACACTATAACAAACCGAACTAAAAAAAGGGACGACACATCACATCTGCTACATATGACAGCTACTCCGCTACAATCTGCTAACCTCGTCAACAAATACTTTGCGGAAATAGGCAAAAAACTCGCGGAAAACATTGTCAATGGATCAACTTCCGATGAATCAAACACTGTCAATTATGGTCTCTTGCAATCTATGGCACTGTTACCGACGGACGAAAATGAAGTTGCTAAACTGATAACATCTCTGCGTAACGACTGTGCTGCAGGATGGGACCGAATTACAAGTGGCCTCTTAAAAAAGCACTCGGACATAGTTGTACCACCTCTTACATACATTTGCAACCTCGCTCTTACCACTGGTCAATTTCCCAAAGCCTTTAAAAAATCTTTCATACATCCTATCTTTAAGAGTGGGGACAGGGGCCGTGTCAGCAACTATAGACCTATTGCAGTTCTTCCTGCCCTATCCAAGGTACTAGAGCGGATCATGAACAACAGACTCGTGGACTACCTAGAACAATTTAACATACTGTCGCCCTCACAATATGGTTTTCGGGCTGGAAAGTCCACATCCGATGCAGTTCATGATCTGACAAATTATGTTGTCGAGAACTTGGATGGTGGGCAAAAGGTCTTGGGCATCTTTTTAGACCTTGCCAAAGCTTTTGACACGGTTTCTGTACCCATTCTGATTCAGAAGATGGAAAGATTGGGAATAAGGGGTGTACAACTGAAACTATTTGAGGACTATCTGAGTGAGCGTACCCAGTGCGTTAAGATCAATGACGTCGTCAGCGAGGAACGCTCTGTCTCCTATGGCGTGCCACAAGGTAGCGTACTTGGCCCGACCCTCTTTCTTATATACATCAACGAGCTGGGTTTGCTCACTCTCCCCAAAGGTAAAATTATAACTTTTGCTGATGACACTGCCCTACTTTTCAGCGCTGGCACATGGCATGAAGTATATGAGCATGCTCAAGCAGGCTTTAACGTTGTAACGGAGTGGCTGCATAGTAACGTTCTAACACTAAATGCCGACAAAACAAAATACATTGCCTTTTCCCTAAAAAACTACACGCGACCAACTCCTACGGTACCATTGTATTCTATTATAGCCCACTCTTGTTCCAACCAAAATGACAATACGTGTACCTGCACTCGTATACAAAAAGAAAGCAGCGTAAAATACTTAGGTATCATAATAGACTGCAACTTAAGATTTCAGGAGCACATCAACACCCTTAGCAATAGATTGCGTAAATTAATATATGTCTTCAAGACCCTGAGACAAGTGGCAGACGAAAAGCTGAGGAAATCAATCTACTTTGCCCTCGTCCAATCGTTATTAACCTACTGTATAACATCTTGGGGTGGTGCAGCTAAATCCACAATCTTAGAACTGGAGAGAACGCAGAGAGCTGTTTTGAAAGTGTCTTCCTTCCTACCATTCCGATATCCGACAGCGCTCCTTTACAAAGAGTCTAAAGTTCTAACTGTACGTCAGCTGTTTATACTACAAACGGTCCTAAAACAGCATGGACTAGTTACCTTCAACCCACTTCTATCACATGGTAAAAGACGATTTGATCCCATAGACCGTAATCAAAATAGGCTCACTACTGTTTTCTCTAAACGCTTCTTTTGCTACCTGGGTCGCTTTTTATACAATAACATAAATAGGACGCTCTCTGTTTACAGTCTTACAAGTAAAAAGTGCAAAATGAAAGTAAGGAATTGGCTCCAGGAATTAAACTATGACGACACAGAAAAAACTTCTTGCTGCCCCGGTGTAACTTGTTAACGTTTTTAAAGCAATGTGACAATTTAATAATTAAAATATTTTTTTTTTTTTTTTTACAAATGTATTAATACAATTTTAATACCTCACGATCATTCCCATTATTGGCACACTCATAACTTTCTTAATCTCAGTCATACTCCCTCAAACATACACACACACACACACACACACACACAACGCACACACAACACACACACACACACATACAGCATGACATAACACTATTCATTAAAATACTAACAATGCAATGAATAATTGTACAAAATATCTACTTGTTTTAAAACCTTATCGCATTTAATAATGTGTGAATACATAACCTCAAAATGTGACTATCTCCGAATGGGGGGAGTCCTGGTGTCCTGAAATACAGGCTTTACGTCTAGTTTAGGCACCAGTCTCCCACAATATAATTATTAAACTGTAGCTGTTATGTATTGTTCTTGATACGATGTTAAATGTACCTACTTTATATTGTGGTGAGAAATAAATCTTTATTATTATTATTATTATTATTATTATTTATAACTAATTATTAATAGAGTCTATTAGTATTGGCTGTATGAATGTATTTCTGTCGTCTCCCGCACGTGCGGGGGGCTCAGTGACGTGGCAGCCAGTCATATGACAGCTGTCAGGGAGTGAAGACGCGTGCAGTATCGGCTCACTAGTTCATAGTGTGCCGATGCTTGTGTTATTATTATATATATTTAATTATATCTAATGTACATTAGTACACCACACTAATAAAAACGGAAAATTTTAATTTGGAGGAAATGATCGTTCTCAGGAAACCCCCAAAAACCATGAACATGACACACCCAAATCGCCCAAGTGCGACTCGTGTGCAAAGGGTTCCGAACGAATACTATATTTTTTAACATTTTACTTTAAATTAAAGATAAGTGACACGGTACATTTAGAAAAACTTCTTTTTTTATTTGCCCCCAAAAAGTGACCCCATTATCCAAATTAGGTTAACATTTAGTATCCAGTGGCAGTGGGGAGTAACCCCTCTCTCTTAGTACCCCTCCCATGAAAAGGTAACGCTCTATTCTTGAGAAAACGAATGATTGTGACGTAACCTTAAAACCTTTTTTTGTCAAAACTAACTTGCTTCTGCAAAGTCACGTTACGTTAGTAAGGATAAGCACCCATGTTTACTACTTTGTTAAGATAAGACAAGACAAGACAAAACAAGACAAGACAAGACAAGACAATAATAATAAAGATAATAGTGTCAATAACTATAAAGATTAAGTAATATGATTAAAATTTCATTTCATAATAAAGATAACCATGTCAATATAAAGATTAAGTTAAGTATTACAATTAAAATTTCATTACAATATAGTTAAATTAAAATAAATAAAAGATTAAATGTCATATTTTTCTAATTTCCAGACAATATAAAAGTGATCAAGGGATTCCTTTCTTCATTAAAAATTCTGCTGCAATTGTTACAGCGGGCGGGGGCCCTCACCTCCGGTTTTTTATAAACACTCTAGGAGTAGGAGTCAGACTACGTGGAGTAATGGTGCACCGATTCGGTTTTGGGTCAGGTTACTTATTTCAACCATAAAGTGGGGGGTACACTAACAAAACGAATGTCACTGACACATGACGCAAAAAGCGTTATTGTTTTTACATTCCGTTTCACCAATTTTGCACAACTTATGCACTATAGACAATATTATACTGGACATATTGGTACTGATTTGGTTGTCAATTGCCCATATTTACGTTTCGTTTTCTCTTTTTATCTGATTTCAGGTTAGAAACAATTTCTATTGATTTCTCCAAAAATATGTATTACTTTGTAATAAGAGTGATAACGCTATAATCAAGGACCCAATCCCTACTACCTTTGACCCTTTTTATCCTACTCCTCTTGTCACCGGATACTAAAGTCCAGCCGTGAGGAGGTAGATCACTCGTAGGTGACAGATGACGTGGTGAGTTAGCGATTGCCGCCTTGGCAACGCGCAACGGCCGCTGGCGAGCGCTGCATGACGTCGCGCACGACCTCCGTACCTGCTCCGTGTGCAATGGGTTGCGCCATACTAAGCTCGCACAGCAAACTCCCGTCGGGAGCTGCCACGTCGTCTAACATTTCTGCAAAATTAGTTCTCCAGGTGCTTAAGGCTACTACGCGGCACTACGAGTACCGCGAGTTTCCGCAGCCGCGCGTTCAGCAGCGGTTACGGCTGCTGCGGCTGCCATCTCCCGTTTTGCATTTTCTGCAAGCTGCATCTTGCGAGTTGCTTCCGCTGCCTTTAATCGAGCAACTGCCACGACGCAACGGCGCTTGAAGTTGAGGACACTGAGCGTGTTTTTCTCCCGGTCGCTTCCTCCTGCGGGATATCTTTACGAGTTTATGATCGTATGAGCCCTTTTAAATTTTTTCACACCCGGAAGAAAATTGGAATTTTGAATTTCGAAAAACCTCTGGTAGAAATTAACGCTCATGGAAGACCAGAATATTAGGAACCAAATGATACACAGATAAGGTGTAATCGGGTATAAATACAAGCCAGACAATATCAAAAAACTAATAAAAACACGCAAGCCAAAAAATACCATCAAACCCTCGACAACGAGTAATCTCCAAAACCGAATGGTGTGTGTGTGTGTGTGTGTTAATGGGTGCAAGAATATTTCAAATAGGTGCAGTACCTTTTAAATAAAATTTTTCACCTTTTGACAGATATATTATTCAGAATGGCCATAGGCTATATTTGTTATTCAACCTAGGCAAAGCCTCCGACAAGTCTCTAAACCATCATCAGCATCATCAGCTAACCACCTATTTATAACTTATTTATTGAGACCATTTCAATGAGCCCAAACACGAAACGTCTGCTTTAAGTAATAATCTTTAATTGATACAGTAGTATTTATAGAATTAGTACTGGATGGAAAAAAAAAACAAAAATAAAAGTACATGTAAATAAGTTGTTGAATAATTTCATTGTAAATCTATTTATCTACTTTGGTGAAGAACTACAACATAATGTACTTAAATTTGTATTCGAATTTTAAATGTCGACGCTAAGTTGACCTTATGACCTCCCACATGCGTACTGAATTTTAAAAAACAATGCTTTTAAGATGGTAGGTATTTCGTTTGAATAAATTGATCTATTCTTTCAATTTAATTGTAAGGTCGATATTATAATTGCATCTATTTTCTTTATTGGGGAAGCTTGCTTTTGACCTCGATAATGCCTGATGGAAAGCGATGGATGAGGTCTATGATGGAGCGAGCGTTCCCAAAAGATGCCTGTTCACTTTTGCTTTAACGGCAGGCGGGTTAGTAATAATAATAATTTATTAAAATAAAAAAAAAGTTTACAAAAACTGTACATGTATCTAACAGTAATAAGAAGTTATCCATACAATTATAGAGCCTAAAAATAAAACTAAAACTAAGGTATTATTTTAGACGCAAGTAATCAAATGGTTGTTCGGAATTGCAATGTTAGGTAGGACCAGCCCGATCTAGGTTAATTTAAACCTGTGTTTCAGACCATCACTTTACAATCTAACTACTTTGGTTTAGTACAATTTAAAGCTAAAACATATACAAAATAAAGAATCCTTTAAGAACTACGAGAAAAAGCTTAAAGGTACCTTAATATCTAAAACCAAGCCTATGTAATAATACAAAAGTAAACACTTACGAGGGGATCAAATATCATCTTGCCAAAATTTCTCGAAGTTGTTCTGTGTCTGTTTAATGTAGTGTTTCTAAATATTCAGATAGAAAAGGTTCCAAGAACAGATAAAAACGATTAGCAAACTCATGTCTAGTTTGAGGCTTTATGTAAACCAAGTTCTTCCTTCTCTTGTCAGAAGGTACAGGGTCAAAAGGAAGTGCAGTGTGCTGGAGTAGTACTATATTTGCCGTACTGTGAGCATCTTACATACTGTGTAGAGCTGGTGCGTAGGAAATCTAAAAGGGCGAAAGGCAACCTTTAGAATCGCTCTTTGAACACGGTCTAATGGGAGTAAAATTATTTTTGCCGCACCACCCCAAAAAGCTACGCAATGCGATAGAACGGATTGACACAAAGCTAAATAGACCTGTTTTATCAATTTAAAGTCGGCTACGTTCCGTAAATTCTTAAAAACATATATTAATTTGCGAACTCTCGTACACAGTAAATCGATATGTTTACAGAAATTTAGATTTGTGTCAATTGTGACACCTAGATATTTTAAATGGTCAGCTTTAACTAAAGTGGGGCAAAACCATGCGGTGTCAGCATACGTGCAACAATTATGTGCTCAAATGTTTAGATTAGTAAGCGTTATGTCAGTATTTCTCATTGTAAATAAAATATAATTGGTTTTATCTAATGTAAAGAGCGTTCTCGGTAAAAATCAACATCATACACTGCGATCGCCAACCCGCCTGTCAAGCGTGGCGATTATAGCAACCCCCCACCCCTTTTGGGGGAAGCCTATGTTCAGCAGTGGACGTCTTTTGGCTGATATGATGATTTATTTATTTATGTACACACAATAAACTTAAAAAAAGATAATTAAATACAGACAAAAGAGCACAAAGGTACTGCATATGCTGCTGTATGATGATGATGAATGTAAGGAGATTATCACGGAGCCAATTAGACACAATTTTCAAACAATTTTGAGCATATTCATAGACCTCAACTCTAGATCTACTTGAAAATAATTGAGTGGTGTCATCCATATAAGATATTATACACCATTTTGGAGTGATAGGCTGCATAGCTTATTAATATAGATTAAAAATAAAGTATGGCTCAAAACGCTACCTTGTGGAATACCAAAACTGCTATTTTAAAGTTCAGAGCTTGTACGCTGACCAATTTTAACATATCGATAACGATCGCTGAGATAATCAGAAAATAGTAGAAGTTGTACTGCTCTTATCCCAAGTGTTTCAAGCTTGAGCAAAGATTGAGTCCCAAACACCAGAAGCCGGCGACGCGGTAGACCCAGGATGAGATAGCGAGACGAGCTGAACTTCTACCTAAAGGATTCGTTTCGGGTAGCCCAGGATATATCAAAATGGAAAAAAGGCAGGGTGGCCTGAGGTGTAGACGGGGTAAATAATTTAAACGCGAGTTTTTAACGTTTCTAAGCTTTTAATTACCACGTCTCTTCTATACAACTTGTAATGTTCTAAATATTAATTACACAAAACACTGTTTTATTATTAACGAGGACAAAATGGACAAACGAGCAACTATTCACAAAAATAGGCTTCAGCGAAAGTCTAGATTTGTGAGCGAGATTTTGATTTGAGATCGAGCTGACTAGGAGTGCACTGTGGAAAATGGCCTTTGACCTCGATGGCGAAAGGGTGCGTTCCATGTGTGGTCACAGGCCACATCTTTCACGCAATTAAATATATGAATTATGATTTATTTTTGCATAGTGTAGATATTTGTTAGTATTATTAATAAGTTTCATAAAATAAGTGGGTGCAATATAAGCTACTCTAAGTAAATATGTGTGATGTTTTAATTAGTATGATTAGTCATAGATAATGCGTTCCATATAAGTGTTTATGGTAATTAGAACTGGAACGTGATAGCTAAATGTCATGTGTCATACAGGGAAATAAAAAAAAATGTTATGTTTTGTGATGAATTGTTTTAGTGTTTTCTATACATATAATAAAATCGTATACTTGCCATGTCTGTACATTGAATATTTTTGCATAAAACTGACATAGAAACTTTAGGAAAAAGATATAAAACACAAATGCAATTTTTGAAAATTTTATCTGTTTGTCTGTGTGTTTGTGGGAGCATCACGCATAAATCACTGATTGGATTCCCAAATCTAGGTGCTTAAAAATATTAAATGATAACCCGAGAAACATTTGACCTTTATTTCATCGAAATCGACCCACAAAATCAACAGATATTAAATTTTTAAGTTTAAACTTCATCGAGCGCTTAAATAGGTAGTTTTTATTATGATTCCAGATGCTTGCTATTGAGAAAAATAGTAGTAACAAATGTGTGAAAAGAACACCAAAACATATTGTTGAGTTATTTGTTATACTTTTAATAATTAGTAAAAGAAAAGTGAACATGCTATTATCTTATCATTATTTATCTTAACAATTGTGAGCTTCTAAGTTAGAACTTATATTTGATTTTCTTTTCAATATCACTTTAAGCAGGGTAGGAAAATAATCTAGTAACTATATACACTCATTAACACGAAATTATATATAAAAACAAAATAAATCATTGGGCATCAAAAAAATAATCCACATCGCTGTCAGTGGCAAAAGTGCCCAGAACACTGGCAGCATTGCCGCGTTGAATGGCAATGCTGATTCTTTGGCCGAAAAAAAGCCCAGCCCTCTGGTCACGTGAACAGTCGACAAGTTGTTTGCTAATGTCCCGAAAGACTCGATGCGCACTCGGACCCCATGGGCCTAGTGTTTCAACGCCAAACGGCTCAAATATGTAACTCCCAATTAAGTTGTTATATTTGCGCCGTTTGAGGTTGAGGTGTCCGAGGCGGTCGACTGCTTCACCACACTGACAGCGATGTGCAGCTCCGCTAGGAGCACCCAAACGCAGACACGTAGCGATCCGGAAAGTACTGTCACTCAGCATAGTACCTACGTTGGGTGACGGTAGTGCCTGCAGCCAAAGACCCGACTCCCATTCACCCACAGCCAGCAGGCGGGCACGCTCCGCAGTATTGGTGGTCGTATTTAAGAGGTTATTCCGTACCAATCTGCAGAGCGGCTCGTCCCATTGTCTTTGGGAGAATGGGTTATCGGGCAACGCCGTATTCGGGCAAGCCACTTTCCAGGCGTTCACTGCATCGGTCAAGCAAGGCACTTCACAGTTAACCAATGATGGAGTTAATATCCTTCTGGTTAACTTTTCAGTGCTGTTGACCGAAGACAGGAACGCCGGTAAGCTTACACTAGAAATTTTGCGGATGCCGAGCCCACCAAAGCGAATGGGTAGTGTGGCTTGCAGCCACGCTCGGTCATCCAGAGCCACATTTAAGATAGAAGTTAGTGTGTCTTGAATGATTTGATCGACTTTGTCCAAAAGATGTGACTGCTTCCATAACGGTGAAGAGCGGAGAAAATACATAAAATTTGGCCCAAAACAACAATTTCTAATGAGTGTGAAGGCCGAATGTAAATTAATTTTACTAAGTCTTTCCGAAATATCGTGAAAACGATTAATTTTGGCGTCAATGAATGCAGAGAAACTGTCTTCCAATATTGGTGAACCTAGAAGGTGAAGTGAACTCTTGTCTAAAATTTTGATATCTGGAGCAATTGAGTTGAATTTCTGTAGAGTCATTTGTCTGTCGGTATTGTCACATAGAAAAATTTCACATTTGGAGTGGTTGAGGTCAAGGCCGATGGATTGGAACTGTTTCTTCAGGAATTCGAAATCTTTCAAAACTGTGTTCACGTCACCCCCTAAAGTTCCATCATCTAAATAAATAAATAAAATAAAATAAAAATAAAATAGCCTTTATTGCTGTTTCTCTTACAATTAATAAATGCCTACTTACTAAAAAAAAAAACACTAAATTTATCCTATCATAATTCTAACTTGTATTAAGTATCGGCAACTGGTTGTTTGTTTGCAACAGCTTGTCTATCGACAAAGGCCTCCTCTAAAGATTTCCACTTATTTCGGTCTCTTGCTAGACGGCTCCATACCGGACCAGCTATTTTCTTGAAGTCATCTTCCCATCTTTTGATTTGTCTGCCTCTATTTCTTTTGTTATCTCTTGGATACCATTCTGTTACTAATTTAGTCCATTTATCTTTATTTACCCTTAACATATGTCCCGTCCATCGCCATTTTAGCTGTCTGTAGGCTGTGTGTGCGTTTTTAAATTTTGTTTTATTTTTAATTTCTTGTATTTTCACTCTATCCCTTCTTTTTATACCTAAAATACTCCTTTCTATAGTATTTTGGCAGACTTTCAATTTACGCTCTTGTTGTTCTGTTAACGCCCATGTCTGACAACCGTATAATAAGCATGGCATAATGCATATTTCGTATACTTTCTTTTTTCCTTTCATTGGCATACCTTTATCCTTCATTATTTCACTAAGAGACCAAAACCGTTTCCAAGTATTAGTTATTCTTCGTTCTATTTCTTTACTCATGCAATCTTCTGTTGATAAAAGTTGGCCCAAATATATATATTCCATTACATACTCTATTTGTTCGTTATTTACTGTTAAGGTTTTTGTTTGTTGGGAATTCGTCATAATTTGGTTCATTGTCAGGCCGGCCTTAACACTTTCATCGGATAATTGCTGCAACATTAGTCCCAGAGTTCCTGCGTCCTCGGAGAACAAAATCAAATCATCTGCAAAGCGTAGATGGTTGAGATTTACGCCATTTATATTGAGGCCATTTTTGGTCCAGTTAAGATTCCTGAAGATCATCTCCAGCACTGCTGAAAATAATTTAGGTGAAATAAGATCTCCTTGGCGTACACCTCTTTTAATAGGAAATTCGTTACCCGTAGATTCGAGTTTAATTTGTGCTGTGCTCGCTGTGTATACGTTTCTAATTATTCTTATGTATTTTGCTTGCACCCCTTGTCTTTTTAGAGCGTCCCATATATACTCATGTTCCAGTGTATCAAACGCTTTATTAAAGTCAACGAACCCTATGTAATATGTTTTATTATATTCTCTATATTTCTGTAGAATTTGTCTTAGCGTGTGAATATGATCTATAGTTGAGAAATTGCTTCTGAAACCAGCTTGTTCCTTTGGTTGGTTTTCTTCTAGTGTAATAGTAATTCTTTTAAGTATAATTTTTGAAAATATCTTATAAATATTGGACATTAAACTGATCGGTCTGTAGTTTCCTATATCACCCTTGTCTCCTTTTTTTATGCAGCAGTATGATTGTCGATTTAGTCCAGTCTTCCGGGATGATTTCCGTTTCTAAGATTTCATTGAACAAATCTGTAAGTCTTGGGGCTATCACTGGTAACGTGGTTTTTAGTAGTTCATTTGTGACTAAATCTGCTCCAGGTGCCTTATCTAGTTTTTGGGTTTCGATAGATTTTATTGTTTCTTCCTTTAGAATTGGTTTAATCTCCTCTTTATTCACTGAATTATATTCTTTTATTACTTGTTCCCCTTTGCGACTTTGGTATAGATTTTTGTAGTATTCCGTAGCAATTCCTAGTATTTCTGGTCTTTTGCTGGTCTTTCCACCATCTTTATTTTTCATATTTGGAATCCAGTCCTTTTTGTAATTCATTTCTTTTAACGCCTTCTTAATTCCTCCCGTGCTTTCTATATGTTTTCTTAAAGTTGATAACCTTTTAGTTTTCCTTTCCCTTCTAAGTTCTTCGCTAATCTTTTTGCTTATTTCCGCTATCTTTTGGCCATTATTATTATTATTATTTTTCCCTTGTTGTATAAGTTCTTTCCGTTCTTGTATTAACGTTATTTCGCTTACTTTTAGATGATATTTCTGTCTTTCCAATCTTGTTTACTTTTTTTGTTTCTCTTTGTAATTGTTTCAGCAATCTGTTGTATTTTTCTTGAGTCGATATATATTCTTTTTCCCCTGCTTGCAAGGATATTTCGAGGTTGTTCAGAAGTAAATCACTGCTACCGGTGCATTGAATGGCTTTTATGCTGTTGTAAAATTTTCGTGCCCTTTTAGCACGTGTCCCAGATAGTTTTGCTCTAACCATTCTATGATCTGAGTTAAAATTAAAATTGCTTAAAATCGACAAATCTTCAAAAACTTTTACATTATTAGACATAATATAGTCGATCTCGTTTTTATACCGGCCATTAGGAGAGATCCAGGTCCATTTCTTTGATGGTTTCTTTTTATAAAAACTATTTAGGATGCTTAATTTATTTTCAATGGCAAAGGATACTAGTCGTGAGCCGTTTTTACTTCTATTGCCAAGTCCATGACTTCCTATGGTATATTCTTCTCCTCTTTTTTGTTTGCCAATCTGTCCATTAAAGTCGCCCATAACTATAATGTTCTTGGATGCATTTGCAATGGTGGATCGTAGGTCTTCGTAGAAGTTTTCGATTTTTGTTATGTCTTCTTTTCTATTTGATTCGGTAGGTGAATACGCCTGGATTATAGACCATACTTGTTCTTCCTCACCATTTACAGGTAATTTAATATTAAGAAGTGCAATCCGTTCTGAAATCCCTCTTATTTCTTGTATGTTTTAGGCAAGGTTTCTTTTAACCATGAATCCGACTCCGTATAGTCCGGGCGTCTCCCCAATATGGTGTAGTATGTATTTTCCATGGTCTTCTATTCTTTCCCCAAATCTTCTCACTACACTAATACCAGTTATGTCCCATTTTATTTCATCCAGTGCTATTTCCAGTTCTTGCAGTTTTTCTGTGGTTCCTAGTGATCGACAGTTTAAAGTTGCTATATGTATATTTTTATATTTCTTTTTCTTGTTCTTGTTATTTTTTATCTTTAGAGGGTCGTGGTCATTTTCCCCCACGAGGACCAGTCGGCTTGGGAGAGGTTCGTGGTTTCTGATTATTTGGTTTTCTACATTTTTATTTTCTTGGGTTTTCCGGTTGCCGATAGCTAATTGTTATTGCCTATTATCCGCCGTATTGGAAGAGAGAGAGTTGGATCTGCCTCTCATGACATCAAAAGCGTTACGCTTATTATTTAGTGATGGCGACCAGACTTGTTGTTTTTTTGCCTGTGTATTGTCTTGCGGCGATGAAGATATTTCCCTTTTCCTTTTATCATTGGTTGTATTTTTTTCCTTTACTACAAGCTTGTCGTATTTAAGATATGCTAAATTTCCTTTCTTCCTGCAATTTTGTTTGTAACATTTTTCTCTTCTCCAAAATTTCTTTAGAATAATCCTCTGTGATATACAATTCTTTGAGATTTTTTCGGACCTTCATTACCTCTTTTTTCTTCCATAAATTGACAAAGGAAAGTAGAACAGGTCTCGGCTTTCCATCTGGGATTTTCTTTCCGATGCGATAAATGTTGTTTATTTCAAAATCTCCAATGTTAACATTTAAGTATTTATTAAATATGTTCTTGACCTCCTGTATTAGTCCTGACGCAGATTCCTCTTCCTCCCTCATTCCAAAAATAATAAGGTTGTTTTGCTTCTTTTCCCTTTTCAAATACTCCATCTCTTTCTCAAGATTTACCAATTTTGTCTTTAAATCTTTATTTTCTGCTATAATAGGCTTAAGCTTTTCATCCATTTTCTCCATTATTGTGTTAGTTATAGACTCTTTCAGTTCAGCCGTCTGTTTCTGCATTTCGATTTTCATATTATCAAATAGAATTTGAAACTGGTTTTCCATGCAAAGAAGTAAAACGTGAACTTAAGTTCACGAAAATCTCCAATGTTAACATTTAAGTATTTATTAAATATGTTCTTGACCTCCTGTATTAGTCCTGACGCAGATTCCTCTTCCTCCCTCATTCCAAAAATAATAAGGTTGTTTTGCTTCTTTTCCCTTTTCAAATACTCCATCTCTTTCTCAAGATTTACCAATTTTGTCTTTAAATCTTTATTTTCTGCTATAATAGGCTTAAGCTTTTCATCCATTTTCTCCATTATTGTGTTAGTTATAGACTCTTTCAGTTCAGCCGTCTGTTTCTGCATTTCGATTTTCATATTATCAAATAGAATTTGAAACTGGTTTTCCATGCAAAGAAGTAAAACGTGAACTTAAGTTCACGTTTTACTTCTTTGCATAAATGGAACGCAGCGTTTGAATGATAATTTTCGCGTTGGCAACACCGATGCGATGAATGACACTGAACTGTCAGCTTGACAGTGACAACTATGACTTTGCATCAACATCATCTAAATACCAGACATTAAATTTTGAATTTAGTTTTTGAATGATGAGATGGATAGCCAAGCTGAAAATAACTGGCCCGAGAGGGTCACCTTGTTGGCAGCCAACTGCAGATTCTAAAACTTTGTCCTTGTATAATAATTTTGAAGGGCACCTGTAGCATTGCCACAAAAAGCCGTAAATTTCTGGTAATTCTTTTTTTACTTCTGCCAACAAGGTGTCCCTGTTAACGGAATTAAAGGCGTTTTTAACGTCAACCTTGAGGATAACCTCACTCTTGTCAGAATTTAAAAACGTTGAAAAGGCATGCACGGCAGCTTCGCAGCCCCCTCTGGATCCAAAACCAAGCTGTAGAGGCTGAAATTTCTGAGTTAGCGATTCGCTATATAATTTACAACAAATTTTGGCTGCCATACGCCTATAGGTGCATCCGACGGCAATGGGACGAATGCCGCCGTCTTTCTTGCGCAGGGCACATAGGTTGGCCCCGTACAAGGTATTGACGACAGCATCGTTCACACCGCCGGACAGCATTAAAGTGACGAGAGCCGACAGCTCCTTCAAAAGCGACTCACCAGCTTCCCCGGCACCTGGACTTAAGAGGTCCTTTAAATGCTGAGGAGTCAGGCCGTCGAGGCCGCCAGCGGAACCACTTCTGAAGGAGCTCACGGCTGCCATCAATTGGGGGACTGAAATTTGGAAGAAAGATGAATCCGGATTGGGGTTGTCGGGGGGATCAGGGAAGGTGAGGTCATCCGCAGGCGCTGGGTGTTTACTCTCCAAAGCTGAAATAGTATCTGGAGAGTAAGGCGCCACCACATCACTACTAAATAACAACCTGGCTGCTCCCCTAATGTCACCTTCACTTAATTTTGATTCCACAAGTGAACACACGCCTTTCTGGGGAACGTTATTGAAAACGGGTAATTTTGGATCTAAAACGATGGTCGAATTGTTACAATTGTCTTTAATTTGGGTCGTTAATGTTTTTTTTGAAGCCAAATTTTTTTGGACATGTAGAATCCTATAAGGGAAGGTGAGTAAAGCCTCCCAGGCACTTAGTGTGTTCTCCTGGGTCGCAAGACGTACGCATCGCGCTAAACTTAGCGCAACAAACCGTCTTGCACCCCGAGGAACTCTCTTCAGTAAAGGTATTGAATTTTTTAATTTAGTTAGAGTTGTCCAAAGTGGTTCTAAATCAGTAGATGTTTGGGAATTGGCTGGGCTTTGGGGGCACAAAGGTACACTATGTGGCTTGTGAACCTTGCCATAGTGGATCTTTAAACCCCGTTCGCCTTTAAAAAAACGTGCCTGGGAGCAATGGGGGCATCTCACCAGCTGGGTTTCGAGGGATGTAGCAGGTTGACTGGTACAGGTTCCGGCATCGCTACAGCCGGCATTAAACATAAAAATATAATTAGACTTACCAAATAAAAAAAGGCATCATGAAATAAAGTAATAAAAAAAACTACACAACACAAGAAATAACTTAAAACTACACTTTTTTACAATAACACCAAAATGACACTGCCAAAATTGACGGCTTTGGCGCAGTCGCCCTCGGAGCCTGGGGCGCCGCGCGCATGCAGAACAGCCAAAGAGTATTATAAAAATAGAGGGAAGCCTTTCCAGCCGGTGGTATGGTTGCTACAGACGCCCCTACGCCAGTCGAACGATCCAAGGGCCACCTTAGATGGCTAATTCAATTTGACGTCCAATGAAAAAGGAGCGCATCTGCTTTATTGGTGCTTTCCAATTTCTCAAATTTTCCTGGCAATGTTATAGACAACCATCTAAATTACTATATCGGGACAACCTTTTGGAATCCGCTGTTGGCTGTCAACAAGGTGATCCCCTCGGCTAGATAATTGAATAATATCATCTGTTATTTATTTGTGGTTAGGGGACGGGCAGCAAACCAAAAAGACATCAAAAATATTCGTGCTAGGTCCTCTGATGTTCTATAAAGTTTTATTTTCACAGATATATCAAGTCGGTTACTGGCAGATGTGAAAAGTTCACCTGGGGTGGATGTGGACGAAATTCTCGAATTATAACAAGGTTATATAGAATTTCGGTTTTATCTGTCTAAACCGAAACCACGTTTGTCACGCTATTCAACTAGACAACTTGGAATATTATATTCCTAAAAATCATACTTAGCCAGAGAGAGAGACAAAACAAAATCAAATCAAAATCTTTTCAATTCAACAACATTGCCGATAGATGGCGTTGTACTGATGACGCGTTTTTCTGAATGCCGATGAAATATGATCTCAGTCCATGTTTGGCTATGAATTGATAATGTTTTGTGTAGCGAAGATAAACATGACGATTATTTTTACAATCTGTAGTGCTATTCTGTAAGTATCTCGATAGCGGAATCCGAGGTGAGGTATCAAATTCGCATTTGTATAAGACTTATGTTGTGTGTAATAAAGCTCACTTACGGAGTTTTGTCTCTCAGGTGAAGCTCGATATCAAAATAGTTATTTACAGAATAGACTAGCTGTAGTATAAATCGATAATACAAAAACATCGATCGTTATTCGATTTGATTTTCGAATGTACATGGAGAGTGTTGTCAACTGCATCAATAGGTAAACTGCTTTACTTACATTAGTTGTGTACGGACCTTTGGTATTATTTTATGGTGGCTTTAAACTATAACAGTGACAAGGGTCGATCTTCAAGGTTAATAATAAATAATAATATGTAATTTAATTCAGGTAACAAAGACCCATAACATAATTATATACCTTACAGACTATCATACATATTTATAAGCCGCGGGTCTGGCTGTTTGTGTATGTGAGTTTGTATGTTTGTAAACGCACCCACGATACAGGAGAAATTCCTAGTGTGGGGCAACGTTTTTTTTTTTTTAAAAAAAACCTTAAAAATATAAATTATCTATTGTACACGAAGTGACGGCGTCGTGTTGCGCTGCGTGGGTGGCGTGGCCTTCCGCGAAATGATCGATACACGACACCTTTCGGCCAAAACTCTTCCTTGAGAAAGGTCTCAACATGAGGAATCGGAACTCGCACCACGAACGACTTGAAATTCGTGTTGTGGCGCGACTCCAACTTCTCGACCCTCAAGATCCAGTTGGTCTTTGCTCGAACATACTCCACGATCTCCTCCACCTTCGTGGTGTGATGTAGCCGGGACACATAGAGCTGCGTCGTAGGTGTTGCTGGACGCAGCATATTGGGTCCTACCAGCGCGGTCCCGCACTGGTTCCGACTAGGAGGCTTCTTCCTCTACACCTTCACAAAGCCATCCTTGTCACACTTGTCTATAACTGGCCCTAGCTGTTTCGAACCCCTGTCGGCAGGTACACAACAACTCTTCTTGTCCTCCTTCCTGGTCTGCGACACAGGTTTTTGCGTGGCGACGATATCAGCGTAGGCACGTTTAGGGGTCGACGTACCTACACCAGTCACTGCCTCGACCGGTGCCGAGTATGCGACGGTGGCGGCGCATGTTGCAACGCGTGCAATATCAGCAGCGGGTGACGCAGTAAAGCTCGCCGACTCAAAACTGCCAATGCTAGCGATTCTCGCTCCGCGACTTGTGCTCACGTTGGAGGCATCAAGCGACCTATTTACCTTATCAGCGTTGCGCAACAACACTACTTCGGCACGTAGTTCACCAATGATGTTATTCGACACCTCCATTGGACTGTACCTCGGCCAGGCTTGCCTTGAGAGTTGTAATGTCCTTCAGCAACCTGGTGACGTCGACGTGGTCAAACGTGACTGGGGGCAACTTATGTAGCTCCTTCGCCACAAAAGCAGGTACGTCGTCTGGGTCGGTGCTCTTTATCAACGTGATGATGTCCTGCACACACTTCTGGCCACCATCCCTCCGGCGGGACTGCATTTGCTCGACTTTGCCAAGGGATTGGAACAGCATCAGCTTGGCACTGCTGATCTCCTCCTCCTTGAAACTGAACTTGCAGATCTGCAAGATGCTGACTTCGTCCATATAGTCGATGTCATGGTTGATAAATGCCAAGACCTCGTTGACTATGAGCGGTAGTGAACTCATAGCGACTTAAACCGGGCAGCGGCTAAAGCTGCGCGCCACGCGATTAAAATATTCAATTCGAGCAGCGCAAACACGTCCGTTTTCGACCGTGCAGTGCGGTGTCATGACGGTGGTTAAGCTACGCTTGCTGAGGTTGGTCTGTAGATGGGTGACCATTTTAGAATACTTTTCGCCGCCGACAACACCACCGCCTGCGCGTCGGCGCGGACGAGGCCGGCCACCGGCCAGCTTGAGACCTCGAGGCCCACCAGTCTCTGACAGGGTCCCCGCTTTCGGTGGAAATGTGCAGCGCATGCGATGGACTCAAGCTATTAATGAAAATGTCATGCGCTTATCCTTTGGGGCTTCAGAGGAAAGAACTAACCTGACTGCATACCGTAATCGGATGCTCTCTCTGTTTCAGGTACTTGAGCTGGCTGTCAACGTTTCAGCACAAGGACTATCGGATCAGGTGCGGTCATCCAGCGTAACCGTATGTTGGATGTTGCCGTACTTGATAGACTGCGTCTGGAATCACGGAGCAGCCGTGTCTCATCTGCTTCGCTAGCGGCCGCGGTGCAAATACAACCCAGTGCAAGTATTTCACCGCGACCCGACTACGTCGGTAAAGATGATGATGATGGAGCTATATCGCTTTGGAGGATGCTTTCCGAGAGTATCGCTCCACACCGCCTGAGCTTAGGCCTCGGCTACCTCGTTTGTCTATGCATAACAATAATAGGGCTCCAGATTCGCATCTTTCAAGTTATTTTGATATCAGTAAAGACATCGCCGATACCCACTCGATCTTATACTGTGCGGCTGCAGCGGCATGTCGTGTAGCTCATGTCAAATTTCCTAATAGTGACAGATTTACACGACTAGCTGTGCAGTGCAGGATCGAGCGTCGTATTTATGAGGCTAGAGCACTCATCGGCAAACTTATCTGCTTCAGGGAGGGCAACACTCGCCTTAGAGTGATGCGCTTTGTTAGACGGGCGTTTTCAGGGACTGACGTCAATTCCCGAGGTTATATATCCCGTGTCACAGAGCGCATCGACTTCCTGAAGCAGAAGGTTTATGCATGGGCAAACAGTATTCGTAGGTACAAGCTGCGAGTGGAGCGATACACTCAGAATCGCATGCACTTTCCAAAGTAATGAGCGGTCGGTTTATAGGGCTTGAGAGCGACCGGACTAAGGTGTGACTGATACGCGCCTATCGGATAATGACGCCATATGTTCATTCTGGCGCAGCATCTGGTCCGTACCTGTCAGCCACACCGAGGGTGATAGGACTCTAGAAGATGAGCGCGCTTGCGATCCGATACCAGAAATGGGGGCAATTAACATCAGCTCCCAAGATGTAGCTTGTGCTGTCCGTCCGTTGCCTTACTGGACGGGATGCACAATTTTTGGATAAAATGGCTCAAAAGATTACACGCTCGCTTGGCATCTCAATTCCACTCTGCCTTAGAGTCAGGGTCGCTGCCCCAATTCCTAACTGGAATAACCCACCTGCTCCATAAATCAGATAGTACCGCGAAGCCTAAAAATTATAGACCAATCACGTGTTTACCAACGGTCTATAAAGTTGCTCTGCTGTTGCTTTTCAGAATGGTTATAGGAACGGATCCCGTGGTACTGAAGAGCTGCTCCTCATCTACATAACCATTAGCCAACAGGTTCGACGTTCCCCAAGGGATCTGTCGACATGCTGGATAGGTTATAAGAAGGACTATGACTCGGTGCCCCATACATGGCTCATGAGGGTGCTGGAGCTGTACAAAGTTGATGCAGTTCTACGCACCTTCCTGATGTCGTGTATGGGGCAGTGGCGGTCCTTCAATATCCAGGGTGTCGACAGACCCAGGCGAACAGCAAACCGATAAGGATCGAGCGTGCCTACTAACACTAGTAATAAGTTATAATATTGTTTACTAACACGCTGGATCATTGTTGTCCGAAACTAAAGAATATTATTATTATTATTGTATTTCAGGGTGACAGTCTGAGTCCACTGTGGTTTTGTCTGGCCCTCAACCCTCTCAGTACATTGTTGGAGGGTTCGGGCCAAGGCTACTGGTTGAGAAGAGGTGGTCAGGTCATATCGCACCTCCTTTACATGGATGACTTGAAACTCTTTGCTCCTAATAACTTGCAACTGATCAAGTCACTGAAGGTAACAGAAATCTTCAGTAGCGCCATCAGGATGGAATTTGGTTTGGACAAATGTGCGGTCGTGCATGTAAAGCGAGGGGAGATTATAAAATCCGTGGGAACCCAACTCTCGGATTCCATACACTTTAGGTCCCTCTCCTCAACCGAAACTCACAAGTGTTTGGGTATATCGGAAGCGTTAGGCATCAATGCTGCTGACATGAAACAATTGCTGAAGGAGCGCTTCTTTGGCCGCCTGAACAAACTACTTAACAGTCTTTTATCAGGCGGAAACAAGGTGCGCGCTTTCAACTTCTGGGTCATGCCGGTTTTGATGTACTCTTTCGGCATACTCAAATGGACTCAGATGGAACTTGACGCCCTGGATAGGAGGGTACGCTCACTGTTTACCGCAAATCAGATTTATCACCTACGGTCATCAGTGATGAGGCTGTATATCCCGCGGAAGTGCGGGGATCGTGGCTTCTTAAATGCTATGACCCTGCACAACCGCGAGGTATGCAGCCTTAGAGAATAGTTCCTTGAGACCGACGTGGGTATGCATCGAAATGTAGTAGCAGTGGACAAAGGCCTTACCGCGCTCTCCTTGGCTAACGAGAACTGGCGCAAGTCTGTGGTATTAGACACTAATGATCGTAGGGAGGTATGGCAGAGAAAGGAGCTTTACGGACGCTTCTATCGGGTCCTACATGGGCCCGATGTAGACTTCTTAGCGTCCGTAGCCTGGCTGCGTTTTGGTGACTTCTTTGGGGAAACCGAAGGTTTTGTCTGTGCGATTATGGACGAAGTTATGATGACGAACAACTACTGAACATTCTTTGCGAAGGATGGTACGGTTGACATATGTAGGGCAATTCACCGGCCCGGGGAATCCATCCCCCACATTATATCCAGTTGTTCTAGTCTGGCTAACGGAGACTTTGCACAATCTTGTAGCCAGGATTGTCCACCAGCAATTTGCTCTTAAATACAATCTTGTGGAATTGGAAGTACCGTATTATAGGTATGTGCCCGTCCCAGTTCTCGAAAATGGCAATTGCACATTGTATTGGGATCAGTCTGTCATCACTGACGGGACTATTGTAGCCACTAAGCCTGACATAGTGGTTATAGACTGACTAGAGCGTCGCGCAGTGATTGTTGATATAACAGTTCCTCATCACGAGAACCTCGTGAAGGCTGAGAAAGATAAAAACTAAGTATCTTGACTTGGCTCGCGAGGTTGTCGACATGTGGGTTGTGAACACAGCAGTCATTGTGCCGATAGTCGTGACGGTCAATGGCATAATTGCCAAGAGCCTCGACCAATATCTAAGGAGGCTCTCGTTGGGTAGCTGGATCAAGGGTTTGATACAGAAAACAGTACTTTTGGACACGGCGCGCATATTTAGGAGGTTCCTCTCTCAGGAGCCCTGACCACCGGTAGCTTGGACCCTATTCCCGATACTACTATTTTTTATATTTTAAATGGTTTTTTTATAATTTATTTTTATGAAAAATTCATAAATGTAAAATAATATGTGAATATAATGAATAAAGGGATTAATAATATTTAATTATTTTTAGAATAATATTTATGTATTTTATGATGTGTTTTTTTAAACATTTATTTAAAAATGTAATTTACATGTGTTTAAAAATAAATAAACGAAATATTAATGTAATATAAATCTTTATTTTCAGACCAAGTCCATAATGGGAGCGTTTTACAAGTTACTTAACCTATTTACTAAAAATTAACATTGCCAGTCTTAAATGCAAATTAATCATTCTATATTTGTAACAAAATGTAAATTCTGATTAACCCGGTGTGAATTAGGTAAGGAATTAAATATTACAACCAAGTAGTGGGCAGAAGATGCCCGAGAATTTTGATGCTTAATAGGGAAGATGTAGATACAATATTTATCAATATTTTGTGACTAAAATGTGAAAAAAAAGCATAAAAGAAGGGCCATTGCAACGTTTATATTCCAGTTAATATTGATTTTTAACAATAATTACAAATTAAAAAAAACGTGAAACGGAACGTTCACGTTATTACCACGGTATTACGTCACTTCTTTGAGAAATGTAGTCAATCTCTTCTACGCTAATCTTGCTTCGTAGTCACGGGAATTAGTAACTACTTGAAAAAAAAAAACTAAATTCTTGTAGCTCGATTTTTTTTCCTAGAAATCTTATGGTATCCAAAAATACTGTAATTAAGTACAAGTCATAAACTTTCTGCTTATTAAAAAAAAAACCGTCCAAGTACGAGTCGGAATCGCATACGAAGGGTTCTGTACCACAAACCGAAAAAGCACGTTTCTTTTGTGGGAGCCCCCTTTAATTTTTAATTTAGTGAAATATTTATTATTTGTTGTTATAGCGGCAATAGAAATACACAATCGAAAGTGAACATTTCAACTGTGTACAGTCAACAAAGCTATTGGGTATGCAGGCAGCTAACATGCAACTACTTTTAAACAATGTTGTGAATGTGCTGAGTAGACAATTATTGTACAATACACTCGTAAGAATGTCAAAAGCTTAAAAATTATAATGCACACATTCGAAATAAATATTGGCAGTGCTGTGGAAAAATTAATATTTTTGCCTGTATACCGAATAGGTTTGTTAAATGTATCTATTACGGTTACTGAGATACAGCCCATTGACAGATAGACGGACGGACAGCGGAGGCTTAGTAATAGGGTTGCGTTGGTTACCCTTTGGGTACGGAACCCCTTTTCAAATCAAATCGTATATTTCAAATAAACCATTTACAGGCACTTTTGAATTGTCAAGGTCGGTCAGTCCAACAAGATGAAGCTATTTGCACGTTCCAAAGCGTAGATCTCTATGGAGAAGAACGTGCAAGAAACTCCACGGACACTCTTTTAAAAAATAATAAATTGTTACAAATTTTTGTTTACATCAAGTTGAAATTATACAAACATGTGAGAACGATGTAAAAGACGAGCAGGATAAAAGCGTCCGGGAAAAAAAGGAACAATTCAAAGAAATATTTAAAATAAACCATGGCAACTGAGAAATGACCAGTCCCAACTGACAGCGCCCGTTCACGAACATGACGCATGCGCTAGCACCATTCGGCTCAACCATTTTGAAGGGAGCCAAATGATCCAACGCATACGCCACCATCAGCCAGACTTTTGTGTGAGCATGACACTCCCAACCGCCAGGGTACATTCAAGTCAAAAACAAACCTAAAACTGATAGCTATAGCTTAAGTTTAAGGTACACAGTACTCACACATGTGCCGTTAAAATGGATGAAATTATACATTGCTAAATAAAATTGAGTCTATACAATGCAAATATTGTTTTTTTTTTTTTCAATCCCTAAAACGTAACATCGACTATGAGGTCGAGTGTGACTCACCTCCATCACCGATGCAATTAAGGTGACGCCAGCGCGATACCAAAATATAAACTGAACCTCGCCCCTCATACTCTGACGATGAGATTCACAAAGTCGCGTCCAAAAGCTAGTAACATTGGTGTAATCTGCTATTAAAATCTCCTTGGGTAGAATATACCCAACTGCACTCACGCTGGGTTAAGTTTTAACTTTAAAAAAAAAAAACAAAATTCATATAAAAGGGATTCGTGGGTTCATTGTTTCAGAAGTGATAAGAAATTTCTTCATTACACTTGTGACGTTCTTGAAAATTCTCGATGTAAGTAGTGTGTGTAAAGTATTGTTTTTCATATTGGTCAGCTCTTTTTAGGGTTCCGAAAAAAAAAGGAACCCTTATAGGATCACTCGGGTGTCTGTCTGTCTGTCTGTCGGTCTGTCTGTCTGTCTGTCTGTCTGTCCGTCTGTCACAGCCAGTTTTCTCCGGATCCACTGAACCGATTCTGTTGAAATTTGGTACACATATAGACTTCTATAACCCAAACACGGACGCGTTACGTAAATTATTAAATTTTTAGTACGGGGGTCACTTTTGGGGGTTAAAGTAGAAAATTAAAAAAAAAGTTTTTTTATCAATATCGTGTGACATATCAAATGAAAGGGCTTACTGTGAGGGTTTTAATTATATTTTTTTCATAATTTTAAAATAAATGGTTTTGAAGTTATTCAAGAAATTAGACGAAAAATGACCATTCCCCCCCCTTATCTCCGAAACTACTGAGCCTAAAATTTTGAAAAAAAATGAAGTTAATAGATCTTTACCTAAAGATTACAGGAAAACCTATTAGAAGTCTGTAGTGTTAAAATAACATGTTAAAAAAATTAAATTCGTTCGGAACCCTTTGCACGCGAGTCCGACTCGCACTTGGCCAGTTTTTTTTTGTTACTCTCCTAAGCATGAGATCCTGGGATTGATTTTTAGGTCAGCCGTGTTTGGATTTTGCCATAAAAAAATATGTATAAATAAAATCCCGTAAAATAGGTTTATTTTGTCTAAAAACTCGTGCTTGGATCTTATCTCGGTCCACATTTATTGCCGGTGAGTGTATAAATAGATTTGATATCATGCGCTAGAACTTGGTGTGGTCTATTTTTACTTCATTATATTGGAGTATTCCCATCTGTCCCCGAAAGTCTGTCCCCGAATGGAGACAAATGGGAATTTTCGTGTCATCTGTCTTCAAACTTATAAATGGGGACGGATAGGAACAAAAAGTTTTATCTGCCCCCAAAATTATTTTTAGGGTTCCGAAACTCTATATGGAAAAACAGAACCCTTATAGGATCACTCGGTTGTCTGTTTGTGTGTCCGTCTGTCACAGTCGATTTTCTCCGAATACACTTGACCGATTCAATTGAAATTTGGTACACATGAAACATTTAGTGACCCAAATACGGACGCGTAACGAAAATGTATAAATTTTGAAAATCTTACACATATTTTGGGATACTTAATGGGGTCATATATTTGTGTCTGGTAATCATCATCTTATGTTACTGAGCTGATGATGGAAGGTATAAATCAGGATCTGTAATCGGAGTCTCGTAAAGCGATTAATGCAACTAGATGTTTCGGTACCCTCAGCTCATCTAATACGTTCCACAGGGCAAACCAGACGACGCAGTCGAAGGCTTTACTTTAGGCAATAAAACACAAGAGTAGGTCCTAAGTCGGAGCTTCGAAACTGCGCTTGACGAGTACGCTCCACCACTTGACAACGCTTGCGGACTGTTATGCGCCTGTCGCTCTTTTTGTATTCTGGACTAGTGGCACGACTCAATAACGGCTGCCTCAGCTCTTGGGGTAAGGGGTGGACCGATATCGTCGTATTTTTCATTATTTTTGCGATACGACACACAATTTTTGAGATATAACCAAAGGAGATAATTCAAATTGATTTTGAGGTCAGTTTCGCTCGTTTACTGCCTGTCTATTAATGAAATGCATATATTGATTTGTTCCTTATGATCTCTTTATTACAGTGGCAGTAATATTTTTTTACCTTTCACACAGGAAAAAAATACTCCACGTGTTCAAAAGTTCATACCAGAGAACAACATTTGTGCCTTCTTGGGAACAATTCTCTATGAAATCTGAATTTACAGCTTATACGAGTATAGGGCTTTTCATTACGAGCACTCAAACTTTTTATTTACACTTTGAAACGGAATAAAACAAACTGTTTAAGTGATATTGCCTCAATTTTTTATTTTTTTTATCATCGCTTACCATCAGGTGAGATAGTGGTCAAACGCGAGTCTATAAATAGTAAAAAAAAAATATCTTTTACAAGATCATTTGATGACATTATGTTTGGAATTATATAATTTCAGTCAAATTGCCGCCGCAACTCCGCTTAAGGTGGTGTCACATTTTCGAATAAATGGGGCTCAAACTCACGAAGAACCCGAGCCTTCAGGGCATCAATTGTCTGTGGTTTACCAGCGTAGACTCGAGATTTCACGTAATTCCACAGATAGTAATCGAGGGGTGTTAGATTATAGAATTAAGGCCGGTTTAAAACCAATTAAACCAATCCGTTTCAACCAACAAAAAAAAAAAACGGTTGAAACCGAAATAAACCATGCTTTTCGATTTAAAACGCTTGGTGTTTTTACCGAGGTAGGGTTATAACGGAGCACCTATAAATATCACCTTTAACTATGTGATATACTGATATTGATATATTTAGCGGGTATAGTTCTAGTTGGTCCGTCCGACCAAGCGTAGGTATTTCCTAACTTATAAAACTCTACTGATATGTTTAAAACTGTTGGTAAATAAACTTTTTTTTTCATTGTTTTCAAAAGATATAAATAATCAATTTGATTAGAACTCACACTCTCGTTGACGTCGTCACTCGTGACTCGACCTAACCACAGTATAAATAACTACCAGTATTGTGACTCGGCTCTTGGACCTTGAAATAATAACCTACAACCTCGCGTTACGTAAACACGACAGGGCTGCCTGCCTACAGTATTTAGATTTCATCTACATACCTAAGTTTCTTTCCAATATTGTGATTGTAAATATAACATTTTCGTTGTGAGTGAAATAGGAAGTATTCAATGAAAAAACATCATGTTGCTCTTTTAATTAACAGATTTAATAAAAAAACATAGGGCGTACAGCTAAGGAGTGGAATTCCCTGCCGGAGTCTGTGTTTCCTGATAGCTACAATCTGGGAGTCTTTAAGTCAAGAGTAAATAGGTTACTTCTAGGCAAGCATGCTCCATCTTCGACCACATCATCGCTTACCATCAGGTGAGATGGGGTCAAACGCGTGCCCATCAATAGTAAAAAGAAATAAGTGTATTTTACACTTCATTATAGGCAATTTTTGGTCACCTTTAGTTAATTAGGTTACAGATGAAAGCAGTACTCCATACACGATCGGACTGACGCTTGATAGAGTTTGAGCAGCTGTTCCGGCGTGAAGTACCGTCTCACCTTTGCTAGGATCCTCACCTTCTTTGCAGCCACTTGAGCTTTTATTTTGCTTGAGCTTTTGCGCCTCTATGAAAGGGCTAAAATTGAAGGTAGATGGGGTTAATTTAACCCCAAGAAGTTCGAGTTGGTTGGATATTAGCACGGTTGCACCTCGGAAAGATTGAGCTGGGTGGCTTCTTTTGGTGTAAAATAGACACGCTTGTGTCTACGCAGCATTGAACTTGACCAGATTGACATCGCCCTATTCAGAGACAGCCTGTAAGGACACGTTCAAGCGCTCAACCATAGCCTCCCGGAGAGACCAGATCTACAACCTACCAGCTCGTGCGTCGGACATGTATCTCTCAGCAACAGCGCTGTCGTCTGCATACCCAAAGGTATCGGGTTTAAGCAGATCATAATATGCAGCAAGAACAGTGTTGCTGCATATATTAACCCCGGCATTAATGTCCAGCAGTCCAGATGAGCAGCCATCTATGACCGCTCGGATAGACCGATCCCTCAGGAAATCTGCGATCCAATCACACAATCCGGCGGGCAGACCGAAGGAAGGAGGCTTACTAAAAAAGAATACTAATACTGCTGGCTATAGTGCTTTGACTGCGGGCTTCGACAGGGTCTGACTACCGTGCCAGACCCTGTCGAAGACCTTTAAGATGTCAAGGGAGACCGCTAGTGCCTCACCGTGCTTCTCTATGGCATCACTCCAGATGTGAATAGCATACGCTAGAAGATCCCCAGTTGACAGATTTTGGCGAAACCCGTATTGTCAGTCACTAAGGATATCATTCGCTTCTAGGTATGCCAGTAGCTTATGATTCAGTACGCGTTCCATACTCTTACAGAATCTGGACGTTACCGAGATGGGTTTATAATTCGAACTTCTTAGGCACGGGCTGCACGTTAGCTTGCTTCCAAGCCATCGGCACTTTTCCGGTCTCAAACGAAAGGCGTAATAAGCGCGTCAAGATCGGAAACAACTCAGGCACACAAGTCTTTAGCAAAATTGCCGGTATCCCGTCGGGGCTACTAGCTTTATTCACATTTATTTATTCTTTTGTTTGTTTGTTTGCTTGAACGCGCTAATCTCAAGAACTACTGGTCCGATTTGAAAAATTCTTTCAGTGGATAGCCCATTTATCGAGGAATGCTATAGGTTATATTTCATCACGCTAAGACCAATAGGAGCGGAGCAGTAATGCTTACCCGAACGGGCAGACACCGCAAACACGTGAGGGCAGATGAGATTTTTTCCGCTGCAAATTCATTATTATTCACTGCAAATTGATTACAATTCGATTTGATTACACGAATTTTTGTTTATTTAATTAATGCGTTACTTAGGCGAAATCCTACATGAAATAAATTTCATTCAAAATAAATTTTAATTTGAAGGTAAGTCGAAATGCACCGACAAAAAATTTCTACATTTTTGACATGGTTGTCTTAATGATAACGCTTCTCTATACATGACGTTAAAGAAAGTTTCTAGGGTTGTTAACACGTTGCGAAATTTGTTCGAAAGAGTCATCGTGGCCCTGCAACACACATGGGTATGAGTCTAACACTCCATTCTGCTCCGCCTAGAGCGGGAGGAATCATTTGATTATTTCCCATCCTTAAAAAAATAATAAAAAGGGTTGTTAACATGCGATAGAGCTACATAAAGTCGGCTATGGGAAAACCAACCAAAGAGAAATCTACCCCTGCAACGGAGAGAGTAGAGACACTGGTATCCGCACCATGTTAGACTCCCATTCTCAGTCTCAGTCTCAGTCTGGGTGCTTCACAGGTTTGGTGGAGCGACATCACCTATTCCGAAAATTTGTCAACGTCGGGCAGCCTTGGCATTACTTTATGGATGACGTGGGCAACTGATTCCTCGGTTCGAATCAACCTCTGCAAATTGAGGTGTCTACAGCACCTATGTTGAAAATATTTTTTTTTTTAGGGGGCAATGACCCGTAATTATACCTATTATTATTCGGTGGATATTTCTACTTGGGTTGAGAAGTCGTTTAGTTAGTCGCGTGTATAGGCTTGACGTTTCCTTTTATATAATTTTGTAATATTATGATGTCTGTGATAACCTTAATGAATGTTTATTTTTTTAAAACTATTTTTTTGGTACAGTCCATGTCAAAATATTGTTTAACACTTAAGGGTACTCCAACTCCCTTCTGCTCCACCCAGAGCGGGAGGAGTCATTGATGATTTCCCATCCCTAAAAAAAGGGTACCTACATACTAAAGTGATGATTTTTGTCAATAACCGGCAGGACATGGGCCCAGCATAAACCTATCTGGTATAGATTTATTTTTCACAAAAAAAAAAATCTAAATCAAAGTTTTTAGAGATAAAATGTTTTGCTATAGTAATAGCCGGCTATAAGAAATAAGTTGGCATGCGTTAGAACTCTATTGGTCATCAGGCCAGGCTCCATACAAAAATGCCCATCATTCTTTAAACGTCGTTTTTTTTAAGTCATGTAGGTGACATAATGTCACTTTCTTCGCGTTTTTTTTCTGTTGCCCCAGTGTTGCTTTCTGTAATCGTTTTATATGCGATAAGCCCAGCCCACCAACTTAAATGAAAAAAATAGATAAATTTCTAATTTATTTGTTTAGTTGTTAACTTAATTTTTACTTGCAACTTGCTATACTCGTGTGTTTACTCGAATTAAGTAACTTAATTTTAATTAAGTTAAAATTTGGTAATCCACTTAACAACGTAAAACGTTTAAACCAGCCATCAGTTGCTAAATAAATTGTAAGTTGCAACTTGCTACTAAATTGTGCGTTTTTAAGCACAACTTAATACGCGTAAACCAGGCATATGCTTTTCTATAGTACTCAAGGAACCTACATGCCAAATTTCAGCTTTCTACGTCCAGTAGTTTGGGCCGTGCGTTGTCTGTAAGTCAGTCAGTAACGAAAGAATTTTATATATTAGGATATAATCGCGTTTCTGACCGTTAATAAGTGAAAATCACTTGAGTCTACATGACAAGCACACACTACAAAGAACTCAAAAGTAATAGAAAACTGCGTTTCACGTTGATTTTATTATTTTACGAGAGCAAAATACCATAAAACTCGTATTAAATAACCTGTTATTTTAACACTACAGATTTCTAATAGGTTTTCCTGTAATCTTTAGTTAAAGATCAATTATCTCCATTTTTTTTCAAAATTTTAGACAGTAGTTTCGGAGATAAGGGGGGAATGGTAATTTTTCGTCTAATTTCTTGAATAACTTCAAAACCATTTATTTTAAAATAATGAAAAAAATATAATTGAAACCCTCATAGTAAGCCCTTTCATTTGATATGTCATACGATATTGTTCAAAAAACTTGTTTTAATTTTCTAGTTTGACCCCCAAAAGTGACCCCCATACTAAAAATTTAATAATTTACGTAACGCGTTCGTGTTTGGGTCACAGAAGTCCATATGTGTACCAAATTTCAACAGAATCGGTCCAGTGGATCCGGAGAAAACTGGCTGTGACAGACGGACAGACAGACAGATACCAGAGTGATCCTATAAGGGTCCTTTAATCCTTTTTTTTCGGAACCTTAAAAAGTTGTCAACCTACAACAACATTAACAGATTCAAAGCTATTTTGTTATTTCTTATTAAACTTATTTGGCTACTACCCCAAACTGTAGTTAGGGTCTACAAAAACCGTTAAAAGCGCTTCAATACATGCAGTTTTCCGATATTGACGACCATAACTGGAAGTAAATCATAATAAATGTATCAAAACATTACTTTTGATTAAGATTTCGTGAGCCCAGTTTGTCGGAGTCATCATTAAAAAAAAAATACCAATGAAAATGATTAAATTAAAAAATTTGATTAAAATTTGAAAATTTGATTATTTCAGACTGAAATGAGACATGTCCATTTTTTTAGTAACAAATTCATTATCTTAAGACTAAGTTAGTAGCAATTTATGTGGTTAATCCAGATAAATACGAATTAAAGTTAAATTAATCGAATACCTTTAAACGAGCAATTAGATATGGATAATCTGAATCCCGAAAACGGCTCCCAACGATTTTCATGAAATTTAATATACAGGGGGTTTAGAATAGAATAGAAAAAAAATATTCAGCATAGACACAAACTCACAGCAACATAGACAAAATGAACAGAAATAATAGTAGGTACGAGTACACAATAATTGCGCTGAGCGTGCCCATACCGAAAGGGTAGCCATCTCAGCATTTGCTGAGCGTTAGACACCCAGCGCTGGTTTTCAGTTGGCACCCCGCAGTGACACACGGACGAAGGTAGACACAATAAACAGAATACTTAATTAAATATGGATAAAATCGAGCGATTAATCGTTCTAGCTAGCTTTTATTTTTTGAAAACGTCGAAAAAAAAAACGGGTAAAGCTCGATCATCCAGGTAATTAAATTAAATTGACAAATACTTAAATTGCGCACAATTTGAATCAAAGCCACTCCAAAACAGCGCGACCGCAAAAGATTAACTTCTTTAGAAGAAAAAAAAAATACTGGTTTTGCACTCGAAATCAAGGGGTTGGTAGTGTCAGGACACTGGAATTACAAAGACACACCCAAGGTGTTTTCAGAGTTTTGCCCTTGAGGTGTCCCATGGTGTTCCCTCACCCCACTACTCCCACATCCCACCGGGACCCAAAGGCTTGATTAGGCGAAGGTCCAAAGTGCTTTTTTTCAAAGTGCCCTATTTCGTGTTCACTGACCAGAAAATTGAAATAAAACTTTATAATCTACTCCTATTCTTGTTATTTATTGCTTTAATCCAAGTCTTACAAAATCTAATAAATAAAAATCTAGTATCACGGTGTTTGTTAACGAACTCCTCCAAACGGCTTGACTGATTTTCATGAAATTTTGTGTGTATATTCGTTAGGTATGAGTAAAGGTGGTAGGCTAGTTTTAGGGTTTTGTAATAATGAACCCTTATGGTGAGACTATGTCTATCTATATGTCATAGCTAGATATCTCAGAACTACATTAGTAGTTCTGAGATATCTAGCCTGACTGTCAACTTAAAATTTGGAATAGTTTAAGATGACGTTTGCTCAACTATTTTGCAAATAAGAAAGAAATAAAATTGTAGTTATACATTTTTTAGCAATAGTGACTGAAAGGGGTTCTAAAAATTTGCTACTATAGTTCTAAGTGGGGCTACTAGGGCATGGGGGTATCATATGAAAGAGCGCTATTTGTAAATTCTCAGACGTTTTTTGTTTTCGTTTAGGCCGCATGGTTTTAGACATCAGACGAAAAAAAAAATGAAAAAATGACCATTCCCCCGCCCCTTATCTCCAAAGTTTGCGTATAGAATAATCTGAATTATTCTGTGGGATAGAAGTTTATGTAAAGATTACAGGCAAAATAAAACGATGTCTGTAAAAAGCGCACTTTTTCGGAAATCATAAATAAACATTACATTACATCTAATAGCGAGCAAGAGTTGTCGCTGATCTAAGACTGCAATATACACCGCAGTGTTAAAATTCTCTGACGAATAAAGGCCTCGCCTATGAAAATTTAAAAACAGTTAACGTTTTATATGATGGTACGGAACCCTCGGTGCGCGAGTCCGACTCGCTCTTGACCGTTTTTTTATTAATTCTACGATTTCATAAGATAAAAAACATTTTCCACTGAGCTATCTTACATATCCTTTTCGAAATGCCAACAAATCACAGGGCTACTACTCATAAAATTTTGATTTTTTGTGAAAAATGTTTTTGTTTGATGTGTTATATCTCTATACCTACAAAATTCAGATATTAGTCAAGTCTGAAAAATTTAATGTTTTCCAAGCACCACGCAATAAGCACAGTTCTTTCGAGGTTGAAAAATTTTGTGTACACTATCTACCCATACAACATCCCAAAATATCAGGACGGTGCAAAATACTGCGACCTAAAATGTCTTGTATGACTGGCCTAGTAATCAGTTTTTGAATAATAACAAAAAAACTACAAATGTTTTTTATGTATATACGTTTCACATTTTCAAAATGTGTTTTTGTTTTGATATTACGAACGTAATGCTTAAATTAGTACTAAGTCTTGAGCGTCGACTCCGGGTTGCTGGCCTGTCGGTTTTCTATCGGTTGCATTTTCGTTGGAGTATGCGACGGATTTTCATAGTTAGTTCCGCCGAACCCGTTCCATCAGCGGACCATACGATCTACGGCCATGCGCCACCGGTACACCGGTGGACATCCCACCCACACGCACACAACGTTATGGGAACACATTCATTTTGCTTACAGCTAAGGAGTGGAATTCCTTGCCAGAGTCTGTGTTTCCTAATACCTACAACCTGGAAGAGTCTTTAAGTCAAAAGTGAAAAGGTTACTTCGAGGCAAACGTGCTCCGTCTTCGACCACATCATCGCTTACCATCAGGTGAGATAGTGGTCAAACGTATGCCTACCAATAGTAAAAAAAACTGGCCAAGTGCGAGTCGGACTCGCGTTCAAAGGGTTCCGAACGAATTTTATTTTTTTTTAACATGTTATTCTAACACTATATTATTTATAGGTTTTCCTGTAATCTATAGGTAAAGATCTATTGTCTCCATTTTTTTCAAAATATTAGGCTCAGTAGTTTCGGAAATAAGGTAATTTTTCGTCTATTTTCTTTAATAACTTCAAAACCATTTAATTTAAATTTATAAAAAAAATATAATTAAGACCCTCACAGTAAGCCCTTTCATTTGATATGTCACACGATATTGTTTTAAAAACTATTTTATTTTATTTTTTAGTTTGACCCCCAAAAGTGACCCCCATACTAACAAATTTAATCACTTACGTAACGCGTACGTATTAAAGTCACAGAAGTCCATAATGTATATCAAATTTTAACAGAATCGGTCCAGTGGATCCGGAGAAAACTGGCTGTGACAGAGGGACACCCGAGTGATTCTATAAGGGTTCCGTTTTTTGTTCGGAACCCTAAAAATAATTGAAACTTATTTCACTTTACATTTTTTCAGTTTGCTCAACCATGACGCCAACTCCACAAGGGCTAGCCCCACCCCAGCTTCATCAAGATGGAAAGGTCACGCCAGAGCCGACTCTGGTCATCGACGGAGAGGGTGTCGTCATCTCCGGTATGTCAGGGCTCTACCCTTCCTCGCATCACGTCAAAGATCTGTCGGACATTTTGTATAATAAGGTGAGGATTTGACATAATTGTTGATGAATTGGCCCAGAAGAGAGAGGAAACTGGGATGCCCTGACCAGACTGCAAAAAGTCGTTATAATTAATTCATTATTTCAGCCGAAAGGCATTCACTGCCTTCCCAAGTCTAACCACATCAACCCGGCCTTAAGATGATTATGAGTAGCCTTTGTGAATGTTTAACATTTTTCTTACCTTGCTGGATTTACTTTCGATTCGCTTTACATGATACTGATTCCCAAATGGCAATAGAATGTTAAAATTTTAGTCCGGACAACTCCTTATGCTTCAGGTGAACCCAGTGACTGGAGACGGTGTGCGCTGGTTGACCAAGCACCCCGAGGCAGCCCAGCACATGGGCATAGTACCAGACCTCGAGCGATTCGATGCGCAATTCTTCAAGGTCAACTATCGCCTCGGGAACTGTATGGATCCCATGTCCCGGAAATTGCTCGAACAGGCATACAATGCAATTTATGACGCAGGTACTATGTTCTCTAGCTTTCTTGTTGAAATTGTGAATTTTATAAAACGTGGATATTTACTTTAACTTCTGATAAGTATTTGTCTGCTGGCATGAGCTCAAATCATGCTATAAAGTCAGTAAATGCCTAACTGTGGCTTCCGTAGGTCACATGTAAAGTCTATATTTGTGAAGGCAGACTTTGTAATGACACAACAAATATGATAGAAAAAGAAGCAACGTTATCCCTACTATCCTGCTAATATTATAAATCCATTTACTTTATTATTTTTATTTACATTATTTTCTATATAATAACTAAAATTAACAAATACACTAAACTAAAAATAAACTAAAATAAAATAGCATCAAAAAATTCGTCCTCAACGCTATCAGCTGGTAATGTGCCCAAGAGACTGGCGGCATTGCCACGTTGTATGGCAATGCTTAATCTCTGCCCAAAGTAAAAACCAGCTCTTGGGCCACGGGAAGTGTCAACCAGCCGTTTCGAAATTTCTTTGAAAAGGCTGTGAGCACAAGGGCCCCACGGCCCGAGGGTTTCAACCCCAAACGGCTCGAAAATATAGTAACAAATAAGGTTACTATATTTACGCCGCTTGAGGTTTTCCGCAACCGCAGCGGCAGCGCCAGCACAACACGATGAACTAGGAATATGAGATGACGCAAGAGTATCGACACAGGTTGCGTCCCACACTAAAGGTCTACCCCATCTTCCAAGGAAACAATGACATGCCGTCCGGTCTTTTGCCACCGTCACGTGCCAAGACATTGGGCTCTAAAACGGCTGGAATGCCGAAGATGACGAGAGCTCGTCGGATAATGTCGTTTAAATTAGCGTTTTGTGCAAAACGGCCTGCACTGCGGCTACAAGAAAGGCCGTGGTGCCCGAGGCTGTTGACAACTTCACCTCTCATGCGGATGGGAAGAGAAGCTTGTGCCCAAGCTCGGTCGTCCAAGGCCACATTCAAAATTAATGACAAAGTGCGTCGGATAATCTGATCCATTTGGTCTAAAAGATGAGTGTGCTTCCATAAATGGGAAACACGAAGAAAATATGTCAATTTAGGGCCGAAACAGCAGAAACTAATTATGGTGATAGCCGAATGCATGTTGATTTGGAGCAATCTTTCCGAAACATCATCGAATTTTTGGATATTTTCTGCAATAAAATCGGGAAACGAAGTATCAAAGATTGGAGATCCCAGGAGACGAAGAGAGCTTTTTTCAATAATTTGGATTCCAGGTGCTAATGTTTTAAATTTTGAAAGTGTCAGTTGTCTGTCAGTATGGTCCGATAAGTATTCTTACCGAACCATATTTCACATTTCGAAAGGTTGAGATCAAGGCCAATGGAATGCAGTTAATTTTTTAAGAAAATTAGGTCATCTAAAACTGAATCCACTTCACCTCCCAAGGTTCCGTCGTCAAGATACCAAACGTTAAATTTAGAATTTAGCTTGCGAACAATTGGGTGAATGGCTAAATTAAAAATCACTGGCCCGAGGGGGTCACCTTGTTGACAGCCAACAGCAGATTCCAGTAAGTTGTCCCGATACAGTAATTTAGACGGGTAAATATTATAAATGTGAAAGTTTGTATGTTTGTCCGTCAATCACGCTAAAACGACTGAAGGGGTTTGGATGAAATTTGGCACACATGTAGCTAACATCCTGCAATAACATATAGGCTATTTTTGTTCCGGTAACTTACATGGCTTAATAGAGACAGAAGAAGAAGTAGAAATCTAGAGTTGCTGCTACCTTAGTACTTCAGATTCAAAAGTACAAGGAGAACAGAAACATGTCGGAATATTTTTGGAGCCGGAATTGAGAGCGCTAAAGATTCACAAGATCCAGGAGACCTGAAACATGTCGAAGTATTTTCGGGGCTGGAATTGTTAGCGCTAAAGATTTACCAGTACCAAGTGAGCAGAAATATGTCAAAGTATTTTTGAGCAAATTTTTTTTTACCAGGTGTGTACAGCAGTGCGATTCTGAAATAATGTCCAAGTGAAGGCTTGGGTGAAGTGATCGTTAAGTGACCAGCAGGTCAATTCTGTAAACATGTCGAAGGGAAGGCTTGGGTGAAGTGATCTGTCGTTATATCTTGATTACATGCATTGACGCCCACTTTGTGATCACTTCACCTAAGCCTTCACTTTGACAGGTTATCAGAATCGAACGGCTGTTTTGTGATTCTGTAAACACGTCAAAGTGAAAGCTTGTGTGAAGTAAACACAAAGTGAGCTGTCACTCCAAGCAATACAGATGAAATGACAGCTCACTTCGTAATCAATTCACCCAACCCTTAACTTTGACATATTAACAGAATCGACTGGCTGTCAATCTATGTAATCAAGATGGAATGACAGATCACTTCGTGGTCAATTTTTCGGGCTCGAATTGTGAACGCTATATAGATTGACCAGTAACAAATGACGAGAAACATGTCAAAGTATTTCTTTGGCTGAAATTGTGAGCGGTTAGGAATCAAAAGTACCAAAAAAAATTTATGGTTAATTGAACTTACCTTAAGTGAACTTCAACCAAAATTATACGAGATGTTGCATCCGAAGAGATTTAACTTACATTGTAGTCCGTGTTCCCATGTACTGCATTGCCACACTGTTCAAAGATTAAAAAAAAAAGTTTCTTCTGACGTCTAACTATCTGCCAGCTGTCATTTCATTCGTTTTAGAGATAGGACCGTTTCATAATGATACTGGGTTCATGTAAACTGCATGTTACATTGGGAAGGGAGGGTGTTAAATCTCTTCGGATGCAACATCTCGTATAATTTTGGTTGAAGTTCACTTAAGGTAAGTTCAATTAACCATAAATTATACTTCAATGTTGGATCCTCGAGATTTAACTTACATTGTAGATGTTTAGCGCACATTATGAAACGGGGTATTTCGTTTTATGAATCTCGGAGGCTGTAATCGGTATTTAAAATAAACAATGAGTATTTAACTGTTTATATTTTAATCATAGACACATAAATGTAGTCTTAATTAATTAGGTTAAGTGTATGTAGATCAACATAACAAAAAAGTATAGGTAAGTACTTACTAATAATCATAACTATTATGAATTAAATACCGCTTCAGCAAAGTGTATATCTTCTACGGAAGTTACAAGAGGTTGATCGTAAAATTTTGCGAAACAAATTAAGTTTCCGGTCCCGCCGGCGGCCTTTTTAATGATTTCGATTGAAAAACCTGCTCTATTTGCTGTCGAGGTAGACGCGTGTCGGGTGCTATATGCAGAGAACATATTAACTTCCACGCCGCTATCACTGATAGTTTCCTTAATCCAACGACTAATGGACTGTGCAGTACAGTTATGAATAAGTATTTTGTAGGTTAGAATTAAATTATCATTGTTTTCAATGGTTCTAAATGGCTTCGTTTTTTCCATATATGAAATTAAGGTTTTTGCGGGGCATATGGATTGTTTGTCTATGAAAAATGGTATAACCAACCGAGGATTCTGTCTATTAGGTGCTGATGTCTAAATTACCTCGTTAATTGCAATTATTATGTAAGTTTCAGTAACCTTAATGTCTTTGATTTTAATTAAAGATAATGTTTGCATCCGCTGTCCTGTGAACAACGCAAGTAACGTAACTAGTTTTTTAGAAATAATTAAGAGGTAGCTTTTCGTTTGGATATAATTTGGAAAGATGATCCAACACCAAGTTAGGATTCCATGTTTTGTGATATTTAGGAAAATTCGGTTTGATTTAAAATACGCTCTTGAAAAATCTAGACACGTAATCATTTTCCGTCTGGTCCTGGGATAAAATAGAATTTAACGCAGAACGAAATGAATAAAGTCCCAAAGCTAGCGCCTTTATGAAACTCGTCAGTCAGAAATTTTAGAATCATTGTACCTGAACTGTTCAGATAATCTACATTATTCCCGATACAAAAGGAATACCAACGTTTAAGTGCAACGTAATATTGTTTAATGGTGTTATTAGAAAGAGACTTAATCATAATTTCAATAGTTTTGAGTGGAATATCACGCCTTAGATATGATTCCCTGACAATATCGCGCAGGCCAGGGTAAGTTTTTTCCACACGGGGTGAGGTAACAGTAAATTATTTTTATTAGGCTCGAAGAATGATATCCTTAGCGACCAACAATACGGGTTCCGCCGAAATCGGTCTACTGGGGATCTTCTAGCGTATGCCATTCACATCTGGAGTGAGGCCATAGAGAAGCACGGGGTGGCACTTGCGGTCTCCCTCGATATCTCAAAGGCCTTCGACAGGGTCTGGCACGATAGCCTTATTAGTAAGCTTCCTTCCTTCGGTCTGCCCGCCGGATTGTGTGATTGGATTGCAGATTTCCTGAGGGATCGGTCTATCCGAGTGGTCATAGATGGCTGCTCGTCTGGACTACTGGATATTAATGCCGGGGTTCCTCAGGGGTCGGTGCTCTCGGCAACATTGTTCCTGCTGCATATTAATGATCTGCTAAAACCCGGTACCTTTGGGTATGCAGACGACAGCACTGTTGCTGAGAGATACGTGTCCGACGCACGAGCTGGTGGGTCGCAGATCCGGTCTCTCCAGGAGGCTATGGTTGAGCGCTTGAACTTGTCCTTACAGGCTGTCTCAGAATGGGGCGATGCCAATCTGGTCAAGTTCAATGCTGCTAAGACCCAAGCGTGTCTATTTTCCGCTAAAAGGAGCCAATTCCACCCAGCTCCATCTTTTCGTGGTGTAACCGTGCCGATAACCGACCGACTGGAGCTTCTTGGTGTTACGTTAACATCTACCCTCAATTTCGGCCCAATCATAGAGGCAAAGGCTCAAGTGGCTGCCAGAAAGTTGGGGGTCCTAGCAAAGGTGAGACGGTACTTCACGCCGGAACAGCTGCTCAAGCTCTATCAAGCGCAAGTTCGATCGTGTATGGAGTACTGCTCTCATCTTTGGGACGGATCTGCCAAATACCAGCTTGATGCCCTTGAGTCAATTGAGAAACGAGCCAAGAGGATCATCGGTAATGACAGGCTCGTCGAGTCGAAGCTCCAAAGCCTTGAGCATCGACGCCGAGTTGCTGGCCTGTCGGTTTTCTATCGCTTGCATTTTGGGGAGTGTGCGACGGAATTGCATGATTTAATTCCAAGCCAAGCCCGTTCCATCATCGGACCACAAGACGAACGGCGATGCGCCACTGGTACATCCCACCCACACGCACTAAACGTTTTGGGAACACATTCATAGTGCGTACAGCTAAGGAGTGGAATTCCCTGCCAGAGTCTGTGTTTCCAGATAGCTACAACCTGGGAGTCTTTAAGACAAGAGTGAATAGGTTGCTTCTAGGCAAACGTGCTCCATCTTCGACCACATCATCGCTTACCATCAGGTGAGATTGTGGTCAAACGTATGCCTATACATAGTAAAAAAAAAAAAGAAAAGTATTTCTGAGACGACCAGCCTTCTAAACAACGGATACCAAGATTGACTGGGCCAGTGAGGAACGAGAACTAATCTAGTTGCCTTCTCGTTGACTATCTTCCTTAAACACTTTAGTACGAGGGCAAACAGAGGAAAGGCATAAAAAAATAAGTATTCCAAGGGATTGTGAATGCATCTATGTCAAAAGCGTCTGGGTCGCGTTGCCATGTCAAATATTTACTACACTTTTTGTTTATTCGCGACGCAAACAAATCTATATATTTTAATAGTAGCTATATAGTAGCTAATATATATATATTCTGAGTAGCACGGCCTTATTCCGGTCATTTTTACAAAATGCTTTTAAGCCGATGAAAGCAGCTAGTATCTCAAGGTAATTTATATGGTATGTTCGTTCTTCTGTGGACCAATGGCCCCTAGTAACTTCACCGTCACATGCTGCACCCCAGCCAGTGGGTGAGGAGTCAGTGAATATTTCTCTGTAGAAGTGGCCATCATGAAACTTATTCATATTCTTATTAGATATCTGACTCCACCATGAAAAATCGTCTTGTAAAATTGGATCAAGTAGCATTTTTGCGTCATAATTGTCATTCGCTTTTAAAAGTGCCAGATATTTCTCACGTTCTAGTCGTTTAGTGTATACCCAGCCACAAACAATGGCTGGGCATGCTGCTGATAATGTATCAATTAGCGTTGTCAAGTCTCGAATAGGAACCATATGCTTTTTGCGAATTTTACGGTATTTTTTTATTTTTATTTTAACTGATGGTAGTTGTAAACACATTAATTGTGAATTTATAATAAATCCTAAGAACTTGCAAATTTTGATTTGGCTCAGGGGAACTTTTTTCATAATTAATCACGAGGCTTAATTCTTTAAATGCTTGCATAACTGACATAATTGTCCTGGAACAAGCGTCATGTGTGTCACTCCGATGCAGATGACGTCATCTAAATATGACACTACAGTGTGATTATTGTTTCTTAGATGAGACATGACTGGTTTAATAATTTTGTGAACACGAGCGGTGATAGACTAAGGCCATATGGTACCTAAACAATTAAACTCGTATAGAACTTTCCCATAGCGAAATTTTAGGTATTTTCTATATGACTCATGAACTAGAACTAAAAAATAGGATTCCTTTAAGTCAATTGTTGCCATAAATCAGGGCCAGTGTTTGATCTTTGGCCAAACCATCCAGCAGGATCTTTCCCCTACGTTCGGCGACTTCTTCGGGTATTTTTGTACCCAGCTCAGGGTCTAACTTTTTTGCCTCTCCAAGTAATTCCAAAATTTCAATCGGTATATCGGCCACGGCCTCGATTGTTGTCAGTCGTCGATTGTGTCAGTCGTCGGTTGTTCTTCCATCGCGGACAGAGGCTGAGGGATGTTATTTTGTGGCACAGTATTTGCGACTGACTTAATTACTTTATATGTTGAACCTGCTCAGGTTCGGGCGAAATAATATCCTCGCGGTCGCTGTACACATCTTCGTTATGACTTCCATAATAAGTATCGTGACACGATGAACTAAAAGACCGCGGAGAAATATTTTCTGAAGAGAAGACATAAACAAAGTGCTGTCATTAGTTTCAGGACCGTATCACGTACTGTCTCTCTAAGAAAGTAAACATTGTATTTCTGGATAACACCGCGTGTTACGTCTTTAAGAAATACACTTTTCACTATCAGGATAACATCTCGTGTTATCTCATTAAGATAGTATATGCGCATTAATAAAAAACACAGGGAGGGTAGGTGTGTAAAATACTCAGGTTTTTCGCGTTCATATCTTAATTTATCTTCACATCGTTTTATTTTCCGCATTAGATAATCTTCCTTGTTCTTACGTTTTCGTTTTGCCATATTTCTAAACACTTTCTAAAAGAAACACGGGATTAACTGATATTTACGGATACAAGTTCGAAGTAACGTCGTAGCAATGCGGCACACGAAACACGAATGAAATGACAGCTGGCAGATAGTTAGACGTCAGAAGAAACTTTTTTTTTAATCTTTGAACAGTGTGGCAATGCAGTACATGGGAACACGGACTACAATGTAAGTTAAATCTCTTCGGATGCAACATTGAAGTATAATCATAAACATGTCGAACGAAGTATTTCGGGGCTGAAATTATGATCGCTAAAGATTCACAAGTTACCAGGAGACCAGAAACTTGTAGAAATATTTCCGGCCCTGGAACTGTGAGCGGTTAGGAATCAAAAGTACAAAGAACTCACAAACATGTTGAAGTATTTCGGGGCTGGAATTATGATCGCTACATATTCACAAGTAGACACCAGGGGACCAGAAACATCTCAAAGTATATTTTCGGCAGGAATTGTGAGCGCTAAAAATTTACAAATACCAAGAGATCAAAAACTTGTAGAAATATTTCCGGCGCTGGAATTATGAGCGGTTAGGATTCAAAAATACCAAGGCAACAGAAACATGTTAAAGTATTTATTCGGCAGGAATTGTGAGCGCTCCAGCTTCACAAATACCAGGAGACCAGGAAACATGTCAAAGTAATTCCGAGGCTGAAAGTACGAATAGCAAAGACTCACAAACAATCAGGATACCAGAATCATGAAAATAAATTTCCGAAGATGAGAATATGGGACAAAGAAGTTACACGCCAGCTTTAAAGTCTATGCAGACGAAGTCGCGGGCAGAAGCTAGTATAATATTATAAATGTGAATGTAAGTTTGTTTGTTACGCTTTCACGCAAAAACTACTAAACCTATCATTATGAAACTTTGTACACATATTCTTGGAGGTATTAGAAGTAACATAGGATACTTTTTATTAAAAAAATAAACATAAAAAAAATTAGCGGCCCAAGAAGCAGGCACAGGTCAGCTAGTTTGATAATAATTTACATTATGGAGAGACAGACATGGTTCCGTAATGGCCACATCTGCATGCCACAATCAATGTATCAATATTTATGAGCATGTAAGGCTCGAAAATATGTTCACGTGTTTGTAAACTCTACTAGAAATCATAATTGGCAACAGCTGGCTCCATAATATAAAGTTAAAGCGAGAGGAAAAAAGCAAGCGGCAAGCTTGTTTCATTTTAAAAATATTTTCTGCTCATTACTTGATATTTTGCCGTCCACAGGAGTGAATCCCAAGCACCTGTCTGGAATGAAAATAGGCGTGTTCGTCGGTACCTGTTTTTCTGAATCTGAGAAAACGTTTTTTTATGACGTCGCCTCTAAAACGGGTCTAGGAATAGCTGGGTAAGAAGTAAACAACATTATAAATTAACATCTTCGGACGTGTTTCGGACAAACTAGCAAGTCAATTCGCATGCAATCAGAAGTGAGACACAAAAAGGCTTCTGCTAGAACGATGTATAAATCTGAATTAAATGTACCTCAATGCAGGTTGCAATTATTTAGGAGAAATGTATACGTCAATGCCATTCAGGTGTATAACAAGTTGCCTAACGCATTTAAGGAACTTCCCATCCCCATGTTTAAGAAAAAGCTGACAAGTTGGTTATTGGATAATTGCTTTTATGACATGGGCGAATATATGGAATATTGTAAGAATCCAAGAACTAATTAACTTACATATAGGTACTTAATTTTGACATTGTGACTATTACCTAATTATAATAATATTAATTTCATGTTGGACCGTAAATCACAAATCGTAAAATATTGGTACTTATTTAAGAGTGACATTTGAATATTTGTTGACATTTGAATATATAATAATATTAATTTCATATTGGACTGCATGTAAATCACAAAACGTAAAATAATTGTACTTATTAAGAGTGACATTTGAATATTTGTTGACATTTGTGTATTAATTTCATGTTGAACTGTAAATCACAACTCATAAAATCATTTTACTTATTTAAGAGTGTGGATATTTGTACACCATAAGTTGTGGTAGAATGTTTAGGACTTAAACAAAGATTGAACACCATACTATGTAAAACTACATTCTTACAAATAAATAATTCTGATTCTGATTCTGATTCTGATTCTGATTCTAATTCAAATTTCACCAAAAAACATAATTAATCAGATAGGTGCACCAGAACCCCGAGATTTGTGAAAAAAATAATCTAATAACTCACATTCACAAGAGAAGTCTCTGTCATCTCTGACCTAGACTAGAGTCAAGAGCAAACCCATCACAAATAAAAAAAAAAAGCCCAGCGGTTGCATTTGTTACTATTACATTGGTAGATTGCAAAATATCACAATATGCAGCTTACGCATATTTTATTTAACTGGTCGTAATTCCTTTATTTTTTTAGATGCTCCAAGGCTATGTTTGCCAACCGTATCTCGTACTGGCTAAACGCGAAGGGTCCCTCTGTGACGATTGATGAGTCGTGCTGCAGCTCCTCAGCCGCGCTGGAGCAGGCCTACCAGGCGATTAGTCGGGGGGAGTGCGAGGCAGCCGTCGTTGGAGGCTGTTTCTTGTGTCTGCATCCACAGTCCTCTGTGCACTACGGAAGGTGAGATCCCGCATTAAAAAACCGCATTTATATCGAACGTTACGAAAAAAGTTTATCTTTGCCATGATATGCCAGAAAAATGCGAAGCTTTACTACACAAAAACCACACAAAGTACACAGATCACTAACTTAAATTAAGAGAACAAACCAAAGTCAATAAAATGAAAGAACCTCAACCCAAAAAACACCATGAAAAAACTACATAACACACCACCAGTAAACTGGTACAGATATTCCTAAAGTAAACTGAAAAGAATGATGTTATCTTACAACAGATGAGCGCCCTTTCAGGACTCATAACTACACGCGTCAATAAAATCGCTAAATGATCAATACAATCATAATAACCACCTGGAATATCAACGGACTGTCTCCCAAGAAAAGTAAATTCAAGGCTCTGATTAGCCTCCATAGCCTCGATGTTCTACTTATTTCAGAAAAACACTTTACATCCACCAGTCAAATCATAATAAAAAAACTACAACTTAAACTCTACAAATCACCCTGAACTGAAGCACTGTGCACGGTGGAACAGCTGTCATTATAAGAGATTCTATTAAACACCAACTGCCACAATTCAGAACGGAGCATATACAAGTAACCTCAATAGCCATCTGTGATAGTAAAGGAGATATCACAGTACCTTCTGTGTATTGCCCTCTAAAACACAAGCTTAAAGAGGAACAACTAACCACCTTTATGAGGAGTCTTGAGTTTCGCTTTGTATCAGGAGACTGGAACACAAAACCACTGGGGTTCGCGACTGAACACGACCAGGAAAAGAGAGCTCAAAAGGTGCGACTGGCCGACGCGCGACGGACACAAACAAACTGCCTGAAATTCTAGATTTCTTAATTACGAAGGGACTCAACAGCCTTTTCTATGGGATACAAAGGGCTGTTGAGTCCCTTATAATTTGACTTCGTTCCGTTTATACCTCGGAAACATTCCCACGAGATGCGCCGTGTGTACAGTCCGCGCGACCAACTGTATTGCGTGCTTTTACTGGATGTGATTGTGCAACACGATATACTACTTTTGCATTGTCTTTCTGCAATTGGTAGAAGATTTTTTCACAGTGCACCGGTTTGTGGGTGTGGGTGATCTATGATAAAAAAATCCAAAATCTTGCTAGGAGGCTCGTCCAATCAAATCCCTGTCATTCTAACAGTCAGCGCGACTGTTATAAATTGGCAAAAAAAACCCAGGGTATACAATAGCCGAATGAACTGGACCGAGTTCCGCAGTATCATTGATAAGAGAGGTGAGGTATTTCTTAACAATATACATTGTGTAGAAAAAATAATTGAAGTAGAAACAAAATCATTAAAAAATCGGTCAAGTGCGAGTCGAACTCGTGCGCTGAGGGTTCCGTATCTACCCATTATCCCGCCACATATTTCGTAATTCTAGGTGAACGAGAACTACCTATATATCGGTTTTAGACCCAAAACCTATAGGGTACTTCCGGTTGACCTATAATTTTCAATTTTCATTAAAAGCAAGGCCTTAAAGAACAAGTAAAGGGAAAGTTTCGAAAAATAAAAAGTTCAAAATTAAGGTAAATTTTGGTACTTACAAGTTTTTGCGAAAATCTAAATTTGCCCATATCTTTTTATCGTGTTGACTCAGAACCTTGATTTTTATACACCTAATAGGGACTATAAACCCCAGTATCTTCATCTAGGCTTTCTTGTAGTTTCTGCGATGCTTTGTTCGGTCACTACATGCTAGGACGGCAGTGTCATCAGCATAGGTAACAATTGTCACTCCAGGGTTTTACTGTAGGTCTACCGTGAAAATAGCGTATATAAACTGGTCCAAGAACAGAGCCCTGGAGTAATCTTGCTAGTTTGTAATGGAAAATAGAAGTGCTGTTATCTTTTTTACTTGGAATATTTTATCGGACAGACAGGATGCCAGGATGTTGTAATAGGAGTGTGGCAAGTGTGATTTTATTTTACTCAATAGGTAGTCCCTTATGCCATACTATGTCAAAGGCCTGTTGTACGTCGAGGAAGGCTGAGGATCATTATTGCTTTGTTTCCAGAGCATTTCTAATGCCGCGACACACTCTGTGTATTTGTTCTGTGGTAGCTTATTGTGGTCTGAAGTCAAACTGATGGTCTGGGATGATGGACATTGAATTGATGGTGCAGCAAATCGAAAATCTTGGAAAGTACTAGCAGCAAACTAATGGGCCTGTAAGAGGTCACTTCATGAAGCGGTTTTCCTAGCTTGTCGATCATTATAATTTGTGATACTTTCGACAGCAACAGCAATAGTTATTAGGAAGACAATCGCTTTATTGGGTAGTTCCATGATGACCTTTTTGTCAATTAGATCGAACCCTGGGGCCTTTTTACTATCTAACGGTTGGATTACGCGCCTTATCTTTTGCGATGTGGGTTTCATTGGCGTCATCCATGCCAGGTTCCGGTTCGTTTGGGACGAAAACGTTCGTGAGGTGTACAACGAAGGCATTTGTTTTCTCCTGGCTTGTTCTAGACCAGCGTTTTCCTTCCGGTCTAATCGGTGGTTTTGGGTATTTTGACTAATTTTTGCTTTAACAAACATTCTAGCGTGAATAAGCAGTCGCGCTGGTTGCAAACAGAGATTGTAAATCTGCTTCTACAGTAGCATCCTCTTTATCTTTGATAACTTGGCTGAGGTCCGCTATAGCCATATTGAAAGCCCATTTGTCGGCAGCATGGCGGCTAGTGTACCACACACGACGCAATCTTCGCTTTTCCAGAATCATTTAGCAATTTTCTAGTGGCACTGTATTATGTCTTGGTGGAAATTTATTACTTTCCTGCGTGTATTTTCAACGTGTCTCCTTAATCATTATGGTAAAAAGACATGACGTGATACTATGGGAGCGTGCCGTGGTATCAACATCAATGTGCAGCAATAATTGTTATATTTTTGGAATTGTTATATTCTGTAGTTTACAGATAAAAAAGTTTCACGAGTATAGAGCTAAGGAAACTGAGAAAAAGAAAGATAAGTTTTCACTAAATAGCTCTACTTTTCAATAAGAGATGGCGCGGTTGTCGACTATCGAGTTTAACAAATATTTTCTACTATTTGAAACGTCATTGCAACGAGTTGCTACAATAGAATGGTAGGTAGTAAAATAAAGGTCTAAAAAGGGAAAATCTTGATGTGTTTTTGTGGTGAAAAACTCAGTTTAAAAATAAAAGGCAACTAAAAGTAATGTAAATACAACATTAACAATTAGTAAAAACCTATTAACTATATACACTCATTAACATGTGTCGATACCCTTGCACCATCCCATCTTCTTAGCACGGCGGGCTGTGCTGGAGCGGCTGCTGCAGGTGCAGAAAACCTCAAACGGCGCAAATATAACAACTTAATTGGGAGTTACATATTTGAGCCGTTTGGCGTTGAAACACTAGGCCCACGGGGTCCGAGTGCGCATCGAGTCTTTCGGGACATTAGCAAACAACTTGTCGACTGTTCACGTGACCAGAGGGCTGGGCTTTTTTTCGGCCAAAGAATCAGCATTGCCATTCAACGCGGCAATGCTGCCAGTGTTCTGGGCACTTTTGCCACTGACAGCGATTTGGATTATTTTTTTGATGCCCAATGATTTATTTTGTTTTTATATATTATTTCGTGTTAATGAGTGTATATAGTTAATAGGTTTTTACTAATTTATGTAAACAAATTGAAATATTTATTTAATTAAAGCTATCTACATTAACAATTACTAAATCAATTGAACCATTGGTTTAAGCAGTAGTTTATTTGTTTTATGTGTTTAAGTTAAGTAAAAATTGTTTCACATCAAGATTACCTTTATTTAACTACCTAACCTTTCTAGTATAGTTTTTTTTTATACCATCACGATAATCACGACGATAACCACGATGTGGGTATCCTGATTGTTCAACTATTGGGCAAGTATCGCTTGCAGGGGTAAGGTTAGCGTGCGTTACCGGTGCTGGCGGATGTTCTCCCTCGATCTAGAGGTGCAGCGGCGTGTTGCAATGTACTACTACGCTAGAAAGATCACGGACCCAGAGTTTTTACCGCAACGCGACCGTGCTAAGATCTGTAGATTACTAAAACCCCAGACTAACGTCTGGGAGGAACTTTGATCCGAATGGCAATGTAGGTGGGAAAATTCTATTAAAGGCCGTCACCTCCACCAGTTTTTTCCATCCGTTGGTGAGCGGCTGGATAGGAGATGGCTGGAGGTGGATCATTGTGTTGCCCAATTTCTCACAGGTCATGGCAACTTTAAGAGTGAATTATTTTCCTTTAGGCTTGTGGTCTCGCCATTATGTTATTGTTCTACAGCTGACCATGAATACGAACAATCCGCACACCACATCTTATGGGAGTGTATTCTTTGGCAAACTAAACGCAATATTATGTTAGATAGTATTCAGGTTACATCTGGAGTACTTTACCACACGGACCTTGTAGAAACCAGAATTTCCCTAATTTCCCTGTGTTCAAGCGATCTGCCATACCTATTACTGGAATCAAAAGTAGCTCACAATTTAGGACCCATTCGTTTTTAGTGTTAATATATAATCCGTGGTGCTTGACAACTGGGCTTAACCCAGTTGTATATGTCCCTTGGTGCCTATTGCCTAGCTCTATTCTGTCTCTTGCTTGATAAGGAGGGAAGTGGAAATTATATGCCTTTGAACCCTCCTTAATGATATGCCACAGTTTAGACACTTCTTCATAAAATATATTTAACCAAATCGAAGAGCAAAACAGTTGAATCCTTTATGAATAGTAATGGTCGTCAGAAATTAGTAAAAATAATAATAAAGCTTTATTTAATATCATACAAAAGTGAACATACTTAAATAAACTAATTTTACACTTAATTTACACTTTGTATGAACCCTCTATTGGTAAAGGCCTCCTCCAAAGATAGCCACTTTTCTTTATTTTTAGCTATGTTTAACCAATCCTGGCCTGCTGTTTCCACTATCTCGTCATACCATCTGGCGTGTGGCTGGCCTCTTGCTCTCGTGCCGGGCGGCCCTTTCTACATTACACTCTTAAGTGTCCACCTGTCGTCTCTGTACCTGGTCACGTGACCTGGTCACTGCCATTTTCTCTTCAGAGCAAAAGTTAAGGCATCAGTTATTTTGGTCCTGTTACGTCTGTTCTCCTGTCCACCTCCTCCGTGCCTCTGTTGCTACCAAACGAGATCCTTTTCCCCAAGTATACATATTCCTTCACGTATTCTAAAGGAGTGCCATTCACCAATATTGGGATTTCGCGGTTGTTTGACATCACTTTAGTTTTCTCTAAATTCATTTCAAGCCCTACATGTATCCTGCTCGGACCATGGTAAGCTTTTCATTACGTGTTCGAGAACTGTTATAAACAACTTGGGACACAGGATCGCCTTGTCTTACACCTCTAGAAATCTTAATTTTTGTTCCGGTTCTGTTCAATTTGACTCTACTAATACAGATGGAATAGATGTTTTTCAGTATGTTTATATATTTTTCATATACATTTAGTTGTCTTAGCGCTTCCCATATACTGTCGTGTGTAATAGAGTCAAAAGCTTTTTATAGTCTATAAAAGCTACATAATATAACTGTCGGCGGAACTCTAAATACTTTTCTATCACTCGATCGACTACTTGGATGTGATCCATAGTACTGAAACCGCTCCTGAATCCGGCTTGCTCTATCGGTTGTTGCTCGTCGATCGCGGAGGATATTCTCTCGAGTATGCAGCATGAAAACAGTTTGTATAATGAAGGCATGAGACTTATTGGGCGGTAGTTCGCTATATCGGCTGTGTCTCCTTTTTTATTTTTCCTTTCCGTCCATGAGTGTGGTACGGGTGTGCAAGTAGGGATGTGATTATGGTGAATGGCGATCTGAGCTCGAAAAATCGATAATTATTTATTTCACGACACACTAAGTCAATCTGAAATTGAATCTCAAGATTGAAATCAGTTTTTTATTGGAAATCTAACCCATCAAACTCAACCATGGAACCATATTTAACACTTAGTTTTGTTACTTCAGTATAAAATGACATTAAGAGGCAGAATAAGTTCATAAATCTCTTTTACGATAAAAGTAACCACATGTCGATTATTTAATCTAGGTATACATATCATAAAACAGTAGAGACCGTGATTTCTGTACATTAAATAAAAATACCAATAATCGAGTAGGGGTGATAAAAAAAGCTATAGAACACAAAAAGAGCATTTTTATTTTTTTTGGTCTGTCTGTCTGTCTGTACACGCTATTCTCCGAAAATCCTGAACAGATTTTGTTGGGGTATTCAAAGTTAGATTAAACTTATTTCTGAGCAACATTTAGGCTTTGTTTCATTCAAATTAGTGGCCAGAAAGAAAGTTATGAACATTAAAAATTTTAAAATTACATATCAACGAATCTCGACAAGTTTTGTTCATTTTTCAATTATTCGTTCAGTTTAGCTTAAAATTTTCCTTTAAAAACATATCCTCAGAAATTGTAATCATCACGCTATATCTTTGAGGAGCTAAACAGTCAATTACCATAACTTATTATAATATCGGGTATCTAAATCAAACGTCAAGTGAATTCATAGACCTGACGGTACGATGACTGGCTGCCGAATGGTTCAGTGTAAGTTCAATCCCCAGTTTTTGCAACTTTTTAAAATTATTGTTGACTAATTTTTTACTTTTTTGTATTCTTGCTCTAATAAGTTTCGTTGGCCGCGAATTCGTTTGCCTGTACGTTTAAAAATGTGTGGAACTGGATATGACGAAGTACTAAATTTCCGGATTAGTAGGATAATTAACAGAACTTATTTTCTGTTTCTGTGTATTTTTTTTTCCGCATCACGATAAAAAGTATAATACCAAAGTAACTTTTACACATAAACCTGACAAGAATTTGTGGCAATGTAGATGAAATCAACTTAGTACCTACACGTAAAAAAGATACCTGCAATGCCATCTATTGATCCAAATAGTACTTTCGACGGCATGAGATTACACCATATTTGTTTGTCATTTAAAACGTCTTTACTTATCTTTTGATAGTTTACTTCATATTCCATAGATGGCGTTATGCATTTGATCTCATTTTACGGTGTTAAGATAACAATATACGTCAACTTGCGTGCGCTTACATTTGCTAAGCTAAATATGCTAAAGCTGCTCAATAACTCCTGTACTTTGCAGGATTTAATGAATGTTACCGATTTTGTCATTTACGTGGCCACTACTTGGCCAAAACAGTATAAAGAGTTAACCATCGACTCGAAAAGAAGAAGAATTAACCTTTACAGGCCCGAAGCCAGGAGGCATATACCACCCGCGAGCAGGTGGCGAAGACCCATGATAGAGGAGTCGCAAAAACAGTTGAAGGAGCTCGGTTAATCGGCTGTCTAACTCTGTTCCAAAAACTTAACATTGTTATAATAATAATAATAATTCATTTATTTATTTAGGTAATTTGAACGCATTGCACAATAGCCATAAAATATAATAATAATACAAAAACAATGTCAGACAGTAAAATATGAACTACAGTAATTATAATTTGATAATAATAATAATAATTAATAGATTAATTAATAGACCGATCACGTGTTTACCGACGGTCTATAAAGTTCTTACATCCATTTTGAGGGCAAAGATTAATAGTCATATTAACAACAACAACATCATGTCTGCCTCTCAAAATGGATGTAGGAATGGGTCCCGCGGTACTAAGGAGCTACTCCTAATTGATATGGCCATTAGCCAACAGGTTCGTCGTTCCCGAAAGGATCTGTCGACATGCTGGATAGACTATAAGAAGGCCTACGACTCGGTGCCTCATACATGGCTCATGAAGGTGCTAGAATTGTATAAAATTGATACAACGCTACGCACTTTCCTGATGTCGTGTATGGGGCAATGGAGGACAGTCCTTCGCTATCCAGGATGTCGAAATATCCAGAGGAATAGCGAACCGGTAAGGATCGAGCGAGGTATATTTCAGGGCGATAGTTTGAGTCCGCTTTGGTTTTGTCTAGCCTTGAATCCTCTTAGTACACTGCTAGAGAATTCAGGGCTAGGCTATCGGTTGAAGAGAGGTGGTCAGGTTATATCTCACCTCCTTTACATGGATGATCTGAAACTCTTTGCCCCCACTAATCTGCAACTGATGGAGCTACTGAAGGTAACTGAAACTTTCAGTGACGCCATCAGGATGGAGTTTGGTGTGGACAAATGTGCGATCATGCATGTAAAGCGAGGAGAGATTATGGGATCCGTGGGAACTCAACTCTCGGATTCCATAAACCTGAGATCTCTCTCTTCAACTGAAACTTACAAGTATTTGGGTATGTCGGAAGCGTTAGGTATCAATGTTACTGACATGAAGCAATCGTTGAAGGAGCGCTTCTTTGGTCGCCTGAAGAAGGTATTCAATAGCCTTCTATCAGGCGGAAACAAGGTGCGCGCCTTCAACGGTTGGGTCATGCCGGTATTGATGTACTCTTTCGGCGTACTCAAATGGACTCAAACGGAACTTGACGCTCTGGATAGGCGGGTCCGCACACTGCTTACTACATATCGAATGCATCATCCACGGTCGTCGGTAATGAGACTGTATATCCCGCGAAAGTGTGGAGGTCGAGGCTTTTTAAATGCTAAGACTCTCCACAATCGCGAGATATGCAGTCTCAGGGAATATTTCCTAGCTGTCGACGTGGGTATGCATCGAGATGTAGTGGCGGTGGACAAGGGACTCACCCCGCTCTCCTTGGCAAATGAGAACTGGCGCAAACCTGCGGTGCTTGACACTAACGATCGCAGGGCGGTATGGCAGAGTAAGGAGCTTCACGGACGCTTTTTCCGGGCCCTACATGGGTCGGACGTAGACCAACTAGCGTCCGTAGCCTGGCTGCGTTTTGGTGATCTGTTTGGAGAAACCGAAGGTTTTGTCTGTGCAATTATGGACGAAGTTATCATGACAAAGAACTACCGGAGATTTATTGTGAAGGACGGCACGGTCGACATATGTCGGGCATGTCACCGTCCGGGAGAATCAATTCGCCACATTATCTCTGGTTGTTCTCGTCTAGCTAACGGAGAATACTTGCATAGGCACAACCTTGTAGCCAGGATTATCCATCAGCAACTTGCTCTGAAATACTCTCTTGTGGAGTCGGAGGTGCCGTACTACAGGTATGCGCCCGACCCAGTTCTCGATAATGGCAATATCACATTGTACTGGGATCGGTCCATCATCACTGACAGGACTATTGTTGCCAATAAGCCTGATATAGTGGTGGTGGACCGAATAGAGAGGCGTGCAATGATTGTAGACATAACCGTCCCGCATGACGAGAACCTTGTGAAAGCCGAGAAAGATAAACAAATCAAGTATATTGACTTGGCTCGCGAGGTTGTCGACATGTGGGATGTGGATTCCGCAATCATTGTACCGATAGTCATATCAGCCAATGGCTTAATAGCTACGAGCCTCGACCAACACCTCAGGAGGCTCTCGTTAGGCAGCTGGATCAAGGGCTTGATTCAGAAAGCGGTACTTCTGGACACGGCTCGTATTGTTAGGAGGTTCCTCTCTCTGGAGCCCTGACCGCCGGTAGCTTGGACCCTGTTCCCGATACCGGTGGGCTACTATTTTTATATTTTTAAATGTTTTTTTTTTAATGTTTTTATTGAAATATTTAAAAATATAATGTATATGTTAAAAAAAAAAATAAACGAAATAATAATTAATAAATAATAGCTACGAGCCTCGACCAACACCTCGGGAGGCTCTCGTTAGGCAGCTGGATCAAGGGCTTGATTCAGAAAGCGGTACTTTTGGACACGGCTCGTATTGTTAGGAGGTTCCTCTCTCTGGAGCCCTGACGGCCGGTAGCTTGGACCCTGTTCCCGATTCCGGTGGGCTACTATTTTTATATTTTGAAATGTTTTTTTTTTAATGTTTTTATTGAAATATTTAAAAATATAATGTGTATGTTAAAAAAAAATAAACGAAATAATAATTAATCAAATAAAATAAATAATAAATAAAATTGAAATTATCAAACCAGAAATCATAAAATTAAAATCATAAAATAACTACAGTTAAAATCAGAAACTAACATAAGAATTCTAATAGTATACCTGCCTCTGAGTCATTTGTTCGTTTGTCAGTACATTAATCATATAACAATGATTAATGTAATGGTGCCGGAAGTGGTCCGGAGCCTGCGCCCCAGAGATGTGCACCGCTTTCGCATCGTTGTGTAGAAACAGTCGACACGGGCGTCGGCGAACATCTCTGAGGCGCTGCAATGCCGGGGCAGCCCCAACAACACCCTGAACGCATTATTATACTGAACACGGAGTGCGTTGTACTGCTTCTGGGTATATGACATCCACAGGCTGGCCGTGTACAGGGACGTACAAAAGGCTCTGAAAAGAGATATTTTAACGGCACCCTAGTAACGAACAAACCTGCGGGCGATCATATTGGCCCTCACAGACAACGCCCTCCGCTCCCTATTAATGTCCGCATCGTCCCTCAGGTCAGAGGTCACGATATGTCCAAGATATTTAAACTGTTGAACTCTGCTTAACTTAACACCGTTCAACCTAACAGATGGAACCGAATCCGGGCAGCTCCGACTCCTGGCCTGAAAGACCATGCATTCACTCTTTTTAGCGTTATAAAGCAAACCGTGATCAAGCGCGTAACGCTCAAAAACACTTAGCATCCTGGACAAACCACACACCGAGGCGCTCAGCAGCACCATGTCGTCCGCGTAACTAATGTTGTTGATACAAACACCGTCAATATGACAGCCGACACGGGTGCTACTGAGCTCCTCTACCAGTGCGTTTATGAATAGGTTGAAGAGCCTCGGCGAGGTCAGCCCTCCCTGCCTCACCCCGCACTCCAACCTGTACGGCTCCGACAGAGCACCCGACCATCGAACAACGTTGACCTGGTTAAGATACCAGTACTTAAATATTTCTGTCAGTTTGAGAGGCATCGAGATGTTAGCTAACTTTTGCCATAAGATGTCATAGTTAACCAGGTCGAACGCCTTCGAGAAGTTGAGGAAACAGGCATAAATATGTGTGCTCCTATCGGAGTAGTACCTGACAGTTTGCTTCAAACACAAGATAGCTGACTCAGTAGACAGTCCCGGCTTAAAACCAAATTGATTATCATGAATGTTAACATACTGGTCAAGTTGTGTACTAAGCAAACTATCAAGAACCTTAGCTAGCACTGTGGCTAGTGAGATTGGCCTGTAGTTGCTCGTATCGCCTAAGTCACCGGTTTTACTCTTCACAATTGGTACCTCCACGGTCCTCATCATCTCTGCTGGTAAGTACGCATGTCCTACACAAAATGTATATAACATGGCAAGAACTCTGGGCAAGTAGACGCCGGCATACTTTAGATGCTCAATGCTCAAGCTGTCATGGCCCGGAGACTTTCCACGTGACATTGATTTTATAACTCCCCGAACGTCCTTCGCTGTGAATCTGGTGTTTATCTCCTGTCCATGTGACCCTTCTGTACTGAATGACCGTGATGGTCCCAATGGCGATTTCACCATAAAGTGATCTTTAAATAGGTATGCAATACCTTTCGGTTCACTCACCCCGTTGACACTCACGGGTAATCCCGGCTTACTATTTAGCCTACTAGTAGTTTTCCAGAAGTTACGAAAGTCATGCTTGGAATGGTGAGACGCGAGAATATCCATCCACTTTACCGTGATTTAAAGATTCTACGACTCTCCCGCATCTCCCCCCAAACACGTCCTTCACTCGGTTTACCCCACCGTACCGTTTTTTTGGTATGCGTCATGCTTGGCGCAAATAAACGCTTTTTCTTTCTTTTTTCTTCTTTACCCATTCCATAAACTTACCCCGAGCCACCTCGTGAGCGTCACGCACATGCTTGTTCCACCCGATCACAGGTCGCTTTCTTCTCGGTTTAAGAATAGTATTACTCTCAGAGGCGGCTTTACACAATGCGTTAACAATCTTATGATACATACTGTCAATTATACGCAAGTGGTCTGGATCGTCACAACGTTTATCACTACAGTTCCGGAATTGAGGCGGAAAATCAATTCCTTTTAAAATGTCATTACAATATTTACTATATTATATGTCTATTTGTTCAGGGTTTCTCTCCCCCCATTTTATTTTATTACACTCAAAATTCTCTTGCTTTACATTCTGTATATTACATTGAATAATGAGTGGCAATGTGTGTTAATGGTGGTTATGATTTACGTTCCTGGTTCGAAATAAATAAGGAATCAACTTTATTCTTAAAGTAGTTTCTTAATTTCGTAGTTTGAAGAATAGCACCATTCATTTAGCGCAATATAATATCAACACGTTAAAGTGCAAATATGCAAAATAGTCTTCTTTATGTTCCGACGCCTTATAGAAAGCTGTTGGAGGTAGCACTACAGAGCGATCTACACTGCAAAAGACCGAATAGCTTGGAGACGCGATGTATGTGGTCGCGATCCTTAGCAGTGAGGAAACGACGACGAAGAAGAAGAAAGCCACTCAAATGCGCATAATTTTATGAATACTGTTAAAAATTGCTGACGGCGGATACCTACCACAATCAAAAAGGTGGTTAGGTTATTTTAGAAGATAGCCTGTGTTGTCCCGTTGCTTCAGCATTAAATAATTTCTTCTGTGTACAGGGAACCCACCAACCAAGCAGCAACCATCAATACGCATAATATTGACAAATGTTAATGGGGAAAATATTTCCATGAAAACGGGCGTGGATGAAATGGTATACATCATCCTATTAAGTTCTATGATATTTATTTATATATTAATTTCGATTAAATTTTGTCAAGGTACTCGCCAGAAAGTCACACATATGCAACAAACTGTTATAGTAGATGAAATAAGATTTCGGCTGATTGCTGCGGAGACGATGTGATCATTCCCAGAATCCCCCTCATTCCCAATTATTTTCCATTTACTTTCTAAACTGTTAAATTCCCAGAGAGCCTATTATAGGTACGTCATGACCAGCTCAGGGCCAGAAATTATCCATTGCGAGCTTTACCCTCCAGTGGATTATGGGGAACTGTAGATCCCTTGGCAGTTTCCAAGTAGGTAGTGCTGGAACCATACCCACTCTTCATGCTACCTTTCTCACAGTTTCGTAAATTAATTTGCCAGAGATCAACTAAACTTCATGAGAACTAATGGTCACGGGTTACAAATTGCAGGCAGTCAAAAATGGCAATGTCAAGCCTATACACGCGACTGATTTAACTACTTCTCAGCCTAAGTAGAAATACCACATAAACCTTCCGAATAATAATAGGTATAATTATAGGTCATTGCCCTCTAAAAACATTGAGAAGTTGCTTCGACGCCGAGAAATCAGTCGCCCACTTCATCCCGGAAATGAGGCCGTTGCTTCCCGACGTGAACAAATCCTCGGAATGGTGAGGTCGCTCCGTGAAACCTGTGGAGCACCCAGAAGGCTTCTGTGCATTTGGGTGGAGCTAGGCTAGCTAACTTATCCAGAAAACTTACGCGCAACGGACCGAATGGGAGTCTAAATGCGGATTACGGAGTCTCTACTCCATTCGTTCTTTTCTGGTTGGTATACCCATGGCCAAATTTATGTAGCTCTATTGCGTGTTAATGACCCTAGCAACTTTCATCAGCACCGTGTACAGAAGTTTCTCATTACGAATATTACGAAAATTACTAGGGCTGGACGGCATTTTCAACAGAAGAGAGGATACAGTCACTGTTTTGCATAAAGCGTTTATCACACGGCATGAATTTCGTAGCAGTGCCTTGCGCGATAAGGCGGTTTACGTGTGTTAGGCATCAATGGATTTATTAGAGGCTAATGCGACATGAGATCCGCTTCACCGCCGACCGCGGTGGTGTGCGGTGCCGTGTGTTAATCGCCTAACAGTCTTCCAAATTCCTTATTCTAAGAGGGGTCTAGCAATGCTAGATATTGACTGTTAGTATATCTTATCACAGCGATCTTACATAGCGACATAATTTTATTATTCAACATACACGCGAACGAAGTCGCGGGCAACAGCTAGTACAAAATAAATCTTTACATTAATACATAACTAAAAACTATTTACTTTTTCATATTTAAAAATATAAAACGGTAAAATAAAATATCAATCCAAGAATTTATTTTGAATCTCGATTTTTTGTGAATCGATTTTTCACGATTTGACACGAATCGATAGAATTATCAATTTTAAGAAACAGATCGCTGGTCTTCCTTGCATAGATATCCGCCACTAATATCAGATGCTTTGGGAAAGGAATGACTCCTTTATACGCAGTCATTATTCAAAAATAATGATGGTGTCCGATCATAGAAATACACACACGTAGTAGGCTTGTCAATCAATAAAATTGAGCATAAACAAATATATATCATATTCCTTAGTCATTATTCACTTGAACGAAAATAACTCGTTATACATGTGCAGGTTACTATGGATCCGCTAGATGGCGCTTCGAAGTAAACACAGTTTTTGATTGTGCTCCCGTAAAAATATTAAAAGTGCTCAAGTGACTGCAAAAAGTACATAAAAGTGAGAAAGGACACCAAAATAAACCGTATCAGTGTTATCAAAGATCTCCTAGTGAGTTAACTATAAAAAGTGATTGTTAATTCTGAAGAACATATTACTAGTGAATTTATACTAATAAACAGTGACCGAGGTGTGTGAAGTTTACAAACCAATGTACTCGAGAAACGAAAAGAGAACTCGAACTAAACGTACGTAATAATCACGCCATATATCTTAAAATCAAAATCATATTACAACAAGATTCGATTTTTATTTGAAATCTTGGTATAGTAACGCCATCTGGTGGTTAATATGCAAACTGACATATCATCGACAACATCAAATGATACCACCTAACTAAAAGTGTTGCAATCAACAAAAATATAATTAATGCTTACCATCTTCATTACAAGTAGCGACATCTATTGCTTAAGAAATTGGAATATTAAAATCAACAGAACGTAGTCTGCTAATTTGGACACTACTCTAACTGAACAAATAGCTAGTTGGCTAACACGGCGAACTTTGACGCAAAGAGCTCTGGTTCTCTGGAAACTCGGCTGACCTTTATAATTTTTGAAAGTTTCTAATATTTAATTAAATAAAAAATGGACTTTCTGGCGAATATTACGTATCGTCGCACGCGCACTCGTTCGGAACCAGAAGATGATAGTAATATTTCTCAAAATGAAACCGTCAACAGTATGCCTGACATGTCTGAGGACGAAGATAACTCACAACTCAAGTCATTAAAAAACAAAATCGAAAAATTGACATCTCAGTTAAACAGTGCGCATAAGGAAATTGAAATGCTGTCATTGGAGAATAGCAAATTAAAGCAACAAAACGACGAACTTGGTAGAAAAAACGAACTCCTCAAAAGAATTAGCAGCCCAGCCAAACGTAAAGCTACACCAAAGAAAACCCCAAACAGGTCATACAAATACAAAGGAAACCCAAACAGATAATTTAGAAACTACAAACAAACGAGCGACATCTCCATGCACAACTAACAGCACAGAGTCTATTACTACGGATAAACCAAAAATAAGTAACCCACTACAAGATAAAACATCAAAAACTAAAGAAAACCAAAACGCCACACAAGAAGAACAAAAAAGTAAGAGAGTATCCCAAAATAAGCTAACTTACGTAAAACGTCCTAAAGTATGTATCATAAGTACAGACAATAAAAACAAACTACTTGAGATTGCGGAAAATATTTTGGATAAGTTTGAACTCTGCCACTATATCATACCCTTAGGAAATACACAGCTTTTACTAAAAGGAATTAAAGAGAAGCTTAAAAACTTTTCTACACAAGATTATTGTATTATACTACTGGGAGAAGAGGATTTCAGAACTACAAACAATTATCTGGACACCATCCTTCATATAAGAAGCACACTGCAAGATCTTAATCATACAAACATAATTATTTGTACGCCAACATATAAATTTTTTAATAATTATTATCTTTACAATTCTAGGGTAGAGACATTCAATAACTTGCTGTATCTTGATATACTTACACATGAACATGCTTACTTCCTAGATAGTAATCTCAATTTAAATTACGATGGCACTATGTTCGACAGACGCACGGGTATCTTAAAAAATGCTGGATTGAAAATAATATTTAGGAATATAAAAGAGTTGATGCTCTCCATACATTCCTCAACAAAAAGCTACATCGAAGATATATTGACCTATCCATCTATTGACTCTAACTATCAAATGATCCAAAATGACCTTATACTGAGGACAAATTCTAATGACACGGAGAAAGCTATTGACAATTACAGCAATATGACATTTCGTGAATAAAATAGATATTCTTTATCAAAATATACAAAGTATTAAAACCAAACGACATTTAATAGAATCATTAAAATACGACAGTTATGATATAGAAGCATTATGCTTGTCAGAAACAAAAAAAGATTTACTACGACTTGAGGGATATAACCTGGCTACCGCTTTCTGCCGCAACCAATATGTGGGTGGAGGCGTATGTATATTCCTTAAAGAAAATTTAGATTACAATGAAAGGCAAGACATCAAGGACTTAACAGTTGAATATATATTTGAAACTTGTGCAGTTGAAATACCCCAATTAAACACGTTACTAATAGTAATATATTGGCCACAATGTAATAGGGAAACCGAAACATTCTTTAGTTGTCTAGAGAAACTCTTGCAAAAAATTAATTTAAAAGACAGTAAGAAACACATGATAATTGGTGGAGATTTTAACATAAACATTTTTGAAAAGAAACCAATCTTACTCACCTTATTGAATACAATGAATAGATTCAACTTCCGTCAACGAGTAACGGAACCTACAAGAGTAACTGCTACCAGTTCAACGTGTATAGATCTTATATTCACTAACTTTGATAATCATCTTAATTTATATGTTAAAGAACTGGGACTATCAGACCATAAGGGAGTCTTAATCATCCTACCACATAACAACATACAAACTGAACGAACAAAAACATGTTATACGAAAAAGAGGCTGTATAATTCCCATAATATATCATTATTTAAATCAGAACTCGGAAAAATAGATTGGAACCAAATCTTTAAAAATAACCAAAATATTAATGAAAATTACGTATCCTTCCATAGCACTATACAAAAACTATTGAATTTATGTATACCAAAAAAGTTGATAAAGGTTAAAAACAAGAAAACAAAATCATGGCTAACTACTGGCTTAAAAACTGCTTGTAAACACAAGCGTGAACTAAAAATATTAATTAATACTACTAATAACCCTATACTTCGAAGATATTATAAACAATATGAGAAAATCCTTAAAAGGGCAGTTATTACATCTAAAAAACTAAATTATATAAACCTTATGAAAAAATCTAGTAATAAAACAAGATCAATGTGGCACATCATAAAAAGTCGAACTAACAAATTGACTAAAAAAACTAGAGAAAGTATAAAACTTGACGTAAACAATATTCTTGTTGAAGATCCGACTTCGGTAGCAAACGCCTTTAATGACTATTTTGTTTCGGTAGGAAGAACAAACACTATGAGATCTGACGAGGACCCACCTGGTCGACATGTTGTTACTCCTTGCGAAAATTCCATATATTTGACCACAGTTGATCCAAGTGAAATAAAATTAATCATTAAAAACTTAAAAAACAAGCAAAGTTTTGGTCATGACGAAGTACCACCATTGCTAGTCAAATCATGTATAGACGAATTAATAATGCCTTTGACCTTTCTCATAAATCAATCATTCATGGAGGGCGTTGTCCCAGATTTACTAAAAATATCTATAGTAAAACCTATTTATAAAAAAGGCAAAAAAACTGTCGCAGGAAATTATCGCCCTATTGCATTACTATCTACATTTTCAAAAATATTTGAAACTGCAATGTCTAAGCGGCTAAATAATTTTTGTGAGAAGTATAAGATTTTTAACACCAGCCAAAATGGATTTAGAAAAAATAAGTCTACAACATTAGCAGTATTTAATTACGTCCAAGAAGCATTAAAAATAATAAATAATAAGAAATATGCAGTTGAGTTACTGTTAGATATGAGTAAAGCCTACGACCGAGTATCATATAAAGTACTACTGAACAAACTGTACCAAATAGGTGTGAGAGGTAACGCGTATGAGTGGTTCTGCTCGTACCTAAAAAATCGCACACAGTACGTCGAAGTAGAATATGTTCACCCGGACACTGGCATAGTGACCCACGTGAGATCACAAATGGAGCATGTAACTATGTCTATACCACAAGGCAGTGTTTTAGGGTGCATTCTATTCCTTATCTACATCAACGACTTGCCGAGAGAAATAAATGTACAGAGTGTCCTTTTTGCTGACGACATCTCGATAGTGTTTTCATGTGATGACGGTAGTAAATTAAACTCAATGTTGGACGATATACTAACAAAAATAATAAATTGGCTAAAGGACCATAATTTGGAAATAAACTGCTCTAAAACAAAACTGATGCAATACAGACCTTATCAAAAGCGTCCACTAAATATAAACTACTCGTACAATGACATACCGATCCAGTGTGTCGATCAATTTAAACTCTTGGGTCTGACAGTTGACACTAATATAAATTGGAAGGCACATATTAATGTTGTGTCAAACAAACTTGCAAGTTTCACGTATGCCTTAAATGAGCTGAAAAGATCGACCGACTTCAAAACAGCTATGACAGCATACTACGTCTACGCCTACTCATCGTTAACATATGGCATTATAGTGTGGGGAAATTGCGTTGACGTAGAAAAACTCTTTATTTTACAAAAAAGATGTGTGCGAATTCTTGCGAATATAGACCAAATGCAGAGCTGTAAACCATATTTTATTAAATATAAAATGCTAACCTTAGCAAGCATTTACATCTTGGAAGTATGTAAGTTTGTTAGAAAACATGCGTCGTTATTCCCCGTAGCTAAGAATCAAAGACCGCTGCAACGCTCCATAAGAGTAAAAAATGAATTAGCATTTCCGATTTCTAAACTAGCGATGTTTCAGTCAGGACCTCTTGTAATGTGCATAAAAATTTATAATAAATTACCCACTGAGATTAAAGACATTGAATTTGATAATAAATTTGTAAACGCACTTAAAATGCACCTAATACAGAAGTGTTATTATAGCCTAAATGAGTTCTTGACAAATTGACATTCTGATATAACTTTATTGTAGATAATTTGAAGATTGACGCAATGTAATAATGTAGCAATGAAATAAAGACATCCAATAATAAATGAATTAATAATGAAATGATGACAAATAATAGAAATAGAAAATGTAATAATATATTTTTAAATAATTTTATATGTATAATAGTTGTAATGTATAATGTAATAATGTATTCTTAATTAATTTATTTTCGCATGCAATTATAATTTAGATACATAAAATGTTGCGGTGCCCTAGCAGGGTTCATGTACGAAACTTATACCTATTTGTAACAAGACCTTGTAAACGACATGAATGCAATAAATAAATAAATAAATAAATAAACAAGTTACCGGATGATTATGGATACAATGGAACGTCAACCTCGTGAAATACGGCGGAAGCAATTGAAATACTGTTTTTCTTTGGAGATTTTAACCTTAGCCTTATTCGGAATAATATAACCACGACACTTTTAAATCTTTATTTTTAAATCTTGGTGTAAAAACTGTAATCCTGCACATGATCCCGAATTCGCCTAGGCAGAAACTGGTCATCGGGTCTAAAAAGGCCACTTTAGCAGAATCAGAAAACAAAACACGCTAACTGTCACAGTCAAATTTTCTCAATCAACCTTGAACCTAATTCGTTAGCGATAAAGATGGAAATGAAATTTGATAGATTGATGCGTGATTAATGTAATGATTCTCCTGAAGTGGCCTTTTTAGCACCCCATCTCCTTTATGGCTGCATTTTTAATATCCTCATTATTTATTAGGGGTATTTTGAGCTTTAGTGTCGTTTTGACCTTATTTTAGTGGTTTTTAGGTTTCCGTGCCTCAAAAGGTAAAAAATGAATAATTATAAGATCACACTCTTGTTCGTCTGTCCATCTGTCTATCCGTAAAACCACTAAAATAAAGTCAATAAGACACTAAAGCTCAATATACCTCAAAAAATAATGAGGTTATTAAAATTCAATCATAAATTTTACCAAAATGATTCAGGAAACACGTTGAAAGTACACGCAGGAAAGTAACAAATGTCAAGACATAATACAGTGCCACTGAAGAATTGCCAAATGATTTTGGAAAAACGAAGATTGCGTCGTGTGTGGTATACTAGCCGCCATGCTGCTGACAAATGGGCTTTTAATATGTTTATAGCGGACCTCAAGCAAGCTATCAAAGACGAAGAGGATGCTACTGTAGAAGCACATTTACAATTTCTGTTTGTAACCAGCACGACTGCTTATTCACTCTAGAATGTTTGTTAAAGCAAAGATTAGTCAAAATACCCAAAACCACCGATTAGACAAGAGGGCAGACGCTGGGCTAGAACAAGCCAGGAGAAAGCAAATTCGCTGTACACCATGCGAACGTTTTCGTACCATACGAACTGGAACCTGGTATGGATGACGCCAATCAAACCTGTATTGCCCCAAAAGATAAGGCACGTAATTTGACCGTTAGATAGTGAAAAGGCCCCAGGGTTCGATCTAACTGACAAAAAGGTCCTACCTAATAAAGCGATCATCTTCCTAACAACTATTACTATTGCTGTCGAAAGTATCACAAATTATCGACAAGCCACGAAAACCGCCCCATGAAGTGACTTCTTACAGGCCCATTAGTTTGCTGCTAGTGCTCTCCAAGATTTTTGAGAAAATTTTGCTGCGCCGTCAGTGCAATGTCCATCATCCCAGACCATCAGTTTGGCTTCAGACCAGAATAAGCTACCACAGAACAAATACATAGAGCATGTCGTGACATTAGAAATGCTCTGGAAACAAAGCAATATTGATCCTCAGCCTTCTTTGACGTACAACAGGCCTTCGACATAGTATAAGGGACTATTGAGCAAAATAAAATCACACTTGCCACACTCCTATTACAACATCCTGGCATCCTATCTGTCCCATAGAATATTCCAAGTAAAAGAAGATGACAGCACTTCTAGTTTCCATTACAAACTAGCAAGACTACTCCAGGGCTTTGTTCTTGGACCAGCTTTATACGCTATTTTCACGGTAGACCTGCCGCAAAACCCTGGAGTGACAATTGCTACCTATGCAGATGACAATGCTGTTCTGGCATGTAGTGATTGTCCCAAAGCATCGCAGAAACTACAGGGAAGCCTAGATGAAAATTGTCACTGGGCTTCGCATATGACTCAAATATCATCATGATTCAAAGAACTCAAAATATCATAAAGTTGTGTTTTAAAAAATATAGGTCCAGACTGGAGAGACACCAGAAACAACTGGCCTCCTAACTCACAACATCAGATTGTGTCAATTTGACCCCCAAAAGTGACCCTCTTACTCAAAATTTATTTACTTGTGTACCACGTCTGCGTTTGGGTCACTAAAGTCCATATATGTACTAAATTTCAACAGAATCGGTCCAGTAGATCCGGAGAAAACTGGCAGTGATAGACGGAGAGACAAACAGACACCCGAGTGATCTTATAAGGGTTCCGTTTCTACGGATATTCGGAACCCTAAAAAAATGCCATGATATAAGACCGTCATTGTGTGACCCTATGTAATGTTTTTTTTTCATCTGTCTGTTCAGTTACTTATATGGTCTACATAAAGAATATTATATTCAATTCTAAGAGCCCACAAAACCATCAGCATTGTAATTTTACCTAAAATATAATTGTTTGTTTTTATATCCAGGATAGTTACCCAGGCGATGGACGGTAAAACGAAGTCGTTCGATCAGAATGCCGATGGCTGCGTCAGATCGGAAGCCATTAACGTTCTGTTTCTGCAGAAAGCCAAAGACGCACTCAGGTAAGTTTTTATAAGAATCACTTGTGTAGACCACCATTTTAGTTTATTTGTATTCAAGTATTTTGCTTCATCATATATGAAGCCTTTTACCAACTTTATTGAGGATATCTTGCAGTTTATATTCGGATCTATTAATAATTGCAATACAGCTGAATGCTAATATTTTTCATTTAACGACTGCCTATCTGACCTCTACAGTACAGGTGGCCTAATAAAACCAGTTTAGCAGAATCAGAAAGAAAATCACGCTACCCGTCACTATCAAATTCCCCCAATCAACCTTCAACCTAATGCGTTAGCGCTAAAGATGAAAATTAAATTTGGCAGATTGTTGTGTGACTAATATTATGATTCTAATATGATTCTCCTAAAGTGGCCTGTTTAGCCCCCCAGTACTGGATAAAACAATACACTTTGGAAAGGACTGTCAGTCTTTCGGCATTCATGTTACCCATAACAAGTGTCAAAGTTTTATTTGAATGACAATCGGGATCAATGTTTCCACGTGCTATTGTGAGGATTAATGCAATGAACAACACAAAAAAAAAACTAGCATTTGTCTTTGTGTATTGGTTTTTTTTTGTGTAATCTACAGGATCTACGCAAAATTACTGCACGCGAAAACGGAGTATATTGGTCTACTAACGGGAGCAACAGGCCCACAGTACGGATATTTCAGGAATCCTGAAAATGTTGCTGACTTCTTGAACAAATTCTATCAGGAAGCGAGAGTCCCTCCACATGCTGTGGAATATGTCGAAGCTTTCGGTTCAGGTATTAATTTCTCAACTGAACTACATGTTTATATCCCTGCCTTTCTTCAGTTATCTTTAATTCACATGTACAGTCATCGCTCAAAAGTGCAGTAGCCTGCTAAAGTTTGTATTGCTGTGAACGCGCGGTACCTGCTTCTGTGTGCATAAGTGATGTATGAACGCGGAAAACATTGATCACCGAACGACACCTCATTCACACTGGCGTCGAACGAAACAAAAACCATCTAGTCGCTTTTTCACACACGCAGAGTATGTCATTACGTATGACTTTGGTTCATAGCATTGGTAAAATTCACGTTAATTAAACGAGTTCAGATAGCTAATGTCGTACCGTAAAGTATTGTGAAATACTAAGGTCTGAGTTCGAATCTTCAGGTGAGACTTTTTTAATATAAATAATCTTCATCTGTTATTATATTATTTGATAAATAAATAAACGAGATTAACAGAGAAAGTAGCAATAATAATTTTCATAATTATATTCTTATTGGTTAAGAATAAAAATGTTACGTAAGTGATGGTAAAACGTTTATTCGTAATAATTTTACAAAGTATAAATAAATAAACTTCTTGCTAAAACAGTTTATTTTTTCATAACGAACAAATTATTGAAGGTAAGTAGCTAGTAAGTCAACTATGACAATCAGGTAAATCTTATGTATTAAAATCTCATGCCACGGTGTTTGTTACCGAACTCCGAAACGTGTCGACCGATTTTTACGAAATTTTGTGTGTATATTCGGTAGGAATGAGAATAGGGTACTTTTTTTGTGTGGCAAAACAACGTTTGCCGAGTCAGCTAGTAATATTATATCTTAGTAGGTACTCTAATAAATCACAACTAACAAATTTGTGCAAATCTACCCACGTTAATATAACAAGTGCGGACTCGTCACAATACAATTAAATTACTCAGAAGTACTACTTTTATTCTACTGCTAGCGATTTCGTTTTAACTTAAAGTTGTTTATTTCAAACCTCATAGTAAAAAAATCGTATTCACTAGGACTTGTCGTAGTTACAGCTTAAGTATTCATTTAGATTACGAAAAGAAGATTAAAACTAAACCCCAAAATAATCCTTATCACGGATTTAACACAATATTATTTTAATATTACTTAAACTAATTGGTTATTTTTAATTTATATGTAATTTAAAATTAGCCATGCAATCAGGTAAACATTGATGAATGGATGATACAATATTAAAGCATATGTCTATTCCCCTTAAATTTTCCCATATTTCCATGCAATGCAAATTAACTGCTCATCAGATCGCTCATTCCATGCTTCCTATTGGTGTATCATCAAACCCATAGGTTTTCAATGGGGTTGAGGTCAGGAAATCGTGCTGGCCATGGAATAACTTTTATCTCCGGGTGTTCATTAAACCACTTGGACTTTTGTCAATGAAATGGACAATAAATTCCCCTGGACAAAAGTTATCTGCTTAAGCTCATAAGCAGGGTAAACGTTGCGCACAGTGGGTAACATGACATCACGTAATACTTCAACGTAAGTCGAACTGTTGGCGCGTGGTCGAATATATCTTGTCGGTATGAAACCACTCGTTTCATATTCGCTGACCATATACCGTCGTTGCGCTGCTTGTATGAGCTGGGGTGTTCTACTTGGCTTTCGACTGGCAAGGCTACCCTTTTCCTCATGTCTTTTGACCCATCGACTCACAGTATTTCTCTAAAACAAAAAAGGAGTACTGTTAGGCTACTAAGCAAAATAGTAATATAATTTACCTACTGTTTAGAAACAATATTATACTGAAAATAGAACAGTCAGAGTCACATTCATAATGATATTTTCATCATTCAATTATCTAGGTAAATAAATTTATTTTGAAATTAAGTATATTTTTTCTTATATTTACTGCATTTATTTATGTATTCGTTAGGCTCAATAACAATTGTTAACACCAAAAATATTACAAAAATACTCAACTTAAAAAAAGGTGTAGTGCCACATTTTCTTAACCAAAACAATAATGTGCTTAACTTTATAGAGGATATAAAAATGTTCTTAGTAACGCAATAAATACATAAAAATCAAAACAAAATACAACAGGCCAGTCACATCACATTGTGCGTCAATTTGAGGAACTTGGTAAGTGAGTCTGCATGCACGTCCACAAGATCGCTGCAACTATTGACTAGTTTACATAGCCGAATTAGCACCGAAAACAGTTCTACGTGGTGGAGGGTAGAAAGGAGTTATAGGACGGCACGGGGATAAATTGACGAAAACAATAAATAATATTGGGCCAATATGAGAGCCCTGAGAAACGACTGATGTAATCGCACAAGTCCAGTAAGCCAGTGAGCCAGCATGGGGCTGTCCCACTTATCACACAATACACTCAGGATGCTGTGGGAGCTAGCACGTACTCTACTGAGAACAGAAGCGCACCTTTTCCGTATAATGGTATGAAAACCATGCCAACTCCAACCCTGGCCTCGGTGAACATCCCAGAAGCGCTACAAAAACGTGATCGACCCAACAGCATCCTGAATACCTTATTATACTGAACACGCAAGGCATTGTATGCCCTCAACGTATACCTGACCCACAGACTGCACGTGTAAAAAGACTGGCAGTATGCTCTGAAAAGGGTTATTTTGACTTGCGTCGTACAACGTGCAAATCTGCGGTTCAGCATATTACCTCGGACAGCCATCGCCCTGTGTTCCTTTTCTATGTCCAGGTCATCATTCAGGTCATGAGACAGCCAGTGACCCAGGTACTGAAATTTTGTTACTCTGGACAAAGGAGGATTATAAATGGTCACATCTGGCACGTTAGTGTAACATTTGGTGCCTGCTTTAAAGTTTGCAGTCCCTGAGTGACGCCGTAGTCTTCACACATCCTAACAAGACATCTGAGTGCGCTTATTGATGGACTCAGCGGCACCATGTCAATCCGACATGTGACTCCGTCAATGTGACAGCCTATACGGGCGCGGCTGAGTTCAACAATGAGCTGATTAATGTAAAGGTTAAAGAGACGAGGTGAGGTAATACCCCCCTGTCTCACCCCGTACTTCAACCCATACACATCAGACAGAGTTCCACCCCACCTGACATTGACATAGTTTGTCTGATTCTTGTACCAAAACTTCAATAAAGAAATAACAGCACAGTCAACACTGCTTTCCTTCCGCAGCTTTTTCCATTGGATATCGTATGACACGAGGTCAAAAGCCCTCGATAAGTCCAGAAAACATGCATTGACCGGTGTTTTCCTATCAGCATAATAGTGAACAGTCTGCTTAAGACACATGATGGCAATCTCCGTCAATAGTCCGGGTCTGAAACCGAATTGGGCATCGTGAATATTTGTACGACTCACCATATATGTATCAAGCAAACAGTCCAGTTCCTTAGCTGTAACAGTTGCCAGGGAAATAGGCCTATAGTTTGCGGGGTCTGTAACATCGCCCGTTTTGTTCTTTACTATTGGCACGACTATAGTCTTCATAAGTTTATCTGACAAGTACGAGTGACTTATACTTAATGAATAAAATGTTGCCAACACCCTCAGTAAATGAATTCCCTCGTATCGCAAGTGCTCGACACTGAGGTGGTCATGTCCCGGAGACTTACCTCCATCCATCTTTTCAATGATATCGGCTATCTCTTTGGCTAAAAAACTTAAACACGGAGAACTTACCTCAGCGCCGATCACCGACTAAGACACGGGCGTAATCAGTCCCGCCAAGGGATCAACTTGGAACTGATTCACAAACAAATTTAAAATGGCTTGAGGATCACAAATGCCTGCCACGCTCACCGGCAGACTCGGCCTGTAGTTCAGTTTACCAGTGCTCTTCCAAAACTTCCCGAAATCTTTGGATTTGTGCTGCTCAGCAATTATGTCTAGTTTTATTTGTGCTTGATTATTGCGACACCAGTTTAATTTGGCTTTAAAAATGTTACGTGTATTTCGCATATTCTCATAAATAAATCCTGAAGTTGGGTTCCCAAATAAATGCCACATCTGAAAAGCAAGCTGAGCCTGAAACTGAACACTTCTAATATGCCTATTCCAACCGGTTAAAGGTTTATAACATTTTTGTCTAATACCAGTAGCGGTCCGCTCAGCTGATGTTGAAAGTACATCAATGATTTTTGTGAACATATTGTCTAAAACCACTCTGTGAGTCACATCATCATATATTTTATCCGCACAATTAATACACTCTGAGGGAAAATCTAATTCACATAAATCTGCAACCTGAAAGTTTAATGTTTACATTCTATTGTAATACCAACAATTTGTAAGAAGCTATTTGCAATGGAGCTACACGTAAACAACCGGTAGACAAAATTAATCATTACTTATTTTGTTCCTTCCTTTTTTTTCTTTTGTAGGATTAATTTGTACTCACTTTTATCCTCGTCACCACTTGTAATGTTTCGTATCCAATAATCACACTATGCACACTCCGATGGTTATTCGATATGCAAGAGACTGCACACGTGCGTCCAGGGCTACGGACTGTGAGCGACTGCCCGTCACTGCCATGGGTTATACATTATAATGTCACTATCTACCCACATACACTACAAGACCGACGTGGAAGTTCCTAATATAAAATCTTAAATAAACTTTGCCCAATGAATGATCCCAGAGTTTCACGAGCAGCACTTGCGCAATAGACTTGAAGAGGCGAATCTTTTGACAAAAAATACTATAATTATCACATAATTTCTTATATCTTTCAGGTACGCCCGATGCTGACAAAGCGGAACTGGATACTATTGAAAGGGTGTTCTGTAAAGACAAGGAAGACACACTCCTAGTCGGCAGCGTCATGTCCAACATTGGATACGGCGAGGCTGCTTCGGGTATTACTTCTATCACGAAGGTATCATATTAGCTGGGTACCAATGTGCTCTTTTTTGTAAAAAAAATTGAAGTTTTGTCTAGAAACGCCTATATTCGAACAACCAACTCATTAATTTTTTGCTAATTATTTTAAAACAAATGAGGTCACTCGTCCCGACACTATTCGAATTTCGACGGAGTATCATTGAGGTAATATGTACTACGTACTAGAGAAGCTATCCTAAGCAAAAAACATCCACTATAGTTCAAACTCCATTTTGACAAGATTTTGACCCACAAAAAAAAAAAAAATCTTGTACTAAACGCACACTATGCAGGCAAGCATATTATAAGTTGGGGATTATAATAATAAACATTTATAAACATTTATTACGAGTAACAAGACTCATAGAATATATTGAAAATATATTGAAGATAAAAATGCTTGGCTGAATGCTGGGTCCGGCTCCACAGCCACTAGGGCGCACAAAATAATCTGTTAGCATTTGGAAACATTGTTGGACCGGCTGAAGATTGTAAAAAAACAATATTTGCATTGTATAGACTCAATTTATTTAGCAATGTATAATTTCATCCATTTTAACGGCACATGTGTGAGTACTGTGTACCTTAAACTTAAGCTATAGCTATCAGTTTTAGATTTGTTTTTGACTTGAATGTACCCTGGCGGTTGGGAGTGTCATGCTCACACAAAAGTCTGGCTGATGGTGGCGTATGCGTTGGATCATTTGGCTCCCTTCAAAATGGTTGAGCCGAATGGTGCTAGCGCATGCGTCATGTTCGTGAACGGGCGCTGTCAGTTGGGACTGGTCATTTCTCAGTTGCCATGGTTTATTTTAAATATTTCTTTGAATTGTTCCTTTTTTCCCGGACGCTTTTATCCTGCTCGTCTTTTACATCGTTCTCACATGTTTGTATAACTTCAACTTGATGTAAACAAAAATTTGTAACTTTTTATTATTTTTTAAAAGAGTGTCCGTGGAGTTTCTTGCACGTTCTTCTCCATAGAGATCTACGCTTTGGAACGTGCAAATAGCTTCATCTTTTTGGACTGACCGACCTTTACAATTCAAAAGTGCCTGTAAATGGTTTATTTGAAATATACGATTTGATTTGATTTGATTTGACAGTTACCTTCAGCGCTGAAATAATAATTAGTCGTCTAACAAAACAGTATAAATACGCAGCGCTAGAATGCTTCTGGTCTTCTGGAAGGTGTAATTTTCTCGCGACCAAAAGGTCAGAAGCGCTGGGATTTTCATGGCGCTTACGCGTTTCATTCAACGTTCTGAAACAATTGGTCGGTCATATAGACTAATCTGCTGACTGAATACAGAAGTGACATAATTAGCTTTATACCTAACAAGCTTCATTATAACTCACACATTTGTTTCTATATTTATCAATAATTGAATTATAAGTCTGACGAGTTTTAGCTGCGTGTTTCAAGCGAATTGTTGTGTATTTGTTTATGTTTGATTAAAATTATGTTGAAGCAAAGATGAAAATACTTCTTTCTTATATTTACACAAGGTACAGTAGACTGCTTCAGAAAATGCCTCACCGTTTTTGTGATATATTTATCCTTTTCGCGAAAATGCAACAAAAATACAAAGTATGATTGGATGGTAACTAGATCTCTGCACTGCGGTTCTTTTGGACTCAGAAATTTTATCCATTTATCCCTATTTTTACGGCCCAAACGTAAATAAACAATACGTTACAAACTATGGCGACTTCTCTAGTACTTAGTACATAAAACCCGTATTATTTTTCTCTTCATTAGGTGTTACTAGGCTACCATTGCGGCAAGATAGCCGCCAACTTGCACTGCAGCTCCCCGCGGCAGGACGTGACGGCGCTGCGCGAGGGGCGCATGCGAGTCGTCACGGAGCACCAGCCCTTCCGCCGCTCTTACGTCGCCATCAACGGGATGTCTATCACTGGCGTCAATTCTCATGTGCTGCTGCATGGCCACTACAAACCCAAGGCATATAAATTCGTTTTTTTTTAACATGATTATGTCACCCTGAACCAATCACTGTTGGTTAAAGCCTAATTTTCGCTTCTGCCAGTCTTCACAACCTAAAATCACCCCAGTCAGTCGTTTTTTGCCAAATCTTGACCAAGGCCGAGTCCAAAAAACATGAGATGTCGTTTTATTTTTCTTTGAATTGGATATGGTCTAAAACTTACTCCATTGGCCATCACTACCCTGTTAAATAATTTCCTTTTGCATAATAGAACATAATTATTTTATTAGCTTTCCGTGAAATATTTTCTATCTATTCCAGGATTTGTCACGCTACAACAGTAGTATTGCACATCTCGTGACTATATCTGCAAGACAGGACACTACGTTGGCTAAAATATTCGAAAACTTGAAGTCAAGGGCGATAGATCCCGAGGAGTTGGCTTTACTGCACAACATTCACCAGACGAACATCCCAGGACATTTGGGAAGAGGATTTATCATTTTAAGTAAGTGTGAGAAAAATTCGCATTTGAAACTTTACAATCATCTTTAATTCAGGCCATAGGCGTTCACTGGCCAAAGGTTCCTCCAATTGTCTGTCATTTAATTAGACTTTAGCTACTCTCATTTATCTGCTATTAGTTAATCGTCGCTCCAGTAGTTCATCGTTCCACCAACTATGAAGGTGTTGAGTCACGTTCTACACTTAGTTTCACTTAGCTGACATTAGTTCTACGGCTGTTTTCGACTCAAAAGTTTTTTGAAGTTAAATTTTAAACCACCCTGCGTTTCCTGTAAACGTTTTAAAAAATCGTGTGATCATCGGCCTACAATCATAGACATCGATCAATCGACTTTTTTTTTTACCCGCAAGCGCGTGAGTAAATTACAAAAATATTATGATTTTGCTATCCTACATTAAATGGGTACGAAATGTAGTGGCTGTGATGCTGCTTTAGATAATTCACTTCATATGGAGTGTTCACAAGGAAGATGCAAGAAGAAATTCCATCTCAAGTGTCTGGCATTAACAAAGGAAAAAGTTGAAGCTTTTACGCAAGAATACAAGGATCAGTAGATTTGCCCTGAGTGCGTTTGTATAATGCGGAAAAGATGTAATACCAATACGCCTGTTCAAGGAAGTACAAGCATCAACAAGACGTTTTCACCGAGCAGCTTTGTAAACACTGCTGATCGAGGCAGTCGTCGAAATAATAGTGAATATGGAGATTTAACTTCTGGATGAAATACGAGAATTTTGATGGGAAGTTAAGAAGCAGCTAGAAGAGCAACGAAATGAGTATGTTTTGTTGCACAATAGATTCATAAACACTCCGTTTCTGTGTTTAAAAAAAGCAGATTTTCGACCAGCGAAGTGAAAAAAGGTGGAAATATAAATGCTTTTGAAATACAGGGGACGGAAAAGAAAAAATATTTACATGTATGGCGTTTGCAGAGGGGAACAACCGCGGAAAGCATAGAAATAATGTTAAAAAAAAATATGCAGAAGAAGTACCTGTTAAAGTTGAGCAAATCAAACACAAGACTGAAAGAGATTATGCATACTTTATTATTGGAGTTCCTGAAAGCAAATAGGAAAAGTTGTATCAACCTGAAAGCTGGGCAGTAAATATTGAATTTGCGGAATGGGTGTGGTTTTATAGAGCAAGCAACTCCAGAAATCCTACATAACTCTGTAGAAATATTGTACCAAAACGTATGAGGGCTGCGAACAAAGTTCGAGGAATGTTACGCTAATATTTCAATCGGAAGTGCAGACTTGTTTGCCATAATGAAAACAGGTTGCAATGACTCTGTCCATGACGCAGAAATAATTACACCAGGATACACCATTCTACGATGCGACCGAGCGGACGGGCGTAAACAAGGGGGCGCGTGTCTCGTGGTCACATCGCATTTTGAGTTGCAGCGAGTGTCAGTGCCTGATGACGTGAACGTTGACAATCATGTGTTTGAACTGTTTGTGCTACTGTGTACCTACGTAAATGATTGCTTATGATTTGTGTTGTTTACATTCCGCAAAATAGTAATGATAATGAATATATGTTATTATTTCGCATCATTGAACAGTATTGCAATAAATACGGGGATATAGTGATTATAGGGGACTTTAACTTTACTTATGTTATTAAGCCATACGTGATTATTACGAATACTTTCAATCTTTTTGTGGATTCACTGAGAGTAAGACGGTGGGAAATTGCAGTGGTCGTTGTTTGGATTTTGTGTTGAGTGCATTAGCGGAGGGAGGTCGTGTGTGTGTGCACGCGGCGGAGCCGCCGCTCGTACCAGTGGACGTGTGCCACCCGCCGCTGAAGATCTTCATAAGTACTCGCTCGCGTCGGCTCCCCCGGCTCAGCGGGCTCGGCTACACCATGCTCAGCGAGCTCAGCACCTGAAACAAGTTGGGACTTTGACAAAGCCAAAGCAAATTTTATAAGATTATATTCTTTAATTGCAGCCATAGATTGGAATCCTTTGTATGACTTGGACTTAGAAACAGGTTTAGATTATTTTTATAGTGTTATTAATTCTATTGAAGATGACTGCGTTCCGAAAAAAAATGAAGTCGTGTACATTTAGCCTGAGTGGTACACCAGTGAAATAATCGTCTCCGTCACATGGCTCATCTGACACCCACGGTGGATAGTTGGGGACAAACTGGTGCTGCTTACTTTGATTTCAGAAAAGCATTTGACTTAGTCGATAATGACATGTTGCTTACGAAGTTAGCTGGTGTTGGTTTCACCCTACATTCATTACAGTTTTTTTGCCAGGTATTTGAGAGATAGGCGATAATATGTGGAATATGCGACACACGTGTCAGATCCATATTTTGCGAGATCAGAAGTGAGTCAGGGTAGTAATCTTGGACCTTTGGGGTACTTCCTTGTGGTAAACAACTTACCAGAAGTAGTCCAAGATGCGAACTGTTTGATGTTTGCCGACGACCTCAAATTATCCCTCGAAGTAAGAAATAGTGATGACTGTGTCAGGTTACAAAGGGATTTTGACAAGGTAGTGAGCTGGAGCAAAGACAATCTCCTGCAGTTCAATAGCTCAAAGTGTGTGATAATCACTTTTTCTCGCGCAAACAATCCCTTCGTAGCTACCACATTGACGAGTTGCCTATGGTACGGGTCGCAGAAGTCAAGGACTTGGCGGTAAGTTTTAACACCAGCTTGATTTTCCGTGATCATGTGACGCATTGCTGCAGAAAGGCCTTAAGGAATTTAGGTTTCATGCTTCGTACAGTCCGAGGGTTCACGAACATGAAAGCTAACATAGCACTATATAACGCACTGGTTAGGAGCCAGCTAGAATGTAACGCAGTCATCTGGTCTCCGCATGAAGCTAAATATAGTCTCATGGTGGAGAGAGTACAAAATAAATTTATATATGAAATATTATGGTGTCATTTAATCCGTTGATGTATCCCACCTTATTTATTTTAGGTATGGTGAGATACAACGAGTTAAGGGTTAGGATAGATTTAGCACTCACCTCATATATTCAAGATATTGAGAGGGAAATTGCACAATGCCATTATTTAAGGCAGGTAAGCCCGTGTGTCCCCGATAGATACGTGTGGCGGCGACGGCGACCACGCCTGTTTGTGGAGCCGCGCAGTCGGACCAACTTTCTAAGGGAGGCGCCGCTGACGCGTGCAATTCGCTCGCTCAACCTTATAGCTAATGAGATGGACCTACTTTGTTGTACTCAGGGTGAATTCACAAGGAATACATTATTTATAATTAGTTGTAGATGTTAGCATAAGTTAGGATAAGCGCATTTATAGCATTGGGTTAAACCTGTCATGATAGATGTAAGGGGGAAATAAATAAATAAAAAAAAAACTTAAACTCGAACAATTGATCCTAAACAATAATCCTAATTAATAATAATGAATAGTTTGCTGGCGACATCTGAGCTGGATAAATTGATTGCAGATTATAATTTAGACATAGTACTTGATCAGGAACGATACCAAAACGCGCGCTTACGTCAAAGGGTAGTTCAGCTGGACTGCAAGGCGCGAGCCGATGTTGCGCGTTCTTTACGGTAACATCTATATACAATCTCATGACGCCCCATTGCGAAGAGGCGGAAGTATAATCACCTACCTTAAAAAAATATATATATTTTTCAGACAAAAAAGTCCATATATAGCCAAGGTGGTTAGTAACAGAATTTTGCTTATAGCTAATGTTAGTTAAAAGTTAAAAAGAAGAAACTAGACACCGTCTACCCCTGCACAGTAGGCTCACTGGTCCAGCAACACATGGAGTTCAGTGAACCTACTGAGCAGAACAGTATCGGTTCTCTCGCCAATCATCCTCAGGACACTATTCGGGCTCCACCGTACTCGTCGCACCACGGACGCAACCTTTTTACGCATAATTGCGTAGAAATCATCTACGCTGGCGTCTGCAAACATGATGCACTGCAATATCGAGGGAGCCGAAACAGAGCCCTGAACATAGAGCCCTATTATATTGGACGCGCAAGGCATTGTAGGCTTTTTGTGTAAAGTTTGCCCACAGGCTGCTCGTGTAGAACGTCTGGCAGAATGCCTTGAACATTGTTATTTTAACAGGAGCAGTACACCGAGCGAACCTGTGTGCCAATATATTACCACGTACTGATAATGCCCTGCGCTCCCTCTCAATGTCTAATTCATCACTTAAATTCTCAGTTACTATGTGTCCCAGATATTTAAACTGTGTAACACGACCCAGAGGTACACCATTAAGTAATATGGTGGTATAAAGATATTATTTTTATTTTTACATTTAAATAACATGAACTCACTTTTACTCTCGTTGTACCTCACACACCTTTTACTACTAGTGTGTATTATATGACACTAGATCAAAAGCTCTGGATAAGTCCAAGAAGCACGCATACACTGGAGTTTTCCTTTTTACATAATAATCAACAGTGTGTTTCAGAGACAGTATTGCACTTTCAGTTGACAACCCCGCTCTGAAACCGAACTGTGTATCCTGTAATGTTACAAAACGATCAAGTTTTCTATCTAATAACCCATCAAACACTTTTGCGATTATAGAAGCTAAAGAAATCGGCCTATAGTTACTTCTATCAGAGATATCAGCAGTGACATTTTTCACTATTGGCACAACCACTGTTCTCATAAGATTAGATGGTAAATATGAGTGCCGTATACAAAAAATGTAAAACATGGCTAACACCCTATTCAGGTGTACTCCCCCATGCTGTAGGTGCTCGACACTGAGTCCCTCAGGCCCTGGTGACTTCCCTGTTTTCATATTTTTAATAATGTTAGCCACATCCTTACTTGAAAATCCAATAGGCTTTTCTACTGGCCAACATTCAGTATCAGACACCGACAGCAAGGAAGATCTTACCTGAAAATGATCCTTAAATGAATTCGCAATCATTTTAGCATCACTGATGCCATCAACGCACACGGGCAGACTAGCTTTGGTATTTAAACGCTTAGTGCCCTTCCAGATCATATTAAATTTCTTAGCAGAATGTTGTGAGACAAGTATATCCAATTTTATCTGTTCCTGGTTGTTCTGACAGTACTTTAAGCGTAAATTGAAAACTCGTCGACTTTCACACATTTTATCATACAGATATCCACTAACCGGTTTACCGCCTAAGACATACAATTGATAGTCCAGTCTAGCCTGCCCGTGGGCGTCTCTGACATGCTTGTTCCAGCCATGGACAATCTTAACATTTATTGGTTCCCTAGGTAAGGTACTGCGACTGTTTGCCGAAGCCTGACTTAATATATTAACAATGCTGTTATATAAGTTGTCAATTACAGATCTATGTTGTATGTTTTGACACATATCATCAGCACATTCATGAAGTTCCTATTAAAAAATTCATGATATTTCTGAATTTCTTCTAATTCTCTTACCCCCATACAATATTATTATGTAGAGAACTATGAACTTCTACTTTAGCTTTAATTACTTCTAATTTACAAGTCACCTGCAAAGGGAAGTGATCTTACCAATAAATGTCATTGAGAACAGTACATTCACCACAGACTGCCATACTGACTTGGATACCAGGCAGTGATCTAACCATCGCTTACACCCATAAAAGTATAAGTTTCAGATGACATACCTAATTTTACTATATCGGCACAAATCCAGTCACTTTCCTCACAAAAATCAAGAAGTTCACTACAAAACGGAGCATTCGGATGTGCATTGAAGTCCCCTAACATAAATACTACTTCGATACTATTGTCTTGTATAATTGCATTCAACTCACCCAAATACTGAGTAAATTCCGGCAAGTTGACAGTTTGGTCAGTCGGCATATGCACGCACATCACTAACATTTCATGTCCAGCTACAGTCACTACCTTAATCGCAGCAATACGCTCACTTTTACACTTCACACCGTAACATTGTGAAAGGCACTTTTCCGCCACAGTATCGCAACCCCGCCGTGAGGTCTGCCTCGTAGCACTCCAGCAGTCAAGTCCACTGCTGACTTCCCCGTGTAGCCGAAGTTATCGTCAACATCACCCAATACTTGTGTATCGTACGGTAGCAGCCACGTTTCTTGGAGTCATATCACATCCGCCGATTTACATAAAGTTCTCACACATCTTTTAATATATACTTCTTTTAATATTTTTGCAGTTATAGCTTACTTTTTTCTTCTTTTTTTATTTGTGATGGGTTTGCTCTTGACTCTAGTCTAGGTCAGAGATGACAGAGACAAAGTCAACGATGGGTACAATCCATTTAATTGTGTGTCATCTTTATCGGAATTCCGTGGTCTAAATCGTATAAATCTCCTAAATGTTATCCCATCAGGCCAGAAATTATCATTTAAAAAGGTATCAATTTTATTCGTTGAAACGAATATTTTAAAAGAATTGTTCGGCCTTTCTTTCTTCATGACATTTTTTTCAAGAGAGACTGTTTCCTGAGTCTTACTAAATATATATTCACTTATGTCGGCCTCTAGTGTGTCTTTGTTTACATTAGAAATAAACAAAAGAATTTTTGTTTCCGCCGATTTGAACTTTGTTTCAACACCAATTACTGCCTTTCCCATTTTTCCAATAAAGCGATTCTTATGTCGTCTACGTTGCACCTCAGTTCACTCGTCTGTTGGCATGTTTTATTTCCATTCACCTGGCGACTTAACTATTTCCGCCATCGTTGATTGCGACGTACACTGCGCTGGCACTTGTTTACATGCAGTAATGTCTGAAGATGGAGACAAAACATTGTTCGTGCGCTCGAGTGACCCTGACATAATAATATTATACGTTTGCGACGCCACCTCCACTGCCGGTCGAACTACAGGCGTTTTTGGTTTGAGGGAGATAGATATCCTATTCACACATGCGCGATAGTGAGTCGACGACGGCGACGGCTCGGGCGCGTTCCGTCCCGACGATTTTGTTATAGTGTCGGTATTTGATAAGTCATGTGACAGACCTACCGGCCAACTATCCGAAAAGTATGCACCTCTTTTTCCGTGTTAATATTTGGGTAATTAACCAAGGAAGTAAGTATGAGATTGTCCAGGTCTATTCGAACTGTTTCCACCGTGTCTACGGTTGCGTAGTTTTCCTTAATTGTTTGTATTTCACTATGAAGTAGCATAATCGAGAAGAGTATTCAAGAGGACTGACCCGGACGACGTGCCAGATTTCGTGGCGAAGGAGCTAAGTAAACTGACCCCCGTCACGTTCGATCACGTCGACGTTACACGGCTGCTAAAAGACATCACTACTTTGAAAGCGGAGATGACCAAGATGCAGTCCAGAATGGAGATTTCAGAAAAAACCAATACTGAGCTACGTTCAGAAATAGTATTATTACGCAACGTTGGTTTAGTAACTGGGTTACCTGAGGCCTCAAAGGTGAACACACGTCGAGGGGCGCAAAATGCATCAATCGGCAGTATGGAATCGGCGAAGTGCGTCACCAGCTGCGGATAATGCTGACCACGCGCTGCCCGCCGCCGTCGTCACCCGCAACTCAACACCGGCTGCGGAAATGTCACACGTAGGTATGTCGACCCCTAAACGTGCCTACGCTGCTATTGTCACCACTGGCAAATCGGGTGCGTCGCAGCTTAAGCGACCAGCCAAAATAGGGGAAAAGCCTGTTCTCGTAAAAAGTGCGGTACCGCACCGAGTGGACCCACCATGCTGTTTCGCCCTGCTGTGCCTTCGACGCAGCTGTATATTTCACGTCTGCATCACTGCACAAGGGTTGAGGAAGTAGTGCAGTACTTGAAAGAGAAGACCAAGTGGACTTTGAGGGTCGAAAGGTTGGAATCGCGCCACAACATCAACTTTACATCGTTCGAGGTTCGAGTTCCAACCCACCATCTACAGATCTTCTTAAAAGAGGACTTTTGGCCGAAAGGTGTCGTATTTCGTCGTTTCCGAGGACGTTTACGCGACGCAACGCAGCGAAACACGACGCCGACAACGTTTCGTGTTTAGTTATAGTTTTAATAAGGTTTTTGCTATAATATGTATTAGTTTATTATTGTTTAAGATAATTTTGTGTATCGTATCTATGGGCCTCAGTTGCCTAATAACAAAATGATTATTATTATTATTATATAATGTCCTTCAATAACTTCGTAACATCAATGTGATCAAACGATATCGGAGGCAACTTTTGTAAGTCTCGTGCGACGAAGGTGGGAATCACATCTGGATCGATTTCCTTAAAGAGAAAGATAATGTCCTATAGTCCTAGAGTCTCTTTGCATTTTGCCATCTCGCCGACGTGATTTTTTCCTCTGAGAAGTCGTTACCGATTCAAAAAACAAAGTTTTCGCCTCGTCGATATCTGGTTCCGAGAAAAGCAGATAAGCACACACGAACGATAGACTCGTTATCCATCACATCATGCTTATTTTGAATGAATGCTGGAACTTCACTTATAATTATATTGCAATTACAACACTTCAACTTATTAACCGCCATTGTTTACAAAGCACGCGCGCGCACGTCAGCGCTGTGCGAGCGAGACTTATTAACTTATTTAAGGTTTACGTTGTGAGCTGCTACTTTCAATATTCAGACCCTGTTACTCAACATTATACATGATCTCCGTGACGTCTAGCGGTCACTCGCGGGCTGCAAAGTTATAGATGAAGCTGACGTAAATGCATCTTCTTCTCTGTGGTTTGGCAAAATTCGGTCCACTGATTCCGAACGACATTGTGCTGTTGAAGATTTTATTGCTGATTGCTGATTCTCTTATACCAGACGATTTATCAGTAAATGATAATGAATACCACCAACAGATCAGAACGTAGGTCGGGTTGCCACCTGAATCACCAGGGTCAGAACTTCCATCCCTTGACGAATTCATAAACGTTGTCAAGAGACTACCTCTCAACAAATCATCCGGTGAAGATAAAATATCTGATAGAATGATCATAGAAGCATGTAAAACAGCGGACGACGCTATCTTATATCCGATGCATTGCAAAAGGTATTTTTCCTAGAATATGGCGACAAGGCTTTATACGCATTATTCCCAAAGTGGAGACAAGCCCTTGGATGACTCTAAGTCATACTCTAAGTAATTATTTTCATCGCATTTTGTTATTATCAATTTATTTTATTTTATTTTTTTTGTCAATACAATACCCAAATAGCTTTTTTCGTTTCCGTCAGTGATATTATTTATGAACACATTACACGCACAAGCACAATCATACACATTCGTATAATATCTTCATCACTTTTATTATTATTATTTTTTGTAATTTATACCATGTTTTAACTATGTTTAAGTACTCTTATATCTACTTTATGACTATAACATTAACTATATTATATTATAATACTGTAACAAATGAACCGTCACTCGTCCTTTAAAAGGTTCATTTGAAAACCAGCGTCAGACAGCATTAGTCAGTCTGACACATCGCTGAAATGGACCTTTTTAGCGCAACCGTGAGACACACACTAGTTTCTGGCGTACCCTTTTTGTTTGTTATTTCTAATTCTATGTACCGTGCGTGTTTCATATATGTACTAAATAAATTTTATTCTTTCTTCTTTCTTTCTTTCTTTCATACCGGCCCCATAACACTACTTCCATCTTTGGGAAAACTCTTAGAGCGACTAATTGTTCCGCGCTTGCTACCGAACGGACCTAAATTTCATAGTAATCAATTTGGCTTCACTATTGGGAAATCTATCGTCGACGCAGCACTCCGTCCGTAAAATTGTTAACTTATAGGAACATAAATACGTGGTTAGAATCTCGATATTTCTGGCGCTTTTAATAACGCATGGTGGCCGATGCTACTACTTAAAATAAAAACCCGTGTTTGCTACAAAAATATCTATAATCAGATTCTTTCGTACTTTCTAAACGGCTTCGCGAAACTCAAACTTGGACATCATTCCATTTCTAAGTCTCTAACCATGGGATGTCCGATAACTGAGCCCTGAGGCTCAGTTATCGGTCCATATGTATGGAATTTTGGCTACGACGATTTCCTTGCGCTTCCGCTCCCATGCGGCTGTTCATTAACCGGTTAAGCGGACGATGGCTTACTGCTCATTGAGGCAAGCACTCGGGCTGGACTCGAGAACTTGGCAGACACATGACTGCGTTTAATATCTCAGTGGGGCGATCGAAACCGTCTGACCTTTGCACCGTATAAAACCTATCAACTTATTTTAAAAGGACACCTAAAATCCTGGCCTAGTATTTAATTTAATAACGTACCCGTTAAAAGAAAAAAATCCGTGTGCTACCTCGGTATGCTACTAGAAAGGAACTTTTCATTTATTGATCATATAAAACAGTAGGTCAAAAAGCAAAAAAGTACTTCTACGCCTTGACGAGAATATCCAAAGTTACTTGGGGTCTATCATTTCAAACCTTAAAAACTATTTTTGAGGCTACTTACTTGGGTTGTATGTGCTACGGGGCACCTATCTGGGCCGATGGGACCTCCATAGGGGCGGTACGACGTAAATTGCTTCAAAACCAGCGTTTGGCTTTGATATTCTTATGCAAAGCGTATAGGACAGTTAGTCCTTCGGAAGCCTTACCGGTGCTAGCGGGTGTTCTCTCAGTCAATCTAGAGGTGCAGTGCGTGCTGCAATGAACTACTACGCTAGAAAGATCACAGACCTAGAGTTTTTACCCCAACGCGACCGTGCTAAGATCTCTAGATTACTAAAACCCCAAACTGACGTCTGGGAGGAACTTTTATCCGAATGGCAATGTAGGTGGGAAAATTCCATCAAAAGCCGACACCTCCACCAGTTTTTTTTTTCATCCGTTCGTGAGCGCCTGGATAGGACATGGCTGGAGGTGGATCATTATGTTGCCCAATTACTCACAGATCATGGCAACTTTAAGAGTGAATTATTTTCCTTTAGGCTTGTGGTCTCGCCATTATGTTAATGTTCTACAGCTGACCATGAATACAAACAATCAACACACCACATCTTATGAGAGTGTATTCTATGGCAAACTGAATGCAATATTATGTTAAAAAGTATTCAGGCTACATCTGTGGTAGTTTACTATACGGACCTTGTAGAAACCAGAACAAATTTCCGTGCGTTCAAGCGATTTTGCCATACCTATTACTGGAATCAAAAGAAGTATATATAATCCGTGGTCCTTGACAACTGGGCTTAACCCAGTTTTATATGTCCCTCGGTGCCTATTGACCTAGCTCTATTCTGTCTTCTTAACAAAAAACTGAGCTGGATCGCTAGTAAAAGGGAATGCGAAAGCAGACAGTGCTGGCAACAACTTACTACACAGCCGCAAAAGACAGCCGCTTTCAGAGACCGTTTCAGGTACGCTGCATCCAAGTGCTGGGACAATATTCCCCCCGCCGATACGAAACATTAGAAGTCTTGGTACCTTTAGAAATGGCTCCGACAGTTCCTTATCAACTCTCAGAAAGAATTGGGTATGACGATTCCAAACACGTCGATAATTTAAAATTAGCGAAGGGTTGCCGTCGCAGGTCTGTAAAAAACAGGTAAAAACAACAAATAAAAATTTATACTTTAATTATTTATTCGGGAACAACTTGGTCTTGCGATTCCAAGTTGTATAAGTATTAAACACAGTCATTCACAGCAAACATTTTGCAATCTATTTTTAAATACTTTCAACATCGCATACAATATTTTTTAATTACACAACCATAATGTCACTATCAATATATATATTTCAAACATCACACATTTATATTGATTAATATTATACACACATCTAAAAACAAAAGAATCACACATAATATTTAAAATAACAAATCTGGACTCACATTCATAGTGCGTACAGCTAAGGAGTGGAATTCCCTGCCAGAGTCTATAATTCCAGATAGCTACAAGCTGGCAGTCTTTAAGACAAGAGTGAATAGGTTGCTTCTAGGCAAACGTGCTCTATCTTCGACCGAATCATTGCTTCCCATCAGGTGAGATAGTGGTCAAACGCATGCCTAACTATAGTAAAAAAAACCTTACACAAAACCACTATTTACTTTTATTATCACGTTAACTGTTCGGCATCTGCTTGACATCCGTATGTCGCTACTGGGATCCAGCAGAATACCAGTGTCAGGTATATTTGTCTGGCACATGCTGAGTTGGACTCCCATTTGGTGCAGCTTAGAGACACACACACACCGCACACTTGATATGTCAAATACATATATATTTTTTATGTAGGTACGTCTGTAAGGTACATATATATATTATTATGTAGGTTAATCTGGCAAATTCTTTGGTTTATTAATTGCCACCATACATTCTGCCTTTTCTTTTTTTTTTAATGTGTTTTCATTTAATTATTTGTATTTTCTAGTGGTATGTAACTGTGCTTTTGTGTGTTGTGTTTCTGTTCTTGTTCCAAATAAATGTTCTATCTATCTATCCTGCTTGATTAGGAAGGAAGTGGAAATTATAAATATTATTATATATTTTTTCCTACTCCTCCGCTGTACTTTTCTGATCAATTTCATTGCGAAATCCAAGACAGTTGAATCATTTCTCCGGGACTCGTCGGGCTTCATTGGTTCGGCGTTTCCTGGTGGTCGCCACTGTTGATTCTGGCTATCAGGAGAATGTGTGGCGGGCTTGTCTCAATATGTTCTTTAAAATATTGATTTGGTTTGGTTCATTATTTTAGAGTCGGATGGAGATAAGAAGACAGTGAGTCTATGTGAGAAGGCTGGGTACTTCGACGGCACTTGTCGACCGCTGTGGTTCGTGTACAGTGGGATGGGCTCGCAGTGGGCTGGTATGGGCGCGCCGCTCATGCGTATACCCATCTTCGCTGCTGCTATCGAACGGTAAATGGGTTTTCATATTTTTTTTTAAGTTGTCGTCTCCTGGTACTTTGCAGAGGCTACGTTCTTCCTGAAAGGGAAGTTGATTTTCCAATCTAAAGTCGCGGCAGTGTGTCCAGCCAACAGTTTAAAGAAAAAAGAAACTGGCGATATAGCAGCAGTGTGTAATATTACACGAATCATTTCGAACTACTTTTGACCCCTTTACAACTCACAACTTATTTAACGTACATACATGAAATTTGGCACATTTATCAAAATCTTTTAGTTTGTCTAAAATCCAAAATTGTATAAATGTAGCTCCAACAGTTATTGATATATTAACGTTTATCAACCGGCATTTTTGTGACTGATTCACTGACATACAGATCAAAAACCTAACCCACTTCCAGATGTCCTAGAAAGTTAAAATTTAGCATGCAACTAGGTAATTGTGTGTAAACAAAAGGAAAAAATAAGGTGACTGACTGAAATATAAGGTAACTAACTAAGGTAAATATAAGGTAACTAATATAACGTACCTATGTAAAAAGTAACCAAGTTGAATCTTGAACCATCATTTACCTTATTTCAGGATTACCTACAGAACTTGGCGCCCATTTATATCTCAATTCTTTTTTCGCTGAAGTCAACAATTATGGATATTATTAACATTGAACTTTGGCTCCCTCTTTCCTTTTTTAAATAAACCTTTTTACAAAAAATAAATTTAATTTCGGAAGTCGGTGTTTTTTATTGTTTCTTCTTATTTTAACCCCGACTTCCGAAATTACCTCAAGTTATTCTTAGTAAAAATGTTTATTATTTTTTGCTTTTCAGTTTTTTGCAGGTTTAATTTTTTTGATAAAACGTTTTTATTTTATAATTTTTTGTGGCTATAATCTACTAATTAATACAAGCTTAATTTTTGATTACTTTTAAAAGACCTACCTATCTTGCTTTAGCTATTAATTGTTATGTTATCCTACTTTAACTATTATTTGTTGTATTATATAAATACTTAAAAAAACAGGGTTTATATACCGACATGGGTAGGCCTACAAAAAATTCTACACAACTCAGTAGTAAAATCTGTGAGAGAACAATAAATCACCCTTATTTTCCCACCCTTAGGGTAGGATCTTTTTCCAAATTTATATGAGACCAACTTTGGGGTATACCCTTTCCAACAAAAAAAAAGAATTATCAAAATCGAACTATTCTGTAAAAAGTTATGCGTGGTCATACATTAAAAAAAATATACGCGTCGACTTGAGAACCACCTCCGTGTTTTCGTCGGTTTTTGTTCTATTTGTTCTAAAAAACATACATACAGACCTTTAAATAATATACAAAACAATACACTTAATTCTAAATTTAGATGCAGAACATCATTCTGTGTCCGAACTAGATAAAAATATCTGTATTTCGGACATCTGATATATTTTTATATTTTTATTTTTAATAAAAATATAAAAATATAAAGTAATAAGTAATATGTTAAAAATGTCGAGTCGTCAAATATTAGAATTAGTCGGTCACTGGTTCAAAAGTTATAAGGGTTTATAAGTGGCCGATCTGGGGTGCGCCTACCCCAGCTTGGTGCATTTGAATCTCAGAAACTAGGGCACCTAGCGAAGATTTGTTTTCTCTCCCTTAGTCGCTAATTAGTCGCAAGTTTTCGCCAAGTCACAAATAAAGTCGGGTCTTAGTTTGGAAGATATAACGAGCTCAATTTTTAAGGTAAGTATAATCCAAGAGCTAGATCGAAGAGTAATCTCTTCTAACAAATTGCCAAGAAAATATATTTCTAATAATATGTGAATTATACTTCTAGTTTTATCGGTCTAAAGTCCGTAGAATTGTCAGAGAGAGATAGATTCTCAATCCTTCGATCTAGCTCTTGGACTCTACCCGTACTAGGTCGACCAAATGTTGTTTGCGTTTTAATTTTTTACGTTTAATTTTACCTATTTCTTCTGCAAGAAGCCAAACGATAGAAATATCGCACATAGAAAAGTCCATTTTAAGAGCACAATCTAAATGAGTAAAGAGCGTGACTACCGCCAGACTGCCTTCAAAGTTGATTTTCTCGAAAACTACGAATGTACCAATTTTTTTTTCGAGTGCTAATAGGAAAGATGCAGTTACAATATTTATCAATATTTTGTCACTAAAATGTAAAAAGCATAAAAGAAGGGCCAGTGCAACGTTTATATTCCAGTTAATATTGAGTTTTAACAATAATTACATATTAAAAGTAACGTGAAACGAAACGTGTTTTAATACACCAATCAGCGTCTGGTTACTTATTTTCGCAGTAACAAAATATTTGGAGAGAATAGTTCTAGTGTAATTTTAACGTACGCATACATATCTGCTAGCTCGGTCCAACGGACAATTTTTTTTTTTTTGTTTTTTTTTTTTAAACTTTGCCCCACACTAGGAATTTCTCCTGTATCGTGAGTGCGTTCACAAACATACAAACTCACATACACAAACAGCCAGACACGGAACAACTATCTGTAGGCCATACAAATATTTGTTCCGTGCGGGAATCGAACCCGCGATGCGCAGCAGTCAATCTCTCAACCACTACGCCAACCGTGTCGCCAAAATTTTTGTAGTGGTGTAGGTATTAGACATATTTCAAAAGTCTAGGAGGTAATTTTGGAGTTTTCATTATTTATAGTTAGTAAATAAACTATGTCCAAATTCTCATAAATCTCAATTCTCAGTGGAGATAGCGATCAGATATTACACTATTGCAATTACTAATTAGTCATTAAAATATAACTAAATTACCTACTAATTATTTAATGTATTTTGTATTAATCGAGTAAATAATCTAGTCGTTTTATAGCGAGCATTTGATGACGATACTTACAAATTGGCCATCTCGTCAGGCCAAGCTAGCAGTTATGCGTATGTTAAAAGTGCTGGAACACTTATTTTCTCAAAATAAAAATAAGTAAGTTCTGGGAGCACTGGGATCTTGCTCTATGACTTTAATTCGTGACAGTTCTTAACTAGTGGCAGGCAGGGGTGACGTCATCGTCCGTTTTCGAGCGAAAATTTAAACTGTCGGTTTAGAAACGCAATTTTGGCAATAATTTAAAGCGTTTTAATTTTTTATTTATTTGATGATCTATTCTAGATGGAGTTCTTTAAAATTAAAGCAAAAATGGAAATATTGCATTTTCCCTATTAGTACCAATTGAGTACTAATTATTTTCCAAATATGGAAGCGATTGGCGTTGGTGATACTGCGGTAGTCACGGACATCTTACCATCTTCGCCGCGTATGCAGTGCCTTTCTCATTCTTACGACGCTGGACGCGGCTGATAGAAGCAGAACTGTATAAGTGTAACCAAAATTGTTCAGCGAAACGCGAATGGAGCTGAATAAATGTGAGTAGTCCCTTACTGTGTATACTTACTTTGCAAATACAAGATTGCAAAGAAATAATAAATTATAATGTAGGAGAACAAAAAAAGGGTAACATTTCTTCCAAATACAAAAAATCTAACTAGTGGACCCATGCTGATGTGGCTGTGGAGCAGGACCGGCATTTAGCCAAGCATTTTTATCAAGGACATAATTTTCCAGTTTATAATATGCTTGTCTATATAGTGTGCGTTTTATACATGTTTTATTTTTTTTTTTCTCATTCAGTTCGAGAATATCAAGTGGTATTTTATTGTAAAATTTAACACAGTACCCCATAAAAGAAGTGTGTACTTTAGCTAATCTGAATCGGGGTTGGTCTAATTTCTAGTATTAAAATTATGCCTATCACTAATTTTGCTAAAAAGATGAAGATTTTTCCGAACATACATAATGTTTTCATATGTATATTGACAAGGTACCGTCATGATGTTAATATCCTTTAACAGTTCCCTTAGGGAATCGCGCCGGTGGAGATTGTAAATGGTTCTCATAGTTCATTTCTGCAGAATAAATATAGACTCGATGTCTGCAGCACGTTCCCATAATAAGATACCGTAAGACATGATACTATGAAAGTAACTAAAATAGACCAGCCTTGCGGTATCTATATCAGTAAATTGACGGATTTTTTGACAGCATATGCAGCTGAACTCAGCCGTCCCACAAGAGATGTTAAATGAGGACCCCATTGTAACCTTGAGTCAATCGTGATCCCCAAGAAAACTGTGTCTTCGACGAATTCAAGTTTCTCTTGGTTCAATACTATGTCGCAATTATTACTTTTAACATTCGGTAAAGCAAATCTGATACATTTAGTTTTTTCCCATTTAAAACTAAAATATTATCAGTAAACCAATTTTGAACCTGCTGAAGGGCGTTATTTACGTCGTCAAGACTTGTGGCACGCCTATCTATCTTAATAATTAAGGACGTATCGTCAGCAAATAACACCATTTGAGGTTGTTTTTATAAAAATCGCTTTTCAGGTGCCGAAAAACATTGGAACCAAAAGGAGTCGACATCGTCCATATAATTACATCGCCCGATAAAACTACATTCGACAACATTCTTCACTCCTTCGTGGGAATCGCTGCTATTCAAATTGGACTTACTGATGTCCTTAAGGAACTTGGTTTGGTACCGGATGGCATCATTGGTAATACTTACAATATGTCTAATATCTTACTATCGTTAAAATCTTTCCCGCCATCTTCCTCTACAACGACCGGTCTTGCTCTGTCAGAATCCAATAATTTAGTATCGTTTCCAAAGAAATTATTATGTGATCCCCGACTAGTATTAAGTATCGTATATTTTTTTCTATTCTGACTCTAATTATTCTCTTCCACAGGTCATAGTGTAGGGGAGCTGGGATGCGCGTACGCGGATGGTTGTTTGACTGCCGAAGAGATGATCTTATCATCGTACAGCCGCGGTTTGGTGTCGCTGCAGACCCCTTTAATTCGAGGATCTATGGCTGCCATCGGTCTGGGTTATAAGCAGGTAAGGGTGTATACATTTAGTAGCATAGGAATGTTTTTGCAAAGCCTACTTTAAGAATAGTTGATGTACGACGAGTATTTTTTCGTAAATAAGGTCTCAACGCTCAGAATCATTCCTGCTTTTATTCACAGATCATAAAAATGTGTCCTCCTGAAATTGAAGTGGCGTGTCACAACGGACCTGAATCTAGTACCATTTCGGGACCCGCTGATATCATGAAAGAGTTCGTAGCAGAGTTGACTGCTAAGGGTATTTTTGCAAAGGAAGTACCATGCTCCAATATTGCCTATCACTCGCGGTATATTGCTGACGCATGTAAGGAAATATAATTTTTATTCTTATATCGAGAAGATATACGAGATTATGAATATGGTTGACTGGTAGACACACATTTGTTGCATGAAGTGTTAAATAAATAAATATACAAATGTTTCAAATTTATTAAATTGTGATCTTTAAAAACAGGTCCCGGCTTGCTGAACTATTTGAACGAAGTAATAAAGACGCCTAGAGCTCGAAGTGAACGCTGGGTTTCTACTTCAGTATCGTTCGACAGATGGGAGGAACCCCTTGCCAAGTATTCGTCAGCTGAATACCACACCAACAATCTTTTGGTAATAATTTCGTATTCACAATATAAAATTATAGGTTTTTGTGATCCATTGATATATCCCGGTATAGACTTAGATTTTTTCTATCTTATGTTTGTAATGAATCATAAATTGTCTCATCTGTTTTTTGTTTTTGTTACAATTTCAAAATCAAAAGTCATTTATTCAAATTAGGCTGAGTACCAGCACTTTTTGAACGTCAACGTTTACAAATAGACAGTCCCCCAAAACGCCCGCCTGTCGCCAATTCCTAGTGTTTTAGCTGTGGAGAAGAAGTGGCCAACAAACTCCCCAGCAACGCATCTGTCTGTTGAGTTAGAAGAACTCGCATTTTTACAATAGTATGCAAAGCTTTGTTAAAAAGAAAATAATAGACGGTAACACGTACAACCTAAAAACTAAATCATTTGCCAATTGTAACCTAGCACACTCCATTACGCCATCATAATCAGACAACTCAATGAATGAATAAATAACTCAAGCATACAACAATGTAAACCAAACTTAATAGGGCTTGGCCAGCAACCAAAATATCAAACAATTGTCTAAGTCACTAGTTAATCACATGTTGCAATACAATAAATAAAAACATTGTACACAAAGTATGTCAATACAAAAAAAAATAACAATAATTGACCTCTACGGACATATAAGTCAACAAATATATTATGAACTCATAGAAACTGTCTGATGCTAACTATGAAGGAACATTAAAACGAAGTATGTCTTGTGTTCAACACTGCGACCAACTATTATTATCGTCTAAATAATTCTTGATTGAATAGTATGCCTTCGAACAAAGGTTAGATTTAACTTTAGCTTTAAAAGAGTTAAAGCTCAAGATAAGAAGGGGGTAGCTTATTGTAAAAACGGATACCGAGCCCCACAAATGAGTCTTGAACCTTTCGAAGACGGTGGGATGGTGCATGTAGTTTGTGCTTGTTTCTAGTGTTAAAGTTATGGATATCACTGGTTTTAGTGTATAAATGTATATTTTGCCTAATATATAATATGTTTGCAAAAATGAATTGAGATGCTACCGTGAGAATTCCAATGTTTGAAAAATGTTCTTAAAGAAACTCTTGACCCCAGCTGATATATTGCTCGTACAGACCGTTTTTGTAACACAAATATATTTTGTATGTCTGCAGCTTTACCCCACAATAGGATACCGTAAGACATAGATATTTACAAGTTACATATACAGAAAGAACTACGTTTCAGGTTATACGCACTTGGGGCTTAGTCGTGGCAATGGTCAAGAAAAGATTGCGCTTCTCACAAACATTTTGTTTTCTTGTGTTCATTACATTGGTGTTCTTCTGTTTTACAGAACCCAGTGCTATTCGAAGAGACTCTTAAACATATACCATCCAACGCGGTGCTAGTGGAGGTAGCTCCTCACGGTCTACTGCAAGCCATTCTGAAGCGTTCTCTTCCTGCTTCCTGCAGAAATATACCACTGACTAGGCGTGGACATGCTGACAATGCGTCCCTACTGCTTGAAGCAGTTGGCAAGTCTGTGTTTTTTTTTCTAGTGAATTATAGTTGTTTCTTGGGTATAGGTCGTAAATTTCAAATGAGCCCAATGAGACTCATTCAGATTTCCGGTCTGCTGACCAAGGTGAAGATAGCAGAACAATTTTGGCTTTTATCAAAAGGTCCGGCCTGCGCTAGTAGAAAACATAATTGTTTAGAAAGTGAAGGGAATTTATGCTACGATTTATAATTTGTGTCCTTTCCGGATACTTCCTGATACGTTTCTGTCTCGTTGATCCTGATGATTTCATGAGCAAGAGTACATTATTAATAATTACTTGAGCTTTGAACCTTAAAACGAATTCATCGTCATTAACATTTCAGTTGTGTATCTTGGGAGAAGCATAGAACCGGTACAAATGTTGATTTGTTCCAGTCTTATGCTTCTCCCAAGATCGAGTACCTTGTGATCTTGGTTGATTATTATTTACTGTTTCTGTTTCCAGGTTATACATGAATGGATACAACCTGAAAGTCCAAAATCTCTACCCAAAAGTAGAGATGCCTGTATCCACTGAGACGCCATTCCTTTCCCATCTGGTAGAGTGGGCCCATGGAGAAAAATGGTAAGTAAATTAACTTATTTTGAACAAAATAATAGTGTTTCAGGACTTTTACTGTCTTTCTTCAGTTAAAGAGGGTTGTAGTGCGCCTATTTAGTGTTTTATTTATGAAACCATTGCATTGTACTTTTTCATTTACAGGGCTTTGCCTCTCTACCAATCTGCTATCAGAAGAAAGAGCGCAGCTTGTACATTTACTATCTCTTTGCACGACAAAGAACATGCATTTCTGAAAGGACACGTCATAGCAGGTACCTACCACCCATTATTCGACCGATTATATCCTATTCGACTCGGCTAGTTTTTACATACATGTTATCTTATATTTGGATTTACTTATAATCTTTTTGTTATACTTACGCAAGATACAGTTTTTATATTGAAAGGTCGACATATCTTATTTGTATAAAAATTGATTTGCTGGTAAAAACTAGCCAAGTTAAATCTTGAACCTTAATTTATCTTATTTAAGAATTTTGTACAGAACTTTTCGACGTCAGCGAAAACAGAATTGAGATCGAAATGATCTCAATTATTTTTTTCCTGACGTCGATAACATTGAATTTGGCTGCCATTTTCACATTTATGTTTTTGATAATATATCACTACTTTTGCAAAGAAAGTATTATTATTATTCATTTTTCAACACGTACTCCCGCGTTTCCGCGCACACCCCTATCGTGTAGCCCACCCCACGCACCCGCACCGTGTGTCTATTTCGTAACATAAGATTGTCATCATCCTATTAGCTAAAAGTCCACTGCTGGACATAGGCCTCCCCCAAGTGTCACCACTACAACCAGTCCTGTGCAACTCGCATCCATTGGCTACCCGCGAGCCTCATCTGGTCATCGATTCATCTTGTGGGAGGCCTTCCAACGTTGCGACTTTCGAGACGCGGTCGCCACTCCAGAACTTTTCGGCCCCATCGACCATCCAAGGCACATTGTTATGCGAGCAATGTGCCTTGCCCACTGCCACTTTAGTTTGGCGATCCTTCGGGCTATGTCAGTAGTAGATCTCTTGCGGATATCACCATTCCTGAATCGATCATGGAAGGAAACTCCAAGCATTGCGCTCTCCATTGCCGTTTGAGTGACATTAAGGCTTCTAATGAGGCTCATTGTGTGCGACTACGTTTCGGTTCCATAATTCATAACTGAAAACACGCACTGGTTTGACGAGATTGTATAAGAATGTATTTCTCTCGTTTATTAATATGTAGTAGTTTATTATAGTTTAAGATTTCATCTACGGGCCTCAGATGTTTGATGATAAAATGATTATAGAATTTGATGATAAAATGATTATTAGTATTATTCCATTTTTTATTATTTACATATTTGGATTTCTAAAAAAAAAAAATATACAAAAATAGTAGCCCATCGGTATCGGGAACAGGGTCCTCCTCACTGTACGCGCCGTTTCCAGGAGTACCGCTTTCTGGATCAAGCCTTTGATCTAGCTGCTCAACGAGAGCCACTTGAGATGTTGATCGAGGCTCTTAGGGCCGGGGTGCGTGCAGAAAACCTCCTCGTGTGCCTGAGAGCTGCTGGTTCCTTACGAACACGTTCGGGGGAAAGAGCAGTTGTCGGGCCGGTGCACCCTGGGCACGGGCAATAGTCTCTCCATGTCGGAGGGGCTATTGTCTGTGGCGAATTTCTGCGGGAGGGGGAGCATTTTGCTCCACGACGGTTCCTCAACAGGTCCCTCTGATACACAGAGGGTACTGTGAAGGAACGTCGGAGATGGGGTCGCTCCTGTCCGATCGTCCGCTGTCGATTGGCAATGGATGCGACCAATGCCGCTGCGGTGCAGGCGCACCAACGCGGCAGTTGCTCTCTCCTCACGGAGCAATCCTGTCGAGAGAGCTTCCGGCGGGTCCGCTGAGTCGGGTTGGCCGGACAGCGGACGGAGGCATGTATAATGCCGCCGTCGGGGGCTTGGCTTAACCGCCCGGCCCAGAGGAAGGACACCTCTAAGATAAAAAACCCCCAATCCTAAGTTTTGAAGCGCGGCGAGAGGATGAATGGCTGGTGGGGTTACCAGTCGTTAGCGCTTCCCCTGTAGGGTACCTGCCGACCCCCTACAGTATTTAGGCTTACCCTTGGTACGGGGCACTGCCGGGGTGGACTTTGAATTCCTCCACTGCTCGTGGGAACTATATGGAAAAGTTCAATTTAGAAAAAAAAAAAGATGATAGGCCAGTTTTGGCAGAGATAGAGGAGCCGTCTGCCGGAAGCGGCAGCGAGAGTCGAGGAGGCTCACGCGCCCCATCAAAATTTTGGGGGAAGCGTTCGCGCGGTAGGGGAGTCAATCCCTCATCAAGCGAGGAAGAACTGTCGGCCGCAAAGGTGTCGACAGCTAAGAGAGGTGGTCGCGCAGCTGTGCCGCAGCGGGGTCAATTCCTTCGGCCTGCCACACCGATTTCAGCGGTCCGCCTGAATCAACCGTCCGAGGTGGAGAGCGACGACACCACGCTCGCTGACTTGAGTGGAGATTCCGCTGCGTCCCCGTCTCCGCTATTGCTAGAAAGCAATAAGGCGGAGGCAAACGCTGCAAAGCGGGCGCAGCGGAAGGCAGTCGCGGCTGACGAGGTCGGTGAGATGGCTCGTCAGGCTCGGGAGCGGCGGGCCGCCCAGGCGGCTTCCAAGGAGGGATTAACGGCGGCGGCACTCAGTCGCCAAGTTTTGGACGGCGTGGACGTTGTTCTGAAAGTTGCCACAAAATCGGGCAGCTTGAAGGGCACGTTCACGCGCGCTCTTAAAGAGGCGGCTGAGGGTATCAAGGAGGCGGTTGAGGTCCTCCTTGACCGTACAAGCTCGGAGGAGACGACGAAGCTGTGGGAGGAGAACGGCCGTCTCAGAGCTGAGCTGGACGACCTCAGAAGGGAGGTTGCCGCAGAGAGGGAAGCCCGGCTGCAGAAAGATGCGGCTTCCGGAGCTGCCGGCTCCCCGATGGTTGCAGCTCCGCCGTCAGCCCTTGCCCCTGCACTTGCTCCCGAAGCGGAGATCGAAAAGATCGTCCGTATCTGTATGCAGCAGTGTGGGGGCATGATGAATGCCCGCCTGGAGGCCTTAGAGTCGAGGCTCCTCCCGGCCCAGAACCTCCGGCCACCGCTTGCGGCTGATAAAAGGAGGATGGAGGAGGCCGCAAGGCTAGGGCCGTCGACAGTGGCGGCCAAAGCTGGAAAGGGGGGCAAAAAGCCCGCGGAGGGGCTCAAGAAGCCCGCAGGGGTTGCGTCAGCACCCCTTTCCAGTTCAAATGCGACCCCGGCGACTGCGTCCGGGCCCACCTCAGAGGTCTGGACGACAGTCGTCAAAAAGGGCCGTAAGAAGAAGGCGGCATCGCAGGCACCCGCTCAGACCGAGGAGCCTGCGCCAAAGAAGAAAAAGCGGAGGTCCCGGAAGGGTAGGGCCCCACGCTCCGCGGCGGTGGTTCTCACACTGCAGCCCGGAGCCATCGAGAGGGGCCTTACTTACAAGGAGGTCCTCGCGCAGATGAGGGCCAATGTCGCGTTCCCCGACCTTGGAACACCGACCGGCTTGAGGTTGAAGTCGGCGGTTACGGGGGCGCGGCTGTTCGAGGTGGCGGGCCCTGATGCCAGTCAGAAGGCGGACGTCCTGGCCGCCAAATTGAAGGAGGCCCTCAAAGAGGAGGACGTTCGAGTGTCCAGGCCCGTGAAGACCGCTGAATTGCGCATCGATGGCTTAGACGACGCGACGACCCCGGAGGAGGTCGTAGCGGCCGTCGCTCGAAGCGGTGGATGTCCGCCGGGCGATGTGCGGGCGGGCGAAATTCGCGCCGACGCTGCCGGGCTCGGCGCCATTTGGTTAAAGTGCCCGGTAGCGGCGGCGAAAAAGATCGCCGACAGCGGGCGGCTTTTGGTGGGGTGGGTTGCAGCACGTGTGAAGCTGCTGCAACCTAGGGCTATGCGGTGTTACCGATGCCTTGATGTTGGGCACGTCAGGGCTCAGTGCACCGCCACAATTGACCGCAGCGAACAATGCTATCGCTGCGGTAAGCCCGGCCACAAGGCGGCCCAGTGCTCCGCGGCGCCAAACTGCAGCCTCTGTACAGCTGCAGGGAGGCCCGCGGAGCACAGAGTGGGTGGAAAGGCCTGCGGCGTGCCCGTTCCCAAAACGGGCAAGAAGAAGAAGAAAAAGAACGGGGCAACCAAGACTGCCGGGGACACTTTACTCCCCCCTCAGCCTGGTTGCTCTTCGGCCGACTCCCGGCCTGAGAATGGCGCCGAGGGAATGGATTGTGCGTAATGGCACAATTCCATTTCCTCCAGGGCAATATCAACCACTCTGCTAGAGCTCAGGATCTCTTACTCCAGAGCATGGCAGAGTGGTCGATTCATGTGGCTGTGGTCGCCGAGCCGTACTACGTCCCCCCCCAAGATAACTGGGTGGGTGACCTGGACGACTTGGTGGCCATCATTGGCGGGGCTCTTGCCGACCCGTCCCGAGGTCACGGCTGGGTGGCCGCCCTCGCGGACGGCATCGGCATCATTGGAGCGTATTTCTCGCCCAACAAGAGCCTCGCCGACTTCGAGAGCTTCCTTGTCGAGTTGGGTGCCGTCGTGAACCGGTACCACCCACGCCCAGTGCTGTTGCTCGGGGATCTCAACGCCAAGTCTGCGACGTGGGGATCTCCGGTCACCGATGCCAAGGGTGAGGCGTTGGAGGAGTGGGCGGTCACGACCGGCTTGACCGTCCTGAATCGGGGCTCGGTCTACACGTGCGTGCGGCAGCGGGGCGGTTCCATAGTGGACGTCTCGTTCGCTAGCCCTGCTGTCGCTAGCCGTGTCCGCGACTGGCGTGTCGCCGTGGAGGTGGAGACGTTGTCAGATCACCGATACATCCGTTTCGACGTCTCCCCCCAGACCGCGGGCGGCCGCAGTCCATCGGCCCCGCGAATGGACGGTCCGCGCTGGGCGCGCAAGCGCCTCGACAGGGAGCTACTCGAGGAGGCCGCTATTGTGCAGGCCTGGATCCGGGAGTCGGCGACGACTGGACCCGTCGACGTCGAAGTGGAGGCGCAGTGGTTCCACGGGGCGATGACGCAAATCAGTGACGCGTCCATGCCCCGGGTCCACACACAACCCAGAAGGCGCCAGGTGTACTGGTGGTCCGCCGAGATCGCGCAGTTGCGCGTCTCGTGCGTACGAGTCAGGCGCCAGTACACCCGATACCGAAGAAGACGTCGTCGGGTCCCTGACGAAGAAGCCGCGCTGTATGAGGTGTACCGCGCGGCTAAGGAGGCTCTGCGGCTGGCCATCGGCGAGGCGAAGACGCGTGCCAGGGAGGAGATGTTGGAGACTCTAAATGGGGATCCGTGGGGGCGTCCTTATCGCTCGGTCCGAGGGAAACTCGGGCCTTGGGCGCCTCCGCTTACGGAGAGTCTCCAACCCGAGCTGTTGGAGGACGTGGTCGCAGCCCTCTTTCCGGCACGAGCGGAGCATACTCCGCCGCCGATGGCTCTGCCCACAGCCGCAGAGCCTGAAGAGAACGCCAGCGTCCCAGAGGTGACAGAAGCCGAGCTGAGAGCGGCCGTGATGAGGCTCCGGGCGAAGAACACTGCCCCGGGGCCTGATGGTATTCACGGCTGCGTGTTGGCCCTCGCTCTGAAGGAGCTGGAGCCCCAACTGAGAGGACTCTACTCAGCGTGCCTGGAGCAGGGCCAGTTTCCCGTTCAGTGGAAATCTGGTCGTTTGGTCCTGCTCAGGAAGGTGGGGCGCCCTGCGGACTCGCCGTCCGCGTACCGGCCCATAGTGCTGCTGGACGAGGTGGGGAAGCTGTTCGAGCGGATAATCGCAGCCCGCCTCGTCAGCCACTTGTGCGGAGAGGGGCCGGACCTGGCCGATTGCCAGTTCGGGTTTCGGCATGGGCGCTCCACCATCACGGCGATATCGCGGGTGAGAGTCCTGGCGGAGGAAGCGGTGTCCCAGGGTGGGGTGATGTTGGCGGTATCTTTGGACATCTCCAACGCCTTCAACACACTGCCCTGGAGTTGTATTCGGGAGGCACTGCGCTATCATCGAGTGCCTCCCTACCTCCGCCGCGTCATTGGGGCTTATCTTTCGGAGAGGTCAGTCACCTATCTGGGACGTGATGGCAGACACCAGCACCCCATGTCGTGCGGTGTTCCACAGGGTTCGGTCGTGGGCCCGCTCCTGTGGAACATCGGGTACGACTGGGTGTTGAGAGGCGAGCTCCCACCGGGAGTGGACCTGACGTGTTACGCTGACGACACGCTGGTCACTGCCCGGGGGAGCTCGTACAGGGAGGCAGCGTTGCTGGCGACGGCCGCGGTCTCACAGGTAGTGAGCCGTATACGGCGCCTTGGCCTGGAGGTGGCCCTCAACAAGTCGGAGGCCATAGCCTTTCATGGCCCCCGACGGGCGCCGCCGCCGGGATCGCACATTGTTGTTGGGGGGGCCCGTATCGCTGTCGAGTCCACCATGAAGTACCTGGGATTGGTGCTCGACAGCCGTTGGGATTTCGGCCCCCACTTCCGGCGGCTGGCGCCCAAGTTGTTGGGCGCGGCTGGGGCGCTGTCAACGCTGCTTCCCAATCTGGGGGACCCGAGCGCCGCCTGCAGGCGGTTGTACGTGGGGATCGTGCGATCGATGGCCCTGTATGGGGCCCCGATCTGGGCGGCTGACCTGACGGCCAGCACCATCACTGTTTTGCGGAAACCGCAGAGGGTGATGGCCGTCAGAGTCATCAGGGGTTATCGCACGATCTCCTACGAGGCGGCTTGCGCACTGGCCGGATCTCCGCCCTGGGACCTGGAGGCGAAAGTCCTCGCGTCACTGCATCGGTGGCGTGAGGACGCGCGGGCACGTGGCGAGCGACTGATGCAGCGACACATCGAGCTGCGTCGGTCGCAGCTGCGCGAGGTCCTGGTGGCGGAATGGCGGGACAGGCTCTCACACCCTTCCGCCGGCCTCGTCACTATCGAGGCAATCCGGCCAGTGCTCGACCGGTGGCTCGGGAGAAGGCACGGCTCTCTGTCATTTCGTGTGACGCAGGTCCTCTCGGGGCATGGCTGCTTCGGGAGGTTCCTGTGTCGCATAGGCAGGGAACCGGACGCTCGGTGTCACCACTGCGTCGACTGTCGGGAGGACACGGCGCGGCATACGCTGGCAGAGTGTGCCGCTTGGGAGGAGCCGCGCCGTGCCCTCACCTCTGTGGTAGGCAGTGACCTCTCGCTGCCGGCCGTAGTCCGTGCTATGGTCGACGGCGAGGAGTCCTGGGACGCGGTGGTCTCCTTCTGCGAAACAGTTATCGCGCAGAAGGAGGCTGCGGAAAGGGAGAGGGAGATCTCGACCTCCGTCCCGGCCCGCAGCAGACGCACCGGGCGTCGGAGGAGGGCATACGCTGCCCTCTTCCGGCCCCCCTAACTGGGTCCAGGGGCGGCGGACTTGGGGACGTCCGTCGCCCCCCATTCATCTGGACCCGAGGTGGCGGCGCGTGGTGTTCCCGCGCGCCCCTCTTTGACGTCGCGGGGGGAGTCAATCACCTCACTCCCCCCGCTGATCCGAGGTGGCCCGCAGAGGCGGGCCGGCACCAGCCGGGGATCACGGAAGTCGCAAGTTCTCGCGATCCCCGGCGTAGTGAGAGATGGAACACCGGGGTGGTTTTAGTCAGTAAGAGTCTGACAGACCCCTCCGCCCGCCCCAGGGCGGAGGACATCCATGAGGATTTCCCCCCGTAAAAAAAAAAAAAAAAAAAAAAAAGGCTCTTAGGGCCCCACGCTCCGCGGGTGTTGTACTCACACTGCAGCCCGGAGCCATCGAAAGGGGCTTTACCTACAAGGAGGTCCTCGCGCAGGCGAAGGCCAATGTCGCGTTCCCCGACCTTGGTACAACAATCGGCCGGTGTGGAAAATCCTCATGGATGTCCTTCGCCTGGGGCAGGCGAAGGGGTCTGTCAGACTCTTGCTGACTAAAAACCACCCCGGTGTTCCTTCTCACACTTGGACCGGGAATCATGAGAACTAGTGCGCCTTCCGCGATCCCCGGCTGGTGCCGGCCGCCTACGCGGGCCACCTCAGGCCCGCGGGAGGAGTGAGGTGTCCTCCCCCCGCACGTCCAATAGGGGCACGTCTGGAACAATACGCGCCGCCGCCTCAGGTCTTGCTGGATGGGGGGCGGCGGACGACCCCGAGTCTACCGTCCCTCCGGCCCTTTCTATGGGGGCTGGAAGAGGGCGTTGTCCGCCCTCCGCCGACGCCCGGTTCGCCTGCTGCGGCACGGAAGAGTGGCCACGGCCCCCCTCTCCCTCTCCGCAGCCTCTTTCTGCGAAATTACGATTTCACAGAAGGAGATCACCGCATTCCACGACTCGGCGCTCCCGACTGTCCTGCGTGTGCTGCGTCGTATCCTCCCGACAGTCGGTGCAGTGATGGCACCGAGCGTCCGGTTCCACATTTATACGACACAGGTACTTCCCGAAGCAGCCATGCCCCGAAAGCACCTGTGTCGCCCGAAATGACAGGGAGCAGTGCAGTGGCGTGCCTAGGGTTTCAAAATAAGGCAAGCCCAACAATCCAACAAGTTTTATACACTGATGTATTAAATTTTCGTTTATGCGATTTACTAGTCTGAGCAATACACAGATTAGGCGTCGGTTTTAATGAAGAAATTAACTGTTTTATCTGAGCAAAGTTTAAAGATTTTACCTTATCTTCACCAATCAAAACTTGAACGCATTTTAAATCCTCACAAGGTATAATTACCTCCATTGTTGAGTCGTATGTGACCCACCACCTGTGAGACCGCAGCCGTCACAAGCAACGATGCCTCCCTGTACGAGCTCCCTCGGGCCGTGACCAGCGTGTCGTCCGCATAACATGTCAGGTCCACTCCCGGTTGGAGCTCGTCCCACAGCACCCAGTCGTAATTGCTGTTCCACAGGGGTGGGCCCAAGACTGGGCCCTGTGGAACACCGCACGACATATCACGACGACCCTCACCGTCACGTCCCCTGTAGGTGACACACCTTTCAGCCAAATAATGATGCGGCGAAGGTAGCAGGGCACCCTGTGGTACCTCAGTGCCTCCCGAATACAGCTCCAGGGCAGGGTGTTGAATGCGTTGGAGATGTCCAAGGAAACCGCCAGCATTACCCTGCCCCGGGATACTGTTTCCTCCGCCAGGAATCTCACCCGCATTATGGCGTCGATAGTGGAGTGCCCGTGCCGAAAACCGAATTGACTGCCGTAAAGGTCCGGCCCCTCTCTGTACAGGCGACTAACGAGGCGGGCAGCAAGTATCCGCTCAAAAAGCTTACCCACCTCGTCTAGCAGCACTATGGGCCGGTATGCGGACGGCGAGTCTGCTGGGCGCCCCGCCTTCTTGAACAAGACCAGACGACCTATCTTCCAGTGAGCGGGAAAGCGGCTCTGTTCAAGGCAAGCTGTGCTCAAGGCAAGCTAGGGTGAAGCTGCTGCAACCTGGGGCTATGCGGTGCTACCGATGCCTTGATGTTGCGCACGTCAGGGCTCGGTGCACCGCCGCAATTGACCGCAGCGAATAATGCTATCGCAGCGGTAAGCCCGGCCACAATGTTGCCCAGTGCTCCGCGACGCCAAACTGCAGCCTCTGTATAGCTGCAGGGAGGCCCGCGGAGCACAGTTTGGGTGAAAAGGCCTGTGGCGCGCCCGCCTCCAAGAAAGGCAACAAAAAAAAGAAGGGGGGCAACCAAGGATGCGTGGGATTCTTAACACCCCCCTCAGCCTGGTTGCTCTTCGGCCGACTCCCGGCCTAGGAATGGCGCTGAGGGAATGGATTGTGCGTAATGGCACAATTCCATTTACTACAGGGCAATATCAACCATTCTGCCAGGGCTCAGGATCTCTTACTCCAGAACATGGCAGAGTGGTCGATTCATGTGGCTGTGGTCGCCGAGCCGTACTACGAGATAACTGGGTCGATGACCTGGACGGCTCGGTGGCCATCATTGGCGGGGCTCTTGCTGACCCGTCCCGAGGTCACGGCTAGGTGGACGCCCTCGCGGACGGCATTGGCACTTTTGGGGCGTATTTCTCGCCCAACAAAAGCCTCGCCGACTTCAAGAGCTTCCTTGTCGAGTTGGGTGCCGTCGTAAACCGGCTCATAACTTAATCATGGGTTTAAATTATGAACTTACTGTTTTCATTATAGTTTGGTAAAGCTGATGTTGAATCCATTTCCGGGTTCATTGGTTGCTTACTCAGTGACTCCTTCGAGAACTTCTGAAGATACTTCTAACTTGTCTTAAAAAACCTTCGCTTACTATATTTTTCTTTGGATCGCTTCATGTGCCATAAACTTTCTCATCTCATTTGCATAAAAACTCATCGAAACACACGGACCTCACTAGCTCAACTAGCATGTAATCTAGTGCGTCTATTGGGTCATCGGGCATCGGGTCGCTAAGAACCGCCAAACGCACTACACGTAATTTTTGAAGTGAAAACTTCTTTAGCGGCGTTGAGCACTTTTTCTGTAATGGGTATAAAATCTTAAACTCGCGTCAGGACACGTGACCTGATAGAAAAAGCGTAAGACGGACTCGCGTCAGGGTCACGTGATGCTGATCGAAAAAGCGTAAGACGGACTCGCGTCAGGGTCACGTGATGCTGATCGAAAAAGCGTAAGATCGAGGGGAAGGGAGAGGAACTAGTATCTCCCACTCTTTCTACCGTGCCTGAGTGTGCTGCTCCGCTTAGGCGGCACAGGGCGCTTGCGCGAATGTCCGTCTGTGTCTATGTACAGCGTGCCACGCGTATCCAAGGATACGAAATTACGGAATTACGAAATTATGGATGAAAGTTGATTTTTCTAAGAGATAAAAATTAATGTAATATATAAATAAATAACGATATAATATTATGAATAATAACATGTAAATTGTCATATTTGTGTACGATAGCGCAATAAATAAACATTGTATTCTACCTCATAAATGATAGTATTTTTGTACTTATAATTAAACACAACGTTAATACTAAAGTTTTCACTTCTGCCGGCACTTTTTTTTGCTTCAGTCGACATCGGGTCGTAAGAACCCGATACGATTTTTTCGTACTAATATTGTCTATTTAACGAGGCAATTCCAAAACACTAACCATCTCATTCATATTCATAAGGAAACCAAAAATATCTGTCCCGCACCAGCGGTTGGCACAGTAATTTTTACCCCGCACCGGAGGAAAGATGAGCATCGGATATAATCAACCCGATACCGCACCGAACGTGATAATAACGAAATCTATAACTAATTACATGTGTAAATGGCTCCATAGTGCTCACATTGACAAAAAAATTAAAATATGCTTCTACGTTATACAAACTATGGTTTTCAATTAACTAAGAAAAGAAAAAAAAAGAAGGCTGCTTTATTGTGTATACTTACTTTGCTAATACAATATTGCGAAAAAATAATAAGTAACTGATTGTATAGGAGAACAAAAAAAGGGTAAGCATTTCTTCCAATTATCAAAAACCTAACTAGTGGACCCATGCTGCTGTGGGTAGCTGTGGAGCAGGACCGGCATTTAGCCAAGCATTTTTATCAAAGAAATAATCTTCCAGTTTATAATATGCTTGTCTACATAGTGTGCGTTTTATACATGTTTTAAAGTTTCTCTCATTCAGTTTGAGAATATCAAGTGGTATTTTATTATAAAATTTAACACAGTACCCCATAAAAGAAGTGTAAATGGCTTTTCTGCAGAATAAATATAGACTCGATGTCTGCAGCACGTCCCTATAATAAGATACCGTAAGACATGATACTATGAAAGTAACTAATATAGACCAGCCTTGCGGTATCTATATCAGTAAACTGACGGATTTTTCTGACAGCATATGCTGCGAAACTTAGCCGTCCCGCAAGAGATGTTAAATGTAGGAACCCATTGTAGCCTTGAGTCAAGCGTGATCCCCAAGAAAATTGTGTCTTCGATGAATTCAAGTTTCTCTTGGTTCAATACTATGTCGCAATAAATACTTTTGACGTTCGGTAATGCAAATCTGATACACTTTGTTTTTTTCCTATTTAAAACTAAATTATTTGCAGTAAACCAATTTTGTACCTGCTGAATGGCGTTATTTACATCGTCAAGACTTGTGGCACGCCTATCTATCTTAAAAATTAAGGACGTATCGTCAGCAAATAACACCATTTGTGTTTCTTTTTTTAAAAGATGGGGTTGATCATTTAATTTTAATAATAATAATTTTAAGTTTTAATAATTTATTCAAATAAAACGTTTACAAAAAGTGTACAAGTAGTCAACAGTACTGAGTTACCCATACAATTATAGTGCCTAAAAATAAACTAAAACTAAGATATTATTATAGGTGCAAGTAATGGTTGTTCGGAATTGCAATGTTAGGTTGCGACCAGCCCGATCTAGGTTAATTTAAACCTGTGTTTCAGGCCATCACTTTACAATCCAACTACTTTGGTCCCTTCCGTCCGAACATTGCTCTAAAGCAGACGTGTTGTTGGTTCTTTCGTAAATTTTTAAAGTTACCTTTTTATTCTAAAAATAATTGTTTCCTACAAAACAAAAATTTGTAAATCTAATTTTGATTTAAAAATAAAGTCAAAATTAACAAATATACAGAGTGAAACAAATACAAGTCAACTGGAGTTCCTGGATATTGGCTCTGGCTGCCTCTGGAAGATATATTAAAAAACACCAACTACCAGGCTACCATAGGCCAAGACAATTACAAAAGACTGTGAGTACTGAGAACGAACGGGTGAGTGAGATAGAAACAAATAAATAGTAATTTGTATCCAAGCAAAAGTACTAGGGTCGCATAAACACAAACGACTTAAATGGTAATACAAGAACACCATTTTCGAAAACATTTCTGAATGTCCAATTGGCTCGTTTGGTAAGCGTTGCACATCCAAACTAAAAGACCCGAGTTCGAATCTCACGATTCGATATTCTTTTTGTGTTTTTTATTTTGCTGTCTTCAACTTTGGCCGATCCTTATTATTATAAAATGCCATTAAGACGTACTCCACCACCAACGCCAGCTGTACAATACGATTCGGAACCTGACATACCATCGGAAAAAGTGGATCTTGATCCTAATATTACTAAACGTAAGCGCAAGTTTGATCAGATGGACGATTTGAATGTGTTCATGAGTGAAATGAAGAATCTCTTTACCAAATTTGAAAAGGAGCAGAATGATAAATACAATGCCCTGCATGCATCTATGATTGATATACGAGAGTTAAACACATCAATCAAAACATCATGCGAGTTTGTAACCGGAAAATACGAAGATCTTTTAAAGGAATTCAATAAACTTACGTCAGAGCGTAAAGAAAACTTAGCGTACATTCAGATAATGGAAGAAAAGGTTGAAAACTTAGAAAGAGTTCAAAGATCTTCTTGCCTGGAACTAAGGAACATACCGGCTAAATTGAAAGAAACAAAAGAAGACCTATCTAAGATTGTTATTGACACTGGTAATTCCTTAAACGTCTCAATAAACACCTCTGACATACGTGATATATACCGATTAAATACAAAAAATGAAGTAAATAAACCCATTATAGTCAACTTTACGACAGTAATCACAAAGGAAAAAGTAATTAAATCTATAAAATCATATAATCGAACTAACAAAAACAACAAGTTTTCAACAGCTAAACTGCACATAAATGGTCCGGATGTCCCTGTCTACATATCTGAACATCTAACTTCCAGGGCTAAACGCCTGTTCTTTTTGGCTAGAGATTTTTCTAAAACCAATGGGTACTCCTTCTGCTGGACGGCCCACGGTAAGGTTTTTATACGAAGGAAGGAAGGTCAAACCGCTCATTGCATTAACAATGAATCTGACTTGAAGAGCCTAAAAGTTGAAGATTGACTATTTCTCAACAATATTTTATATTTTACGCCTATTTTAAATATTGTAATCATAGTTTTAGAATATGCATGCTTTACCCTAATTAATTTTTTTACACGGAAATACATATCTAGCGCTTTTGTAACCCAATCACACATATTTTGCATACGGCGTACTCTCCTTAGACCCTCTTTCATTCCAGTCACACATAAGTACTGTTTTGAAAAACTTGATACAGCAATTAAAATATTAAATTGTAACCAAAATGGCTGCCAAAGACTAAACCTTGGACCTTTTACGAGCACCTTAATATTTATCTACTGCACTAGTGGATAGCTTAAATAAGTTTATGGATTCCGTAGAATCCTATAATGTGTCTCAATCCTTTATGTGTTCGCCAGACCAATGTTTGCAGCATCTACAATCCTGTAAAAAAACACTGAATATATTGCATGTAAACATTCGAAGTGTAAACCGAAACTTTGACGGCCTAAATGTTCTTCTTCACTCCATGGATGTTAAGTGTGATATTGTTATTCTCTCAGAGTGCTGGTTGAGTAAAACTACTGACATTCCTATTTTGGATGGATTTTACTCCGCAAAGTCTGCTTTTACAAACCAGAATGACGGTGTATTAATCTACATTCGTTCTGAGTTAGATTTTAGGATTGCCGAGCCCGTGTTTCAGGATGCAAACTGTCTCATTTTGAAGCTAGACCCAGACACAGTGATTGTTGCAATCTACCGATCACCTTCAGTCAGAAATATTGAGAATTTCATTAGCTCCCTGAACGATACACTAAGTTCCCTTACATCGGTAAAAACGGTTGCAGTGATTGGAGATTTGAACATTAACATTCGTCCAGGAAATAGTGACTCGAACTCTGAGGAGTATTTAAATGTAATGGCATATCATGGGCTTCTGCCAGCCCACCTGTTCCCAACACGTATGGATAACTGCCTTGACCATGTGTTTCTAAAATCGAACAAATGTTCAATAGCGCTGGTTTTAGATTCATTCTTTACTGACCATGCTCCTGTCTTGTTTTGTCTTGAGACTGTCTCTTTAGTTGAGAAACCTAAAAGCTTGATCCGCCAAATTAACTTTCCAGGTGTCATTAGTTACTTGGAAAAATCGAACTTCTCTAGCATTTTAAATAGTACAGACCCCAATCAAAGTGCTGAACTACTTATCTCCATTTTATCTGACTCTATTAGTGAACACAGCAAGTTAAAGAAAGTCCCGCATAGGAAGCGAATTATAAAGCCATGGATCACCCCTGGCCTTTTAAGATGCATACGTAATCGTGACAAGTTGCATTTGAAATCAAAGCAGGATCCTGAGAATCACATAGTTAAACTAACGTATTCAAGATATCGAAACTACTGCAACAACTTGCTCAAGACAATAAAATGCAATTACGAACAACAACAGCTACAGAGAGCCAGTGGTGATTCCAAAGCGACTTGGGATATCATAAAAACCATTATTTATAAGAATACACCCACAAGCAAATCGAGAGATCTTCTTAAGATCTGTAATGATCCGGATTCCTCTGTCAACGCTGTAAACAATTACTTCGCGAATGTTGGTGGTAATCTTGCTCACAGAATACAGCAAGGTCAACACGCAGCTAGCAATAACTTTGTTTTTAGTTCCATGTACAACCCACAGGGCAATTCATTGGTTTTGCTCGAAACTGACTTTGATGAGGTAAACAGTATAATCTCGGAATTAAAATATAACTGTGCGGTTGGATATGATGGCATACCTGCTTCAGTTATTAAAGCTGCTAAGCATGTTCTCATCCCTCCCATCACTCATGTATGCAATCTGTGCTTGACTCATGGCATTTTCCCAAAGTCTTTCAAAAAGGCTTTAGTTACACCAATATTTAAGGGTGGGGAAGGGGATCGTGTTGAAAGCTATAGGCCTATATCTGTTCTTACAACCCTTTCCAAGATCCTTGAAAAAATCCTAAATAAGAGACTTCTTAAGTATTTAGATTACAATAATGCGATTGCTCCTAACCAATACGGCTTCAGGAAAGGAAAATCAACAGAAGATGCTGTGCTTGAGCTATCAAATCACATTACAAAGAATCTTGACACGAAGAAAAAAACCATAGGTATATTTCTAGATTTGGCCAAGGCTTTTGACACGGTTTCTACCTCCATCCTTTTACAGGCATTGGAGGAACTAGGAATAAGAGAGACCGCTCTGAATATTTTTCGTGACTACCTCTCAAAGCGCAGCCAACGGGTCAGGGTTGAGAGCTATACTAGCAATGAAGAGGACTTATTTTTCGGAGTTCCACAGGGCAGTGTGCTGGGGCCTACTCTCTTTCTTGTGTATGTCAATAGGCTATGCCAACTCTCGATACCTGACTGCAAGATTCTTGTATATGCAGATGATACGGCACTAATTATAAGTGGGGATACCTGGGCTTCCGCTCACCGTTCGGCTGAATATGCACTTGGTGTTGTGATGAATTGGCTCTCCTGTAATCTGCTCACATTGAATGTTTCAAAAACACATTACGTTACCTTCTCTGCCAACTCTTCTACGCAACCTAATATTCTACACATAAAAGCTCATAGATGCTCCCATCCTGCGTCTAACACATGCGATTGCCCTGCCATTCATAGAACATCTTGCGTGAAGTATCTAGGGGTGTACATTGACTGCACTCTAAGTTGGAACAAACACATTGACGTTACGGTATCTCGTATACGTAAGCTTATGTTCCCAATGAAAAAGCTTAGAGCTGTGGTCACTGCCCCACTGCTGAAAACTATTTATTTTGCCTTAGCGCAGTCAATTCTGACCTATTGCATCCCTGTTTGGGGCGGAACATATAAAACTCTTATGCTTCGTCTTGAAAGGGCGCAGAGGGCAGTTTTGAAGGTGATGCTACACAAACCCTACCGTTATTCTACAATCCAGCTGTACAGGGACATATCTGTGCTTACCGTCAGGCAACTTTGTGCACTCCATATAGTCCTACGTACTCATTCCTCACTGATTTATGATCCTGAACTGATTACTCATAAACGTCGTAAAGACATGGTTTGCCCTTCTATGAAAGCCCATACTGCCTTAGCAAGTCGACACTTTCCGAACTTGAGTGGTCGCCTTTATAATGCACTCAATAAAGTTTGCAAAATATATCCTTTGCCGAAATATAAATGTAAGAAAGTTGTAAGTGAATATCTTCAGGGTCTTACATACGACGAAACTGAAAGACTATTCAACAGATATATATAATTTACTATGCGCTATTACAAAATAAATATTATAATCTCACCGTCACTTAAAAGTATTTCCATGCATGCCTTTAACTTAACTTTTATAATTATTATCAATTTAATTTAATCAAATTATGTTATATTGTAATTATTATTAATTATTGCGCTATTTTTATTATTTTAAATTTATATTCTACTAATTTTTAATTCAGAATTTTTATCAAAATCTTGTAGTTACTATATTGTTATATTGCAAATAATTATGTTAATTTTTGTTGTTTAAATCTGTAAGAGGAAGGCGCCGATGTCCGTCACACAGTTTATACTAGCACGGACATCGTCGTTTACTCTATCTTTTAAAAGACAGACATTTTGTATACTGTTTTGAATAGGATAGATGATTTTGTACCCACCTTTCTGTTAATAAATTATTATTATTATTATTATTATTATATTATTATAGTACAATTTAAAATTAAACTAAATTGAAAACTCTTTTAAGAACTACGAGACAAAGCTTTGTAGTACCTTAATATCTATAACTAAGCCTATATAATGATACAAAAGTAAACAATTACGAGGGGATCAAATATCATCATGCCAAGATTTCTAGAAGTTGTTCTGTGTCAGTGTAATGTAGTGTCTCTAAATATTCAGATAACATTTTACTACATTTGTTATACCTTACGCTATAGAAACTTAGTACCTTGTTGAGCTTATTATAAAGAAAAGGTCCCAAGAACAGGTAAAAGCGATTAGCAAACGCATGTCTAGTTTGAGGCATGTGCAAACCAAGTCCTTCCTTCTTTTGTCAGAAGGAACAGGCTCAAAAGAAAGTGCAGTGTGCTGGAGTAGTACTATGTTTAAAATAAATAATTGCCAATGTTTTGAATTAGTAACCAATGTTTTCGATGGATTTTTTGATTTTAGAATGATATGGTCTAAGCATGAGCCGCTCTGATGCGTGGGGTGATAATGAGCCGGTAGAAGTCCATGAAATGAGCAAATATTCAGAAAATTATGTACATGGGTATCTGTTTTCCCGGAAGCAATGTTAATGTTAATATCGCCAAAAAGTATTAAATTAAATTAATGTAAAAGTATTTTGCCTGTCATGTTGAAACCCGATGGCTCGCTGGCTCACTCTACAAGTGAGAAAGCAAATTTATTTGCAACTCTCTTTGCAAGCAATTCGCGTCTGGACGCTGGCTCCAAGCAACCACCAACTTTACCTCGTTGTGACTCTTCGATCCCGGAAACCACAGTTCACATTAAAGAGGTCCGAAGAGTATTTTGCACTCTAGACGTGAATAAGGCCAGCGGGCCTGACGGCATTCCAGCGAGAGTGTTGAGGCAATGTGCACCTGAACTGTCTCCTGTGTTGGCACGCCTGTACCGCCTCTCTCTTGAAAAAAGAACGGTGCCGAAATCCTACCTTGAAGACAATGATCTCCTCAGTGACCGTCAATATGGCTTTCGCCGGGGACGGTCAACTGGCGATCTTCTTGTGTATGTCACGCACTGCTGGGGCGAGGCCATCGAGAGACACGGCGAAGCACTTGCCGTGTCGCTCGATATCTCGAAGGCCTTTGACAGGGTTTGGCACGCAGGTCTGCTCAGCAAGCTTCCTGCTTATGGAATCCCAGTTGGTTTTTGTAGCTGGATATCAGACTTCCTGAGTGAACGGTCGATCCGAGTAGTCGTTGACGGCTGCTCCTCTGACCTCATGGCTATTGATGCCGGAGTTCCTCAGGGGTCCGTTCTCTCTGCAACTCTTTTCCTGCTGCACATCAATGACCTACTTCAGCTTGGTCTTGTTGGGTACGCAGATGACAGTACGGTTTCAGAGAGATATTTGTCCAGAGCAACAACCAGCGGGGATGAAGTTCGTTCCTTGAGAGAGGCCATGGTAGAGCGGACAAATTCGACCTTAAGCCTTGTCTCCCAGTGGGGTGATGACAATGTGGTCACTTTTAACGCCACCAAAACACAGGCGTGTCTTTTTACCGCAAAAAGGAATCGTTTTGACCAAACTCCTACTTTTCGGGGTGCATCTGTTCCTGTGACTGATCGGCTCGAGCTCCTAGGCATGGAGTTGACATCCAGTCTCAACTTCGGCGCCACCATCGAGTACAAAGCCCAAACCCTGGACAGCTTTTAACCTTATATAAAGCGCAAGTCCGATCCTGCATGGATGCTCATCGGCTTTGTCTCTGTCATCTCTGACCTAGACTAGAGTCAAGAGCAAATCCATCACAAATAAAATAAAATAAAAAAGTTTTTAAAAGATGATATGTTTTTTAAGTTAGTGTCGAGTGAGTCTAAAAATCTGTCTATATTTTGAGATGGAGGCCTATAAATAGCCACGACTACCATTAATTAAGCCATTAATGTATACTGGAAAGAGGAACGGACCCAATATTGAGCCTTGTGGTACCCCCGTTTTAACTTTCAGACCCCGTGAATTGACACCATTTATTTGAACTTGCTGCTGTCTGTCATTTAAAGAACACCTCACTAAACTGATTGCAAGTTTGCCCAGTCCGTAATGTTCTAGTTTTAAGAGCAACGTTTCGTGATTTACTCAATCAAATGCCTTGGAGAGGTCACAAAAGATTCCTATGGCATCTTGCGCCTCTTCCCACGCTGTATATATGTGTTTTAACAACATGACTCCAGCGTCAGTCGTACAACGAAAAACTTTGGTAAAATCGTACTGTTGTTCGTGTAAGATTTTATTGGTGTTAAAATGATTGAGCATTTGATTGAGCATTAATTTTTCAAACACTTTGCTGAAAACCGGCAATACGGATACAGGTCTATAATTATTAGTGTCTTTATTATCTCCAGATTTAAAAAGTGGTATCACCTTGCTATATTTCATTATATCTGGAAAGACCCCTTGGTCTACACATAAATTAAATATTAGTGCGAAGTATATTGCTATGGTCTCAATTATGGACGTGCACACTTTGAAAGACATTCCCCATATGTCTTCAGTCAATTTATTTTTTTTACCATCGAGATTCATTCGATCGAGACTTGGGCTGTGTTGCAGTCTCCCCAACGGTGCCCAATCGATTATCGGTACATCGCGGTGCTAAAGTGTTTGTATGAAAACGCTAATAAGTCAGTCCGATTTCAGGATCAGACCTCGGAGCCTATTTTTCTGCATCGGGATGTTGCCATTGACTGCTAAAGTCCTATTTAAGGTACAATAACTGTAATTAGGTTTAAGTCTTAAACAAATAAATATTGTTTATTGTTTTATGTAAGGCAGGGAGACGTAACTTTTCCGAAAGTGTTCACGGCCATAATGGAGGATGTCTTCAAGGTTATAGATTGGAGAAGACTGGGCATAAATGTCAATGGCGAGTACATATCAGCCACCTTCGTTTTGCCGATAACATAGTCCTCCGATGATGAAATGGGTCTTAAAATGAACATCGAAAAACCAAGGTCATTGTATATACCCATGTAGCAACTACTCATTAATTTCAAGATCGGAGATTCTACACTCGAAGTTGTGGATAAGTATGTCTACCTGAAACAAACGGTCCAGTTAGGTAGAGCGATCTTCAAGATAGAGGTCAACCGTCGAATCCAACTCGGCTGAGTGGCGTTCGGGAAGTTGCGCTCATATACCACAGTGTTTCTAGACGTAAGTCTATGACCAGAGTGTGTTGCCAGGGAAGACTTTTGGATCCAAAACGCTCGCTCACAATGGGCCTATTCAGAAGGCTTAAAGTCACACAAAGAGCAATAGAGAGGGCAATGCTTGGAGTTTCATTGCGTGATCGAATCAGGAATAATGGGAGAGTGCAAAGGTTACTGACATAGCCCGAAGAATCGCCAAACTGAAGTAGCAGCGGGCAGGGTACATTGCTCGCAGAACAGATGGTCGATGTGGCTGAAAAGTTCTGGAGTGGCGACCGCGTACCTGAAGACGCAGCTTTGAAAAGCCACAAGGTGAGTCAGAGCCTCTAGACAAAGCGCCATTCGTATTAGGGAATGCGATTGTCGAAATTCAAAAATGTAGGGAATTGATCGCGTGACATTTCGACAGCGATTAACAATCCCATACATTTTTGATGTTTCGACAATCACCTTCGCCACACTACCGCTAACATTATGCCACTTGTCTAGAACCCCTGGTGAGCGTCGCAGGTAACCGGACGAGACGCACAGGACCGGTTGTTGTGGCGATACTCGGGGGAGGGCTATGTCCAGCAGTGGACATAATGATGATGATCATTAGGTCATAATATTAGCATTTGTAATGTAATTATTAGATTTTTGGAACCGCTGTAACTTTTCTTTTTGATTCATTAGAGTAATGCTGCCAAATAATAAAATGTTGAGATTATTCGGTTCTTCATTTTAAGATAGGTAAGAAAGTGCTACAACGCTGGGCCCATTCTGCCCATTGTTCTTTAAAACTCATGAAAACATAGTTAACTGTCTGTTGAACATAGCATTGAACTGTCACGTATTGAGCTAGATAAGCATGTCATATTGTGCGTATACAGACCCCCTAATTATCTGAACTACGTTGTATTTTAGTCAGTGATGGAAGATATATTGGCAAAACTTGCAACTGGCAATAAACTACTAATTGTCAGTGTATTTTACATTTTACAGACTTTAATATTAATAATTTAGAAAACGATATAGATAGCTGTAGTTTATTAAATCTCTTTAAATCGTTCAACTTGTCTAATGTGTTCATAGAACCAACCCGTACAACTACAACTACTGCTACATGTATTGATAATGTTTTTTGTTGTGGTGACTATTTAGATAAATCCACTGTAAGTTCGCTGTGATCAGAAGGGAGGTCCCTTCTGATCACAGCGGTCTACTGATATCTTTTGAGTAAAACATACCAATTCAACAAGTGCAAATATAAACCAGACCAATAAAATCCGGTAATTTAAATAAATTTTACCGCACTTAAATTGGGAAGTCAAAGTAATTGGAACCTTATAATGAAAAATGCTAATCTATACTAATATATAAAGCTGAAGAGTTTGTTTGTTTGTTTGCTTGAACGCGCTAATCTCAGGAACTACTGGTCCGATTTGAACAATTCTTTCAGTGTTGGATAGCCCATTTATCGAAGAAGGCTATAGGCTATATATCATCACGATAAGACCAATAGGAGCTGAGCAGTATTGAAAATTGTGACGCAGACGAAGGTGCGCGGGTCAGCTAGTTACTAATATATAAAGCTGAAGAGTTTGTGTTTGTTTGCTTGAACGCGCTAATCTCAGGAACTACTGGTCCGATTTGAAAAATTCTTTCAGTGTTAGATAGCCACGCTATCTAATACTGAAATATACTATCACGCTAAGACTAATAAGAGCGGAGCAGACGAAGTTGCGCGGGTCAACTAGTAATAAAATAAAATGAGACTCGAAATTAGTTGTACCGTATTTTGGGAGTTGGGGCACCCCGACCCGGACTTTCGTGGTTAAATAACCACGAAAGTCCAGTTTTTTAATCAATCCAGAAATAGGAGCCCCGTTGACCGGCCACAATAATAATTCAGCATTTCCGGCGATAAATAAAAACAGTAGTAAAATGATTTTCTCGCTTTCGAAACAGCACTGGCGAACAGTTGTTCGCTAACTAAGATTCACTGTATCTCGTGCGTGGTAACACTTCCGGAGTATGTCCGACTCAAATATAAATTAAGAACAATTTTTAAATTACACCATCGAAATTGGTGATTGTCGACATTCATTAATATTACTGTCGAACATTCACAGTAGGTGCCACTAACATACAGTATTAACTATGAACACACGGACAATTTGAAACCATTCACTTCATAGGTTTTCCTGTAATCTGTAGGGAGAGAAGTATCTTCTATATTTTTTTTTCATAATTATAGAGATACAGGATGTTCACTTTACATCAAATTGTTGAATAACTTTTTTTTTTTTATAAAAAGAACGAATCCATTTAATAGATATGTAATACATAACAGTTCAATAACGTTCATTAGTTTTCGAATTTTTCTCACAAAAGTGACCACATAATCAATATTTATTTATCTATCTACGCCACGCGTCGGTGTTTGTGGTCTCAGAAGTTCATGTGTACCAAATTTCAACAGAATCGTTTAAATAAATGGTAATAACAGAGGTCAGAGTGTCAGATAGATAGACAGACAACCTAAACAGGTTCCAGTTGAAGTACTGCTCAGCTTTATACTGTGCTAATACCTACTTCGTTACGACAAACTGTACGACACGGCACAGTAACGTAACGCACAGTTAAACGCCACGAGTGTTCGTGTAGGCTATTTACTAACCGACGAAAAAACGGAGGAGGTTCTCAAGTCGACGCGTACATATTTTTAGGGTTCCGAAAAAAAAAGGAACCCTTATAGGATCACTCGGGTGTCTATCTGTCTGTCTGTCCGTCTGTCACAGCCAGTTTTCACCGGATCCACTGGAACAATTCTGTTGAAATTTGGTACCTTACCCTTATCTCCGAAACTACAGAGCCTAAAATTTTGAAAAAAATGGAGATAATAGATCTTTACCTAAAGATTACTATTAGAAGTCTGTAGTGTTAAAATAACATGTTAAAAAAATTAAATTCGTTCGGAACCCTTTGCACGCGAGTCCGACTCGCACTTGGACAGTTCTTTTTTTGTTTATGTATGAACACGCATAACTTTTTAAAGCGTTGTCCGATTTTGATAATTCTTTTTTTTTATTTGGGGTACCTCCAAATTGTTCCTCATATAAATTTGGTTAAAAATATCCTACCCTAAGGGTGGGAAAATAGGGGTGATTAATTGTTCACTCACAATTTTTAATGCTGAGTTGTGTAGCATTTTTTGTAAGCCTACCCATGTTAGTATATAAAGCCTGTTTTTTTTTAGTATTTCTACACTAGTATTATAAAGAGGAAAGATTTGTTTGTTTGTTTGAAATGAATAGGTTCCGAAACTACTGGACCGATTTGAAAAAATCTTTAAGCAATGGATAGCTATTATCAAGGAGTAACATAGGCTATATTTTATCCCAGTACTCCCACGGGAACGGGAACTACGCGGGTGAAACCGCGTGACGTCCACTAGTATTTAATATACAGTTATTTTTTCTTTAGTCCATACCGAATTCAATAACACTTTTAAAAAGTAAACTAAAACTATCTGCCAGAAGTTTTTATTCAGTGACTGGGCAACTAAAAGACTCAAAAAAGTAGGAAAACAACTTGTAAGGTACCTAGCTAAGGCTTTGTACATAAGCAATAAGGTAAAAACAACAGACAAAATAAAGACGGTTTGGAAAATTATAAATACACAAACAAATAGTAACAAAAGACATAACACTGATTACATATTGGAGACTTCACATGGACTTATTAGTGATAACAAACAAGTTGCTCAAGAATTTGTAAATTTCTTTACAAGTATCCCTATTGAAACTACTGAAGCTTTAAATTCCCATGACAATATATCACGTGACGTACAACCTACATTGGCGACTCATAGCCAGTCAACATCCGTAAATCGAACTCCTGTTTCAACTAATAATTCTACCAATTCAAATCAACTTGCCATTTACTTCCAATTGGTCAAGACGTTAGCCGTAAAATTATTAAGTGTTATAACTGTGGTGGTAATCATAAGAAAAACCAATGCTATCCTCTTCAAAAGTTTCGTTTGTATTTGCTGGGTATACAGTTCAAAATAATTACTGATTGTAGTACATTTAGGTACGGGTCAACCAAAAAGGATATTATTCCGCGAATAGCTCGTTGGGTCCTATCAACTTTTATCATTCGACATAATCCATAGAGCAGGGTCGCGGATGCAGCATGTAGGTGCTCTAAGTCGAATTTCCGTGCCATCCGGAGAAAAATCGAAATTTGAAATCATTATGTCAATTACGGAAGCCGATTGGTTATTGACAGTACAGGTGCAGGATCCGGAAATCATTAAAGTTAGGGATGTATTAGAATCAGGAGATGTCGAGGAAAATAAAGATATTTTTAACAAATACGAACTACTAGGGGGAAAGGTTTATAAGAGAACTAGTCAAGGTCGTAAATGGGTTGTTCCAAAAAAATGCATTTGGCAGATCATAAAGTGTAATCATGATGATTTGGGCCATTTTTCTTCAGATAAGTGTATTTAACGCATACGAACGCGATACTGGTTTTCACGGATACGTAATATTGTAATAAGTGTATAAAAACTATTTTAACTGCTTTAAAAATAAAGGGGGCCCAAAAGAAGGTCACCTACATTTCTTGCCTAAATATGCACAGCCTTTCCACACTCTCTATATAGACCATTTGGGACCATTTGTATCGACCAAGAACAAATATAAATATTTATTGGTAGTTGTAGACTCGTTCACAAACACGGCTGGCGTTATTGAATAAGTTTATCCAATATTGTGCCCATAAGAATATTATGTTACATATCGTAGCGACAGGGGGTGCCTCGTGGAAATGGACAGCCGGAACGCTTTAACAAAACTATTTTAGAGGCCTTGAAAACGATGGGTGCTAATACTACTGATGATCGGTGGGATCAGTGCATTAAGGCGTTACAACAAGGACTTAAAGGCACAATACAAAAAACTACTCCAGCCATTCCTAGTGAAGTACTGCTCGGCTATAGATTACCTACATGTGGATGGTGACAGTCTTGCTCCGGATCTTAGTGAAGCATTAGTAAACGTTTCAAAGTTGCGCGAAAACGTAGACGAAAATATTAAGGCTAGTGCAGAAAATCAAAAGAAAAGATTCGGTAAAACTAGAATCAAGGCCATACAGTATAAAGAAGAGGACTTGGTGCTGGTTTAAATACAGAATCAAACTAACTAGAAAACTGTTTGGTAATAGTTTTCGGCTTTGATTGCTTTTAATGCTGGTGCATTCAAAGGTCCATTCCAAGTTAAGAAAATCTTGGGTAATGATAGATACGAGATATCTGATTTAACCGTAGAAAGATAGCCTTATTTTATAGTACTGAAAAGATAAACATGCGTCTAAGAGGCGCATAACATTGAAAACCTATTTATTTACATACTGAAATAATTATTCTTTTTATTGTAATTTCAATGAGGTTTTAGATAAACAAGAAGTTAATTAAACACAAATGTATATTATTATTTCGTTTATTTATTTTTATACACATATAAATTACATTTTTAATTATATCTTAAAAATACATTTGAAAGTATAAAAAACTAGCTTTCGCCCGCGACTTCGTACGCGTATATCCCGTTTCTTCTCATTTCCGTAAGAATTTCGGGAAATCCTCTCTTAGTGCTCCCTTACACTTCTTAAGGAACCTACATGCCAAATTTCAGTTTTCTACGACCAGTAGTTTTGGCTGTGCGTTGTCTGTCAGTAACGGACGAATTTTATATATTAGGATAGTAGTTCGCCGGTGTCGGGAGCAGGGTCCAAGCTACCGCACGCGCGCGCGCGCTACATATGGAACGCAATAAAGTATTGAGTATTGAGTATTGAGTTACCGGTGATTAGGGCTCCAGAAAAAGGAACCTCCTCACAATACGAGCCGTATTGAGGAGTACTGCCTTCTGTATTAGGCCCTTTATTCAATCGTGTAAGGCCAGCTTTGACAGATGGTCGTCGAAGCTTTTGCCATCAGGCCATTGGCTGTTATTATTTTTATTATTTAAAAAATATGTAGGGTTTTATAAAACCTTAACAAAAAGTAACACAAATTAGAAGTATTTAAATTTAAGTAGATTTTTCTAAATGAATAACATTTACAGTTTCTTTTACTTACTAATTAATGAATTACTATATACTCAGATTCAAGTTACAAGAAATACTGATAACTTACAGACAATTCAAAATCAAAAAATCAAAATCAAAAGTCGTTTATTCAAATTAGGCTGAGAGCCAGCACTTTTTGAACGTCAAGTTTTACAAAAGACAGTCCCCCAAAACGCCCGCCCGTCACCACTTCCTAGTGTTTTAGCTGTGGAGAAGAAGTGGCCAACAAACTCCCCAGCAACACATCTGTCTGTTACGTTTTAAGAACTTGAATCTATATAAAAATATGCTAAGTAATTAATACATGACACAAAATTTATAACTTGTTAGCTAGCACACTATGATACTGATACTGATAATGATAGAAATGTATATATAAAAAAACAACGAATTGACCTACATAGTCAGATCATAAAAAAAAAAATAATAATAAATAAAAAAAAAACAAAAACAATATTATATGAATACATATAACCTGTCATAAGCTAATTACTTAAAGAGAAAGAACATGATAATTATGACAATTATGACATTGTCTTGCGTTTAACACAGCGACCAACTATTCTTATCGTCTAAATAATCATTAATAGAATAGTATGCCTTCGAACAAAGGTTAGATTTAACTTTAGCTTTAAATGAGTTAAAAGGCAGGTCAAGAAAAGAAAGTGGAAGTTTATTGTATAAACGGATACCGAGCCCCACAAATGAGTCGTGGACCTTACGAAGTCGGTGGGAAGGAGCATGTAGCTTGTGCTTGTTTCTGGTGTTAAAGCTGTGAATGTCGCTCGTTTTACTGTATAAATATATATTTTGCCTAATATATAAAATGTTTGCAAAAATGAATTGAGATGCTACCGTGAGAATTCCAATCTCTTTGAAAATTTCTCTTAAAGAAACTCTTGACCCTAGCTGATATATTGCACGCACGTCACGTTTTTGTAAGACAAATATATTTTGTATATCAGCAGCTTTTCCCCACAATAGAATACCGTAGGACATAACGCTATGGAAATAACTAAAATAGACTAACCGAGCTGTGTCAACATCAGTAAATTGTCTTACTTTCCTGACGGCGTATGCGGCAGAGCTGAGCCTTCCCGATAGGCTTGATATATGTGGGCCCCATTGTAGTTTGGAATCAACAGTTATGCCCAAAAATACTGCCGTGTCTACAGTTTCAAGCACCTCGTCACTTAAGATTACATTGGGTCCTAAATTTCTAACATTAGGCAAGACAAATTTTATACATTTCGTTTTCTTGGAATTTTAGGTTTGAATTGTTGCAAACATCTTTTTTATGTTCACCACACCCTGTCTTTTTACATTTTGTACATGTCATCTTAAACATTCTTTTCTTTTTAGTTATACATAAGCTACTGTAACACCGAAATTTAGCCGAAGGTTCCTCTTCAGCTTCTTGAGAAGCCTTTTGATTAGTTTGTAAAAGGAAATTATTTATTTTTCTTCCAACACTCTATAGAGACAAAGATGTTCCTAAAAACAATTAAAACTAATTAGTAACAGTAAGCTAATTTTATATTTACTTTACTTATGTAGAAATAAATAAAAAGTAACAAAACTAAATCACATAGAAATGCATAAAAGTTACACAGAAGATAAACATGCGCCTTTCGAGCGCAACGCGTCATAGCAGAATAGGGGCGTAAGGACTCCCCACCACTGTTGTCAGGATTAATGGAAGCATTGGATTTATAAAACATGTCTTTTTTACAGAAAAAACAGTGTTTCCGTTCGCATCAACCCTGGTGGCTGTATGGGACACCCTGGCTATGAGTATGGGTGTTCCCAAAAAGCAACAGTCCGTGGAGTTCCGCGATGTGCACTTGTACTCGCAACCTGTGATGCACACACAGAGTCTACTGAAACTCAGAGTAGCAATGCAAAGAGGAACTGGTTCTTTTGAGGTATGTACAATTCTTAGGCAACAATGCCTTAGCCACTTGAGTAATAGCGAATTTCAACCTTATCGCGAATCCATTCCATGCAAGTATTTAGATAAATCATGTAGTTAGACGATGTTAATCATTATATTGTTATTGTTAAGGTTGAAAGGCTAATAATTAACACGACTCCTAAAAATATCGAATTCGAGGGTGGACTAATAGAAAAATATCGCGCGTCAGTAACATTAAAGTTAGGTATCTGTTTTTAGTTGTAAGTTAATTCCGTGATCCATTTAACAGCTGATTTGCGATTGTGCGAGAGTGAACTTTAAAAAATACGATATGGTTCAAATTCTTTACAATGTTTACCATCACACAACTAAAGACAAATTTCAAAACGTGTTATACGTCATGAGTTGGTCTCATGGTCATTAAGGTAGATCGGCATTTATCGTTGACTGCATTCGAAACCAGGAAATAACCTAAACATGGCTTTTTGTTCAAAATGTTTTGTTTGTATTTATGATATTATAATCGTTTTTTTTTTCTTTTCTTAAATGAACAAAATCGGGAAATGTATTTCTAAATGGGCAGTTTGTATAGAAATGAAACAACATTATTGCATGTATGAAAAGACAAAACACAGAGTAGGCATCCACAATAAGCAAAACATATTTATTATCGTTTGAGGTAGGAGTGGGCCAAATGCATCCATATGCACAGTACTAAATTGAGTATCAGGCTTGTGCTTTAAGGAAATCGGATAGTGAGAAGCCCTAGAGGCTCTTTTGGATGAGAGGAATACCAAACAGTGCCCAATGTACTTTTTTACAAAGGTAGTAAGACCAGGGATTCAAAAATGACGCTAAATAAGATCAATGGTTTTTCCACGCATATGTGTTCATGTTGGTGATGAAAAATTCGCAGAAGACTCCACCTGTGCCCTTTGGGGATATAGCACAATAACCTTGGCTCCGCCCTAGTAGGGGTATATTTGTAAAAAAGCAATTCCGTTACGAACAACATAGTGAGATGAGTCTAATTCGTTATTTTTTACTTTGTCAATCAACTTACGAGTGTCCTCGTGCGCCGATTGAGCAATCTGAGCCCAGTTTCTCGATCTGGTAATAATAATAATAATCTATACATATAGTAAAATCGTAGACTAACCGTGCCTGTACATTGAATATTTTTGCATGAAAATTACACAAAAAACTCAGAAAAAAGGTATAAAACACAAAAATGCAATTTTTGAAATTTTTGTCTGTTTATCTGTTTGTCTGTGCGTTTGTGGGAGCATCACGCATAAACCACAGATTGGATTGCAAATCTAAGTACTTAAAAATATTAAGTGATACCCCGAGGAAAACTTAGCGTTTATTTCATCAAAATCGACCCACAAAATCAAAAGATATTGAATTTTTAAGTTTAGGAAGTAACTTCCTAATGTATTCTGATGAGTCAAAGCGCCATCTATATAGAAAAAATAAAATGCATGAAAGCATTCAAAATTGTTGAGTTATTTGTGAAACTTTTAATACGTGGCAAAATAAAAGTGATCATTTTTATACCTTTTCGTTATTTATCGTTACAATCGATCCCGGAAATCAAAATATATTGAATTTTTAGTTTAGTAAGAAACTTCCTAATGTATTCTGATCAGTCAGAGCGCCATCTCTTGAGGAACCAAAAAATGCATGAAAGCATGAATGTTACACCAAAACACATTGATTGAGTTATTTGTGAAACTTTTAATACGTAGACGTAGCAAAATAAAAGTAAACATTTTAATACCTTATCGTTATTTATCGTTACATACGGGCTTCTTATTTAACGTCTTCCGCTGCCAAATATTTTGTCAATTTACATGGTCGATAGATGGCGTTGCACTGATGACGCGTTTTTCTGAACTGCGGTGTTAAGATTTTCCGCTGGAGAATGACCTCACACGATTTTTAAACACAGTCGTGTTCGTAGGAATTTCGGTTTGGTCTCTGAAAGGTCTTAAACTGTTAGGGACCAAAATTGCTTAAATCTCCGAGTTGTGCTGGTTTCGTTTAAAGTGCATTTATCATAGTTTTGCGAAGTACTGGACAGTTCGACTTGCGGATCAGGCCTGTAGGGTTCCGTACCAAAGGTGCTGTGCTGACGGGACCCTACTGCGGTTGATTCCGTTTAGAGCGAAGCAATGAACGGTTCGATTTGCGAAACAAGGCTAATAATAATAAGGTACCGTACCAAAGGTGGTCACGGTGAAGGAAACGATCGATTTTGGGGGGCTACTTTCTAAGTCCGAAGTCCGTAGTTTCGGGTTAAGTTGCGGGCGAGCGTATTCTACTCCGTATCACACTACAGACTTACGATTAGTCCCGAACCCGAACTAAGAATGAATGACAACACGATTTCACAGTAACTGTCAATTCGTGTTATTATTAGTTCTCAGTGATTAGGTGATACGGAGTAGAATTTTATTTTTCTTCTTAATATATAAGTAAAACAAAGTCGGGTTTGTTCGAACACTTTTCTAACTAACGCGAGCGATTTTCATAGTTTTTGTGTTTTTGGATAAGTCTTCGTCCAGAATAGCATAATAAGAACTAAAATACAAAAAAAAATGAGTATGTAGGTAGGAAGGGTAGGTAGGTAGCGTAGGTAGGTAGGGTAGGTAAGGTAGGGTAGCTATGGTAGGTAGGTAGGGTAGGTAGGTAGGCTAGGGTCGGTAGGTAGAGTAGCCAGTTGACGGGAGCGAAGCCGCGCGGGTCAGCTAGTATATAATAATAATAATAATCTTTATTGATCCAATAACTTTGAAATTACACACAAGAGCTAAATAATCTAGAATTAGTATGTTAACTGCTGCAACCACTTGCTAATCCTAGCTTTTAAATGGAATTTGGTGAGGGTATAAATATCCAGTTTTGTGTTTATTTTATTGTAGAGATGTGAGCTTAGTGCCTTAAACTGGCGACTTGCAAATGTTGTTCGACACCTGACTGTCTTACAGACCGGAAATCCTCTGCGTCTTTTAAGAATTTCATTGTCAAGGGTAAGCGTAGAATGGCAGCGTAGGATAGCGCGGAGAATGAAAAGTTGACGGACTGTGAGGACTTTAGATTCGGAGTAGAGCTGGGCAGTAGGGTAATCTCTGGGTTTAAAGAGCATAACTTTCAGAATTGCCCTTTGAACTCGTTCTGCTTGGAGTAATAGGGTTTTAAAGGAACCACCCCAAGCAGTTATACAGTAGGAGATAATTGATACACAGAGACTTTGATAGACGAAAGATAGGGTTGCGGGGTTAGCTGAGTAACGAAGCTCTCTAAAGATATATATTAATAATTTCCTCATCCGAGCTGCTAATGCCTCGATATGAGGTCGCCAAGTCAATATTTCGTCAATAATAACACCGAGATACTTAATTTTAGAAACTAGGGACAGAGTGAGACAGTTGCAGGCCCTATTAGTATTGTGTTCTAAACATGTATGAGCGTTAATCAGATGGGAATCTATTGGGATTTGACGAACAGAATTTCTACTCAGATAGTCTACGTGTTGCATCATCACGCCCTTTCTATATGTTATCATAAAGTGAAAATCCTGCATGTAAATCCACCAACGCGCGACACGTGGTAGAAGGTATTTCTTACGTTCTGTTAATTTAAGTGCATTGCAGTCGGTCACAATTTTGAACGTAATACCTAATAAATACTGCCTAAAATGTTGTAGGGCTTTAATGACCGCGAGCGTCTCAAGCTCGTACGAGTGGTATCGCGGCTCGGCGCCTTGTGTAGTTCTACTTAAATAGGCCACGACTCTCCTCAGACTGTTTTCATGTACTTGTGTGAGTACTGCACCATAACAAATTGAGCTCGCGTTGTTATGCAACTCTGTTGGTAAGACTGGGTCAAAGAAAGCGAGTATGGGTTCATTAGTTATAGCGTCTATAAGGAACTTTCGAGCATTTTCTTGTTCCACACCCCAATGAAAGCTAAAATTATTCCGCGTCAAGTCTTGCCTAAAATATCCAGCCAGGCCAAGTAACTGTCGAAGCTGTCTAACATTTGTGGGCACAGGAGAATCAATCAATACTTGAATTGATGACTCGGTCTAACCTGACCTTCAGATATAGTGCGACCCAAATATTCGACTTCTGTGGCCACAAACGTACTTTTCTTTAAATTAATAGAGAACCCTGCTGACGTTAGCGTACGTAAGACTTCGCGTAGGTTTTGTATAGCTTCATCTATGGTTGATGCTAGTACTATAATTTCATCAACATATACTATTGTTTTACCGGATTCAATTAGCGATTTCAGAGTCTTAGTGATGATCCGTTGGTAAACTACCGGCGCATTCGCAAGCCCAGAAGGTATTTTAAAGTATTAAATGTGACCTTCTGGGGTCACAAAAGCGGTCTTGGGAACAGAATCGCTATCCAGGATCACTTGGTGAAAGCCTGAAGCTATATCAATACAGCTGAAATACTTGCTTTTACCAAGCCGGTCCATATGGTCTTCGTCTTCTATGCTTCTTCGGCAATGGATAGCGATCCTTAACATTAATTGCATTTAATGCTCGATAGTCTACGCACATACGATCATTGTTGTGTGTCATTCTTAACAAGAATTATCGGACTGGCATATGGCGACTCAGATTCACGTACCCTTCCTTAGTAGATCTTTGACAATCTTACGTACTTTTATTTTTTCTTCAATCGGAAACCTATAAGTTCTATAACAAACAGGCGCATAACTCGTCAATCGAATCTACATACGACCAGTTGTAACTGTGGTTAAAGCAGTATCGACTACAAAAAATTGCTGCATGTTAGTCAAAAACTGATCATTTGAGTTAACCACAAATACATTTTTATCACTATTACTAGGAATCCGCATAATCTGTTTTTGATTATTAGCATGTACATACGTAACAGCATCCCGGCTTAACACGTCGGTCCCTATTAGCACTGGTACATTCATGCATTTTTGAGGAACAACGACCTCAAAAATGCATGAATATATAATAATGACCAGTAGACTGAAGAATAACACTTTATATCACCTTTATTATAAAGAGTACGCGTTTTTTTTAGGTGTTTAGAGTTACTTTGATGGTTTTGGATAAATCGAAAAGAAATCGACAAGATCTTTAGGTAGAAGCTTAGCATTAGTTGCAGCGGCACGTGCCAGTGCGTCAGTTATTCCACGGATTACAATCACAACTGTCAATTAGTCGTAAAAGTTTTAGACGGAAGCAAACGGTTGAAACTTCCCATAATGAAGATGTTTAAAGTCAAGGTCTAATAGTGATGTAAGTGCGTGTATTTGTGTAAAACCTACCTAATTTCCAACCACTGTGAAACGAATGTGTACTTAATAATAAATGTATTGTATTAATTTCAGCTGTAATATTGTGTTAAGTGATGGTTAATTTTTTTTTTCCTACCCGGGTTATTTTGTCAAAGTATTTCTTTTAAAAAGGGGGGGAGTAGTGTAACGGCATAGCGTATACTAAATGTGTATCCTGTGTAGCGTAAGCTAAGTTTGTATTTCGTACGCAATATATAAGCATTGGGCAGTACTCTTTGTACTTGTCGTTTATGAAGAAACAATACACGAGTTAGTCGTGGCCGTCTTTCATTGAATCTACACCCAAGGTCACACTAAACGTTCAACTTTAATGACAACAAGATAATTATTAAAATGGCTTCATAAGAAAGTGGGTTAGAAAACTTCTGGCACAGACTGTATTTAAACTTTTTAGGGTTCCGAAAAAAAAACGGAACCCTTATAGGATCACTCGGGTGTCTGTCCGTCTGTCACAGCCAGTTTTCTCCGGATCCACTGGACCGATTCTGTTGAAATTTGGTACACATATGGACTTCTGTGACCCAAATACGGAAGCGTTACGTAAATTATTAAACTTTTAGTATGGGGGTCACTTTTGGGGGTGAAACTAGAAAATAAAAAAAAAAAGATTTTTGAACAATATCATGTGACATATTAAATGAAAGGACTTACTGTGAGGGTTTTAATTATATTTTTTTTCATAATTTTAAAATAAATGGTTTTGAAGTTATTCAAGAAAATAGACGAAAAATTACCAGTCCCCCTGCCTTATCTCCGAAACTACTTAGCCTAAAATTTTGAAAAAAAATGGAGATAGATCTTTACCTAAAGATTACAGGAAAACCTATAAGAAGTCCATAGTGTTAAAATAAAATGTTAAAAAAAAAATTTGTTCGGAACCCTTTGCACGCGAGTCCGACTCGCACTTGGCCAGTTTTTTTTTTCTGTGGTATCCATTGGCCTCGCGGTCACAAACACGACTGCAGAGAGGGGTGCTTAGATCGCGAAGGCAAAAAAATATACGAGTGTGTTCATTAGGAATTACGTGACAGCAGTTTTTGAATTTGTTGTTGTTGCACCCCCGTGCCTCGAAATGCACGTCAAGCCTCGGTCCTACTCCAGACTTTTCTTCTATGAGAGTGATGGAAGAGGGAGTGCATCTGTGTTTACGAACACATTGTGCACTAAAATATTATGTCGCACGCCGTTGGCTAGTCTGCGTTGAGATTGTCCGCCATGGTCGAAGTCGGTCGGGAGAACTATTGTTACAAAACTTCAATGCAACCATTTAGTTATCTAATCAGAAATAAAATCCTTATTAATTAAGTAGCTACAAATGTTATAAATTATGTTAAATAGCAGCTTTGTTTTTTTTTTTGCAATAGAAACGCACTTGTGATGTCTTTGATCCTGTAATAGTTTGGTGTAGTAATAGCAAGACTTATTCTGGTTTTTCTTTTTGAAATAACCCTTCCTATTTTATTTCACAGGTTTATCATGATAAGATAAAACTAGCAACAGGCACAATCATTGTTTTAAAAGCGGATGACAAAAAAGACAAAATAAAACTTAAAGAATCCAACGATATGAACCTCACTTCTGAGGACATTTATGACTTGTTGCGTGAACGAGACTACTTGTACAGGTAACGAATCTTAATTAAATTAAAAAAAGAGAAAGAGCTAGTAATTTTGGAGCTGCCTGAAAAATTGAATGTAATATATATACTCAATTATACGTCCGACGAAGGCAAAAGAACAAACAACACACATTGAAGAAAGAATTGAAGTGGAAGACTACAAAAGAATAGAACCAATAGATAGCGATTGAGACATAATAAGGCTATGGGTCCACTTCTTTTATTTCAACCCCCTCATCTTAAATCAAGTGTTCTGTGTCTTTTTCGAACACGTCCATTACAATTTAATTCATCAATCGATCTACCGGATAAGAAATCTGAATTCAGAGATTCAATTCAACACACTAAAGTGTAGAATGCAAAAATATAACACCAAATTTTATTCACAGTGGGGAGTTCCGCAGCATAGAAGCCGCAAGCTCAACTCTGAATGAAGCATCTCTGGTTTGGATTGACAACTGGGTCACGTTCATCGACGGCCTACTGCAGTTGAACATGCTGCGAAAACCACACGACGGAGTCACCCTGCCCACACACATCAGGAAAATCTCTGTAGACGTGGAGAAGCATCTTAAGATGAAGATGGATTCAGAGGACAAAGTCTTGTATAAAGCTGAAATATTAGAGGAACATGAGTTTGTAAGGTAAATATAATTTATTATCACCGGTAGGCACGCGTTTGCCTTTACCTTACTTGACTAGTAAGCGATAATGTGGTGGACAGTGGCCTACAATAACTTTTTGGTAAACTAAATTTTACTTTGGTCCCTAATTTTCTTTTTGCCATATTCAGATGTGGAGGATTGATGATGGAAAATATCAGATACCGCAATTTTCCAGCAATTAACAAAAGAAACATGGCGTTACTGACGCTGAAATTCGTCCCCAATTTCCAAGTAGAGCAACAAGTAAGTTCGACTATTCAAAACATTATTTCTAAAAATGATGTAGATGAAATAAATTGAGACAGAAAGATGGACATAATTATGACCTAAGAAAAAATAATATTAATTAATTTTTAAAGGTATTTACTGCAAGCATTCTTTCAAATAGTTTCTGAAGCAAGGACTCCATCCATCAAAGTGGTTGCTTCTTCCTCCTCAGTGCTGCCCGAACCAACCTCTTCTCTCACCATCACCTCACCTCATCGTCACTCCCCACCCAGCACCATCTACCCTCAAACAACTAGTAAACAGTTCGAGAAAAGATGTGCAAAAAAAAAACAATATTGAGCTTATGAACTTTCAATAATGAGGAAGACAACAATTTTTAATTGGATGACCTATTAACTTTTAGGGTGAATGGGGAGGCGAATATTACGTTCCGGTACAAGAAAATGCGAAAGTGAGCAGCAAAGTGATGCTACAAAGCGCAAAAGTCAGCGATTTAAATTCTTTGGAGTGGGTCGGTGCTTCTGAAACATGTGGCTCTGGAATACCAGTGAAGGTACGTAAGCTTGTTGTAGACAATAATACAGATTCTGATTTTCTATTAGGATTAGGCGCTAATGATACCTTGATCTCAGTTGATTAAAAATTGACAAGATGTTGATGAAAATTTAACTATTGACAAATGTTTGGAACCTTTTAATTGTAATTTTATATCACAGGTCCACTACGTCGGATTATCTAAGACCGATATCTACAAAGCCATTGGAAAAATTACATCAAAATGTTATGGAAGAAACAATTATGGCATGGATTTCAGTGGAACAACTGAGAGGTAATCTATGTCTAATATATAAAAATCTCGTGTCACGGTGTTTGTAACCGAACTCCTCCGAAACAGCTCGACCGATTTTCATGATCTTTTTTGTGTATATTCGGTACATATGAGAATAGCTGGTAGGGTATTTTTTTTTGTATGACAAAACAACGTTTGCCGAGTCAGCTAGTATACATATCACATGCTTTGTCCTGCGGTACAGGCTGTGTGTTGATCCGTCAGTCAGACGGATCAACACACAGCTTGTACCGCTAATCGTAGAAACCTGAAACTTGTAGGGTGTTTTCTTTATATGATGTAGGCATTCAAAACTCAACAAAGAGGTTGGAATTTTGTATGAAAAACCTTTTTCCTTGAGCCAATTTTCTGGAAATTTTGGTACAAAAAGTAAATAATAAAGATTGTCATTATTAGTTTTTCACAACTACCCCCAATAGGCAATTTAAGGAGTGTTAAACTTTGTATGGAAGATTGCTACAATTTTACACAGAAGGCTTCTTTATGACGTGTAGAAGGATTGTTTAAGCATATTTTGCGCCTAAATTAAACTGCATCGTAAAACAGGATGGCAAAGTTTGTAAGAAACTTTTTTATTTTTCAGATTTACATGAAACATGATCTACTTATAATATATATTACTTTATATTTGATATACCTAAACAAACATCTATTTCAGCACTTTCTTAAATGCTCACTTCTGAGGATTCCGACTATACGGGGGAATTGGTCTAACAAAGTTTGTATGGCAAAACGTATTTGTTTGGTCTGACGACTTAAAAGTTTCAAGCAAGGAATAAATACACTTACCATCAAAAAAATCGAAACAGTACTGCAAGTACAAAAGACGCCTGATATTATTTAAAAACCGACCAAGTGCGAGTCGGACTTGGCCACCAGTTCCGTACAAATTTGTACGGAACTCGGTACATATAACATTAAATAAAGACTATAGGTATCTTTTTACGATTTAATTACAAATGGAGAATTTTCAGATTTTTCCTTTTACGGGTAGTATAAGACGGTATTATTGCCTTTCATAGTTCTAGGTCAACGGAAAATACCATATACATTTTGATTCTCTTGAGAGTGTCGAAATATACATTTATTATGAACATAGCGGCATAATCAGCCGCATCTTTTTTTAAAGTAAACTTAGAAGTTAATTCCACCCTTAAGAAGATAAAAATGCTTGGCTGAATGCTGGTCCTGCTCCACAGCCACTAGGGTGCACAAAATAAACAGTTAGCATATGGACACATTGTTGGACCGGCTGAAGATTGGAAGAAACCAATATTTGCATTGTATAGACTCAATTTATTTAGCATTGTATAATTTCATGCATTTTAACGGCACATGTGTGAGTACTGTGTATCTTAAACTTAAGCTATAGCTATCAATTTTAGGCTTGTTTTGACTTGATTGTACCCTGGCGACTGGGGGTGTCATGCTCACTCAAAAGTCCAGCTGATGGTGGCGTATGCGTTGGATTATTTGGCTCCCTTCAAAATGGGTGAATGGTGCTAGCGCATGCGTCATGTTCGTGAACGGGCGCTGTCAGTTGGGACTGGTCATTTCTCAGCTGCCATGGTTTATTTTAAATATTTCTTTGAATTGTTCCTTTTTTTCCGGATGCTTTTATCCTGCTCGTCTTTTACATCGTTGTCATATATATATGTATAATTTCAACATGATTTAAACAAAAATTTGTAACAATTTATTCTTTTTAAAAGAGTGTCCGTGGAGTTTCTTGCACGTTCTTCTCCATAGAGATCTACGCTTTGGAACGTGCAAATAGCTTCATCTTTTTGGGCCGACCGACATTGACAATTCAAAAGTGCCTGTAAATGGTTTATTTTAAAATAAATATTTTGAGTTGACATGAGTTGAAAGAGGGTGAAAAAGGAGGGCAAAGTTTGTATGGAAAACTGTCATTTTCAAAGTTAGAAGCATGAAAATTCATACACAAGTTTTTGGGTAGAAATAAATAAGAACGTAGGTAAGTTTTTTTCAAAATCTACCCTTTGAGAGGGTGGAATAGGGGTTGAAAGTTTATATGGTAAGTCCGTCATTTTTGAAGTGAGAAGAATTAAATTTAATATTAAAGCTTCTGAGCTGAAATGATCACGTGTTTCGTCGTTTTTGTTTTCAAAATTCAATCCTTAAAGGGAGAAATGGGGTGGAGACATTAGTAAAACTGAAAAAAAAATCTCAAAATCTGTTTGACCTATGAAGATGAAATATGTAAAAAAGTTAGATTTTGAGTAGAAAACATCAGTTAAAAAGGATTTTTGGAAACTTCCCCCGTTAAGGGCTGAAACAGGGGTTGGAAGTTTGGATGCAAAACTTATTTCTTATATTTATAAACTTGATACTTGGCACGAAAACTGGCCTAAAGGAATTTCAAAAGTTATTAATATTAGTTTTTCTGAACTACCCCCAAAACACTATTTAGGGGATGTTCAAGTTTGTATGGAATGATGTTAATGCTTGGTCGAATGAAGTTGAAACTCGGCATTAACAATCTTATACAGTAATACGAAATACACGTTTTAGTATTTTTCTAAAATCAACCCCTGAAGGGGTGTAAAGGGGTGATAAAGTTTATAGGGGAGGATATAGTTACTGTTTGCATCAATTAATAAGGAATTGGTAAAAACAATCTAAAAGTGGGAAATTATTTTAAACGGATCTAGTGATTTTTTATACTCAACCGCCAACGGGGTTAAAAGGGGTAAAACGGATTCTATGAAAAATCACATTCCATCAATTGTAAATCATGGAACTTAGAACTAATAATTATGTAAGTAAATAATAAAGATTTATGTTCAACTTCATTTCAAAGAACCCGGTGGAGGAGTGTTGAATTTACGTATATGGAAAAATTTCATGAACTCATGGCGCAACCCACACCCATGATGTGGGGTCATTATAATCAGTATTGATGGTGAAATCAAACCAATTAAAATAATACCCCAAGATCAAATCATTCACTTTCCTTAAATAACGAAACCTACAGAGGGATCGGATGGGTTGCTTATGTTCGTAGATGGAAGTGTCTGCTAAACGCGCGTGGATGAAGTCGCGGGCGAAGTGCTAGTGAAATATACTTATGATGGAAAGACGCTGTCTCGGCGTAGGCCTTATATTAGAAATCGGTAAAAACGATTAACAATAAAAGAAAGAAAGAAAAAGCGTTTATTTGCGCCAAGCATGACGCATACCAAAAAAAAAAAAAAATTAAATAAAACAAAATTACAATTTTATAACAATGGGGAAGATAGAGATATCTTAGAATTGAGATTGATACATGAAGACTGATAGGACTATTATTACCTTTTGGCATAGTATAGCCCGTTCACCATGACGTAGTGGTGAAAGGTAGTCGTAGCTTAATTATCATTGATATACAACGTGTAACACTGACACTTACAATGACCCTTTTTCAGGTATTGCGATTATTCTGCTTTGTATAGTCCCGTAAGATGAAAACCTCGTAAAAGCTGAAAAAGATAAGCAATTCATAGTTAGATGTATTGTATTACAGTGGTTTGCGAGTGATGGGCCTGGTGCGCTCAGGTGCGGCTGGCAGCGTGGTCCGCGCGCAGCCGGAGCTGTTGTGGCCAGTGCCGGCACACTGGAGCCTCGAGGACGCCGCCACCGTGCCACTCGCCTACGCACACGCACTCTACTGTCTAGTGAGTATTGCTTTGGTGGCTAAAGTGGACTAATTGTTTATACCAATGCGCCTTGTGACGAGCCTATCCTGAGATAAGCAACATGAATTCTGCTAACGGTGAAATTTATATTAACTTTTTATTTGTTTCAGGGCATCAAATATGGCAAGAAGCTGACACCTGATTTCTCAGTGCTCATCCACGGAGGGGCTGGAGCCTTGGGCCAAGCTGTGTTATCAATACTGCTTGCTCACGGCTGTGAAGTGTACACAACTGTTAGTGACATGCGGAAAAAACGTTTTTTACTAAAATTGTTCCCTGAATTGAAAGGTACTTACACAAGAGATTTTCTGATAGATATTACTTCTTTTCATCTGAGTACTCTAACCGTTTACTCAAATATTTTTTTTTCCAGCTGATCATATCGGCTATTCTCGTGATGAAAGTTTCAAAGATATGATTTTAAATGCCAGAAAAGGGGAGGGTTGTAACATTGTTATAAGCTCACTTAAAGGAAGCTTAAAGAAAGTATGTATCTTGTTTTATTTATTTTAAATTGTACTTAAAGGTGTTGTTGAATCTAGTTACATGACAATGTTTCTTAATTTCAGTGTGCAGCAAACTGTGTCAGATTCATGGGATCATTTTTTGATGTTTCTCAACTTCATAATCAAGATGAAGATTTTGAGTATGGACTGTTTAATCTCGTTAGGGCAAGGGCTTATGCAACTATCGATTTCTCTACCATATTTGAAAATCCCACTGAAATGAATGTAAGTATACCAAGCAATAGCAAAAACTAAGTTTAATATTATCGATAATATACACCGTGAAATTTAAATGGTTGTTTTCCCGCAGCGAAATGATTTTGTCTTGGTAATACTATCGATTTATAAAAAAAATGGAAGATGTGTGCGTACAGATAATGTTGTATCATCTATCATCATATAATCATCTATGGCGTACATGTGACGTAATATCTGAACAGACCAATGAGAGCCTTGTTTCTTATAGACTTGTGCTCTGATTGGTCACCATTTTATGTCAGTACACAATTTCCCGGAATGACTTCAAGAGATTATAAACTATCGAATATTGATGCGTTAAGAAGTATTTCAAATGTTCAGTTGACAATTTATCGAGAGTTTAAAATCTCCCAAGATATTTTGTAGTCTTACGTATTTTGCAATTATCCGGTGACATAATTATACATAGTTCGTCCACATATGATTTGTTGAGATTTACGGGTAACACAATTATAGATCATGAATCTGTTGTCTCATTGTAGCATTTGGTTGCAGGCCTTGCAGATGATGTTGAGTGAGGGTATTAACCGCGGGTACGTGCGACCTCTATCTCGCGTGTCATACGCGCCTCATGACGTCACTAGCGCCTTCCAACTGCTTTCAGCCAGCAGGCACCGCGGCAGAGTATTACTCAGGATGGATGAACATACAACGCAAGAACAACCAAGGTGAGGAAGGATCTTCTTTGCAATTTTATACGAGTAGAAACAAGATCCTAAGGGTAGCATTAATCATCATCATATCAGCCGAAAGACGTCCACTGCTGGACATAGCCCTCAAGCGTCACCACAACAACCGGTCCAGCGCGTCTCGCATCCATTGGTTACCCGCGACTTGGCGAAGGGTAATCGGTCCACCTTGTGGAAGTTCTTCCAACGTTGCGCCTTCCGGTACGTAGTTACCACTCCAGAAATTATAAGGAATTTGAATTCATTTCTGATTGCCGTGAAGTCATTTGTTTTATTGCTTATCATAGTTCATATTATGTATTCACAATATTTTTGTTTATCTTGCAGAATCTCTTGCAATCCAAACCAATGCCAACTCGTAGTTATGAATGATAACAGTTTTGGACTCCAGCTGGCTGATAAGCTAGTAGCTCGAGGTGCGAGGAAACTACACATACACAACAAAGCTCATATAAATGCGATCCTTCAATTTAAACTACGGTAAGAAAAAGTTTTCTGTTAACATTGTAATTAACAATGTTAACAATGGTCATGATAATGACGGTGCTACTTTCTAGCTCAGGAGCCAGAGAATTTCATATAACTTGTGCTTGAAACTGATACAATAAAGAAATTATTATTATTAATGAAATCTAACAAAAACTTGTCAATTATCCAGGAATTGGAAGAAAATCGGTGTGAAAGTCCAGATATCTTCGCAGGACTTGATCAAAGAAAATGAGATGATAGAATTACTTAAGAATGCTACTCAATTGGGCTCCATTGAAAGCATATACGCAATTACAAATATCGATCAAATGATTCAAGAAACTTTATTTGCTAATTTGGATATTGCTTCTAGACAATTTTGTCCGAATATAAGGTAAATAACAGCATAAATAGTGCTTCAATCATCTACTGATTGTGTATTTCAATAGTCGTAATAATCATTATTTTATCTCAATTTTCAGATACTTTGCGGTTATAAATATTGGTGGAACAATGCTAGGCAAATCAACGTGTCTTTCTCGTGTTCAAAATAAATTACCAGCTCATCTGATAGCTTTACCTCAACAAACTAATGTAAGTATCACATTCAATATTGTCGACCAGAAAAAAACTTTATTCATCAAGGTCAGATTTTAGCAGTTTGCGCATGTATTTGGACGTATAAAAAAACAAAACTAAATGTAATAATCCAATCCAATAATAATTAGATTACTTTCCATTCAGGCGTCGAGTGGTGTTGATGCAGTGGACGTGGTGGAACGCGCACTTTGCGGTGTAGACTTCATCGTGGTTGCTCGAAAAACAAATAGACAAGAACCTGATTTGCTAGAAAAAATTGCTGAAATTGCTGGTTGGTCAAAAAAGTTTATGTGCAAAATATTTTACATTAATAGATAATCATTTAACACAATGACGGTATTTAACATTCAAGTTATATTTTCAGAAATTTACTTGACAAAGAAAACACCTAAAACGACTACTTTAGCAGAACTCGGCATTCAAGATGTTAAATTATTACAGGTTGCAAGTTATTTGAGAATGCACCATAACGTTGAGTTCACTGAACAAGAGATACCACAGCTAACAGTTAAAACGTAAGTACATTTACGAAATTAAATGTTGCCCATACTGAAAATATAGCCAGTAATAGAGAAAACGGTTAAATTTTTGTTCATAGAATTATGAATTTGGATAAAACCGAAAAGGCCTATGAAGATGTTAAAGGCTTAGCAACATTTATATCATACGTGGACACGGACGAACTGCTGGCGACTTCGGAAATAGTATGCATGCCTACTATCATTAATGGCGACGTTTTGGTAAATATTGCATATTTTAAGCTGCTAGATACCAGCCAGTCTCCGTAAATTCATTTCGGGACAAATATCTATTGTCTTACTATTGTGTTTTAATTTTGCGGAGCCTGATTGGTAAGTAACAATATTATCTGCCTTGCGTTTTCTCAAAAATATTGGGGTCAGCTACCAGTCAAACTGTATTCAGTTGAATACCAGTATTTTACGTGGAGCGACCTCACAACGCAGTAACTGGGTAACACGGTGCTTCTTGTCGAGACTGGTGGCAGATTTTCTGACTTCTGTCAATCCGTAACGACTGCCAAAGATCTTATATGGTGTATATAATAAAGAGTATTCTATTCTATTCTGTTCTATTCTATTCTATTCTAGAGTCTCGGTATGTTACTTTAATTTAATCCTTTATTTCAGTTATCAAGGGCTCATAAAATAAAATACATTAACATAAACAATAACTGTAAATAAATGAATAAATATTGCAATTGATTAAAACAATAAACTACAGCTCACGAAATGACTGGTGCCAAGCAGCTGGCCGCGTAAACGTCGAAACATGACACCCTTCGGAAAAACTCTGATTTGAGGAACATCTCGAGATGAGTCGGAACCTGCACCACAAACAATTTGAAGTGTTGTGGCGCGACTCCAACTTCTTGACTCTCAAAGTTCAGTAGGTGTTCACTCTCATGTACTCCACGATCTCCTCAACCTTCGTGGAGTGATGTAGCCGGGCTACACTGGTTCCAACAAGTAGGCTTCTTCTTTTTCTTCTCCACCTTGATAAAACTGTAGCGGCATCAATGCCACCACAAGAAAAACCAACGGAGCATATCTACATCGCAACAAAAAGAACCGCGACGCAATCTATCCAACTAGCAGCGAACTACTACATTGAAATCCTGCATCGCGCAAGCAGAGATTACCGTGCGATTTGAACATATACATCAGCCCGAAGATTACCTATCGGGCAGTTGCCCGCCAGGCTCAACAAGTGCCTGACCGGAGGATCCTCCCATTTTCAATGGTGGTTTGCGAAGAAAGAACGTTGAAGCCGAAAGGAGCCAAGATGTCTACCGAAGCAGCCCAGGGAGCGAGTGCAACAGAAGCGTCGTCGGAGAGCCAGGACGTCTGCCGAGTCAGCGTCAAATTGCCGCCATTTTGGCCAGAAGATCCGATACTTTGGTTTGCCCAGGTCGAAGGTCAATTCCTCCTCGCGGGCATTACTGCCGTCAGCACCAAATGTTATACCCTCGTCGCGCAGCTAGACCACAGGTACATGGTAGAGGCCAGAGATATCATCGAGAATCCCCCAGCGCAGGACAAGTACCTGAAGCTGAAGGCGGAGCTAACACGCCGACTCTGCGACTTTCATGAGAAGAAGATTCAGCAGATCCTCAACCGCTAGGAGCTAGGCGACAGCAAGCCGTTTCAGTTTTTATGGCACCTGCAGACGCTAGCCGGACCACATGTTCCCGACTCTTTCATGGCCACGTTGTGGGCGAGTAGGTTGCCCACTAATATTCAGACGGTCATACCCCCCTTTTGTTATGACCGCTTGACTTGCCTGCGACGTTTGCGACTCAGCAGGTTTGCAAGCGGTGACGATGTCTGCGTAAGCACATTTAGGGGTCGACGTACCTACACGAGTCGTTTGCTCTACCGGTGACGAGGCAGAGACGGTGGTGCACACGATGCAACGCTAGCGATTTTGGCAGATGGTGACGCAGATGAGCTTACCGACTCAAAATTGCTGAAGAAGCGCTTTGCGCTCCACGACGCATGTTCACTCAAGAGGTGTCAGGTGACCTACTTAACGAAACATCGCTGCGTCACAACACTACTTCAACATGTGGTTCACCTATGGTGTTATTCGACACCTCCAACTTTGATTTCACTTCGGCCAGGCTCGCTTTCAGGCAACTGATGTCCTTCAGCAACCTGGTGACGTCAACGGAATCGAATGTGATGGAAAGCAGCCTTTGTAGATCCTTCGCCACAAAATCTGGCATGTCGTCTGTGTCGGTAGACTTCAGCAGAGTGAAGATGTCTTGTACACTCTTTTCTGACCCATACCTTCGGCGGGACAGCATTTGGTCTTCTTTGCCGAGCGTTCGGTAAAGCAGCAACGTAATTAATGGCATGCTTGATGAATGCCAACAGCTCCATGGCTATTTGCGTTTGTGAACTCATAGCAGTACGATAAACAGGCAGCGGCTACAGCCGCGCGATTCGCGAATTAAATATTCGACAGAACAGCGCAAGCACAACCGTACTAGATCGCGCATCACACTGCACTGATGTCAAGATAGTCACCCATCCACAGAACGACCCCGGCAAACATTGCTTGACCTTGACAATCGAATCGCACGGCTGTTATTATTTCGCCACGAGCTCCTCGATTTAAAGCAACGATCTTCTTCTTATCGTGTTGGCAGTAAGGTCTAACGACCCCACACACCCTAGTGTCAGAGTTTCTAAACCGCCTCAAGGGTTTCACGCAACGATAATAGTAATATAATTTGTAAGGTGGCTTATGTTACTTATTAGATGTATCATTAACTTCCGGTCCTAGATCTAATTAACTAGAAGTCGGAGTTGCATGGTCATCTTCTTCCAAACATGTCTGGATACCATTAACAGCTTAGCATGCATCTTCTTTTTATCCATTTCCATTAATACAATCTACTCATCGTGTTCTAATACTTTTGAAATATTTCAGCGTTCAGATGAATTCGACGCAAGCCAGACATATCTGTGCATAGTGCCGGGTATAGAGGGCCACCACGAGAGGTTCCGCGTGCTGTGCAAGCGCCTCAAGCTGCCGGCGCTGGTGCTGCAGCCGGGACTCGACCGCCCCACCGAGACCGTCCCCGAGACTGCCCGGAGATATGTTGATGTATGCGCCCGCAAATGAAAATATCTAATTATGAATTTTCAAATGTACCAACTGTAAAAATAACAAGACCTTCTCATATTTTAAGGTGCTACTGAACAAGCTAGGAATGAAAAATACTTTCTTCTTATTGGGTTATGAAACAGGCGTTCTGGTGGCGTTGGAGATGGCAGCTATACTCGAAGATCATGGTTAGCAAAACTAGTTATATACAATTTTCATTAATGTACGTATTTAAGTAGGCATTTAATTTACGAAATTCATAACGTTTATTTCTGACTTTTAGATTTAACTGGCACTGTGTATTGCCTTGGATGTGCACCAACTGAAGTTCCAAATGTGATTGAGGAAAATATTGTAGAATACAAGACAAAAGAACAACTGGAAAATGAAGTGGTCAAGCATATGTTTAAGTTGATGGTGGGTGACGACGTTGTTGACCTGGAGGGAGCACTAAAAGGCGCCTTTTCGTGGCCGCAGAAAGTGGACGCGTGTGTGCGGACTTTGTTGGGTCGTGTGCCGCACTCGGCGCAGTACTCCCGCTCGCTGATAGAAGCTGCACTGGCGCGTATCGAGCGCGCTCGTACCTACGTGCCATCGGCGCGTGCGTTGCACTCTCAGCTGGTGCTGTTGCGCGCCGCGTCCACACAAGTGACGTCATCGGTGGAAGCGCTGCAGAAACACTCGCACCGTCCAGTCGCCGTACACCAGCTGTCAGCCCCACTGGCACACGCAACTAATGACATCAGTTGCTCGTCGATCATTAATGAGCACTTGGATCCTGCTATGCTAAAGACGTTCGAAGAGAAAAATATTTGTGAAGCATATCTTCTCAACCCTGATTCTTTCATGAATTCTAATTATGAAGGTTAAAAAAACATATTCATGTATATTTCCTAATTAAAATAAATTATGGCTTTTTTAAGCGTTGCTTTTTATTTTAAATTGTATTTTGAATTATTTTTTCTCTGGAGTCAATCAAGACCAACTTTTTGAAGTCAGATTAAATTATTCTACAAACCGGAGGGCTAAAAAGGCCTATAAATCTGTTTTTTTTCCTTCAATGTATTTGAATTCTTAAATGGCTTCACTTCAATGAATTCTTAAATGGCTTCAGAATACATTGGAAAAAAAATAATTACTAATAAAGGTCTGGTAGGCAGTCGCTCCACGTAAAACACTGGTATTCAGTTGAATCTGGTTTGACCGGGAGGCGACCTCAATATAGTTGGGAAAAGCTAGACAACTCAAGTTTTTTAAACTACGCATATATGGGCGCCAAACCATTATTTGGTATTGTTTTGCTTGATTTAATGATTATCTTGTATTTAATTTGACTTCCATGTTGAATTGGATTAATGTTAGTGTGACGATATGTCACTCCTAATAATAAAAATATTTATTTTATTTGAAACGCTTCACATGTTGACGGACACTTAGAAAAAACATAAATTGTCTCACTCATCTGTTTGCGATAAATCACCTTAGAAAAAAACCCAAGCGAATTCTTAAAACACAAAAAAGGTTCCGACTGTGAGTCGCCTAACATATTGGGGTTCCATGGTCAGCGAGTAAAGCGCGTAGCCTGTGTCACTCCTCGGCCGTCCGTCAATTGGTAATTTCAACTGAGCAATTACCAATGACTCTGTGTGCAACAATTTATGCCCAGATAACTGACCATATTGGGTTAATTTTCGAGTAAGGGACTACTCACACTTTACTCAGCTCTATTCGTATAAATTAGAAATAAAAAAATTAAATTAAATTAATTAATTAATTAAATTAACGACTAAATTTTGGAGAAAACAGATTTTCCCTAAGTGCCCTAGCTTTTGAGATTCAAATGGACCAAGCTGGGGTAGCTGGGGTACCGACTAATTTTGATATTTGGTGACAAATTAGCGACATTTTATGTCATCAAAATTAAAATCCCTGATAGTAGCTCTGCCAGTGTCAGTCACAAAAGGAGTCGAGAACCATCCGTATACGCGCTGTTTCGCCGCGTTCGACGCTGAATGCAGCGGAACAGCGCTGAACTCGGCAGATCAGCGCTGATTGCGGCAGAACAGCGCTGAAATCTATCAATAGCACTCGTATGACAATAACACATTTGTCCTCATTTTATACTTATTTACCGCGAAAGCTGAATAGACACGGAAAGTTTAATGGATGCGTACGCATGTCTATATAAAATCGTTGTTTTCTATGGGCATAAGCTGAATAGAGCTGAATAAGTGTAAGTAGTCCATTATCGAACTCTAGCTTACACAAGAGAAGTTTCAAGAAATGTTCATAGCTTTTTCTTTACGAATCACTCATGAGTATGAGGTATTTTTGAATAAATTATTATTCGAGAGGTTTATTCGTTCATTAACTTTCAGAAAAGTGTCAGATTACTATCCAGAGAAGAGGAGATTACTAACAATTAGCAACTTTTGATCGTAAAACTTCAAAAAGTCTTAAAAGTTCGATTGCTCGAAAACAATGCCGGAGGCCAAGTTGTCGATTCAAAATCGTTGCATTACCACAAGAACATCCCATTTAAAGGAACGCACTGAATTACTAATCAACCTTTAGATAATAACCTAACACAACAGCTACAAATTTTAATTATATCTGGCATAAGTTTAATCAGTACACAAAGTTCCTACTATTGCTAGACTAGAGGCTTGCTCTGTGATAGGGAGTCGGCCACAATCCATCGCGCGGGCCCAGTGAGGGTTAGCTGGATTTCACATGTCTTCGAGTTTATTCTTATAGGATAAAAGTTTCCTCATGATGTAACGTTTTCCCTCACCGTTTTGAGATAAGCAATGATAAAATAAATAACACTCAATGTTTGGGTTCGTACCAATGACATTTGTTAGTACACGGGCCTTGTCGGGGCCGTTTAGGCCCTGTCAGCACTGCGATTTTTATTCGCGCGAATTAAATTCCGTCATCGAGAATACACCTTGAATTTGCATCAAATCACAAGACCTTTTTTCCACGCGGATTTCTATCCGTCAGTGCTATACTCGCATAGGATTCAATGTGTCACAGAATTGCGGAAAAAAAATCGCGCGAATAAAAATCGCAGTGCGGACAGGACCTTACTGCATTACCAATACTCTCAATTTTATGTACAACAACTATTCGTCTTTCCCCGCTGCTTCGCTCATGAGGCTGTCCCACAAAAACTGTGTGTTTTCAGTCATGCAGAAGCAACATTAGTGTATCTTTCTAGCAAGAAAATATATCAAAATCGGACCCTTCGATCTTGTAGAAAAGTAGTCGAAGATCGGACCTGACTTCAAGAGATTTGTAAAACAAATTTGTAAACAAACAATTTTACCTTTGCGACGTTTCAACCAATATTAATTAAGACTAAACAAATTGGAAAACAGAAACATATTAGTTTATTTCTGTGTATTCAGGTTTCCTTAATGTATTACAATAATAGCTAGTTGGATTCAAAATAGAAATGGGTTGAACATTCACTTCCATTTACTCCGAAAGTTAGCAGTACGCAAGCAAGTATACGGGACGATTTGATCTAGGACTTGATTAATGATTTTCGTTGAAGAAGTGTCCCTCACAGTGCGCTAGCAGTACGGTATAAGGACTGCAGGTAAGATCTTCACAATAAATGAAAATGAAATGAAAACGAATTGAAAACGAAATGAAAATGAAATGAAAACGAAATAAAAACCGTCGTACGTATATGTATGTTAATTTTTTTTTCCGGGTTGGAATTTTAAACGCTATAGATTCACATGTGACAGAAAACCAGAACCATGTCGAAGTATTTCTTTGGCTGAAATAGTAAGCGCTAAAGATTCACAAGTACCAGGAGACCATAAACATGTCGAAATATTTCCGGCGCTGGAATTGTGACCGGTTAGAATTCAAAAGTCCCAGGAAACCAGAAACATGTCGAAGTATTTTCGGGGCTGGATTGTGAATGCTAAACATTCATAAGTATCAGGAGGCCAGAAACATGTAGAAATATTTCCGGTGCTAGAATTATGAGCGGTATGGATTCAAAAGGACCAGGAAAACCGAAATATGTGGACGTTTTTCCCCGGCAGGAATTATGGGGCATTAAAGATTCATTATGTACCAGGAGACCAGAAACATGTCGTAGTGTTCCCGTGGCTGAATTTGGGGGCGCTAAAGATTCACAGGTACCAGGAGAACAGAACGATGTTAAAGTATTTTTGGGCTCGAATATTTTTTGTTTTTTTTTTTTTAACCGTCGAACAGAAATATGTGTGTTGAATTTTTTTCCGGGCTAGAATTGTAAACGCTAAAGACTCACAAGTACCAGGAGACCATAAACATGTCGAAATATTTCTGGCGCTTGAATTATGACCGGTTACAATTCAAAAGTACAAGGAGACCAGAAACATGTCGAAGTATTTTCGGGGCTAGGATTGTGAATGATAAATATTCATAAGTACCAGAAGGCCAGAAACATGTCAAAATATTTCTGCGCTAGAAATATGTCGAAGTATTTCCAGGGTTGGAATTGTGAGCGGTTGGGATTGAACAACAGATCAATGTGGAGGTTTTTCCGGGCAGCAGTTATGAGCGTTAAAGATTCAGTATGTACTAGGAGACTAGAAACATTTCGAAGAATTTTCAGGGTTTGAATTGTGAGCGGTTAGGATTTAAAAGTACCAGGAGATTAGAAATATGTCGAAGTATTTTCGGGGCTGTAATTATGAGCGCTACAGATACAAAAGTAGATACCAGGAGACCAGAAACATGTTTTAATGATTCCGGCGCTAGAATTTTGAGTGTTTAGGATTCAAAAGTACCAGGAGAACAAAACCATATAGCGGTTTTTTCCGGGCTGTAATTATAAGCGTTAAAGATTCACAAGTACCAGGATACCAAAAACATGTCGAAGTATTTCCAAAGCTTTAATTATGAGTGGTTTGCATTTAAAAATATCAGGCGAACCGAAACATATCGAAGTTTCTTCTGGGCTGGAGTTATGAGTGAAAGATTTACAAGTACCAGAATACCAGAAACATGTCAAAGTAGTTCCAGGGCTGAAAGTACGAACAGTAAAGACTCACAAACTATCAGAATAAAGAAGCATGAAGATGAATTTCCGAGAATGAGAATATGGGACAAAGAAGTTGCGCGCCACCGCCGCTGCCGCCTAAAATCTACGCAGACGAAGTCGCGGGCGAAGTGCTAGTTACTTAATAAACCAATCGTCACGCTGCGAAGGTGTTCCAATTCATATTCGTCGTGCTTCTCTCATCTGTTAAGGACCAGTCTTTAGCCATCATCGATAGGCTTGTGAAACGTGACTTATGATTATAGTTCTTGCCATTTAAATAGGTACTGCAATCATTTTCACAAACCTGCTGAAGAATCCTACTAATATTATAAATATGAAAGTTTTTATATTTGTATGTTGGTGCCTTAATCAGGCAAAAATGGCTGAAGGGAATTGGATGAAATTTAGCACACATATAGTTCACATCATGAATTCAAACATAGGCTATTTTTATCCCGGTAAAAGGCATGGTTTAATGGAGACTGAGGAGGAAGTGGAAACCTTGCGCTTCTGCTGCTTTAGTACATCAGATTCAAAAGTACCAGGAGAACAGAAACATGTTGTAGTATTTCCGGGGCCACAATTGTGAGCGCCAAATATTCATAAGTACTAGGAGACCAGAAACACGTCTAAGTATTTTTGAGCAAGATATTTTTTGTTCTATCAGGAGTATTGATGCATGTCGAAGATTTTTCCGGGCTGGCATTATAAGCGCTGTACCTAATCCACAAGTACCAGGAGACCAGAAATATGTCAAAGTATTTTTGAGCAAGGTTTTTTTACCATGTGTACAGCAGTTACATGTCGAAGATTTTTCCGGGCTGGAATTGTGAAAATTATAGATTCATGAGTACAAACCAAGAAGTTAGAAACATGCCGAAGTATTTTTTTTGCGGGAATTGTGAGTGCTAAAGATTCACAAGTACCAAGAAGTCAGAATCATGTCGAAGTATTTCCGGCGCTGTAATTATTAGCGGTTAAGATTGAAAAGCACCAAGAGAGCAAAAACATGTCGAAGTATTTTCGGTGCTGGAATTTTGAACGCTATAAGTTCACACGTAACAGGAGACCAGAAACATATCAGTATTATTATTTTTTGAAATGATGGGCGCTAAAGATTCATAAGTAACAGGAAACCAGAAACATGTCAAAGTATTTTCGGGGCTGAATTTGTGAGCGCTAAAGATTCACAAGTACCTAGACGGCAATTTTTTTTTAACTGGGGAACAGAAATATGTTGAATTTTTTTCTGGGCTGGAATTGTGAACGCTATAGCTTCACATATAACAGGAGACCAGGAACATGTCAAAGTATTACTTTGGCTGAAAATGTGAGCGCAAAAGATTCATAAGTACTAGGACAACAGAAAAATTTGGAAGTTTTTCCCGGGCAGGAATTATAAGCGCTAAAGATTCAAAGTCAAAGTCAAATGATTTATTTCAACTAGACCAATAAAGGCACTTTTGAACGTAAATCTAAAATAAAATAAAATATTATAGTGACTCTAGTCGTCCGTTCGCAAAAGGTAGATTCTTATGGAGAAGAACGGACATGAAACTCCATAGTTACTCTTTTCAAAAATAAGCTTTACAATATTTGCATACATTAATCAGTTGATTATACGTGAGGACGATGCTCCCAAAAAAAAAACAATTATTTACTACTAATAGGTACAATAAAGAAATGTCAGCAGAGGTAAAATTAATAAGTTTGCTAGTAAGGGAACATAATACTCACATATGTACAAATTTTTGCAACTATTGATTTATACGATCAGTGTGTGAGTTAAATTAAATATAAAAATCAGTAAACACACCTGTTTACATAGTAAATATTAATACAATAAACACAAACATATCAACCAGTTTCACTATGTCTACTACACCCTAGATTGTCCTATGGAGCATGTTTCCAAGCATTCTTATCTTGAATATAATCATCTAATTTGTAATATGCTTGTTCACAAAGTGTGTTTTTTACACACGTTTTAAATTTTCGTTCATTTAATTCTAATATTTCAGAAGGAATTTTGTTGTAACATTTAATACAGTACCCCATGAAAGATGTTCGTACTTTGGATAATCTAAAAAATGGTTGATCTAGTTTATTTCTATTTCTAGTATTAAAATTATGTCTATCACTAATTTTGCTAAAGAGATGTCGACTTTTCCTCACATGCATAATATTTTCATAGATGAATTGACAAGGGACTGTCATAATATTAATCTTTTTAACGAGTTCCTTAAGACAATCGCGGCGACGAAGATTATAAATGGCTCTGACAGCACGCTTTTGTAGAATAAATATGGATTCAATGTCAGCAGCTCGACCCCACAGCAAAATACCATACGACATAATGCTGTGAAAGTAACTAAAATAGACCAAACGATTCATTATGTATCAGGAGACCAGAAACATGTAGAAGTATTTTCAGGGTTGGAATTGTGAGTGGTTAGGATTTAAAAGTACCAGGAGATCAGAAACATGTAGAAGTATTTTCGGGGCTGGAATTATGAGCGCTACAGATTCACATGTACCAGTAGAACAGAATTATGTTAGAAAATTATTGGGTTAGAGTATTTTTTTTTTAACAGTCAAACAGAAATATGTATGTCGCTGTATTTTCCGGGCTGGAATTATAAATGCTATAGATTCACAAGTAACAGGAGACCAGAAATATGTCGAAATATTTCCGGCGCTGGAATTTTGAGTGGTTAGGATTCAAAAGTACCAGAAGAACAGAAACATATAGAAGTATTTTCCGGGCTATAATTATGAGCGTTAAAGATTCCCAAGTACCAGGATACCAGAAACACGTCGATGTATTTCCGGCGCTAGAATTGTGAGTGGATAGCATTTAAAAATACCAGGAGAACCGAAACATTTTGAAGATTTTTTTGGGCTTTAGTTATGAGCGCTAAAAATTCACAAGTACCTTAATACCAGAAACATGTCAAAGTAGTTCCGGAGCTGAAAGTACGGACAGTAAAGACTCTCAAACTATCAAAATAAAGAATCATGAAGATGAATTTCTGAGAGTGAGAATATGCGCCAAAGAAGTTGCGCGCCACCGCTAAAGTCTACGCAGACGAAGTCGCAGGCGATGTGCTAGTTTATAATATTAGTAGGATGTGAAAGTTTGTATGTTTGTGCCTCAATCAGGCAAAAACGGCTGAGGGGATTTGGGTGACATTTGGCACACATATAGTTCATATCCTATAATCAAACATAGGTTACTTTTTTCCCGGTAAAAGGCATGGCTTAATAGAGACGGAAGAGGAAGTAGAAACCCAGCGCTTCTGCTGCCTTAGTACTTTAGATTCACAAGTACCAGGAGAACAGAAACATGTCGATATTGCTGGGGCTGAAATTGGGAACGCTAAATACCAGGAGAACAGAACGATGGTAAAATATATTTGGGATCAATTATTTTTTTAACTGTCGAACAGAAATATGTCGTTTGAATTTTTTTCTGGGCTGGAATTGTAAGCGCTATAGATTCACATGTGATAGGAGACCAGAAACAGGTCGAAGTATTTCTTCGGCTGAAATTGTTAGCGCTAAAGATTCACAAGTACCAGGAGACCATAAACATGTCGAAATATTTCCGGCGCTGGAATTGTGACTGGTTAGAATTCAGAAGTACAAGGAGACCAGAAACATGTCGAAGTATTTTCGGGGCTAGGATTGTGAATGCTAAAGATTCATTATTACCAGGAGGCCAGAAACATGTCAAAATATTTCCGGTGCTAGAATTATGAGCGGTAAGGACTCAAAAGTACCAGGACAACCGAAAAATGCGAAAGTTTTGCCGGGGCAGGAGTTATGAGCACTAAAGATTCATTATGTACCAGGAGACCAGAAACATGTCGAAGTATTTCCGGGGCTGAAATTGAGATCGCTAAAGATTCACAATACCAGGAGAACAGAACGATATTAAAGTATTTTCGGACTCTATTATGTTTTGTTTTTGTTTTTTTAACCGTCGTACAGAAATATGTATGTTGAAGTTTTTGCGGGCTGAAATTGTAAACGCGATAGTTTCACAAGTACGCTATGATTCACAATGATTATGAGCGCTACAGATTCACAAGTAGATACCAGGAGACCAGAAACATGAAAAATTATATTTTCGGCAGGAATTGTAAGCGCTAAAGATTCACAAGTACCAGGAGATCAGAAACATATTTTAATGTTTCCAGCGCTGGAATTTTGAGTGGTTAGGATTCAAAAATACCAGGAGAACAGAAACATAATATAGCGGTTTTTTTCTGGGCTGTAATTATGGGCGTTAAAGATTTACAAGTACCAGGATACCCGAAACATGGCGAAGTATTTCCGAAGCTGGAATTGTGAGAGATTAGAATTTAAAAATGCCAGGAGAACCGAAACAATTAGAAGATTTTTTTGGGCTGGAGTTATGAGCGCTAAAGATTCACAAGTAGCTTAATACCAGAAACATGTCGAAGTAGTTTTGGAGCTGAAAATACGGACAGTAAAGACTCTCAAACTATCAAAATAAATAATCACGAAGATGAATTTCCGAGAGTGAGAATATGCGACAGTAAAGTTGCGCGCCACCTCTAAAGTCTACGCAGATGAAGTCACGGGCGAAGTATTAGTATTTAATATAATAGGGATCCCAGATCATACAAGCATATTCAACTTGTGAGCGAACCAAAGAATTAAATAAACACAGATATGTGGTTGGTCATCTGAAATCTGACGAGTGGTTCCCATTACAAAATTATACAGTTGAAATGCTTTAGAAATAATTTTATCTCCGTGTAGATTTAAGTGAAGTTTGCAATCAAAAAGAACGCGCAAGTCACATATATAGTTATCTTTAACTATAGTCTTCTTACAGAGTGAATAATCGTAGGTTCTAACGTTTTTATTTTTAGTAAATTTGATATATTTAAAATTTAGGATGCTTAGTTTTAATTTATTTTCATTACAATAGTAAGATAACCTATTCAAATTTTCCTGTAGAAGGCTACTATCAACCGTGTTTATTTATTTTTATAATTACTTTAAGATCATCAGCGTATAATAAGAATTCACTATTTTGAAAGCAGTTACAAATATCGTTTATATCCTACTAATATTATAAATGTGAAAGTTTGTATGTTTGTATGTTTGTATATTTGTATGTTTGTGTGTTTGTATGTTTGTGCCTCAGTCAGGCAAAAATGGCTGAAGGGATTTAGATGAAATTTGGCACACATATAGTCCACATCCTGGAATCAAATATAGGCTACTTTTTATCCCGGTAAAAGACATAGCTTAATAGAGACTGAGGAGGAAGTGAAAATCCAGCGCTTTTGCTGCCAGTACTTCAGATTCACAAGTACCAGGAGAACAGAACGATGTTAAAGTATTTTTGGGCTAGAATATGTTTTGTTCTTTTTTAACCGTCGAACAGAAATATGTATGTTGAAGTTTTTCCGGGCTGGAATTGTAAACGCTATAGATTCATATGTGACAGGAGACCAAAAACATGTTGAAGAAGTATTGCTTTGGCTGAAATTATGTTCGCTAAAGATTCACAAGTACCAGGAGACCATAACCTGTCAAATTATTTTCGGCACTGGAATTGTAACCGGTTAGAATTCAAAAGTACCAGGAGACCAGAAAAATGTCGAAGTATTTTCGGGGCTAGGATTGTGAATGCCAAAGATTCATAAGTACCAAGAGGCCAGCAACATGTCAAAATATTTCCGCGCTAGATATATGAACGGTAAGGATTTAAAATAGGTAACCAAAACAAAAGAAAAATGTGGAAGTTTTTCCCGGGCAGGAATTATGAGCGCTAAAGATTCATTATGTATTGGGAGACCAGAAACATGTAGAAGTATTTTCGGGGCTGGAATAATGAGCGCTACAGATTCACAAGTACCAGGATACCAGATTTTTTTTAATGTTTCCGGCGCTGGAATTTTGAATGGTTAGGATTCAAAAGTGAAGAAGGAAAACAGAAACATATAGCGGTTTTTTCCGGGCTGTAATTATGAGCGTTAAAGATTCACAAATACCAGGCTACCAGAAACATGTCGAAGTATTTCCGAAGCTGGAATTGTGAGTGGTTAGCATTTAAAAATACCAAGAGAACCGAAATATATCGAAGTCTTTTCTGGGCTGGAGTTATGAGCGCTAAAGATTCACAAGTACCAGAATACCAGAAACATGTCGAAGTAGTTCCGGGGCTGAAAGTACGGACAGTAAAAATGCGAGGTGCGTGACTTCATCATCATTTCTCCTCATCGTTACCTCAAGCTCTCGAGCAGCTAGTCATACAGCTAGCCGGTAGTACCCACGGCTTCTACGGGTATCATGACCACCAGCATGCAGCAGCCGCGCATTCCTGGTCAGCATCCTTAGTCTCTATCATCCTCATCAGTGGCAAGTACACTGCACCTTCGGTCAGTCACATGAAGAGTCTTTCCTGGTCGACGCCAGCAGTCTCACTGAGGCACCGCAGACAGTTCCGACTCACCGAGAACCCTGCGACTTCCGTTTCCAACTCACTGGAACCAACCTTCCACTGGCCTGGCAAGCATCTTAGGATGTATGGACGACTCATCCACTATCGACTTCCGGTCTCCGGAGGTGCACTCCCCTCCGGAGACCAGAGGTCAAGAAAAACCAACGAAGCAAATCTACATCGCAAAAAAAGAACCGCGACGCCATCTATCTAACTAGCAGTGAACTACTAAGTTGAAATGCTGCATCGCGCAAGCAGAGTTTACCGTGCGATTTGAACATATTATACATCAGCCCGAATATCAACTATCGGGCAGATGCCCGCCAGACACAACACCCGTCTGGTCGGAGGATCCTCCTTTAGAATGGTTTGCGGGACCTTTACTCTCTGTTCCGCTTACCTCCAAAAAAACACACAAACTACCAGAATATAAAAATAATGAAGATGAATTTCCAAGAGTGAGAATATGGGACAAAGAAGTTGCGCGCCACCTCTAAAGTCTACGCAGACGAAGTCGCGGGCGAGGTGCTAGTTAAATATAAAATAGCTTTTAATGGCATCAGAGGTAGCTTACTGCGTTGGTTCTGTTCATATATCAGCAACCGTTATCAAACTGTAGTGAACAATGGATACAAATCACTCATTTGTGGCGACTTCAGGCGTTCCCCAAGGATCTATTCTGGGCCCATTGATTTTTATTATTTACTAGCACCTAAAGGAGGATCCTCCGACCAGACGGGTGTTGTGTCTGGCGGGCATCTGCCCGATAGTTGATATTCGGGCTGATGTATAATATGTTCAAATCGCACGGTAAACTCTGCTTGCGCGATGCAGCATTTCAACTTAGTAGTTCACTGCTAGTTGGAATGATGATGATGATAGATGGCGTCGCGGTTCTTTTTTTGCGATGTAGATTTGCTTCGTTGGTTTTTCTTGACCTCTGGTCTCCGGAGGGGAGTGCACCTCCGGAGACCGGAAGTCGATAGTGGATGAGTCGTCCATACATCCTAAGATGCTTGCCAGGCCAGTGGAAGGTTGGTTCCAGTGAGTTGGAAACGGAAGTCGCAGGGTTCTCGGTGAGTCGGAACTGTCTGCGGTGCCTCAGTGAGACTGCTGGCGTCGACCAGGAAAGACTCTTCATGTGACTGACCGAAGGTGCAGTGTACTTGCCACTGATGAGGATGATAGAGACTAAGGATGCTGACCAGGAATGCGCGGCTGCTGCATGCTGGTGGTCATGATACCCGTAGAAGCCGTGGGTACTACCGGCTAGCTGTATGACTAGCTGCTCGAGAGCTTGAGGTTACGATGAGGAGAAATGATGATGAAGTCACGCACCTCGCATTTTTACTGTCCGTACTTTCAGCCCCGGAACTACTTCGACATGTTTCTGGTATTCTGGTACTTGTGAATCTTTAGCGCTCATAACTCCAGCCCAGAAAAGACTTCGATATATTTCGGTTCTCTTGGTATTTTTAAATGCTAACCACTCACAATTCCAGCTTCGGAAATACTTCGACATGTTTCTGGTAGCCTGGTATTTGTGAATCTTTAACGCTCATAATTACAGCCCGGAAAAAACCGCTATATGTTTCTGTTTTCCTTCTTCACTTTTGAATCCTAACCATTCAAAAATCCAGCGCCGGAAACATTAAAAAAAATCTGGTATCCTGGTACTTGTGAATCTGTAGCGCTCATTATTCCAGCCCCGAAAATACTTCTACATGTTTCTGGTCTCCCAATACATAATGAATCTTTAGCGCTCATAATTCCTGCCCGAGAAAAACTTTCACATTTTTCTTTTGTTTTGGTTACCTATTTTAAATCCTTACCGTTCATATATCTAGCGCGGAAATATTTTGACATGTTTCAGGCTTCCTGGTTATTGTAAAACTTTAGCATTCACAATCCTAGCCACGGAAATACTTTGACATGTTTTGGTCTCCTGGTACCTTTGAATCCTAGCCGCCCACAGTTCCAGCGCCGGAAATATTTCGACATGTTTATGATCTCCTGGTACATGTGAATCTTTAGCGCTCATAATTCCTGCCCGGGAAAAACTTCCATATTTTTCTGTCGTTTTGGTAATTTTGAATCCTTACCGCTCATATATATATCGCGGAAATATTTTGACATGTTGCTGGCCTCTTGGTACTTATGAATCTTTGGCATTCACAATCCTAGCCCCGAAAATACTTCGACATTTTTCTGGTCTCCTGGTACTTTTGAATTCTAACTGGTTACAATTCCAGTGCCGAAAATAATTTGACAGGTTATGGTCTCCTGGTACTTGTGAATCTTTAGCGAACATAATTTCAGCCAAAGCAATACTTCTGCAACATGTTTTTGGTCTCCTGGTACCTTTTTTTTTTTTAACTCTTCAGCTTTATATATTAGTATAGAAGTGTAGATGATATTCATAAAAACTCAAATTTAAAAAATTTAAAAATATTAAAGTATTTTTGGGCAAGAATATATTTTTTTGCCGTCGAACAGAAATGTAATGTTGAAGTTTTTTCCGGGCTGGAATTGTAAACGCTATAGATTCACATGTGATAGGTGAACAGAAACATGTTGAAGTATTACTTTGGCTGAAATTATGAGCGCTAAACATTCACAAGTACCAGGAGACCATAAACATGTCGAAATATTTCCGGCTCTGGAATTGTGACCAGTTAGAATTCAAAAGTACCAGGAGATAAGAAACATGTCGAAGTAATTTCGGCACTAGGATTGTGAATGCTAAAGATTCATTAGTACCAGGATGCCAGAAATTTGTCGAAATATTTCCGCACTAGAAATATGAGCGGTAAGGATTCAAAAGTACCAAAACAACATTAAAATGTGGAAGTTTTTCCGGGCAGGAATTATGAGCGCTAATGAATCATTATGTACCAGGAGACCAGAAATATGTCGAAGTATGTCCAGGTTTGGAAATGTGAGCAGTTAGGATTAAAAAGCATCAGGAGATTAGATAGGTACATGTAGAAGTATTTTCGGGGCTGGAATAATGAGCGCTACAGATTCACAAGTACCAGGAGAACAGAATGATGTAAAAGTATTTTTGAGCTAGAATATTTTTTTTTTACAGTCAAACAGTACTATGTACGTCGATGTTTTTTCCGGGCTGAAATTGAGAGCGCTAAAGATTCACAAGTACCAGGAGAACAGACCGATGTTAAAGTTTTTTTGAGCTCGAATACTTTTTGGTTTTTTTTTTAACCATCGTACAGAAATATGAGTGTTGAATTTTTTTCCGGGTTATAATTGTAAACGGTATAGATTCACATGTGGCAGGAGACCAGAACCATGTCGAAGTATTTCTTTGGCTGAAATAATGAGCGCTAAAGATTTACAAGTACCAGGAGACCATAAGCATGTCGAAATATTTCCGGCGCTAGAAATGGGACCGGTTAGAATTCAAAAGTACCAGGAGACCAGAAACATGTCGAAGTATTTTCGGGGCTAGAATTGTGAATGATGAAGATTCATAAGTACCAGGAGGCCAGAAACATGTCAAAATATTTTTGCGCTAGAAATATGTGCGATAAGGATTTAAAAGTAACAAAACAACAGAAAAACGTGGAAGTTTTTCCCGGGCAGGAATTATGAGCGCTAAAGATTCATTATGATGTACCAGGAGACCAAAAACATGTAGAAGTATTTTCGCGGCTAGGATTGTGGATGCTAAAGATTCATAAGTACCAGGAGACCAGAAACATTTCGAAATATTTCCGGGCAGGAATTATGAGCGCTAAAGATTCATTATGTACCAGGAGATCAGAAACATGTCGAAGTATTTCCAGGGTTGGAATTGTGAGCGGTTAGGATACAAAAGTACCCAGAGATCAGAAATATGTCGAAGTATTTTCGAGGCTGGATTTGTGAGCGGTTAGGATTGAACAACAGAACAATGTGGAGGTTTTTCCGGGCAGCAATTATGAGCGTTAAAGATTCAGTATGTACTAGGAGACTAGAAACATTTCGAAGTATTTTCAGGGTTCGAATTGTGGGCGGTCAGGATTTAAAAGTACCAGGAGATTAGAAATATGTCGAATTATTTTCGGGGCTGTAATTATGAGCGCTACAGTTACAAAGGTAACCAGAAACATGTTTTAATGTTTCCGGCGCCAGAATTTTGAGTGGTTAGGATTCAAAAGTACCAGGAGAACAAAAAACATATAGCGGTTTTTTCCGGGCTGTAATTATGAACGTTAAAGATTCACAAGTACCAGGTTACCAGAAACATATCGAAGTATTTCCAAAGCTGGCATTATGAGTGGTTTGCATTTAAAAATACCAGGCGAACATAAACATATCGAAGTTTCTTCTGAGCTGGAGTTATGAGCGAAAGATTTACAAGTACCAGAAACATGTCAAAGTAGTTCCGGGGCTGAAAGTACGAACAGTAAAGACTCACAAACTATCAGAATAAAGAATCATGAAGATGAATTTCCGAGAATGAGAATGCCATATTCTCATTCTCGGAACAAAGAAGTTGCGCGCCACCTCTAAAGTCTACGCAGACGAAGTCGCGGGCGAAGTGCTAGTTTATAATATTAGTAGGATTTTAGTTCCAAGCTACATACATTTATTGAACGTCTCTTTTGTTTCAAATAAATTGTGTCACCATTACTGTAGCGAGAGCAAGTGATCCAGAATCGCAAGATAAACTATAACGTCAATTTATCAAATAACTAGTGGACGTCACGCGGTTTCACCCGCGTAGTTCCCGTTCCCGTGGAAGCACGGAGATAAAATATAGCCTATGTTACTCCCTGATAATGTAGCTATCCATTGCTGAAAGAATTTTTTAAATCGGTCCAGTAGTTTCGGAGCCTATTCATTTCAAACAAACAAACAAACAAATCTTTCCTCTTTATAATATTAGTGTAGATAATAATCTGTGGCACGATTGTCAAACAAGTGTCACAAATCTTTCACGTTAAATTTGAATAAATTCGATTTATATATTCTAAAAAGTTAAATATAACTGTATAAATACAGTAACACTATGAAGATACTATGACGAAGTGAAAAGATTACAGTGCTGAAAAGAGCCGTATCCTGACGAACATGCCCACAACCTCCGGCCTTGTCGCTCAGCTCCGTCTCGCCGCCGCCGGAACCGAGCCCCACTGTGAGTGCTGTGACACCGGCCGTGGCAATCGCGTTGAGCTCTAGCGACGAGTACTTCTCGCCGCCCACGATACTACCACACGTCGGCGAAGAGGTCCCAGCTCCCGGCAGAAGTGTGCAGCGCATGCGATGAACAAAATCCATCAACGAAAACGTCATGCGCTCATACTTTTGAGGCTACAGAGGGGAGAACTAATCTGATTGCGTACCATGGTCAGCCGACCATGGTACGCTCTCTCTGTTTCAGGTACTTGAACCAGCTGTCAACGTGTCGGCCCAACGACTGTCGGATCAGGTGCGTGTTATCCAGCGTAATCGTATTTTGAATGATAGTGTGCTTGACTGTCTCCGAACTGAAATATGTAGCCACGTTATTGCTCCTCCGTCACACACAGTGGCACCACCACAGGCAACCCAAATTCTCAGCGGCGAGGAGAATAATGACAGGGTTACAAACGTAAGTACCCAGTACAATGATGAATTGAGGAGTGCTTTGGAGTGTGTTATTCGGGAATATCGCTACATGCTGCCTGAACTAAGACCACGCTTACCTCGTTTGCCCATGCATAACAAAAAAAGGGCGCTGGTGGCTGCTCTGGATTCGCAGTTGTCAATTCTTTTTTGATAACCTCACCGATGCACATTCAATCATGTACTGCGCGACTGTGGTGGCTTGTCATGTAGATCTCGTCAAAATAACCAATGACAGATTTACACGACCAGCACTAGCCGTACCAGCTTGGCAGTGCAGGATCGAGCGTCGTATCGGTGGGGCCAGAGCGCTAATCGGCAAACTGATCTGCTTCAGGCAGGGCAACACTCGCCCTAGACTGATGCGCTTTGTGAGACGTGCGTTTTCGGGGACTGATATCGACCCCCGAGATTATAATATCCCGTGTCACAGAGCTCATCGACTTTCTGAAGCAGAAGGTGTATGCATGGACAAACCGTATTCATAGGTACAGGCGGCGAATGGAGCGATATACCCAGAATCACACATACCAAAGTAATAAAAGGTGGGTATATAGGGATTGGGAGCGACTGGACCAAGGTGTGACTGATATGAGCCTGCCGGATGATGACGCCATGTGTTCATTCTGGCGCAGCATCTGGTCGGTGCCTGTCAGTCACACCGAGGGCGATTGGATTCGGGAGGTCGAGCGCGTGTGCGATGTGATACCAGAAATGGGGGCAATTAGCATCAGCCCACAAGATGTAGCTTGTGCAGTCCGTCCGTTGCCTAGCTGGAAATCTCCAGGGCCGGACGGGCTGTACAATTTTTGGATTAAATGGTTCACAAGATCGCACACTTGCTTAGCGTCTCAATTCCAGACTGCCTTAGAGTCTGGGTCGCTACCCCAGTTACTACAGGAATAACCCACCTGCTCTACAAATCTGGTAGCACCGCGGATCCCGAAACTTGGAGACCGATCACGGGCTTACCGACGGTCTATAAGGTTCTTACATCCATTTTGTGATCTAAAATTAACACATATAGACAGCAACTCGATTATGTCTGCCTCTCAGAATGGATGTAGGAATTGGTCCCACTGTACTAAGGAGCTACTCTTCATAGATATGGCCATTAGCCAACAGGTTCGGCGTTCCCGAAAGGATCTGTCGACATGCTGGATAGACTATAAGAAGGCCTATGACTCGCCGCCTCATACATGGCTCATGAGGATGCTAGAATTGTATAACATTGATGCAACTCTACGCACCTTCCTGATATCGTGTATGAGTCAATGGAGGACAGTCCTTCGCTATCCAGGATGTCGAAATATCTAGAGGAATAGCGAACCCGTAAGGATCGAGCGGGGTATATTCCAGGGCAATAATTTGAGTCCGCTTTGGTTTTGTCTAGCCTTAAATCCTCTAAGCACATTGCTGGAGAATTCAGGGCTAGGCTATCGGTTGAAGAAAGGTAGTCAGGTTATATCTCACCTCCTTAACATGGATGATGAAACTCTTTGCTCCAATAATCTATAACTGATGGAGCTACCGAAGGTTATTGAAACTTTCAGTAAAGCCATCAGGATGGAGTTTGGTGTGGACAAATATGCGGTCATGCATGTAAAGCGTGGAGAGATTATGAAATCCGTTGGAACTCAACTCTCGGCTTCCATACACCTGAGATCCCTCTCTTCAACTGAAACTTATAAGTATTTGGGTATGCCGGAAGCGTTAGATATCAATGTTTCTGACATAAAGCAATCGTTGAAGGAGCTCTTCTTTGGCCACCTGAAGAAGGTATTCAATAACCTTCTATCATGCGGAAACAAGGTACACGCCTTCAACGGTTGGGTCATGCCGGTATTGATGTACCCTTTGGGCGTACTCAAATGGACTCAAACGGAACTTGACACCTTGGATAGGCGGTTCCGCACACTGCTTACTGCATATCGAATGCATCACCCACGGTCGAGGCTTCTTAAATGCTAAGACTCCACAATCGCGAGATATGCAGTCTCAAAGAATATTTCCTAGCTGTCGACATGGGTATGCATCGAGATGTAGTGGCGGTGGACAAGGGACTTTATCCCGCTCTCCTTGGCAAATGAGAACTGGCGCAAACCTACGGTGCTTGACACCAACGATCGCAGGGCGGAATGGCAGAGTAAGGAGCTTCACGGGCGCTTTTGCCGGGCCCTACATGGGCCCGACGTAGATCAACTAGCAGCCTGGTTGCGTTTCGGTGACTTTTTGGAGAAACCGAAGGTTTTGTCTGTGCAATTATAGACCAAGTTATCATGACGAATAACTATCGGAGATTTATTATGAAGGACGGCACGGTCGACATATGTCGGGCATATCACCGTCCGGGAGACTCAATTCGCCACATTATCTCTGGTTTTTCTCGTCTAGCTAACGGAGAATACTTGCATAGGCACAACCTTGTAGCCAGGATTATCCATCAGCAACTTGCTCTGAAATACTCTCTTGGGGAGTTGGAGGTACCGTACTATAGGTATGCGCCCGACCCAGTTCTCGATAATGGCAATATCACATTTTACTGGGATCGGTCCATCATCACCGACAGGACTATTGTTGCCAATAAGCCTAGTATAGTGGTGATGGACCGAATAATGAGGTGTGCAATGATTGTGGACATAACCGTGCCGCATGACGAGAACCTCGTGAAAGCCGAGAAAGATAAACAAATCAAGTATATTGATTTGGCTCCCGAGGTTGTCGACATGTGGGATGTGGATTCCGCTATCATTGTACCGATAGTCATATCAGCCAATGGCTTAATAGCCACGAGCCTCGAACAAATACCTCAGGAGGCTCTCTAGCTTGGACCCTGTTCCCGATACCGGTGGGCTACTATTTTTTTATAATTTTAAATGTTTTTTTTATATTTTTTTGGAAATATTTAAAAATGTAACTTATAGGAATTTAATTGAATAAAGGAGATAATAATAATAAGCTCCCTAAAAACCACACGTCCTGATTAACCATCTAATCACGTGGGGGTGAACACACGGCTGATTTACTGGCGTGGCTAACGTGGCTCTGGAAACCCATTTAACGTGGAGACTAGGTCAAAGAATAAACGTTTAGGACCGTTACCCGAGAGCAATCGTTGGGGCGCACCTGGGGCCGATGCTGAGTGTCACAGCATACAACCCATCGACGTTGGGGGACTCAGCAGGCGGGTTCTCTTCGATAAAAGTACTACATTCAAACCGATTGACAGACTAGACAGTAGGGACAATAGTAGAGCAGGTACATCTACCGAGGATGTTTTGCAGGCAGCGTCAGCTACTCAGCCTGCGACCACAAAGGCAGGAAAACCCAGAGTGTGCATGAAATGGACTGAAGATGTGAACACATTCATCATGCGCACATGCTTCTATATTATTTATTTATTTATATATGCTTTATTGTACACCAAATTTAAAAATACGTACAGAAAATCTTAAACGATTTCTTTCAGGCAACCTGGAATGGAAAGTGAGAGCCTGGACACGAAATGAGGTTGCAGTTGGTGTAAATATAAAGTTACATAGAAAAAAAAAAACATACAGTAGTACAGCATTACAATATAACAGCTACTAAAATAGAAACATAAATAAATACATATTTAATGTATAAGTAAGAAAATGTGTAACAATTATTAAAATTACAACGAGAAAGGAATCACAGTGACAAGTAATGTTCCTTAACAAGCTTTTTAAAAACAGGCAGCGATTGTGCGCGTTTGATCGATACTGGCAATGCATTCCATAGACGAGCAGCTTGGACTGTAAAAGAATTGTCTAAAAATGTAGTGGAATGCATTCAATGGCATTTTTATTTTCAAGTTATCTGATGACCTATGAAATTTCGTGTGAGAGTCGCAAAGAAACTGGAATCGTTTCTTTAGATAAAGAGGAGTGGAAGGGAAAAAGAGCACATTATACAAGATGGAAAGAATATGAGCATTCCGGCGAAGGCGAATTGGCAACCACTTGAGTTTAACACGAAATTCGGGCATATTTGCGCAAACCGAATATGAACCTTATGCAAAAATTTTGAAGGCGTTCAAGTTTGTCAAGTAGCACTTCAGTGAGGTCAAGATAGCTGACATCAGCATAATCAAGGATGGGTAGAAGAAGAGATTGTGCAAGTGCAATCTTGGTGGCAGTTGGCAGAAAATTACGCAGTCTTCTTATAGATCTAGCAGATGCGAATAGCTTCCGGTTAACTTTCTGTAGCTGGGCAGTCCAAGAGAAGTTTTTGTCAATAAAAATCCCCAAGTTCTTAACGTTCTCAGTAAGATAGATAGTTAGATAGAATACTCTTTATTATGTACACCATATAAGTTACAGAAAAGATAGATGAGAAACATTAAATAGGGTGACACAATGGGCGGCCTTATCGCTAAAAGCGATCTTTTCAAGACAACCTTTGGATGGATTCTAAAGAAAAAAAGGAGATATAGTACTGTAGGTAGTCTTAGGTGTACTATTTATACAAACATCAATACATACTAAATAGATAAATTTATACAATGATAATTGTGAAACAATAGCAGAGAACTCTAGTACACACTAAAGGGAATAACTGAGTTGTCAAAAGTAACTTGGGGATGAATCGTCCAGTCGATCCAAGGATCGACTGGACGATTCTTCCCCAAGACCCAAGACGATTCTTCCCCAACGATTCTTCCCCAAGTGGTGGGCAGTTCAAGGACAATCTCAAGAGATTGTCCTTGAACTGCCACCACAACATACCATAATATATTATGGTTACATAACATCTTATGGTTGATACAGTCGCTTCCTACTGCGTTTGAAGTAATCGATAGTATGCTCTTCTTAACATCACATGCAGAAAATTGACCAAAAACAAATAGAGAATAACTGGGAGTCGGAAAATATGAAAGATGATTTAACGTATTTAATTTTATTGTCCTATCAAAATTGGACGAAGCAGTAAAATGATTATTCATTGCATAAATGTTTATCTTTCGGGATAGTTTCTTGTTAGGTTTTCCCGACCCCCAATGACCTAAGAAATTTCCAAACTTTGGATGCGTCCCCATTTTGGACGGATTCATGAATATGATGGCGATTTGCACTCCTACACACCATTGCAGTGTTTGCAAATTGAGACATATCTTTCCCTGTTTGCGTAATGACGCAAACAGCGTTGTCCTAATGAGGACAACGCTTAAATTTGGACTTTGCCGTAGCTTTTTTATTCAATAAAATTTTAATCTCATCGGTTAATCACGGCGCCGGTAAGTGTTTTACCTTCACAGCTCGAACCGGAGCGTGTTGATCGTAAAGCTCAAAAAGTTTACCCGTGAAAAAAATTATTTGATCATCGACTGATGTAGACGCAAAAAGCGGAGACCAATCTATATTGCTGGCATCCACGCAAAAACTGTCAATATTCATACCACCAAAATTGTGTTGCATGAGAATTTTGGGTTTAGCCTTAGGAGAGCGAATTTTATATGAGAGAAAAATAAAATCATGATAGGAGAAGGCATCGGCTGAGCGTTGACCATATTTAGCGACGCGATCAGAAGAGGAAACAAAAATCAAGTCTAGAAGTGAAGGAGTAGAGTTTGGAAAAGGGTGAGTGGCATTTAGCGGAAGAATGAAAAGATTGTTAGAAGCTGAGATATCAGTTAGGGAAGAAGAACGATGGTCTTTCTTCAAGAGACAAGTATTAAAATCACCCATGATTATGCTATGACTGTGGGAAGGGATAAGCATTTCTAAAAGCTTTTCGAAAGATGAAAAGAAATTAATGCGTAAAGGACGAGTTCGATCTCAACAAAGAGATGTTCACCAGCATTTGATGGCGGTGGCTGCGCTGACACATTGACTATAGAGAAAGGAATATAAGCGCGGAGATACATAGCAACACCATCACCGCCACCACTAGTCCGATCGTTTCTAATAAGCACGAAGCCGGGAAGAGAATAAATAGTAGAAGGGAGACAAGGCTTAAGCCATGACTCGGAAATAAGAATGGCATGTATTTTTTTTACAGTCAAAGCTTGTCAGCATATCGTGGAAATGAGCTGGAATACTTTGGGCATTAATGTGTATAACGTTAAAATTCTTAGGAACATCAGAAAACTGCGCGGTTAGACTGTTTGCAAGACAAGGAACACTTACAAAACTTTCATCGCTACTTGATAAAGAAAAAAAAGTAATCATCACTACATTCAATTGACATAAATATTTATCAATATTTCAGACGAGATCCAAAAGGATCTCGTCTAAAAACTCATCCAGGACCATCCCAACCGGGATCTGGTTCGGCTAGTGAGCGACAGGCTCAACAAACTAGAGGCCTTAAAGGCCGCCCACGATAGTGGGTTGTGTACTCCGTCGCGTAAGGCACCCTCCCCCGAGCCCCTTCAGGGCCCCTCCTCCCCCTCCCAAAACCCCCGTGACGTCACTGACTTCAGTGACGTCCTAGAGAGCACCCCGCTCACTCTCGAGTGGGACTCTCCCTCTCCACCCCCCATGGACTACGAGTCGCGTTCTGACTCGCAGACTTCTGACTCTTCCGCAGAGTTTACCCTTGTGGGTAAAAGTAAGCGGAAGAAGAAGAACTCTGCAATAGAGTCCGCCCCGAAAGCTAGGAAGACAGTGGTCCCGACTGTCTCCCCTGCCTCCCCCGCTGCCTCGGCCCTCGCAGCCTCAGCCCCCAAAGCCGGCACCTCCCAGCAGGCGACCCGTCTCCCCAGCCAGATGGCCATTGCCCCCCCCAGCCACCCAGACCCTCTTCATTCATGAAGCGGCGAAGTGGACGGAGGTTTCGACCACTTGTAACGAGCGCCATTTCCAATTTTCACATGCCCGTGCAGTGGCAAATGGCATCAATGTCCAGGTACCTACCCCCCAAGACTACAGGGAGTTGCACAAACTCCTTGTAGCAAGGAAAGTACCTATCCATTCCTTCGCGTTCCAAGAAGAACAGCTAGTCAGAGTGGTCGTGAGGAATATCTCTCACGCCATAACCCCCGAAAAGATCAGCAATGATCTCAAGTCCCAAAACATCCCGGTCGCTGCGGTCCACCGCATGCACCGCCGTGGTGGAGACCATATAACATGGTGCTCATCGTCTGTAACCCCACAGACGAGAAATACCACCCAATCTTCAAAATCTCCAAGATTTGTTTCTTGGAGGGTTTGAAGATTGAGAAGTCCCGCCGTAGCGGCATTGTTGGCCAGTACCACAACTGCCAATTCTACGGCCACTCCCAGCGCAATTGCTTCGGCAAGCCGCGCTGCGTCAAGTGCCTGGGCGACCATGGCACCTCAGACTGTCCTCGTCCAAAGGACCATTCCCAATGCGCCGAACCGCCCAGCTGTGTGCTGTGCGGGGAGGCTGGGCACCCGGCCAACTACCGCGGCTGTCACAAGGCCCCCAAGTCATTCGCTCCCAAGCTGGCGAAGCGTGCAAACGCTCGCCAGCAGAGGGAAGCCCCCACAAACCAAGCCCCCGTGACCCTATACCCTCAGTGCCATAGCCCATGGAACGCGCTGAACCATATGGCCCACTTTCCGGCGCTGAGACCCGCGCCTACCCAGGCCCCAGCGACCACCCCAGCCCCTGCGGCCCCAAAACCCTCCCCGGCCATTCCGGCCCTCATGGATGTAGCCATCCCACCCTTCCCCCGACCATCGGTCGTCGTCGGAGCAGCCGCCCCTCAGGTAGCTGCCCCTACCAAGGCTACATCCAAAGCCTCCGCTCCCGCTCCTGTTAAGGGGCCTGAAATGGCCATTAACATCAATATGGCCTTTTACGAGGCTTTCTACTCCCCCAGAGCTCTGGAAATGACCAGCGCTCTGAAGGCTTCCAACAACACGGAGCACGGTGCCGTATACCCGTGAATTCAGTGATGTAGTCCAATTCATCAGCCAATACGAACGTCTCCATGGCTAGGTCCAATATAGATTCATGTAGGCTCAAACCGAAGTCCCTCCGGATAGGGTACTTCAACTCTAATGGCCTTGCAAGCCAACGCGATGAGATCGCCAACTTCCTCCGCGACCATGGCTTAGATATCCTTCTGGTGCAAGAGATGTTCCTCAAGCCCCATCACCGCCCAACCAACATTTTGGTGTCAGTTACAGGTTTTTTATGGGTTAAGTAATATAACAAAGTTATACTTATCTCAGGTCTAACTAAAGTCGATATAGAGGAGCTAACAAATAAGTTTTAGCCCCAATCGCGACACTACAACTGTAATGGACGATGTAATTCAGCTTTGAGAGTTATAATAGTGCTAGTAGCAGCATGTATACATAAGAAGTTATAGCTCTAACCCGTATCTGCCACCTTAATCACTATTACAGTGTTTGCTGGCTCCTGTTATCACTTGCTGTTGTATAGTTACTGTAATGTAATGTCTTATATACCTTAAGTTGATAAATTGACTAATGATGCAGACACAGGTTATTAAATAGAGATTGTCGAGAGTTTAGTAACACGAGATAATAAAAGTGTCGAAAAACTCCACGATCTAGGTTTGACCTTTAATAAACGACTTAACTAAAGCCTATTGTGATAGACAGTACTCTTAAAAGACGTCCTAAAGGTATTGGTGGCAAACAACGCATGTATGGGTCGTTATTAACACTAACCCCAATTTTGTAAAATTTAACCTCTAAATGTGTTCAAGTAGTACCTGCGTCATAACTATACGCAATGTTTGGGAAGGAAAAAAAAGACACAGCGGCATAATTATATATATATATATATATTTAATTCAGTTATTAAAGTACGAATGACGCAAACAAATCGAGTAGATGTGATAATATTCGCTTAGGTTCCGTTGGTTTAATCAAAACGAAAAATGAACAAGATTTGTTACCAAGTCAAAATATAAATAGTCATAATAATTGTGGTCAAGACCGAGTCGAGTGAGATGGTTCTGCAGAACGCGAATATGAGGAAGATTTTTTATTTTGTGGACGTGTGTGTCACTATACTTCAGCACTTCCGAAACAATTCTGTCTGCAGCGTCGTAGGTCATAATGTTGCTCCATTTTACTCTACATTTTACTACTTCCCAATCTGGCAATGGGAATTTTCATCCATAGTATATCTTTGTTTACGCGCGAACGCACGGCGCCACGTCAGACTACAGCGGGGAGGGGGAGCGCGGGACGGTGACGCAGTTTACGCGCGTGTCACCGGCCGCCCCACCATCCCACGTTTAATCTCGATAGCGAGCGGGTACGTCATTTTGTGTCCCGTACGACCACTGCAGCACCAATACACCATCTTTTATACAGTCTAATCGTTTCATGGAACGCACGAAACACACCATCCCCAAAAATCTTGTTAAATATTTATTTGGATATCTCAAAATTCTCACTCTGGCATCGAATATCCCTAGAGGATAGACCCGTTAACTGTCATTTATCCTTAGAAGATAGATGTTCGCGCGCTTTTGTTTTGACCGTTATTTTTGTGTGAAAACTATGCCTATCAAGCTCTAACTTGCCCAACGTCTCGTGAAAAAGACAAGGATCACATTCTGTAGCTCAGACGGTATCTGACTCATAACAATCGTCGTGTGTAGCTCGTCAAACCAGTACCATTCTGCGCGTCATACAGCTGGTTTGTGCCTGCGCTTTGTCCGTGAATTACTAGTGAATATAGTGTTGTTTTACCAGAAACGTAGTGAAAAATCATGGAACGGTTAGTACTGAACTGTTTTTAATAGCTTGATTGTGTATTTGGCATGAATTCCGGAAGAAATACTTATTTCAACGAACATCGTCGTCCATTTTTCGCGCCAAGCGACCGGTAGGGACCATTTTGTTTCATGTATTAAGAATAGTAAATACGACTAATGCTTATCAAACTATCGTTATCAACAATACTAAGTTAATTACCAACGTTTCTATTGCATTTGTTTTGAGTAATATCGTCATATGTGAGTATAATTGAAAACAAAAACACGCCTACACGTAATCGACCCCTAGGGATAGCTCGACACTCCGGGCATTCATGACGTCATAATGGTTTTGCTAAGACGTTAGAAAATATGGATAAGACTTACGCAACTGCGCGACGCAAATAGAGTTATGGTTTATATGTTGAAAGGAAGGTTATGGTGTATTATGTGACTGTTTTTTTTTTAATTTCTATTAGTGACGATATACCTAGCGGATCTAGTGGATTGTCTGATGCGGTGGTTGTTGTGATGTCTTTTTTTGCAGCTTTTACTTTTTAATTTTTTTTTTTTCATAAGATTCTAGTCTATTGCAATGTTTCATTTTGTCAGTAATAATTCGAATCGATTCCTGGAATGGTTTTGTTAGGCAGCATACCCTTGTGTTGTGTTTTTCTATTAGTAAATATCATCATCATGTGGATTGTGAAATGAGATTTTCAAATAAACGCAATAATACTTGCTCTGTGATCCAAATGATGGAAGCGACTCATAACTCGTAAACTTAACAATTCTAACAGGTAACACTTAGTCTGTGATAAAACAGTGTACCAAAGTATGTAATAAGATACTATTTCTAAGCCACTTGGCTTACAGAGTGCCCAGAACTGAAGTACAAACATGCACATTTTTTTTTGTTAGCGCCCGGGCCGTCCTATTTGAGCAATTTTTTTGTATAGCTTGTGATATAAAAAAAATGCATCGAGAGGTGTATTTTTTATCGATTAATGATAAATAGAGCATATTTATGTAAATAATACAAAAACTTTTTGAAGTCATGGTTTATTTTTTTGTTTCTATCCATTTATATACAAGAAACTGGAAAATTTCAGTAACGCTGACTTCAAACTAGAATTTCTAATATATTACAAAGTAAAACTGGACTAATCCACATGAAATATATTAGCTTATTTCATAGCAATTCCAAAAACATAAATTTCATGTAGCTCCCATTCACAAATTCAGAGATATCGTCGTTTTAAGTACACGCGCCGTTATCGCTGACGTCAACTCAACCCCCCCCCCCGACACTTGAATGACGGCGCGCAGAATGCTTCGACGCCAGACTTGAGTGAGGGAACAGTAAATAGTATGCATTTTTTCCTTCCAACGTTTGCACAACTTTGAACGGCACGCTGAAACAATAAAAAAATAACTAAGAGCACTAATTATCTACATAAAATAAAAACCATAAAGGAAGGATTTCGTCGATGGCGAGGTTAGATCCAAATTGGGTAAAAATTAACGGAGCGCTGTTCATGGTCTAATTTATACGAATTATAATAACAAAAACATTTATTTTTCATTTCTCCTGTCGCAGGTCTGCTGGAAGAAATTTCATTAGAAATAAGCAGTTCCTTTGTACTCATATTTATAATGTTAATTTTTACTGTTTTTCTGTGTGTACATAAATCATAAAGTTAATAAATAAATAAGTTTAAAGTTCAAGTTTTCTACCTAAAAAATATTTAGTTATGTTAAAAATAACGGGAATCAAAAGTTATTACTGATTTATAAAAATAATCATCGTGCAATTTCCAAACGCAACTTATACATTCCAATCTGCGCTAATAATTAAATAAAAGACAGAAGATCGTTTCCGCTTGGCGATTTTCCTACTTATAGTCATATATCTTGCCAATTTTTTTTTAAATATCCTGAAAAAAATATCATATAAAATGACTGTGCCAGCCATGTAACCAGACCGTAAAAAATATGCCTAAGATTATTTTTGTTATGAACGGAATGGATAATATGGAACGGAAAAACGAAACGTCAGTGTCAAATTCAATTGACAATATGTTTTTTTACTATTTGTTTGTGTTCATGTTCATCCGGCATTATGTAAGACACAAGTTATATTTCTGCGATTTTGTGAATTCTTTACGACTTGGCTTAACCTAGACTATGGCATTTAATTCTGGGTAACAATTTGCCAGTGGTAGTGGTGGTTGTACTTTGTCAACTGTTAAAATGCGTTGTGTTAATTTTCAATAATGACGCATTGCTCGATTATGAAAACATCGTTTGTCGGAAGAATGTGGTCAAATTGTTGAAAGAGTCCAGAGATGGGTGTTTTAGCGCGATGTGATTATATATATGCAAAATAATTTGTTGAATTTCTTGAACACATAAGTCAAATCACACATAAAGGGATTGTGCAAAAATATAATCTTATCATACTGAGGCTGCTGCTCAATGCTCGTTTTAACGTTGGCCATCAGTTCATTTACTGAATATTCCCCCTAAGATGACCCACTGACCTGCCAACAGTCTGATATTTTATAATACTACAGATAACTGCTTGTGGTATGAATGAGTTCTGTTAGTCTAATGATTAGCAGTATGAATATCACAGTGTTCAAGAGGAGGATTTGTCTATCCTTTATTTTGAATCATGAAATTATTTTTTCAGTATCTAGATGTACTGCTGGTGGAAATGGTGGAATGTATAACCACTTTACTCAAGTTACTTAATTAGTGGAATATAACACACTTAAACTTTAGCGTCTCGCATGGCACCGCACAGGTAAATAAGAGTATCAATAAAAGTGCGTTTGGCGCTCGACGAGCAGTTTAAACTACCCCGTGACTACATAAATTAGTAGCATTTTATGGGGTGGTCACATTGTTAACCCGGAACCAAGATATGATTTTAACTTAAACTTAGTATATTTTGTGTCTCCACCATGGTAATAATTATTTTCAGATAACTGGAGAAGATTATATTTGCCACTCGTGTTGGGTGCTGATAAACCATACCCAAATGAATGTCATGAACCAGAAACCTAACAACAATTCAGCCATTGTAATTACTTCCCAGAATTTTATCCTTATTAGGTATACGATCGGATGATGTGACAATACAGGCTGCATTTTTTTTTTCAAAATCAACCAGTTCGATTCCTGGGTAAGAATAACGATTTTCCAAAAATCCAATGATGTTGTTTTAGTTTTCATCAAAATCGGGCTCGAGACTTCTTTCAGTGTTTTTCGATATTCCTCATAGTTTCGTATTTGGCCAGGGTGATTTTTTTAAGTGTGCCTTATACTTAAAAAATTCACCCTGTATAGTATATTGTACCGACCTATCTATACTATTATTTTTATATTTGTAATTATGTCAATATTTTACTGTTATTGTTTCAGTTAAACTTTAACAATAAAATATGCGTGCCATGCTATTTGCGGGCACAAAGAGTGGTGGACAGTTCTCACAGAGGCTTTGTTCTTATTGTACCATCCACAATCAATAGGCCTAGATCTTCTCAACAGATAGAACAAGTGGTAGAGGTTACAGAGGTAAAAGTGGTTCCATCAACTTCTGGAATTCCATTGGAGGAAACATCTGCCGAACGATTATTGCCCACAAGAAGAGTAGCTGAGATAGTTGAGGGTGAAGAAGTTATTCAGCCAACCTCAGCACACCGTTTACAGGACACATCTTTCCCTAAACAAATTATATTGCCTATATTGAGAAGAGCAGCTGGCACTGCTTGATGTTGCTTATTTTTGGAGTGCAATGACACTGAATTAATTATTACAAAATAATATCTAGGAACGCAAAGCAAGATTAAAGGAAGATACAATGTTTGTTGTGTGTGTTTTTTTGGCGCAAATAAACGCTTTTTCTATCTTTTGTTCTTTTTCATCAATATTTTAAAAATAATAAAAAATAAAAACAAGATTTAAAAAATAAGCACGTTGTTTTATTTATCCAACCTCTAGTTAAATGAAGAAAGAAACACATCAAATGTGCTTTTATAGAATGTTCCAAGAGCTAAAAACTTGACCCCTTACTCCCTATAATCATGCAAAAATATTCATATTTGTCTGGCTAGAGCAGGTGTAGAACCGATAATGTATAGGATCGCAATAAAAATCTGTATCAGTCATACCTTATTAATAGAGAATTTTATTCCGATCCAGCACCATTTTGATAGGCCATGAGAGGATGCCCTAGAAGGACATAGGGATACTAACCTAGCATAAAATTTACATTAGTGTCCGTTGATTTGGAAGTTCATATATTTTTTTGTAATGCTCATAAATAGAAAGCTTTTTGCAAATTTTCAACAAGCGGAGATTCACGGTTTACGAGATATATTTTTTTTAAATTTCCATACAAACTGGAAAATAGTACGCCATTTGCAAATTTTTAGGTTGGTTAAATTGTCATGGTCGACGTGAAAGTTGCCATTTCACGTTCCGTTGACGGTAGAAGTGTATTTTATTCAATTTCTGATGAGTTTTAATGGAAACAAGTTGGTTCTTGCAGTAAAAATAACTTTAACTTTATTTAGTTTGAGAAAACAATACATCGGCTACTAGTGATGTTCACAGAGTATAGAGTAGGGCAAAGATAAAACGGAAAAAAAAACTTGACATATTAATACAACTCAAGTCAATGGAACAGAAGGCGCGAAATTTAAATATTACAACACTCTTCCTAAATTTGAGCCTTCATAAAAAAACATAAGCTTTAAACATTGACAAAACAAAACTTTAACCAATAACTAACTGCTAGAAATTACATCGACAGATTTAACTCCAATTTTATCTCTTAAATAACATAACTTAATTTTACATAGAGGCTTGGTAAAAATATCTGCATATCGTTCATCACTGCACACATGGTTTAATTCGATAATTTTATCATAGTATTTTTCTTTAATGAAATGAAACTTAATATCTATATGTTTACATCGTTTGTGAAAATTAGTATTTTTGATTACACTGATAGCACTTTGACTGTCTAAATTTAAACACACAGACTTTTGATTGAATGTACCAATATCAGATAGTAATTGTTTAATCCATATGACTTCTTTTGTAGCAGCACAGGCTGCCATAAATTCTGCTTCAGTGGTTGATAGGGCAACTGCCTGTTGTCTCTGACAGACCCATGTTACTGCTCCTCCATTTTTATTAAACACGTATCCAGTGACGGAACGTCTTGTGTTAGGGTCATTGGCAAAATCTGCGTCACTATACCCAATTACAACATTAGGCTCAGTTGATCTTGTGTAGTACAGACCATACACTTTAGTTTCCTTTAGATACTTGAAAATTTTCTTCACAGCATTCCAATGAGTTTCATTGTATGAATTTAAAAATCTACTCACCAGGCTGACAGCAAAAGAGATATCTGGTCTGCTTACTGTAGAGAGGTGCATCAATGATCCAACAGCTTCCCGATATGGGATGTTCTTTTCTGTTTCACCCTCTCCTTTTTCCAATATTGTATGTGGATCAGCTGGAATGCTGTTAGGTTTACAATTATTTAACATAAATTTATTTAATAATTTCTCAATATAGCTTGATTGATGTATGAAGACAAAATTGTCTGACTTTATTATTTCCATACCAACAAAATTTCTGACTGGAAAACTGGAAATCATTAATTAACTCCTTTATGGTTGATCTATCTTTAGAAAATATCAGTCCATCGTCAACATATAGACACAGATAACAATTTTCTCCATTAATAGTGCCTACATACACACACTGATCTGTTTTGCTATTAACTAGCCCAAACTTCTTTAAAACTGAATCAAACTTAGAGTTCCAGCATCTCGGAGACTGCTTCAAGCCATATAATGATTTATTGAGCTTACATACCTTATTAGTCTTGCAGGTTAAACCTTCAGGTACAGCCATGTAAATGTCCTCTTCAAGCTCTCCATACAGAAAAGCTGTTTTTATGTCTAATTGTATTATTTGTAGGTTAGTTTGGGCAGCTTCTGCGAGTAATAATCGGATTGAATCATACCTGACCGTGGGTGCAAATGTTTCCTGATAGTCAATACCCTTAGTTTGTGAGTACCCTTTCGTACAAAGCCGAGACTTGTATCGTAGTCCAGAAGATTGTTCTTTGATGCGAAATACCCATTTACATCCAATTATTCGCATATCAGGAGTTTTATCAACTAATGTCCATGTTTTATTTTGTTGATGAGCATCAAGCTCTTCCTTGATGGAAGTTATCCATTTTGAAGCATCAACAGACTTCATTGCTTCTTCATAGTTATCAGGAACTTCATTATTCAATAATTGATCATTAAAACACATGTAAGAGCTTTCTTCTTGTTCCTGAGAGGCTAATTTATATTGTCTTCGTGTTCTAACTGTAACATTCCTTTCTGGTGAATATTCTATGCTTTCATCGGGGAAGTACTCACTGTCTGACTGAGATTTATTTTCAGTTACAGTATTAAATGAGTCATCACTTGAAAGTTCTTCACAATCCTTATTTTGAATACTACATTCATTTGTAGTTAATTCAATGGGCACATAGTCTCTCTTGACTGTGGACTCTAAGAATATTGCGTCTCTACTTTTTATTGCTTTCCCTGAATTAGGTAATAAAAAACGGTACCCTTTAGTGTTTTCACAGTATCCTATAAAGATCAGTTTTTGAGATTTTGAGTCCAATTTCTTTCTTTTCGCTTTTGGCAAATGAACCATCGCCTCACATCCAAATGTCCTCATATGGCTGACATTGGGTTTTTGTCCAGTCCACATCTCTTCTGGAGTTTTATAGCACAGAGACTTAGTCGGCGAGCGGTTAATATTGTAAGCAGCCGTGTGAATTGCTTCAGCCCAGTAGACTTTAGGTAGTTTGGCATTCAACATCATACATTTTGCTCGGTTCTGTTCTGTTCATCCGTACAGCTGTGCCATTTTGTTCTGGAGTGTAAGGTGTGGTTGTTTGATTTATTATCCCAGCATCTTTGAGAAAGTTTGAAAATTTTCTGTTTACGTATTCAAGCCCATTATCAGTTCTGAGAATTTTAAATGTACGGCTTAACTGATTCTCAACTAATTTCTTGAATTCAATAAATTTTTCCAGAACATCTGATTTGTTATGCAGTACATATACAAAAATCTTCTTTGAGTAATCATCTAAAAAAGTCCCAAAATATCTAGCTTTGCTGAATGACTGAGTTTCCATTGGTCCACAAATGTCGGAGTGAATTAATTCAAGCAGGTCTTTAGTCTGAGACCCTTGACTTTTGAACGGTAAACGTGTTTGTTTTCCTTCTTGACACGTTATACATTTCACATTACTTGCTTGTAAACCAAGTTTTAAATCTGCAGTATTTTCAGTCAACTTATTCAAGCTTTGAAAATTTAGATGACCCATCCTTTGGTGCCACAGGTAAGTATCCTGCTCGATAACATCTGATATGCAAGCATGAGCTGCAGACATGTTTAAACGGTACATATTATTTATCAAGCTTGCTGTTGCTACTACTACATTGTTTATGTTTAGTATAATACAGCCATCTTTATTGAACTTTACTTGGCCACCATTCTTTATTATTTGACTCACCGACAGCAGGTTTGTAGCTAGTTCAGGCACATAGAGCACATTTGTAAACAGTATTTCATTTGGTTGACCTCTCTCATTATCAACACATAAGCTTATTTTTCCAGAGCTTTGAACAGGTAATGATTTGTTATTTGCAACTTTTATTGTTTTTATATCTGGATTTGTTTCTTCTATAAACAAATTCTTGTGTTTGGTCATGTGGGCCGAGGCGCCAGAATCAATATACCAGTCATCGGAGTAACCAGAAGAGGCAATAAATACTTTCCTTATTCTTCTGATACTTATTAGGTTTTGATTTACACTCAGGACTTTTATGGCCATATTTGTTGCAACTATAACAGCGAGGTCCTTTTACAAAACTTTTATTTTTATTATGAAACTTCTGACTCGAAGCGAAAGCAGTTGAATCAGATTCTGTTTGTTTGACATCTTGTAGAATTTTAGACTTTATTGAGTCAGAGCTAATCTTCATACTTGAACTTTCAATGGCTATTATCATTGGCTTGTAACTTTCTGGAAGGCCGGACAACAGAAGTGTGCCAAGCCACTCGTCGTCTACATGAAAGCCAATATTTCTTAATTTGTGAGCTGTTGTCATTATCTTGCTGACATACTCTTCCACATTTGAACATCCTGCTAGTGTAGTATTGCATAAGTCTCGTAGAAGACCAACCCGGCGTGTTAGTCCTGAGTCATCAAACGCACGAGATAAGTTATTCCAAACCTCCTTTGCAGTGCTTGATTCTTGAATATGAATATAATTCACGGGATCCACAAGAAGAATTATCTTTGATCTGGCCTTGGTGTCACGCTTTTTATCGATTTCTATCGATGGGTTAGAAGGTTCGACGCAGTCCCATAATTCTTCATGTTCCAATTAAGTTTTTACTGCAAATCGCCAAGTTGCATAGTTATCACGGCCGGTTAATTTTTCTATTAATGCCAATGACTTATTTGACGATGACATATTATTTGTTTATCGGAAAACTTTTCTTGAAACTGAGCACGTTGTGGTTGAGGTTATGTGTTTTGAAGACGTATTTAACACTGAATTTAGTTACTGATTTTTACTAATCGGACTACCTGGGCCCATAACCTGATGAGTTTTAATGGAAACAAGTTGGTTCTTGCAGTAAAAATAACTTTAACTTTATTTAGTTTGAGAAAACAATACATCGGCTACTAGTGATGTTCACAGAGTATAGAGTAGGGCAAAGATAAAACGGAAAAAAAACTTGACATATTAATACAACTCAAGTCAATGGAACAGAAGGCGCGAAATTTAAATATAACAACAATTTCATGCCATGTTTTTTACATAAATATAATTTTATTTTTACATATTCACATACTTTTGGTGTGTATTAAATGTGCACAATAATTGTTGCTGTATAATGCAATCACATTGACTTTTTTACACAAAAAATAATGTTTTATTGCTAAAAGCGAGGGAAGTGAGCTCTGGGTTGAAATTTACATTTATAGCCCGTCAATTAATGGGGCGGGGCAAGATGGGGGAGGGGGAAGGGGGTAGGAGTTACTGCCTGTACCACCCCCACCCCGCGGAGCCTCATGGTTATGGAGATATCCATGGTTAAAGTTTTGAGGTTAGAATATCATTTGAGTTAGAAAAAGGGGTAAAAATTGAGTATTATTTGACAGGAGGAGGGAGGGAGACGGTGCCACCTATGTCCTGGCACCACTCCTATGTAAAGGCGACCCACCGTTCTTGAGAAAATCTAATTATAGTAACCTAACCTCAAAACGTTTTATAGCTGCTCAAAATTGTGCAGTCGAGGGAAGCCCGGTAAACGGAGCCCGCTTCGCGGGACTCCCACTTCTGAATGGTTTATAAAAAGTAACAAAACAGCAAGGGCAACAAAGGATGACTAACGTTGACGGCTGACAGATAGCATCGCGTCGCTTCAAGTTCCGTTCCACATAGTGTAAAAAGTCAATGAAATTGCATAATGCAGCAACAATGGGGCCGACAACTGTAAAAGTGGCGCTAGTAGCGCACAGACTAATAACAAAGCAGTTTTTGATGAAAAGATGGGTAAATACTTAGGCAACTGATTACTTTCAGTTTGATTAGATCGTCAAAAACTATTTTCAATTATTTGTACGATCCCAAACTTACCTACATCACATAACCTCACATGACCTCTGTAAAAATAAAATTATATTTATGAAAAACACATAACATAAAATTGAATAAAATACACTTATAACGTCAACGGAATGTGAAATGTCAACTTTGACGTCTACCATGATAGTTTACCCAACCTAAAAATTTGCAAATGGCATGCTATTTTCCAATTTGTATTGAAACTTTAAAGAATTATATCTCGTAAACCGTGACTCTCCGGATATTGAAAGTTTGTAACAAGCTTATTATTTATGAGTACTATCAATAGAAAAGATATGAACTTCCACAGCAACAGACTATAATGGAAATTTTATCCAAAACGAGGCTCCGTCGACCGGGCCTCCCTTGACTGCGCAATGTTGAGCGGCTATAAAACGTTTTGAGGTTAGGTTACTATAGTAATTTATTTTTCTCAAGAACAGTGCATTGCCTTTACATGGGAGTGGTGCCAAACGATGCTAAATTTTTACTCTTTTCCGCTATTCTAACCTCAAAACTTTAACCATGAATATGGCCATAACCAAGGGGCTCCGCGAGGTGGGGGTGGTACAGGGGGTACCCCTTTTTCCCCCCTTCCTCCTGAACCCCATCCCAACCCATAAATCGACAGACTCTAATGCAAATTTTAATTATGTGTTTTTTTTTTTGTGAAAACATTAGGCCTACCTACATAAACTTGAGTTTTTTTAGATAATTAACGTATCTTTCGGTACAAGAATTTACTTACACTAGGTATATAGTTACATTAAGTAAAGATAAATATTATTCTTATTGAATGACTAACCTAGTGTAAGCGTATTCGGGTATGAAAGTAAGACGACACTCCGCGCGAGCTTCTGACACATCACACAGCTGTCTGTCTCGATTGACAGTCAGAAACTGACAAAATGGCGCTATATTCGTGTGAGATTACGAGTGTGTGATAAAGACGGCAAAACTGATTTAGGTTCACACCATAGACAAGGCTGTTAAAAAAAAAACCTAAAAATTAAAATACACATTCATTCTCTAGTTCTTAGAATACTAGAAAACACTAGCAAATATTTTTTGCGCTTACGTAGGTACCTACTAGCAGGTTTTCATTATTTCGTTGAAGAACCCTAATCGAGTCTGTTTGTAAAATTTAAAGGTGGCTTTATTGTCATCACTGTAGCAAATGTATTGAGCTATGTCTGTTATAACCATCTTTGTAGCTCAAAGAGTGGTACGAATGAGCTAAGTGAAGATTTAATATTTAAAGTAAGCTCGCCATTGTTTTGGTAACCTAACAATAAATATTTTTTCGAGTCATTCAACGTTTGACCACAAAATACTAAATTTCTTATATTATTTGAAGCGTTCCATGAATACCTCTTGATTTTACATGCCACTGCTTAGGAAGCAGGGATGAATAATATCTAATGTTTAGCTTGAGGTGTCTATTTTATTATCATAACTTTTCTTTTAAATCTTGAATAAATCCTAGGTGCGTTAAAATTGAGATGAGAAACATGGTATACATTTACCGTGAAATCACAAGGGCAGTCATTTTTCACTTCACAAACTCAAATAACTTAATATTTAAAATGGCTTACCTGTTTCATTCCATAATATTATTCTGCTGTGTTACACTTCCACTACGAACAGATCTAATTGTATTAAGGTTATAGGCTTTTTTAATCTTGACGTATGCTAAAACTTATACAGTTGATATGTAATGTACTTAAGAAGTTTTTAGTGGCAAAGCATTCATATCCGACTCTTTCCTACCACCTGTAGTGATTACCAACCCAATATTACAACAGTAATAAATAGTTAAAGTAGTAGCTGACGATGAATAAACGCTTTTGTGCAGTAGCACCACTAGTTACATTATCTTGTAACACCGCACTATCGGCTTTCTATATCTCTTACCTGTAAAACTGTGGGCCTCTTTCGTGGTTATAAGTGAGTTAGAGCATGCTCTAATATAGTTGTACAGGTATGCGTTAACACTTTTATATTGAAATGGAACTGATATACGTGCCTTTTATAGGTTTTTTTAACGCTTTGGTGTTAGTTGGGCGGGACCCTAAAATTGCCAAATACCGTTTAGTTCGCAACGACAGGACCCGATGTCATGGGGGAGGCACTCTCGTTTTTTTTTTAATGATTTCTGTCCCTGAATCCTAAATAAATAATATAAGTATATATATTAAAAACGACAATAAAAAATACCGAAAAACCACAAATTCACCTGCCGGAAGCGCTATTTAGTTATCATTACATAAAAACCACTTACAATATGAACAATAGAGTCCGGGTAACATAGCAAACAGAACCAAACAATACAACAGGTGAAACAAGAAAACAAACAACAAAAATAAAATTATTACTTATGCCAGTGCAACGTTACATATAACGGAACGGCACATAAATCGACATGACACTGACATTGACATTGGCAAATAAGGTAGTCTCAGTATAAATGCCAATTCTTTTTAGACAAACAAATGAAAATAGAGGTATAAACAAATAACAAATTACCCAGATCTTCAATAAGTCATCTTGTGAAACGTTTCTTCAAAACAACAGTACGCTTCACTCTTGCAGTCTTCGCAGCATTAGCGGTCGGAACAGTGTCTGTCATTACCGGTGTTGGTTCGGGGTCACTGGGAATCGGTGCTATCCTGTCCAGTTCGGTGAGGGTCTCAATTCGGTGACGCGCATCGTTGGGGCCAAGTACGTACACGCAGCCCATCGTGGCGTGGTCCAGCTCTTGGAGATGCCGCATCTTTCCCTCGCAGCCAGGAAAACGTCGTGTCGCCCCTTCGTGAGGAACTCGGACATGGTGACGCCTGAAGCCCGAAGCAGATTAGCAACCTTGAAAAGGGTGGGCCTGGTTTTATTAGCCAATGCTCGTCCTAAATAAAATAAAGAAAACAAGGGTGAAAAAATCATACACATCAAATCATATAAAACATTCTATTAATGATTTGATAGTTCAGCAGCCATTATTTTACATTTGGAAATATTATAGAAAGAAATATGAGATAATATTATTTTACACAATTATAAAGTCAGAAAACGTTTTATTTAGAAAAGTTTATAGTTATTTGAGTTTCCACTTTTTACACTTGCTAGTTTATTAATGATAGTTATTTTCAAAATCTGCTGATCTCATAGCATATAGTTCTATGGATTTTTAATAGTAACGAAACCCGAAGCATTGACTAGTATTATTTGTGTGCGTTCCCATTGAGGGACTAATTTGAATTTTGAGCTTTTGAATGCGTCGACCTTTAGTAAAAGTTCTCAAACAGTTGTAAATTCAGCCTATAATTTGTTAAAGTAGCCACTTAAAAGTTACAATCGGTTAAAGGTGGTCCCTCAGTCGTGACCGACAGGCATCCATATCTCAAAACCTTGTAAAAATTTACAACTGCTTTTAATGACTACTCCTAGTAAAAGATTTGTAAAACTAATTTATTGAATGTCAATCCTGTTCAAAGAATAACGAGAACTAGCATGCGGAAGTTGGTCCCTCAATCGATCACTATAAGTTCACCTTGAGTGGAGACTACAATGGAATTTGAAATTAACATATGGGTCTAGCGTTAGCAAAAGTTATTGGACGATTGTAAATTTATTTTCTAGTTTGTAAAAGAAGCCATTCAAAAGTTAGAATCTATTGATATATAGAATGGCTATTGAGAGATATAGAGAATGGCTATTGATTCAAAAAAGTTCGGTGAATACGCATATAGTACCGCCCAACTGTACGTAAATATTTATAATTGGTATTATATGCCTTCTTCCGTACATAAAATACTTAATTCACGGAGAAAAAATCATTGAGTACTATGCTATTTTACCTATCGGACAATTGTCCGAAGACGCTCAAGAATCCCGCAAGAAGGATTACAAAAAGTTTACACTTCATCATTCTAGAAAGTCTTCAAGAGCGGCTACCAATACAGACGTGTTCCATACCTTATTGTACACTTCTGATCATATATATCAAGTTTGAGAAATACCTCAGAAACAATATCGAAAGAACTTTTCGATGAAGCCAAGTCCCTTTTTGCTGTCAACGAAAATCTGTAGGAGCTTGTTGAATTTTGTACATTATTTTTTTCTCGTTAGACACTGTTTATGCAATGATGTTAAATTCTATTTTATGTAAGTAAATTACAAAAAAAAGTATTTTTGCTTATAAATGCATGTATTTTTTTAAGTTTTATTTTTTAAATAAATTAAGAAACATAATTTTCAAAATTATTGTTTTTTCTATTAAACCTTATACTTTCACGTATGTGTGCAAAATTACAGATCATTTAGTTTTGAAAAAACTGAGATACGGAGTTTTGAGACGAAACATACGCGATTTTCCCATAGTGCGTGGGCAAAACACGCGTAGTGCAACACACTGAAAACGCATTCACACGCAGTTCTTGACTTCGTCGCCACGCGCGCACCCTGCAGCGTGTAGCGGGTCAGTGTGTGAATCACTGACTGCCCGCTGCTGGCTTTTTCATATTGGCATTATGAAATATATTTTACGCGATAAAAAAAGGCTTTAATTTGAATTACAAGTAAATTGCTGTTGGAGCGATGCCGTTACGGTGCCGTTATAGTGCCATGACCTTATGAAGTCAAAAAAAAACATAAATCACGCAAGTAGTTTTTGGTTGATCCGCATTATCAGTCTTGAAATATAGAAGATTGATTGGAAAGCTGTGTTTTTGTAATCTTTGTATCTAAATCATAATATTATAGAGAAATTAAAAAAGTATTGAAACTCCTTTATGATAGCTACATTACATTATCGATAAAAATTTGAAATGTGTCCAAACCTATTGTCAGATGTCAAAAAAGTCAACAAATCAAATTAAAATATTTTCATTTTCAATTAAAACAATGTGTATTTAAATAATATACTATCAACATATTTTGCCCGAACTTCTGAATTTTCCTGAGTGTGTTCTTTTTCCTGTTGTTCGTTTTATGGGCCATTTATATTTTACACAACTATGCCGCGATTTTTTCAAAAAAGTGTCACAGGTCTGGCTCCATCACGTCCCGTGGGACTCTGCGGGGTTCAAAGGCAAGCTATTCTCCACTAATTCGATGTTTTTTTTTAAATGTTATTAGAAAACTCAAAAATCTAGCCGCACTTGGCCCTCCGAAATACGATTACCTTTCAGTTCGTGCAATTTTCAAATAGTTTTATGCTGTAATTACGAAATGAGATTGAAAATAGTTTTTCAAATCGACCCTTTTTCAATACTTTTTTTGATCGAGAAAATTATATTATTTCGTGTTTTTACTTCCACTTGCCACTAGAACAAGGATGTATTCCTCACATACATTTTTTTCCGGGCTTAAATTCATATATTTGACCATTTCCAATTGATTCGAAAACAGCCAAAATTCGGATAACAGCCCGTTAAGTTAGAACGTAATGTTCTTTTTTACCATCTATCATAAGCATTATTTTCTTTCAGTTTTTTCAATTTGTTAAATGATGTCAAATATTAATTAAAAATGTATGTCAACATTCAGTAGTTTTTACTCATCCCAAAAATCCTGCTGGAGATCACCTCTATATTAATATTTCTTCGTTCAGACGTAATCGCGTCAAGCGACACAAAATCAAAAGGTTGGCATGTCGACGCGTATAATTTATTTTTCTTAAAGACTAGCTGACCCGTGCCCACTTCGTTGGCCGCATTTTTCGGGTTTGTGTATAGCCTATGACACTCAGAAAAACACTATCACTGTCACAGCTGGATATCTGAAGAACTACTTATGCTATCAACTTGAAATAGTCTTAGATGGCGTTTGCCGATAGAAGTTTATGTAAAGATTACAGGAAAATAATACGATGTCTCTAAATTTTTTCACACTTTTTCAGAAATCAAAAAAATTACATTAGTTCCACTATCGGTCAAGAGATGGCGCTGATTTAAAACTTTAATATACACAGCCGTGTTAAAATTCTCTGACGAATATAGGCCCCGGCGATGAGAAATGAAAAACATTTCGCGTTTTATATGATGGTACGGAACCCGAGGGTTCCGTACCATCATATAAAAAGAGAGCGTGCGCGAGTTTGACTCGCTCTTGACCGGTTTTTTTTTCTTTCATAAGAACCTCCTGACAGTAGCAAACACAGCAAAAAATATTAGCAAAATGGGCCCAGCCGTTCACGCGTGATACCGAGACCAAGGGAAGTAGGAATTCATTTATATATAAATATATATTTTAGCTTTTGCCCGAAACTTCGAACGCGCATATCCCGTTTTTTCCCGTTCCATAAAACTATCCCATCTTTTAAGTACCAGATAGTTTCGAAGTTTGATTAAAATCGGTTCAGTAGTTTCAGAGTTTATCTCGAACATCCATCGTGACAGGAGATTTTTATAAATATAGATATAAATACTAATCTATATATTAGTACCAACAAACAGTCCCTAGAAAAATCCTGCTTTGTAGTCACCTTTATCTTAGTATTTCTTCCCAGGAATTAAATTATTATTTGCAATAAATCGGTACATTTTCTGATACTGTTTAATAAGTAATCTTTTTTTTTAATTTACTAAAGGATAGACTGTAGCATTCGTCTCTTTAACTTCCGAATGCGACGTAAATTGATTTTTCTTATGATAAATGGATCAATTAAGGGACTACCTTAGATCGATTGTAACTTTTGGATGGCTTCTTTTACAAACTAGAAAATGAATTTACAATCGTTTAAAAACTTTTACTAACGCTAGATCCATATGTTAATTTCAAATTCCATTGCGGTCTCCACTCAAGGTGAACTTATAGTGATCGATTGAGGGACCACCTTCCGCATGCTAGTTCTTTTTATTCTTTGAACAGGAAGGGTTGATATTCAATAAATTAGTTTTACAAATCTTTACTAAGAGTAGTCATTAAAAGCAGTTGTAAATTTTAACTAGGTTTAGAGATATGGATGCCTGTCGCTCACGACTGAGGGACCACCTTTAACCGATTGTAGCTTTTGAGTGGCTACTTTTACAAATTACAGGCTGAATTTACAAATGTTTGAGAACTTTTACTAAAGGTCGACGAATTCAAACGCTCAAAATTCAAATTGGTCCCTCAATGGGAAAGCACACGTATTATTTCATTCATAGGTTGGCATGACAATGTAAAAAAACAATTTGTCAATGTGTCAAATTAATTTAAAAAAGACAGGACAAATAGAATTTCGTGTATGGAAGTGGTACTTCATACTTGCATGCAACAGAATGCTAGGGGTATGGCAGTAGAAAGTTTTTTTTTGCAATCATAGGTGACAGACCAACTATGTAAAGTGTATAAGTATAAAGCTTTATAGATTGTTCATGTAAATAGGTTGAAACCATTTTTCGTTAGACTTAATAAAACTAGTATTTTTGGTAGAAGAAAAAGTATGATGTCAAAACATGTCAATTATATAGTTGTTTTCATGTAAATAAAACATTATTTTAGTTTGGTATGTTGAACAATTTATTAATCGGTTTTTCATTTTCATGTGATGTATGAATAAGGACTAGTACGATGATAGACGACTTCGATGGCGCTGCCGGGTGAAAAAGAGAAGGTCGCGATTAGTGCTTATCGCAGGATATGACTGAAGCTGCTTCTATAGAAGCCTACCTAGCCCCCCTGTCAGCGAAGATTCCACCCATAGGTAGGGACTCCTGGTTAGCAGTAGTTAGGTGCTTAACTCTTCCAAAGCTTTGAATAGGCGATTACAAGAAAACTTTCTTAGTATCCTCTATTCGTAGGGGCGTAGCTCATGTGATACTTCCTCCTTGGATGCATCAACTTTTTGATAAAAGCTTTAGAAGAATTAACTAAAAAAGATAGTTTATAATTTAGAATAGGTTCGAATAATGACGTATGATTATTGATTTGTTTTTCATGGAGAACTGTAACAGCTTTCTTTGGAGCATGAGCTCAATATAATTATCTCAATATAATTATCTCTAAAATCTCCAGCAGTTTTTTCTTTGTTCACGATCCCCTAACGTTGCAGAGGCCCTAATCTGCAGCGTTGACAGTACGTCCAAAATTTTTGAAAAGCAATGCTAATCAGGTTAAATAATTTATCTGTACACATGACATATTATGCAAAGGGCAGTTTGGTTTTCGTAAAGGAAGTTCAACTGCTCTTACAATCTTTAACTTGGTGAAAATTATAACAGAAAGCATAAACGATGGTAATCCAGCGATGTGTCTATTTTTAAATATGGGGTAAGGCTTTTGATTTTGTGAATCATTCGAAATTGTTAAGCAAACTAGACTTCTATGGCATAAAGGGAAAAGCACATGAATGGTCTGAAAAATAGGAAACAGTGTACCGAGATATTCAAGATTGTAAAGAAAAAATACAAAATATACACCAAAGAGAAATTTACATCAATAGCAATAATAAATAAGTGTGGTGTGCCTCCGGATAGTATTCTCGGCACTTTACTTTCTTTGCTTTATATAAATAATCTCCCGGAGGCCACTTTGCAAAAATGTATCCTATTCGCAGATGATACTACAGTTATTATAAAATGTCAGGATAAAAAAGATTACAAATCAGTCATCGAAAAGACCCTATCAGATATAATAAATTGGATAGAAAGTAATAATTAGAATATAAATATTAGTAAGACAAAATTAATATAATTTAACTCATATAATACCAAACAATTGGCTCTAAACGTTATTTGTAAAGACGAAAGGGTAAAACAAGTTGATGAATTAAAGTTTTTAAATTGGAAATGCCATATGGAACAAATATGTCAGAAACTCGATAGGTTTGTTTTTTAAAAGTTAAGACAAAATGTGTCCAAAGAAGCTGCTCTTTTTACTTATCATGGTAACCTATGCTATGAATGAATTATCTGTGGAAACTTGACCGACTCCGACAGAGTTTTCAAGCTCCAAAAACGTTGCATTCGAGTTATAAACAAGGCATGGTTCTTGGATAGTTGTATACCTTTCTTTAAAAATGTAATATTCTTCCACTACCCTGTATGTATATAAGAGATATCTGCATATTTACCAAGAATAACATGTTATAAAAAATTAATTGAAATTGTTGCAGGGTATTTTATTTAAGAAATTATGGAAATTAAAAATGAATAGTAATGATGGATAATATTATTAATTATTAATTTTATTATAATTGTAATAATAATAATTTGAATTGCATGATAACAATAACAATGACAAAATTGTCATAGAAATAATTTGAACGCTTGCTTGCAGACAGAATACAGTGACTTTTAGGATATAAGATCTTTCCTTGTAATTTTTATGTATTATATATTTTTGATTTTGAATTCGAAATGTATGTTTTTACCGTTTAAGAAGAATTTATAAAATTAATGTAAGAAACAAAGATCGAAACGAAAAAAATATTTAGTAGGTATCTTGTATTTCCTCCCCGGGCTTTAATGACTGCGAAGCGGTTCCTCATGGAACAGATGAGTGTCACAATATTGTGTTGTAGGATGCTTTCCCACCTTTCTGATTCAAGCTGGCCAAGCGTCTCCGGAGCAGGCTCTCTCGCAGTGAGTTGTCTTATCAACTCATCCCATGGGTGCTCAATGGGATTCATGATCTGGCTTCTTTTGGCTAGCCCATAACCGTAATACCGACTTCGCTCAGGTAATCATTTACAATGCTTGCGGTTTAAGCCCTGGTATTATCCGGCATAAAATTATCTCTTCGCCAGTAAAGTGCGTAGGGTACCCATGAGGCTCCAGTCCAATGACGGTAAGTGGAGTGCAGATACAAAAGACGGTTTTTCCATCGACGCTTATGCCTTCCCAAACCGTTCAAGAACCGCCACCGTAACTGAGTCTTGCTTCAAATGCTGCTGTGCAAAACGCTCTCCCTCTCTTCGACATACTTTCTTTCTGCCATCATTATCAAACTGCATTATCTAACTCTGGTCAGAAAAGAGAATTTTATCACATTGGAGGTATAATTTAAGTGCTCAGTCGCCCTCTTCGGTGGTCTACCACCAATTTTGGATCATTATCTGGTTTATGAGGTTTCAGGCCTCGCTCTGTCAATCTTTTTCTAATGGTAGAATTGCTCATACTCAATCCTCGAACCTCACGGAGCCACTGCTGTAATGAAATACAGTTAAAGAGACTATTTCTTAGAGAAACAAACTGAAGCAATATATCGGTCATCTTGCTCGGACATTACTTGATATCTACCAGATCCTGGACGGCGAGTAAACATAACAGTCTCCCGATAACGCTGATACACTCTTTTGAGAGCCGAAAGGCTAAGCTACAAACGTGCAGACACAACACGCTGACGCTGACTATGCCCTGAATCTATGGCTTTCGTGGGCGAGAAATCTATGTCTGTTAGGAAATAAACCCTTTGGTAGGGTTTCACAGAGCTTATTAAACAATCAATATTAAAAAAAAATATTTTTGCCAAAAAAAAAATGTGATTAAACGTTGAAATTCCGAAGGCATACACGTTGAAAATATTCCTAATTGCATTTCCTGGATGAAAATTCGAAAATATAAACTTTAATTTGGAATTGTGTTAACTGCCAGCTATTTATTGGCGTATTTTTAAGGTTCCGTACATTAAAAGGAAAAAACGGAACGCTTATAGGATCACTTTGCTGTCCGTCCGTCCGTTTGTCTGTCTAGAAGCTTTATCTCGGGAACGCGTGGAGGTATCGAGTTGAAATTAAGTATTTTGTTCAACAATCCCTTGGAGCGTTGAAAAAATCAATCTTCTAAGTTACAAAAGATACGGCCGTTTGTGCCCTGGAACCCTCGGTGGGCGAGTCCGACTTGTACTTGGCCAGATTTTTAATGATATAAGGCTTCTTTTGTAATTGCAGTACTGTTTCGATTTTTTTGATGAGAAGTGTATTTTATTCCTTGTTTTAATTTCGAACTGCATTTATTTGAACGGTACAATTTTGAAACTTTGAAGTCATCAGACTAAGCAAACACGTTTTACCATACAAACTTTGTTAGACCGATTCCCCCGTATAGTTGGAAACCTCAGGAGTAAGCATTTTAGAAAATGCAGAAATAGATGTTTGTTTGGGTATATCAAAGATGAAGTATAATTAGTAGATCATGTTTCATGCAAATCTGAAAAATAAAAATGTTCCTTCTTTGCCACCCCATTTTACGATGCAGTATAATTTAGGTACATAATATGCTTTAACATTCCTTGTACACATTATAAAGAAGCCCTCCGTGTAAAATTGTAGAAATATTTTTACTACGGTGCGAACTTTCAATTTTATCAACCCTAGGAATACGAATCTTACATACTTACAAATTTTAATTTATCAAAATTGTCTTTTGGGGATATTTGTGAAAAACTAATAGTGACAACCTCTAGTATTTACTTTGGACAATATTTGTTCCAAGTTTCACGTGCATTGGCCCAAGGAATAAGTTCTTCCATACAAAGTTTAACAACCATACAAAGTTCGCCTATTGGGGGTAGTTGGGAAAAAGTGATAATGACAATCTTTATTATTTACTTGGGTCAACATTTGTATCAAATTTCAAGAAAATTGGCTCAAGGAATAAGGTTTTTCATACAAACTTCCAACCCATATTTCTCCCCTTAGGGAATGAATTTTCAAAAATCCTTTCTTACTGGATGCCTACGTCATACAAAGAACACACTCTCCAAGTTTTAGGTCTCTACAATCAGCAGTTTAGACTGTGCGTTGATCCGTTAGTCATTCAGGACAAAGGATTTTCAATGTATGGAAGATTTGTTTAAGGCATAAGGTAAAATGAAACTATAATAATAAAAAACTGGTATGTTATTTATTTAATTTGTCAATACCTGTTACAATTTTTCATTCGAGTAAATAACGTAAGCGTCACACTGATTCATCATTTCAAATTCAGATTTGATTTCAGTGTCTAGATAACGATTAATGATTGCCTGACACTCAATATCCTTGGAGATGAAAGACATAGGCGTGCGTAGTTGGTGTAAGGCGATTGGGCGTTGTGAATATTTCTGTAACGCGTGCGCTGTTGACTTAAAATTCGTAGACGCGGCGCGCAGCAGTACCAGCTGAGAGCGAACCGGGCGCTCTGGTACCACGTAGCTGCACGAACGCTTGATGCTCGCCAAAGCAGCTTCTATGAGCCCACGCGCGTACTGTGTCGAGTGTTGAATACGTCCCAACATGACACGCACACATCCATCTACTTTTTGCGACCAAGTAGCAGCATCTCGCAATACGTCATCCAGACCTGCTATATCTTCACCAACTAGCAGCTTAGACATGTGTCGAATTACTGAATCTTGAAGCTGTTCTTCTGTCTCAAATTCACGCAGTTGCTCCTTGAGAGTTTCTTGCAAATCGTCTGGTGAACCGCCGACACAAAAAACGGTCCCTGTTAAACCTGAAAAAAAAAAAAACAATACGATTTTTTGAAACTTTTGATCCTGATAACGTAAGTACAGAAAAAACCAGGAGAAGTAGTATTTTTACCGTGATCTTCGAGTATTGCAGCCAGTTCAAGTGCCACAAACACTCCAGTCTCGTATCCCAGCAAGTAAAAGTTATTTTGAACACCAGTTTTGTTGATGAGGATCTGCAAACAATAAAATACAAAGAGTTTAATTATAATTGTTTCGACATTGTCTATTATGTTTATGTCTTTGGCAATCTCAGAACCCTGGGATCCCGATCCTTTGATAGGCGTACAAGGGGCCAAAGCCAACTCACAGAGGGCTCCGTTAGACATTTCAAATGGAATGGGGCACCAATCGATGATTATTCCTGTATGAATTTTGAAAGTATAGGTACCAAAGGACAATCCCCGATTGGTGAAGGATTATTGAAAAATATGGAAACAAAAGATGTAACGCCACAGGATTGGGTGGTTTAGTAGACTGGTATCGTTTACTATGGAAGCAGTACTGGCCCCTGCCTGACCACTGCACATTCAGTAAATGGGCCCCCGAAAACGGTCGCTAACACAAAGTGACGTAGCGCTAAGGAGACAACATATCCTGAGGTGCTAGAGGATTAGAAAGGTATATCACGGCTATCAGGACAAGCTCGGTAGTATGATCAAGATTCCTACCATCATCTTATTGGAGTATACATCCTTCTCCCGAGCATGAATCTCCACTCAGACCGGCCGTTAAAGGCAAGAAAGAGGAGGAAGCTCTGTCCCTAGTCAGTGTTCAGCCAGCCAATAAAGGTAAGCCGGAGATGAGGAACAAGACTTATCCGGGGGGAGGAGATCAGGTCCGTGGGGTTGCTACTGCCCAACAGTTCGCCACAAAACTGCCTTGCGGATTGTCACCCTAGGTATGATCTAAGGATTATTGGGGCATGTAACCCCCACCACGACGTCAACGTAGAGATACGGTGGGGATATTGTCTATTATTAGTATTTGACTGAAAAACGTTTACATCATTTAATTTCTATACATTTTGTATGCAAGTGAGTCGGCCATCTTCCAGCAACACAGCACAAACAAAGTATCAAGCAAGTTTAACTTTATCAAGAAAAATTATTTGTTGTGTATTTTCTTTAAATAGAAAAACCCTGTTTAAAATTAAAAAATAAAACTATTTTTTATTATCAAAAATTTAGAAATTAATTAGAATGTAATTGTATCAGGACAATGATAAAAAAAGACTGTTTAACCCATTGATATATAAAAAACCCAAGATGTACAGTCTCGAACTAATGCAACACTCGAAACTGTCGTCAAAAACTGTAATGTGTCATGTGTGAGATGTGTGTAGTTATACTATAAACAATTCAACCTTACACGGATCGTTTAAAGTTGTTTTTACAAAGTAGTGCAGTATGGCGAGCGATGCGAGACTGTTTGAAACTTGCACACAATTATACATTATGCGCTTGTTTTTTGCGGACGTTTTTGAGATGCTGAGTGTGTATCTTGTGTTTTTTATATATCAATGGTTTAACCAAACTTATATAACAATCTATACATATAACAAAATCGTAGGCTTGCCGTGTCTGTACATTGAATATTTTTGCATAACAATTACATGTAAACGTTAGAAAAAGACATAGAACACAAAAATACAATTTTTGAAATTTTGTCTGTGCGTTTGTGTGCATCACGCATAAACCACTGATTGGATTCAAAATCTAGGTACTTAATAATATTAACTGATAACCCGAGTAACATTTAGCGTTTATTTAATCAAAATCGACACACAAATCAAGAGATATTTAATTTTTAAGTTAAGGTAGAAACTTCACCAAGTGTTAAAATAGGTAGTTTTCATTGAGTCTCCAGATACTTGCAATGCCATCTATTGAGAATAATAGTAGTAACAAATGTGTGAAAAGAACACCAAAGCATATTGTTATTTATTAAAGTTTTGATATGTTGCAAAAGAAAAGTGAACATGTTATAATCATATCATTATTAATCGTAACATGAGAGCTTCTATTTTATCTTTTTTCGAACTTGTTTTTGACAGTTTAACTACATTGTCGATAGATGGCGTTGTACTGATGACGCGTTATCTACGCAAAAGTATGACGACAGCCCATGTTGAACGATATTATATTTAGCTAAGATGATTATAACGGCTTTTTTCTAATCAGTAGTACTTACTACTTTTATTAGTCGATAACTCAAAACTCGATAGTACAAAAAATAACGATCGTTATTCGATTTGATTTTCGAGTCTACTTGGAAAGGTGTAAAGTAAACTGCATTATACGTGGGTAACCTTGTGATATCGTATTTTTGGCGAGCAGCATTGACTCGTTGAGCTCGATGTGCGGGCGCCATTATCATCGACCAGTACAAATTGGTGCTTCTGGTTTACTCGAAATGGTCCGACAATTCCATCAATAGCAACTGATTTATACATGTCTGCTGTCAGGAAGCCTCGATACGGGATCAAAGGCGTTCTAGCTCTAATCATATACCACCCCAAAAGGACACCGATTTCCCGCTTTGCTGAGCTGTTCCAGTGGCAGTTCTTTGCCTTTCAAGGTCTCCAGGTCTTCTCCAGACACGGACACGTCGGTTATCTGGATGAGCACTGATTCGCGATTCGTCAACGAAGAGATAGTTGTGCTAAATGTTTTCTTCTTCATCTTCTTCATTTTGCCGAAGCCTAGCCCACTGCAATCTCCGTCGTTGACGTTGCCGGGAATTCAGAGGCGCTCGCCAAGACCTCTGCTCGTGCTCGTAATCCAGCTTGGTACAAGCAATTTCGAATGATCTGAGTGCTAATTTCAAGCCCAGAGGCGGCCCGAACTTCGGTTTTTATTTTAGTAGCGTTGATTGTTGGGTCACGGGCTGCCAGCAATCTAATAAAGCGCTTTTGGGCAGCAGTCCAAACAGTTGGGCGACCACTGCGAGGTCGGTCAGCTAAATTACCCATCCCGCGGTACCTCTGCAACGTGGTCACGACACAGGATTGGGATATAGCAACTCTGCGTGCTATTTCTCTCGTAGTGTATCCTTCTTCCCGCAAAGCTACTATTCTTGCTCGTAAAACTTGTGATAATCATCTTGGCATTTTTCAAATTACAACTTTCCGCGAAAAAGTATTTAAAATCCGTTAAAATTGACTGAATCAGAATTCTGAATGAGCGTAAGCTAGGACTGAAAGCCTTTTTAAATGGAAAAACAATTGAACTGTTTTATTCTTTTATATTCTAATTCTATATTTTTAAATAAAGAATTAAAAAGGAGAAGAAATCATAATATAATCTACCGTAACAAAAAAGTTTTCGATTTTTCAAAGTGATCGCAAACTTTTCTTAATGTGTGTATGTACTCATAATATACCTGAGCATATCTTTGGGCAGTCTCCCGCACAGTTTCAGCAGGGCGGTCGAGTCCCGGCTGCAGCACCAGCGCCGGCAGCTTGAGGCGCTCGCACAGAACGTGGAACCTTTCGTGGTGGCCCTCCATACCCGGCACTATGCACATGTATCTCTTGCTCACGTCAAACTCGTCACGAGACTGTGGGATACAAATAAATTATAATAAAAACATGATGTTACTTCACACATACAAAATATTGAACGTCGTTTCAGTTTCATTCTTCTCGAGCAAAATAAACTGAAATGTAAGTTGGCGACAAACCCGGGTGGTCAACATAGCTGATTAATCTTTTACAATCATTATTACTATCGCAATCCCGTACAAGAGATGGAATGATCCCTTTGTCCTGGAGTTGGAACGAATAGGCTAAAACAAAAAACATAATCGGCCTAACCAACAATGCAGATGTTCATCAGTTTTATAATATAAATGCCTTCTCGTCGCTGTGCCGTTTGAAGCTGCATAAGATATTTCTGAATTGTTCAGGCCGATATAAATAGAAAACTGTATACTCACCAATTTAATGTCTTTGTAAAGGGTTGGAATCACGACTAGGTTAGCTGTGGCGAGAAGCTCATCATTTGCTACAGTGGAAAAGAATAATGCTAGTCCAGAAACATCATCCGGAACTATATCTGATGCGGAGTCTACCAGTTCGTGCAATCTAAAATAGAAGTGAATAATTACTTTGTAGCTTAATTTTATTACATCTTGGAAAAAAATATGTCATATAAAGTAGTCTATTGAACTGCATGGTTACCATGTTAAAATGTCATTCCTTGTTACTTAAAAATCACTGTTATGCAACAGTTTCATAAACTACTTTAGATCACGTTTTTCTTAAGTACAGTAGCTTCCAAAAGTGGAGTAGCAATCTCACAAGGCAATAGATTGACACTTCGATAATAAGTACCTTCAATACTAAAAACACACACATTTATTTGCAAATGATTGTATTTCATAAATTCAATTAGTAATTAGGGTACATGCTATGATAGCCTAGCGGTTACAGTAGTTGAGTGAGCACGATCATACGCATTGAGCCGCGGTTCAACACTCACGCATGTGATGGAATTTTTTAATGTTTTAAAAATTGCTCGAATAATCAAGCTATTGAATAGTTCCTTGTATATGTTCGTCTCGTTCACTAAACTCGTAACATTTTATGATAATACCTACAGAAAACTGAATTGATAAATGATTAAGGTAGATGCATTTAATTTACGACTCATTCATCGTGACAAAATAGAACGTTGTTGGTTGTTTGTTATTGTGAGTTAGTAGCGTGTGTTTAATCTAATATCGGTGTAGTAATTCGTTTGAAATGCAAGAAAATTTAAATATTGAAATTAAAGCAAATTTTATTGCGCTGCGTAAAAGCGGACTTAAAATATCACAAATATCTGATGAAACCGGACTGAGTGTAAGTATTATAATTTAAATTTTTCGTCAAACTTTTATCTGACTATAGTATACTGTAATATAATTAATTTTAGTATACTGCTAATCCTGGTAGTGATTTTTAAAACGTTTTATATTTTCACTAGATCTAAACTAAACAGAAAAAAAAAATATACTTAATTTCAAAGTAAATTTATTTACCTAGATAATTGAATGATGAAAATATCATTACAAATGTGACTCTGACTGTTCTATTTTCAGTATAATATTGTTTCTAAACAGTAGGTAAATAATATTACTATTTTGCTTAGTAGCCTAACAGTACTCCTTTTTTGCTTTAGAGAAATACTGTGAATCGCTGGGTCAAAAAACATGAGGAAAAGGGTAGCCTTGCCAGTCGAAAACGAAGTAGAAAACCCCAACTCATACAAGCGGTGCAACGACAGCACATGGTCAGCAAATATGAAACGAGTGGTTACATACCGACAAGATATTTTTCACCACATGGTGAAAAATATCTTGTCATTATTCAAAGTAATTGGATATTTTTAATATCTTTGTAATTTAATATTAGCAATGCAATCAAGTAAACGTTGACAAATGGGTCCTACAATATTGAAGCATAATTATTTCTTTTTACAAATCTTACCTAAAACTATCATTACAGGTCTACGATCCAATGCGATAGATTGGCCTCACAAACTAAATCCTACATCTATATCTTATAAAATAATATACTTTATTCCTAATTTAAGTAATTTAGTAATATAATGTAAATTTTGCGAATTCACTCAAGTTGCACCACAATATATCAACCCTCTCGTGAACCTCATTCACCACCCGTGTTCCCCTTAAATCTTCCCATATTTCCATGCAATACAACTGCTTATCAGATCGCTCATTCTGTGCTTCCCATCGCATGTATCATCAGACCCCATAGGTTTTCAATGGGGTTGAGGTCAGGAGATCGTGTTGGCCATGGAATTCAACGTAAATCGAACTGTTGGCACATGCCAACAGTTCGATTTACGTTGAAGTATTATTAAGTGATGTCATGTTACCCACTGTGTGCAACGTTAACCTCGCTGATGAGTTTAATTAGATAACTTTAATACAGGACAATTATGCAATTCATCGTGCGAGCACTGTGCGTGAGTGGTTTAATGAACACCTGAGATAAAATTTATTCCATGGCCAACACGATCTCCTGACCTCAACCCCATTGAAAACCTATGGGGTCTGATGATACATGCGATGGGAAGCACAGAATGAGCGATCTGATAAGCAGTTGTATTGCATGGAAATATGGGAAGATTTAAGGGGAACACGGGTGGTGAATGAGGTTCACGAGAGGGTTGATATATTGTGGTGCAACTTGAGTGAATTCGCAAAAGTTACATTATATTACTAAATTACTTAAATTAGGAATAAAGTATATTATTTTATAAGATATAGATGTAGGATTTAGTTTGTGAGGCCAATCTATCGCATTGGATCGTAGACCTGTAATGATAGTTTTAGGTAAGATTTGTAAAAAGAAATAATTATGCTTCAATATTGTAGGACCCATTTGTCAACGTTTACTTGATTGCATTGCTAATATTAAATTACAAAGATATTAAAAATATCCAATTACTTTGAATAATAATAAGATGATATTGTGTCATATCCGTAATAAGGATTATTTTGAGGTTGAGTTTCAATGTTCTTTTCGTAATGAAAATGAATACTGAAGCTTTAACCTCGATAAGTTCTAGTGAATACGATTTGTTTACTTTGTGGTTTGAAATAAACAACTTACAGTTAAAACGAACTCACTCGCAGTAGAATAAAAGTAGTACTTCTGAGTAATTTATTTGTATTATGACAACGAGTTCGCACTAGTTATATTTACGTGGGTAAATTTGCGCAAATTTGTTAGTTGTGATTTGTTGGAGTACCCACTAAGATATAATATTATTTACCTGATTGTCATAGTTGACTTATTAGCTACTTTAATTCAATAAATTGTTCGTTACGAGAAAATAAACTGTTTTAACAAGAACTTTATTTATTTATTGATTGTGAAATTATTATGAATAAACGTTTTGCCATCACTTAAGTAACATTTTATTCTTAACCCTTTTATTCAATAAGAATATAAAAATAAAAATAATTGTTGCATTATTATTTCTTAGTCTATTTTTTTATTTATCGAATAATAAAAGAACAGATGAAGATTATTGTTGAAAAGAAAAAAAGTCTCGCTTGAAGATTCGAACCAAGACCTAAGTTTATCACAATCCTATACGATACGACTATCTGAACTTGTTTAACTAACGTGAATTTTACCAATGTTATGAACCAAGGTCATACGTAATTACTAGTTGTTTAAAGACTATAGTCCCCGTCACGAGAAGCTATAAATTTTGTAAACAAAGAACTTCTACTAAGTTACGTAGCGACAATAAATAGTCCCAAATTCAATCAACTCAAAGTAACATACTTGTATTACGAAACTAACAACCAATTTCACTTGGTCGGGTTATATTTTATCGATTTAAAGCCGGCTCGTCTGATGTTTTGTGGTACTGGAACGCCTTTAACTCACAGAACAAATAGTTGAAACAATTGAATGTGTGTTTATAAAATTTATAGCTTCTCGTAGCGCGGCCTTTTTTTTTAGATGTTTTTTGTTTCGTTCGACGCCAGTGTGTGAATGAGGTGTCCGTTCGGTGATCAATGTGTTCTGCGTTCATACATCATTTATACACACAGATGCAGGTACGGCCTGAACCACGCGTTCACATGAATACAAACTTTAGCAGACTACTGCACTTTTGAGCGATGACTGTACATTTTAGTGATGGAAATGCCGTTTAGAGCTTACTTGTTAAAGGTCATCTGAGGTATCGAGTCTGTCTCCAAAGAGATATTATGCGTAATATACAGGAAGGCAGAAATTATTGATATTTTTTCATCAGTCATTCCTAACTCTTGCAGAGTAGTGTCAGGACTTGTGTTTTCCGGGACAATTATTCCTGAAATATAAATTGTATTACATTATAAGCTACATTTATATCTATAACTGACTGTGCTCTAAAGGGATTCTTTGAGGTACCGTAGCACAATTCGGCACCCATTTTAATAAAGTCTTATGTATAGTGGGCCCTACACTAAGAATTAAGAATTGAAAGAAGAATTGCTACTATTAAGTAATTGAGTTGGTTTTCTTACCGGCCAGGCCAATGAGTTGTTCAAACAGTCCAGGCGTGGATGAGTGCGCTGGCTGCGCTAGTAGTACGGGGCAGGTGCTGCGCAGTGCTCGCTCCACGACCACCGCCAAGTCGTGTGAACTTGCCTTACAAGTAAACATAATAATCAACTAAAAGTATAAATAATCCATCCGACAACCCATCTAGGAACGAATATAGGCGCCTTGTTCGATGATAGATACCACTTCCTGCCCGCCTCCTGGTGTTCTCCTTATCGCTGCCACTGTGGCAAAGCTATTAACAGCCTCGGGCACCACGGTCTGTCATGAAGTCGAAGTGCAGGTCGCATAGCGCGGCACGCAAACAGCAACGCCATCATGCGACGAGCTCTTTTTACCGTCGGCGTTCCACCTGTATAATGGCCTGGCACGCGACTAAGCAAGACGTCGACCGGACGCTATGTCTTTATTTCCATGGAAGATGGGTAGGGCTTTAGTGTGGGACGCTATTTGCGTCGATACTTTTGCGCCATCTCTTATTCATAGCTTGTCGTATCGTGCAACGGTAGCACGTTGCGACTGCTGAGAACATCAAACGACGGAAATATTGTTATTATATAGTTGGAAATTACATTTTCAAGCCGTTTGGGATTGAAAATTGGACCGTGAGGTTCGAGTGCTCTTGCATTATTTAAGGAATTTTCCAAACACTTAGTTAATACTTCAAAGACCCAATAAATGACTGATCAAATGTAAATGTCAGAACGCCTTTTTTGTCAAAATAATAGTTGTCAAAAAATAAAAGGCCCGTTTTGACAGCAGGATACAACATTGCTTTTCTATTAAGTATGAAAGAGACATAAAAATAAATCTCTTTCGCACTTAGTGGTAAAGCAATTTTCTATTCCTCTCTACTCAGCTGTCAAATCGGACTTCTAATTTTTTGGTGACTTTAATTCTCACTATTTAAAAAACAAAAAAATATATAAATATTAACTTACTATGCTCACACCAGAAAGATCCAAGCTGGTTGCTGTGAAACCACATTTTGCTCGAGCGATACATATGTCTTGTCCCACAGAGCTGACTGTTGATACCACTGCGAAATACCTATGAAATAATTTAAAAAATTAGTACTGAGTAGTAATCCATAATGGAACTGGGTCCCACATTTTGCATCCGTTAGCTTGGTACTTGGTAGCTATGGACTAAAACCAACTCACTTTGGTATCGAACTTAATTCTTTTTTAAAAGTTTAATTTAATAGATTAAAGAACATATAAATTGAGGAAGCCTATAATCTCCAGTGTGACAATGAATGCCTTAAGGTCTTAAAGTTATATCGACCGATTTGGAAAATTAAATAAACAGTAATTTTATCGGTACTAACTTGATATCAGGACATAACGATCTCGACGCTGCATCTAGAGAATTTACAAGTGTTGTCAACCCTGCTTTGTGTTTATCGTCGGATACTTTTGTTATGGCTACGCAAATGCCTCCAATGTTGCCAAGAGCAGAAGCATCGTTTATAACAGAAGATATACTGTTGTTTATATCAATGTTTTTCTCAAGAGTTATCACTTCGACGCCAACTTTTCGCCAAGACCTTAAAAAGCAAAATTAATTTCAGAGTTTTGAGTTACGTTGGTTCAATGATTTGTTGCATATTTATTTTACCTTATTTTATATAGTTGATACTGATTTATGCTTGTAGAGTGAATGTATATTTTTTTAGCTCCGCTTTGTACTAGTTTATCAGCTAGTTGAACTCCGAGAACACCGTCATCCCAGAACATTAAATGGCTCTCATCAGGACTGCAAATTAATCTAAAAAATAAAACACAACTTTCTTTTACTTAATATTCATGCAAAATAATGACAATGTCAATGCGAAATTGCAATAGGCCGGTCAGATTGCTAAATAATATAATTCAGCGAATAAAAAAGTGTTGGTGGATTTTATCGAGTTGTATGTCCAAAATTCGTAAAAACTATTGCAGCCAGTGTTAGCAGTCATGGTTCATGTTACCTGGGGAACGCGTTGGGCACACAGTGTTCCATCCTCAGCAACACTCTGCCGCGGTGCCTGCTGGCGGCGAGCAGGCGGAAGGCGCGCGCGGCGTCGTGCGGCTCGAATGACACGCGCGACAGAGGACGTACGTAGCCGCGACTAATACCCTCACTCAACATTGCTTGTAGATATTTCATCTCATCGTATTTTTCTTGCGTGAAAAGAGATGAGAAGTCAGTTGCGACGTATGACCTTTGTTTAGTCATGAAAAACATTCCGAGTTTGTAATCTTCACCATCCTTAAGTTGAACTGTATCGACCAACGTTCCAGAAAATGCTATGCATCTGAGAGATGTCTGAAAACCAAAAATAAGTGCATTATTATTTAGTAAAAAATTTTTTATTTCATCTTATTTATTTATTCTAGACTTGCTCCCGCCAGCAGCTTCACCTGCGTGATAGTTGAAAATTATCCCTGTCACAAAAGTATCTTGTGTCCTATTCCGTGTCATGATTCATCAATGTACTAAGTTACATTTAAGTCCTTTCTGTCGTTAAGGTATGAAGAGGTAACAAACTGACAGTTTTACTTTGTTATTTATTAAATTACATGCCATTATGGATGTACATACAGCATTAGGAACAGTATACTTCGTTCCAAAAGACAAATCGCCGACGTAAACAACACAGCCGCTAATCTATAGTGGAACTGGGTTGACCACATCTGTCGCATGTCACAAACAAACTGGCCAAAAGTAACCACCGATTGGATTTCGAGCAACAGGAACGCGCGACGCGGTAGGCCCGAGAGGAGATGGCGGGATAAGTTAGACTCCTACGTAAAGGTTTGGCCAAGTGTAGCAACGGACAGAGAATAGTGGAAGGAAGAAAGAAAGGCCTTTGCCCTGCAGTAGAACTCAACGGGCTCGTGATCATAATAATAATGGATGTACAAATAAAACCATCTGCCACATGGATGACAAATCCTTACTTGAGAATGGTTCGACAGATTTTGCTGTTATGTTGTTTGCTTTCGTATTTGTCAGGACAAGGCTTTGTTTGTAAGAAAATTCATCGCTGGATAAACTACACCCGTGTGAAGCCGCGGCTTGTCGCTAGGGAGATATAAAACTTACACTTTTAAGTTCCCCTTTAACGCAACTGAGGACAACTTCACAACCTTTTCCATTTGTTGCTACTAAAACAGTGTCTGAAAAACCACTGTCGCGGGAATTCCCAATATGTTCATCTGTAAAAAAATATATTTTTAACACGCCAGCACTGTATACCTAGTTTTTCTCGTTGATTATGGTGTCAAATAGGGACGGTGCTATCAAAGCAATGAATAATGTTGACAGTAGTGTCTGATTCACCAGCAAGCTTTCAGCGGTTTGGTTGGCATGTCGGTAGCAAAAATCGCTAATATGGCCTCGTAAGACCTATTCGTAAATGTACATTCCAAATATAGCCATAAATAAAATTTATTACTGCAACCTTAATGTCATAGTGCGGTTCAAATTTCCAGATTATAATTAGTTAAATTACCTTTTAACCCAGGGTACAGTTTCTGCAGGAACTTCTTTTTCGAAGAATTGCTAACAGTCGTGAATACTGTGCAGCCGTAGGCAAACGCGATGGCAATGGCGGCCTGCCCCAATGCACCTGTGCCTCCGTGCACCAGCACGTTATTACCAGGTAACATTCCACCTTTCAGTATCTAATAGTATCAATTTAAATGATAAATATAAAAAATAGATCAGTTACGTAAATTGCACCAAAATAAGGTCTTTAATTGTACAAATTAAACCGGCGTTTTCCTTTTGGAAAACTACTTAACATTATAATGAATAGTTTTCAGACCTCCAAACTGATACAGCAGTTGAAAATTTATTAACTGAAAAATAATTATTATTGTTTAAAATTAAGCCAACTCACGAGACAGTAGAGTGCATGCACGTATGCGAGCGGCACGGTAGCTGCATCCTCGAGGCTCCAGTGTGCCGGCACCGGCCACAACAACTCCGGCTGTGCACGAACAATGCTGCTAGCTGCGCCAGAGCGCATAAGACCCATCACGCGCTTGCCACTGTTATATTTACATAATATAATGTCAAGCTTCTTATTATAATATAACAACGCGAATTTAACATGAACATGTTAATAACATTTCAGAGACAATAATTATAGTCTCTTATTACTAATATCTCTAAAATGCTTTTAGTATTTTTTTCAGAATGTCAAAATCAATTATTAAAAGAAACGCAATACTTTAGAAACTAATCAGCTGTTAGTTTCAGGTGATTTTGATCTTACCATTATTATACAACAGTATTATAGCTATAATATTAAGTAAAAGTGGTATTTAAAATATATGTGAGTTATAAAATATAGTTTATGAAACTGCACACACCGGGCAAGTGTTTACGTTCAGCTATTTTTCAGGTGATTTTGATCTTAGTTATTATTATTATACACCTGTATGAAAGATATCATTCATTCAAAAGTCATATGAAATTGGAAAAACTTACCTTTCAGTAGTTCCACTGTAGTCCATCCCATATAAGTTGGAGTCATACGGCGTCACGCCGCTCGCTCGCTTCATATCGGACGTACTAAGTCCGGCGTAGTGAACCTGTTCATATGAACATTTTATAGACCTGTGTCTTCAAGCTAGGTGGACTATCTATACTAATATATAAAGCTGAAGAGTTTGTTTGTTTGTTTGCTTGAACGCGCTAATCTCAGGAACTACTGGTCCGATTTGAAAAATTCTTTCAGTGTTAGATAGCCCATTTATCGAGGAAGGCTATAGGCTATACATATCATCAGGCTGCAACCAATAGGAGCGGAGCAGTAATGAAAATTGTGACGCAGACGAAGTTGCGCGGGTCAACTAGTAAAATAGAAAGGTGGATCGTATGCCCTGAATGCGAAAAGCAGAGAACCAAGACTATATGTCGCAAATTAATTAATTGAATCAAACATTCTGATTGATAGAGAAGAGCTCGTGGCGAAGTAATAACAGTCGCATGAGTCGACATTTAGGGTACACAATGCTTGCCGAGGTCGGTCGGTGGATGGCTTTGGTGGATTCATCTTTTGTACTATGCGAAAGTTAGTAGCAGGAAACGACATTAAACAAAACATTAATAATATTAATAGTTTTTAGACCATCGCTATCTTGTCTCGATGAATCCACACAGGTAGTGGATGGTAGGAGTCCGAAGGTAAATAGGATAGTTTTTAATGTGAAATTGCTTCATACATACCGTTACCGTCAAATCTAATGGCTGCAGGGGAGGAGCCTCCACCCAGTGCAGGGAATCAAGATCACCGATTTGCAAACATTGGAGTGTTATTACATTCTTTACGCATCCTTTTTGTTGCGTATCTCCCGTGAATTTCTGAAACAAGAAAGTAGTTTATGATACTGTCACAAGATAAACTAATTTTATGCAGTTCCACTACTTACTCATGACAAAAATCTTTCAATTGTTATTTTAATGTAAATAAATCACTTACATTAGCGCTGCTACCCCGTGCAGGCGGTACAACTAGGTCCACTCTCTTAGCGTCTTGGCTAACGGGAGGCAGGTTGCGGTATTTAATGTGCTGCAGAGTAACTCCTCCACATCTGAAGCATCGTTAATGTATAAATTACACAGAAGGCAAATCGTCATTCTTAAAAATAATTAAAATTATATTCGTGATATTTAAAACTTGTAAACACTTTATGAAAATTAAAACTGACTGACTGGTTTTACAGGTTACGAGTTTGCAAATGTTTAAAATAAAAAACAAAAAAATACAACTGACTTCCAAATAAAAAAACACTACAAAGTATAAAATAATTTTAATTTCGGAAGTTGGTATTTTTGGTTGAAAACGAATTCCAGCTATTTTGATTTAAAAGCCAAACTGCTAAACCGATTTTGGTGAATTTTAAATGGGAACTATCGGAAAGTATACCTACCTACCAGATTTTTCAAATTGGGTCATAAATCACGGAATTATGAGGTAACACACATAAAAAATATACCTCCTTCTTTTTTTGAAGCCGGTTAAAAAAATATAACCGACTTCCAAACAAAACACTACAAAATATAAAATAACCTTAATCTCGAAAGTCGTTGTTTTTGGTTTTGTTTCTTTGTTTTCTAACACCGACTTCCGAAATTGAAGTTATTTTTGAAGTCGGTTATATTTTTTTGTAAAAAAGTTTTTTACTTTTCACTGGTGGTTTACTTGGACGACGTCTTCGTCTACGCAGAAATTGAAATAAGCAAAAATGCTCATAAAATAAAAGCTAGTGAGCCAAACTGAATTAAATTTTTAAGAGACCAAATGGCAAGTATATCGCATCGAACTAAAAAAGAATCACCGATCGGATCAGAAACCTCGGAGTAATCGGTGTACCTACATACGTAAAAAAAACCCACCGAATTGAGTACCTCCTCCTTTTTTAAGTCGGTTCAAAATGAATGCAGTTTATATGTACTTATGTTTGCGCACACGCTTGCAGCATAATATCTGCAAAGTTGACAAGTCTCCGTTGAGGTAAACTACAGTGACTGAAAACCGGTCTGGAGATTTCTTTTATACACTCACCTAGTAAGATCATAGACATAAGACAAGTAAGCATTCATAACAGTCTTTCCGTTCAAGCTGTAGGCTTGTTGAAGATGTTTCTTGGGGTTGAGGTCTAGTCTCCGGATTTGTGTGGGCAAGGACACTGCATCGTGTGGTTGTCTCAGCATGTTTAGTTGCAGCAAGCCATCAATGAAGGTTACCCAGTTGTCTCGCCACACCAGTGCCGCCTGGCTCAAAGATTCGCTCGCAGCCTCGATGCTTATGAACTCACCACTGCAAGACAGATGGACGAAATTAATTTTATTGGATACCAAGAGAGGTTATTGACAAGGATGTGCAATCTAAAGGCGATTTTTCCATCTGTAGTTGTTGTTTGTGTTAACTTAGTTTTTAAGTAATTATTATTAACTAGCTGACCCGCGCGGCTTCGCTCCCGTCAACTGGCTACTCTACCTACCGACCCTAACCTACCTACCTACTTACCTACCCTGCCCGCAACTAAGCCCGAAACTACGGACTTCGGACTTAGAGAGTAGCCCCCCAAAATCGATCGTTCCCGTCACCGTGACCACCTTTGGTACCTACGGTACTTTATTATTATTAGCCTTGTTTCGCAAATCGAACCGTTCGTTGCTTCGCTCTAAACGGAATCAATCGCGGAGGCTTAGCAGTAGGGTCCCGTCAGCACAGCACCTTTGGTACGGAACCCTACAGGCCTGGGGGTAGCCCCCCAGGCCTGTAGGGTTCCGTACGGAGTAGAATACGCCCGCCCGCAACTAAGCCCGAAACTAAGGAAAAAAAAAAAAGTAGCCCCCCTGATCCGCAAGTCGAACCGTCCAGTACTTCGCAAAACTACGATAAATGCACTTTAAACGAAACCAGCACAACTCGGAGATTTAAGCAATTTTGGTCCCTAACAGTTTAAGACCTTTCAGAGACCAAACCGAAATTCCTACGAACACGACTGTGTTTAAAAATCGTGTGAGGTCATTCTCCAGCGGAAAATCTTAACACCGCAGTTCAGAAAAACGCGTCATCAGTGCAACGCCATCTATCGACCATGTAAACTGACAAAATATTTGGCAGCGGAAGACGTTAAATAAGAAGTATGTATTGATAAATAACGATAAGGTATTAAAATGTTTACTTTTATTTTGCTACGTCTACGTATTAAAAGTTTCACAAATAACTCAATCAATGTGTTTTGGTGTAACGTTCATGCTTTCATGCATTTTTTGGTTCCTTAATAGATGGCGCTCTGAATGATCAGAATACATTAGGAAGTTTCTTACTAAACTAAAAATTCAATATATTTTGTTTTCCGGGATCGGTTGTAACGATAAATAACGAAAAGGTATAAAAATGATCACTTTTATTTTGCCACGTATTAAAAGTTTCACAAATAACTCAACAATTTTAAATGCTTTCATCCATTTTATTTTTTCTCAATAGATGGCGCTCTGACTCATCAGAATACATTAGGAAGTTTCTTCCTAAACTTAAAAATTCAATATCTTTTGATTTTGTGGGTCGATTTTGATGAAATAAACGCTAAGTTTTCCTCGTGATATCACTTAATATTTTTAAGTACTTAGATTTGCAATCCAATCTGTGGTTTATGCGTGATGCTCCCACAAACGCACAGACATACAGATAAACAGACAAACAGACAAAAATTTCAAAAATTGCATTTTTGTGTTTTATACCTTTTTCCTGAGGTTTTTGTGTAAGTTTCATGCAAAAATATTCAATGTACAGACACGGTTACTCTACGATTTTATTATATGTATAGATTTTACTATTGGTCAAACTAAAAATTGATCGAAAAACGCATTTAAAAGAAATTGAAACACAATGTTTTTCTTCCACACTATTGGTTGAGTTAACTTACTCGCTCTCAGCAGCCCAACTAGACAGACGTAGCCTTACAAACCGTTCATTTGGAATGATGCAGACGGAACTCCTTTATATGCTTATGAATAGGGTTACTGTTCCGAAACTTACTCTACAGGGATAGACAGCCGTACCCAGACAAAGAAACATATAAATAGGTCATTGAACCTTTTGAACAAACTGAAAAAGATACGTGTGTCTGTCTTTATGACTAACCTGTAATTATAATCCCTGTCCTGCAGCAGTTGGTAAACGTCTTTTGAACTGAGTACCATTTCAGTATCATTATTTATTGTTAATTCATTATTGGCAGCACTTTGAATATAGCCTGAGGCCACTTTGAAATTCTCGTTCAAGATCTGTTGGAAACAAATTATATTTTCATCACGTCTGTAGCTGATGTCGTCAATGAACTCATATTGTAACAAATGTTTAAGTCTCATATAACAGGGGAGGAGCCTAATATCAGTATCCGGGTACAGGATTGCTACTGAAAGATTCTGGAAAAAGCCACTACTCTTTATTTCAATCATTTCTTTAAAACAATTAGCGTGCACACATAATTATAACAAACAGATAAGAGGTAAGGTATAAAGAACCTCGCTATATCTACAAGGAATACTTTCCTTAATATAGAACTCATATTTTTTATTAATGATCAGCCGCTATTGAGCGTGTACGTGATGTTATGCGATGTTTGATTTATATTATGGAATGATCGAGCCCGGAAAATGACCATTCACTTTGGCTTTGAAGGCAGGATGGGCATTACAACGACTACCTATTTACTTAACTAAATTATGATTGAGATGTTTGAAGCTAAATAGTGTGACACTGTGACTCACAAACATGTGGCTCGACTCCTCATAAGGTTTTTTGTAAAATCATCAAGCGACTCTTCACGGCCTTTGAACTGGCCATTTCTTCGGTCAAAGAATCAGCATGGTCATTCAACGTAGTAATGCTGCCAGTATTATGGGCACTTGTCTCGTTTACAGCAATATGGACAAACTAGCATTAGCCCGCGACTTCGTACGCGCTTATCCTGTTTTTTCCCGTTTCTGTGGGAATTTCGGGGAATCCTAGTGCTCCCCTACAGAGTGTAGGGAAGCTACATGCCAAATTTCAGATTCCTACGACCAGTAGTTTCGGCTGTGCGTTGTCTGTCAGTCAATAATGGAAGAATTTTAAATAGTTTGTTGGTTTTTAATGCTCAATGAGTTATTAGCCTCCTCTTTATACACCGCTTGTACATATCTATAAGTTTTGACTATCTAATTAATTAAGTTAGTATACCTCAAATTTCCCGTTCCCCCTGTGCAGCGCGACGCTGAGCCGCAGCGGCCTGAAGTCGTGCAGCGCCGGTTGTGCGTACAGGTGCACGTCGCGGAATTGCACCGGCTGCTTACGCTTGGCGACCCCTGAGTGCATCGCCAGCGTGTCCCAAACCGACACCAGGGCCGCCGCGAAAGGATAGCACAGTTTCTCTGAAATTCAAGGTGCTGTTGGTTTTTACTAGTACATTCATCATACTTACAACCTAAGGCCGGCCGCAATTAGTATCGGAAATCTGATGTAAATAAACAGATTATTTTCCTATCTAGTAAAATACCCTATTGGGTTGCCCTATTGAGTGTATTTATATTGGAAAATATGTATACCATTAAAACTGGAAAGCAGTGCAACAACAATGCTTTCATGAAAGGCCATCAAGAGTGGTGACAATTCACTTGGGCAGTGAGAACCGCTACTTTTCTGATTACTTTTTATGAAACTTAACCTCATCCCAATGATCATGTCATAACTATCCCATTTTTTATTTATTTATTCATTTATTATACAATTTATTGTACACCAAAAGTATAAATAAAAAGGAAACTTAAAACTAAAACACATACCTTATCGCATTCTGCGATCTCTTCCTGGCAACCTGGGATGGACACTATTTGCCAGGACATGAGATAGGGCTATCATTGGTGAGACAAAAACTTAATCAATTATAATATAACATAATAGATACACATATACATACATAAATACACACATACCATGTATACAAGTAGTGAAAATAAATGACGACAATCGATAATCACAGCAACAGGTAATGATCTCTTCCAAGCCTCTTAAATGCAGGTAACGACTGAGCGCGTCTTACTCGGACTGGCAATGCATTCCACAGACGAGCAGCCTGTACAGTTAAGGATTTGTTAACGAAAGTTGTTGAATGCATTGGCATTTTCAGACGTAAGCTATCTGATGACTTCAGAAGTTTAGTGTGGGAATCACAGAAAAACTGGAAACGTTTCTTAAGATAAAGAGGGATAAAAAGTGAAAAAGAGGATATTGTATAAAAGGGAAAGAATATGAGCATTCCGGCAAAGGCAAATTGGCAACCACTTGAGTTTCACACGAAATTCGAAACCATGGTCATATTTGCGTAAGCCGAATATGAACCTGATACAGAAATTTTGAAACCGCTCAAGTTTATCGAGTTGCTCCTGAGTTAAGTAAAGATAACTGGCATCAGCATTATCAAGGATGGGAAGAAGAAGTGATTGTGCAAGCGCAATCTTAGTGGCAGTAGGAAGAAAATTACATAGTCTCCTCAACAATGCAGTAGATGCAAATAACTTGCGGCTAACTTCCTGCAGTTGGGCAGTCTAAGAGAAGTTTTTGTCAATGAATATCCCCAAGTTATTAACTTTTTCGGAAACAGGAATAACTGAACTATCGAAGATAATTTGGGGAAGAGTTGTCCAGTCGACCTTGAAATCATCCTGGAACTGCCCACTACAACAACCTGCGTTTTTAGGGCGTTGGCCATGAGTCGATACCGCTTGCTCCATTGGCATATGCGGGCCAGATCTCTGTTGATATTGACGATGGCGTCAGAGAGATTCCGAAGAGGAACTCTCGAGTAAATTTGTAGATCGTCTGCATAAAGATGGTAGGAATAAGTCAGTTTATTAGAAAAAGAATTTATAAAAATTACAAAAAGTAAAGCGAATCAAACGCCACCCTGTGGTACCCCGACAAAAGTACTACACGAGGAGGATAAGGTCTTACCAATGTATAAACGTTGCCGGCTTCCAAACAGGTAACTAAGAAACCAGTCAATCATCGATGCAAATATATTATGAGAACAAAGAATGCCAAGCAAAACATCGAAATCAACAGTATTAAAAGCATTACTGAAATCGAGGTACGCCAAGACCTTTAGATTACTGCTTTTCATGGCTGACCTTATATCTTCAGTAATGTTCAGAAGCGCTGTAGTAGTGCTATGATCTGGACGGAAGCCGGACTCAAAGGGGTTGAGGAGATTGTTTTTGGATACGAAAGTACTTAATTGGTTCTGAATTAAACGTTCCAGGACTTTGGATAGAAATGGTAAGACGGATATTGGACGGGATTCAGAAAAGGATAAAGTATTAGACTTATTTGGCAGAAGAATAACTTGAGCATCTTTCCAAGAACATGGAAAGACACCGCTAGACGCAGAATAGTTAAGGATGTGGCAAATGACAGAAAGTATTATGTCCAGCACTGGGAGCAACATTTTATGGCTACTACAGTCGCTTCCTTCTGCATTATAAGAAATCTATAGTATGCTCTTCTTAACATCACATGCGGAGAATTGACTAAAAACAAATGGAGAATAACTGGGAGTCGGAAGAGATGAAAAATAATCCAGTGTGTGTGTGTGTTGTCCTATCGAAATTGGACGAAGCTATAAAATGATTATTTAAAGCATCGATGTCTAAATCTTTCGGGATTGACTCTTTAGGGTTTTACCGACCTCCAATGGTCTTAGAAAATTCCATACCTTGGATGCATTCCCATTTTGGACGGAGGTTACCATAGATATTTTGACACTGGAAGAAACACATAAAATGCGCTCTTCCCAAAATTGTTCAGTACCTCTAACAACATGACCTCGCAGGTAGCTGTGCTCATCATCACAGATGGACTTCAGGAACTGGCAGGCTGCAGCCGCTCGCTTCTTTCCTCCGGAGAAACTTGTAATGCTCCTGGTAATAAACATCTTTTAGTATAAGTCACTACAGTACAAACTCACTCATACAAGGCAAAAGCTGTATTACGGCGGCCTGTAACTTGCACGTAGTATAAAAGTAATTAGCATGCCGTACTGATGTACACCAATCAGAACTTGCTATGGCACAATGGCATGCATGCTACTTTCAAAGAAGATTCGCAAAAATTGCCCCAGGGCCGGCGCAAAACAAATGTATCTCAGATTTTAGGTATTATACAAATGTATCTCAAATTTTAGGGAATACCAGGAATATTGTAAAGTATCGCTATTGCCAAATTCGGTGGCTAATATATAGTTTTTTGCCCATTGAAGTTTTATAAGCGCTAGATGTAATAATTGCACTTTTAAGGAAAAACTAATATTGACAACTGAAGAATGTATTTTATAAGTGGCATATGTATACACAGTGTGTTTCAGAAGTGCTTGGTCATATTTAAGGGTGGTCTTATGTATTTGCTATAAATACAATAAAAATAATGTCAAAATAATAAAAAATGAGTACTTTAAAAAAAAAAACGACCAAAAACATTGTTAGAAGGGTAACAATAAACACCTTTTAAGCAGACTGATGAATCAAAATTAACGACACCAACTACATCGAACTGGTTAAAAAGGGATTTTTTGCAACATTTTAGTAATTTTTGAGAACGGCTTTTTTGAAAAAAGTCAATATTTTTCTTTAATTCGAGATTGTTTCTTTTTTTATTCAACAATAAAATGCACACACATATAACGAACAGACAAGAGGTAAGGACAGAAAAAAACCGACCAAGTACGAGTCGAACTCGCACACGAAGGGTTTCGTACAACCTTAATTTTTATTATTTCTTGTTGTAGCGGCAATCATCACCATCATTATATCAGCCGAAAGACGTCCACTGCTGGACATAGGCCTCCCCCAAGTGTCGCCACAACAACCGGTCCTGTGCATCTCGCATCCATCGGCTACCCGCGACCTTCATTAGGTCATCGGTCCACCTTGTGGGAGGTCTTCCGGCGTTGCGTCTTCCGGTACGCGGTTGCCACTCCCAGAACTTTTCAGCCCCATCGACCATTTGTTCTGCGAGCAATGTGCCCTGTCCACTCCCACTTTAGTTTGGCGATCCTTCAGGCTATGTCGATAACCTTGGTTTTCTTGCGGATATCATCATTCCTGATTCGATCACGCTAGGAAACTTCAAGCATTGCCTTCTGATGAGGTCATTTGTGAGCGATGACGTTTCAGTTCCATAAGTCATCACTGGCTACACGCACTGATCATAGACTTTCGTGTTGAGACAATGTGGCAAGTGAGATGAGAAGATAGCACCCAACTCCACAAACGCTGCCCTGCCAAGTCGGATTCGACGGTTGACCTCTTTGTCGAAGTTAGCCCTACCTAACTGGACCGTTTGTCCTAGGTAGACGTGCTCGTCTACAACTTCGAGTGTAGAGTCTCCGATCTTGATAGGAGTGGGTGCTACATGGATATTTACCATGATCTTGGTTTGGTCTATGTTCATTTTAAGACCCACTCTTTTGGAAGCTCTACTGAGATCATCGAGCATTGTAATGAGGTCCTCTGTAGTCTCAGCTATGACGACTATATTGTATTCGGCAAATCGAAGGTAGGTGATGTATTTGCCATTGACATTAATGCCAAGCCTTTACCAGTTCGAAACCTTGAAGACATCTTCCATTGCGGCCGTGAACAGTTCCGGAAAAATGACGTTTCTCTGTTTCACACCCCACTGCAGGAGGATTAGTCTGATCCTCCGATCTCTGATCCACAAAAACTAAGCAGAGGGGCAGATTATACTTTTCGGTCTTATGTATAACCTGTCGGAGCGTATGTATGTGGTCTATGGTGCTGAAGCCTTTTCGGAATCTGGCTTGTTCGGGAGGCTGGAAGTCGTCAAACCTGCGGGCGAGACGGTTTGTGATGACTCTGGAAAACAGCTTATAGACATGGCTCAGAAGTGAGATGGGCCTGTAATTCTTAAGCAGGGGATTGTTGTCTTTCTTAATGAAGAGTATCACCACACCTCTGCTCCATGCCTGTGGCGTTTACCCCTCCAGTATGATAGTATTGAACAGTTCCTGAAGAGTCTTAAGGACTGGTTTTCCACCCGCCTTCAGAAGTTTGGCCGTAACTCCGTCCTCACTCGACGCGTTGTTGTCTTTAAGCTGCTTTAGAATCATCCGAATCTCATACAGGCTGACGACCGGGATGTCCTCGGTATAGAGCCGGGTCATCTACCTCTTGGGTCGTTAGCTAGATTCGTAGCGGGTTTTGTCATTGACGTGTATATCTGTCCATAGAATGTCTCGTTCTCTCTCAGAAGCTCCCATTTGGCGGGTATGGTTCTGCCATCGGCGGTCTTCAGTTTCGTGAGCTGGCTCTGCCCAATAGACAGATCACTAGCAAACCCCGGAAAACTTATCTTTCTATCGCGTCGCGTCTTTACCAGTATCAAAGCGGCGGAGGTCGCTTTTCAAGGACTTGGAGATCCGTCTACTGAGCTGTCTGTATTTGCACGCGAGTAGGATCAGATAGCCTCTGGTTGTTATCTGTACGGCGAGTCTTGAAGAACTAGATCCAACCGTATGGATAGTTTTCACGAACCCATCGTTGTATTAGTCCACGGAGCTGCCTAGGCACTCAAAACGATGTCGAAGATCGAGCTGAAAGCTTTCGGAGTTTTAGATCTGGATCTTTGCTAGACTTTCTTTTTTTTAATATTTAGGTTTAATGTGCCTCTTACCATGCGGTGATCACTACCAGTTTCCACCGCTTTAATCACAGAGACATCATTGAAAATTTACTTCATTTTCGACATGATAAAGTCAATTTCATTTTTAGTTGCACCGTCGGGGCTCTGTCAGATCCACTTTCTGTGCTCACGCTTTCTGAAGAAGGAGTTCATCATAAAATATAGAAGCCCTCCTTCTACATAAAACTGGTGGTTCCGACGTCCAAATCCAAATTGGCACACTCGCAGTTCATCATCTCGTTTGCCCTGTTTTGCGTTGAAGTCCCCCATGAACACGGTGTAGTGAGTTTTATGACCATGTATGGCTCTGGATATATCCTTATACATGGTCCCTATTTCGTCGTCGGGGCGTGTCGAAGTTGGGGCTGTACGACTTTCAACGAATATCTTGACGATATTCTGAGCCTGGGTCGACACACTCTCCATGCTCACCACATTAGACACAAGGGATCTGTGAACGATAAACCCGATACTACCCTGGGACTTCTGGTCCGAGTGACCAGAAATAGAGCAGATTGCTAGATTTGAGAATTATCATGTCCTCCCCCTCTCTCAGATTTCAAACAATCTCTCAAGTTCGGTGATCTTCTCGTCGGTCCGGAGTGTTCTTGTGTTCAGAGTTTCCCGTTCCAGTCGTCGATGTTTGTTGTGGTAGCTGGGTCCACTTCGGGGATTTTCCGCACTCCTTGCCTTGCCGTGACCTTGACCGTTACCAGAGTCAAGGGTAGACGGGCTACTTTTTTGTTGTAGTTGCCATTTGGGGGTTTGCCATAATCGCCACGCTTGGCAGGCAGGTTGGCGATCGCAGAACAGCTCTTGCATTTTACAGAGAATGCTACTGCCCATTCTCTGTTGAGTCCCTTAGCGGCAATAGAAATACACAATCTGTGAAAATTTCAACTGTTTCCTTATAACGGTTCATTAGATACAGCCCGCTGACAGACAGACGGATGGACGGACAGCGGAGACTTAGTAATAGGGTTACTTTGGGCACGGAACCCTAAAAATAAGGTTTGATTCCATGATGTAGATTCATAAGTATGTTTATGACTTACCATTTTTCACCATGGTTCCACTCGACTAAATGCGACAGCATGGGTGTTTCAGTTGATACAGGAAACTCCACTTTGGGATACAAAGCTTGCACCTTTGGTAAATATCCGTGCATATACAAACTGTAGGAATAAAATAAATAATAAATTAATTCACAAAATAAACAATATTTATTGTCATTAATATAAATATAACCACATATTCTGCTGTTTGTAGTTTTATCGTTTACACGCTACATGCCAAATTTCAGCTTTCTACGACCAGTAGTTTCAGCTGTGCGTTGTCTGCCTGCCACTCACTCAGTCACTCAGTAGGATTTTTTGTTAAATATATAAACTGATTTAAAATTTCAGTTAATATCTGGAACAATAAACTACACACATCAAAAAAAAAAATAGTGATCACTAGCATAAGCTGATATATGTTTTTTAATTTAACTTTCTCAAGAAAAAAATTTTGTTGTGTGTGTTTTTCTTTAAATAGAAAAAACCTGTTTGAAATTAAAAAATAAAATTGTTTTCTTTTTATTAACAAATTTGAGTAATTAATCAGAATAATAATAAAGACAGTTTAACCAAACTTAAACAACAATTTATTAATAAAAGGTTTACATTGTAATATAATGTTACTCTTTTCCTGGCTCGAACACGTGCGGAGATCCTCCTGGGAATGCTGAGGATCAAGTTATCCAGCATTTCTTGGGGTAACCTGTCCCATTCTTGAACAGCGACTTCCCTGAGCTGTGGTACCGTCTGGGGACGTAGCTGCCGATTCCAAATAGCTTGCTTAAGAGCATCCCACGCGTGCTCTATTGGGTTTAAGCCAGGTGAGCCGGCAGGCCAGTCTAACCTTGTGATGTCGTATTCTTGGAAAGCAGTATTGACTCGTTGAGCTCGATGTCCGGGCGCATTATCATCGACCAGTACAAATGGGTGCCCATAGTTTACTCGGAATGGTCTGACACTTCCATCAATAGCAACTGCTTTATACATGTTTTCTGTCATGAAGCCTCGATACGGGATCAAAGGCTTTCTAGCTCCAATCATAATACCACTTCAAAAGGACACGGATTTCCCACCTTGCTGAACTGTTCCAGTGGCAGTTCTTTGCCTTTCACGGTCTCCTGGTCTTCTCCAGACACGGACACGTCGGTTATCTAGATGAGTACCTACTGATTCGAGATTCGTCAACGAAGAGACAGTTTTGCCAAATGTTTTTTTCTTCATCTTCTTCATTTCGCCGAACCTTAGCCCACTGCAATCTCCGTCGTTGACGTTGCCGGAAATTCAGAGGCATTCGCTAAGGCCTCCGTGCTCGTAATCCAGCCTGGTGCAAGCAATTCCGAATGGTCTGAGTGCTAACTTCAAGCCCAGAGATGGCCCGAACTTCTGCTTTTATTTTAGTAGCGTTGATTGTTGGATCACGGGCTGCCAGCAATCTATTATAGCGCTTTTGGGCAGCAGTCCAAGCAGTTGGGTAACTACTGCGGCGTCGGTCAGCTAAATTACCCATCCCGTGGTACCTCTGCAACGTGGTCATGAAACAGGATTGGGATATAGTAACTCTGCGTGCTATTTCTCTCGTGGTGTATCCTTCTTCCCTCAAAGTTACTATTCTTGCTCGTAAAATTTCTGATAATCTTCTTGGCATTTTTTCAATTACAACTTTCCGCGAAAAATCAATCAATTAATCAATCAATCAAATTATTTATTTGCTCGAATGCAGGTATACAAATGAGATCGTGAAGTATAAAATTTGAGCCATAAATTCTGCCCAAGATGTGACATGTAAAATTGAATTGGATGGAACACTAATTACAATTATATATATGTTTACATATATATTAATAAAAAAAATTAACAGTTCAATGCAATTGAAATCAATTCAGTCCAAATACAATTAATATGAGAAAATACAATTCAACTGTCAACATACAATTCAAATGTCGATATACAATTCTAATGTCAAAATTTAGCTCAAATGTCAAAATACCATTAAATGTCAAAATACAATAAAGATGTCAAAAGTAATTTAAATGTCAATATATAATTAAAATGTCAACATACAATTCCAATGGCTAGATAAAAATAAATGTCAAATTCAATTCAAATGTCAAAATACTGTTTGAGTGTGAAAATGCAATTAAAATGTCAAAATACAATTAACATGTTCAAATACAATCAAAGGGTAATTTTTGTCGATATAATTTAAATGGTTAACTATAATAGTTCATTTAGAAAATCATTGACAGAATAATAACATTTATCCACTAGAAAAACCATGAGTTTGTTTTTGAAATGTTGAAATGTATCATTTCTTATGTTTTCCGGTAATTTATTAAGTGTGATTGGACCCATACAAATGACACTTTTTCTTAATAGTACAGTTTTATAGCCACCGACATTCAAAAGGTTTTTATATTGACTTCTCACGGGGCCTTTTTAGTGTCCGAGACCTTAGTGAACAAGGTCGCATTTGATTTTACAAATATTGCCATTTCCATAATAAATAATGATGGAAAGGGAAGAATTTTAAGAAACTTAAACAAAGGTTTGCAACTCTCTGTGGATTAACACATCACTCTTAAACAGCGTTTCTGGGCTTTAAACACCTTATCTCTTAGGCTACAGTTACCCCAAAAAATTATTCCAAATCTCAAGACCGAGCTGATCAAACCGTGGTAAGCTATTATCGGCAAATAAAATCATAGGATGCTGTATTTGACGTAGCAGATCATTTATATACAGCAGAAATAGGGGCAGCCCTAACTCACTGCCCTGAGGTACACCGAATTATAATAGAATATTTTGCCTTCAGATTGGTATTTTTTTTTCGTATTTTGTTTTATGGCAAATGCTGGACGTCTCTGTGTATTGTGTGCGATTACAAAAATGTATTATAAAGCTGTTTAGAATTTACTAAATCAGAATTCTGATTGAGTGTAAGCTAGGACTGAAAGCCTTTTTATATGGAAAAACAATTGAAATGTTTTATTGTTTTATATTCTAATTCTATATTTTTAAATAAATAATCTAAACTTTCTTGAGAAACATTAATCAAGGACGGAATTGAACAAATGAGCGTGGAATTTAAAAAAATGATACTTTATTTATCAAGCACCTCGGGTTAGTTTCAAAAAGGTAGTCCAGTCGACTGCAAAAGTCAAATAATTATATGAGAATTTCTAAGTACTCACTCGCCAATCGCCTGAAGTAATAGCAGTGCGTTGTCGGGATGTCCTCGGCGGGTGAGAGGAACATAGCGGCTCTCCGCTGGCAAAGAGCGCTTGAGGATGGCCTGCAGCAGTCCGTGCGGCGCCACCTCCACACATACCGCGTTGCTAGGGATTAGCCGCGACGTCTCCTCGAACAACACTGGGCTCTGCGGCACACAAAAATAATGATGTAGTTTGCGTAATAGAAGATGTACATTTTATTTATTTTTTGGGTTCCGTATCCAAAAACACAAAAATCATGAAAATCGGTCGAGCCGTTCTCGAGTTAGTTCAACAAACCCGACTTTGTTTTATATATTAAGAAGATTAAGATTTTTGCTATATTGTGAAAGATTCGACCTTTTTCTAGAAGACATTTCAAATTAGCGAGACAGAAATAAAACGAATAAACTGAAGGAAGCGGGACAGCGGTGGCTTATTAATAAATAGGGTTCCGTTAGCAACCTTGGTACGGAACCCTAAAAATCGACTTGGTTCGCACGAATCAAAATCGTACGCAGAGGCTTAAATAATACGGCCCCATTAGCAACTTTGGTACGGAACCCTATAATTTGCCTTGGCTCGCAAATCGAACCGTCTGATACTTCGCACGAATCAGGGGGGCTACTAAACCCGAAGTTCGTAGTTTCGGGCTTAGTTGCGGGCATATTCTACTCTGTATTACCTAACCACTGAGAACTAATGATAACATGATTTGACAGTTACTGTGAAATCGTGTTGTCATTCATTCTTTCTTAGTTCGGGTTCGGGACTAATCGTAAGTCTATAGGTGATACGGAGTAGAATACGCCCGCCCGCAACTAAGCCCGAAACTACGGACTTCGGACTTAGAGAGTAGCCCTCCAGAATCGATCGCTCCCGTCACCGTGACCACCTATGTTACGGTACCTTATTATTATTAGTCTTGTTTCGCAAATCGAACCGTTCGTTGCTTCGCTCTAACGGTATCAATCGCGGAGGCTTAGCAGTAAGGTCCCGTCAGCACCTTTGGTATGGAACCCTACAGGTCTGGGGGGCTACTCTCTAAGCCCGAAGTCCGTAGTTTCGGGCTTAGTTGCGGGCGTATTCAACTCCGTATCACCTCACCACTGAGAATGAATAACAACACGATTTGATAGTTACTGTCAAATCGTGTTGTCATTCAATCTTAGTTCGGGGTTGGGACTAATCGTAAGTCCGTAGGTGATACGGAGTAGACTACGCCCACAACTAAGTCCGAAACTACGGACTTCGGGCTTAAAGAGTAGCCCCCCTGATCCGCAAGTCGAACCGTTCAGTACTTCCCAAAACCAAGTCAGTTTAAGAGACTCTACGATAAATGCACTTTAAACGAAACCAGCACAACTCAGAGATTGAAGCAATTTTGGACCCTAACCGTCTTATTACAAAACACGATCTAAAGTTAGTACTGGGATTAACACTAGGTTTAAACCACGACTAAATAAAACGTTATTATAAAATGAAGTTTATCACTAGTTCTTGAATTATCTATGGTACTAAAGATAGTCCGCCGAGACCCCTAGTTTAACTTCGGTACTAAAGTTATTTGAGGTTAGCTGTCATTCAATTATTGTGCGTCTTTCTATTTAAAAATTATTAAAATGGATATTAATATAATTGACGTTATGGATTTGGAAGATTTGGACATGTTGGAGACGTCTCGGCAATCGTACAGACATCGCCATCGTGTGAATCCATTTCAGTTGAGTGACGAAGACTTTCGATATAAGTATAGGTTCACAAAACGTTTTGGACAGAAAATTGTGGATCTTTTACGTGAGGATTTAACTCACGACCCTCGAGGATGTCCACTGAGTCCTGAAATGCAAGTGGTTTGTGCATTACGCAACTGGGCTCGACATGAAGTAAGTAACCTTGGTCAATGCTAACATAACATTAGACAAAATCCAAATATGTATGTAATAGGTATGTGCCACGTGTTTACATGATATAAAACACTAAAATTTGCTAAATCTAACAAGACTTACATTGTAAATTAAACAAATAATGCAAGATAAATTATTGTTGAAATTAGTTACCAAAAATCTATTATTGTGTAGGTACACAGAGTACCTACTCAATAAATCAAGTTTTGAATTTTATTATTAGACAGTAAACAATAGTAATATCACATAAATTATCAAAAGCCAAACAAAACAAATCTGTTTGCGTAATATAACAAACTTTATCAACTACTCACAATTATAATGATAGATAACCATCTCTGACTTTTACTAATATTATTGTTTTATTCCGGATTCAAGACGATACAGCTGATTTACATGGTGTATCTCAACCAGTTGTTAGCAAAACTTGTAAAAAGGTAGCAGAGATTTTATCACGGATGTCCCGAAGATTCATAAAGATGCCTTCTACAATAAATGAACAGGAGGAAAGCATGAGGAAATTCCGCAGAATTGCTAATTTTCCTACAGTAATTGGGGCAAGAGACTGTACTCATATAAGAGTAAAAAAAATAAATGCTGATGGGGGGCAGTTGTATATTAATAGAAAAGGATTTGCTTCAGTCAATGTACAGGTAATCTTGAAACAAATATTTTTAGTTGTGACTGTCTCAATTTTATTGTAAAATTACTTTAGTTTGACCCCAAAATGCTTCACATAATAGAGAAGAACTAATTTGATTACCTTAATTACCAATGTCATATTAAAATAACAGAGTGGAATGTAAAGTTCTAATAAGCTGTCACTTTTCAGGTGGTTTGTGATGCTGATCTGAAAATCATGGACATTGTTACCAGATGGCGTGGCAGTGTACATGACTCCAGGATATTTCGAGAATGTAGACTAAAACAGAGGTTTGAGGCTGGCGCGTTCTCTGGAATATTGTTGGGTGACAGTGGCTATCCTTGCACTCCATATTTATTAACACCATTGCTTAACCCCGCAACACCACAAGAAGAGAGGTATAACAGAAGCCATATCCGTACCCGGAATACAGTGGAAAGGTGTTTTGGTTTGTTAAAGCAACGGTTTCGTTGCCTATTACGAGGCATGTTTGGGGATATTGAAACAGCAAAAAAAACAATTGTTGCATGTACTGTCCTCCACAATATTGCCATTGATATGAGAGAAGACCTGTTTCCTGGCGAGGAAGACAACATAGAGCAATCTTCATCTAGTGAACCTATAGTACAAGGGTATATTCCAACTTCTGTTAGGGGAAATATTAGGAGAAGACAGTTTATTGAAACTCATTTTCAGTAAAAAAAAATTTTTGGCTTTAATCAGTAGATATGTATTTTTAATAAATGAGTAATCTTTTTTTCGATATCTGAAGCAGATATAAGTACCTGAAAATAAAAATTTCACATATCAGGATATTTTACAAGTATGTTAATAATTATGATTTAAAACTAAACCTTTGGCTACTTGCTGGGGAAGGCACTACAACACAGTAATTCACATCAGATGTACACAGGGGTACAGCAGTGAGTTACAGTATTACATCAGATGTACATAGGGGTACAGCAGTGAATTATAAGATATAATACACAGATATTTGTTATAATTCGTGAAAAATTATAAAATGTATTTGTAGAAGTAATGTGCATGTGTTATGCTAGTAGTCCAGTGTCTGAATTTGTGACATTTAAATTTTGAATAACTATGAAATTAAGTTAAAACTATTATCTATCATTTTTACCTTAGGCTATAATTTTAAACTGTAAATTGCATGCTCTAAAAGCAGAGCACTTCCTACACAAATAATTTAAAATATCCAAAATTAACCAATTTCAATTAAATGTTTTATGACCTTAATATGAAATTTTATTTACCACTGCATCACTATCATAGTCATTGACTTCAATGAAGAAATCGTGAGGAGCGATCGCCATTACTTCTAAGTCCTCAGGAGAAGGTGATGGTGGTTTTTCGCCACCGCCTGTCTGCATCTGTTCCCTTCTATGACTAGATAAGTTGGATTTAGCAGACAACTTCATACGCTTCCACGCCAACTTTAATTCTCCTTCTGCTCGACATTTACCTGTAAGTTCATTAAATCTAAAAAGAATAAGCTAATTAATATCACGTAAACAAAAACGTGCTATTGTTCATTGTACACATAACAAAAGCAGTAAGAACTTACTTAATCTGTATATTCTTCCACTCTTTTATTTTCTGCATATTTACAGAGGATTTCGTGGACCTATCCTCTATAATATGTGCTGACTGCGCAATTAGTTGACGTAATATTTCCTATAAATAAAAGAGAATTCACGTTAGATAGTCGAAATAAGATGACACAAAGCATTGCTTACCTAATAATAATTAAAAATTCCATGTTTTACTAACTTTTTCTTCAATATTCCAGTTTTCACCCCTTTTTTTCCTTTGCTGTTCCATTATTTATTTCAGTGACTATTTAGCCAGACACAACAAAGAATATTTAAAAAAAAGACCCAACATAAACATTCGTCTCAAATACCGTGCGCTGCCGCCGTCTGTAAGTCGCTCCACTTCATGCTAGAGGTGTTAAAAATATGACAACTTGATAATAAAAAGATCGTCAAAAGTACAAGTTGTGCTTGTTCATTATATTGTAACATAAACAAAGAACAATTTATGACATAATTTTGTATTGATAAATAATTATTTAAGCATTTCAAGTATTATTATAATATCAATATTTAGAGATACGGAACGTTGCTTCAAGTCGAGCCTGAATGAACGAATGGAAGAATTCCATTTTTATTTCTTATCTGTGGGTATTATTTAAACCATGGACTTTCTTTAGTACTAAGTAGTCCTTGAATAGTCTTAGTTTTGTAATTGGAACACATTTTAAACCTGGTACTAGCGTTAATACTGTAACAAACCTAGACTTGTTAGTCTTGGTTTAAACCAGGACTTAGGCATTGTTTTGTAATAAGACGGTAACCGTCTTATTACAAAACACGATCTAAATCTAGTACTGGGATTAACACTAGGTATAAACCATGACTAAATAAAACGTTATTATAAAATTAAGTTTATCACTAGTTCCTGAACTAAGTATGGTACCAAAGTTAGTCCGCCGAGACCCCTAGTTTAACTTCGGTACTAATTTATTTGAGGTTAGCGTTGATTAATATTTTGTGTTTTTCTATGTAAAAAATGTTAAAAATTGATATGAATATGAATTGAATTGATGGATTTGGATATGTTGGATAGTTTTGGCGATCATAAAGACATCGTTATCGTGTGTAATCTTTTAAATTGTGTAACGTAGATTTTAGAAATAAGTATAGACTTACAAAACGTTTTGGAGATCTTTTACGTGAGGATTTATCCGAAACAAACCACGTAACAGAAATATTAAGAACAATTAATAAAAATAAAAAGGTAATTTATTTATTAAAAAGGATGCAACATGACTAATATAAACAGCCGTCGTCGCTCCACTTCACGCTAGAGGTGTTAAAGAATATGACTAAAAACTCGATAATAAACTCGATTATAAAAAGTACAAGTTGTGCTTGTTCAATATATTGTATCATAAATAAAGAACAATTTATAACATATTTTTGTATTGATAATTAATTATTTAAGCATTCCAACTGTTATTAAAATATAAATATTTTGAGAAACGGAACGTTGCTTCAAATAAAGATTGTATGAACGAATGAAAGAATGCCATTTTTGTTTCGTATCTGTGGATATTATTTAAACCATGGACTTTCTTTGGTACTAACTGATCCTCGAATAGTCTTAATTTTGTAATTGGAGCACATTTTAAACTTGGTACTAGCGTTAATACCGTAACAATCCTAGACTTGTTAGTCTTGGTTTAAACCAGTACTTAAGCATTGTTTTGTAATAAGACGGTAACTGTTTAGGACCTTTCAGAGATCGTACCAAAATCCTAACGAACTACGACTGTGTTTAAAAATCGTGTGAGGTCATTCTCCAGCAACGGTAATGGGTAAGGTATTAAAATGTTTACTGTTACTTTGCTACGTCTACGTATTAAAAGTTTCACAAATAAAGGTGGAATCATATTATTGGACGCGTCCATCAGCCGCAGCTTATGGACGCGACTGAGCAGTGTGTACAGTCGGTGGACGTCCAGCGAACCAGATTTCTACCGGACGGCTGACCGCTCAAGGGCAGCCCAAGGTTGCGTCCGCGGATGTTGTCCGATAGTGTGTACAGTTCAATGTACATTCATTATGCAGATACCTCTAAGTTACGTCCATAAGCTGCAGCTTATGGACGCGTCCGATAATATGTTTCTAGCGCCGGTAATCGGCTGATAGGTAGCCAGAGTTCCCAACTTAGGGGATTTCTCCCCAAATTTAGGGGGTAAATAAGTGTGCCTGTTAATATTTTTTTAGAGGCTATATATTTTTAGATGTATTTTAATTACAAGCATTGGCCCTGAAATAACCCAATCCAGCTAATCTATTTTAGTTATTGACGTAGCGACACGTAAAGACATCTTTCTAGATGTCTTTACGTGCTATTCTTCTTCAGTAAGAAAGCGGATTTTACTTTAGAAAATTTTAAAAGGTTTTATTTTTCTGTCGGCTAACTGGACATGAAAAATATATACTTTCATTTGCTACTGCCTTGTAATAAATACATTTTTTGTTCACTCGACACAGAATCATAAAGTGCCAAGAGATATAAATATGGAAAACGGAAAGGCGCTTGCGCGCCAAATTCAAACTGAATTTAATTAAAGTTGCAATCGTTGCGGTAACTTCAGCTATTTCAAAAACTCTCCATTTTTTTTTTCAAATTTAAGTTTTAAATTTTTTTGTAACTCTAGCTCTAGTTAAATAATTACACTAGTTTACAAAAAAATAAGAAATAATTGTCCTTGCAGTAAATTACATATTTTTTTAATTAGCTGCAATAACTCAATGCAAACATGTACAGTTTTAATTTTTATCACGTCACAGATGGAAGATATCGACTCCTTTTAGTTTCGACTACCCACAAGTTTGTTCCGAAATAGCTAGTCTTCATTTTGATAAATGTTTGTTTTCAAATGGTCAAAAAAGGTTGGTTAGAGTACTCTAACCAACCTTTTTGAATTCTGGCTGTTTTTGGTGAACTTATTGTATCTAAGAAAGAATATTCTATAAAGAAAACACTCAAATATGCCTATCTTTTATTACTTGAAAATTCGGGTCTCTCATCGGGATAAAAGTGGGTTTCTCAAGTGTTTATTGAAAAATGTAGAAGAACGCTAAGCTGCTGGAATGCCAGTTTAAATAGATTGTTGAAATTGCAAGCAAATGATAAAGACCCACCATGCAACCACGAAACTGATTGTTACTCCTATCGCTAAAAGCATTTGGCTTTAATCATAAAACCAAGGGTTAAATTACACGTGCGGATGTCCAAGCAGCTTTTTTAATATTTCAAAGGTGCTTAAAAAAAGCATTTGCATGATTAAAAAATATCAAAAACGTCGACACTAATTCATTTTTAGTCTCGTTATCTTTGCAAAAATATATGGGGAGTATTTTCGAAATGTGACGTGTTGGAATTTTTTAATATTTTTTTCTAAACTTGTAGCACCTCATTAATTAAGAATAAACACTTTTCCATTCCAGGACAAAAACCTTGTAAACTAGTGTTATTTTTTGAGCGTTAGGAAATCATCTAATAATTTTTGCATTAAAATTTTACACAATAGTTGTTTTTTTTTCTAAATCATAATTAGATAAAAAAAACAACTATTGTGTAAAATTTTAATGCAAAATTTTTATTTAGAGTTTGTAAATATATATAAACGGAAAGTGTGCACGCTTAATTTGTTGTTTGTTTTAACGAAGCATGTTTTTAGTCTTTACACTTATAATTAAAGAGCAATTCTTGACTGCGAAAGTGCGAACACATTCAATGAGTTTTTCTTCCATTATTAGGTACCTATAATATTTATCTCGCATGTACGTGCAAATTCCTACGTAATCCGTGTCCTTCTGACGCACGGACGCGTCCCGCACCCCGTGCACACTGTCCGCGGACATTTTCGACTGACAAAAACATCCAGCGAGCCAGATTTCTATCGGACGTCCGAACGCTCAAGGTCAGCCCAAGGTTGCGTCCGCGGATGATGTCCGATAGTGTGTACGGTTCAATGTAAATTCATTATCCAGATACCTCTAAGCTGCGGCTTATGGACGCGTTCAATAATATGATTCCACCTTAACTCAATGTGTTTTGGTGTAACATGCATGCTTTCATGCATTTTATGGTTTCTCAATAGATGGCGCTCTGACTGATCAAAATACATTAGGAAGTTTCTTACTAAACTAAAAATACTATATATTTTGGATCTATTATAACGATAAATAACGAAAAGGTATAAAAATTATCACTTTTATTTTTCCATATATTAAGAGTTTCCCAAATAACTCAACAATTTTGAATGCTTTCGTGCATTTTATTTTTTCTCAATAGATGGCGCTTTGACTCATCAGAGTACATTAGGAAGTTTGTTCCTAAACTTAAAAATTCAATATTTTTTTATTTTGTGGGTCGATTTTGATAAAATAAACGCTATATGTTACTCGGGTATCACTAAATATTTTTAAGTAATTAGATTTGGAATTTAATCTGTGGTTTATGCGTGATGCTCCCACAAACGCACAGACAAACAGACAAAAATTTCAAAAATTGCATTTTTGTGTTTTATATCTTTTTCCTGACTTTTTTGTGTAATTTTCATGGAAATCTATTCAATGTACAGACACGGTTAGTCTACGATTTTATTATATGTATAGATTTGCAAAATCGGTTATGTTGTATCTTTGGGTTTCGTTTGAAAAAAAAAAACGGATATTTCATAAGTTCAAACCTGAAGACTTAATAGAAAAAATAGACAATTAATCACTGCTGCTCACCAGGAGGTTGTTAGTTTGATATTCTGCCGAACAATATTTAGCTGAGTCTTCATTCCATTGATCCTGCGGCACGGATGTCGATAGCCAACGCTCACTACGAGGCTTAGGATTTTTTAATACTCCTTTCAGTAACTTGACAAGATTTTGACCTGAAAAAGTCGATTGAGGCGATTTAGAATCGAGGCATTGTCAATGATGCACTGGTAGGGTCAAAGTTGCAAAGCCTTGAACATCGATGCCTAGTGGCCAGCGGACCGGTTTTTATCGGTTACACTTCGAGGAGGGCGTGTCGGAATTATATACAACTTGACTCCGCCTAATTTGTTCCATTATTGGACTCCAAGACGTACGGCATTACACCACTGATACAAAGTAGACATCCGACCTGTATGGATGGGATGTCCAAATCGTTTTGGGAATACTTTAATTGAGCGTACGACAAAATTTTAGGTAGTGCTTGGAAGGAAATAAGCTGAGTTGTTGGTGGATAAATTTTTCAAGGAATTCGGACAGAAATGGGGCAATAGAAATGGAACGATAGTAAGAAAAAGATGCAGGATGAGATTTGTTTAGTAAAGGGATATAACTTGGCATCTTTCCAGGCTTGCAGGAAGACATTACTGGAAACGGCGATGTTGAGGATGTTACAGATAACAGGAAGAATGTTGTTATAAAGGATTGGAATTATCTTACGGCTGACACAGTCATTACCAACGGTACTGGATGTAATCGAAACAGTACTATTTTAACATCATAGGCAGTGAATTGACTTATGCCAAAAGGGGAATAATCAGGTATGTTAGGAAAAGTGTCAGCCGAACATTGACCATGTTTTTTGACGTGATCGAGAGATGAGACGAAAACAAGATACAGAAGTAAGGAAACAGAGTTAGGAAAATTGTGAGTGTTACCAAAATCAAGAAAAGAGATTTATAAATTTCCATTATTATTTTGATAAGAAAGTACCTGCAACGGAGATGTATCGCGAATGGTACGCTATGTTGGCACACGGCACCTCCTTTGCAAAGACGCCTTTAGCCGTGAGTTCAGCGATGAACGCTTTCATGACGTCAGCGGGTCCTGAGATAGTGCTGGAGTCGGGCGAATTGTGACAGGCCACGTCGATCTCAGGCGGACATATCTTCGATATCTATATTTGGAAATAAATACTTTATGTTGAATTGGCTGTTATTTGAACATTTTTGATGTCTATCCAGTCAATCCAGACAAAAAAAAATTGTAACTTTGGCAAAATTCGCATAGAGCTGAAAATTGTTATAGACCTTAAATAAACCTTTACAAATGAAATAACAAAAATTCCCTTTGATCCTACGTCTGCAAAAAAGAGAAAAATATCCAAGGGCAAGGGTCAAAATATCAGGTTTTTCCCATTTTCACTGAAACCGTTACTGTTATGGTAAAACAAGTTAACACAAGTACGATACTCTACAGAAGTTGTTCAGATACTTTTTTTCATACTAGTCACCATTCTTGAGATATCGCGATTTTAAAGTTTAAAAAATTTCTTAAAACAGCGTACAGAAATTCTGCAAGGAGAAGAAGAAGAAAATGAAGATGAAGAAATAGTTGTTGCATTAGAAATAGAAAATTATCTATCATAATAACATTTAGAAGAAATCAACCCGTTCCACGTTGATCTTTAGCAATAGTGCTACTCTTTCAATCAATCTGTTTGTCTGTTTGTCTGTTTGTCTGTTTGTCTGTTTGTCTGTTTGTCTGTTTGTCTGTGCAGGCATCACGTAAAATGTACAAAAATAATGTAAATAATGTTTGTAAATAAAATTGAAATTGTACGTAACTCAGGGTACAATATAGTTTTTGTTTCATCGTAATCGGTACACTCTATCAAAAGATATTTGTATTTAAAGTTCTCAAGAAGAAATTAATTATCATTACGTGACACGTGAAAATACACACAACGCCATCTATTAAAATAGTTTAGAACTGTTTCATGAATGAATGCATGAAAATAACACCACAACATATTGTTGAGTTATTTGTGAAACTCTTAATACGTAGCAAAAGGAAAAAACTGGCCAAGTGCGAGTCGGACTCGCGTGCAAAGGGTTCCGAACGAATTTTTTTTTTTGACATGTTATTTCAACACTACAGACTTCTAATAGGTTTTCCTGTAAACTTTAGGTAAAGATCTATTATATCCATTTTTATCAAAATTTTAGGCTCAGTAGTTTCGGAGATAAGGGGGGGGAATGGTCATTTTTCGTCTAATTTCTTGAATAACTTCAAAACCATTTATTTTAAAATTATGAAAAAAATATAATTAAAACCCTCACAGTAAGTCCTTTCATTTGATATGTCACACGATATTGTTCAAAATACTTTTTTTTTAAATTTTCTAGTTTGACCCCCAAAAGTGACCCCCATACTAAAAAAATAATAATTTACGTAACGCGTTCGTGTTTGGGTCACAGAAGTCCATATGCGTACCAAATTTCAACAGAATCGGTCCAATGGATCCGGAGAAAACTGGCTGTGACAGACGGACAGACAGACAGACAGACAGACAGACAGACAGACAGACAGACACCCGAGTGATCCTATAAGGGTTCCTTTTTTTTTCGGAACCCTAAAAATTATAATGGATAACTTGCGTCTACGAATGCCAATGCATTCAACAAGTTTCGTGGATAAATCCTTTACTGTACAGGCTGCTCGTCTGTGGAATACATTGCCAGTCCCAGTAAGACGCGCTCAGTCGTTACCTGCTTTTAAAAGGCTTGTAAAAGAACATTACCTGTCACTGTGATTATCAATAGTCGTCATTTATTTTCACTACTTATATACTTGGTATATATGTATTTATGTATCTATTATATGTATGTATATGTGTATCTATTATGTTATATTATAATTAAATTAGTTTTTGTCACACCAATGACAACCCCATCTCATGTTCTGGCAAATACTGTCCATCCCAGGTTGTCTAGAAGAGATTGAGGAATGCGATAAGGCCGCCCATTGTATGTGTTTAGTTTTAAGTTTCCTTTATGTTCATACTTTTGGTGAACAATAAAGTGTATAGTAAATAAATCCGTATGGAAAAATTTTTGTACAGAATTGTATGATCTACAGCTTTTGTCCAACCTATTTTTACGATATGCACTTACGGTTCCAGGGAAAAATGGGAAAAACCTGTATTTCAGACCTTGGATAAATTTTCTTGCTTCTGCAAAAAAGTATTCAAAGTCAAACGTCAAAAATTCAGGTTTGCGCGATATCTCACGAATGGTGATTCGAATGAAAAAAGTATCTGAACAATTTTTGTAGAGAATTGTATGATCTAAAACTTTTGTCAAATCTATTTTTACTATCACACGGTTTCAGAGAAAATTGAGAAAACCTGAATTTTTGCAGAAGTAAAATCAAAGGGGATTTTTATATTTCGTTTGTTAAGGTTTATTTAATGTCTATACCAATTTTCAGTTCCATGCGAATTTTGGCTAATTTAAGTGCCTATTATGACCTGACTACTAGTCGTTACGGATATTCAAAAGCCAGTAAACAGAATGGACACCAGTTTTGCCAAAGGGTATATATCCTGTTACTGGGTTAAAACCACCAGAAAAATGCCGAATCAATGAAGCTCGACGAGTCCCGGAGGTAGTGACTAACTATCTTGGATCCCACAACGAATTTAATCAGAAAAAAACACCGGAGGAGTGAGAAAAATATCATTTGCACTTCCCTCTTTATCAAAGCAGGTTTAAAAACAGAGCCAAGCAATAGGTACCAAGGCACATTTTTAACTAGGGAAACCCATAAATAAATAATTGTATTGTATTGTATTGAGTTGCCCAGCACCACAGATTAAAATGAATGCTAATGGGTTCTTAATTGTTAGCTACATTTGATTTCGATAATATGTATGGAAGAATTGCATAATATAGAGGTTATCTATTTCGCACTATGGGTAACAGATAACGTGCATAAAGTCTTAGCAAGAGGAGTCCGCTAACTTTGCCCCATGTACCATCTCATGTCTCTATAGGAAGAGTGCACCAAAGCGTCCGTGTGAAGTATTTAGGAGGTAAAAGTTCTGAATTTACACCAATAGGTATTTACAAGGTAAAAGTTACACCACAATTTACACCACATTTACCTGTTCATATCCAAGACCGATAGCAGCCATGGAACCTCGTATCAGGGGAGTTTCCAGTGACACCTTCCCACGTTGGAGAGCGCACATAATCATCTGTTCTTCTGTCATGCATCCATCGGCGTACGCACATCCCAGCTCACCAACACTGTGACCTGTTGCAAGATTCTTGTTTAATTAATTTATTGAACTTTTGATACAACACTCAGATTGAGAACCTCTTTTTTGACAAATCCTTACTAATATATTATATATTTTATAGTAATATTTTTAATATAATATTATAAATGCGAAAGTAATTCTGTCTGTCTGTCACGCTTTCACGCCAAAACTACTGAACCTATTTAAATGAAATTTGGTACAGAGATAGTCTAGAGCCTGAGGAAGGTATTTTTTATAGGCTAGCGAAATCGCTGGTCTCCCAGCGATTTCGCTAGCCTATAAAAAAATACCTATGTACATAGGTTGGACAAAAGCAATTAACAATATATCAATCTGCCTAGCATTTTCCCAATTATATTGAGGTCGGTTTCTAAACAAACCGGATTTAGCTGAATATCAGTATTTTTAGTAGAGTGACTGCCTTTCAAAACCCAGTTATTGGGTAGCACGGTAGTTCTTGGTATCACATTTATTAACCAACAATGTAATCGATGGTATCATCATCAAAGAGAAGAAACGAAAAAAATTCCATTGCTTCTGACCAAACAAGGGAAATATTGATAACTCCAAACAGTACCGACAAGCAAAAACAATAAAGTGTTTTTTTGAAAATCGCCTTACCTATGATTCCATCAGGCCTTAAGCCTAGTTCATGAAGGACATCTGTAAGTCCAATTTGAATAGCAGCTATCCCCAAGAAGCAGTTTACGATATTTTTAAATATTTCTTTGTCAGTAGAAGTAATTATATGAACGATATCGTAACCTTTCGGTGCTAGCACTTTATGACAACTGTAATCAAATTAATCAATATATACAAAAGTGTACCGTTACTGGTGACTGATTGAGTGACTAGACATCCAACGCTTTCTCCAAATTCCTACGGGAACGGGAAAAACCGGGATGTGCTCGTACAAAATAGCGGGCAAAAGCTAGTTACCACTAGCTAGTAACATGAGGTAAATAATCTTTGATCTTGTTATGATTTTGAAAGAGGTTGAAAGGTATCAAAATTACCTTTCAAATGATATATTACAATCTGTAGTATTAAATAGAAATTGTAAAAACGCAACGTGCAATTATGTGATTCTAGTTTATTAATTGCGAGTGAAACACATAATTATGTTTGTTACCATCTCTATTAAGGTAGATCGGACTGATCGCACAACGCAGGTATTAGAGACAATGGGAAAAGAGACCAGACCCAACAAAAAACTATTACTTTCGTGCATTATCAATAATAAAAAAATCTATTGCTGAAGAAATTAAAACTCTAGTTTTGTATTACTTCTTACCGTTCAATAGCAGCAGCGAAGACAGGTATACGCATGAGCTGCGTGCCCATACCAGCCCACTGCGAGCCCATCCCGCTATACACAAACCACAGTGGACGACGAGCGTCGTCAAAGTACTCAGCCTTCTCACATAAGCTTACAGTTTTTTTGTTTTCATCCGTATCTAATAAAGCAAATCATTAATTTTCTTGAACATAAATATTGGTAACGATTAAGTAGGACTGTACAATAGAAACAAATTATATCGATAAAGAAAACACTGCAGACATGTTGGATATCGATAAAGAATGAAGATGCTCCAAATCGCTCCAAATTAACATGCATTCGGCCATCACCATAACTCCTTTCTGCTATTACGGTCCCAAATTTACATATTTTCCGAGTGCTTCCTATTTATGGAAGCACACTTATCTTTTAGACCAAATGGGTCAAATAATCCGACGAACTTTATCATTAATTTTGGACGACAGAGCTTGGGCACAAGCTACTCTTCCCATCCGCTTGGGAAAACGTTTGAAAATTTTTAGTACAAAACTGGTTTTGATAATCGGCACTTTGGCTTTAAGCAATACCGTCATCGAGCCGAGGCACTTTGCTTGAACAGCGTTGGGGACAAAATTTTTGACACTATATTTTAGTTTGTTGTTTATTTTACTTATTAATTTTAGTATTTCTACAATTCAATAAAGATAAATAAGAACTGCACTTTTTAATAAAAGTAGCAACATCTGTCTGCCGTTGGTAGAGCAGTTATTTGAAATTATGAATTTAGAACTTTAGGCATCTGCATATATCCACGACTCTGTAATTGTATCAATGTCAATTTGTTCATACCTAAAATAACGTATCCCCTGCCTAAATGTCCCGAGATGTTGTTCTCATGAATGCTATATAACAGCGCCAACTCTTCCGCATCGATGGGTCGGGATTTAAGGTCTTCAAATATCTTCGTAATGGCAGATTCCTGTCTTCCAGACAAGGTGACCAATCGTGGGATCGAAGCCTGGTAACGGGATAGGTCCTGCAATATAAAATCTTTGATCACTTATACTGTATTTCAAATAGTCGTGGAAATTCGTTGGATTTGGGCATCGTAACATCAAACTTCATGAGGAGGCCAGGAGGGATGGAAATGAAATGAAATGTAATGTTGTGTTATTACTTTTTTAGGGTTCCCAACAAAAAACGGAACCCTTATAGGATCACTCGGGTGTCTGTCTGTCTGTCTATCCGTCTGTCACAGCCAGTTTTCTCCGGATCCACTGGACCTAATTTGTTGAAATTTGGTAACCCAAAAACGGACGTAAATCATAAAATTTTTAGTATGGGGGTCACTTTTGGGGGTCAAACTAGAAAATTAAAAAAAAAATTTTTGAACAATATTGTGTGACGTATCAAATGAAAAGGCTCACTATGAGGGTTTTGATTATATTTTTTTCATATTTTAAATAAATGGTTTTGAAGTTATTCAAGAAATTAGACAAAAAATTACCATTCCCTTATCTCCGAAACTATTGTTTGAAATTTTGAAAGAAATTTAGATAATAGATCTTTACCTATACAGATACCTAAACAGATCTTCACATATTACAGGAAAACTTATAAGAAGTCTATAATGTTAAAATAAAATGTTAAAATGCCAATTTTTTAATATTAATATACACACGTTTGACCACTATTAGCTATAATTTGATTGCTGCACTGTAACAGGGCAATGTATACATTAAGTTAGCTGTACATAACTGTGTATACATTGTGTACAATATAAATCAATATTATATCAATTAAAATGATGTAGTCGAGGATGGAGCACTCTTGTGACATCGTCACTCTTAACTTAAGGCCCTACCTCTGCTTCAGAGCCGTCAAAAGGCTACTTTCTAAAGGATATTCCCCATTAACGGCTGGGTCAAAAGATTGGAAAAAAAATATGTATATGGTAGATTCATAAACAACAATATGAACAATTGTTGTTTTCGTATGACATATAGTTTTGCTGTAAAAAAATATTTAATAACACGCTATTTTTTGGATATTTCTTCCAAACGGCTTCGAAGTTTAAAATATTTTTTCATGGAAAATTTGCTGGTAAAGTGTACTACAAAGTGAACATTGCTCATGTAAATCAATCAATATTTTGCAAAGTAAATGTTCAATATTGAGTCTCCCATATTCTTAAAGCTCTGTTTGGGCGAAGGCGGCAGTCGTGCGTTAGCATTGAGACGGGGAGGCTGTGTCGCTCGTTGCTCCGCTCGCGCTATCGACCGACTACGCGTATATGAATGTGTTAGTGCAAATATTTACGAACTTTTGTATTAGTGTGCGTTCATAGACTAGCTCTTTGCAGAGGAGCCAGCTTGATTGAGCGCGTGGGCGCATTGTACAGTTTCATACAGCAACTTTTATCAAAATACTATCGGCGTCGCTCGGGTTTTATTTTTGTCTGCTCTTTTTTTCAAACGTAGCCGACGTTAATTCTTAATTTCTTTTATTACCAACAAACTGACTAAAATTAAAGAAAAATAAAAAATCAATATAAGTTTATTTATTCACTTAAACTTCATGAACAATAGTGGTACATAGGCGGACTTAATGCTACGAGGAGTTCTCTTTTAGTCAACCTTTGGAGTAAAAGAAATACACTGTGGTAGGTGTACAGCTCTTCAACACAAACATAAACAAACATTTATTTTCATTATTCGGTCGGTATATGCGGCGTGTCAGTCGCGTCTGTGGAGGACCGTTTGGCTAAATTAAATTGTTTTGATAAAATTATTTATTTAACAATTTATGTACACACATTACATAGAAAGATAAAAAGAAGGAAACAGAAAAATAGGTACAAAAAATTAAGTGAATTAAAGTACGATTTATTTATAAAACTGATACCAAGGTGCGAATAACGTGGTCTGCTTTGGTCTGTCATGTCGTATCTATTAATTTTTAAATAAAAAAGTGACATACAATAATAGTTGGGCATTTGGTATCACTGCCTTTTCTGTTTGTAGATATTGATGGGTCCTCTAAAATTCGAGTTTATTATTTTATTATATCATCAATCATTTTCGCAGCGCACGCAAAGCTAGATAATTTGCAGGGTTCCGTAGTTAAATAAGGATTTACATCGGTAATTCTTTTCAGAGACATTTCTCCAGTGTGTCTTCACTGTCACTTGGTCGGGTTTTTTCAACAATCATCGTCGTATTTCCAGTTTACAAAATAAACCGATATAAAAACGTTATCAGTTAAACACCTAAAAGTATCACAGGAATCACAGAATCTGAAGTTTTTGAGTTAATGAAATTGCTACAAAATTATTTAGCAGAGCTGAAATAGACTTAAAATTTATTTATTTCATTTACTTTACTTACTTTAGAATGTACTTTTTTATTTGAAATCTTTTTACGAGACTATAAAGTAGTATAGGCAGAAACAAAAAGTAGTAGGTACACTGCATACTCGAAACTCAAGGTCAAACTGTTACCAGTGCACTGGTAACAGTTTGACCTCGAGTTTCGAGTGTCTTTATATAGATCGTAAGCAGAAAAGACGAAACTGCTTCACAAAATTGTTTTATCTGACCTATATAGTTTTACTTCTATTTAACCACATTCGTATAAAAAATGAGACCAGTGAATAAAAATATGCGTAACGTATGTATCTATCTAAACTAAAAATTAGCCGTGCAATCGCCATACTTTTGTGTAGTCGTAGGCAAAAAAGCCGGCTTGGCGCGCATGTCTGCGTCCTCGCATAATCTTTGATAATAGTTTTGAGGTAGCGCGTGCGCTACGGAAATGTTTGTGTGTGCGGCACAGATATGAATGTGTGGCCCAGATGCTCAAGGTTATTGAGCCTACTATACACCTTAAAGACACCCAGAGTAAAAATACCTTCGGTTTGTATCTTCCATGCAGGAGCACGTGCGAGTTGACGCCGGTGAAGGACATGCCGTTGAGCGCGACGTACGAGCGACTGAAGGGTTGGTGTTCAGTGACGATGCGCATGCGCCCCTCGCGCAGTGCCACCACGTCCTGACGCGGGTTGTCGCAGTGCAGGTTGGCAGCTAGCTTGCCAGTGTGATAGCCCAGTAACACCTGCGGGTCAGTTAAGGGTTACGAGTATTAGTGCATGTCAACCACTGAAGTATGCTGTTGCTCATGTGCCTGTAAATACAACGGTAATATTAATCTATTATGGCTCCTACACAGTATGCGGAAGAGAGACCGATCGATTGATTGATTGACCGGTGAGACTAGCCCATGCTCAGCTGATGGATTTGACTGCACGCATAGGTTGTAGCTAAATAAGTGGATGGATTTTTTATTATGTAAATGAACAATAGTAATAAGTATATGTAACCACTTACACTATGGATCTGCCAGATTGCAATTAACTTATCATGATTAATATCTTTCGAACTGGAGCACAGCAAACTCATGGATTTCTGTACTAACCTTAGTGAGAGCAGCCATTCCAGACGCTGCTTCTGACAAACCAATATTGGATGTCACGCTGCCGACCAGTAGAGGATTTTGCCTATCTTTACAATATACTTCTTCAAGTGCTTCTAGTTCAGATTTATCAGCATCTGGTATGCCTGGAAAACCAAAGTGATCCTTGAGCTGTCTACTGGAAATATATATATATATTTAAAAAAACCCACTAGTGTCTTTAGTTTAATCAATTGTTTAAACATGGTAACAAACTGGACTTTATATTGAATTTGTTATGAAGACGATTTCTATAACAAGATCAACATAGTGTAGCATAGCCCAGCGCAATTTTACTGAATTTTTGTTCAGTAAAATAGAAAAATTACTCTTATATTTGACTATGTGTGTATGTGTAATCAATGTCTCCTTTTCTATTTGAATTAAATCCTACTTTTTCATCAAAGCATTTATTACGGATATATGTATGTATATTAGCATTGTGTTCATTCGTATTGTTCAATTCATACCTGTACCATATGCTTCCACGTACTCAACTGCCTGAGGTGACACTTGTACTTCCTTGTAAAACTGTCTAATGAAACCAGCCGTAGTTTGGGGGTTACGACAGTATCCGAATTTAGGCCCCGTTTCGTCAGTTAATATCGTCAGGAATTCATTTTTGACATGCAACAGTTCCGCGTAGACTCTAAAAATAATGAATATTACCAAGAGTATAAAGTGAAAAAGGGAAATTGGCTATTTGAATGGAAAGTTGAAGGATAAAACAGGTCTTTTCTGGCTAGTTAAAGGTCTCTTCTAAGCATCGCTACAACAACCGGGTCATTCGGGTCATGTGCTTTTCGCAGCGGACCAGCTCATCGGTCATCATCGTAAGGTTTGACCGCTACGTTCCGGAGGCCCACAAGCTTTTCAGTAACAGTTTTTGCTGGACCCCCTAGTTTCCCTCCAGATCTTCTTATTTCCTTAGATCATGCAGAAAACTAAGAGCGTTTATCATCGGTGGCGTTAGTGACTTTGAGCCTTTTGATCAGGCTGATTGTGACTATGTTTCATAAAAATAGTCACAATTGGCCTGATAACGGAGCGGTATGCTGTTTGTTATTCCTTTTCAATTAAATAAAAGTGATACATTAAAATAAAGCTATTCATGCACCTTTCAAACGAAGCATGCTACAATTTGACACAGCTCTGGTACCAAAACATTTTTTTATTTTGCAAGTTTGAGGGAAGGCTCATTCACACGAGGACGATTCATGTTTTTTGACGAATAATCTTTTTTCAAGATGCGTTATTTTTTGAAGCGGCAATGCTTTTTAAACGCCCGGGTTTACATGCATCACAAATTATGAAAAATGACGAACAAGCCGTAAACCACATATCTTCTATTAAAAATTACGTTCGTCAAAAAACCCCTTCCCGCCTGCGCCCGTTTTGTTCAATACATTCGTATGTGAATGCGCTTGAATTCAAATGTCAAAAGGGGACGAGGGGGAGTTTATTCTCTTTTTTAGATCAACGATAATACCACATCCATCGTTTCGCTTGTTCATCCAAGACTGAACTCAGAATCACGAAACAAATTTGAAGATCCATTCGGATATTATATTGACGAATCATGAAAAACACAATTCCTTATGTAGTGTGAGCATACATCCGACACGACGTATAATTTTTTTTGACGAATCGTCAATGATGGATCTCGGGTGAATGCGGCCGAACTGCGGGTCTAAGAAGGCCACTTTATAATCAGAAAGCACATCACGCTACCCGTCACTGTCAATTTTTCCCAACCAATCTTGAACCTATTGCTTTAGCGATAAAGATGAGAATCAAATTTGACAGATTGTTGTTTGATTAATATTATGATTCTAATATGATTCTCCTAAAGTGGCGTTTTTAGTCCCACTGGTTTTAACAAACTAGAAGTTTTTACCTTTTTGCGTCTTTTGCTTTCTGCAGAAATACAATACTGACTGTGTCTGACAAAACGTAACCATCAGCATCCTGCGCAAATGATTTCATTTTGCCATCTTTTGGAACTGTATCCATGAGTCTGAAATTAAATTAAAAAAAACGGTCAAGGGTGAGGACTCGTGCACTGTGGGTTTCGTACCATCACATAAATCTTCAATTTTTTTTAAATTTTCTTTGGCGAGACCTACATTCATCAGAGAATTTTAACACTGCGGTGCATATTGCAGTTTTAGATAAGCGCCATATTTTGAAGTGCAATAGTGGAACTAATGTAATTTTTGTAGATGATTTCTGAAAAAGCGTGCTATTTAGAGACATGAAAAGAAAGGTATAAAATAATTTCAGATTATTCTTTATGCAAACTTCGGAGATAAAGGTGCAGCTCGCCTAACCTTATATTTGTAACTGCACACACTAATTATTGACATTATTACACGAATCGATGAACTGAACAGTTCTCTTTTATTTTGCCTACATCACTCTAATACATGGCGACCCTTAGCCAGCAATTAAAATTTTGCAACTTACGTGTAAACGAATATGCCTGAAGTTGAAGAAATCATGAACATATTTACTGATAGAAGTTTGTGAAGACGGAAAATTGGAAGTAAGAAAGCGAAGAAGAAAACAAAAATTACAGAAGAATCAGAACCAGAATCCATAAAGAAGAATTTGTGTGAAGAGATGAAAACATTAAATAAGAACAAAGAAAAGGAACGTTGCTGCCGGGTGCCGGGAGAATGCTCAAGCCTTATGACGAGAGGATATGCAGGGCGCCGGGAGATTGTACGGGTCCGATGTGGAGCAGCTGGGAGTCAGTTCCAGTCCAATGTTGACGAGTTCATTCATCCGCGCCACGTGAGACGTCGTGACCTACATATACGTTGTCAGTAAAATACGAATCCACTGCAATGTAAGTTTTGCACTGCTAACAATATTTTTTTTATTCTACAATATTTCATGTTATTGTAATTAGATCATGTTATATAATTTTATATTTAGTTTTGGGAAATAGAAATGTCTCAACAACTGCAAGAGTTGCACGCTAAACTAATATATTTAAGAGAGTACGAGTATTTAGTGAAACTAGGTTCAGAAAGGCGTAGACAAGATTTAGCCTTAAAAAAAGCCAGGAGAAGCAGAAAAAGAATATAGTAAGCTGGATTGTATTTTGACTCAAGTGAACCAAGAAGTTAAAGATCGCAAGTTAGGCAAAGAAACTCTACAACTCTACAAACACAATTGTTCAAAGCTACTCAAGGCCGTAGGAGTATAGAAAAATTCAGTACAGGAGTTGTTTGTGAATCTAACGATTTCTCAGGCAAACGGTAAGCGTGACGCCTATGAGGTATTGCGTCCACTCAATGAAAAGACTGCAATTAAACGGTTCAGCGATGGGTTGGCCGACAAGCGGCTCAGCACCATAATTGCCTCACGACAGTTTGCGTCGTTATCTGAAGCTATAACGGCTGCGGTAGATGAGCAATCCATGTCTGACCAGACACAAGACCAGGTTATGCAATTTAGGGCTAACCAAAACTATAAACGTGGTAGCTTTAGAGGTTCTCGAAGCCGAGGAAATAGACAGTTTTATAACAGTAATAAAACTTATAATCATAATTATAATAAAAGTAATGAAAATAGCACCACATATAGCGTAAATCGAGGTAAAAACTCAGGTGAGCAGCGTCAGCATTTACGCGGACGTCCGGTGCGCTGTCAGCGTGTTCAGTATAACGCGAAACAGTCCAATGTCCAAGACAACTTGCGCAATGAGCGCGCAAATAGTCACGAAAGCCTAGAAATTTTTCGTACCTAACCCGTACACTCATTCAGTTCATAGTTTTAGTAATTTTTGTATTATTAATTTTCAATTAAAAATTGGTAATCTATACTAATAATATATAAAGCTGAAGAGTTTGTTTATTTGTTTGTTTGCTTGAACGCGCTAATCTCTGGAACTACTGGTCCGATTTGAAAAATTCTTTCACTGTTGGATAGCCCATTTATCGAGGAAGGCTATAGGCTATACGGGAATGGGAAATTCCTACGGGAACGGGAAAAAACGGGATATGCGCGTACGAAGTCGCGGGCAAAAGCTAGTGTAGATCTAAATTTATTGATTGATAGTGGAGCTAGCTTGTGTACTTAAGAATGAATGGTTGTCGCGACATAGGAATTTAATGGATTTAGTAAAACAGGATAAGATAGTTATTTAAGGAATAAGTGGTAATTTAGAGTCTATGGGCTATATTTATTTAGATATTGTAATTAATAATGTGACTATTCAACAAAAGTTTTACATTTTTGAACACTTATCTTGCGCCGCAGAAGGTATACTCGGGCTGGACTTTTTTGAGCGGTATAACGCGGTATTAAATTATAAAAATGGTACTCTGAGTTTAGAAAACCGAGACCAGTAAGTTAGTGTTCATGTTAACAGGAATTTATTTACAATTCCGCCCCGTTGCGAAGTAATTAAACACATCCCGACGTCACACAACAGTGATTGCGTCATTACGTCAAAGGAAATTTATAAAGGTGTGTTCACAGCAGGAGTTATATCAAAGCCACAAAATGGGCTTATTCCTGTTAGGATATTAAATACAACTGATAGGTCAATTAATATAAATATTCTATCTAAATCTAACTATAAGTTGCCTAAATGACTTTTATGCTTGCAAGTTTGATGACGATAGTAAATCCGTGGAAAGAGTACGAACTTTGCTTACTACTTTACAACTGCATACCTATTTAAATACAGAGGAACATAGAGGTATTGAAAACGTATGTGCCAAATATGCCAATGTTTTCCATTTGCCAGGAGATACGCTCACTACAACTAATTTAGTAGAACATTCAATTAAATTAAAGGAAAATACGACACCAGCGTACGTGAAGCCTTATCGACTGCCTAAAGCATTGAAAGGCGAGGTACAAAGACAAATAGATGAAATGGTTAAAAACGATATCATTGAAGAGACTATTTCAGAATGGTCAAGCCCAGTTCTATTAGTACCAAAAAAGACAGATAGGTCAGGAGAAAGGAAGTGGAGACTTGTAGTGGACTATCGCCAACTCAATAGTAGGATACAGGATGATAAATTTCCGTTACCTAACATCACTGAGATTTTAGATTCGTTATCTGATAACATTTATTTTTCGAAACTAGTTCTTAGTCAAGGTTACTATCAACTGTCTTTAGAAGAAAAGTCTAGGAAGTTTACTGCATTTACAACAGACAAGCAGTATCAAATGAAACGATGCCCAATGGGACTTAAGACATCGCGTAGTGCTTTTGCTCGTCTCATGACAATAGCAATGTCTGGGTTAAATTATAAATCATGCTTTTTATACCAAGATGATTGTATTGTCGTAGGAAATTGTCATGAAACGCATAACAAGAATCTTAGTAATATTTTAGAATGCCTAAGAAAAGTGAATTTGAAACTAAATCCGTTGAAGTGTGAATTTCTACGTAAAGAAATCGTTTATTTAGGACATAAAATCACTTCAGAAGGAATATTTCCCGATCCATCAAAGGTAAAATGCCTGCAAAAATACCCAGTCCCGCAAAATGTAGACGAAGTCAAGAGGTTTGTCGCATTTGCAAATTATTATAGCCGTTTTATTCCAAAATTTGCTGAAATAGCCTATCCGTTGAATGCGTTATGTAAGAAAAATATAGCGTTCGTGTGGAGTGATGAATGCAAGCGAGCATTTTACAAGTTAAAACAGATCCTTGTTAGTCCGACTATACTTGACTATCCAGACTTTAGCGACAATAACAGTTTCACGTTACAAACTGATGCGTCAAAACTAGGATTAGGTGCCGTGCTGTCTAATAGCAATGGCAAGGTAGTCGCATATGCCAGCCGTAACTTGAAACCAGCTGAGACGCGATATCCTGTGATTGAGTTAGAGTTACTTGCTATTGTTTGGGCAGTTCGACATTTTAGACCTTATTTATGTGGGAATTTTTTTTACATAAAAACCGACCATAAGCCATTGACTTATTTAATTAATATGACCGATCCTTCAAGCCGGTTGACAAAATTTAGATTATATCTTCAGGAATACGATTTTGAAATCAGCTATGTCCCAGGACAGCACAACGCAGCTGCAGATGCATTGAGCCGGATACCTATTACATCCGACACTTTAAAGGACATGAACAAGCATGTAGTATCGGTCATGACCAGGGCACAGACTCGAAAGTTACGCACTGACTGTGACAACAACGACAAGACTACTGAGGTATCCTCTACTCCAAGGCCTGATCAACCTAAGGTAGTGGAAATCCTCAAACGACCAATTGACTGCGTTGAATTGATATTATTTAGTAATAAAAATACAATAAATAAGATAGAAAAATCTAAACATTTCACTAGTGATAATGGTAACTGCAAATTCGTGCCTGAAAAATCGGCAATATTTGTAATGTCTCGATCGTTATCGACCATAAGTGTGTTAGCGAGAGAATTACAACGTTTTTGCAAGCAAATCAAAATAAACGAGCTCGTAATAATTAAAATCATGCGCAACAAAATATTTGTTTACAATTTTATAAAGGAAATAAGTCATTTAAATGATATTCCTAAGTTACTAATTATTAAAGATGTGACAAGAGTCACTGAAAAAGACACGAAAACTGTGATTTTGAATGACTTCCACCTGTTGCCTACGAGTGGCCACGCGGGGGTAAACAGAATGATAAACCAAATTTGGAAGTACTATTATTGGCCAGGAATGACTAATGACGTTACAGAATTTGTAAAGAAGTGTAGAAGTTGTCAGATTCAAAAGCATTCCAATAGGCATACGAAAGAAACGATGGTCATCACAACCACGGCATCCACTGCTTTTGAAAGAGTTAGTTTAGATTTAATGGGTCCTTTAGATGTAGATAATTTAAACTATAAATATATTTTAACACTAGTGGACGTCACGCGGTTTCACCCGCGTAGTTCCCGTTCCCGTGGGAGTACCGGGATAATATATAGCCTATGTTACTTCCTGATAATGTAGCTATCCAATGCTAAAAGAATTTTTCAAATCGGTCTAGTAATTTCGGAGCCTATTTAATTCAAACAAACAAACAAATATACAAACAAACAAACAAATCTTTCCTCTTTATAATATTAGTGTAGATTACAGTGTGATTTAACAAAATACGTCGAAGCTTATCCTTTAGAGAAGAAAGATACTGATTCTGTAGCTAGGTTATTTGTAAATAATTTTATTCTGAGATATGGTATCCCTAGAGAGATAATAACAGACCAGGGAACAGAGTTTATGTCATCAGTTTTCACTGAGATTTGCAATTTGTTGCATATAAATAAACTGCATTCAACAGCTTTTCATCACGAAACTCTGGGAGGATTGGAAAATACTCATAAGGTCCTAGGAGCTTATCTTAGAATTCAGTGTGACAATAACAAAACAGATTGGAGCAGTTGGCTTCCATTCTGGTGCTTTTCATTTAACACTACATTACACTCGGAGACAAAATACACTCCATTTGAGTTAGTATTTGGGAAAAAATGTAATTTACCATCTAATATAGCACAAAATTTATATGTTGATCCTTTATATAATCCTGATTCTTACCCTTTAGAGCTAAAATACAGACTTCAAAGAGCACAAGCTGAAGCTAGAAATAATTTATTATTCAGTAAGGAATTAAGGAAAAATAATTATGATAAAAATGTAAATGGATTACAATATAAGAATGGAGATTTAGTTCTTATTAAAAGCCAAGTAGGAAATAAGTTAGATAAAATTTATTTAGGACCATACAAAGTCATTGAAGATGTTTCACCAAATGTAAAAAATTTAAAAGATGACAAAGAATATATTATACATAAAAATAATACAAAGCTATTTGTAACTTAAAAAAAATTGGTTCTGATAAGATGTTTTTTTATGTAATGTAATATTTAAAAGTACATATTTAAGATAGTGTTTTTTAGCATAGTTAAAGTTATAAAAAATGCATTATGTACTTAAGTAATAATAACATATTTTTTTAAAAAGGGGATGTGTAGTGTGCAGCTCGCCTAACCTTATATTTGTATCTGCACACACTAATTATTGACATTATTACACGAATCGTTGAACTGAACAGTTCTCTTTTATTTTGCCTACATCACTCTAAGAGGAATGGTAATTTTTTAAAAATATTTTTTTGTCAACGTCAAAAACTATGCGGGCTAAAAAAAAGAAAAAAGATTTGAGAACAATAGTAGCGTTCTTTCATATGATACCCCATATGCCGTAGTAGCCCCACTTCGAATTTTTTTAAAAACCCTTTCAGTCGCTGTTGCAAAAAAAAAATACATTTTTATTTCTTTCTTATTCGCAAAATAGTTGAGCAAACGTCATCTAAAACTATTCCAAATTTCAAGTTGAACATTAGCAGTTATTGAGATATCCAGCTGTGACAGACGGACAGACTTAGTCACACCATAAGGGTTCTTTTTACCATTTTGGTTCGGAACCCTAAAAACGATTGTTTACTGATAACTCATCTTGGACCTAGACAAGAGTCAAGAGTAAACCCATCATAAATAAAAAAATAAAAAAGCTTCTTTAGTTCACGTCTAGGCTGCTTCACTGCGATTACCATGAAACTACAGTTACATAATCTATCCCTTATGTACAATATGTTACGCCCAAAGATCGAAAACTCTTAATGACCGGAAAAACAACACATAACGCGTTTTGAGTTATTAAACGGTTACAGCGTGTAGTGGAAAAGAGGAAATACCATGTCGCATTCTAAGCCTGGTCGTTCTCGGATGGCGGCATCTGGTTTGAGCTAGCGAACTTAGCTCCCGCCATCATTCATGTTAAGGTTTCTTTAAACCCTGCAGACGGAAATAGGAGCTGGCGTCATAGTTAGGTTTGAGAGTACCAATAATATAAGAGCCATGTCTATACGACATACTTATTTCGCGATGTGGTTGGATCAATTAGGGCTCAAAACGCGTCATGACATTTCTTTATTTCCACAACAAAGTGGTCATTGTATTTTAAACCATGTTGCGAAAGGTAAAGTATCTCCTAGTTTTACACCTGGGCATTTGCCACGTCTCAGAGTAAATATGACTTGCATAGATATAGATACACTGGGTTTGTAGCCATTCATTGATCTTGTGAAGTAATTAGGCCGGGTGATGTTGGAAGATCTGCCGTATAAAGTGAATACAGAATAGGTCCCAAAATGGTTCCCTGTGGTACGCCTGCTTTTATATTGTGAAAACTGGAAGTTGAACCTGCCTCTTTTACCAGGAATAATCTGCCCGAGAGATGTTATGATCTCATCAACATGTGAAAGTTATGTGGTAAGCTTTTCTTTATTTTGTAGAGGAGGCCATTGTGCTGCAGGTCACTACAGTGCCATATATTGTGAAATGCTTGTTGGATGTCCAAAAATACAGATGAGCAGCACTTTTTCTGTTCTAGAGCTTTTCTTAGCACCTCATAAATTCGATGGGTTTGCTCGACTGTAAAGTGCTGCTGTGGAAACCAAACTAATGATTGGGTATTATTTTGTTTTATGTTAGTATTGGTAGGATTCTAGGGTGCGTTTCATATCATATAAGTTATTTGGTATATTTTCATTTCAATAACGTTCACAAAGTATACTAAACGTGAGATATACCAACTTTTGATATAATTACTTTACAGATAATATTATACTAGCTACCGAATATACACAAAATTTCATGAAAGTTCGGTAACAAACACAAGATTTTTATATATTAGATCTCGTGTTACAGTGTTTGTTACCGAACTCTTCCGAAACGGCTCGATCTGGCTGATGTACTCGCCATTGACATTTATGCCTAGTCTTCTCCGCGAACGTTTGGTCTCCTGTGTAAACTGCCGCAGCGTATTTACGTAGGTAGTCTACGATGCTGAAGCCTTTTCGGAATCCGGCTTGTTCGGGAAGCTGGAATTCGTCCTCGGTATAGTGCCGGATCAATCTCATGCTCCTGGGTCATTAGCTTTTTTGTAACTGGTTTAGACATTGACGCGTATAAGTTTCCATAGAATGTCTCGATCTCCCTCAGAAGCTCCGATTTGACGGATATGGTTTTGTCATCGTCGTTGACTGGCAACATGTAGATACAATTAGGTATGCGTACCATTAGGTCATAATATTAGCATTTGTAAATGTAATTATTCAACTTTTGGAACCGCTGTAACATTTTTATTTTTTTTATTAGAGTATTGCTGCTATAGAATAAAATGTTGAGATTATTCGGATCTTCATTTTAAGGTAGGTAAGAAAGTGCTACAACGCTAGGCCCACGATCCATATAAAGTTGCCCATTATTCTTTAGTGCCGTTTTAAGCTTAAATTAGAAGCCAAAGCTCGATAAAATTCACACTCACAATATTATTCTTTTAGTATTAAGACTAAATATTTTTTATGTTTATTGAGTAGTATATCTAACGATTTTATACATACCTACATAAAATTCAATGTATGTTATGCTTAATAAAATTTCTTATTTTAAAATTATATCAATTAGCTGATAATATTATATTAGGTGATCATTACATCAAATAAAAATATAGATTCAGTTGTTATATCATGTAAATGTTAGAGGTTTTGTAATTATATTATATATTACTTACCCAGGATTCACTTTCTGAACTGAGCTTTGACGGAATAGGCAGCAGGCCGATTAGTCAGTACGAAATAGATTTGTTATGAGACTCATTAGCGCCTGATGAGCTTCATGACTAAAGGCACACTGAGTTGACGTATTTTGCTCTTTTTTTAGGACAATTCGAGGTTTTGTGCACGTCTGCGGTTTTGACGGACTTACAGGGCTTCTCAAGGATTGTTTTTGAAATTCCCGTTTTGTTAGCACCTCTGATAATGTAAAATTGGCCTTTTCCTTTTAGGGTCTTCTATCACCACAGACTGGTGGTATATATATTTTACTAGGTGATCCGCGCGTTTGCGTCTCATTTTTCATTAATGCTCCGCTCTTTATGAACGTAGCGTGATGTTATATAACCTGTAGAGTTCCTCGATAAACGAGCTATCCACATAAAAAAAAATCCGTACCAGTACAGTTCCCGCCACGCAACTTTACCTCCCCGAAGTACGTCGCAATCGAGTGCGCAGAATGTCAATTTGACAAAAAACATACAGCGCATGCGCGGGCAGGTCGCGCATGCGCGTGTTTGCGCAAGAAGGCGAGTGTAATGGCATCTCACTCGCTCGTATACGTTCGATGCATACGTGTGACCCGCTTGCTCAATACAATACGACTGTTGATGCAAAACCTTTCTCAGGCTCTAGACTATCTCTGTACCAAATTTCATTTAAATCGGTTCAGTAGTTTTGGCGTGAAAGCGCGACAGACAGACAGACAGACTGACAGACAGACAGACAGACAGAGTTACTTTCGCATTTATAATATTAGTAAGGATAAGGATTAGTAAGGATTACTTTGGTTATTTCTACTATTTGATTTGTTTTTTGTGTGTTTTAATTTTTGATATTGTTATTGTTACTGGTAGTCTTTGTTTCTTATTTATAATATAATACGTATAAACAAAAAATATTCTAAGAACGTAACACTTGTTTACGCGATTGCACCTGCGCGGTCGTCACTAAAATCTAACTTCGGAGGGGTAAACAACGGTGATGCGAACTGTAGTTCCTGAGATTAGCGCGTACAACCAAACAATAAAAAAATATTTAGTATTGATTAATAATCTCGCCCTTAACGACAATTTCAGTGCTTTGTAGATCTTCCTTCATTGCGTTCAATAATTGGAGTCTAATGATTTAGGTTTCTTTCATCCTTTTTGTTAAAGGTGGTCCAGTTTGTCTTATTATTTTAATTTATAAAAATTTTGTCCATAATACACATACAAAATTTTGTGCATAAATGTGTAGCGGCATCAATGCCGCCACAAGAAAAACTAACGGAGCAAAGGAGATGACCAGTTTCTGCCTAGGCGAGTTCGGGATCATGTGAAATATTGCAGTCTTTACACCAAGATTTAAAAATAAAAATTTACATTGTCATGGTTATATTATTCTGAATGAAGCCAAGGCCATCTCTAAAAAAAAAACAGTATTTTAATTGCTTCCGACCTATTACAAGATGTTGACGATCCATTGTACCTACCCATAATCATCCGGTAAACATAGTAACCTACACAAAGTATAACGAGTTATTTTCGATCAAGTGACTAATTACTAAGGTATATTATGTATATTTTTTATAATTTATGGTAATGATTGACAAGCCTACAGGTTGGGTTAAGTTTTTATTGACACGTGTGTGTATTTCTATGGTTGGACTGTCGGAATTTCATTTCTTTTACAATGTATCTGACATTAAAGTCACCAAAATCTAGGAAGTCCGATTTGACAGCTGAGTAGAGAGGGATAGAAGATTGCTTTACGACTAAGTGCGAAAGAGATTCATTTTAATGCTCTTTCATATTTACTAGTAAAGCAATATTGTATCCTGCTGTCAAAACGAACCTTTTATTTTCTGACAACTATAGTGGCAGATACCTGTGTAGGGATGGCCAGCAATCTATACTTCTATACTAATATTATAAAAAAGAAAGATTTGTTTGTTTGAATTGAATAGGCTCCGAAACTACTGGACCGATTTGAAAAATTCTTTTAGAATTGGATAACTACATTATCAGGGAGTAACATAGGCTATATATTATCCCCGTACTCCCACGGGAACGGGAACTACGCGGGTGAAACCGCCTGACGTCCACTAGTCTGTAATAATTCTATCGATTCGTGCCAAATCATGAAAAATCGATTCACAGAAAATAGAGATTTTTGGATTGACATTTTATTTTACCGTTTTATCTTTTTAATTATGAAAAGGTAAATAGTTTATAGTTATGTGTTAATGTGAAGATATATTTTGTATTAAATAATCGATATTTGGTAATTTTTATCGTAAAAGAGGTTTCCGAACTTATACCTACTGCCTATTAATGTCATTGCATACTGAAGTAACATAACTGAGTGTAAAATATGGTTCCACGAATGAGTTTGAGGGGTAGAGTTTTCTAATGAAAAAACCGATTTCAATCTTAAGATTCAATTTAAAATTGACTTAGTGTGTCGTGAAAAAAATAAGTATCGATTTATCGATCTCAGATCGCCATTCACCATAATCACATCCCTACTTGCACACCGATCTTGGCATATCTTTTTTTAACGTCAGGCAATTATTGTGTCCAATTTCTGACTAGAATGGTTTAGGTAGTTAAATAAAGCTGTAACCAATCTTGATGTGAAACAATTTTTACTTAAACACATATTAAACAAACTAGCTGACCCGCGCGGCTTCGCTCCCGTCAACTGGCTACTCTACCTACCGACCTTAACCTACCCACCCTACCTACCTACTCTACCTACCCTACCTACCTGCCTACCTACCCTACCTACCTACCTACTCATTTTTTTTTGTATTTTAATAGTTATTATGCTATTCCGGACGAAGACTAATCCAAAAACACAAAAACCATGAAAATCGGTCGAGCCGTTCTCGAGTTAGTTAGAAAAGTGTTCGAACAAACCCGACTTTGTTTTATATAATTATTAAGATTTTTGCTATATTGTGAAAGATTCGACCTTTTTCTAGAAGACATTTTTAAATTAGCGAGACAGAAATAAAACAAATAAATTGAAGGAAGACGCACAGCGGTGGCTTATTCATAAATAGGGTTTCGTAAGCAATCTTGGTACGGAACCCTAAAAATCGACTTGGTTCGCACGAATCAAAATCGTACGCGAAGGCTAAAATAATAGTGTCCCATTTGCAACTTTGGTACGGAACCCTATAATTTGCCTTGGCTCGCTAATCGAACCGTCCAATACTTCGCAAAACTAAATCAGTTTAAGACTCTACGATAAATGCATTTAACGGAACTTATGAAACCAGCACATCTCACACTCAGAAATTTAAGCAATTTTGGACCCTAACAGTTTAAAATATTTCAGAAACCGAACCAAAACCCTAATGAATTACGAATGTTTTTAAAAATCGCGTGAGGTCATTTCTCCCGCGGAAAATCTTAAACCGCAATTCAGAAAAACGCGTCATCAGTGCAACGCCATCTATCGACCATGTAAACCGACAAATATTTGGCAGCGGAAGTCGTTAAATAAGAAGCCCGTATGTAACGATAAATAACGATAAGGTATTCAAATATTTACTTTTATTTTGCTACGTCTACGCATTAAAAGTTTCACAAATAACTCAATCAGTGTGTTTTGGTGTAACATTCATGCTTTCATGCATTTTATGGTTCCTCAATAGATGGCGCTCTGACTGATCAGAATACATTAGGAGGAAGTTTCTTACTAAACTAAAAGTCCAGTATATTTTGATTTTGTGGATCGATTGTAACGATAAATAACGAAAAGATATAAAAATGATCACTTTTATTTTGCCACGTATTAAAAGTTTCACAAATAACTCAACAATTTTAATGCTTTCATGCATTTTATTTTTTCACAATAGATGGCGCTCTGAGTCATCAGAATACATTAGGAAGTTTCTTCCTAAACTTAAAAATTCAATATCTTTTGATTTTGTGGGTCGATTTTGATGAAATAAACGCTAAATGTTACTCGGGCTATCACTTAACATTTTAAAGTACTTAGATTTGGAATCCAATCTGTGGTTTATGCGTGGTGCTCCCACAAACGCACAGACAAGCAGACAAATAGATAAACAGATAAACAGACAAACAGACAAACAGATAAACAGACAAACAGACAAAAATTTCAAAAATTGCATTTTTGTGTTTTATATCTTTTTCTTGACTTTTCTGTGTAATTTTCATGCAAAAATATTCAATGTACAGACACGGTTAGTCTACGATTTTATTATATGTATAGATAAACTACTGCTTAAACTAATGGTTCAATTGATTTAGTAATAAAATTGTTATATTGTTGTATTTACATTTTATTTTTAAATTGAATTTTTTGCCAAAAAACACATCAAAATTGTTTACCTTTCTAGTATAGCATCTAGAATAGAATAGAATAGAAAACATTTATTCAGCATAGACACAAACTCACAGCAACAAAGATAAAATGAACAGAAATAGTAGTAGGTATGAGTACACAATAATTGCGCTGAGCGTGCCCATACCGAAAGGGTAGCCATCTCAGCATTTGCTGAGCGTTAGACACCCAGCGCTGGTTTTCAGTTGGCACCCCGCAGTGACACACGGACGAAGGTAGACACAATAAACAGAATACTTAATTAAATATTGATAAAATAAACATACTTAAATCGTAAATAAATACAGTAATATTAAAATTATGCCTACAGTAAGAAGGGATATTTAAAATATATGTGTAGTGTGAGTTATAAATATGTCAATCAATCAGTCGACCAATAGCAAGCCACTGAGCCGGTTGACGTGGCGGCGGATTTTTCACGTGGGTAAATTTGTCTCCTTCGGCACGGCAATTATCATTAAAACCGGAAGTAAAAGTTGTAATAGCAACTACTGTCGCAGAAACAAAAGAAATGTGAATGTTCAATACTCGTGGATCCCGGACAGGCGCAACGGACTCATCAATCCAGTCTACCGACTACACCCATATTACTCGGAATTAGGTACATAACTACCTGGTGAGTTATTATAATAATAAAACTATTAAATATAGGTGATTAAATAACTGATTAAGACTAAATGTGAAAGGAATGATTAAAAATGTGATTGTACATGATAAGATTAATATTACATTAAATATCATTTTTTTTATTGGATTAAATAAATGATTTATCAATATTGACATTATTAAATTCGATTTGTGAAAATAAAATGAAATTCTTAAGCTTCGCCTTAAAAGTGCTTATATTTGTCAGGTCCCTAATGGGTGGGGGGATGTCCCTAATGGGTGCATCTCGATGCGATAGCGTGTAAAATAGAAGAAAATCATTCTTAAACTCGATAACCGCAACGTCTAGTGCCGTCTCTTATTGAAAACTAGTTATTTAGTGAAAACTTATTTTAATTTTTCTCAGTTTCCTTAGCTTTTAGACTCGTGAAACTTCTTTATTTGTAAACTTCAGAATATAACAATTCCAAAATTATAACAATGTTTGCTGCACATTGATTTTGATACCTAGGCACGCTCCTATGGTATCACTGGTCATGTCTTTTACATCGCAACAAAAAGAACCGCAACGCCATCTATCATAATTAGCAACGAACTGCTACGTCGAAATTCTGCATCGCGGTATCAGAGTTTACCGTGCGATTTGAACACATACATCAGCCCAAATATCAACTATCGGGCAGTTGCCCACACCGGACACAACAACTGCCGGTCGAGGGATCCTCTCTTTTCAAAGGAGGTTTACGGGATTTAACTCTCTATACTGCATATCCTATAAAAGTTGAATTGGTTTTTGTCACTAACAGTAGTGCTATTCTGTATCAACATTTTTGGGTCTCGACAGCGGCATCCGAGGTGAGTATCATATTCGCATAAATATAAGCCCTTTATGTTGTGTGTGATAAAGCTTACTTTGAGAGCTTTGTCACTAAGGTGAATCTCGATATCGAAATGATTATTCACAGAATAGACTAGCTGTTCTGTGTTTGTTAACATCGCCTATCCCATATTAAATTATAGGTGGGAGCTTGCTTGGCTTTTTGATAGTTGGTATATTTTCTTCTGTTAGGTTTATTCTTAAGCTGCTGTATCGATTGCTAGTCTGACGGATGTCTGAAGGGTTCTGCCTCTTAGGGTTATGCACTTCGTATATTCCCTGCAACTTATTTCAGAAGTCCCCATTGCTTCATTCTCCCCACTATGGGTTATTAGATACTTCTGTGTTTTTTGGATTAGACTTGGTGTCCACGGATGAGCTGTTAAAAACCAGGCTAGGGTGGAATGCTTTTTGCACGGGTTTCGTGTTGGAATTTTTGTTTTGTCCAGTCGAGTTTTTTTCCAGTGCAACTGCCTGGGTGCCCACAGTTTCCCTGTTGACACTATGTTACAAAATTGTGCTCTCTCCAGAATACGAAAGTCTGCCTGAGTTAGACTTTGGGAGGGATTCTCCAGAATTGCTGGTATCACGCTAGGGTAGTTTCTCTTAAAACTTTGCTTCCATTTCTGTATATTCTCCCAATTCGCATAGATATCGAGCTTCTTCGACCGAATCATTGCTTTTTTTTTCCGTGTTCCTCCTAATGCACTTTACGTTCCAGGGCCGCGGTGACTCTTTTGATTAAATCCCGCAACCCCAGCAGGCATTGGGCCCCGTCTTTTATGCTGACAGCTCTTTGAGGCGCGCGGGGAACACAGCGCGCCGTTGACCCGGGTCTGGTTCTGATCAGACGGCGAGCCACCCAATGCTCGCCGTCCGCAGGCCCGCGGCTACGGTGGCCGAGAACCGCCTATGACTCCCGACGCCCGGGGCGTCTTCTTCTGTTGCGGAGGAGTCTCGCCCCGGCGTAGCGCCTCCACGCGCCATTCGTAAATAAGCTCGAAGGCTCTCGCCTCTAAATGCCATGGGGGCAGTCCAGCAAGGAGGCTCGCCGCCTCGCCAGAGACCGTACGGTATCCCCGGGCCAGCCGGATGGCCATGACCCTGTGGGACGCGTTGAGGTAACGGGCAGGTCGCTTCCTCAAAGTAGGCGCCCACACCGGCGCCTACACCGGCGCCCACACCGGCGCCCACACCGGCGCCCCATAAAGGGCCATGGACCGCACGAACCCCACGTAAAGCCTCCGGCAGGAGGCGTTTGGACTCCCTAGATTGGGCAGAAGCCGCTTGAAGGCAGCCCCGGCTCGCCCCAGTCTGGGAGCCAAACGTCGGAAATGCTCGACGAAGTTCCACCGGCTGTCAATGACGAGACCCAGGTACGTCGTCGATCTGACGCCGATTCGAACTCCTCCTTCCATTATTTGGGATCCTGATGGTGCCCTGTTCCGAGAACCATGAAAGCACATGGCTTCGGACTTGTGTAGGGCTACCTCGAGACCCAGCTGCCGGATCCTCTCAACGACTATCGTAACCACGCGTGTCATAGCATCGAATGCCGCCTGGTGCGATCCCCCTTGTGCTAGGGATAGCGTGTCGTTAGCGTAGCAGACAACGCTGACGCCGCTAGGGAGGGAGGTCGGCGCGCGCAGCACCCAGTTGTAGCCGATGTCCCACAGGAGCGGCCCCAGAACCGAACCCTGTGGAATAGCGCACGACATCTCTCGCCAGTTCCACTCTCCCAGGTGACCGGGGTAGATGACAGCTCTGTCCGTCAAGTAAGCCTCGACTACGCGACGGAAGTGCCTCCCTGATGCAACTGCTCTTCCTTAATGAGGACCAGTTTCCCCGTCTTCCAACAAAGTGGGAACTGGCCCCTCTCCAAGCATGTGCTTAGGAACCCTCTTAGTCGAGGCCCGAGAGCCTCCAAGGCCAGGACCCACCCTGAGCCGGACGCCGCTGCGGTGCAGGCGCACCAAAGCGGCGCATGTTTCTCTCCTTGAGGAGAAAACTTTCGGCGGGTTCGCTGAGTCGGATTGTCCGGACAGCGAACGGAGACATGTTTAATGCCGCCGCCGTTGGCTTGGCTTAATCGCCTGGCCCAGAGAAAGGCTAGCTCTCTCACATAAAAAACCACCTAATCCTAAGTTTTGAAGCACGGTGAGAGGATGAATGGCTGGAGGGAGTCCAGTCGCGAGCGCTTCCCCTGTAGAGCAGCTGCCGCAGTCTGCAGTATGTAGGCTTACCCCGGTAAATAGGCTCTGCCTGGGTGGACATTCTTTTCTTACTACTCGTGGGAACTACATGGATTTTATAACAAAAGAAAAACACGGAAATAATGCTGTGGACGCACCGTTTGCCGGCGACGGCAACAACAGCCGAGGAGGCTTTTGGAGAAAACGATCGCGCAACGAAATTTCTTCAGACCGGGTGGGGTCGGTGGGTCTCTCCTCAAGCGAGGAGAACCTGCCAGCTGCGAAAGTGGCGACAGCGAGGAGAGGCCGGGGTTGTGCGTCGGCGAGCGGAGCTTCCACTCCTCTGCCATGGCGCGACGTTCGGGTCGCTTCAAGCGGCCCGATATGCCGGGAATCGGCGAGGAGAGCGATCCCGGAGTCTCATCCGGGGTCTCCACTGAGGAGCTGGGAGGAGTCTCCGTCTCTCTCATAGACACGAGGGTGGGTGGCGACCCCGATCTGGATCTAGAGCGTAAGGCCTGGTTTGCGGAGGTCGTGAAGGCCGCGATCCGCGATGTGGCCTTGAAGAGGACGCAGTCCTCCAAAAACACGGCCAAAAGTGCGGCCTCGGCCTCCATTTTCCGGGCAAACCTGGGTCGTCCGGTCAGGCCAACCGAAGGGCCGGGCCGGCAACCGCGAAGCAAGCTAAGCCGAAGAAGAAAGGTGGGCCGGATGCACAGGCGGCGAGGGCTCAAGCACCAGCACCGCAACCGGTGCCCCGCCTCCCAACTCTCCTGCGACCGCATCATTGCTTACCATCAGGTAAATGGTGGTCAAACGTGTGCATATCAATCGTAAAAAAACTGGCCAAGTACGAATCGAACTCGCGTGCAAAGAGTTCCGAACGGATTTCATTTTTTTAACGTGTTATTTTAACACTATCGACTTCTTATACGTTTTTCTGTTAAGTGTAAGATCTATTATCTCATTTTTTTTCTAAATTTTAACTTAAGTAGTTTCGGAGATAAGGTATTAATGGTCATTTTTCATCTAATTTCTTGAATAACTTAAAAACTTTTTATTTTAAAATTATGAAAAAAGAAAATATTTAAAACCCTTAGTAAGTTCTTTCATTTGATATGTCACAAGATATTTTCAAAAATTTTTTTTTTTAATTTTCTAGTTTGCCCCCAAAAGTGACCCCCATACTAAAAATTTAGTAATTTACGTAACGCGTCCGTGTTTGGACCATAGAAGTCCATATGTGTACCAAATTTCAACAGAATCGGTCCAGTGGATCCGGAGGAAACTGGCTGTGACAGACGGACAGACAGACACCCAAGTGATCGTATAAGGCTTCCGGTTTTTGTTCGGAACCTCAAAAATAAATAAATTTGGAATTATTTAACTTTCTAGGCTCACTACAGCCTCTTCCGCCAGAGCCTAGTTTGTTGTCTGGCAGAGGGCACCACGGCAGCCAGGCGGCTGCCGCCACCCGTTTTTTTATTTTGCGTTTTTCTTTTAAATGGTTAACCTATTCTTATGTAAACGATGAGCTTTTATTTTTGATGATTCAACCAAATTATCGGCTAATTGGTTAAAATATTTAGTTTGATTTTACCCCTTATGAGATTCACCGATATAAATTAAAATAATTTTACATTTTATACCCAAATTGTAACACGAGAAACTCGTTTAGATTTAATTACCTTCCATGATGGAGACTCGCCTGTGGATGGAGATATAAGGCTGCTCCTCCAACAATGGCAGCATCACACTCTCCTCGTCTTAGGACCCTGTATGCCGCTTCCAATGCAGTGGTGGAACTACAGTCCAGTTCATCGACTCCTAGTGAGGGACCCTTAATATTCAACCAGTACGAGATACGATTCGCGAACATAGTCTTGCTGGATCTGTAAAGAAATGGTACGTTTCATTCCAAGTGTGTGAAGCTTATGATTGCAATAGCAAAATGGAGCTAAGAGTGCGCGTATTCAATGACGTCGATAGGCAGTCACACCATTTTAAAAACTGGTATTAAGTTGCTCAGACTGGAAGTCTGAGTGAAAACCGACCCCAATTTACTTGGAAAAAGTCTAAGCAGATTGTTTGATTGGTGATTGAACTGACCCTAATATGCCTAGACCGTGTCTGGAGATACAATCCATGGTGCCATATTTCTCAGTGTCGGAGTAGGATGATCCAACAAAGACTGCAACTTTTTTTCCATTGAGCTGAGCTGGACTCACACCTGAAACAACATGTTTTGTCTTCAAAATAATGTTCCTTAACCTTGCAATCGCACCCCAAAAACTGACCTAAGCAGTCACTCCTAGCTTGACGTCATGCTGAGTCGGAGACTTATTGCCACAGGCATGACAGATGCATCTGTCTGTTTATGTCCTATTTCAGAACAAGGTCTAGGTCTACCCGTGTATTAAATTTCATCCAATCGTTCAGCCGTAAAGACATGAAAAGATAGCAAACAGACAGACAAACAGATTAGTAGACAGAATTACTTTCAGATTTATAACGTTAAGCATGGATACAAAATAAATAAAATGTATTGCCACAAAAGCTTACCTGCATCATAAATGGCCTGATATGCCTGCTCAAGTGCCTTCCGCGACATAGGATCTATGTAGTGCGCGAGGCGGTGGTACACAGCGAAGAACTGTGCGTCGAACAGGTCCAGCCCTGGAGCCATACCGGAGGCTGGGGACAGGTCTGGGTGCTTGTAGCTCCATCTTAGACCATCCGATGTTACTGGATACTCCTATTATATATAAAAAAGACTTAACTGATGTTATAAGGTCACATGGACTGTGGACTCATAGGCACAAAACGTTTTGGGAATACTTTCATTGTCTGTACAGCTGAGGAGTGGAATTCGGCAAAACTAAGATGAAGTCTGTGTTTCATGATAACTACAACCTGGATTTCTTTAAGCCAAGATTGAATAAGAGTGAATAAATCACTTCGAGGCAAGCGCATAATTGCTGTCCATTGATTTTTTTTAGAACAATCTCACAAAGGTTAGACACAAATCTTCTAGTAATTTACTTTTCTTGTTGGTTAGACTTAGATGTAGGCTGACTCACATCAAGTGATAACCTAATGTACTGATCTCAGCAGTAAGGTAAAGCTGGGTGTATCCACAAAGTTCATACGATTTTTTTTTTTTTTTTTTTAAGGATGGGAAATCATCAAATGACTCCTCCCGCTCTGGGTGAAGCAGAAGGGAGTGTCAGACTCTTACTGACTAAAACCCATCCGTGTTCCTCCTAATGCCCTTTGCGTTCCAGGGCCGCGGCGACTCTCTCGAACAAATCCCGCAACCCCGGCAGGCACTGGCCCTGGCGGGCCCCGTCCTTTATGCTGACAGCTCCCTGAGGCGCGCGTGGAACACAGCGCGCCGTCGACCCGGGCCTGGTTCTGATCAGACGGCGAGCCACCCAATGCTCGCCGTCCGCAGGCCCGCGCCTACGGTGGCCGAGAATCGCCCTGCGACTCCCGACGCCCGGGGCGTCTTCTTCTGTTGCGGCGGCTGGGGCGTGAGGTTTCCCTCTCTCTCATGCGTTCGGCCTCCTCCTTTGCTAGCATTACTGCTTCGCAGAAGGAGGTGATCGCTTCCCATGCCTCCTCGCTGCGGACCATGGATTGGACAAGGGCCGGACGCGAGAGGTCGCCGCCGCCAATCGCCTCGACGAGGACGCGGCGGTGTTCCGCCCAAGCAGGGCAGACCTCCACCGAAAGTTCATACGATGGAAGTCAATTTTAAGGTTTTAGGCCGCGGACACGAATTAAGGCCGTATCTCTGAAATAAATGATAGCTCGAAAGCACCGATTTTACCTCCCGGCACCGCGCAATTCCCGCATGCTTCCACGCACAAAGTTCGAAATATCGAATCTAGTGCCATAACATCAAATTAATTCAAACCGCCAATTCAGTGTTGCCCGCACGCAAACTTCATAAACTCCTTCTGTCAAAATATTAACACAAATCAGCACTCTTCTGAACAGTGATTTTAGACGTAGATAAAATACAATAAAATATAATATTGAGCGACGAAAAATAATGATTTGTTTTAATACTCATTTTTTACAGTCCTTGGTAAATTATATAATGTTTTGTATGGCCACAAATTATTGTGAAAACTACTAATTCAGTTGACTATTTAAGAACATGGCCATAATTGGACATAGTTACACGAAAACGATCCAATCCACACAAAGTCACTTTAAAGATATTGACGTTTGAAGTTTGGAAGATATTTCTTCATTGGTATTCATTTTAAATTTAATTGAAAGTATGATATTGGGTTTGGAATAATAAAGTTTTTTTTATTGTTAATAGTATAGTCAAGCGTAGTATTGTATTTTCCGAGGTAAATTTATACGGTTGGATCCTTTTCGTTAAATAACAGTTTCCATAGCGCATGCTCTAGTCTTAATTTCGGTAAAACGCCCCACGTAGTAAATAATTGCGTAAAACCTTGTACCATGAAATGAAACATTTATTTTGTTTTAATAATTTTAATTAAACATAAACATGGCAACACAAACATCTCAAAACCAACTAAACAAAACCTCTAAATAAAAAACCTCTCAAAACTTGTCTTATATTTTAATAATCATATCTTCACTTTAATCAACGTTCAGTCTTCAGTTTCTATTAGGATAAAAAATAAAGTTGTCGTCTATATCAGCATAGAGAGGACATCCGTTTACATAAAGATATTTACTGCTCAATATTTTTGAATGTTTCATGATACATGAACAAAACTAAAATAAAAATCTAAAAATTTACAAATCTCAAAAAGAAAACTTCTTACCTATTCATAAAAGAAGAGGTCTTCTTACATTTATTAATATTATGTAAGCTTTTTTTCAGCTCGACTCTTGTGGCGTTAACTATTAAGATTATTGATAGGTAACTCCACAGGAATCAGCCTTTTAGTATTCAGTCTCCTCTAGGACAAAATCTAGTTCCCCATAGCTATCTATGTCTTCTACCATGTTATCATTCCCCTTTAATGATTTGTAAAAATCATGACAATCTCTTGGAATAAGATCCAACATTGGCATCAAATCATTAAGCTTAGCCTGTGGGATTTCTTTGCCGTTAGGCCACAATAAAATGACATCATGCTAACATTATATCAATAGGTTTACGTTTAATTTTTTTTTTTCAATATTATGTTGGTTAAAAGCAGCGTTCATATCAGTTTTCATGAAAATATCAAACTTATTTTCTTTATCTATTAAAATTTGTTTTGTTTTTAACCAATTTACTTTTTCTTTTGTTTTAAAAGTTTTGTATTAACTGTATATTTTTCTAGATTTTTGTGCTCATAAAGTCATTTTTTTTCATCTGGTAGACGTGAAATGGGTTTTTCCTTTTGCATTTTTTAATAATATTAATATATTCTTCTACGGTGTAGATCCTCTCGTGATATTTCAGCATGGTCTCTATCTTCGAAAAGTCAGTATCGTTAGGCAAAAATGTATGTCCCGACTCCAGATATTTAAAGGTTATTGTTTTCAAAGTGGGATGGGAGTCCAGATGGGTCCAGTTTATTTTTTATATAATTGTAATGCAAGATCCTGCTTCCTGAGACTCTCGGCCCGCTTTGCCCTCGACCCACACGTAACAATGTCCGATATTATCTGATCTTGTGTGTACTGAACAGTTGTAAAACCAAAGTTGTCGTTTGTAAAACACCACACTTGTAGGGATGTAAAATAACAAAGTTATTTCTTTTTTAAAAGTAATAAAAATATGATTTCATAAAAAATAACTAAGCACTTAATACTTACTCTCATCTAAAATATCAGTCTTCTTTTTATTTGTTAATAGTGGCGTCAAAGGAGAAAACATTGGAGCTGCCGGAGACTCTATATCATCTGAAATATAGACAGAGCTTTCAGCTGCAAAGCAAAGCAAAGCGTGTTTAAGTTTGTAACAAAAGTGAATGTGTCAATAATTTTAACATTCTACGAACTCATACCTTCATTTTTTTACCATTACCCGTTATATAACAAATGCCGTTATAATAAGGGAGAAAAGATATCCAACTTAAGAGAAGTGTCCCCCTAACGTGCTTCATACACACGAAATTTGATCATACTCGTATTTCGAATGTTAACCGACAGACACAAAAAATATGAATCTTTCGATCGTATATTCAAAACTTTGTTACCTATAATATTGGTTAATGTGCGCATGCGATGCGAAGACACAGCCCTTATGAAAGCATAAATAATACGTTTACAGCTACACACACTTTAAAAAACTATATACACATTACAGCCCTTCTAATATTGATTTCATGTAAAAGCTACACACCTCTTGAACAACAATAGTAATGTATTATATTGTATGAATAAACCAGTAAGCGTTTTTACTTTTAGGTTATAAGTAAATACAAATAATTAAACTTACCCGGCTCTAGATCTCCTGTGATACTTTTTGAATCATCTAACACTTTAGACATAATTCTATCAATCCTCTTCATTTTAGTTATACAACGTTAAGATCACAGAAAAATCTAATACTAACAGGTCCATTCACGACGCAGCGTACACGCACAATAGATGCAAGGCTAGATCAGCGTTTAGCAGTGTTACCATTTATTTGGAGCGGCCATAAATTTTAATAAATTACTAATATTTATTACCTGTTAGTAGTAATCTTTGATTTTTGTTGGTTTTTTACCTAAGAATAAATATGAATCGAAGCATACATAATGAGCTAAACGGCCCTGGATCATTTTCGTAGAATCACTTAAATTGATTTTGGATAAAAATCTAACCAATAAAAAGGCACCAAGCACTCTGGATCGTTTTCGTTGACAGATTTATTGGAATAAAAAATGAAAAAGAATTTATCGAAAAGGATCTAAGCATTCTGGATTGTTTTAATTATTTTATTTAGGTGTAAGTATATTCAGAAAAAAGCTCCAAGTATAGTGGATCGTTTTAGTGTTTTTTTAAAGTGTCGGTGATGAACAAATTGTAATTACGCAAAAAAAAAATCCAGACTTCTTGATTCGTACGATATCTCGATACTTAATCGGTTGGTAATACTACAGGAAGGTTGTATATGAATACTACCAGAAAGGTTGGATTGTTCAAGGTAATTTTTTTTTAACGTGCCGTTCATAGGGGTTGGTTCTAAGGTTGATAAAAAGTGAAAGATAGTTGTTTTTGCTTGGATCTTTTTTACTGGCCGATAGTATTGAGATTTTGTATCAGTTTGGTGCACTAAACTCATTTTTGACCATGTTGTGGATTGGATCCTTTTCGTTTAACTACGTCCAATTGTGCGATAGAGATAGCACTAGAGACTTTTAAGCATACGGAAGGTATGGAGTAGACCAGTTGTATAAAAGTCGTATTTTAATCATAGTTGAAATATGTACACAAGTTATGAAAACGAATTAAAAGATAAGTATAATTTGTTTTGTTTCGCGTGGCTTTACTCACGTAGCCTTTTCCACAGAAACCGTGCATTTTCCGGAGATTGTTTTGTATCAGTGAAAAATAAATCGAACGTCCTGTAAACATATTATATTTTTAACTCTATCATATTAGTTGAGTTCAATACCTAGTTAACCAATATTAGAACCTAAATATGATGCAATGACCCTTTCAGTAAAGTTCCATCGGAGGTTTACAAGAACGCCGCTATTATATGCGGCATTACAAATCTGGGGCTGTAGGATAACCTCGGTTCCATGCTTAGGCCCGTATTGCTAAGTAATAGTTTCATCCTGATTGTTGTTTCATCCACGGAATATCTTCAAAACTTATACCAAATCACGGAAAAATACTTAGAATTTAGAAAATCTTTGTATTAATCTTCGTAAACTATACCTACCAAGACTTTGATAGGTTGGTAAGGGGGAAAATGTTAACCTTATTCTGATGCTTGTAATGTTCATAGTCGTAAAAGCGAAAGAAAGTAAGCGTCCAAATCTGTTTAAAAAATAAATTGGGACGGTAAAAATGAAAAAATGATGTAAAATTTTTTCGCCGACTTTATGGCGATATATCTAATGAGACGTTGAAAATGCGTCATAATAACATAACTAACTTATGGCTTTGAAATGACGTCACACACATCGTTTTGTTAATATTTTATTTTTACAAAAATATGTCTGTGGTACGAGATGAAGTAAGGCTGAAATGATGAGGGGTAAAGAGTCACAAAATATAAGAAGCCCAGAATTATGATATCGTAAAATTGGGCTAACAACTATTACAACATAATATTGATTTAGATTTATAACATAAATAGGATTACATATTTTTCATTTATTTCTGGTACTTCTAAAACCCACGCAGACCAGTCGGGGTGAAAAACTGGTATTTACTTAACATAGTTTTCACCATTCAAACGCGACTCCATAATCATCCCTAGGCTTGTTGCCTTTGACATTTAACACATTCTTGACACATTGATGTTTGACGTATTTCAGTCCAAGAATGAAAAAAAATATTTTAGCGTGTGTCATGAGTTAAAATTAAAGATTAATGCTGTATAAACAGACAGACACTCCAATATAGAAAATAAAATGTTTACCCAATATTGCTTTGTGAGATGAAAACATTGGAGGATACAGTACGTTGTACTTTATTTAGTTTTGTTCTTTTATTTCATACCAATTTAATCCATAATTCAAAAGATAGCGCGGATAAAAAAATATTGCGTTTTTATATTGTTCAAGGTCATAAAAACACACATTCTCATAGTGCAGACATTTTTTAACACTAAATTTATCTATAAATGGCTAAACTATTAGCATTTACTGTTAAAAAAATATTGGAATTACGAAGATCTGACAGGTCCGTTTTGCAGAAAAGTGACACAGGTCCTGCCTGCAAGAGCTTCACGGAGCATCTAAAGAACTGAACAAATGAGAGAGATGCAAATACTTTTGCAAGGCAAAAGATGAGATGAGGATAATAAGAGTGTAGCTCGGAATAAAAAAACGTAAGTGCCAAAAAAAAATTTCGGATTTTATAACATAAAAGTATTATTATATCGAAATCTGTTCAGTTGAAACCTCGATAAGGTTATTTTGTATGTTTTAAAGTTATGGATCAATCTAAAGCGTTGCATCTTGTAGCTAAAAAAAAGTAAAAAGATATTTCGAACTTAGTGATTTTTTTCAATAGAGAAAGTTTCTTCGTATCGTGTATTCCTGCAGTTGGACACTAAATCATAAAGTCAAAAAGCATATACCGTAATCTCACATACCTGTTCCAGGTACCTAACAAGATACGTTAAAACGAAAAACGGCCTTATACTAGATATATCCCCTTAACGTGGTGCCCGAGGAATCGTGATGTTCAAAAATTGTAATTGTACACATTCTTTTAGGCCGTAAATCTTCATCATAATCATCATCATAGGCCTTCCTCAACTATCGCCACAACAACCGCAACTGTGCGTTTCGTGTCCATCGGCTACCCGTGACCCTCACCAGGTCATCGGTCCATTTTGTGAGAGGCCTTCCAATGCTGCGTCTTCTGACCCTGTGGTGCGTGAGGCGAAAAGATACCGCGCAACTTCTCGAACGCCGCGAAGTTAGCCCTACCTAACTAGACACTTTGTTCCAGGTAGACGAACTCGTCTATAACTTCGAGTGTAGAGTCTCCGATCTTGATTTGAGGTGTGGGTGCTATATGGTTGTTTACCATGATTTACACATGTTACCAAACCCGCTCTTTCAGAAGCTCTACTGAGGTCATCGAGCATTGTACTGAGGTCCACCAGTCTCAAATCGAAGGTGATTGATGTACTCAACATTGAGGATAGGTTTTGTGGTCTGATCTAGAAGTAGGACTGATATGGTGGCGTTTATATACAAAAATTTCAGCACTTTGATGCACGGATAGTCGATCTAGCACCGTTGGAGAGACTGCAGCACAGCCCAAGTTTCGATCGAATCGAAAGTTTTCTCGTCAAATGCTAAGCAGAGGGGCAGATTATACTCTTCAGTCTTAGGTATAACCTGCCGCAGCGTATGTATGTGGTCCACGGTACTAAAGCCTTTCGAAAGCCGGCTTGTTCAGGAGCAGGGCATTGTCGCCCATCTTAGCAAAGAGTACCGCTACACCTCTGCTCCATGCCTGTGGCGTTTTCGCCTCGGGTATGACCGAATCGCCGTATGGTGTCGGCCGGTGCCGTATGGTGCCGCAAAAGAATAATACCATCCCATCACTTTCGGTGGGTGTCGTACGAGGCGACTATGGGACTCACCAGAGAATGAGCAGCAGCGTTTTCTGTAAAATGCAACACCATACACTGCGATCGCCAACCCGCCTGCCAAGCGTGGCGATTATGGCAACCCCCCCCCCCCCCCCTTTGGGGGAGGTCTAAGTCCAGCAGTGAACGTCTTTCGGCTGATATGATAATGATGATAACCGAATCTAACAGTTTCTAAAGGCCCATAAGGACCGGTTTGCGGTTTGGTGTTTTGTAAATCTTACCTTGTTGTAAAGAATATCGGAGAGCTTTTTTTTTTCTTTATTTATTAAAGAGGGTTTAATCTAAACAGTTTATGCCACCCTCATCGTTACAAATCAATTTTATAAACTAACAATAACTAAAATAAATTACTCATTATGCTTAATTACCCCTGCATTTAATCCTAATAATAACGAGTCTGTACATCATCCTGGCTGCTTTCGAAGTAGGAGCAGCAAGGATGCTGTTACATACCCCTGTCTCGTTCATATGAAGCGACGGCGGCTTTGTGTAAAGTTTCTAAATAATTATAATCCTTGTAAGTGTCTATTCTAGGTAATCTTTCGATTTTCTCTAATTGTTATTTTTTCAATGTTATGGAAATATTTGAACGCCGCTAATTACGGCTAAACATGAGTAGACTTAAACTGTGTAATATCTTGCATGCTCTTGTATGTATACAATGTTTAAACAAATAAAGAAATCTTATCTTATCTTATTATTAAATACCATCATCAAATCTTATCTCTCCGGCTCGTTCCGCACACATTCCATCATGATATGGTAAATATCTTCAATTACGTTGCATTCTACACAATTTGGAGGTTTAACTTTACGCATTAAAAAAGCGAATTTATTTCAGGGTATGTGTCCGGAGCAAAGCCGGAGGACTGTTGTGATCTTTTGCCTTCCCATGTTGGCACTGTCTAACCACGTATTCTTCTAAAGGCCCATAAGGACCGGTTTGCGGTTTGGTGTTTTGTAAATCTTACCTTATTGTAAAGAATATCGGAGAGTTCCTTCACGTTGTGCGACTGTGGGTAGATGCCCGATAAGCCCGATATGACGATTCTCTCACCATCAGGCTGTGGACTCTCTACAGCTATGGGTGTCCCCGCTGGATCAGAGACTTCCTGAGCTGACACGTGTTCCTGAGGTGTAGGCGTCATTGTAGATCACTGATGAGTTTCTAGAAAACAAAAGCGTATGATGGTGTTAATCAGAACTGTATTTAGCCATTATATTTAAAACCATTTTTCTCACTTGGTAGATAATTAGCAATTCGATTTGACTGGAGAGAGAGATCAGACGTAGAGAGAGTGAGGGAACAGAGAGTACACATCTGTTTGTGCACACATTAATTTGTGGACTATACCTAGTATCTCCCGCGCTGGATGGCTTAGTTAGACTTCATTGAGATTGGCCGCCTTGGCCAAAATCGATAAGGAGGACTATAATTATTGTTGGATGAATTAAATAGATCAATCAACTTTTGATAAAATAAAATAGTAACCTATGGAAGAAATGGTGATGGGAAGTTATTATAAATGAACAACTGCAAAATATTTTAATGCTCAACAATAATCTCTTATAATATTATGCTGATAATTTAAAACTATTTTTTGAAATAAAATGTGTGCGCGATTGCCAAGCTCTACAATCAGACATTGATGTAGTATATAAGTGGAGTTTAGAAAATAAAATGGATTTTAATAAGGCAAAATGCTACGTGATGTCTTTCGGTCGAAAGCGCCACCCAGTCAACTTTCTATACAAACTGAATGGAGATACAATTACAAGAACTGAATCCATAAACAACCTGGGAGTCATATTCGACCGTAAGCTCACTTTTCACGACCACATCACATCCATCCACTGCTAAGGAGTCCTTCAGGCGCCTTGGCTTTGTTTTAAGGAACTGTCGTGACTTCCACAACCCCCACGTTATAAAGCTTGTCTTTGAGACATTGGTCCGTAGCAAACTTAAGTCTAGTGCATGCGTATGGAATCCTTTTGAGAAGCAATATGCGTTGGCTTTAGAGAAAGTACAAAAAGCATTCCTCAGATACCTTTACAAGCACATGTACGGGTTTTATCCCCTCATGTTTCCCACTAAATTTCTGTTGGGTTGCTTAAGTTTCAACTCTCTAGAAGTAAGACGGTCGCGCGATCAGATGACTGTAATATTTAAAATTATTAGAGGGATTATTGTTGATCCTGATCTGCACAATGAAATTTGCAATCTTTTTGTCCTAGACAATTACTGTCGTGGCAGAAAACACCGGTTACTGGCTGTTCCAAGTAGCCGTACTATGGCACACTCCAAGCCACCTATTCCACGGATAGTAGCCGCTATTAACGCTCTCCTGTACATCTACCATGAGTTTTAACAATTTATACTCGCTAGCGACTGTAGTTAAAAAAATGTATGAAAACGTTTAAAATTCAAGTTTCTAATTTAGTTTTTTAGTTGGTTACTAAAGTTTTACTTGCAACTTGCTTGCTTGTTAGTTAACAACTTAAACAAATACATTAGAAACTTGTTTTTTCAAAGTTTTAATACAGTTTTTTAACTACAGTCGCTAGCGAGTATAGATTGATAAAACTCAAGGTAGACATACTGGACTCAAACACAAGTCTTGATATGTTTGCGGATGAATGGAAGATACTAACAGAATGTTTCATTTTTTTGGAAGAAGAATGCATGACTGGGTTAAATAAATTAGATGTTAAATAGTGTAATTGGCTTCGGCCGTTCTATTTAAAATAAATAAATAATTTTAATTTTAAATACCTACTGGAAAGAATTCCCGTAATATCGAAACAGGCAGAAAAGTTGAAGTAGAATTGCGCAAAGAAGTCAGAATTGCCTGATATTCAAAAAATATCGAATACTCTTTTGACAAAATTAACTTACATGAAGAAGTTTCTAGATCCTGACGTCCGAATTGAAAGGAATCGTTATTACTTCTGAGACAGCACTAGGGAAATCGGTAAAAGTAAGTGCTATTTTTTTGCAAGAGATAACGTAATTCAAATCATTACATTTATTACAAATACAATGGTTAATTTGCATTTAACAAGGGCAAAGCAGTTAAAATATGCCAGCTAAAATTTGATTAACTCTGCACTATTGAATTAAAACGTAAATTGAGTATGTCTAATAAAATAAGTAGGTGTAAGCAGTTTGTTCGTTTAAAGGTGCTGATAGACTTGAGCTTGACTTTTTAAATTTGTCGAACTGAACAACGACCAGAGCCGATCATAGAGCCAAATATCGATCGCTACGAACATTATCATGATCATTCTAGCGAACAGTCTAGTAAAAGCTCATCAAAAAATGTATTCTTCACGAAGATTTTAACAATAATGACAAATGTATGTATGCGCATAACTTTGTAATGACTGACCCAAATTGAATAATTCTTTTTTTTTGTGTTTGTGATTGTCAGAGCACAGGTTTATAAAAAATAATATTTTGAAAAAAAAAACACCCAGGCGAATTCGGGCGGGCTAGTTTTAAATAATAGAGCATTCGCTAGTTTGCTCATGACAAGTAAATGTTGATTTGGAGGTGCACCACCGGTATATGGTGAATATTCAACCCATACACACAAAACGTTTTGGGAACACTTTCATTGTAGGTACGTCCAGCTAAAGAGAATCGGAGTTTGTGTTTCCTGATACGGCTACAACGTGGATTAAAGTCAATAGTGAATAGGATATTTCTAGACGAGCGTCCTCATCGTGTACTACGTCATCGCTTTCCATCAGGTGAGATTTTAGACAAAAAAATACGTAACGCCCATCAATAAAAAACTGGCCAAGTGCGAGTTAGACTCGCGTGCAAAGGGTTCCGAACGAATTTCATTGTTGTTACATGTTATTTTAACACTATAGACTTCTTAAAGGTTTTTATAGGTTTTTCTTATTTTTTTATTGTTTCAATTGTATATGAATCGCACACCTAAGACTACCTACAGTACTGTTATTCTTTTCTCTTTAAAATCCATCCAAAGGTTGTATTGAAAATATCGCTTTTAGCGATACGGCCGCCCATTGTGTCACGCTATGTTATGTTTCATAATAATGAGTGTTGTTCCATAAGTCAATCCTTAGGTAATGAACGAATATCTGATTTTTTTTTCAAAATTTGGTTCAAAGAATCGTATCTATATTAAACTAAAAGGATCAATAGAAATATTATTTTTTACTCTTTAAAGGATTTTTTGTCGAGGTGTTTTTTTTAATTTTTAATTTATGCTTTTAAACTTAATTTTCATTTCTAAGTTAATATTCCTCATTCCCTTTCAATATAGTTATATTATTCTACTAGTCAAGCCCGTTCATTTGATACAGACCTATATTGAGGGAGTTGTGAAAAAAAAAAAAAATTCGCCATTTTGTAGTGGTGGTCATCGTGGATTTGAAATTTTTCACAGCGTACAGTATTATATTAGTCAAGCCCTTTCATTTGATACCCCTATTGAGGGAGTTGTGAAAAAATATGTAATCCGTCATTTTGTGGCGGCGGCGGCGGCCATCTTGGACTGATTTTCATCAAACATAGCTAAGAACACTCTCGACTAATTCATCTTTCAAACAAATAAAACAAAATTGAAATCGGTTCATACGTTCGGGAGCTACGATGCCACAGACAGACACACACACACACAGACACGTCAAACTTATAACACCCCGTTATTTTTGCGTCGGAGATTTAACCTTAAGAAAATACAGGAAGTGGTAACCACTCCTGGAAATTTTTTAATCGACTGGCCCAGAAGGAGGTCCCAGAAACCATTACTTATAGCCTTACAAGCACAAGCAACAAGCAGCAATTACAAGTACTTAGCTATGCAATACCGTATCTAAATTTAAATACTATTGGTATTATTCAAATAGGCAAAAACGTCTGTGAAATATAAAAAAAAAACATTTAAATTCGGTCTTCGAATTTGAATTCACAGGGTCACTAGGTCATGCACGATTCTATTCTATTCTATTTTTTTAAATGGCAACTGAGCCGATGACGACTATTCTGCCAATGTCCAAAGTGATTGGAGAAGCAAGTGTGCAAGTTTTACTGCTGGAGAGAACTAAGATTCCTGCAGAAACGATTTAGATTCGTCAATCGATACAGTTGATTACTTGCTGTGTTAGTACAGGACTGAAACAAACAAAGAATAAAAATACATATATATTATTATATTTATTAAAACACATATATAAACACATATACAAACACAATACATGCCACCATGATACAGATAAGGGTTGGGAGTTATAGTTTTATGCTATTGTGGCGGATGAAAGTCATCAGCGCCACAAGCAGGTCTGGAGAGGAAAATGTTAGAAGAGAAGGAAAATTAATTGGAAGCGGAATTTTAAATTTAGGGAGACGGTTATATAAGTCAAGCGGCGGGATGTTATTTGGACATTCAAAGAATATATGATCTAGGGTACCCTCTCCCAGTCCGCACTCGCAGAGGGAGGAGTCGCGTATGCGGAGTTTATGAAGAAAAACAGGGGTACAGCAAAATCCTAAACGAATTCTGCAGAGAACAGATACAACAGTTTTGGAGACCTTTCTGAAACCAAAAAACCATGGTTTTGGATTTATAGTGGGTTGAACAGCAAAGAAAAACCTGCCTCTCTTCTTGCTAGACTCATTCCACTGTTCTTGCCAGGAACACCGGAGATACACTTTTGGGAGCGCCAGCAGGTCGTAACTTTGATGGGTATTGTGTGAGAGGTCAGCCGTTGCAGATGTGCACGTGTTATATATTTCAATTTTTGCACTATATTTTTTGTTTACCCACATTATTCGTTTAAGTAAAATTGAATTTGCTTGATTCCGGAAATTGTTTCGGTTGTGATTCTAATCATAAAATCATTGTTAAAACTACTTTTACACTATTTATTTATTACGATATTTCTAATTATAGTTTTTGATACGGTTATATCGCTTTAGTTAAGTAAATTAAGTAAAGAATAGTCCAAATGATCAGTTTTGAACACGTGTTCTTTGTACCGACGGCTCGATGACGTCACTTGTTTGTCACTGTCTATAAAAGCTAGAGCCCAACCGCCGAGGTCCGTACCCCACAGGGGGTGCCCTTAGCGTGTAGTCGCTTAGTTTGTAAGTTTAAAATAAGCCCTGGCTGGAGGCTTTAATATTTATATTAAGGCCACCACAGGAAAGTCCGGTTAAGCAGTCGACAACCTCCTAGGTTGACCTGCGAGAGGCCACACATAAAAAAAAAAAAAAAAAGCTTAGGGGGTATACTTTTTCGAGCCGTCGGACCGAGCAGATCACCAGTTAAGTATTTCTTTCTAGTTGCTTATTGTTGTATATATATGACTATGAATATAATATTGCTATGTTGTGTTCCTCCTAAAATAATGTGTGAAATAATTGAATAATGATATCAGCTATACTTCTAATATCAATATTTACGTGTTATTTAATTGTTGAATTGATACATTACAATTTACCGTCTGGGTAAATAAAGGTTTAGCATCAATGTTAAAGCTTTAATTTATTGTACTGGTTTATTTAAAGTAAAAACTTGCCATTAATTAATCTTTATTTTATTTAAAAATGTTTAATTAAACTGAATACTTACCATTAATTAGTCTTTACAAATAAATGCTTGCCATTAATAAATCTATAGGCGTATTGTCAGGATTGGATATTTTAAAGTAAAAAAGTAGGTAGTTTACTTATTAATCAATTTTATTCGATTAACTCACTTAATTTATAATAACTGTGAACTCAATTAATTATCATATCATAATTATTAACTGAAAGGTTTTAACACGATATTAGCAAATCTAGGCGCTATGACAACACGTGTATCGGACCGAGGTCTAGAATAGAATGCCCCGATCGCTCCGCGCGGTCTCGTTTTACGTCCGAGCACAAACAAGCCGAGTAGTGGGGGAGGTGGGGATGGCGACATCGCCTGATCGGTCCGGTGCACGTGCCGTGCACAACCGTACGATGACGTAGCGCCGTCACGGCCATTCTGACGTGCGTACGTCCTCGGACGCGCACTTTAGAAGCACTTAGGTATTTGTAATGAGAACCACAATTTTACTGTTCGTTCATCCTGACATTAAAATCTTATCTCATGGTCTGGTCCGGTCCTACGACCCTTCAGAGTAATAATCTTCTGGTCCGGTCCTAAGACCCTTCAGAGTAACATCTTCTGGTCCGGTCCTAAGACCCTTCAGAGTAATATCTTCTGGTCCGGTCCTATGACCCTTCAGAATTATACTACTGGTCCAGTCTGTTGACCCTTCCAATGATGTACCTACATGATCTATTAAGTTAATCAAATCAAATCGTATATTTCAAATAAACCATTTACAGGCACTTTTGAATTGTCAAAGTCGGTCAGTCAAAAACATGAAGCTATTTGCACGTTCCAAAGCGTAGATCTCTATGGAGAAGAACGTGTAAGAAACTCCACGGACACTCTTTTAAACCATGTGATGTGTTACAAAAATCTTGTTAACATTAACATTGATTGCTTCTATATGTGAGGACAATGCAAAGAACAAGAAAACATATAAACAATTCAAAATGCAGGTACAGATTAAAATAAGCCAGTGGCAGGTAAGAGATGACCAGTTTCAACTGACGGCGCCCGTTCACGAACATGACGCTTGCATCAGCACCATCTAACTCAACCATTTTGAAGGGAATCAAATGATCCAAAACACGCGCCACCATCAGCAAAACATTTGTGTGAGCATGACAAGCTCTCAACTGCCACGCTCGTTCATGTCAAACTAATTTAATAACGAAATCTATAATTACATATGTAAATGGCTCCATAGTGCTCACATTTACAAAAAATTGAAAATATGCTTCTACGTTATACAAAACTATGGTTTCAAGTAACTAAGAAAAGAAAAAAAAGAAGGCTGCTTTATTGTGTATACTTTGCTAATACAATAATGCAAAGAAATGATAAATAAATGATTGTATAGGAGAACAAAAAAAGGGTAAGCATTTCTTCCAATTATCGAAAACCTAACAAGTGGACCCATGCTGCTGTGGCTGTGGAGCAGGACCGGCATTTAGCCAAGCATTTTTATCAAGGACATAATCTTCCAGTTTATAATATGCTTGTCTACATAATGTGCGTTTAATACATGTTTTAAATTTTCTCTCATTCAGTTCGAGAATATTAAGTGGTATTTAATTATAAAATTTAACACAGTACCCCATACGTTAACTACTGCTACTGGCTTTTTAAGTAAGAGAGTCGGCAATTTTTTTTAAAAGTGTGAGCCCTAAAATAGTACCACTTAAAACTTTATTTTTATGGGAAGTTTCATGAACAAGTTCTTCATTATTATTCGCCGTCACGTCATCACTGATATTTTCTGCATCTAACGTTCATGTAAGCACTCACGAATTACTTTACGTTAATCTAAAATCATCAAAATCATCGCTGCGCTGTGCGGTTCGAATCAATCAATGTTATTATAATCTCACCCGTATTAAATTGCACAAAATGGAAAATCTATTTAGAACTTGTAATAGCTCAGAATTCTCTGTACCTTTAAAGCTTTTATCAATGTCATTAAAATCAAATTGCTATTCATGATAGTTTTGATACTATCAAATTTACTAACTGATGTTAGGCAAACTGCCTCCGTACGTTAATACGAAAGCCTAGATCCAAATTTACACTAAAAAAAACGTCTAAGTTGAAACATGACCTTGTGGTACTTGCTATGTGATAACTAAACCTAAAGCTCACACTGAATAAAATTTTGACACTATTACCGCCAATGGGAAACTCTTTTAAGTACTCGCTTTGTGCTAACTATGTCAAAATTACCTAGCACTATCAATGCAACCACCGAATTGGTATCAACCCCTTTAAAGCTTCGTTTGCTATTCAAATAAAACTTGAGCGACTCACCAAGTATTCCAGTCGGCCTTGAATGCTCTTAACCCCACAGATGTTGACATGATACTTGGCTACTGCAGTTTGCCAACCTTCGGTCTGCCACGCTCAGAACCGTTCAGAAGTTGCAGCTGCTCAGCAGTTGTTGCAACTGCTCAGCAGTTATGGCAGCATGCCAACCGCTAGCCTCCTGCTGGCTTTATACACCATGATACGATGTCTGAAACCGAAAAATGCTACGACAGTACAAGTCCAATAAAAGCTGTGGTGGGCCAAAAGGTTTCAGGTAAGTGTAGTAGTCACAGTATCAAAGTAAATAAAAATCTAAATTTTATCGGACCATTGGCACAAGAAAGCGGCCTATGCCTATGAATGGTGATATAAAATCAAAATATTCAAAATAAAGTGTTAGGTAACTAAATCGCTCTTATGTCCAAAAAAATAAAAGCTCTCTGGTATTTCACTTCATGACTCGATCAGCGATAGCAGAATAATATCGCTTCATCAGCATTATTTGACCAATGACCAAGGCTTTGTGCCCATTTCAAGCGAACTCCTGTGCAACCGCCACTTCCAGGTATGTGCTTCCAATTCACCAAGAGTATATAGCGACAGTAAAAGAATGGTCTCCCTTAGGGCAGTGTGTTGGCGCCGACGTTTTTTTTAACATCTACGCGAACGAACCGCCTTCCACCTAACACACGGAGCGGTTCTTGTACGCGGATTACCTGGCCCTAGCAAACCAAGCAGCGACTTTTATGGACGTGGAGCATAAACGTACAATGGCACTCAGTGTACTGAGAGATTAGTGTGACCGCAACGCTCTACGGCCGAACCCATCTAAGAGACAGTCGTGCGCCTTCCATCTCTGCTATAGGCCTTCCATCTGCAAATCGAATGCTTAACATCACATGGCGTAGAGCCAAGGTCCAACACTGCTCGAATCCAAAATATCTCGGTGTGACGTTAGATATGGCCTAAGCGTAAAAGTCAAACTGTTACAATACTTAGCTCCGTCGAACCCGGAATAACTTGCTCAGTCACCTAATTTCCATCAATTGGGGAGCGGCACCCGATGTTCTCCGTACAACCGGCATGTCCCTATTTTTTCTGCTGGCGTGTTTGCTTGCACAGTGTGGCACCGACCTGCTCTTTCTCGTAAAGTAGACATTGCCCTAAACGAAACGTGTCAGATAATATCAGGCTGATTAAAATAGACTCCACAAAACAAACTATCCGCTTGCAGGCATCGCACCTCCTGCTGTTCGAAGGATCTGAAAACCGATTCCCGACATCCCTGTATGGCCACATGCCAACTTCGGGAAGACTAAAAAGTCGCAAGAGCTTCCTTATTTCTACACAGGCGATCCTGGATATGCCATCTAAAGGGAGAAGCAGACTGTGGGAAGAGAAGTATCCACCACCTCACGACTTCATAAAACCCAAAGAGCAATTGCCCCTGGTCGTGAATCGCAATGGCCTTTGGAAAGCGTTAAATCGCGCGCCAGCGCAATTTGCGCACCCAGGTAGGCCGCTGCAAACACAACTTGGCGAAATGAGGATGTAATGATCTGTTGTATACCCAACGTGAGTGCAGTGCCCGTTTTCAGAGCACGAGCCATATGTTACAGTGCCCCAAGTGCCCATTCTCCTGTAATTTGGAGTATCTAATGAATGCCACTGTTGCTGCAATTAACGTAACTACCTACTGGTCCAAAACAATAAAAAAGTTAACGATTGAATCGAAAAGAAGAAGTATTATTGAAAATGCTATCGCTTAATCTGCAACACTTATGCTATTAATAATAGCTTCACTTTAAGATAAAGCGACAGGCCAATTATCAAACATCGATAATTGCCATCCATAAAGGCGTTGCCTTTTGTAAGTCAGTCTCCACATCATAAAAATGATCACTCGTAAACGAAATAAAAAGCAGCTCTACAGCAATTAAAAAGTTTAAACGACTCACCAGATTGGCGTAGAAATCTTCATATAAATTCACACTCCTCTCCTTGACCTGACCAGCTGTTGTGAAGTTGCTTGCCTCCGGACGGAACTGGTTTAGTTCAGGTTGATGAGGGTAGCCGCATAAAACTCGTCGAAAAGGAATTCGGCGAAAAGCTCTTCAGCGCCATATGGTAAAACAATAAACTGCTCTGCACATCACTGTATCCTCGACAAAACATACCACCACGGTGACACACTATGATCGTGTGTCGAACTTCGGCCTATCGGATTTAACTTCACGACACTTCACGGCACACATCAAGTTTTTAGCTGTTTTTAAGTTTTTTTTCTGGATAAACGCATGCGTTTTAAAAACAAACCGCAATTTTCACTATCACTGTCATTACATTTCAAAACGTAACCGCCACATATTTCACTAGCATTGTCACGAATCTCCATGTGGGCCCTTTGAGTTACGTCCCAATTCTGATATAGGCGTATTGTCAGGATTGGATATTTTAAAGTAAAAAAGTAGGTAGTTTACTTATTAATCAATTTTATTCGATTAACTCACTTAATTTATAATAACTGTGAACTCAATTAATTATCATATCATAATTATTAACTGAAAGGTTTTAACACGATATTAGCAAATCTAGGCGCTATGACAACACGTGTATCGGACCGAGGTCTAGAATAGAATGCCCCGATCGCTCCGCGCGGTCTCCTTTTACGTCCGAGCACAAACAAGCCGAGTAGTGGGGGAGGTGGGGATGGCGACATCGCCTGATCGGTCCGGTGCACGTGCCGTGCACAACCGTACGATGACGTAGCGCCGTCAAATCTTTATTCTATTGATATGGTTTATTTAAAATAAATACTTGTCATATACTTGCTTGAATCTTATTTTATACTATTAACCCTCCACCACTCTAACACACGCATCTTTAGCCAGGGCATCGACACATTCGTTACCCTTAATACCACAATGGCTAGGTATCCAAACTAGCTGAACATCCTTTCGACAGTTGGCACAGGACCACAAAGATTTTTTAATTTTAAGTATAAGGGGACTTGGTAATTTATTTTTAAAAGGATTTTGAGCTAACGCCTGCAAACAGCTAAGAGAATCTGTAAAAATAACAGCCTTCTCGATGTTAGTGTGCGACTCTATAAAACGACAAGCTTCTAATATAGCCACACACTCACCAGTAAAAACAGAAGACTCTTTAGGGCATTTAAATTGTATAATTATTCTAGAGCTTTGGTAATAAACCGCGGCTCCAGTGCTATTAGCGTCATTTAATTTCGAAGCGTCCGTAAAAAATAGCTGGTAACCGTTCCATCTCTCGCCCACCGCCGCATTGAAGGCCGAATTCGCTGCAGATGATTTTTTTGAAATACCAATATTATACACAATTTTTGGGGTAAAACAAATAACTTCGTAAGCGAAGTTATAAAGGGGTAGTTTAGGACACTGAAAGATGGGACACTCTAAATTTTGGGATTGACGAAACGATTTTAAAATTAATGGTACCTCTTTATTTCTCCAGTAGTTTGAGCTTCTGCATAGTGAGTCTAGCTCATTTAGTTTACCTATGAGAGGATGGGATGATCTAGAGATTAACCTGAACAAAAAACGGGAAGCTAGATATTGCCGCCTTAGGGCCAGAGGAGGTTCAGCGCACTCAACCTGCAATGCGTTAATGGGAGAGGACTTCATACAACCGGAGATGATCCGAAGACATTTGGACTGAACCCTATCCAGCCCCGCCAAAGCACCTTTATTGCATGGAATCAGGTGGTATGTTCCATAGTCCAAAACGCTACGAACTAAAGCGTTGTATACTAATTTCATGGTGTAGGGGTGAGCTCCCCACCAAACACCCGCAAGAACTTTCAAAATTGATATAACCCTTTCACATTTTTGAATCAAGAAATTTATGTGAGGTTTACCTGTTAATTTTGAATCCAAAAGTACGCCCAAAAATTTAACTTTAGAGGCAATAGGGATATTGTAACCTGAAATGCTCACTGAAATCTGGGGAATCTGTCTTTTCCGAGAGAAAATTACTACCGAGCTTTTAGGGGCGGAAAGCGATAGGCCATGGCTTAAAAGCCACTGGTTCAAAGAATCCAAAGAGAGGCATAGAGAAGCGGCAGCGTTAACAATGGAGGACTCTGTCACATACAAAACTATGTCATCGGCGTATTGTAATATCTGACAATTATTGTTAAGGCAGGACCCAATATCGGCCGTATATAGATTGTATAACAACGGACTGAGGACAGAGCCTTGAGGGAGACCCCTCCACGTCCGCCGCTCGTCAAATTCCTCACCCTGGACTCTCAGAACCAATGACCGGGACACAAGGAGTTCACATATACATTGTATCATCTTAGCCGGAAGACTCAGCTGTTGCAATTTTTGCCTGAGAACGGGAAGAAGAACGTTGTCATATGCGGAGGAGATGTCAAGGAAAGAGGCAACGACGGATTGGTTTTTAGAAAAGGCCAGACGAATATCCGTAACCAGGACACCGACACTGTCCATTGTGCTAAGCCCTTTCCTAAAACCAAATTGGGAATTCGGCAATAAGTTTCTCGATTCGACTATCCACTCCAGACGATTTTTAATTAGGTGTTCCAGTAGTTTGGCTAGGACTGAAGATAAAGCGATTGGCCTAAGGCCATTCGGATCATCTGGGGGTTTGCCAGGTTTTACTAGGGGAATAATGATTTGTAATTTCCACTGATCTGGTACCCAGCCATGACAATAACAAAAATTAATGATATCCAAAAAGTAAGATTTAGCCTTGTCACCTGCACGACATATGAAGGAATATGGCACACCGTCAATACCAGGAGCCGAGTCCCGGACATGACTAAGAACCACATTCAGTTCGTGCAAAGTGAATGGCGCATCAAAGGGATCGTCTGCTATACTAGGAAGGAACACATTTTCACATTCAGATAGAAGTGGAACATATGGTGGTGCGATTTTGTCGAAAAAATGTTCATCTGTTGCTCTAGCTATGGGTGAAGCAACTGAAGGGGAACACCCACGCCTAAATCTATTTATATTTTTCCAGACAACTGATATCGGAGTGGAGGGAGACAAGGCGGAGCAGAATTTCACCCAGCCTGCACGTTTCTTCTTGCGAAGAAGACGTTTGGCTCTGGCATTAACCTGTAGATATGCCAAGAGGTTTTCAGTGTTCATGGCTGCATTGTAACGTGACTCGGCCTCATTCCTTGCTCTAACAACCGATGTGCATTCTGGGTCCCACCATGGAGGTGAGGGGATCTTGTTTTGGGCACTGTTTTTTAATGGGAAGCAAGAATCTGCACTAGAGGTAACAGCTGAAACAAATCTCTCATAGCAGCTCTTGGCATGGTGGTGATCAATAGGATCCAGTAAACATGAATTTAAATTTGGAAGATTTTCAATTTTGTCCTCCAATTGTGAAACAAATTTTGTCCAATCTGGTTTGGACAGGTTATATTTCAAAAGTGGAGGAGAAGTTTTTTCTAAATAAGTCTTGTTAGCTAAAGATATAACTATAGGGTAATGATCACTACCATGCGACAAGGATGTACATTCCCAGTGAGTTGATGCTGCCAAGTCAACCGAACAGAATGTAAGGTCGACACAACTCTTCTGCTGACCGGGAGGTGACCTACGAGTTGGACAGCCATTGTTTAAAATGCAGAGATCCAGGTCATCTAAAATCTCTAACAGAGCAACTCCGAAGGCATCACAGCGTTCCGATCCCCATCTGTAGTAATGGCAGTTGAAATCACCCATGACGAATAATGGACCATGGACATTAGAAAAAATGTTTTTTAAAATAACTAGGAAATCTGCGTGAGGGTGGGCAATATAAATAGAAAACACTGTGATGCCTTCTACCTTTCCTGCTGTAATGCTCGAATTATCCTGGAGTGAGGGTAAGGAAATAGGGGAAAATGGGACACGATTATTAATGAAAAGAGCCGACCCTCCATACCCATCGGATCTATCGCATCTAAGGATATTATAGTGTGGCATGCGGAAGCTAAGATTTGGGGTGAGCCAAGTCTCAGCTATGGAACAAGCCAATGGCTTGTATTTGTTTAAGAGGAATATGAGGTCGTGTTTTTTATGCCACACGCTCCTCACATTCCACTGAAGGAATACTAGGCGGGACGCCATTTTTAATTTGTAGAAGAAGAGTTATTAGTTGGTCGGCGACGTTGGACGGTGATTTTGAAGAACTAGAAGATGATGAAATAATTATTGGTATAAGTTTAATTAAAAGTTCAATAACAGAAGTAGTATTATTGAGGGGGACATTGTCATTAATTAAAGCGCAGCCATTTGGCTGTGAAAGTTGGGGAACACTAACAATTTGTTGATGGGCAGCTTTATCATAAGATGGTGAAAGTGAAGCATGGGTCTTGGGGTTGAGTGAAATGGTTTTTTTAAATGAGACGGGAGTTTTAGTGACATTAGCATAATTGCTTGAAGTTATGGGGACTACTTTGCTAGCGTCAGCATAGGAGATGCATTTTTCGGCCATAACAGTCTTAATGGCCCTCTGCCTACCATGCTCAGGGCATGACTTGCTATTAGCATAGTGATTCCCCGAACAAAGCACACAGAACGCCTCGCTCTCAGAGATGTTGCAACCATCACCGGGGTGATCGTGGCCACATCTACTGCAGCGTGGTTTTGACCTACATAGGTTGGCAACATGACCAAATCGGCAACACTTACGACATTGGATGGTTGGATAAATGTACTGCTCTACAGGGAGGGATGTGTGACAGCAGAAAATTCTCTTAGGCAAAACTTGACCATCAAACGTTATTATACATGTTTCAGTAGGTCTCCACTCTGTCATACCTTCTCTCTGCACTTTCCTGTTTATACGACGAACTTTTAATATTTGACCACATCCTGTAGGTACGGATATGGAGGATATGTTATGGCCTCTTCTTCTGTAATATCACAAGGAACACCGGTTACCACACCCATCCTTGTGATATTGTAAGTAGGGATTGATGCTGTATAGCCATGTTTCGACAGCAGACTGTTTACAAGGAAGGAGGAAACGAGTCGAGTCATCGAGTAACTTGACATCTAACATTTTAACGTGTTTATTTTGACAAAATCATATGTCAAATTGTAGTTTACACTAATATTATAAAGAGGAAAGATTTGTTTGTTTGTTTGTTTGAATTGAATAGGCTCCGAAACTACTGGACCGATTTGAAAAATTCTTTTAGTATTGGATAGCTACATTATCAGGGAGTAACATAGGCTATATATTATCCCCGTACTCCCACAGAAACGGGAACTACGCGGGTGAAACCGCGTGACGTCCACTAGTGTTAAATAAAATCAAAAATTTAAATGGTCTATTATTAAATTATGCACTATAATCAGAATTTGAGAGAAATTTACATCTTAAGTAATACACTTATTAATTTTTCAAAGCCGTTAAACTTATTTTGAGAAGACAAGATGTCAAGTTATTCACGGCCACTAAGTGAAATATTTTAGTTGACATTTTTAATATCAAACTGTTATGTAGGTACTTGTAAAAGTACCTATGGTAAAGATAAGTGGGTAGTTGCCTGCAGCTAGGTTAAGTTTACGACTGCTGCACCAGTGCAATATACGAGCTTGTACGTATCGGTTGTTTAATTCCCTACCCACGCCCCACGTTCATAACAGTTGGCGACGAGGACAAAGTTCAAGTACGCACATATGTCAAAAATTGCAAAATTAACGGTGGGCACTATAACAGTGTTTAATCACGAACATCAAGAATGATCACTCTACAAAGAAAGGCTCGAACAGTGGTTTCTAGGAAACAAAATTAGTGTGGATGAGGATAAAGCCGGTTGTAAACGTCCAGCTATTTTATTGAGTAACTGCTCAGAATCAAGTTACAAGTTGATTCGTGATCTAGCTTTACCACGCCAGGTCGGTACCTTGAACTACGAGGAAGTAGTTACTTTATTGGACGGACATTTCAAACCGAAGAAATGCACGCACACATTCATAGTGCGTGCAGCTAAGGAGTGGAATTCCCTGCCGGAGTCTGTGTTTCCTGATAGCTATAACCTGGGAGTATTTAAGTCAAGAGTGAATAGGTTACTTCTATATAGGCAAGCGTGTTCCATCTTCGACCACATCATCGCTTACCATCAGGTGAGATAGTGGTCAAACGCGAGCCTATAAATAGTAAAAAAAAAGGTACAAATTTCACAGTGCCACGCAACATGTCGGCGAAGGGTTGCCGGATTGGGCAGCACGAGTCCGCGTGTTGGCGACTTACTGCGGGTTCATGACCACAAATCTGGATGAACAGCTTCGCGACCGTTTTGTGCTAGGCATGGCACCTGGTCCAGAGCGGGACAAACTATTCACAAAGGCGATGTCGGAGGTGACCCTAAGCAAGGCTTTGGAAATAACAGAGGGCGTGTGCAGTGCGCGTATGGGAGCCCTAGAATCAACAGCGCAAACAAACAGGGGATCGTCACTTCAAGTGATGAAGATAGACACGGCAGCGGCGTGCGCGGTCGAGACGGTGGCAAGGGCAGAAGTTGCACAGCATTCGGCTACGCTGGTCATGAGGCGTCGACGTGTCGGTTTGCGCGGTATAAGTGCAAAAAGTGTGGCGTTCAAGGACATCTTAAGTGAATGTGTAAACAAACAGTAAATAAACAACACTATGTCGAGTGTTGCGGGGATGCTGATGATGATGGTAAGCATTTTTGCTGTAATATTCGCACGTTTCGGGGCGAATCTTTGCGGTAATCCGTTTGTGTCAATGGAATCCATCTTACTTTTGAAACAGATACAGGATCACCAGTTACTGTTATATCCGAGCAAATGTATCGCAATCATTTTGTAGACATAAAGGACTTCAACCATAATGGGCTAACCGGTGAACAGCTGTATTGGGAAAAATTAAATTCATAAATAATTTAGTAATAATATTTAGTAAACATTGGTTTCTTTTGGGAGTGTCTAACTAAATGATATTAAAAACGAATAAAAAAGATTTTTAATTGATTACTGGTTGTGTATGGTGACAGTTGCTTTGCTGTGCAACATGCGGGATGCATTGAGTTAGGGTTGCCAAAATAAAAACTCAAAAAAAATAACATCGATATTCGATGTTTCAATTCGAGAGCTTCAAAACATTAAAATGTTTGATGGAAGACCGAGCTTTATCTAGCCGTTGTGGAATATTCATCATTAGCATCATCATCATCTTAACCTCAAACAAATAAAAAAATATAGTTTATGTAGAACAACATTTTTTTTTGAAGTGTTAAAAATCATCAGCTTGCCTACGCAACGTAGAACAAACGAAGAAAGTTTTTATCGAGAAAAAAAATGTAATAAACGTAACAATTGTAATAATCGTCGTAATTGGTATTTCGTCTTCGTTCATTTGAGTTTTGTCCGTCATGGTAGCGAGTATTATTAACGCGTGCTTTTCTTGAAGATTCTAATTAGAATGCAACATGGGCCATAACCAAAATAATTACGCAAAGCAAAACAGCTCAGCATAATATACAAAAATAAAACGCAAAGCAAAACAGCTCAGCATAATATAATATACGATTTGAAATCGATTCCATAGGAATCGATTTCAAAGACTGATTCCTAGTGCAGAGAACTGGCAACTCCGATTCAGAATCGATTGTCAATGTCAAATTGTCAATGTCATTCGCTCTGTGTTCGTGCTCTTGTTCGTTTGTGAATATTATTTCGACTTTGGATATTTTTGACGACTTACGCTTTTCAAAATGGATTCTGATGATTTTTTACCTAACGATCCCGGCTCACTCTTGGACTCAGAACCCGCTTTTAACGTTTACCCTGGCATTTCTTCGGATAATGAACCCGTTTTACATGACGACCCGCGCATGAATATGGACTTCCCGATTTTGCCTAGTGAATCTATGCATTGTATAAATTGTGGTCTTGAAATCACTCACAGGAGAAGACACATTATTAATCTTGTGGAAGTGCAGCGAGTTATACTGCAATGGATCGCACCACAAGTGGTAAGTTCCAACTTCTGAGATGATTAAGTTCATAATTGCAATTGAATAGTTGGGTTGGCTCGCACTAGTGAAAGGTTTTGGACGATCATTATTTTAAAGTCTATTGCACATAAAAAAAAAATCTTTTTTACAAGGATAATTGCTATACGAATAGCCTAAATCATAAGATTTGAGGTATGATGTTTTATTGTCTGTCTGCAACAGCAAGATTTTTTGAGACATGGTGTTGGCCATTATTTGAAATACTACTTAGAATTCAATTAATACTTTAATTAAAAAAACAATCTTGTATTTGCTGGTTTTTTTTTATTTATTCGTCATAAATATTTTTTTTACAGATTGGACAGAACAGCTTTGTATGCCATCCTTGTTGGATTATAGCATTGAATGCATCTGCCAGCGTGGCAGGTTCATCATCTGATGCTTCAACGAGCTCAGATCCAGGTCATCACAGACAGTTATGTGTGAACTGCAGGTGTTCACTGTTAAGGATTCGATCTCATGGGATAAGCAATAACACGGAACGAGAGGGGCATATCAGAAGTGTGATTTTGCAATAGATTCAACCACATGAGGTAATTGTTATTTTTTAATATGATGTAGGTTCCCAAAATAACAGCTTTATGTGGTCTTACCATATAGTGCACTATTGTAATTGCAGAGATCTTTAAGGTTTTTTTTATTTTTTCCTTGTAAATGACGTGTAAGCAGACTTAAAGATACCTATAAATGTCAGGGAATAAGGCATTTACTTATGATCAACAATAGCAATCCCTTACCTGACTGTATGCAAAACAGGGTTTAATGATTATAGGCAGTTGATGCTGATGATGATAAGGTTATTCATTCTTCATATTATAATTATGTTCTTTTTTGTTTTAGTTGACGGCATCTGATAGAATCTGCCATCCTTGTTGGCAAAGAGCTGACAGACACAGTACACGCAATGTTGGGAGGGATGCTATTGATGATGTACAGCAGGGTGATAATGCAGAAATACAACAGCGAGTTGAAGCACCACTTGGTTCGATATTTTTACCTCACATGAGAAGAGCTCCAGATACACAAGCACATTGTTTCTTACCTGGTTGCACTGCCGCAGAAAGAGTAAGGATACCTTTGTGGCTTTGAGTCTTTATTTTTAGTGAGTACAATTACTATGTACCACAGCAATGCAGGATTTGTGAATTCCATTTAAGAAATAATAATTTTGACATTTTGAGTAATGACTTGCATTCAATACAATATTTTAATGCTAATCACATAGAAGACTTTGCTTCATTCATAAAAGAAAGAGTAATATTAGACTTTTCGAATATTCAACAAATGTCTGATGACTCAGTGCATTATTGGACTGGTTTAACCAAGCACCAGTTTTTTGAATTAAAAACTAATGTGCAACAAATAGGTAATATGCGAAATGGCACATTAGCTCTTGCTGCGTATCTTATGAAAATAAGAACTGGCGACAGCAACGAGCGGATATCAACGCTATTAAATACACCCCCTAGCACTTTAGTAAGATTATTAAAAAAGGTCCGGCAAATACTTACTGATGATTTTGTTCCACAAAACTTAGGGATCAATCATATCACACGAGCTCAAATTGCTTCAAGAAATCTCATGATACCTAATGAGCTGTTCGGTGGAGCAAATAGGAACCCAATAATTATTCTGGATGGCACCTATTTATATGTACAAAAAAGTTCAAATTATTTATACCAGAAAGATACTTATTCTTTGCATAAGTATAGGAACCTCATGAAACCTTTTATGATGGTATGTTCTGATGGTTATATTATAGATGTACTTGGTCCCTATCCAGCAACAACATCGGATGCAGATATCATGATTAATGAATTTAATAATGAAAACAATACTTTACGAAGGTATTTTCAACCTGGGGATGTTTTTTTGCTGGATAGGGGTTTCAGGAATTGTGTCCCTTTACTATAACAGTGCAACTATACTGTTCACTTTCCTTTATCTCTACAACAAGGTGAAACTCAATTATCAACAGCAGCAGCTAATAAGTCAAGAACGGTCACAATGTGCAGGTGGATTGTCGAAGCAGTAAATGGGATTTTTAAAATGTCCTATAAAATATTTAGGAGTGATTTTTTCAATACTGCATCCACTCATGCTATGACGGATTTTAAAATAGCTGCCGCATTAATAAACATGTTCCACCAAAGGGTATCAGATAGACCAGATGCAGGACAAATTGTAAATCTGGTAAATGAAAAATTGCACACAAATAATATATTAGCTGATTATGTAATTGAAAATAATTTAAATCGAAGACGGACACAATTCTCCAACTTAAACGCTACTATTGAAATTGTTGAATTTCCTAGATTAACATTTGATGAACTTGTGTTATTAGCATGTGGAACATATCAGATTAAACAGGCAAAGTCTTATTATGGGGAGCACATAAGAAATGATGGTTCCTATACTATTGAAGTGTGCATCGATATAGCCAGTGAGCTTTTACAAGGATTTCCTTCGGTCGAGAATTGCACATTATTGCGAGGGAAAATACAAAGCCGACATATAGGCCGTAAAATATATTTTGTATATATATTATATGAAGATAATAATCAAGGCATACAAGCTATTAAGCATTATTGCTGCAATTGCATAGTCGGCCGAAGAACTGTAGGTTGCTGCGCTCACATCATGTCTGTGATATGGTATTTAAGCTGGGCCAGGTATGAAAATATAACTCCACCGGCCCAGTTTTTAGACCACGTTTTATTAACTTACGAAAATGAATAATTTTACAAATAAATTGATTTATTTTAAAGTTTTGAAATTTTATTTTTTATTATTATATTAAACAATTTGATACAAAACTTCCTACATATATGTTTTCTATGTACTGTAAGCCACTCAATAAAATCAAAAATAGTGCAATATTTTTATGTTCATGTTCAAGCCCAAACGCCATACAAAGTGGTTGATGTCCTTTGGAAGTCAGTGATGTTATTTTGCATAGTTACAACGGTAATAAGCTTGATACTGTCGGTAAAAATAATCTCTTGTTTACGTATAGCGACAAATCATTTACTATCAGTGTATATGTTGTACGAAATGGTGGACCTCCCTTATTAGGCAGAGATTTCTTTTCCCGTTTTAAATTACAAATATGTTCTTTGAATAACTGCAACGACTTCTTATCACAGAGTGTTTTTAAATTCCCACAGTTATTTGGAAGTAATTTACGTTGTTTTAAAGATGTCAAGGTAGATTTAGGGTTGAAAATGGGTTCAAAGCCGAAAAGACCTCAAAGACCTTTTGCTCTTCGCGTAAGCGTTGAAAAAGAACTCAACCGCGTCGTAGATTTAGGTGTATTAGTACCGGTGAAAGACTCGGAGTACGCTAGTCCAGCAGTGCCTGTTTTGAAGCGAGATGGTTCCATACGTCTATGTGCCGACTATTCCGTGACTTTAAATACACAGTAACTTGTTGATAATTATCCGTTACCAAGGTATGATGAGCTGTTTACTAAACTACATGGTGGTAAATATTTTAGTAAATTAGACCTTTCGCACGCATATAATCAACTCTGTCTTAATGAGGAGTCACAAATGCTTACTTGCATAAACACTCATAAGGGTTTATAGGTATAAGTTTACCCGATTAGTGTTTGAGCTAGCCAGTGCGCCAGCGACTTTTCAACGAAACATGGAAGCGCTTCTATGAGGTCTAGATGGTACTCTTTTATTTCTTGATGATATTTTGGTTTTTGGGGTAGACAGAGATCAGATGACTAATAGGTTAAATGAAGTATTCCGTAGGTTACAGGAAGCGGGTCTTGTATTAAACACAGAAAAACTGGCCAAGTACAAGTCGGACTCGTGTGCAAAGGGTTTCGAACGAATTTAATTTTTTTAACATGTTATTTTAACACTATAGACTTCTTATAGATTTTTCTGCAATCTATAGGAAAAGATCTATTATCTCCATTTTTTTTTAAATATTAAGCTCGGTAGTTTCGGAGAAAAGGGGGGAAATGGTCGTTTTTCGTCTAATTTCTTGAATAACTTCAAAACCATTTATTTTAAAATGATGAAAAAAGTATAATTAAAATCCTCACAGTAAGCGCTTTCATTTGATATGTCACACAATATTGTTCAAAACTTTTATTTAAAATTTTCTATTTTGACCCCGAAAAGTGTCTCTCATACTAAAAATTTAATAATTTACGTAACGCGTCCGTGTTTGGGTCACAAAATTCCATATGTGTACCAAATTTCAACAGAATCGGTCCAGTGGATCCGGAGAAAACTGACTGTGACAGACGGACAGACAGTCAGACACCCGAGTGATCTTATAAGAATTCCTTTTTTTGTTCAGAACCCTAAAAATGTGCCTTATTTCAAGATTCCGTTTCTTCCCTAGGCTTTGTTATAGACCGTAATGATATACATAAATCTCCCGAGAAAACTAAAGCTATTTTGCAAAGTCGAGTACCCATAATTTGCTTAAAAAACATGAACCATGGTCATGGACCAAGAAACATGACGAAGCAGTATCGACTATTAAATGCGAATTAGCTTCCGAAACTACTTTAGCACATTTTAACTCGGAAACTTTGTTAATTGTAACGGTGGATGCATCACCCTACGGGTTAGGTGCCGTTTTGTCACAGGTTGAACATGGTATAGAGAAACATATCTCATTTATGTCTCGCTCACTTAGTGCGGCAGAAAAAAGTTATAGCCAAACACAAAAAGAAGCAACAGCTATAACTTTTGAGATTAGGAAATTCCACCAATATTTATATGGTCGAGCTAAACCTTTTATTTCAAGAACTGACTATAAACCTTTAGTTTCAATTTTTAATCCAGACAAAGGCATCCCCGAGATATCAGCAAATCGTTTATGCTATTTTTCTGTCCCCATACAATTACAATATTGTAAGGAACAGGCAACCCCACGTGAGCCCACGTCACCGTATAGTCTATAAATAGCGTGTCAGTTGACTGTCAAGTTCACAGCATTCCGCGCGCGCCTCCCGACCGTGACGGACGTCTGCTCCCAGCCGCTCCGTGACTCATCGCTCGCTCGCTCCTGCTCGTCTCACTCGCCGTGACGTCACTGTGGTTGCTGACTACACTTTTGATCCGACGCTGCCTTTTTCAAGGCAGCCGAGTGATATCTGTTTCTATTTCGGGTACTGTCAAAGAAACGTGTGTGACCCCTTCTGGGTAAATCCACGTTTCTTGTGGTCACTCGGTGGATACCTTACGGTGTCAACGAAGCCGAGTGGGTGTTGACCCGACACACCGACCTAGCCCCATCAGGGCCTAGGTCAAGTCGGAAGGGTATTGGACCCGCGGCCTTGGGGGATCTCCTAGTCGCGACCAATTACTTAACCCCGCTCTCTTACAGCTTCATCGGTCGGTCGCAAGACCCATAGGGACTCGCTGCACATTAAGATTGGCAGCGAGATTACAAACTTAGGGCACACCTTAGGTACACACCTCCCTGTCTTCACCCGACAGGGAGGGTACACATCCCCGGGAACTCCCACCCGGGGAGTTAGGACAGTTAGGAGTTTAGGTTCCCTCCCCTGCCCCTAAGGCATATGTTTTCTTCCCAAACCTCTAAAATTCCCTCCCAATATGGGCGTAGACGAGATCCTTTTGGATCTCGTCCAAAAACTCCTTGAGGACCATCCAAACCAGGAACTGGTCCGAATAGTGAGTGACAGGCTCGATAAGTTAGAGGCCTTAAAGGCCACCCACATTAGTGGGTTATGTACACCACCGCGTATGGCAATCTCCCCCGAGCCCCCTCAGGGCCCCTCCCCCCCTCTCAAACTCCCTGTGACGTCACTGATTTCAGTGACGTCCTTGAGAGCACCCCACTCACTCTGGAGCCAGACTCTCCCTCTCCCCCCCCATGGACTACGAGTCCGGCACCGACTCTCAAACCTCCGACTCTTCCGTAGAGTTTACCCTTGTGGGTAAAGGAAAGCGAAAGAAGAAGAGCTCCGCCGCTACAGAGTCCGCCCCAAAAGCAAGGAAATCAGTGGTCCCGACTGTCTTCCCTGCCTCCCCCGCTGCCTCGATCTCCGCAGCCGCCTCACTCCCCAAAGCCAGCACCTCCCAGCAGGCGACCCGTCCCCCCAGCCCGATGGCCATTGCCCCCCCGGCCACCCAGACCAACCCAGCGCTCGTCAAGAAGATGAAGCCTCCGCCACCCCTCTTCATACATGAAGCGGCAAAGTGGACGGAGGTTTCGGGCGCTTGCAACGAGCGCCACATCCAATACTCCCATGCCCGTGCAGTGGCAAACGGGATCAAAGTCCAGGTACCTTCTGCCCGGGAATACAGGGAGTTGCATAAACTCCTTGTAGCAAGGAAGGTACCATTCCATTCCTTCGCGTTCCAAGAGGAACAGCTAGTCCATGTGGTCGTGAGAAATGTCCCTCACGCCATCACTCCCGAAGAGATCTCAAGTCCCAGAACATACCGGTCGCTGCGGTCCACCGCATGCACCGCCGTGGTGGAGCACCATATAATATGGTGCTCATCGTCTGTAACCCAACAGACGAAAAGTACCACCCAATTTTTAAGATCTCCAAGATCTGTTTCTTGGAGGGCTTAAAAATTGAAAAGCCCCGCCGTAGCGGCATTATTGGCCAGTGCCACAACTGCCAGCTATACGGCCACTCCCAGCGCAATTGCTTCGGCAAGCCGCGCTGTGTCAAGTGCCTGGGTGACCATGGCACCCCTGACTGTCCCCGACCTAAAGACCACTCCCAATGCGCCGACCCGCCCAGCTGTGTCCTGTGCGGGGAGGCTGGGCACCCGGCTAACTACCGTGGTTGTCTCAAGGCCCCCAAATCGTCCGCTCCTAAACTGGCAAAGCGTGCAAACGCTCGCCAGCAGAGGGAAGCTCCCACGACCCAACCCCCCGTGGCCCTATACCCTCAGCGCCCCAGCCCATGGAACGCGCTGAACCATAGGGCCCATTTCCCGGCGCTCGGGCCTGCGCCTACCCAGACCCAGGCCCCTGCGGCTCAAAAACCCTCCCCAGCCATTCCGGCCCTTGTGGATGTAGCCATCCCACCCTTCCCCCGACCATCGGTCGCCGTCGTCGCAGCAGCCACCCCTCAGGCAGCCACTCCTCCCCCCCCACCACCAAAGGCTACATCAAAAGCCCCCGTACATCCCATTCCCACGAATGCGCCTAAAATGGCCATTCATATTAACATGGCCTTTTACAAGGCCTTCAACTCCCCCAGAGCCGTGGCAATGACCAACGCTCTGAAGGCTTCCGACATCACGGAGCACGGTGCCGTATACCGTGACTTCAGTGATGTGGTCCAATTTATTAGCCTGTACGAACGCCCCCATGGCTAGGTCCCAATTAGGTACATGTAGGTTTAGACCGAAGTCCCTCCGGATAGGGTATTTCAATTCCAATGGCCTCACAAGCCAACGCGATGAGATCACCGACTTCCTCCGCGACCATCGCTTAGATCTGCTTCTGGTGCAGGAGACGTTCCTCAAGCCCCATCACCGGGACCTTAAAATTGCAAACTATCGTTTAGTTCGCAACGACAGGACCCGATGTCATGGGGGAGGCACTCTCATTTACTACAAATCTTCCCTATACTGCATCCCTATAGATCCGCCCACCACCCTAACCGAGCTTGAGTTCTCTGTCTGTCGGCTTGGCATGACAGGTCACCAACCCCTCACGTTCATCTCTGTCTACGACCCTCCCGCCACCACTTCTATTCTTGGCCCCTCCCTCAGGAATGACCTCACAACTCTTCTTGGCTTGAGCGACTCCGTCATTCTGGCGGGGGACCTCAACGCCAAACATCCCTCTTGGAATAGCCACACGGCTAATCCCAGAGGCAGAGCTCTGTTCGAGCTTTGCAGCCCCCACAATTTTGATGTCATCGCACCCATGCATCCAACTCATCACCCTCACCAACCTAACTGGCGACCCGACGTGCTCGAAATCGCTCTCCTCAAGAATGTAAACTTACGTTTGCAATCTGTGGAGGCGGTGGACGAGCTCAATTCGGATCACCGGCCGGTTATTCTGGAGCTCACTCCCAGATTCGGTCCCACGGACCCCTCCCAACCTCCTCCTTCCCGAGTGATCACTGACTGGCGCAAAGTAAGTGAAAAACTGAAAGTCACCACGTCACATCACTTGGATAAAATCCCAGATCACATCGAGTCAGCTGCCGACATGGCGGCCGCGATCGGCTCGCTCACGGAACACGTACAATCCGTCCTGGACGAATGTTCAAGGGAGGCTCCGGCGACGAACGATCGTCGCTGGAAACTCCCGGACGATGTGCGTGAACTGTTGACCGAGAAGAACGCGGCCGTCCGTGCCTACAGCTCTTTTCCCTGTGCTAGTAACAAAGCCTTTATGCGTTACCTACAGCGTAAAGTAAGTAATCGCATTAAAGAGTTGCGTGACAAGCAATCGGATCAGATGCTCAGTGATCTCCATCCCAACCACCTCGCATTTTGGGAACTTCAGAGGAAGTTACGCGCCTCCGAGGTTACCACTATGCCCTCCCCCATCCGCCCGACAACACTCTCGCGTTTAACGACGACGAGAAGGCCGAATGCCTGGCTGACAGCCTAGAGGCCCAGTGTTCCCCAAGCTCGAACCCTGTCGACCCGGCCCACCTCGCCGAGGTGGACGCCGAGGTCGAACGTAGGACCTCCCTCCCTCCCGTCGAGGACCCCGATGAACCTCTCTCTCCCGTCACTCCGGACGAGGTGGAGAAGATCATCGGCCAACTCAGACCCAGGAAAGCCCCTGGGCGCGACGGCATTACTAACAGGGTAGTCCGACTCTTTATGAAGACTCTGATCGTGTTGATGACCGCCATCTTCAATGACGCTCTGTCCAACAACATGTTTCCGCAGCAGTGGAAAGAGGCTACCGTGATCGGCATTCCCGAGCCGCGTAAGCCCAAATTCTCTCCGTCCTCCTACCGCCCCATCAGTCTGCTCAGCTCGCTCCGCAAGATCTACGAGAGGCTTATTTATAAGCGTCTCAGGGAAAGAGCCTCATCCCCAACGAGCAGTTTGGCTTAAGAGACACTCACTCGTGCGTCCAACAGGTGTACCGCATCGTTGAGCATATCAACGGCCGCTATCAACGCGGCTTGATGACGGGAGCCCTGTTCTTCGATATAGCGAAAGCTTTCGACAAGGTCTGGCACAACGGTCTGATATACAAGCTATATCAACTCGGGGTGCCAGATCGTCTCGTGCTCATCTTACGAGACTATTTGTCGAACCGCACCTTTCGACCCCATCCGCGCCGGCGTACCGCAAGGCGGTGTGCTGTCGCCTCTCATTTTCACGCTGTTCACTAGCGATATTCCCTAGCGATATTCCCTCCGGTCCCCACTCGCAGTTAGCGCTCTTTGCCGACGACACGGCCATTTACTACTCTGGCAAGAGTGGTAAATCCATATCTCAACACCTCCAAAGGTCCGCTAACCGCCTAGACGGTTGGTTTCGGAAATGGAGGATTGAGGTCAACCCCGAGAAAAGCAAGGCGGCCTGTTCCGCAGGCCGCGGGCTAGACTCCCCCCGATCCTTCCACCGATCAAGATGTTTGGTAAGCCGATCCTTTGGGAAGAGCGAGCCAAATATCTAGGTGTGATCTTAGACAAGAACCTCAGCTTCCATGAGCACATTAAGGCGGTGCGCTCGCGTGCCGCCTTCACTCTCGTTAGGCTCCACCCCATGCTGAACCAGCACAGCAAACTATCCCTAAAATGCAAGCTGCGCATCTACACCACTTGCATTCGCCCCATCATGACGTATGCGTGTGCTACATTCGCCCACGTAAAGTCATACCGGATACATAGGTTGCAGTCCCTCCAAAACCGTTTTCTCCGAAAGGCCACGGGTGCCCCGTGGTTCGTTAGGAATGAGCGACTCCATGTCGATCTCAAAGTCCCGACCATCAAGCAGTTCATGAAACGCCTCACAAAGCGTTTCATCGAATCTGCTGAAAAGCACCAGAACCCATTAATCGCATCGGCTACCCGATACGCTCCCTCCCAGATCAGTAGGATCCGTCGTCCGCGGCACACCCTACTCGAACCCGACGACGCAATTACCGCTGTCCAAGAGAGCTGTAGGGAAACCAGTACTCTGAAACAAGCACACAAACCGCGACCCACCGCCTTCCGGCCTCGCCGCCGAGGCCCCGCGCGACGTCCCAGTAGTAATAATAGTTGTTATTACTCCCCGTCTTTTGCCTAACGAGCCAGCCCGCGCCGCTGAGCCATTAGCTTTAAACTCCCCAAATAATAATGTCATGACCCAGCCTGTCTCTTGCTGCCCTCCCGATAACGATGCCGCTGAGCAGAGGCCCGTACCTCACAGGGGGTGCCCCCAGCGAGCAAAGTTGTAGTTTTAAGTATTTGTTTGCCTTGGCTGGGGGCTTTAGAGTTATATCTGAGGCCACCACAGGCTAGCCCGATTGAGTAGTAACCACCCTTCTAGAGGTGAACTACGAGTGGTCCCGTCCAAAAAAATAAAACTGTCAAGTTCTCTTTTTCGTTGGCGGTCACGACGTGCGGACGTCTCTGCGGGAATCTCTGTCTGTCAAAGGTCAAGTGAGCTGTTTTTATTTTAAGTGTGCAATCGTTATTTTGTTATTTTATAATTGTAATCATAACCAATTTAAATTGTGTTGCTGTTAATTAAATTAATTTCAAAACTATTAAACGATTTTCTTATTGAGATATGTTTTTTTTTTAATTTTTTAAATAATAAATAATAAAAATGTATTGTTCATAAACAGTAAATATCCATCTTTTACATGACACTGAACCCCACACTAGGATACCCTGTGTCGTGGGGTTCAGTCTCTTTCGTCTAAGAAATAGTGTATAAAATTCAGTTTTGTACAGATTCTGGATTCTGAACATTTTAAAACAAAAAAGTAAAATTTAAAAATTAAAAATTAATAAAAAATGTTACAGCCGCTGACAGCGCTTATGGTATCCTGAGAGTGTGTGTGTATGTGTATGAGTCTAAGTTACATGTGTTGGATAGGTGGATTGAGTTAGCTAAAAAATTATATCACATGTTCAGTTTCATTATAGTTTAAACCTTGAAGCCATTCCGTTACAAGTTTTTTGCATGAGAACTTGGTCATGAAAAACAAGTTCAGATGTTTATTTGCTTTGCTGTATAAGTGTGGCCCCATGTAAGAGTACGCTTTATGTCCAAACACCTGATGACAAAACGTTTTTTCCCACTTAGGTAGTCTACGCGAACGTTGATCTTGTACCATGGAGGTTGGTGCCGTAGAATGGAACCTAAGGATGACTGCCCTGATATACAGCTGACGAACTGTTAGCATACCAGTGTCTCGGTACAGTGCATCTGTAGCGTAACGTAACTTCTTTTTAAAAGATGTTTTTAGGATAGCTCTTTGCGCTCGTTCAGCAGTAATAAGGATGCTTTTGCCAGCAGAGCCCCAAGCCACTACACAATACCCTAGAATTGCCTGACACAGTGCGTAGTAGGTTGTTTTCAGAGTGTGGTGGTCTGCTATTGATCTTAGTTTCCTGAATATGTATAAAAGCTTTCTCACACGTGTGTTCAGAGAGTCAATATGCCTACTCCAAGTCAAGTGTTTATCAATGTTAATGCCAAGATACTTAATGCATTCAATCTGTTCAAAAGTGGGACAGTTGCAGGTAAATCCCGGGTAGAAGTCACAGCTATGGAACTTCAGTGAAAGTTCTGAAGGAGCAGATGATTTTTTGTTGATTGAAAAATTAACAATTTTTGTTTTTGCAACGTTAAGTGTCAACAAGTTGTACTGTAGCCATTTAGAGATAGTCATCATCCCACACTCTGCGGCTCTGTAGACTTCTTCCCAGGATTTTCCGTAAAAGATGACAGCCGTACCATCGGCATACGCAAAGATCTGTGCATTGTTGAGGTCTAATGAGCAGAGACCGTTGACATATAGCAGGAACAAAGTAGGGCCCAGGACACTGCCCTGAGGCACCCCGTACCCAACACTGGCGAGGGAACTCTGTAAATCTCCTACACAGATCCTTTGTTTGCGTTCTGTCAGATACGAAATAAACCAATCCAGTGCAGTGCCCCTAATGCCAATGTGTTCCATTTTCTTGAAAAGGATCGGTTTTGACACAGTATCAAAAGCCTTTGCAAGGTCCAGGAAGACGCCTCCACATCTTAGCCCTTTGTCAAGTTGGCCCACAACAAAATCTACTAAATTAGTGACAGCGTCCTCCGTGGACCTGCCCTTGCGAAAGCCGTACTGATTTGTGGAAAGCAACTTCATATCTTCCAGATATGTCAACAGTCTCCTATTCACCAGTTTCTCCAGTATCTTCGACAGTGACGTGAGCAGGGATATTGGTCTATAGTTTGACACCGTAGTTGTATCTCCTCCTTTATGAATCGAACACACATTTGCTATCTTCATTTGGGTCGGGACTTTTCCATTAAACATGCTTAAGTTACAGATGTGCGCGATAGGAGTCGCAAGACAGTGCTGGGCGAGTTTGAGGACCCGATTTGATATTCCATCCCATCCAGGAGCTGAATCATTTTTTAGGCTTGACAGAACTGCCTTCACTTCCATCTCATCGGTAGGGTTCATGAAAAAGGAGTTAATTGGTGAGGCATCCATGTTGCCATCTGTTTTGATTAATTTAGCTAGGTCGGTTTCCGAATTTTTTAGACGCAGTAAATTGTCTTTAGCTAATTGTTCTCCTATATTAGCAAAGAAATTATTTGCCATGTCCAACGCGACCACTGGATCAGGATTGGCAGTTAGGAGGGCCATATTAGACAATGTCTTATTGTTCAGGTTACAGATATATTTTAACGCCGCCCAAGTATTCTTGCTGTTGCCTTTCGAGCTGTCCAGTAGGTGTTTTTCATGGGCAATTTTTAAGTTCTGTATAATATTGTTACAAGTGTTCCTGTATGCTTTGTACTGTTGATGTAGGGTGTGGTTGTCAATATTATCTTTTTTCCTTGTTTCACTATGGAGGGCATCTCTTTTTATTACACATTTCAGTAGGTTTGCTGTCATCCAGGGCCTTCTAATCGACTTAGAGTTCCGCACTATTTCTTTTTTTGTATGTCGTGTTACGATTTCCTGCAGGTTTGTTGTAAGTTCATTTGTCGCCTCATTCACATCATAGTGATTCATTATTGTGCTCCAGTCTGCATTCTCAACATCCGATATGACACTAGCATAGTCGATCGTAGTCTTATATTTGCTTTGGCGTATAGAAGACAGTAGTTTTGATGTATCCATCGATACACTAACTAAGACTGTGTCGTGGTCTGTCAAACCAGTTTCGCAGATTACGGTTTTAGTGACTTTATTTGTTTTAAAAATAGCGTGATCGAGACAGTTACGTTCACGTGTCGGAAATTGGTGACCCGGGTAGAAGCCGTGATGGCTTGTGACATCAAGGTATTCACCTGCGCGTTTGTCTTCCGTTCCAATTTTGATGTCAATATTAATGTCACCAATTATTGCAACGGTTGATGTAGTGCAAGTTTGGAGAATAGTATCCAAAGAATCGCAAAAATTTCTAATATTAAAAATAGAAGGTGACCTATATATTGCACAGATTGTAAGTTCTGTGTTTATACTGATTAATAGACAGTTAGCATCTTTAAATGATGGTTCGGTAATTGTGACATCGTCATTTTTGTGGAGGATTGCAAGACCATCGTTTTGATTAAGGTAGTTTTGGGAGTAATGGCAGACATAGCCTTGAAGATGTACTTTAGGAGTAGTATCACTAAGTCTGCATTCTGAAAGTATTATTATATCAGGCAAGAAATTCAGTCTGGTTAAAAATAAGGTGAAGTTATCAAAGTTTTTTTGGATGCTTCGAATGTTTTGGTGTACAATGGAAAATTGATTTTTATCAATTCCGAGGTCTATCACGCATTGTTCAGGAATACTGTGCTTAATACTAGAGAAAATTTCAGTGCTATCAATTTCATCGATAATATCAATTTGATTAGCCATTTATACTGTGAGGGGGACATAGGGTTCTGCTAATATTTCGCACTTCAATTAAAAAGTATATAGGGCATAAAATAGCTAGGAGAAGTAACGGAGGAGCTGTTGAACATGTAATATTCTTAAACTTGTTTTGTGTAGTGTAAAAATAATGTATGTGAGTGTTAGTGTAAGTACCGTGTATAACAACTTGGATCGGCCTGAAGAAGATGAGTACGAGTTTGATTAACGCTGTAACAGTCAGTAATATTTCTTTACACAGAAAATAAAATAGAATAAAGTGAAACATAAAGTAAAATAAAACAAACAGTCGATTATTTTCCGCGCACCTGTAGAAGGGTGTTCTCATTTTTGACGAGGATGTATTTTTCTCCTACTTCCTTACGAAGGAAAATTCTTCCGTTCGCAATCCAACAAAAACGATATTTTTCAGACGAAGCAAAATCTCGCGCAAGAAAGTGAAGTCGTTTTGTTCTATTTGTAAGATGATCAGAAAAGTAGAGAGGACTTGTGCCTTCCAGACCCAAATATGAAGAGTTAAGCGATGTTGTTTTATGTTCCGTGTTGTACAGTTTCGTGCCTTTAAGAAACCTTTCCTTTATAAAGGTATTGGAGAACTCGACGACAACAGTCGACGATAGAGCACTTTAGAAGGGAGACGATATACATCCCTTACGTCAGAAGAAGATATTTCGAGACTAATTTTTTTCATGAGGCTGTTGGCTATGTTCAGGATATTCTGTTTATTTTCCTTCCTTACTTTTGGTACTCCTCTAATTTCTACTGAAGTTTTCCTCAGAATACGCTCGAGGTTTTCCGACTTTTCGTCTAGTTCCGCCAGCATAAGGTTGGTAGCACTTTGTTCCTTTTCCAGCTTAATTATTTTCCTTTCAAACTCAAAGATCTGATGTTTTATAAAATCAGTCGACTTTTCTATCTCAATATTTGACGACTTTATCTCAGAATTTTGCAAGAGGATATCTAATAAGGTTTTTTCAACACCCTGTAGTCTTGAGCTCAATTCATTTCCACTTTTGAAGCTTTTAATATAGAATACGTTAGCAGTGTTAATAATTGTGCAGATTATTTGAGTCGACCGATACGGGACGATTGTAAAACGTACGGTACGTACTCGGACTGTGGTGAGTCATCTGTTGATAAATCTAGTTATGTGCGTTTTGTTTACGAAGGAGAAAGGTTCTTGTCATTATCGGATGTACGGAACGCTATTAAGCTAGACGAGGTAATATCAACTGTAGTCGACTATGTCTCGAATGGTTGGCCGAGTAAAATTAATGAACCTTTATTAAAAGATTATTACAATCACCGTTTGGAATTATCTGTAGAAAACGGTTGTCTAATGAGGGGTCACCGATTAGTGAAAAAAAGTAAAGTGTTAATCGAGTTACACTCCGGTCATCTAGGAATCACAAAAGTGAAAGAAGAAACACGTAGTAGGTTTTGGTGGCCGGGTATGTCAGCGGCCATTGAACATCACATCGGCGTGTGCGCTGTGTGTACATCGCAGCGCGCTATGCCCCCGCGCTCCCCTCTCGCACCTTGGCCGTTTCCAGCACAACCGTGGCAATGTGTAGACGTAGATTTTTTAGGACCGATTAACGGCAAAACATTTTTTATTATAGTAGATGCGTATTCTAAATGGGTGGAATGTTTTGACGTTTCACGACGCCGACGGTTCACGTCTCGAGTAGTAATAGAAAAACTATGCGAAGTAATGTCACGATTTGGTTTGTGTCATACGATTTGCTCGGCAAGCCCGGGCCTCGGGGTTCGGATAACGGTACTTCTTTTTTATCACATGAATTTAAACAATTTTGCTACCGGAACCACATAAGACACTTATCTTCTCCACCATATAATCCAGAGCTAGCTAATGGACAAGCGGAGAGTTATGTTAAGATTATAAAAACAACTATTAAATCCTTCTTGCTATCTGGCACATTTTTAAAAGATTTAAATATGAAATTATTAGAATTTTGGTCAATTATAGGAATTCCAAACATTCGACCACAAACAGATCACCTGCTAAAGTATGGTTCGGTCGTAAATTGAGATGTAGGTTAGACTCTCTAGCACCTACCACCCAAACGCCATCCGACGCATCACTCGACACAGATGTTAAAGTCAAAAAGTGTTCTCAGATTGACTATTTTAGTGGTAACCGTAATATCGTGTTCAGTGTGGGTGACCAAGTCTTAGTGAAAATATATAAACCAAATAAACATTATTGGTCACGAGGCATGATTACTAAAAATATTGGAAAGACTTTATATTTAGTACAACTAAGTGAATCAAATCAAACGGTTAAGAGACACGCTAACCAGTTGCTCAAATATAGAGGGAGGGAAGATGGGCCATGCGAAGAGGTCGTTCCCGCATTCATAATGCCAGCAAATCCTACTAGCTCCGCGCTAGTGACATCTGAAGTTCCTGGTGAGGAATCGCCTTCATCCATGCTTATTCAAGGTGACCAATCCACTGAAAAGCAAATGGGTTTCGACTGCAGCTCCCTCTATAGAATCGCAGCCTGTCACTCGGCCGAAATGTAACAAACCTGAGGTTAACTATAAGCAGTTCATCTAATTAAAGGTGGAGGGCATAGAGTTACTTGTAAAAGTACCTATGGTAAAGATAAGTGGGTAGTTGCCTGCAGCTAGGTTAAGTTTACGACTGCTGCGCCAGTGCAATATACGACCTTGTACGAGTCGATTGTCCACGCCCCACGTTCATAACACAAACAAAATACGGACTGCTTATAAATTTTTAAAGTACATTAGACATTTTACACAACCAAAGTTGTGACTTCCATTTGTAATCTACACTAATATTATAAAGAGGAAAGATTTGTTTGTTTGTTTGTTTGATTGAAAAATTCTTTCAGCAATGGATAGTTACATTATCAGGGAGTAACATAGGCCATATTTTATCCCGGTAATCCCACGGGAACGGGAACTACGCGGGTGAAACCGCGTGACGTCCACTAGTAATTGATATATTGAGTATTTAATCATTTATTCATTAACAGCAAAAAATATTAAATTGTCAATAAAACATTTTTTTGCATAAGAATTTAAGTCAAATCTCAAATCGTTTATTGCTCCATAATGTACACATACAGGTGGTAAAAGGAATAAATAGGAACAAATTATGTACCCTGTCGGGCACAGCAAAACTTTAAATAATCAAGAGAGAGGAAGAGCGCTTTAAACAACTTTTCTTGCAAAATAAATGTTTATTATTTCCTGTTCAACATATTTTATTAAATATTTTAAACGTATTATTACTATTATTGCCCACGTATTTATTTTTGGATTAAATTACATATTAGTTGTTTTATTGTTTATGTTATGCTTGCATTTTCTGCATAAGTGCATATTAGTATGTTTTGATTTTATATTTATTTTTATATGAATACTTAGTCTATTTTTAATTCATTTTTTATTATTAGTATAGTATATTATTTAGTTATTATTAATAGAATACAATGTCATTTATTTATTATCATCAATAGAATAGAATGTTATTTATTTATTATCATTAATAGGATATAATGTCATTTGTTTAGAAATTGCAATAGAATATATTGTATAATAAAATACAATATCATTATGGACCCTGCCGGGCATAAGATTTTTTTTTTTAGTTGTTAAGAGGAAGTTATAAAAATTATAAAACAGCCAAACTAACAAGTTTGGCTGTTGCCTAAAACTAAATACAATAATGCCATATTAGGGATACTTTATACCTACATAGGATTCTATATACTCTAAATTTTATCGTTTAAAAATTCATTTATGCTATAGTAGCATTTTTGTACTAACATTTTTTTTACCTTTTTAATAAAAATGTTTATTATATCTTGTTTTTTTATTAGTTCTGCTAGTTTATTATATATTTTAATGGACATTACATAGGGGCTTTTTGAATGTATTTTTAGCCGAGAATGTGGAATGATTAATCTTGATTTGTGTCGGAGTGTGTAACGTGATTGTATGTCCTCGCGCTTTGTATAAAATTCCTGATACTTGCGAACGAATTTGCAAGTTCCTAATATGTATATGATGGGGAGTGTTAAAATGTTATAATTTTGGAAGTGAGGTTTGCAGCTGTCTGTTTCATCGATGTTTGCTAGGATTCTAACTAAATTTTTGCAGGGTAAATAGTGTTGGTGTATCTGTGCTATTTCCCCAAAGGATAACACCGTAGCTTAGCCATGCATATGCATACGCATAGTAGGTGGTGAGCGCTGTTTGAAGATTCGTGTATTTATTTTTATTTCACGAAGAGCATATGAAAATCTTGAAATTTTGGATCTAAGTTTTTGTATGTGGTGTTTCCAATTCATATGAGCATCCAAATCTAGTCCAAGTAGTGTAAATTCTTCAAATATTTCATTTTTGCATCATTAAAAGTAGAATCTATATCTGAAGGTGCTCTTTGATGGGGATGAAAGGCAATCAGTTTAATCTTGGAGTAATTAATTTCAAGATTGTGTGCGTTCATCCAAGTGATGATTTTGGTAAGTATTGAGTTAAGTTCTTCGTTTAAATTTAAGTTGTTTTGACATGAGACCAGCAGAGAAATGTCATCCGCGAACAGAACACATGGTCCCTCCATGATTTTAGGCAAGTCATTGATGTAAATTAAAAACAAGAGACATCCTATTACACTTCCTTGGGGTATTGAGGCGCATAATGATTTGCTATTTGATCGGACTTTCTTCATTTCTTTTGTTTGGTGATTAAAAAATTCAATTTCCACTGTTTGCTCTCTGTTCTTTAGATAAGATACAAGCCAATCATGAGCTTTCCCACAAATACCTATTCCATATAATTTGGCAAGTAATATATTAAATTGGACTTTGTCATAAGCTTTGGTCATGTCTAGAAATATACCTACTGCATATTTTTTGTTATTAATTATATTAAGTGCTTCTTGGACAAATTTGTAAACTGCTAAAGTTGTTGAGCGGTTTTTGCGAAAACCATGTTGACATTCGTCAAATATTTTTTATATTTTTCGCAATATTTGTATTTCGGTCACACATGGCTTTTTCAAAGATCTTCGAGGCTGTGGGTAAGAGAGCTATAGGGCGGTAATTGTTTGGATCTGATTTTGATTGTTTTTTGTAGATTGTAATCTACAAAAAGTTTTTTATTATTATTAGTGACTTTTTCAATAGATTGGGGAAGGCGCCTTCTTCAAATGATTGATTCAGAAGAAGGTAGAACGGTAGCGTCAGTTCGTCTGCACATTGCCTTAATAAGATAGGTGGGATTTCATCTATCCCATAGCTACTTTTATTCTTTAAATGTTTTATTAATTTGTTTACTTCTCAAGGGTCTGTACGAGTGTCTGTGTACCACTGATTATTAGTAAGGAGAGTTCAATGAAAACACTTGATTTACTTCACGAAGGTTTCGCTTGTATTGTTCAAGAATAAAGAGTTCACAATATGACGATAATTGATTACTTATTTTACCTCAGCTATTCCTTAACACATAAGAATGCTTAGCACAACTATATCTGGGCGAGCGCGGGTAACGACTGGCTAGCCCGCCTCGCGTGGTTGGGAATTGCAGCGCTAACATTTTAGTAGGTGCGCGTGCTCCTACATCACACCCTTCCTAAAATTTTTGTGCCAAAAAAAAATTTTACATAATATTACATTCCCACATTTGTATTACATTTCGTTCCGTTGACTATCAATTTACAATTCAACACATTCCATTATACTAACAATGTTGTAACTTAATGCTGCTTATGACGGTGTGCTGCTTATCTGTATGCTACATGTACATAATGTAAATATAAAGTTCACCTACGCTGTTTTAAATTACATGACTTGTTTGCTAAGTAATTAGATACAGTAGGTAATAGTTTAGGTTCGATTCCCAGGTTTTGAGAATACATATATTTTTTATACATAATATATACTGGCATTGGTATGCCTAATGTGAATTAAGACATTATACAGTGTGCGGACATCTGTTTTTTAGAGTCGCCTTTATGTTTACTTAATTACTATATGCCTTAACATTAACTTAAGGGTAGTTGCCGTAACATCCACTCTGCTATATTTAATAACACCGTACGGTCAGCAGCTTCCGTTACGACAACGCCGGACAATAAGAGTCGTTATAGTTACACGATACATTCATAGTGTTATAACTTTATAAGGTATTACTTAACGTCTGTCAATCTTTAACGAAAGTACGCTTCTGTTTTGAACTGCGAATGCAAATGAATGATAGTGTCGATAATGTTATGATTAGGAAAATATCACCTTGGTGGGCGCTGGACACTGCTGGTCGGCTCTTTCGCTGGTTGCTGGTGGTTTGGCAACCACAACAATGTTCTGCAACTGATCCTGTACCCATTTTCGCGCATATGTTTTACTTCGTTTGCAGCAGAGACACAACATAATTAGAAGAACACATGCTGCGACCGCCATTACTGCTATGGCTATAGGTATTCAACTTGTTTTTCAACTCGTCAATCTGTTGATTTGCTCCCGCCTGTGCAATAATGACTTCTTCGTTCTTGCTGTTATACTGTCCCATATTGGATGGTTTTTTATTTGTCTGTAATTTTCGCGAGATTGTGTCTGTCGCCACGCCTCTAGTTTAGTGATTTATAATTACGCGTGTCTTACTTTATATTGTTGATACTATGCTACAGTCGATTATTAAATATTGAAACGTACAGGCCTTTAGCTGACTCTACCGCTCCTCGTTGTTTTATGACATTGATCTTTGTACATGTTGTTCTGCGTTTTTTTATAATTAGGTTTTGCTGTCGCGACTTTATCGTTTTCCTCGTCAAGTAAGTATGCCGGTTTTAGCCTATCTATAGACACTGTTGCCTGCCGATTGGGATACTGTATTTGGAAAAGTTTGGTTCCGCGTTTTAGAACCTTGTATGGCCCGTCATACGGTGTCTTAAGTGGTTTACGAACTGTGTCGTCTCTTATAAATACGTGACTGCATGTCTTTAGGTCTTGAAATACGAACCACTTACGATTCTCGCGATGCGATTCTGACATTGGTTTTAACTTTGCGATTGCGTCATGAACTGTTTTTAACAAAGTATTCGTGTCATCGATTTTACTTCTGGAATTATCGAAAAAGTCGCCTGGTAGCCGAAGTGGTTTTCCGAACGTGTACTCGGCTGCGTTTACGCCGTTTTCGCTTCGACCTGCTGCGCGTAAGCCGAACATGACCGTTGGTAGCTCATTCACCCATGACTTGGTGTCTAAACGCGCCATTAAAGATGCTTTTAAAGAGCGGTGCCAGCGCTCGACTATACCGTTAGCCTGCGGATGGTAACTAGTTGTGCGTATTTTGGTCACGCCTAAGTACTTTAGCAGCTCTGTGAAAAGCTGGCTTTCGAACTGTCGTCCCTGGTCTGACGTTAGTCTGACTGGGCAACCGTAGTGCGTAAACCAGCCTTCGTATATCGCCTTTGCCACTGCTTCCGCCGTAATGTCACGTATGGGAAACGCTTCTGGCCAACGAGTACCTCGATCGATTATTGTGACGCAATACCTGAATCCGTCCTCGGATATTGGTAAAGGACCGACGATATCTACGTGGATGTGTTCGAACCGACCTGAGCTTTGGAAATCTGCATATTCTGATATATTATGTCTGGTTACTTTGGTTTTTTGGCAATTAACGCATGCTCGTGCCCATGTGCCTATCTCCGTGTTCATGTTCGGCCAAAAGAATTTTTCCGAGATCATTTTGCGAGTTGACCGAATTCCGGGGTGACTGATGTCGTGAACCAGGTTGAAAACGTTTTTTCTGAAATTTTCAGGCACGACCGGTCTTGCCTGTTGTGTTGACATTTCGCAATATATTTCGCGGTTGCAATTTGGTAACGCTAAACGTTTGATTGTAATGTTATTGTTTTTGACCTCGTTTTTTGTGTACCGTGCAATGTAGTCGTCGGTATTTTGCGCTTCGGCGAATTGTTCGTAGTCTAAACTCGTGGGACCGGATATGGTTGCGACACGCGATAATGAGTCGGCGACAACATTGTCGTCACCGCTGACATGACGAATATCGGTAGTGAATTCACTGATGAACAGTAATTGCCTTGTTCTACGAGATGTTTCGGCATCGGTATTTAGTTTTGTAAACGCATGTACCAATGGCCTATGATCTGTGAATATTGTTAATGGTCTCCCTTCGAATAATTTTCGGAAATGTTTAATTGCCATATAGATGGCAAGTAGTTCGCGATCGTAAGTGCTGTAACGCTGTTGTGTATCGGATAAGCGTTTTGAAAAATAACCTAGCGGTTTCCATGTACCTTTAACTCGTTGTTGCAGTACCGCCCCCGCACAGGTATCCGATGCGTCCGTCATTAGTGCAAGCGTCGCATTACTGCTTGGGTAGGATAACGTGACCGCGTTTTTGAGCTGCGACTTACATTCACCGAACGCTGTTTCAGCTTCTGTTGACCACACAATAGGCGTCTTGTCGTTTCGTTTTGCGTTGTGTAAGTACTTTGATAACAAAGCTTGGCTTTTCACCGCGTGTGGAATGTGTTTGCGATAAAAAATTACCATTCCTAAAAATCTACGAAGGTCGTTGACGGTTTTAGGTTTGGGGTAGTCGGTAATAGCCTTGACCTTGTCGTCTAGAGGCCGTATTCCTTGTGCCGACACGTGAAAACCAACGAAATCTAATTCAGTTACTCCGAAACTGCATTTTGTTAATTTTATGGTTAGACCGAATTTCTTTAGCCTATCGAAAAGGATCTTTAAATGTTCCTTGTGCTGTTCCGCGTTGTCACTTGCAATAATGACGTCATCGATGTAACAGAATAGGAAATCTAAACCCTCTAAGACTGTATGATGCATGAACCTTTGAAAGGATTGCGCTGCGTTTTTTAGGCCGAAGGTCATCCGTGGGAACTCAAATAACCCGAATGGCGTTATGATTGCCGTTTTCTCTACGTCCGCTGGGTTAATTGGTATGTAATGGTAGGCACGGTTTACATCTATGCAAGAAAATATTTTTTTACCTGCGAGGATGTATGTGAAGTCGTGTAAGCGCGGGATCGGGTACCTATCCGGTTTGGTGATGGCGTTTAGCTGCCTATAATCACCACACGGACGAATGTTCCCGTCTTTTTTTGGCACTACGTGCAGAGCGCTTGCCCATGGGCTTTTGGAGGGCCTACAAATACCTAAGTCCTGCATGTTCTTAAATTCTTCCTTTATTTTGGTATATCGGTCTAGCGGCAACGGTCTTGCCCGGGTATGTACCGGTGGGCCTGATATCTCGATGTGATGCACGATCGAGTGCTGCGGCGGCTCCCTAAATGACGTGGGTCTAGTGATTTCAGGATAAGTGGTAAGCAATTCATGATAAGGGTGGCTTTCGTTAACCGTTTTGACTGACGTTTCTGTACAATTTTCTATAGTCGCTAGAACATTTAACTTTGTTGTGCTATCTATCAACTTTCTTGCACTTAGGTCTACTAACAATCCATAATGGCTTAAAAAATCTGCTCCTAATATGGGTTGTTTGACGTTAGCTATAATAAATGTCCATTTAAATTCGCGCTTTAACTTAAGTCCAAGTGACAATGTGTGCGTACCGTAGGTTTCTATGGGTGTACCGTTTGCGGCGTACAGAGTGTAATCTTCTTGAGATTGTTTTTTTTTACGCTTGACCATAGATACTGGTAGTACTGACACATTGGCACCGGTGTCTACTAGAAAATTGTATCCGTTAATGCTATCATTTACACACAAACGACGGTTAATAATAATACCTCCGTTACAGCTTCCCGTCGCCGACTGTACGGTTGTTAGTTTTCCTGGGCCTTGCCTGTCCATTTGCATGGTTTTCTGCACTTGAACGCCTTGTCGCCGAACCTGTTGTGGTAGAAGCATAACCCTGGTCCTGTTGGTGGTCCTTGCGATATTGACCGCCCTCGCTGTTGCCTGGTACTTCGTGCACGTGCTGTTGATGTGCCGCGGTATGCCCTGCGGTCGAACCTGTCCGTACCTCTGGATTTGCGTAGTTCTGCCACTTCGATTGATAGTTTGGCTACGGTATCCTCTAGTGTATCTGACTTTTTTCCTGTTATTTCTGCCACCTCCCTGGGGCTGCTGGTCTCCCATATTTTGTCCGCCACTGCTGCCAGCTTTTCCGGTTCTGTGATTGCCGTTGCTGCCAAAACAGTCCTTACCGACGTCGGTAGGTGGTTTTGCCACATGACGAGCAATGTTTCCGGCGTTATTCTATCTCCTGCTAGAGTCTGCATCTGCCGCAGGAGTTGGGTCGGCTTCTGATCTCCCAGTTGCATCTCGCCAATCAGCTTCTGTATCCGTTTGTTCTCCGATTCCTCGTACACTACCAACAATCGGTCTTTCAAATTTTGGTATTTGTTACTTTTTGGTGGAGTCTTCAAAATATCCGCTACTTGCATTATGACCTGCTTGCCAAGTTTCGCTACCAGCAATTGATACTGCGCCTCATCGCTGGTTTTTTGTGGCGCTACAGATGCTTCGAACTGTATGAACCATAAACTTGGTTGATCTGTCCAAAAATCTGGTATCCTTGAGGACACGGAGATTAGCACGATATCGGAAGTACTTTCTTGAGACATTTTGTTTAACTTTCGCAGTCTTTTAGAGAGATGCCGTGTGATAGAGCTTTACTATCGAATTACGCACCAGATATAGTTGTCGTTGAGCCGTTCCCAAGTAAGCGGTTTGTTTCTTACACGTGGAAAGTTTATCGCACCGTTGTATGGTTACGTGTTCGCTCGCGTCGGATAGTCACCAATGTACGAGTGTCTGTGTACCACTGATTATTAGTAAGGAGAGTTCAATGAAAACACTTGATTTACTTCACGAAGGTTTCGCTTGTATTGTTCAAGAATAAAGAGTTCACAATATGACGATAATTGATTACTTATTTTACCTCAGCTATTCCTTAACACATAAGAATGCTTAGCACAACTATATCTGGGCGAGCGCGGGGAACGACTGGCTAGCCCGCCTCGCGTGGTTGGGAATTGCAGCGCTAACATTTTAGTAGGTGCGCGTGCTCCTACAGGTCTATAGGGCTAAGAAACATGCTATTTTCGGTGGGGCTTAGAACGGACGTGCCGTCAGACTCTCGGCTACCAGATGGTTTGACGTTACTCTCCCTAGACCTATTAATGCAAAGAAGTTATTGAAAATCTCGGCTACTTATCTAGGATCAGATGTTGTGTTACCATTTATTTGCAATTGTATGTTGTTTTTTTCGTTTTTTGGTTTCTTGTTCGCGCTCTCATTTATGATGTTCCACATAGTTTTAACCTTATTATTAGATTTTTTTATTTTATTTATGTATTCAGTCTTTTTTGCTGTCGTAACCGTTTTTTTTAATATTTTTTATAATTTTGTGTAATTATTGGATTTTTTGTTTTTAGTGTTATTATTTTTAAAAGTCTTTTGTTATTGCTAGAGATTTTAATACCTGTAGTCAGCCTGTATTTTTTAAATATAGGTTTAAGTTTTATTTTACGTGAGGGAATAGATTGGTTTAATATAGAAATAATTATATCGTTGAATATTTTATAGTTTTCATTTATATCTTTGTCTGGATATAGATTTGAATTTTTGTATATTTTTAGTGTTGCACATTCTTTTTTTAGTGTACCAGATAGTTGGCTTTAATTGATGCGGTATATGTAAGTGTACAATGGTTGCGCTATGGTCTGAAAAACCTAAATTCTCCACGGTGGTAACAATATTTTTATCGGTAAAATTGTGAATATCAGGTCTAAGCAAGTTGAAGTAGTGTGTGTGATTCTTGTTGGCGATTTTATATGTTGTAAGAAATTAAATTCTGACATAAGATCAAGGAATGAATTAGTTTTTAAGTTTATATCTAGAATATTGATATTAAAGTCTCCTCCTATAATTATATTGAACTCATTATATTTATTGTTTAGATTATTTAAAATTAATTTCAATTGGCTGTTAAAAACGTCTTCCTCCCTTATATTCCAATACATAGTTACTAATACTAGGTTTTCTTAAGATAATTCGATTGCACACACTTCCAGTACATATTCGATTGACATAGCAGTGATGTCCCTTATTTCTATGCAATTTATATGTTCTTGTATAAGAATGCAGACACCTCCGCCTCCTCTAATTTTGCGGCAATATGATGCAGCAATTTTGTATCCATTGAATTGCATAAGGGCTATTTTTTCTTGGGATAACCAAGACTCATATATACATATAGCTTTATAGGTTGGGTTTTCTGTTATGAATGTTTCCATAATATGTTGCTTATTCCACATGCTTTGGATATTCTGAAAGAGTATCTTAAATTGTAGATCAGTATTTTCGAAAGGAATAATTTCCAGTATGTTCATTCGTGTTTAATTGGTTGTAACTCCGGTTAAAGTTGTAGTTGTCTTGTGAGATTCGCTCTAATTCTTTTTCGTTGTTGTTGTTATGTCAAGTCAGTCAGTGGTATGTGCGCGACGCGATGATGCGAGTATTAGAACATGGCTGTTTTGTACGTTTCGTACAAGTCATAATAAGAAAGTTTCGTGATTCTATTGATTGATTTATTGCTGGGTTTTAATTTTATTAATCTATCGTGTGTTGTTTGATAAAAGGGCATAGAAATATTGTGTCATACTCTGCCATTTTTATTTTTTCGAAGTTGCGGCACACGATGTACAGTCGCCAGCGCATTAAGTTACCACACTTTGACCTTGAGCGCGTTATGAGCAACAACAGCGAGAATCGTACGAAAGAGATAAATAGCTTTTTGTCCGTTCTTACTAGTAATGTTTCGGGCTGCAGTGCGTCGTGAGCGTGTGTGCGTATGCGCGTCGTTGTGTAGATTATCTTACTATCCGATACAAAAAAAGAGTAGCAGGTTGAATACTTGAATGGAATCGAAATAATAGAATGGTTATAAAAACCGGTGACCCGCGCAAAAACGTATGAAAGCTAATAACCATTTTTTAATCAAACTTTATTAATTACATAGGTATGCACACATACAATAAGCTTACAAAAATACTTAACTATGCCGGCCGGGTTTACCTACTATTTTCGTGCGTACCGAATTTAATTTAAATGATACGTTCTTGTATAATTTTATTATTGTTCGAATGAAGCTTAGCCAATTAATATTATACCTACAAAACCCTTTTATTTATTTCATGAATTTTCACAATTATAACCATTTAAGTCAGCAATAAAACTCCATAGGGCCAGGTAACCCGAAAGAATGACTACTTCATGATATCTTGACATTTTAGGATTATACCGACTTATGGAGTTATTTTACTGGTTTTAATGGTTGGCCTATTACGGTTCTTGAGACACAGCCCGCTGACAGACAGACGGACGGACGGACGGACAGCGGAGGCTTAGTAATAGGGTTCCGTTGGTTACCCTTTCGGTACGGAACCCTAAATATTGGGTAGACACTACTGGTGTCTACCCTAAGTCCATCCGAAAAAATCAGGATGGTGCAGCATACTGCCAACTAAAATATCTCGTATGACTGGCGTAGGAGTGTTATGAATCTTAATACTGAAAGAAAACCCACTGAAAGACTTTATGAAATCTTTATTTCTTACAATAACACTTGTACACACACACTCAGTTTTACTTCTCTCCTCGACGACCGACGATAGACTGCCCAACTCTTCAGTGCCCACGTGACAATAGTGGGGGGACGGGGAGCGCGTGAACTTCAAATCAATCGATGGACGTTAAACGATTATAATTATATTAATACTAATATCTATGTCATGTTTTTTTAGGCTTAATTTTCATCGTTTTTAATTATTTTACAATATTTAAACAATTTATAAATATTTTATCGAACCAAATAACCTTTACAAGAGTCAAATGATGAACTAATAATATCTTAAACTGTCGTATTTCCTTCAATTATAGTTAAAATATTTGAATATTTTTTCAATTGCTTACAATACGTAACTAGATATTATATTATCTAATATGTGATAAAAGTTTATTTGTCATGCATTATCATAAAATTTTGTATGCATTCTTTTTAGACGGAGAGGGGTCTTTTGCCAGTGAAGTCAACCAAAGTCAGTGACTTTTTTTAAGGAAAGAAATATGCCATCGGGCCCCCCCCTTACGGCTGTAGCTACCCTCTGTTTTTGACGACTTAACTACTTGCACAAATTTTGCACACCTACTTATAGGTTGTCAGGACTTCAGAAAAGGAAAGGAAAGGTTCCTACGGAAACGCGGGTGAAACCGCGGGAAAAATATTAAATTAAAAAGCGGAGTAACAAACAACTTATTATTTATTATTAAACATTAAACTGATATAATTATGATGATAATGATTAATAAAATAAAAAAATACCTACTCTCAATTTTTTTTTTTTTTTACTATTTATAGGCTCGCGTTTGACCACTATCTCACCTGATGGTAAGCGACGATATGGTCGAAGATGGAGCACGCTTGCCTAGAAGTAACCTATTCACTCTTGACTTAAATACTCCCAGGTTATAGCTATCAGGAAACACAGACTCCGGCAGGGAATTCCACTCCTTAGCTGCACGCACTATGAATGTGTTCCCAAAACGTTTTGTGCGCGTGGGTGGGATGTCCACCATGTACCGGCGGCGCATCGCCGTTCGTCTTGTGGTCCGATGATGGAACGGGCTGGGCGGAATCAAATTATGCAATTCCGTCGCACATTCCCCAAAATGCAACCGGTAGAAAACCGACAGGCTAGCAACTCGTCGTCGATGCTCAAGACTTTGGAGCTTCGTCGCGACGAGCCTATCATCGCCGATGATCCTCTTGGCTCGTTTCTCAATTGACTCAAGGGCATCAAGCTGGTATCTGGCAGATCCGTCCCAAAGATGAGAGCAGTACTCCATACATGATCGAACTTGCGCTTGATAGAGTTTGAGCAGCTGTTCCGGCGTAAAGTACCGTCTCACCTTTGCTAAGATCGCCAACTTCTTTGCAGCCACTTGAGCTTTTGCCTCTATGAAAGGGCCAAAATTGAGGGTAGATGTTCATGTAACCCCAAGAAGCTCAAGTCGGTCGGTTATCGGCACGGTTGCACCTCGGAAAGGTGGAGCTGGGTGGAATTGGCTCCGTTTAGCGGAAAATAGACACGCTTGGGTCTTAGCAGCATTGAACTTGACCAGATTGGCTTCGCCCTATTCTGAGACAGCCTGTAAACTACACAACAGATACTATAAAAACTTGTTCGATTTATTGAATAAATTGTTAATTCGAAAGAACGGGTGAAGACACTGACTATTGTAACACAGGTCTCACCTAGCTCAGGAGTCAGGGTCTCAAACGAAAATGTACAACCTTTTTTATGTCAATAAAACCTTATTATTATCTCCTTTATTCAAGAAATATTCCTATAAATTACATTTTTAAATATTTCACAAAAAAATATTTAAAAAAACCAAAATTATTATTATTATTACATTATTATTATTCTATAAAACTAAAATACAAGTCAACAAGTAACTTTTTTTTCGTAACATAATTATTAATTACGTTGAGGAGCTCGTGGCTAGATAATAACAGCCGCACGGGTCGACCTTCAAGGTTAAGCAACGCTTGCCAAGGTTGGTCTGTGGATGGGTGACCATCTTAACATACCGAGTTTTCTCCGTGCCTCGGAAAACACGTTAAGCCGTTGGTCCCGGCTGTCATTTGTAGATCTTTGGCAGTCGTTACGGATTGTCAGAAGCCAGTAAATCTGACTCCAGTCTTGACATGAAGTACCGTGTTACCCAGTTAATGGGTTGTGGAGGTCTGGTAGGCACCGCTCCATGTAAAATACTGGTAATCAGCTAAATCCGGCTTGACTGGAAGCTGACCCCAATGTAGATGGAAAAAGGCTAGGCAGATGATGATATTTATTAATTACGTTCGTAAAAACTTTTAACAAAAAAATTAAACTGGAAGAAAAAAATAATTAACTTTTTTACATGAATCTGGCCAAGTGCTAGTCGGACTCGCGTGCAAAGGGTTCTAAGATCTATTATCTCCATGTTTTTCAAAATTTTTAGGCTCAGTAGTTTCGGAGATAGGGCCCCCCCTATCTCCGAAACTACGTGTAAGTGCACCTCACTAATATTAGGGGGTTGCACTCCAATTTCGATCCGGTCCATCACCATCTTGAGACTGAGAAGCCGCACCTGTTTTTCTTAACGGAGACGAAGATAACAACCCCGTCGGACGTGGCGTACCTCAACTACCCGGGCTACTCTCTTGAACACAAGTTCAAGAAGCAGGCTGGGGTCTGTGTTTACGTCCGCGAAGACATTTGTTGTCGTCGTCTCCGTTGCTTTGAGAAATTGGGTTTTTCTGCCATATGGCTACTTGTGGACACTGGCGTGGAAAAAATCATCTACATCGGCGTATACCGATCGCACAGCGGTGACCAGGAGACAACAGCGCTGTTTAATTCCCTCGTGGAGTCGACCGACGTAGCCCAACAACGGTACCCAACAGCGAAGCTCATTTTTCTGGGGGACTTTAACGCCCTCCATAAAGAGTGGTTGTTCCCGTACTAGAAAACTGGCCATGCCGGGTTAGAGGCGCGCAAGTTTGCTTTAACGCTAGATCTAACCCAGCTGGTGAATGAGGCAACGCGGGTACCGGATGTTGACTCCCATACACCCAATTGCTTGGACCTTCTGCTGACAACTGATCCGGGCAGTCATTCAGTATCGGTCTCAGCCCCGCTGGGAACGTCTGACCATTGCCTGGTGAAATCCGTATTGACCTGCTCTCCTCCAGAAAAGAGTCCTAGAGGCACGAGACGAGTATGGCGATACGAGTCAGCAGATTGGGATGAGATGCGGCACTTTTTTGCATCTTATCCATGGCGGCAAGTGTGCTTCTCCTCGGGTGACCCCTCGTGCTGTGCTGACTTGATTGCGGACGTGATTCGGCAGGGGATGGAGTATTTTATTCCATTCTCCGACATCCCGCTCGGTCACAAATCCCGGCCTTGGTATAATGCATAATGCGCCACGCTGAGGCCCGTAAAGAGTCTGCATACCAAGCGTGGATCAAGGCCCGCGACCGAAAGGTTAAAGCACGTAGGGTTCGCGCGAGGAAAAGAACCTTTAATTCTGCCGCTAAGTTCTGCAAGCGGGTTCTACGTAGGGCACGTTTTGAACATGTCGGACGTATCGGGGCCAAATTAGCATTGCACCCTCCAGGTAGTAAGCAGTTTTGGTCCCTGTCGAAAGCGGTTGAAACGAATTTCTGTCGACCCACTTTGCCTCCTATGTTGAAACCTGATGGCTCGCTGGCTCACTCTGCAAGTGAGAAAGCTAATTTATTTGCAACTCTCTTTGCAAGCAATTCGCGTCTGGACGCTGGCTCCAAGCAACCACCAACTTTACCTCGTTGTGACTCTTCGATGCCGAAGATCACAGTTCACATTAAAGAGGTCCGAAGAGTATTGTGCAGTCTAGACGTGAATAAGGCCAGCGGGCCTGACGGCATTCCAGCGAGAGTGTCGAGGCAATGTGCACCTGAACTGTCTCCTGTGTTAGCACGCCTGTACCGCCTCTCTCTTGAGAAAAGAACGGTGCCGACATCATGGAAGCTTGCGAATGTGCAACCGGTGCCCAAAAAGCGAGACCGTGCTGACCCTGCACATTACCGTCCGATCGCCATTACCTCCATCCTATGCAAGGTTATGGAAAGAATTTTTAACAGTAAGCTGCTGACCTACCTTGAAGACAATGATCTCCTCAGTGACCGTCAATATGGCTTTCGCCGGGGACGGTCAACTGGCGATCTTCTTGTGTATGTCACGCACTGCTGGGGCGAGGCCATCGAGTGACACGGCGAAGCACTTGCCGTGTCGCTCGATATCTCAAAGGCCTTTGACAGGGTTTGGCACGCAGGTCTGCTCAGCAAGCTACCTGCTTATGGTATCCCAGTTGATTTTTGTAGCTGGATATCAGACTTCCTGAGTGAACGGTCGATCCGAGTAGTCGTTGACGGCTGCTCCTCTGACCTCATGGCTATTGATGCTGGAGTTCCTCAGGGGTCCGTTCTCTCTGCAACTCTTTTCCTGCTGCACATCAATGACCTACTTCAGCTTGGTCTTGTTGGGTACGCAGATGACAGTACGGTTTCAGAGAGATACTTGTCCAGCGCAACAACCAGCGGGGATGAAGTTCCTTGTGTTCGTTCCTTGAGAGAGGCCATGGTAGAGCGGACATATTCGACCTTAAGCCTTGTCTCCCAGTGGGGTGATGACAATGTGGTCACTTTTAACGCCACCAAAACACAGGCGTGTCTTTTTACCGCAAAAAGGAGTCGTTTTGACCAAACTCCTACTTTTCGGGGTGCATCTGTTCCTGTGACTGATCGGCTCGAGCTCCTAGGCATGGAGTTGACATCCAGTCTCAACTTCAGCGCCACCATCGAGTTCAAAGCCCAAACCGCTGCCAAAAAGCTGGGCATCCTAAATAGGGTGAAGCGATACTTCAAGCCTGGACAGCTTTTAACTCTATATAAAGCGCAAGTCCGATCCTGCATGGAGTATTGTAGCCACCTTTGGGATGGCTCAGCTAAGTATCAGCTTGCCGCGCTTGACTCGGTAGAACGCAGAGCTAAGAGGCTCATCGGTGACGAAAAACTGGTGGATACCAAGCTACACAGCTTGGCTCATCGCCGTAAGGTTGCCTGCTTGTCGGTCTTCTACAGATTGTACTTCGGTGAGTGTGCACAAGAACTCCACGTCCTCATTCCACCGGCCCCCTTCTACCATCGGACATCCAGACGCACTGCATCTTACCATCCCTACCTTGTGACTATTCCACCAATTCGCACTAAGCGCTTCCAAACGTCTTTTATAATGCGCACAGCAAAGGAGTGGAACTCTCTGCCTGCGTCTGTGTTTCCAAACGCATACAACCCTAATCTCTTCAAAGTCAGAGTGAACAGGCTCTTTCTGGGTAAGCTCGCTCCATCGTAGACTTTGTCTCGGTCATCTCTGACCTAGACTAGAGTCAAGAGCAAACCCATCACAAATAAAAAAAATACAAAAAATAAAACTACTGAGCCTAAAATTTTTGGTCATTTTTCGTCTAATTTATTGAATAACTTCAAAACCATTTATTTTAAAATTATGAAAAAAATTACTCCCCTCACAGTAAGCCCTTTCTTTCGATATGTCACATGATAGTGTTCAAAAAACTTTTTTTTAAATTTTCTAGTTTGACCTCCAAAAGTGACCCCCATACTAAAAAAATAATAATTTACGTAACGCATCCGTGTTTGGGTCATAGAATTCTATATGTGTACTAAATTTCAACAGAATCGGTCTAGTGGTTCCGGAGCAAACTGGCTGTGACAGATGGAGAGACAGACAGACAGACAGACACCCGAGTGATCCTATAAGGGTTCCGTTTTTTGTTCGGAGCCTTAAAAACAACTTTAGTTACGGAAGTCGGTGTTTTTTATTGTTTCTTCGTATTTTAACATTTTTACAAAAAATAACTTTACTTGCGGGAGTCGGTCCCGTAAATAAAGTTATTTTTTGTAATAATGTTTACTATTTTTTGCTTTTCAGTTTTTTGAAGGTTTTTTTTTTTTTTAAATGTTTTATTTTACGTTTTTGTGACTATTATGTAAATTACTACACGCTTAGTTTTTATTACTTATAAAATAGCTACCTACCTTTAGCTATTAACTGTTGTATAATCTTACTTTAACTATTATTTGTTGTTTTAATGTAAATACTTAAAAAAAACAGGCTTTATACACCAACATGGTTGGGCCTACAAGAAATGCTACACAACTTAGCATTAAAATCTTTGAGTGAACAATAAATGACCTTTATTTTCACACCCTTATGGTAGTCAAATTTATATAGGGTAGCGTATTTTTTTATTTCTTAGGGTATATAAATTTGACTTTTAAATAAATGTAGAATTATCAAAATCGGACTACTCTGTAAAAAGTTATACGTGTTCATACATCAAATCATAAAAAAAAATCTACTCGTCGACTAGAGAACCTCCTCCGTTTTTGAGTTAGTTAAAAAGTTAAATCTGCTGCAATGGCTGGCAAACAAAAGTAAGATTTTACCTAGAACAATATAATTTGACTGGGATGCATCCATAAAAGTATTCTCCAACAAAACTTACTAGGAAGATTTCTGAATCTGCCAATGAGAAATGTCGAGTTATTATGCTTTAAATTATCACCAAAAATAGAAAGGAAATAATCTCAAGATTATAACAATGATGTTAAAATAGTAAGTATGTATAACATTTTAATTTACAATATTAATTATTATGTTATCTTTATGACATTATTGAAGCGAAAGACACACTGGTCCTACGTACGCAACGCTTCGCAATAGAAACATTTATCGTATGTTGCGTTGCAAACGATAAATGAAATGAATAAATGTTTTCTATTCCATTCTATTCTATTCTATTCTATTCTATTCTATTCTATTCTATTCTATTCTATTCTATTCTATTCTATTCTATTCTATTCTATTCTATTCTATTCTATTCTATTCTATTCTATTCTATTCTATTCTATTCTATTCTATTCTATTCTATTCTATTCTATTCTATTCTATTCTATTCTATTCTATTCTATTCTATTCTATTCTATTCTATTCTATTCTATTCTATTCTATTCTATTCTATTCTATTCTATTATATTCTATTCTATTCTATTCTATTCTATTCTATTCTATTCTATTCTATTCTATTCTATTCTATTCTATTCTATTCTATTCTATTCTATTCTATTCTATTCTATTCTATTCTATTCTATTCTATTCTATTCTATTCTATTCTATTCTATTCTATTCTATTCTATTCTATTCTATTCTATTCTATTCTATTCTATTCTATTCTATTCTATTCTATTCTATTCTATTCTATTCTATTCTATTCTATTCTATTCTATTCTATTCTATTCTATTCTATTCTATTCTATTCTATTCTATTCTATTCTATTCTATTCTATTCTATTCTATTCTATTCTATTCTATTCTATTCTATTCTATTCTATTCTATTCTATTCTATTCTATTCTATTCTATTCTATTCTATTCTATTCTATTCTATTCTATTCTATTCGATAAGTGTGTTTCTACTGCATAGATTTTCATATGAAATCAAGAGTCCAGATATCATAATGCTTTGCATACGTTGCATACGTAATATGAATGTAGTATAAAGTCTGGGGAAGAACATGGAGGAAGCCACTTTATTATGACACAATATTAACGAACGACATGTCTAGCGACTTTCCCAAATCGAGCAATGGAAGAATAAGCGTTGGTTGAACATATCTTTATTTTGGGTAATAAAATTATAATTATTATTTAAATGCTACTTATCAATACTAACACGAAGAGTTTGTTTGTTTGGGTGAACTCGCTAATCTCACGTTCGAATTGAAAAATAACATTACTGTTGGATAGCCCATTTATCGAGAAAGGCTATAGGCTATATATCACTAAGCAACGACTAATAGAAACAGCTGGTCGATTCTGTAAACATGTCAAAATGAAGTCTTGGGTGAAGTGACCACGACGTGAGCTGCCGGTCGATTCTGTAAACATGTCGAAGTGAAGGCTTGGGTGAAGTGATCACCAAGTGAGCTGTCATTCCAACTTGATTACATGAACTGACAGCTCAATTCGTGATCACTTCACCCAAGCCTTCAATTCGACATGTTTACAGAATCGACTGGCTGTTACTCCATCTCGATTACATGGAGTGACAGCTTACTTCCTGATCACTGCACCCAAGCTTTTACTTTGACATGTTTACAGAATCGCACTGTTGAGCATTACCTAATGAAAAATGCGACGCAGACGAAGTTGCGCGAGTCAGCAAGTGGATTGTAAGGGTGCCTATCCATAACAGCGGAGTGGAGAAACGGAGAAATTTTAACCAATCGAATTGCATATAATTTCCGCACCCAGTTATTGACATTTTGACTGACAAGATTGGTTAATATTTCTTCGTTTCTCCGCTCCACTGCCTCGCTCCGCGCAAATGGAGAGGCGGCACCCTTAAACTGATAGTTTTTCAGTGAACGAACGCACTTGGCGAACAGGGGTTGCAGTTTCAGTGGCTCAGCCTATAGTTTTGTAGACTAAAATTTACACTAAATTCTTTTCTTTTTAGCGAAAATAGGTTCAACAAATCAAAATTTTCCTCTACACAATAATAGTGTAGATAAAAAAATTGCCATGACCTTAAAAATCCCCAACTTGAGCTCAGAAATACGCAACAAGATTGGCGTTTAAGATGTTAAGAATTATTACTATATCGGAGCGTTACGCGTTGTCGAAACAATATTAATATTTAATATAAAATAAAAGCTTACTTACATAAATTAATGAAAACTGTAAAATTAACAATAACTAGGTAAACATAATTATTATATAACAATACAAATATAAGCAAACATATATAAATATAGGTATTTATTTTTAATATAATTATAAAAAGATAGTTTTGAAAATATGCAAAATAAAAAGCTTAAACATAACAACATATAATATATACTAGTGTAAATATATTTAATATCGGGTTGGACCACCTCGCGCATCTAATACAGCGTCTAAAAATTACAACATCAAAATTAGAATGTTCTAGGCAAAAACTAACTCTGGCCTCCTTATTGGCCTGGGTCATCGAGATCTTCTTGGCAGGGCGGCGGCACCAACGTCCGGCGTTCTTCAGGCGCCTTTTCACGGTGTCCATAGATATCTAAAACAAGGAACATGAATACATATGTTACTACTACTACTTTACTATGAAAAAAAACCGGCGAAGTCTGAGTCGGTGTCGCTTGTTGCTCGTTACCCACGAATACTTTTAATTTGTTACTTTTAAATCATAGACTTCAGATAGCTTTTCCTGTAATCTATAGGTGAAGATCTATAATCTCCATGTTTTTCTAAATTTTAGGTTCAGTAGTTTCGGAGACAAGGGGGGAATGGTCATTTTTCGTCTAATTTCTTGAATATCTTTAAATCTATTAATTTTAAAATTATAAAAAAAAATCCCCTTTCAATTGACATGTCGCTCGATATTGTTAATTCTAAAAAAAATATAATTTATGTAACACGTCTGTATTTGGGCCAAAAAAATGCATGTGTGTACTAAATTTCAACAGTGGATCCAGAAAAAAATGGCTGTGACAGACGGACAGACAGACAGACACCCTAGTGATACTATAAGGGTTCCGTTTTTTGTTCGGAACCCTAAAAGTAATCTAAAAAATATAAACATACACATAAACAATCCATCGAATAGAGAACTTCTACCTTTGTTGCGGAAGGTGGTAAAGAACTGAAGATTTATCTAATAGTAATACAAGAGACACACTGGTCCTATACGCAACGTATGCAACGCATCATAATATCTCGACTCATGTTTTTATGGTGTGTTGCATATGATAAGTGTGTTTCTATTGCATAGTTTTTCATATACAATCAAGAATCCAGATATACTTAGGACCAGTGTGTCGCTTGTCCAGAAAAAAACCGCCGGAAATTAGAATAACTGCAATAATTCTTAACTCTGATTGTTTGCCGTTAACATGTAGAGTATAGGCAGGCAAGTATGTAATGTCTACCGTAAAAAGTTAACTGTTCGTTTTTTTAAGAAGCACCTAATTTCCATAATAACTCGATGGGAAAAACATTACTAGCCTAATTTATTAAATAATATTTTTAGGGATCCGAACATACGTAAAAAACGGAACCTTTATTGGATCACTCGGGTGTCTGTCTGTCTGTCTGTTCGTCTGTCACAGCCAGTTTTCTTCATTGTAGGTATTTGTTTTTCTAACGACATTCCTGAGGACGCCAATGTTACGTTTTAGAAATTATAAAAATAATTAAAGGTAACTTGTCTTCCCTAGCTTTTATTGAAATTAACGCGGTTTTTTTTAGTATGACCCAGTTTAAGGAATTCACAATGCAAGAAAAATATCAAAGTTAGGAATTTTTGCATGGTTAATGATAAATGTGACTGACCATAACATTCACTGAGTATGGAGTCTAACGTTATGCACGCGTAAAACCGGTTTGGCCGAGCGCCAAGCGCCCCGCCTTTTGTCGATTGTCTAGCGAACTTAAAGACATGTGAGACGTATGTGTAGATGAAAGTATGAAGTGTTCTGTCAACTATAAATGTATCAATATATATATACGGTACAGTAAGGTCGTCTAATGCAATATTACGTCAGCTTTTAAAATATAAAATGATAGGTAGGTAATGGTAGGTATCAAGCGTTATCTCAATATGTCAGCTTGCGGCAAATTTGTCGCAAAGTGCCGCGCGACAGCAGCGCGGCTGTCGCGATGCTTTGTTATTTCATAAAAATAATAGACACGCGACCGCAGTGCGGCTGAAGCGCGGCCGCCGCGCGCTATTTGCGTTTTTAGAAGGCGCCATTAAAGTCTGCACAATATTTAATTAGAGCTCGTTATCGTTGCCGCCATCTTGGGTTTTGGTTTTGAAAATTGGTAAATAAATTCAAACTCACAAATGACTAAGTATTCTTTCTAAGAAATATACAATAGAATTAAAGAATAAGTAACAGCAAAAGAACATCAATTATAACGTGAACGTGAGCTTTACGTGTGCCGAACCCTTCGGGGAATACAGGCGTGAGCTTAAAATATGAGATTAGCGCAAGTTCCTATCGCGGAATTGTCTCTCGCACAAGTAGGTATAAAAATTCCCGGGCGCGCACCGAACAACACCTACCGCAACCTGTGCTAGGTTAATATAGGCAGGTTTGCGTCCGTAACCTCATACAATCATTTCTCGACACTCGCTCGAACTCACGCACCGAATTTGTGCTAGGTTAATATAGGCTTATTCGGTGCAGATGCACTGGACGGTAGTACTCACACTACACGACCGTTCACACACATACATCTCGGCTCTGCAGCCCGGAAGCGTGATCGGCTAGATCTGAGATCGTGACGGGCGGGAGCCACACACTTATCTACAGGTATGTCAACAAAGTCGACGCCCTCGTCGCTGGTCGTCTTCGCTGGGCCTCCCCCAGGTAACTGGGGGTCTCACTCGGCGGGGGCTGACCGCCGTAGGCGCCGTGAAGAGGCGACACGCGTAGCTTTCACTACGTACCTGTAGAAAAACACATCAGTTACTCACAGGCGTGCGTCTATTGCTAAGATTTATCTGGCAGGCGCACGCCACTTTAAGCTACGCCAACAGATGGCACCACAGGGACCGGTCCGCCGCTGCGGACCGCGGTGTGCCACCGCGGTCAGGGGGCTTCGCCCCGATACCGCCTGCCGCGCCCCCTAGCGGGGACGCAGCGAACTCCACGCTCGAACAACACCTCATTCCGCGCGCGCCTCCCGACCGTGACGGACGTCTGCTCCCAGCCGCTCCGTGACTCATCGCTCGCTCGCTCGCTCGCTGCTCGTCTCGCTGCTCGTCTCGCTCGCCGTGACGTCACTGTGGTCGCTGACTACACTTTTTGATCCGACGCTGCCTTTTTCAAGGCAGCCGAGAGATATCTTGTTTCCGTTTCGGGTACTGTCAAAAAACGTGGTGACCCCTTCAGGGTAAATCCACGTTTCTCGTGGTCACTCGGTGGAAACCTTTCGGTGCCAACGAAGCCGAGTGGGTGTTGACCCGACACACCGACCTAGCACCTTCAGGGCCTAGGTCAAGTCGGAAGGGTATTGGACCCGCGGCCTTGGGGGGCCTCCTAGTCGCGACCAATCACTTAACCCCGCTCTCTTCCAGCTTCGTCGGTCGGTCGCAAGACCCATAGGGACTCGCTGCACAATAAGATCGGCAGCGAGATCACAAGCTTAGGGCACACCATAGGTACTCACCTCCCTGTCTTCACCCGACAGGGAGGGTACACATCCCCGGGTACTCCCACCCGGGGAGTTAGGATTGCTAGGAGATTAGGAGTAGGTTCCCTCCCCTGTCCCTAAGGCATATGATTTCCCCTCCCCAGCCTAGTAAAATGCCTCCCGCTACGGGAGTGGACGCGATCCTTTTGGATCTCGTCCAGAGACTCATAGCGGACCACCCAAATCAGGAGTTGGTCCGAATTGTCAACTATAGGTTACATAGGCTGGAGAGCCTTAAAAACTCCCAGTCCAGTGGGACTAGCACTCCACCGCCGCGTGATATGCTCTCCCCCGAGCCCCCTCAGGGCCCCTCCCCCCCTCCAACTCACGATGACATCACTGAATTCAGTGACGTCCTCGAGAGTGCCCCGCTCACCTTAGAGCCAGACTCCCCCACTCCCCCCCCCATGGACTACGAGTCCGGTACCGATGACTCAGGTACCTCACGACTCTTCCGCTGAGTTTACCCTTGTGGGAAGAAGAAGAGCTCTGCCGCTCAGGAGTCCGCCCCTAAAGCCAGGAAGACAGTGGTCCCGACTGTCTCCCCTCCCTCCCCCGCTGCCTCGACCTCCGCAGCCCCCAAAGCCAGCACCTCCCAGCAGGCGACTCGTCCCCACAGCCCGATGGCCACTGCCCCCCCGGCCACCCAGTCCAACCCGGCGCTCGCCAAGAAATCGAAGTCTCCGCCACCCCTCTTCATTCATGAAGCGGCGAAGTGGACGGAGGTTTCGGGCGCTTACAACGAGCGCCGAATCCAATTCTCCCATGCCCGTTTTGTGGCAAATGGGATTAAGATCCAGGTGCCTTCTGCCCAGGACTACAGGGAGTTGCATAAACTCCTTGTAGCGAGGAAGGTACCGTTTCACTCCTTTACTTTCGAGGAGGAGCAATTAGTCCGCGTAGTCGTGAGAAACGTCCCTCACGCCATAACCCCCGAAGAGATCAGCAATGATCTCAAACGACAGGAGATCCCGGTTGCTGCGGTCCACCGCATGCACCGCCGTGGTGGAGCACCATATAATATGGTGCTCATCGTCTGCAATCCAACAGACGAGAAATACCACCCTATTTTCAAGATCTCAAAGATCTGTTTCTTAGAGGGCTTGAAAATGGAAAAGCCCCGCCGTAGCGATATAGTTGGTCAGTGTCACAACTGCCAATTATATGGCCACTCGCAGCGCAATTGCTTCGGCAAGCCGCGCTGCGTCAAATGCCTGGGCGACCACGGCACCCCTGACTGTCCCCGTCCAAAGGACCACACCCAATGCGCCGACCCGCCCAGCTGTGTGCTGTGCGGGGAGGCTGGGCACCCGGCTAACTACCGTGGTTGTCCCAAGGCCCCCAAATCATCTGCGCCCAAACTGGCAAAGCGCGCAAACGCTCGCCAGCAGAAGGAAGCCCCCACGACCCAACCCCCCGTGGCCCTATACCCTCAGCGCCCCAGCCCTTGGAACGCGCTGAACCATAGGGCTCACTTCCCGGCGCTCGGACCCGCGCCTACCCAGACCCAGGCCCCTGCGGCCCAAAAGCCCTCCCCGGCCATCCCGGCCCTCATGGATGTAGCCATCCCTCCCTTCCCCCGACCACCGGTCGCCGTCGTCGGAGCAGCCGCCCCTCAGGCAGCCACTCCTCCCCCCCCACCACCGAAGGCTACTTCTAAAGTCCCCGTCCACCCCATTCCCGCGAATGCGCCTGAAATGGCCATTCACATCAACATGGCCTTCTACAAGGCATTCTACTCCCCCAGAGCTGTGGCTATGACCGAAGCTCTGAAGGCTTCCGACATCACGGAGCACGGTGCCGTATACCGTGACTTCAGTGATGTAGTTCACTTCATGAGCCTATACGAACGCCTCCATGGCTAAGTCCCCTGTAGGAACATGTAGGTTTAGGCCGAAGTCCCTCCGGATAGGGTACTTCAACTCCAACGGCCTCACAAGCCAACGCGATGAGATCGCCAACTTCCTCCGCGACCATCGCCTAGATCTGCTTCTGGTGCAAGAGACGTTCCTCAAGCCCCATCACCGGGCTCCTAAAATTGCGAACTATCGTTTAGTTCGCAACGACAGGACCCGATGTCATGGGGGAGGTACTCTCATCTATTACAAATTGTCCCTATACTGCATCCCTATGGATCCGCCCGCCACCCTAATCGAGCTTGAGGTCTCTGTCTGTCGGCTCGGCATGACAGGTCACCAACCCCTCACGGTCATTTCTGTCTACGACCCTCCCACCAACACTACTCCCATAGGCCCCTCCCTCAGAAATGACCTCACAACTCTTCTTGGCTTGAGCGACTCCGTCCTTCTGGAAAAATCGCGAAAGAAGAGTTTGAATCAATGCTAACAGTTGGTACTGCCAGACCCTCAGATTCACCTTGGGCCTCACCCTTACATCTTGCCCCGAACGAAGATAACGGGTGGCGTCCATGTGGCGATTACAGAATGTTGAACGCACGAACATACCGGACAGATATCCAATCCGCCACATTCACGATTTCTCACATAACCTATCCGGGTGTCAGGTCTTCTGTACAATAGACCTTGTAAAGGCCTATAACCAGATCCCAGTAAACCCAGATGATATACCAAAAACCGCCATCACCACACCATTCGGTCTTTACGAGTTCCCGTATATGACGTTTGGCCTCCGCAACGCAGTACAAACATTTCAGCGATTCGTTGATGAAATGTTGCGGGGGCTAGATTTCTGTTATGGATATATAGACGATTTTTTGGTCTATACGAAAGACCAAAAAGAACATGAAGACCACCTACGGCAGCTGTTCTCCAGACTACAACAACACGGGATGGTTATTAACTCATCGAAATGCGTATTTGGTGCCCAGGAAGTCACATTTTTAGGATATAGCATCACGCCAAAAGGCACCAAACCCTTGCCAGGAAAAGTTGAGGCCATCAGCAGCTTCCCAGCACCCAAAACCGTACGCGGACTGAGAAGATTCCTAGGTATGGTAAATTTTTATAGGCGGTTCATACCAAATGCAGCACAGCACCAAGCCCTTCTCAACAAACTCTTGTCAGGGTCCGTAAAAGGATCACATCCTGTGAATTTTGGACCAGATGAGGAGGCAGCCTTCGAGGAATGCAAGAAAGGTCTCTGCAAGGCCGCAATGCTGTCGCACCCAGACACTGGAGCAAAGCTCTCTGTAGTTACAGATGCCTCAGACACAGCCATAGCAGCAGCACTACCGCAGCAGAAGAACGGTTCCTGGGAGCCACTGGCCTTCTTCTCTCGCAAGCTGAGTACAACACAGCAGAAATACTCACCCTACGACCGCGAACTGCTCGCCATATATGTGGCCATAAAATATTTCAAACATATGGTTGAAGCCAGGGAATTTGTAATCTATACAGACCATAAACCTATCTGCTACGCATTCCACTCACGCAAAGAACGACCACCACGACAATTTAGACATTTAGATTACATATCACAATTCACCACAGATATCAGACACATCTCAGAGAAAAACAACATTGTGGCCGATACACTGATACGAGTCGAAGAAGTAGTGCAGCCCATCAATCTGAACGAGTTAGCCAAATCTCAAAGCACCGACCCAGAACTCAAACAAATTCTAAACGGAGAAACCTCGCTCTGTTTGAAAAAGGTAGCACTACCCGGACTAGATACACAACTATACTGTGATCAGAAAACCAATACACCAAGACCATATGTCACCAAAGAATACCGACGCCAGGTATTTGACAGTCTACACTCGTTCAGCCACCCAGGCGCGAACGCGAGTGCGAAATTGGTAGCGGAACGATACGTATGGCCAGAAATCAGGAAAGATTGCAGGGCTTGGGCGCGAACCTGCCTAGCCTGCCAACGCTCTAAAGTCACTCGCCACGTAACCGCACCGCACAGTAACTTCAAGTTACCTCGTTCTCGCTTCATGAGCATACATATAGACTTAATCGGGCCATTGCCACTGTCACAAGGATACCAGTAAGGCCTCGCCGCAGTCGATCGATTCATGCGATGGCCTGAGGCGATACCCATCAAAGACATTACAGCAGAAACAGTGGCGAGAGCGCTTCTGTACGGATGGATCTCACGCTTCGGTTGCCCCACCCAAATTGTAACAGACCGCGGAAGACAATTTGAGTCAAACCTCTTCAAACGATTATCAGAAACAGCAGGTTTCGAGCACTGTAAAACGACTGCTTACCACCCGGCTTGCAATGGACTAGTTGAGCGTTTCCACAGGCAGCTGAAGACGGCCATTACCTGTCACAGTAACGAAAATTGGGTAGTGGTTTAGTTAGCGCGCCACGGCGACCGGTTCTTTATCGCTGCAGGCACTGGAATGTCGAGAGGACTGGTGGCCTGCGCGCGGGCACTCCCGCCGACCGCCAGTCGACTCAAGCCTGCGACACGTACCGCATGTGGTCTGCCCTCTCGCGCTTTGCTTTTGTTTACTTCCGCGCGGTTGTAATAAAGTTACCTGCTGTGCTTTCTGTGCTGTAAAAACTATAGACTTGATTCATTCTTCTCCTTCTATTACTTCATATGCTTTTGCCTAAGCTGTAACTGTGTTGTGGAACATTATATCGCATCGCAAGAAACCTGTGCCTCATTATTTGGAACTACCCTATATCCGCGGCAACGTAAGTTCCCCACATCCTATGCCGTAGTTTCCCACTACTGACTCTTCACCATGTTGCTGTTCGCCTATTTTGCCATTGAAGTCTCCCATGACAATAATGTTCTTATGGGCAGTCTCTAGTGTGATACAGATACATAACTTTCAAAGCCACCCATTTAAGAGTGGTAGCACTATAAGGTCAGAAACCCGAAAGGGGAAAAAAACACCGGTAGCACTCCGGGAGTGCCGGCAGAAGTGAAAACTTTAGTATTAACGTTGTGTTTAATTATAAGTACAAAAATACTATCATTTATGAGGTAGAATACAATGTTTATTTATTGCGCTATCGTACACAAATATGACAATTTACATGTTATTATTCATAATATTATATCGTTATTTATTTATATATTACATTATTTTTTATCTCTTAGAAAAATCAACTTTCATCCATAATTTCGTAATTCCGTAATTTCGTATCCTTGGATACGCGTGGCACGCTGTACATAAACACAGACGGACATTCGCGCAAGCGCCCTGTGCCGCCTAAGCGGAGCAGCACACTCAGGCACGGTAGAAAGAGTGGGAGATACTAGTTCCTCTCCCTTCCCCTCGATCTTACGCTTTTTCGCATCACGTGACCCTGACGCGAGTCCGTCTTACGCTTTTTCGATCAGCATCACGTGACCCTGACGCGAGTCCGTCTTACGCTTTTTCGATCAGGTCACGTGTCCTGACGCGAGTTTAAGATTTTATACCCATTACAGAAAAAGTGCTCAACGCCGCTAAAGAAGTTTTCACTTCAAAAATCTGTGTTTTTACATTTTCCTAAATTGCGTCTTTATGCCTTATCTGGCCATAACGATGTGTATATATCTGAATACAGCTCAGCGCTAGGTTTCTAGTGCCGATTATCTAAAGTATGAATACCTAGTTTTTCTGTATGATTATGTGACGATCCTTCACTCCTAATAATACGTCCATGTTGTCAGACACTTAGAAAAATCATAAATTGTCCTTCTAATGTTAAAGGCCAACCTATCACTTGATTTCGAGAATTACAAAATATGTTGTCAGTTTTTAAATTGCGTAGCTATTGGAGAGCCACTCAATATTTTATTTAGGGTACGCACACATATGCTTGTAGAATGCAATATTTTACGTTAGTTGAAATGCGACCTTTTCTACGATTTCTTAGAGTCGATATCGGAATAGCCGCAAGCACGTCGCTCTTATCAAAAACGTCTGGGTACCTGCCTAGACCCTTACGAGAATGAAGAAAATAAAAGTGTTTTGGAAGTTTTTAAAAGTAGCCAAGACAGCTGCTATCTTGGAACAACAATTTGGAAAAGGCGGGAGATTGAAGCTTTGGCCACGCTAGGAAATGGACCTCTGTTTTAGGTTAACAGCAGTTAGGGTTGGTTAGGCCGGAGGCGATGTCTCTGTATAGGCTAAAGGACTCAGTGAATGCCAAATGGCGAGCTGTGTTGCTGTAAACCATAGTATAGCCAGTATTATTTATTAAGTTAAATATAAGTTAAATTACTTTAGTTTTAATATGTGTGTGTGTGTGTTGGTGAACTAATGAATGAGTGCTGTGTGTATTATCCTACCTTATTACCCTCTCTGACCTAAGCGAGGTAACCGATACATGTGTTTGGTCCTAGGGAGTCGGAGAAGGCCTTCCTATAGAGTGTGCTTTAGACATAGCAACAGACTGTAAACAACAATGACTCTAAACTAACTTTAGACAAACCTTACTTAGACACTGCACTAAGACACTGCTTATGAAAGGCTGCACCGAATAATACTCGCCACAAGTTAGGGCCTGTTTGAACTATAATGTTTTCTTGCAATGTCTAAGGTTATGTCATATCAACTAAACATTAGTAGAGGTTGCCTCTTCCTATGGACTGAGTGAGTGTAGGATACTTTGCACTTGTTCTTGATAGGAGTAGGTTTCGCCAAGAATGGGTTGAAGTGAGTGAGCCCTCCTAATGGACGATAGGGATTGTATATCGCTAAATCACAACCGGCCCCCGAGGCCTCTCACGAGTCGAGTCTCAGAGTCGGTGCTAAGAGTTATGCAAACGACTGACAATACGGTACGCTTGTGCTAGGTTATGCTTCGTGTCAGTAATGGGTTGATAGGCCAATATAAAGGGATAACTTGTATAGCACGCGTCCAGTAATACTGGAAACTTGTTTCGCCCAATGGCAGAGGCACTTCCCAGTCCTCTGTCATAGGATTGTATAAGACAAGCTTGAGTGTAGGGAACGTGTACTACTGTGACCATAGCAGGTCCTCTCTAAGCCTATGCACGTTAGAATCGACGGTACACGTACGACGTGTCGGCTAATGTAAAATGGTCCCACGTCACTGGGATGGGTCTCTAGTTTATTGTAAAGCAATTCACTATCGCACTTTGATATTACCTACATATCTCCACACAAGCGTTACGTACATTTTCCCTTTTGCAGTCCTCTTGTCTTCTTTACTTATACATTGTAATCTTGTTATTGTTCCATAATTATTTATTGTAACACTAACCGTGAACTCCCAATATTAACTAAACCTTTCATCCCTTTCTTGTCCTTAGCCTCAAAGGTCGAACAAGGCAGTAGTTTTTGGGAATTCATTTCTTACTATTGGCGGGATGGTCTCCAGTCTGGGACGAGGCCTATGGGACCACGCGGCTGGCAGAACGTGGTCTTCCTGCCTACGGGCAGGACCAACCTTAACAATTAGGTTAATTTAGGTAAAACGAAAATTTTATCAGCCTAGGGTATCTTAGGAACGGTCACATTTAGTAAACGAAGGTGTCTGTTAATGGTGGTTTTCTTTTCCACCCTGTTACCTTTTGTATAACTGTCCTGTGTCAGTATGTCTGAAATGTTCAATACCTGTGTACCTTCTTTACCATTACCTGTTACCAAGTACCTTTTAGGGGTTTACTAGGGATGTGTAGGAGAGTGTGTAACCCTACCTATCTAATTATTTAAAGAAAATAATTTCTCCAAGAACATATTTTCTCAAATAGGTTTCAATATTGTGACTAAATGGCTTCAAAGCAATTTACTAACATTAAATGCTGACAAGACAAAATATATTCACTTTTCCATGCGCAATCCTCAATTTAACGCTACTAACCCTCATCTGTTTGCACATAAATGTGGATTCCATCACTCAATCAGTACATTCGATTGTCCATTTATCCTCCAAACATGCAACATTAAATATCTCGGAGTTATTATAGACGAAACACTCTCTTTTAGACCACATATCGAAAGTCTGGTTAAAAGAGTACGTAAATTAATATATGTTTTTAAAAAACTGCGGACGATTGCAGATTCAAAATTAATCACGCAAGTTTATTTGGCCCTAGGTCAATCTGTAATTCAGTATTGTATCACTTCATGGGGTGGAGCACCCAAAACTCACTTACTCCCTCTTGAGAGAGCTCAGAGAGCTATTTTAAAAGTAGCCAATTTCCATCCCTTTCTCTATCCCACAGATCTCCTATACAAATCCTGCAACGTACTAACTGTTCGCCAGCTTTTCATTATGCATTTGGTATTAAAACAGCACACCATGCTTTCTTATACCACCGAAAATACAAATAAGAGACGGAATGATATTGTATGTGATTCAAATGCGGTTTCAAAGTATGTGTTTGTAAAAAGATTTTTTACATTTTTAGGTCCATTTCTGTACATTCGATTAAATAGAAAACTAAGTATCTACAAGTTAAATTATTATAGCTGTAAAAAAACAATTGTGCAATATTTGCTTAGTATCTCTTACGTAGAGATAGAAGATCTTCTTTTTGTCTGTAAATAAATTATGATGTGTCCTTTAATTTAAGTTTTTATTATAGTCAATTGATTTGATTCGTTGTTAGTTTATTATTTTAAGATAAAATGTATGTATAAGCACTTACTAGCCTGAAGCACAGGTCCATCCTAGTTCAGGCAAATTAGCTACTGTGTTCTAAAAAGTTTAAGATTTATTTTATTGTAAATGTGCCCCCTTTTTAAATTAAATAAATGATTATTATTATTTATTATTATTTTGTATTTGGGGGAAACGACAGTGAAATTTAATTTGATTACGTAAGTAATCGTACCATAACTATCTTATTCTATTACAAAAGCTCGTATGTACGCGAGTTATTTAAAACTATATGTGACGCTTTCGTCGCGAACAGGAGGCTTTATAAGGGCCTGCACGTCATTTCTCAGGAACACATCAGCTGAAGCGAATTGTCATTCAGTACTCCTTTAAGTCTAGATCCTTGCTAGTTACTAGTTGAAATCGTAATTCTAAAAGTTGTGAGTGCAGAACCCTAGAAGGGGCCTTCCTGCCTACATCTTCCTCCCTACCTCTCAAGGACCGACCATATCGGAATCAGCAATTTTACGTGGTTTTATTTGTCACATTATATTAAAAAAAAAATCAAAAAAATGTTCAAAGTGTCAGATTAACAATACCCCATTAAATAATCGTCAGATTTTTACAAACATGACTGGAACATCAAGCTGAACCTCCTGTATAAAAAATTCGTCACATTAGATTTAAAAAATTAATAAAAAATATTCAACGTGTCAGATTAACAATACCCCTCAAAACAATCGTCAGATTTTAGGCAAACATGACTAGAACATCAAGCTGAACCTCCTGTATAAAATCTGACACGCTGGAGTATTGCAATATGGCGATTTTTTTTTAAGCATTTTCAAAAAATCTTTACGAGCTTGCGTCACTTCCGAATCGTCATTCTTTGGAATGGGAGCATTTTTATGGTTCAAATAACTTTCCCTCTGAATATCTGACGCGCTCGAAAGAAAATTTGTTTCTCTTTTTTCTACCCTTCTGGATAGCCAACCCCACCACGCAAGTCGGCAGATTAACATACCTTTGGTATCAGAGACACGTTGGAGCATCTAATCTATTAATATCTGACATGCTTGAGTATGTCCACGTAACAGATTTTTTTTTACATTTTTTAAAATCTGTAGACGCTTCCTCAACCACTGCACGGAGAAACATTACAGAACCTTTTATTCTTCTTATCATCTAAAGTACGAAATGTAATAGGTCCCCACGACGCTCGAGTAAATCCACATTTAGCATCAATGCCTTCCCTACTATAATGACACGAAGGCGCTCTTGAAGCACATTAAATAAATACTAAATAAGTAGCAATAATCACAAGCCACAGCACAAACATATCCCTAAATACCAAATGCGCATCACGCCCTAATCACACGCATATAAACAAGTAAAATAATACTAAACAAATAAACTAATTAACAACATACAAAACATAACACTAATATACTTCATACACAACACACTACTATACATAACACTGAAAACACACGCAAGCAAGATATTCTTATTTTACTTTTGGAAAAATATTTTTTCAAGCTTAGCTTTGTTTCGAGCATCATCGGGAATTCGTAATCGTAGATTATGAGCCAAGGGGATAAAGCAGTGTATTTTGACACGGGCGTCATATTGAGTCCCGAACACAATGAAGTAATAACTGCCGAGCGCCACGAGGGAGTTTAAAAGTTTAACTCACGAGCGAAGCGAGGTAGTTGATACAAGAATCTTGAATGCAGCGAGGGATTTAAGCTAGCCCAAGGCAAAGACACCTTTATCCCTGAGGAGCATACTCTACTTTTCAAACCTACTGCGAGAAAATTGTCTCTAGTGTGAAGATTCTACATATTAGGCGCTAGATGGCGCAACAAACGCATAGAAACACGATGAGCTGTCGTCGCACGGTTGTCGTCAAGGCAAAAGGCGCTGCCATCGGTGGAAGTTTGGGGTACTAACGTCGGGCGTCGACCAATAAGAAGACGACATCATCGCGCCACCACCGCGAACCAATCAGGATGGAGAATTGATTCTGAACAAAGAATAACGAGGTATCGAGTTTTGCCGGGAGAATTGGGTAGTCAGTTAATTTTTGTAATCTCGCAGGAGCAGTTAATACTCGTAGTGTACTATTGTGATTTTAACAAGAAGCTAAGTATTTCCTTTATTTAATCTTTATGTTCTCATTTTACTCGCTTAAATGTAATATTCGCTATTATGGGCAATTTGTGTTTTGTTTCTTGGGAATAGCTTTACTGGAGTTTTATTTGAATTGTATATGATTAAATTACCTATATTGTTTTATCAGGGTCCAATAACTTGTAGCTTACTGGAGTTTTTATTTGAATTGTATATGATTAACTGTAAAAATTATGTTGTTTTATGAGGGTGGGTACAATAACTTGTATCTTCTTACTGGAGTTTTATTTGATTAAGAATATTGTGATTATTTTGTTAAATTTTATTGATTTATGAGGTTCCAATAACTTTCTTAATTATACCTATGTATACGTTAGGAGGACGTAATTAAATACACACTTTGAACTGTTATCGTTGTTTATTTGATAAAATCGTTTTAATAGGTGTAACATTTTTCAGAAGTGGGATTGAAGGCATGAGTTCTGAGGGTCGCAGCCCTCTCAGAGGGAGTCGCTGGCGTGTGGAACGACCGCAGCAGGAGCGACCCAGCCGATCCCGCAGCCTTGTCAGAGGCAGTCGCTCGCGTGTGGAAAGACCGCAGCAGGAGCGACGCAGCTGCTCCCGCGACACCTGGCGACCGGGGCAATCACCAGTCCGGGACCGTCCAGGCCGTTCTCCGCCTGGCTTTTCAAATGAACCTGGTAGGTCATTTCCATATTATTCGGGTGTGATGGTTAAGCCAGATATAATACCGGAATTCGATCCTGAAAAACCGGAGCTACCTGCATCTCAGTGGCTTAACAAAGTAGAGCAACTAGGTGCCATACATGGATGGAACGACAACGTTAAGAGTTATTACATGCAGGCTCGTCTTGTTGGGTTAGCGAAGTTGTGGCATGGTGCACTACGAAGCTATGAATTTACGTGGCTCGAATGGAAACAAAAAATTTTAGAAGCGTTCCCTCAAAGCATGGATTATGCAGAAGCATTGAGGGAAATGGTTAATAGGAAAAAGGTATTCAATGAAACTATGACTCATTATTTTTATTCGAAATGTACCATGCTAAATAAATGTGACATCATTGGAGTGAAAGCGGTGTCGTGTATTATAGAAGGACTGCCGTTCCACATGAGGACTTCTGCAAGAGCTGGTAACTATAAAACCCCAGGCGAGCTTTATTCTCACTTTCTGTGCATGAACGACGACAAGAGAATAAATCAAAGTCAGAAAAACATTCCACGTGGTCGAGATTCCGCATCAGGGTCTTCAAAAGAAACAGGCAGAGAGACAAAGGAACGAAAGCCAGGTGTAACTTGTTTTCTTTGTAACGAGTCGGGACATGTTGTCCGATCATGTCCTAACAATCCTAACGCCATAAAATGCGAAATCTGTGGGAAAACTAACCACAAAAAGGAGCAGTGTTATAAAAAGGCAGTCAGCATTGTACAAATACAGGTAAATGAATGTTATTTTAAACATGTCTTGATTAATGGTTTAAAAGGTACCGCTTATTTAGACACGGGGGCTCAAGTCAACCTTATCACTCATGATTGTGTTCTAAAACTCGGTGTTGCAATGCAACCTTGTGTCGTTTTTGTCAACGGGTTTGGTGGACCACCAATTAAAGCTCACGGACAGGTATCATTAGAGTTCGATATAGATGAAGTTAGGGTTTGTTCTGACGCAGTTGTCATCGACGCTGCCGTGAATCGCGCCGACGTTTTTATTGGACAGCCTATTTTGAAAAATGAAAAATTCAAGCTTACAATTAGTGGTACTACCGTCTCGTTAGGATATGCATATAGAGATGAAATGAAAAATGAATCGGTTGAAATAAATTCTTTGCAAGTAGATACGTGTGCAGATAAGGTTAACATTTTGTGCTCTGCAGACACTGTCGTTCCAGCTTATTCATCCTTGTTCGTCGACACCCACAATGATGTCGAAATTGACAAGTCAACTCTACTGTTTGTAGATACTCGCACAATTGCGTATAATGGTTACAACTATAGCATTCCTGCTTCTATGCATTGTTTTCCGGTACACACCATTTTCATAGTTAATTCCGGTAATAAGCCGATTTGTTTCCAGAAAGACCAGGTTATAGCTCGTGGATTTGTTACTTGGGAAATGGATTGTTCTCCTGGTAATTCTGCAGATAATCTTGTTTCGATCATGAGCATTGATACAACAAAAATCAAATGCGGATCCGGAGATCCACATGTGGTTAAGGAGCTGATAGAGATTTTAAAGGAATATTCGGATTGTTTTTCGGTAGATACAGGAGAATTAGGCAGGACTGACAAAATTGAATTGAATATTGAACTTAACTCTGATAAGCCGGTTTGTTATCGTCCTTACAGGCTTTCTTTTTCAGAAAAGACAATAGTGCGAGAAAAAATTGAAGATATGATATCCAATGGTATTATTAGGAAATCGTCTTCTAATTATGCCAGTCCTATAGTATTAATTAGGAAAAAGGACGGAGATTATCGGTTTTGTGTGGACTTTAGAAAATTAAATAGTATCACAGTGAAAGATAAATATCCTCTGCCCATCATAGAAGAACAAATCGAGAAACTAGGTGGGAAGAAACTTTTTACGAGTCTTGATTTGTCGCAAAGTTTTTTCCAGATTCCTGTAGCGGAGACATCAATCCACCGAACTGGTTTTGTCACGCCTGAGGGCCACTACGAATTTTTGCGTATGCCCTTCGGTTTGGCCAATTCCCCAGCAATTTTCCAGCGACTTATGGACAAAATATTTTCTTCGTTACGTCATGATAAGGTGCTTCCCTTTATAGATGATCTGTTGCTACCCACGAAAACAGAACAGGAAGGCCTCAATCTACTTCGAATAGTTTTGGAAATAATAAGGGACGCTAAATTGACATTAAATCTTGATAAGTGTTTTTTCTTGCAGAACAAAATAGATTACCTCGGTTACGAGATCAGTGAAAAAGGCATTAGGCCTGGTAGTAAGAAAATTGATGCTGTGGCCAACTATAAAGAACCTAAGAATGTACACGAGCTTAGGATGTTTCTAGGTCTAACTAGTTATTTCAGGAAATTTGTTAAAGACTATGCGTCTGTCACGTATGATCTGTACGGGTTGCTAAAAAAGAATGCAGCGTGGATTTGGGGTCCAGCACAACAAAGGGCTTTTGATCAGCTAAAGAAGATTTTGACGACTCGACCAATACTCTCATTATTTTGTAGGAACGGTGACATAGAAGTTCACACTGACGCAAGCAGTAAAGGTGTAGCTGGAATTCTCTTTCAGGATCAGGATGGAGGTATGAAACCCATTGCGTATTTCAGTCGAAAAACAAGCAAAGAAGAAGCTTTGTATCATTCCTACGAATTGGAAACATTGGCTGTAGTGGAATCGTTAAGGAGATTTAGAATTTATTTAGCAGGTAATCATTTTAAGGTGGTGACAGACTGTGCAGCTGTTCGAGACACTTTCTTGAAAAAGGATCTACTACCTCGGATAGCAAGGTGGTGGTTATCCATCCAGGAGTACGACATGGAAGTTATTCATAGATCGGGTAAGTCTCATGGACACGTTGATGCACTGAGCCGATTTCCGGTAGACCCTCCCGTAGCAGTTGACATCAACATGATTGACGTATTTGATTGGTTGGTATGTCTTTAAGATCAAGATGAAAAGATTCGCATCATTCGTACAAAATTAGAATCTGGGGATAACGATCCAGATATAAGGAGAAATTACAAGCTGAAAGATGGTCGACTATACAAGCTAGTTAAGGATGGAGAACAGAGGTTAGTAGTCCCTAAATATGGAAGGTGGAACGTCATGAGAAAGTATCACGATTGCATCGGACATCCAGGCCTGAAGCGTTGTGAGGAAATAATAAAAGGTAACTTCTGGTTCCCAGGAATGACACGTTTCATACGAAAATATGTCAACTCGTGCTTAGACTGTCTTTACAAGAGGGGGCAGTACGGAAGACCAGAAGGTGAGTTACATCCTATTGAAAAGGTTCCGGAGCCAATGCATACTCTGCACATTGACCATCTCGGTCCTTTCTGCAAAAGTCGAGCGGGTAACAGTTTTGTGCTGATGGTGGTCGATTCCTTCACGAAGTTCACATGGGCGGTACCAGTTAAAACTACAAAGACTCGAGAGGTAATAAAATCCTTAAACGATATTTTTTGTTTATTTGGTTATACAAAAAGAATGATATCCGACAGCGGTACGAGTTTCAAAAGTAAACATTTCAAAGAGTTTTGTTTGGATAATCAAATAAAACACATAATCAATGCTGTAGCATGTCCACGCGCAAATGGACAAGTGGAGAGGTATAATCGTACATTACTAGATTCACTCAACACAAGCGTAGAAGATGAAAAGGATTGGGATACTCGGATCGCAAATATCACCTGGGGAATGAATAATTTACAAAACGGTTCGACTGGATTTACACCGTACAGGCTCATGTTTTCCACGACTCGAAGCAGATATCAAGGTATGGGAGATAACATCTTGGATAATGAGGAGACAGCTGCCCGAACTAGAACCCAAGCTACATCGAATCTTAACCGGACGGCGGAGAAAATGCGCAAATATTTTAATGCAAAGCGTAAACCTCCAACAAAATACAAGGTAAACGATTTAGTATTATGGAAAGGAGCTGCTGACCGAAATGTGAACGTTCGACGAAAACTAAAAGAAAAGTACAGTGGACCTTATAAGGTAACGAAGGTAGTAGGAAATGATAGGTACATGATTGCTTCGCTGAAAGGTGTGAAAGGGTATAAGCGATTTAAAGTTCTTGTGTCGTCGGACTCGTTAAAACCTTTTCAGGGAGAGGAGGACTCCGGCGCTAGCTCAAATGATACAGAAGTGGACAGCACGGAGGAATTGATTGACTTGCTTGAAGGCTGAATTTTTTTTTGATGAGTGAAATAATGGTCTTGAGATTTCATAATTTTGTCGTGTATAATTATAAAAATAATTTGGACTGTGATTGCAAATTGTATTATGTGTTTATTTTTGGAAACTTGTTTTAGTAAGCAAGTATTTATTTTTGGAGACTTGTTTTGGATAAACAAGTTATTATTTTTGGAAACTTGTTTGGTGACGTGTTTTTTTTTTTGGAAACTTGTTTTGGGTAAACAAGTTATTGTTTTTGGAACTTGTTTTGGGTAAACAAGTTATTATTTTTGGAAACTTGTTTTGGGTAAACAAGTTATTGTTTTTGGAAACTTGTTTTGGGTAAACAAGTTATTATTTTTGGAAACTTGTTTTGGGTAAACAAGTTATTATTTTTGGAAACTCGTTTTGGTAAACAAGTATTTAGTTTTCTGAATTGATTTTGGTAAACATGCATTTATTTTGGAATCTTGTTTGGTAAACAAGTATTTAGTTTTCTGAATTTATTTTGGTAAACATGCATTTATTTTGGAAACTTGTTTGGTAAACAAGTACATAGGTACTTTTGGAATGACTTTACTTGATGATTGATAATGATTTACATATAGGAAATACTTAATGTTATTTTGTATTATATATGGGACAAATATTGTTTTACCGTTCAAAGAATTGAGAATTTTCCTATCCTCTTTTTAGGACTGAGTACGCTATTTTTGGACAATTACATACAGTCTTTTGTTTTTTCCTTTGCAGAGTCGCAAAGGCGTCAGGATGGACGAGTGTGAAGATTCTACATATTAGGCGCTAGATGGCGCAACAAACGCATAGAAACACGATGAGCTGTCGTCGCACGGTTGTCGTCAAGGCAAAAGGCGCTGCCATCGGTGGAAGTTTGGGGTACTAACGTTGGGCGTCGACCAATAAGAAGACGACATCATCGCGCCACCACCGCGAACCAATCAGGATGGAGAATTGATTCTGAACAAAGAATAACGAGGTATCGAGTTTTGCCGGGAGAATTGGGTAGTCAGTTAATTTTTGTAATCTCGCAGGAGCAGTAAATACTCGTAGTGTACTATTGTGATTTTAACAAGAAGCTAAGTATTTCCTTTATTTAATCTTTATGTTCTCATTTTACTCGCTTAAATGTAATATTCGCTATTATGGGCAATTTGTGTTTTGTTTCTTGGGAATAGCTTTACTGGAGTTTTATTTGAATTGTATATGATTAAATTACCTATATTGTTTTATCAGGGTCCAATAACTTGTAGCTTACTGGAGTTTTTATTTGAATTGTATATGATTAACTGTAAAAATTATGTTGTTTTATGAGGGTGGGTACAATAACTTGTATCTTCTTACTGGAGTTTTATTTGATTAAGAATATTGTGATTATTTTGTTAAATTTTATTGATTTATGAGGTTCCAATAACTTTCTTAATTATACCTATGTATATGTTAGGAGGACGTAATTAAATACACACTTTGAACTGTTATCGTTGTTTATTTGATAAAATCGTTTTAATAGGTGTAACACTAGCCATGAAAACAGATGGGGAGAGTCGACCCCCGCCGCAAGGTGCAAGTCGCGCGTCCTAAGCTGTGGATCCAGCCCACCGCCGGGCATAAATATTGTACTGAATCTCATAATAACCAATAATGTGATTTGAACTTGGAACGCATCTTGACTGCGCTAGCTGCACCTAGCAGCGGAGGCGGACGGGAGCCGCTTGCGGGTTAGAATGACGTACTTTAGGTAAGGTTATATCTACACTTCTACACTAATATTATAAAGAGGAAAGATTTGTTTGTTTGTTTGAATTGAATAGGCTCCGAAACTACTGGACCGATTTGAAAAATTCTTTCACCATTAGAATCCTACATCATCTCTGATGAACATAGGCTATAGTATATTTTCAAAAAGTCAGGGATCCATATGAAAACTTTGATAATGTAACCCTAAAAAGGTGTGAAAAAAACACCAACAATTATCCTTATATCGCGTACGCTGCGGAAACTATTGACAATAGAGCAAAGTGATGTACTACAATTTTATAGAAGACATCAATATCTACAAAAAACCGCATGGGTATGTATCTAACTATTATAGTTGGGTCATAATAACCGCTCCTGCCCTACGTTTTAAGTAATTAACACATTAGGTACCCTATTAAGAGGGTAGAGGGGAGATGAAGTTCGTGGAGTACCAACTAAACCCGTGCGAACAAAGTTGCGGGCGAAGTACTAGTGGCAAATAATTTGACGTTTTCGTGCAGATGGTGTGAACAATATTTTTTGTGACTTCAAAAAATTCTACTTCGTTAATTCCCTCGCATCACAGAATACATAAACATGAAAGATTGTCTAAGATATAAAAATCTCATCCGAAACGGCTTAACCGATTTTTTGTGTATCAAAATCAAAAAATCAAAATCAAAAGTCGTTTATTCAAATTAGGCTGAGAGCCAGCACTTTTTGAACGTCAAGTTTAACAAAAGACAGTCCCCCAAAACGCCCGCCCGTCACCACTTCCTAGTGTTTTAGCTGTGGAGAAGTGGCCAACAAACTCCCCAGCAACACATCTGTCTGTTACGTTTTAAGAACTTTAATCTATATAAAAGTATGCTAAGTAATTAATACATATATTTAGTAGGTCTGAGAATTAGTACTTTTTATGGCCAAACAACGTTTGCCCGGTCAGCTAGTTTTAAATAAAATCCAACAATTAATCAAACCGTAATTTATTTTAATTTAAAACCTTTAGAAAACAAACATGAAATATTTTTTATATTTATCATTATTACCCATCACGAAAGAAGAAACAAGATATGTTTCGCAAATATTTTTCTCTTTGAATGACTCTAAAATAGCTGGATCCAAGTACTCATTGATGAGAGACGAGCAGCTGATGTCATTAGTTACGTGTGCCAGTGGGGCGGTCAGTTGGTGTACGGCGACTGGGCGCTGCGAGTGCTGCTGAAATGCCTGCACTGGTGACGTCATTTGTGTAGACGCAGCGCGCAGCAGCACCAGCTGAGAGCGCAGCGCGCGCGCCTGCGGCACGTAGGTTCGTGCGCTCTCAATACGCGCCAGTGCAGCTTCTATCAGCGAGCGGGAATACTGCGCTGAGTGCGGTACACGACCCAACAAAGTTCGCACACATCTTTCCACTTTCTGCCGCCATGAAGTGACGCCTTTAAATGTGCCCTCTAGGTCCACAACGTCGTTACCCACCATCAACTTAAACATATGCTTGACCACTTCATTTTCCAGTTGTTCTTTTGTATTGTATTCCGCGATATTTTCTTCAATCACATTTTGAACTTCGGTTGGTGCACATCCAAGGCAATATACAGTGCCAGTCAAACCTAAATGTAAAAAAACGAATGTTATGATGATTTTGTCAATGACTAAAATACATTACAATTGTTCATGTGTAATTACTTCTGAGTGCCAATAAAAAAATAAATAAAAAACAAAAAAATTAAGTAGTACGTTTTGTACACAATATTGCTAACCAAGTTCCTCGAGTATAGCTGCCATTTCCAACGCCACTTGAACGCCTGTTTCGTATCCCAATAAGTAGAAAGTATTTTTCATTACTGTTTTCTTCAGCAGCACCTTAAAATAATAGAAAGTATGGTTATTTTTAGGGTAAGAGTTTTATTTTATTTTTACATTTAAAATTGTCATAATTGGTTATTTCAATTTGTGGGCTCATACATCAACATATCTTCGGGCAGTCTCGGGCACGGTCTCGGTGGGGCAATCGAGTCCCGGCGCAGCACCAGCGCCGGCAGTTTGAGGCGCTCGCACAGCACGCGGAACCTCTCGTGGTGGCCCTCCATACCCGGCACTATGCACAGATACGTCTGGCTTGCGTCAAATTCGTCTTCACACTAAAATATTATTTTAAATACTATTAAATCATTTACATTTTTTGAAAAATTATATCACGACTCTATGAATGGATAGTGTGAGATGATGTGACTAAAAAGAAGATGCATACTACTGCTGTTAATATAATAACAACTCTGTAACCAATATCTCACAATAAAGATTTTGACTTTGACTTTTTTGATGGTAAACAGACATCATATGGAAGAGGATAACTGTACAAGTCCGACTACTAATTTATTGGGATAAGAACAAGAAGCTGATGATGCATCTAATAAGTGAGCTAAGAAGCCACCTGCCACCAGACAAATAAAACTGTATTATCGTTGCTTTAAATCATCAAGCGGCTTGAAAAATCGCAAGTGAGATATTTACCAAACCATCGCCGCTACTGATAGTAGGCATGTGTACTATATCTGCAGTCGCTAACAGTTCGTCCGTGTCCACGTATGATATGAACGTCGCTAAGCCTTTAACATCTTCAAAGGCGGTTTCGGTTTTATCCAAATCCATTAATCTATAAACAAATACAATCGTTAGTTCCATTCTATTGGCAAGATTTTTATAGTGCGTTTTTAATTATGTAAATCGTACTTACGTCTGAACTGTTAGCTGTGGTACCTCTTGTTCACTGAACTCAACATTACGGTGTATTCTCAGATAACTAGCAACCAATAGTAGTTTATTATCTTGAATACCGAGTTCTTCTAAGGTAGTAGTTTTTGGTGTTTTCTTTGACAAGTTAATTTCTGAAAACATAACTTGAATGTTAAACACCATTATTGTATTGAATGATCATTCGTTTATGAAAAATATTTTGCACATAAAGGTATAAAAAACATTTCTTAAGTCTATTGGATTATTTTACTGACCAGCAATTTTAGCAACTTTTTCCAACAAATCAGGTAGTGGTTTATTTGTTCTCTGTACAACCACCATGTTGTCTGTGCCACAAAAAACGCGTTCGACTACGTCCACTGCATCACTGCCACTCGACTCCTAAATGGAAATTAATTTAATTATTGTTGTATTGGTCATATTAGTTTTGTTAACAAAAATGTTGATGTCCAAATACTTTAACTGATTTACTCGAATAGTATACGTATATTCAAAGGGTATGTTAAAACCAGTATCGGGTGCCCAGTGATCTATATAAAACATTCGAATCGATTCAATTCAACCAATTTCTTAGCAAATGTACCCAAAATCGTTGGTAGGACATGAAACTCGATGTTTTTTTTATATCTTTAGTTCCTAACGCAAAATAATAATGTAAAAGGAAAGTATGAACTTGACTGGAACACCACTTTGGAGTAGGGAATACCACAGGGCTCTGTTTTAGTGCCTTTTCTATTTAACGTGATCAAACTGCTAAAGTCTGTCCGTGATAAGGTTCTATTAGCAGAACTTTGAAAACTAAACGTACTTTCACAGGAAAAACGTTTTTTTTTTTTTGAAATATTTGAATCAGATACTTACATTTATTTGTTGAGGTAAAGCTATCAGATGAGCTGGTAATTTATTTTGAACACGAGAGAGACACGTTGATTTGCCTAGCATTGTTTCACCAACATTTATCATAGTAAAGTATCTGAAAAATTTGATAAAATAATTACGAGTATTTTCGATATACAAAAAGAAGATTTTAATTCATGTTCAATAAATTATACTGTAACTACCTTAAATCTGGACAAAATCGTCTCGAAACTATATCCAAATTATGGAACAAAGTTTCTTGCATCATTTCACCAGCATTTGAAACGGCGTATATGCCCTCAATTGAGCCCAATTCATTAGCACTCTTAAGTATTTCTACTATGTCATTATCTTCATTTAAGTCTTGAGAAGATATCTGGACTTTCACGCCGATCTTCTGCCAATTCCTGAAAATTTTGAAAAGTTTTTGTTAACTTTGTTAAAAACCTGTTTTTGGCATTATTATGGCATTGGTTGGTTTGCTTACCGTAGTTTAAACTGAAACTTCGGTGTTATATGAGCTTTGCTGTGGATCTGTAGTTTTCTCGAACCTCGAGCTACTAGCTTATCCAGCAGCTGGAGTCCAAAACTTTGATCATTCACAACTACAAGTTGGCACTTGTCTGGATTGCAAATGAATCTGTAAGAAAATAATTTTGATAATGCGTCAACCTTAACAAAAAATCATAGCAATTTTTAATGCTCCCTAAAAATGCTACAGTATATTTAAGTCGAAACAGAAAAGAGAGTTTTTCTTCACCTTGGTTGCGCTAGCGACACATGTTCATCCATCTTAAGTAGAACTCTACCGCGATGCCTGCTGGAAGCGAGCAGTTGAAAAGCACGTGTGACGTCATGCGGTGCATAAGACACGCGCGACAGAGGTCGCACGTAGCCGCGGTTAATACCCTCACTCAACATTGTTTGCAAGGCCTGGAATAAAATGCTCCAATGAGATAACAGATTGTACAATGTTATCAAATAATAATGACTATACGGATATTTCAATATCGTGATTAAACATATTAATTTATTGGTTTAAAATTAAATCGTTAGAATCGAACCTCAAAAAATTGTGTTACAATATTTTGTAAGGTGACTGACTGGTATTACGGGCCGTAATTTACAATTCGCAGCGAGTAGTTACGTTACGGCGTGTCCTAAGGTCCATACATGTTTGTTTCAAACTCTTTATTTGCCGGTGGTTCAGATTTGCAAAACACTCCCAGTCAAAATGTTTGGCGACGAGGTTATGTTGGAATCTTTGATTATACTAAAATATTGTTTAACCTAATTTTAATCCAAATACAGAGATTTTTATTTGTTCCATTTCTTGTTTTACAAGAAATAAACGGCTACTCTACATAAATACAAAAAACTTTATTCAATCAGTCACAAATACGAATTTCAAAATACCGATTTTCATAATTCCGAATGGTTCAAAATTCCTAATCAACTCCGATTTAAAATTCATCCTATTTTTATAATTCCGAAATTTCAATATTCCTAACGGTTATAATTACTATTCTCAAAATACCGATTTTCAATACATTGAATAACAAAAAGTCCGACTTAATGATAATATGAAATATCAAAAATACGAATTCCGATTATTAAAGTACTGATTAATTAGAATTCCGAAATAAAAACGCCTTGTAAAACTGAATAGCAAGACAAATACATACAGTTGCTCATTAGAGAGAAATATACTACTACATAAATATGTTAGTAAGAGGAGGTAGCTTTAAAAAACGTATGACAGATGCGTTTTGCCATTAAAAGTAAAAACTATACAAGCATTTAAACAAGCATACACTATGCATGCAGCAAGCATGAAGCAAGCATGCAGCATGCATGCAAGCAAACATGCAGCATGCAAGCGAGCATGCAACATGCAGCAGGCATGGTTTCTGCCACGGCTCCAGCGCTACAGGGCTCCAGCGGTCCATTGCGAACTTATCGTTGCAGATGGTTTTAATGCTCACCACACTCACCGCTTATAACACTTGCTCCTCACTCCGCCCCTCCGCGCCTACACGGGTTTAAATTACACTCTAGGGGTAGGGCAAACAAGATTACGTGAAGTCGGTTTTAGAGCGATTCGTTTCTGTGACTTACTTTTGTAGCACAACATATTGACAGTTTAAGACAATTTTTAATTTTATTCAGAGTTTGAAAATGCTTAAAAATATTCGTTATAAGAAGATTATGCCAAATAAATTTCGGAGCATCTAGATTCTGCCAAATAGAACCTCAGAATCTCGAAAATCGGAATGTAATTTTTGGACCGAGAACCCATCGAGCATTCGAATCTTCGAACGAATGAAAATCATATAACAAACGTATCGCATCTACGACTTTCGGTAAAATAAATAATAAATAGACATTATGATTCTTAGATATTATGAAATTCGGACTTTTGAAAATCGGAATTCAGAAAAAAACATTTCGGAGTATTGGGTGTTCCCGAAATAAACACAATGTTGTCAAGAAACGACGCATGTAGCACGTGCACTCGTGACGACTTGTCGCGGCGTACTGTTACTCGTATATTGTAGTCTGTGATACTAACTGAACCGCGTCACACTCAAAGGGATTCGCCAAAAAACCGATAGCGGGCATAGTACTCGAAAATATCAACGAGAGGCTCGTTGATCGTGTGTTCGTGCTCGTTTCCAGAGCCCCGTACGTGGAAACAATGACAAGACGAGAGAGAAGTGATGAGAGTGTCTTGCAAATCTGGATTGTAGGACACGGCGTAACATAAAATGCTCGCTGCAAATGGTACATAACGGCCTGCAACACCGGTCAATTTCCAGATTTTGACATTTTTTTTTTTAAAGTGCTTATTAAATAATGCTGTTTTACTTGGTATAGTTACTTTCATTTCCGTTGAATTTTCAAATATAGTTGAGAAATCGACAGTAGCATAAGTCCTTTCTTTAGTGAGATTGTTCATTCCATAGTCGAAATCTTCATCTTGATTGTAAAGTTGAGAAACATCAAAAAATCCACCCAGATTACCGACACAGCTAACTGAATCCTGAAATAAGAAAACATTTTTGGTATATCTATACTAATATTATAAAGAAGAAAGATTTGTTTGTTTGTTTGTTTGAATAGGCTCCGAAACTATTCATCGGAGTGTATAAAGTGCGTTTATTGTCTCTCGAGACATTACAAGTGGCGACGAGGATAAAAGTGAGTACAAATTAATCCAAAAAAAATTAAAAATAAGGAAAGACTAAGAAATGATTAATTATCGTCTACCAGTTGTTTACATGTAGCTCCGTTCCAAATAGCATCTTAGAAATTGTTGGTATTATAATATAATGTAAACAAGAAGTTCAACGCTTTAAGGAAATGAAAACTTATTACACATTGAGTTATACCTATATTAAAATCAATTATGAACCAAGACAATACGTAAACGATGGTAACCGGTAAACAAAATTCAACTATGATTCATTGTTAATGGCCATGCATCGTAGCGGATGGGATAAAAATAAGGCCACGCAAACAATTAAATGGTTTATTAAATGGATATTACAAAAAATAATGCATTCAGCACGTATACAACCTAACAATACCTACCTACAAAAAGTTCAATTAAAATCATTTATTATGATCGACATAATAAGAAATACCTTTAAAACAGAGTAGAAAGTGATATATTCTTACTTCTTTTCTATATAAAACTCATAGTTTTATCGTATCATACGAAAATCGACCTGTACATTTCAAAGTTTTGTTTTTTATTTATTGTTATTTACTAATACTATATACTTTATTGATTGTACACCTCATAACAAGTACAGGAAAAACGTACGTACGTACGTAACGTATTATTATGGTAATGCATTGAAGATTCGCAATTGGAATAATAATTTTATTGGGTTTGGGCATGGTATACAGAACCGACTGGTACTTCCAGAGGTTGGCGCGGACAGCTTTATTATATAACTATAGATTAGCGACAATCACGTCACAATATTTAATTTAGGAACTTCACTAATTCTATAGAGGAGCTCGTGGCTAAAGAGTAACAGCCGCATGGGTCGATTTTCAAGGATAAGCAACGCTTGCCAAGGTTGGTCTGTGGATGAGTGACCATCTTAACATACCGAGTATCCTTAGTGCCTCAGAAAGCACGTTAAAAGCTGTTGGTCCCAGCTGTCATTTTTAGATCTTTAACAGTCGTAACGGATTGTCAGAAGTCAGTAAAATCTAACTCATCTTGCCAAAAAGTACCGTGTTACCCAGTTAATGGGTTGTGGAGGTCTGGTAGGCAGCCGCTCCACCTAAAATAACGGTATTCAGCTGAATCCGGTTTGATTGAAAGCTGACCCCAATATAGTTGGGAAAAGGCTAGGCAGATGACTTAACTAATTGTATACTTGCACAATTAATATTGAGAGAATCGTGATTTTCATAAAGCTTCGGTTAAAGGCTATGCAATGGGTAATAAATAACAAAGGGCAAAAATAAGATTCAATACTTGATTACAACACTATACAGTTATATAACTGTATTTTTTTTTTGTGATGTTTTGCTCTTGACTCTAGTTTAGGTCACAGATGACAGAGACAAAGTCTACGATGGAGCGAGCTTACCCAGAAAGAGCCTGTTTACTCTAACTTTGTAGAGATTAGGGTTGGAAGCGTTTGGCACAGACGCAGGCAAAGAGTTCCACTCCTTTGCTGTGCGCATTATAAAAGACGTTTGGAAACACTTAACACGAATGAGTGGAATGGCAACAAGGTAAAGATGGTAAGTTGCAGTGCGTCTGGACGTCCGATGGTAGAAGGGGGCCGGTGGAATGAGGTCGTGGAGTTCTTGAGCACACTGACCAAAGTACAATCTGTAGAAGACCGACAAGCAGGTAAACTTGCAGCGATGAGCCAAGCTGTCTAGCTTAGCATCCACCAGTTTTACGTCGCCGATGAGCTTTGCGTGGTACTTAGCTGAGCCATCCCAAATGTGGCTGCAATACTCCATGCAGAATCGGACTTATACTTTGTATAAAGCTGTCCAGGCCTGAAGTATCGCTTCACTCTATTTAGGATGCCCAGCTTTTTGGCCGCAGTTTGGGATTTACTGATTTTTCAATAAAAAAAATTGGTTGTCTGTAAAGTCGGTTTACGGACGATAATTTTACGTGATAAAGTCATCTTATGACTTTATCACGTAAAATTATCGTCCGTAAACCGACTTTACAGACAACCAATTTTTTAACAAACAAGCTGAACGCTTAGACCGACCGTACCTCTATCGCTTGATACGCGCTCTCGCTCTCGGATTGTGACACTTTTTCGTGCGTGCAGTCGGCGATCATCGATTTATAAGACGTTAGAACGTCAAAAGCCACGCAAAAAAAAAATAAGCTTCAATATTTTATTGCTGGCTACCCCAAAATAACTCGTGCGTCATCCACACTTCAGAACTTAGACCAATGATTGCTGTCTTGATGTGTGTGATTGATCTTTTCTTACTCATGAAACAGGAGGAAGTAGAACCATTTGAATGATTTTTATTAATTTTGTGTAATCAAGCCGGAAAATGTCAATTCTTTAATAAAGAGAACATAATTGTCTTAATTGGCTTAGATGTATTATTGAAAACGGCTACAGTTTTCCTTACATAACGACAGTTAGTTAATTCTATAGCAACCGATCATGAACAACAACTTGATTTTAATGCCATTGATTAAAGCTTTGAAGGTACAAAGAATTCTGAGCTATTATAGAATAGAATAGAAAGCTTTATTTATTCGATGCAAATTACAATCTGTAAGAATAATAAATAATGAGTTTATTTAGAAACCTAAGTAATCTGTACGGACCCCCTTCGGCTCCTCCAAGGAGTGCAAGTGAGATTTGTCGCTGGCAACGTGTAGCCAGCTTTAACCCGCCATCTCTACTCTAGCGTTAGGCCTGCCTCTTCTCCTAGTTCCTCGTGAGCCAGTCCATTTTACTGCTCTCGCCGTCCATCTATCATCTTTGAGCCTGGCCACGTAACCTGCCCACTTCCATTTTCTTTTAAGCGAGAAGGTTAGAGCAGTAACATTAGTTCTCTTGCAAATTTCCAAGCCGAATGTCCAAGTCTGGCACCCCTAAGTTAGACATGATAATATTTCCGAATCCATTACAATTTTTTTTGTAGGTGGTGGAAGCTGCGATTTGAAAACTTTCTTGTGGCACCAATACTTATTCCAGGTTATCGTAATTCTTCTGTCCATCATCAACATCATCATATCAGCCGAAAGATGTCCACTGCTGGACATAGGCCTCCTCCAAGCGTCACCACAACGACCGGTCCTGCGCGTCCCGCATCCATCGGCTACCCACGACTTTCACCAGGTCATCGGTCCACCTTGTGGTAGGCCATCCAACGTTGCGTCTTCCGGGACGCGGTCGCCACGCCAGAACTTTTCGGCCCCATCGACTATCTGTTCTGCGAGCAATGTGCCCTGCCCACTGCCACTTTAGTTTGGCGATCTTTCGGGCTACGTCGGTAAACTTGGTTCTAGTGTTTCTATCGGGAGAAATCCATGTCCTTCTGTTGGTTAATGAAATTGAAGATAGTGTTGATTATTTTCAGCTTATTATCGTTAGCGTATTGGATAAGTCTTACTCCACGGGTGCTTCTTTTCCGAAAACCATATGCGTCGGCAACTGAATGCTCATGTTTTTTGGGTATCCCAATCTGCGCGTTGAAATCTCCCATTGAGAATATGTATTTTGCGGAGATGGAGTCATGACCTTTAGCCAGGTCTTTATAATAGCTGTCTTTGTTTTCTTGAGATGCGCTTTTTGTAGGTGCATATGCCTATATTATTGCAAAGAGTAAAAACTTACTCTTTATGTACTTTCTGTTTACGTATATGCACCTACAGAGTTTGCATTCTGGAAATAGACCTAGAAAACTCTAGCTCTGTTTCCAGAATGCAAACTCTCTCCGATGTAAATGTTTTTAATTTTCTTTGTGTTTTTTCTTGACTAGAAAGCCCACACCATATAAGCCCTTGGTTTCGCCTATATTAGTAGTACATTATGTAATCGTCATCTTCAATAAGATTTTCTCCTAGTCAGCATACTTGGCTCAATCCTACTATATCGTGGTGAACGTTTTGAAGTGCTGATTTTAGCTCTATAAGTTTCACTGCTGATGATAATGTTTTAGCATTGAAAGTACAAATATACAAACTGCTTTTTTTACTACAGGTGAGCATTTATTTGTGCTATGCCTATTTATCAGTTGCTGTTTTACTTGTTGTCTTGGAGGGTTGTAGTCTATCTCTCCCGCAGTGACTAACCGTACTAGGAGATCGCGAGGGGGGCGCGTTAGTGGTTGCTATTCGGTATTAACTTGTTTCTTGAGTGTTTGATCATGATTAATGCTTTCTGGGTTGTATACTAGTTTTGGTGTTTGTATAACACAATTTTTCAGACAGATCTTTATTAGTTGTTTCTTATTGCGTTCGGTGGGTTGGTTACCATTTGCTGTTGACTCTGGCGATTCTGACAAGTTTCTTTTATTTGTTTGGTGAAGAGATGAGTTGTGTTGTGTTCCTTACTATTCAAGTCTATCATACTTAATAAATACCTTTTTCCCCAATTCTTTTTCTTTTATTAATTGAATTGGTAGGTCCCTTCATTTGTTGAGTACTTCCAAAGAGTAGGCTTGTTTAATGTAATATGGTGTATTTGCAAGGCATTTACAATTTTTCTGAATATTTATTTTTAATCTAAGTGTAGAAAACGTTACTATTACTGGTCTGGCTTTTTTTGTCTTTTTTCCGAGTATTCTAACAGATTCAACACAGGTGTTCTCGTATTGGAGATTGAAATATGTATTAATTATGTCAATAATATTTTTCGCCAATTTGTGGTACGATTTTTTCTGTTCTTCAACCCCGAACATGATCAAATTTTTACACCTTATTTATCTCTCTACGTTGTTGATATATTTTGTTTTTCTATTTTTTGCTCCAGAATGTCGTTTTTTTCTTCCAAGTTTTTGATTTTTTCGTTTATCTTGTTGTTTATAGTGTCTTTATGTCTTCTTTCATTTTCATCATTTCAGTTTTTAGTTGCTTGATTTCTTGCTGCATGTCAACAATAATCTCTTAATCCATTGTTTCAAGGTGTTCTAAGATATTATTTGTGAATCTCCGATAATACTTTTTCTATCATTGACGTGTGTGTAGAAAACGTTACAGATACACTGCAGTAAGCAGTGTATGTTATATTAGTGATGTTGCCAGAATTCGTTAGATGGCGTTGGTTCTCCAACAAAGGAATCTGGACTAAGGTTGACTGTATTGAGGATATAAAAAAATAAATCTTTTCTTTCACACTTATGTCTTCGAACAGTTTGGTGTATTTCTCATAAACTTTGTTTTGTCCTTAGGTTTTGGCTATTGTACGATTTAATAATGCACAGTTGTCAATAGTTTTGCACTTTGGTGGAGTTTTCACACTGAACTGAGTTACCGTAAGTGTTTTTATATAAAATTTGGCACAAATACACTCATATCAGCAAAGCGTAGCGATTTTTCGTTATGTAGGAACACTATTTATAATTTTTATTTCACTTTATACACGAAACCAATGTAAACAGTGACATTGTGGCGCCGTTTCCCTGAGCTATTGCGATTTCTAAATACATTTTCCATTCTTTAGTACCCGGTTGCTTACTAGGTATGTGGGTTAGTACGATTGAGATTAAAATAAGATTGATTGATTCAAACTGTACCTACAGTGCGGCGATAACCATAATGTTGGTAGATTAACGTAAAATAATTCGCGAATGTAGCTCCTTCACATGAAAGTTAGACGCAAACGAATATACCAGGGTATCGTAGCAGTATCCAAAAGTGATATAAATGAAGGAGTCTGTATCAGAGTCGTGCAGTAGTTCTTAAGGTACAAATTAGAGTTTACTTGATATTCTTCTCATGAGGAAGTGCCAGTGTAGCAGTGGTGTTTTTTTAAGCTATGAGATAGCGGTCGACTGTAAATATGACACCTGGTCTTTATTTTTATTTGTACAAATTAATGTAAGCTTGATGAGTTTTAGTAGTGCTTGGACTTGGTAATCACGAATACTAGCGAATCGCGAATCAAACTTATGGACTATCAAAAGGTAACTGACTGAGTGACACTAATAAAATGAGGAATGTGGAATATCTGACTGAGTGACACTAATAAAATGAGGAATTGGACCTATCAATAGGTGGTTTCTTAATATTTAGACAGTAGAACTATCAGACTTCGAGTGACTAACGTTGAATGTAATGAGCGCGTTGTTAAATATGGTGTTCCAACTGGATCTGTATTTGGGCTGTTGGTTATATTATTGTCCATGTAAACAGTATGTGTTATGCCATGTGTTATTGGCAAATACACAAAAATGCAAAGTTCATGTACGCTGACGACACTTGTCTTCTTTTCGGTAGCAAAGACCAAACTGCCATACAAGGAGCAATACAAGACGATTGGGACAGTATTATTAAATGGGAAAATGACAATGGTATAATGACAACTACAAAAAAAAATGCATGGGTATAAATTCCGCATATTCACGTTACAAAAACATTGAGTTGAATGCATTGATATATAAAAAAGCCAAAATGCACAGTCTCGAACAAATGCAATACTCGAAACTGTTGTCGAAAACTGACATGTATAAAGTGTCATGTGTGAGTTGTGTATAGTTATACTATAAATTTTTTTTTTTGCAAATTCAACCTTACACGGATCGCTTAAAGTTGTTTTTACTAAGCAGTACAGAATGGCGTACGATGCGAGACTGTTTGAAACTAGCGCACGATTATACATATTGCGCTTGTTTTTTGCGGACGTTTTTGAGATGCTGAGAGTGTATCTTGGGTTTTTTAAATATCAATGGTTGAATATAAAAGGTCATAGTTATAAATACTTTCACAATGAAAAATAAAACTGCGAATGTATTAATTTAGAACAAGCAAAAACAAACAGGTACTAAGGACTGACTATTGACACTAAATTTGCAAGGAATGTACATATAGACACGAGTTTGTAATAAGCTTCGTTCAGTACTGGGTAAACTATATACATTAGAGCCTGTAGTCAAGAGACGACTATTATATGGGCTGAACTATGCTTGCTCATTCGATTATCAGAATAGAATAGAATAGAATAACCTTTATTAAATACACCATATAAGTTACAGAAAAGATAGATGAAGAAAACATATCATAGGGTAACACAATGGGTCTTATTGCGAAAAACGATCTTTTCAAGACAACCTTTGGATGGATTTTAAAGAGAAAAAGGAAAGACAGTACTGTAGGTAGTTAAAGTTGTGCTATTTAAACATAAATACAAATAAATACATATAAGATGAATATATACAATAATAATTATGTAACAAAAGCAAGACGATTAAACAGTGAGGTGACCAAAGTTTTAAAAGTGGACAAAGATTACAGTTACGGGTTGTGTGGTTTTGGACTCACTTTTAAAACATATCTTGAGAATTCAAATACTACAAATACGACTTCTTAAACTATAAGTGAGCTATAGAACTAAACATAGTGTAAACAAGCATTATGACAAATTATTTAAAATTTGCAATGTATTAACCAGTTGACATATAAGTTATAATATCTATTTTAATAGAACAACATAATGTTAAAATATATAAAACCGCAAGAGTATATAACTACCTTACCAGGCAATCAAAGAAAAAACAACAGTAGGTCCCTAAGGTGAATAATAACTTTAGTAAGCTAACGAGACGATGGATTACTCCTACTATTATTAATGAGTTACTTACCTGTAGAAGTAATCCATAGAACCAAAAATAGAAACCACCTTAAAAATGCAAGTAGGTACTGAGAAAACACTACCTGTTTATGTGTACACTATGGTTGTGTTAGCAACTATTATGTATCCACGTACGTACGAGGTTGCTTGAGCAGCCATTTGGCCTCACTTGTATTTACCCTTAGTTTCATTTTGCAGATTTAGATCAAACTTAGATTTTGCTTAAACATTTGCATTGTTAGTAGGACTTTTACGAGAGGCTACTGCCGATACAGTTTGGCAGATGTTGTTTTAAGACTTAAATTTGCAACGCATTTGAAAAGAATATAACAAAAAAGGGAAAGAGTATGGGAATCTCAAAGTAAACTCGGAAGGAACAAATGATTCATGGACTGTGGTTTATCAAAATAGTAATAATAATGATTCAGGAAGAAATGATGACTATCTAGCGTAAATTCTTTGTTGATTGATATATGTATTATTTAATTATTGTGTCGAAACATTATCTATAGTTATGTGATTGTTCCATAGATTTAAAATTAATTAAAGTTAACGGCAGTCTCTCACAAGCCGTGGCCGGAAGCGTACGTGTTCAGTGTCTCGCATACTGTATATTCATAGGAGTGTATAAAGTGTGTTTATTGGCTCTCGAGAGTTTACAACACCATAATCTATACATATATCTGTAAAAAAAAACAAGGTACATACTGTCTTTAAGCTTCCTTTTAGTGAGTTTATAACAATGTAACAACCGTCCCCTCTTCTTGCATTCAGAATCATATCTACGAAACTTGAATCACGAGAGTTACCGATATGATTAGCTGGAAACAAGTGAAATGTGAATAAATCATAGAGTATTCAGATAAAAATAAATAACAAATATCAGAATTCTGTCACATACCTTTCAAGTCAGGGAACAATTTTAGTAAAAAACTTTTCTTCCGCATGTCACTAACAGTTGTGTACACTTCACAGCCGTGAGCAAGGAGTATTGATAACACAGCTTGACCCAAAGCTCCAGCCCCTCCGTGGACAAGCACAGATATATCAGGTGTCAGCCTACTGCCATATTTGATGCCCTAAAACATATAGGAATTTACACCCATGGATGAATTTGGGTATGTTACAAAATCTACCAGAACACAATTGAATGTGAAGTCCTGACACAGCCACTAGGCAAATTGGCATAAACAATTGGTTCATTCTAGCCAGCAAAATAATACTTACGAGACAGTAGAGTGCGTGTGTGTAAGCGAGCGGCACAGTGGCGGCGTCCTCGAGGCTCCAGTGCGCCGGCACTGGCCACAGCAGCTCCGGCTGCGCGTGCACTACACTGCCAGCTGCACCAGAGCGCACCAGGCCCATCACGCGCGAACCACTGTAATACAACACATCTGTATTTCACTTGTTTTACTTTCTGAGCTTTAACGAGATTTTCGTCATACGGGGCATAAACTACCATTTTCAAGATCGATTTAACAATACGTCGGAAGGCCTCCCACAAGGTGGACCGATGACCTGGTGAAGGTCGCGGATAGCCGTTGGATGCGAGACGCACAGGACCGGTCGTTGTCGCGACACTTGGGGGAGGCCTATGTCTAGCAGAGGACGTCTTTCGGCTGATACGATGATGATGATGATGATTTAACAATACTGTATCAGGCTGACCAAGCTAGCTAGCTAGTTTGCCAAGAGGCAATAATAGTTCTGTCAGTCCTCATAGAACGATCTCAATTTACGGTCATATTCATAGGTATGTCTGATAATTAATCATTTCTTTACCGTTGTCAAGTTACTACGTCTTTTATATGTTTATTTCATTACCTCTCAGTTGTTCCACTGAAATCCATGCCATAGTTGTTTCCTCCATACCGTTTTGATGTAATTTTTCCAATAGCTTTATTGATGTCAGTGTTAGATAATCCGACATAATGGACCTAAAATGTAAAATTACCATTAAATGGTTCCAAATATTTATCAGTGATGTTATTTCCATCGACATATATTCATTCTTAACCAACTAGGATCAGTTTATTCTTGGTGTATTATCAGTAGCGGCTTTAGAGGAGGGCGACGCGGGCGGCCGCCCTGGGCACCGGCAACTGGAGGGCGCCGGAACATACAGGGCGCTGCGCGTGATTTGAGTATCTTATTATTTTTTATTTTTTTGTTTGTGATGGGTTTGCTCCTGACTCTAGTCTGGGTCGAGACGACCGAGACAAAGTCTACGATGGAGCGAGCTTACCCAGAAGGAGCCTGTTCACTTTAACTTTGAAGAGATTAGGGTTGTAAGCGTTTGGAAACACGGACGCAGGCAGAGAGTTCCACTCCTTTGCTGTGCGCATTATAAAAGACTTATGGAAACGCTTAGTGCGAGTTGGTGGAATAGCAACAAGGTACCTATTTCTTTCGATATAAAAAAAAACTCAGACATTGATAGTGATTTGTTGTGCGATGATATTTTTATAACCTACGAAACTAAATCTTCATTAAAAATCACTGTCTTCAAGAATTATATTATATCCCTGGATGTCGCTGCGTATTCTGCTGACAATACCAATGACTGTTGCAAGTGGCGAACGCAATTTTTCTAAACTTAAATTATAGCTCACCAGACAAAAACCAAAAACTGCCAAATAGGGGAAATCATTTTTATGTTAGGGAATGGTATTTTAAATAACATGGTAAAAGTACTTAGCGTGCAGCTATCGGGGAGGAAGAGAGTGAAATGAAGGTATTTTAATTATATTGGAATATAAAAGGGCGCTAAACGCAAGACTCGCCCGAGGCGCTAAGATGGTTAAGGCCAGCCCTGTGTATTATCCAAGTTTCATTATTAAAAGAAAATCATTATCAGCATTATTCTTATGATATTCATCAAGCTTACGTACCTTTATTGGTATTCCAGAGCAGCTTGTGTCAGACGCACCAACCCACTCCAAAGAATTCAAATCTCCGAATTGTGTACTTTGTAGCATCACATTGCTGTTTACTTTCACATCTTCTTGTACAGAAACGTAATATTCGCCTCCCCATTTACCCTAAAATTTAACGTCACTTTAAGTCTCGGAATCATATTTCTCGTAGAATGTACTGATACAATGCTAAAACTTACATGATCCCAAACGCTGAACGCTAAATCGACATCCGACAGGTCATCCAAGCAGGAATTGTTGCCTTCTTCATTATTTACAGTTACTAGGTGAATATTGTTTCTTTGTACATCTTTTCTCCAACTTTGTACTTGTTGTTTAAGGGCAGATGGTGCAGGATGGGGAGCGACGATGAGAAGACGATGGTTGGGGGAAAGGTTAGCTCGAGCATCGGTGAGGAGGGAGAAGTCGAGATGCGTGCGCACTGTGATGGCCGTAGTTGGCACGGCCACCTGGTTAGGCCGCCAGCGCACTAGGTCCAAGCGCGTGCGTTCGTTGTTGTGCGCCGACAGTTGACGATACAGAGACGTCGGCCGAACGCGACCTCCATACACATCGTCTTCCTCGCTCACGATAAAGGAGTCTTGTTGTAGTGCAAAATGAAGTAGTCGACATATCTGTGTATTTTTATAAATTACATTAATTTTACTGTGAGTTGAATTAAGATATTTTCAAAAGCAAAAAAATGCTGTCTTACATTGTCATTGCTTGATAGATTACGGACGATAACAAGATCTACATTCTTTAGTGAGCTGCTATTATTTTTTGTTGAGTTCAAATCTCCCAATCTGAATTCTTCGTAATTGATGTTGACTCCATAAACGCTAGATCCAATATTTTTAATTTCTTTAAAGACATATCCCTCCATTTGGTTGTTAGTGATACCAACCACTTTAATAGAGTCCTTGTTCAAATTTTCAGCAACTATTTGCAAGAATACTCGAAGTGAAGTCGAAACCTGGTAATTATAGTATAATGCATTGATTTATTAATGAAAATTTAAAAATAATGTTCTATAACGTTGCACGTTATTTCTACTGTAATCTTTTTAAAAATAATCTGACAACATTTATAATAATTGGAATTATAGTGGCAACATAGTGGACAGTGACAGCTGCGCGTTGATTGGCTATGTCTTCCTACGATGTTCTTTATAAAGGCTTGCTCGTCATTTCTCGGAAACACAACAGCTGAAGCAAATATTCCACAGAGAACTACTATAATACTGGTATAGAGTCCCCTCTCACGTGATTTTCATGCCAACCTGTCAAGAGTAGCGCCATCTGGATTTTGTGTTCAACAATCACCAACAATCACAACATCTGCCATTTTGTTTTTTTTTTTTATTTTGATATACCCAGTGTCACTCTCACAGTAAATACGTATCTAACGACACCTTTCAAGCTAAAATCCATCGAGCCGTTCGGGCCGAGGAGTGTGCCAAACAATTATACATACATACATACATACTCTCTAAGAATATAACCCTTCTTCTGGCGCAGTGGGGTTAAAACAAGCTTTTTGTTGAATACTCAATACATAGATTTATCTGTCTGATGTTTAGTTTTTAGTAAAACCACTTAACTAATATCGTCCAATACCGCAAACCTTAACTCATATCGCACAAATACCGAATTCAGTCGGCCTTCGCACTCAACGCAAAGATGGACTGAAAAATCTGATGATGGATTTTTCAAGCTTTTACGGATGTGCAGAGCTTAAATTCAACGTAAAAGCAGCAAGAAAAATAGCAGCACAAAAACAATTCAGCGTACTCTTAACGCAAATTGCAAAACATAACGGCCAGTTTCTTTTGACACTTGCATTTCGGCATTTGTGATTTTCTATTGCAATCGATAAAATAAATCAATGAACCAAAAAATATATAAGTCCGTTTATAAGTCCTGAAAATTCGAACTTAAAAAATGGAAATAAATTGGAAATTACATTATCAATTTTCATACCCACATGGAATATTCACTTAGTACTCCACATAAGTTTAGATCTTTACCAGTTACTACCTGTACCTAAAAGTAACTCTAAAGTTGTGAGTGTTAAAACCCCAGATTGGGTTTCTTCCTTCCTCCTTCCTACATACATCTTCCTCCCTACCTCTTGGGGACGGCAAGATTGTGTCTGCGCCACGCCAGCGTGACTAAAGCGCTGCACCGACGCCCAAGCTCCGGCGAACCGCAACCTACCGCAGACGCCGCAAGGGAGTGGCTGGACAAACCTGGCGCTCACGACCCGGAACCAGATTCGCCTGCCTCCGGCCTCCGCTACCTACGTCTGGAAGACTTGCAGGACAGCAGTGTTCCTTGGGCGGTCTAAACCTTTTCGCGCGCTTGATATCTCACCCACACCCGCTTTTTCCGTATTTAAAAACTGAGCTGTATTGTGAAGAAAATTTCTGGAGTGGCGACCGCGTACCGGAAGGCGTAACGTTAGAAGGCCTCCCACAAGGTGGACTGATGATCTGGTGAAGGTCGCGGGTAGCCGATGGATGTGAGACGCACAGGACCGGTCGTTGTGGCGACGCTTGGGGGAGGCTTATGTCCAGCAGTGGACGTCTTTTGGCTGATATGATGTTGATGATGATGGTGTAATAACAGGGAAGAACATCATCCACCACCATCCGACTACTTGCAATCCCAGGAAAATCTGCCACCTGAACATAATATGCGGTGGTCTATATGGCAGGCACTGATCCGGTTGCTTACCCAGATAGGCCGCTGCAAACACAGTCTGGCGAAATGTGGTATCATAAACCCGTCGGGTACTCAATGTGAGTGCGTTGCTCCTATTCAGAACATGAGCCACACGTAGGAGTGCCCTAAGTGCCGATATACCTGTATTTTGGGGAATTTAATGAATGCCACCGATGCTGCAATTAACCTATTATTATTATAAGCCCGTAGTGTACCACTGCAGGGCAAAGGCCTCCTTTTTTTCTTTCCATTTTAATCTGTCTTGAGCAATCTGAGTTCAATCCTTCAGGTAGTAGTCCAGCTCGTCTCGCCATCTCGCTCTACCACGTCGCCGGTTCTTGATGTTCGGAACCTAATCCGTGGTTATTTTCGCCCAGTTCTCTTGTGGCATGCGGCACATATGGCCTGCCCAGTTCCACTTCAATTTGGCAGCTGTGTTGCCTACATCTGATATTTGAGAAGCCACCTACTGGGCCGAAATAATCTAAGGAGGTAATTGTCGACTTGAAAAGAAGTCAATAATAGTGGTATATCGTAGAAATAAAGAGTGCGCTTAATTTTAAAAGTTTAAGTTTAGATTTTAAATAACCACACTTACTTTTTGGTCGACTTGGAAATTAGAAACAAACTTCAGCGTGTGTAACGCCATGTTATTTTTTTTAATAGCTGGCACATTGCGGTATCTTATATCGTCCATTATTAGTCCTCCACATCTGAATACAGCAAAGAGAAAATTAAATATCGAAATCAAACGTAGTTTAACAAATAGGTCTTGTGAGCAAATTGAACGCATGCATTATGATCATTGTGTTGCGTACTCCATCGTCCACCATATCATAGCTTTCAATCAAGGGATAGGCTTTTGGTTTGGGATGCATCATGTGTCGACACCCTTGCGCCATCCCATCTTCTTAGCATGGCGGGCTGCGCTGGGGCGGCTGCTGCAGGTGCAGAAACCTCAAACGGCGCAAATATAACAACTTAATTCGGAGTTACATATTTGAGCCGAGGTCGGAGTGCGCATCGAGTCTTTTGGGACATCAGCAAACAACTTGTCGACTGTTCACGTGAACAGAGGGCTAGGCTTTTCTTCGGCCAAAGAATCAGCATTGCCATTCAATGCGGCAATGCTGCCAGTGTTCTGGCCACTTTTGCCATTGACACCGATGTGGATTATTTTATTGATGCCCAATGATTTATTTTGTTTTAATACGCTTTTGTTCATAATTTTGTGTTAATTAGTAATTATAAGTTTGTATGTATGTTAGTTACAAATAAAATCCTAAATAAATGAATGAGTGATATAATTAACCAGTGATCAATTAATTATATTTACCTTACAAATTTATGTTCTTCCAATACTGTAGCTTTATATAAGGCTTTGTCCGCTGAATCCGTCTTCATCATGAGATGTTTCTCCACGTTTACAGTGATTCTCCTGATGAATGTGGGCAGGGTGACTCCGTCGTGTGGTTGTCGCAGCATGTTCAGCTGCAGTAGGCCGTCAATGAACGTGACCCAGTTGTCAAGCCACACCAGAGACGCTTCATTCAGTGACGAGCTTGCGGCTTCGATGCTACGGAATTCCCCACTGTGAAGACAATGTTTGTTTTAATTTTGCATTCTACAAGAATGTGTTGAATTGGTTCTATTTTTCGATATCCTACTGTAAAACATTCTTCCACATCGCCTTGCCGTATGGTTTAATGAGTACTGCTTTACCTTTAGATTATTTACCTGTACAAGTAGTCTCGTTCACGCAACAAGTCATAAATATCTTTAGGAAGGAGAATCATGTCTTGGGATTCTTTAAGTTGTATTCTGTCTCTATGGTGTAGTATATTTAAATCATCCTTTTTTAGAACTATGATTATGCCTGCTGCTACTTTTACTCTATCATTATACGCCTGTGAAATGAAAAAAAAAATCATTTGAAAAAACTACCATTAGACTTGTTTTTATAGTGGAATGAAGTTCATGAGAATATTACGGCTAGTAGACTATCCCGGTACCAAAGTCATCACAGACGCTTTGTCATACCAAAATCAAAGTTGTGGTACGTGAGTGAATAACATGTACAGCTACTTAACGAATCAGAATCAAAATGCTTTATTTGTAAATATAGGTCAAATTACAACAGTGTGCGATATGTTACAGATAGGTAGTTTCTCTAGGTGGAATCAGGATTTAATACTTGACTAGCACTTAGTCCTCGACTTGTCTACGCAGATTTAGTACCTACCATAAATTTTCCACCTTTTCATTCACTTGAAGTGTGAATTTTCACAAAAAACCCTTCTGGTCATGGTTTCCTTTTATGATTTAGATGAGCACTACTCATTTAAATCATAAAAGGAAACCATGTACAAAATTTCATGTTCCTCGTCCAGAAGTTTCGGCTGTGCCAACGCACAGCTGAAACATAGCTCAGTACGTCTGATATATCATCAGAATTATCAGTCACTCATTTTCTCTTTTTTATAATTACTTACATAAAGATAAGATTAGTAAAGTATTTCACAGAAGTTTTAGTACATGCCTCAAAACGGCCCGTTCCTTTTTGAATTGCCACTCTGAGTCTCAGTTGACTCTGTATGTGCATCACAGGTTGTGAGTACAAGTGTACGTCGCGGAAGTCCACGGATAGCTGCTTCTTGGGAACACCCATACTCATAGCCAGAGTATCCCATACAGCCACCAGGGTTGATGCAAATGGAAATACTGTTTTTTCTGTAAAAAGGCATACGTTGTAAGTATTTATTTATAATAATAAATAAAAGCACCATTCTCGAACTAGTTTTAAAGACGAAGTTTTATAAAACTCACAACGGCGTCACTTTTTTGAAAAATACTTATGATAAAGAAATGCTGTTTAGCTTATCGTCGGTGCGCTTGCCAAATCTGATATGTGTTTTTCATCAAGTTGACAAGGGAGACAATAATCTGTTTTATTTGATGATTAATTGATGATTTTTAATGATTAATTGACTAATTCATAATTTCAAAATGCCGTATGAACTGAGATACAAGTGAAAATGATAAAATGTATTGTTAATATACTTGATTTTAAAGGATATTAAGTAACAAGAAAGTATCATAGAAATGCACATGTCAGATTAGGCAAGCGCACCGACGTTATGCTAAGTAGGTACCTCTTATGACGTGTCCTTTCAAATATGAATATTCCTTATCGTGCAAAGAGATGGTAAATGTACAAGCTGCTCCATTCCTTCTGTTAGCATTATGGTAGAGAGGCAAATACCTGTAAAGATAGAAAAAATTACAATGCAGTAGTTGCAAAAATAATTGAGTCGTGGGCGCAATTTTAGAAGACATCCAATGAAATCTTGAAGCCCCTTTTTTGTTAATTTCATTTCATTTATTTATTTTTTCAAATATGGTAGGTACAAGTTCTTATATACAATATTAAGTAACACACATTTGGCCAATAATAGCATGCAATAGTAGGTACAAGTTTTTACAAAAAATATTAATTACTAGGTAACCACATTTCGTCAATTTATATACTCATCAATTAAATATGTCTGTGCTTTATTGTATAAAATTTACAGGGACACTTTTGAAAGAACTCATCTATCGAATAAAAACACTCTTGTAACAACCACTTCCGCAACGTAACACAAAACTTATTGAATGGCAGTTGAGTAATTGACCTTGGCAAAGCATTGTAAATTAGGGGAGCCATATAAACGCAGCTCCGCCGAAAAATTGTAAAAATTGTTCAAAACAAGTTATAGGTATTACTTACCAGTTTTCTCCATGGGCCCATTCTACCAGGTGGGAAAGGAATGGCGTCTCTGTGGATACAGGCATTTCTACTTTTGGGTAGAGAATGTGAACCTTCGGGTTGTATCCCTGCATGTATAATCTGGAAACATAAGGAGTGTATAATTTAGCAATATAACAAAAAACATGGTCTTTTCAGATAGTAAAGCAGCTGAATTCATTATGATGATGAATTCCTCGAACAGTTTTCACTCAAGTACTTATCAGTAAAGTGCTATTGTGTTTTGAGCACAACAAAATCATACAGGCAGTTGGAATCGAGACAGAAACTCGAATTATACATCGTGGCACTGAGATAAGGAACAGCAGAACTGTTTCACTAACTAGCGTACATCACACTGCAAGACAAAAGTCTTTTCTCCCTTTTCTGTATATTCTGATTTCTACTAGTGCATTCCTCATTGCATAAGTCGAATTCGTCCGAGCCGCTATCTTCACCTTGGTCAGCCTCGGCGTTGTCTAATATTTCATTCAACAGACAAATCGAAGCAGAATGAAAGATTAAAGTCGTAAAATTCGAATGAGTTTAAGGGAACTTATTCAAATTTTGTGACTGATATACAAAAACACGCACTTGCCAACTGCTTCAAGCAGTAGTAATGAATTGTCAGCATCTCCGCGCCTAGTCAATGCTATGTTCGTGCAGCCAGCTGGAAGAGAACGCTTCAGAATGGCTTGCAGTAAGCCGTGAGGAGCTACCTCCACTAGTACCGCGTTGGACGGTATATGTTTTAAAGTCTCCTCGAATAGCACTGGGTTCTGAAAAACAGGAGAATAACAATGTAATTGTGAGAAGTGCAATATTTTCTTCACCATTGCAACAGCTACGACAAAGTCCCAAGTGCGTACAACCAAAAACGTAGTTTTTTAAATAAAATAAATCATGCAACTATTTATCTAAATTGTAACAACAGTAAAAAAACGGCAAAGTGCGAGTCGGACTCGCCCGTGAAGGGTTCCGTAGCAGCAAGTAACATCATATAAAAGTTCTTGTAGTTCTTTGTAACTTTATAATTATTATTTACTTAGGCATCTATTACAGATTTATTATTAGAAAATAATAGTTCACAGGTTATGCATAAGGATTATGTTTATCAAATTAAATGCTTTTTTTATATTTGAGTTGATTGAATGAAAGGTAAATTGCAGTTTACGATTTATGACGTATTAAAAAAAAACTACTTACTAGATCTCATTTAAACCAATTTTTGGTGGAAGTATGCATAGTAATGTACATCCTATATTTTTTTTAGTTTTATCATTCTCTTATTTTAGAAGTTACAGGGGGGGGCACATTTTACCACTTTGGAAGTGTCTCTCGCGCAAACTATTCAGTTTAGAAAAAAATTATATTAAAAATCTCAATATTACTTTTGAAGACCTATCCGTAGACACCCTACAAGTACGGGTTTGATGAAAAAAAATAATTATGAGTTTCAGTTCTCAGTATGGGGAACCACATTTTTTTTTTTGTTTTATTTTTGTGTGAAAATCTTAATGCGGTTCACAGAATACACCTACTTACCAAGTTTCAACAGTATAGTTCTTATAGTTTCGGAAAAAAGAGGCTGTGACATACGGACGGACAGACAGACAGACATGACGAATTCATAAGGGTTCCGTTTTTTGCCATTTGGCTACGAACCCTAAAAACAAATGAAAAAAGTTATGATTCATACTAAACATATGACAGACAGAAAATATCTAAGTCTGTACCGGAATACATCAGTAGATTACAAAATCTATAATTTGTATTGTGAATGTGAATTCTTACCAAAAGGTTGTTAGTGTGGTACTCAGCCGACGAATACTTGGCAAGGGGTTCCTCCCATCTGTCGAACGGTATTGAAGTAGAAACCCAACGTTCACTTCGAGCTCTTGGGGTCTTAATTACTTCGCTCAAATACTTTAGCAAGCCGGGGCCTGTTTTTAAAGATCACAATTAATTAAATTGGAGACCCGATCTTATATCTTGATCACAGAAGAATAAAATTTATATTTGCTTACCTGCATCAGCAATATACCGCGAGTGATAGGCAATGTTAGAGCATGGTACTTCCTTTGCGAAAATACCCTTAGCAGTTAACTCTGCGACGAACTCCTTCATAGTGTCAGCGGGTCCCGAAATGGTGCTAGATTCAGGTCCATTGTGACAAGCCACTTGGATTTCAGGAGGACACATTTTTACAATCTGTGAACGAAAGTGGAAATGATATTATTAGGAATGCCCAGGTTCAGACAAGGAACACAGACAAATAAACAAGTGCCTACGAAACTCTTACTAAGAAAGTACGATTTGTACTTGATAAGTTTTTTTAGAACAGTTCTGAATGTTGAAATAATTTATACAAAACTTGTTGCTGATATAAACGAACATCATCAAAGATTTTTAAAGTGGGCTTTGCAAAATGAGTTCCCACATTCTTATGAAACAAAAGGTGTATAACCTTACCTGTTCATATCCCAGACCGATAGCAGCCATAGATCCTCGAATAAAGGGAGTCTGCAGCGACACCAAACCGCGACTGTACGCTGATAAGACCATCTCTTCAGCTGTCAAACAACCGTCCGCGTACGCGCATCCCAGCTCCCCTACACTGTGACCTGTGGAAGAGAATGATTAGAGTGAAAATAGAAAAGAATATACGATATAAAGTACTATCGGGGGTGACCTAAAAATTTACCCTAGCCAACTATGTAATAACATAAACGATACTATCTACTGGATTCAGAGAGTGCAATACCGGTCGTTGTAGTGGCTCATGTAATTGCGGAAAAAATGTTAATGATGATAAGATATTAGACATTTTGAAAATACTACCGATGATGCCATCCGGTACCAATCCAAATTCCTTAAGGACATCAGTAAGTCCAATTTGAATGGCAGCGATTCCCACAAACGAGTGAAGAATGTTGTCGAACATAGTTTTATCGGGCGATGTAATTATATGGACGATGTCAATTCCTTTCGGTTCCAAAGTTTTTCGGCACCTAAAAAACAATTACAATGTTAATAGTCATAAAAATTATTTAAGAGTAACCATCCCTATTAGGAAGAATGGAGCCTCTGCGAAGTACCAGGAGACGATGAGTTAAAAGACAGTTTGAAACCCCATTTACCGTTCGATTGCAGCGGCGAAGATGGGTATACGCATGAGCTGCTTGCCCATACCAGCCCACTGCGAGCCCATGCCGCTGTACACGAACCACAGCGGCCGACGAGCGTCGTCAAAATACTCAGCCTTCTCACATAGACTCATTGTCTTCTTTTCTTCATCTGTCTCTAGAATAATGAATGAAACAAATCAATATTAGAAGTCAGTTTACAATAATGTTACCTACAATGGGCAGCTGAAATGGAGATAGCCGTACAACTAATGAGTAGAGGATCAAACGTGACAATAGGTGGAGAACAAGAATCAACACACTTATGGTAGGTAAAGCGATGAACAGCTATAATGTTCGAGGTTAGCTGTGGACCGAATAAAACCATTTTTCTGACACTTACTTAAAATGATAAATCCTCTTCCCAAATGACCTGGTATGCTCGTCTGGTGAATGTTATGTAATAAAGCCAACTCTTCAGGATCTATCGGTCGTGATTTCAGGTTTTCGAATATCTTCGCTACAGTAGTTTCTTGCCTCGCAGAAATAGTCACAAGATGGGCTATACTACTGTTGTAACGTGAAAGATCCTGAAAGAAATTGAACATATTCTGTGTTAAAAACTGACCAAGATTTATCAAAGAAAAGACAGCAAAACTTGGTCATTGCTGTTAGAATTGGGTGTTAACCAAATGATAACCTAAATCAGTTCAAAGAAATCAGGCAAGTCAACTTGTAAGATTCTGTATTGTCAGTATCAAGAAACAGTTTAGCTATGACAGGAAAGAATGGAAGCTGAAAACATGTTGCATCATCTTCAAATAACATAGGAAAATGGCGAAAAATACTCGAGCGAAAACCCTAAAATTTTGAAGACTGGCAAAAACAACGTTGCACTACACCCAGTTTAGGTTGAAAGACGATGATGACCAGAAATGGTAGTATAGGGTACCTTGGGTTTATAGTGTCCATGCAGCAGCACATGAGAGTTGACGCCGGTGATAGACATGCCATTGACGGCGACGTAGGACCGGCGAAAAGGCTGGTGCTCTGTGACGACGCGCATGCGCCCCTCGTGTATCGCCGCCACGTCCTGACGCGGGGTGCTATAATGCAGGTTAGCGGCTATCTCGCCACGATGGTAGCCTAGTAATACCTAATGAAGAGAAACAACTGAATAATGAAACCAATCAAGTTCTATAGAACATCGTATTGAAATTCGAACACTGTTGGGACGATCGACCTCATTTCTTTTAAAAGAATTAATTTAAAACAAATGAGTTCGTTGCTGGAATATGAATTTTTTGGAGCTTCTAGACGTTCTGTCTAGAAGCAACAAAAATTTCAAATGTTTTACAATAAAAAGCACGTATCTACCCGTGAATATGTTACCTTCGTAATAGCTGTAATACCCGAAGCAGCCTCGCCGTATCCAATGTTGGACATGACGCTGCCAACTAGAAGTGTGCCTTCCTTGCCTTTACAGAAGACCCTTTCAATGGTATCCAGTTCCGCTTTGTCAGCATCAGGTATGCCTAAAAAAAATATGTGACTTTGCTTTTTTAAAACTACGCAATGGATTTTGATGTGTGTTTTTTCAATAGATAGAGTGATTCAAGACGAAGGTTTTTATGTTACATTGTAGTTATTACATTGTAATTAAGTTATATTTCGTGATCAAGTCGACAAAAATATCGATTTCCGGGAGCTTTCATGGCGTACGCTGGCTTAACCTTAAGAGATATAAGATTGAAGAAGTTCTAAAGAATTGTATTTCTCATAAAAAGCTAGAGAAAAGTCCGCAATGGCATATAATTAATCTCTTGAGGTAGACTCACAGTAACTATTTTTATCTTTTTAAAATTTAAATAGTTTATTAAAACTATGACGTAATTTGAAAAGCCGTTTTCCTCTATTCAGTATTAATCCTTATCCAAATAAGTATATTCATTATCGTGACAATTTAATATAGATTAAAAATGTCTTTTACAGTATAACATTTAAATGATTAATTTAGAAGATATCACAGACTTAAAATTACGCGCGACTGACAGTTATCATTCTTAGCGAAACATAAATGGCACCGCGGTGTAATAGTTGGTCACTTTAACCATTTTCATCTTTTAAGTTTTGCGTAAAAAGTAATGCATTCTTTTAGAAGCTTATTTAAGGTTAATCTATAAAGATTATCTTCAATATCTATTTTAGAACGTATTTAGCCTAAACACTATTCAATTTAAATGAATATATTAGGAGTTATCGCATTTGCCGGGGTCGCGTGACTATCTAATCAGGGTACCGGGGCCCCGGAACGCAAAGGGCAACCGAAAGAACAGGGTGATTTTTAGTCAGTAAGTCCGACAGTCCCTTCCGCTCCACCCAGGGCGGGAGGACTCATTTGATGATTTTACCACCCAAAAAAATGGAATTATCCCACGTTTTACAATAATTTTACGGGAAGCACACTTCTTTTTTTATTTTGTAATTGGTTCTGGGCGAAACCAGGGCGGGTCGCTAGTTCATTATATTAAATAATTAGTCAAAGGAGTAACAGTCAAGATAGCCTCTTCTGTCTATTGTGCAACTACTGAATCTCTGGGTTCGGTTGTTGGCTAAACTTTTGGTTTGGCAAGGTTTTGGGAACTGCACATGATACGTTCATCAAATGATCTCAAGCACTACTGCGAAGCATAAAGTCTTATTTTCAATTCCATTAGAATTTATTCAGCAGCAACGCAGTGTGTCTGAATATGTGACCGAGTTAGTGGCTCCTGGTTAGGCCCTTAATATCGCAAGAAACTTCAAAGTAACTGGAGACGAGACCTAAAATAGGGTGTACCCTTGTTTCGCAGACAGAAATTTCATAGAATTTCGTTTCGCAGAAAATGTTTCACATAATATTTGTTTCTTGTAACTTTATATCGAATATTATTGTTTCAAAGACTACTTACTTGAATGAAACCTATTTCACAGAAACACAATTCCATGAATTTCATGATCACAATTTTTTATTTAACAAACTTATCAAACAGCAGTATTATTTTTTAACGAATATTGTTTGTCCGGTGTATTTTCCATGGTATTTTATATTTCAGTGAAAATGACCATGGCATACTTTTAAGATATCAGAATTTTATTCGGATTAATTTTACGACGCATATTGCCAATACTATAAAAAAGCGTTTTAACCTTAAAATAAAATTGAAATAACTGATCTTAATAAATCAACAAGTGAGCTAAAAAAAAATAGTGACAGAAACGAATCGCTGTAAAACCGACCCCACGTAGTCTTGTCTGCCCTACCCCTAGAGTGTAATTTAAGGCCGCGTAGGCGCGGAGGGGCGAGGCGGCCCGCGAGCTGAGGAGCAGGTGTTATAACGCCCGCCACCGCGGCTGAGGCCGAAGCTGCGGTGTTGAGCGTTAAAACCATCTGCGACTATAAGTTCGCGTGGGATCGCCGGAGTCCCGCAGCGCCGGAGCCGTGACAGAAACCATGCCTGCTGCATGTCGCATGCTCGCCTGCATACTGTATGCTTGCTTGCATTCTACATGTTGCATGCTGCATCCTTGCTTGCATTATGCATGTTGCATGCTCGTTTACCTGCTGCATGTTACATGCCGCATGCTGCATATTGCATGCCGCATGATTGCTGCATGTTTGCTGCATTCATGATGCATGCTTGCTTGCATTATGCATGTTGCATGCTCGTTTACGTGCTGCATGCTTGCATACTGCATTTTGCATGCCGCATGCTTGCTGCATGCTTGCTGTATGCTTGCTGCATGCTTGCAGTAGGCTTGCTGCATTCATGGTGTATGCTTGTTTGCATAGTTTTTTCTTTTATTCCCATCGCCATTTGCCTTGCGCTTTGCGGGGTTCTGTCGAGCGTGCCCGAATACGAATTAAAAGTTTTGCTTGAGTAGAATTTACCCGCATTGTTTTTGTGACCGCGATGTTGTAATTTTATAGAAAGGTACCTATGCATTTTGTCAAACGTTTAGAAACTGACACTCGATAAAATGTTTTTCTTGGTAACAATTTTTATATTAACTACTCAATATGAGGATAAAAAATATTTGATTTGTTATTCTATGTTACCATGAATATTGATACAAAGTTTATTTGTAACAAAAATCTATGATTTAAATTTATTCAATGGAAGTTTTAGTATTCAGTGTAGTTCTGCGTATTAATTATTCTATGAAAATATAATACGAGAAAAAAATTATGTGAAACGAAATTCTATGAAACTGTCGTCTTTCAAACAACGTACAACCCTAAAATAGTTACTATTCAGTTACAAGAAAAATTAATACCTGAACCAAAAGCTTCGACATATTCCACAGCAAGCGGAGAGACCCTCGCTTCCTCATAGAATTTGTTCAAGAATTCGGCATTTTTTTCAGGATTCCTGAAGTATCCGTACTGAGGGCCCGTTTCTCTAGTTAGCATACCGATATACTCCGTCTTTGCGTGCATTAAATCAGCGTAGATCCTGCAGAAATCACCAAAAACATAAGACCCGAAAGTCTGACTTAGTAGTATCGTGTTAACCAGTTTGTGGTGGTTAAACAGGAAGTAGCTCGATGAAAAATACTAGCTGCATCCAGACCGGAACTTGTCCTCACCAAAAACAGAAAATTGGACTATTTAAAGTCATCATCAGTCTGTACCTGAGAAGCAAATAACTGTGAGCGCCAAAATTCAAACTTTACAGGAGAAGGTTTTTTCTCAAAATAAACTAACAATCTTGACCTTGTGAAACAAAATGTGCCAAAATTTTGGAGAAAACGCTTTATTATCTAATAACTACACTATTAAACTTTAACTAAGTTACAGTATTGAGATCAATTTGACAGTACATTGGTACTTTTAATTAAATAAAAAAAAATCTGTACCAAATACAGTGTTGCTTTTAGACAATTTTAAGCATTATCTTAACAGTCGGCAATTTGACTTAAAATTCTAATAAGTATAAACTGAAAAATAAATTTTCAAAGGTACAAAATCAGCCTTGATTTTCGAATTCTTCGAAAAAACTAACAGTATTACCGTGAGGAATGTCAACATTAAACGTTTTTAGGTCTGGATCGGAAATTTACTGAGTCCTTCAATATTTGTACTTAGGACTGCCAGTGGAGCGAATACTCTGGTTTACTTAGGGCAAGGTATTTGGCAGCAAACGATTTTGTCTGGTGTTTTTTGAAGTGAAAACTTCTTTAGCGGCGTTGAGCACTTTTTCTGTAATGGGTATAAAATCTTAAACTCGCGTCAGGGTCACGTGACCTGATCGCAAAAAGCGTAAGACGGACTCGCGTCAGGGTCACGTGATGCGAAAAAGCGTAAGATCGAGGGGAAGGGAGAGGAACTAGTATCTCCCACTCTTTCTACCGTGCTTGAGTGTGCTGCTCCGCTTAGGCGGCACAGGGCGCTTGCGCGAATGTCCGTCTGTGTTTATGTACAGCGTGCCACGCGTATCCAAGGATACGAAATTACGGAATTTAGAAATTATGGATGAAAGTTGATTTTTCTAAGAGATAAAAATTAATGTAATATATAAATAAATAACAATATAATATTATGAATAATAACATGTAAATTGTCATATTTGTGTACGATAGCGCAATAAATAAACATTGTATTCTACCTCATATGATAGTATTTTTGTACTTATAATTAAACACAACGTTATTTTGTTGTTTTTATGGTTCGTTTTGTTTATGTCAGGAACTGTGTCAAGATTGACATCTGTCACTGACAGTCGCTGTCGCGGCCACACGTCAGTGTCTTTTTGTTTATTTTGTTGTTGGTGGTTTGTCTATGATGTGACCGCGACAGTAAGGATGTATTATTTACATGTTTTCACTTCTGCCGGCACTCCCGGAGTGCTACCGGTGTTTTTTTTTAAGACTAATCTCTGAACAAAATCACAAATCACAAAATCGGTACGCCAAATGACGCAGTTTTTTTATTGAGTGGCCTCTTGCAGGTCAACCTAGGAGGTTGTTGGCTAAACTGTGGATGAAGGGGCAGCTATGTCTCCTCCGAAAGGAGGGACGCCCGGCGGATTCCCCTTCGGTGTACCGGCCCATCGTTCTGCTCGATGAGGTTGGTATAATGTTCGAGGGGGTCATCGCCTCCGGACGGACGGAGTGCCCAAATACATGCGGAACGTCCTGGCCAGCTACTTGGAGGACAGAGAGGTCCTCCTCGTGGACAAGCTGGGCAGGATGAGACGGTACGCAGCCGAGTCCGGTGTTCCGCAGGGGTCTGTCTTAGGGCCCCCCCTGTGGAACATCGACTTCGACTGGCTCCTGCGGGGAGCCCTCCTCCAGGGTACGAGTGTCATCTGCTACCCGGATGACACTCTTCTCACTTCCCGGGGGAGGAGCTTCGGAGAGGCGGCCTGTTTGGCCTCGGCTGGCTTATCCTTGGTCGCAGGGAGGTTCTGCCGCCTATAGTTGAGGGTGGCGCTGAGCAAGACCGAGGCCGTGTTCTTCCACGGGCCTCGGCAGCGCTGCCCTATTGACGCCCACATTTTTGTGGATGGCGTCAGGATAGGGGTCCATGCCCAGATGAAATTTCTGGGCCTCTGCGGACGCCCTGTCCTGGCTCCTCCCTAACCTGGGAGGGCCCAACGCACGATGCCGACGGTTGTATGCCGGCATCCTGCGTAGCATGGCCCTGTACGGAGCCCCCATCTGGGCGGACTCCCTCCACAGGAGGGAGAATGCCACAGTCAGTGGGCTTTTCGGCGGCGTGCGCTCTGGCCAGCACCCCTCCTTGAGAGTTGGAGGCGTGGGTGCTCGCCAGAGTGTACGAGTGGACGGCGCGCCGAAAAGCGCTCGGGGAGCGCCCGGTCGCGGAGGAGCGGGAGGCCGTGCGGCGGGAGGCGAGGGACGCCATTTTCGTCCACTGGACGGAGGACCTCGCCTCCGCCACCTTTGGCCGCCGAAGCCTGGACGCGCTCGGTTCGGTCCTGCGAGACTGGCTCGAGCGCTCCCACGGTTTCCTCTCATTCCGTCTGGTGCAGGAGTTGTCCGGGCATGGCTGTTTCGGATCTCACCTGCACCGGATCGGGAGGGAGGAGACTCCAGCGTGCCACGACTGCAGCGCGGCGGAGGACACGGCACAGCACACCCTCGAGGTGTGCCCAGCTTGGTCCGAGCTGCGCCGCAGTCTCACCGCGGTGGTCGGCCAGGACCTCTCACTTACCGCCGTGGTCAGTGCCATGCTGGAGAGTGAGGGGGCCTAGGCAGCGGTCGCCTCCTTTTGCGAGCGAGCGACCCTCTCGCTGCGCCGCTCCGCAGGCGAAGAAGAGGTAGGAGTAGGCGTAACCTTCTCCCTCCTCGTGGTGGTGATGGGCGGGCGACAGGCGCGGGGGCGCCTTCGCCCGCATTGCACCCATCGCCACCTTCGTTAGACATTCCCGGCCCTCCTTTTAGTGGGTATACCGGGCTAGCCCGGGGAGTCCCACATAGTCCCCCATCCCCCGATGGGAGGGTATGCGTAATGCATTATTTCCCAGCGCAAAAAAAAGAGGTTGTTGGCTGTTCAAACGGACTTGCCTGTGGCGGCCTTAAGAGGAAATGCTGGCGGCGACACTTTGAATGTAAATTCGAGGTTTGACTGTCGACTGTTTTCTCCTACAATTTTGAACTGATATAAGAGATATTTCAAAAACAAAATCTGAAACACTTGATAATGTGTTTCATGAACAGGTCTACATAGAATCTCACTGCGGACATAGAAGAGTGATTTTACAGAGGAAACGGTTACATTCTGTGGAGGTGAACGGCCTTGGCGTGTGCAAAGACAGCGCTAGCGTACGTCATGATGGGACGGATGACCGCGGTATGTCGCAATTTGCATCTGAGTGACAATTTGCTACGCGATCGTGATGCAGTGGAACCTTCCCCGAACGAAGGAGCCGCGAACGTGCATGCCTTATGTGTTCAGCGATGGTGATGTGGCTGTCCAGGATGACCCCCATTTGACTTGCTTCTCCCAAGAGATTGGCTTGCCATACATGGTGATCTGGAGGGTTTATGCCGCGATTTCGAAAGGAGAACCGCCCGTCTCTTATCGGGATTTACCTCGATTCTCCATTTCCTGAACCATCTACCCAAGATGTTTGCGAAAGTTCGAAGAGTGCGAGCGATAGGGTCAGGGTCGCGACCGGTATATTAAATGGCCGTATCGTTGACGAATGGGGCCAACTGGACCTTTTACTTTTGGGAATATCACTGGTATTCACCAAAAAGCGTGCGTAAAGAATAGAGGGGAAAACACTGAGCCCTGGGGGACTCCTGCTCACATGGGATGGGGCACTGTAACTCCTGCGCGCTTTTTATAAGACCGCTCTACCGTGCGCCACGTCATCGAAAGTGTAGCTCCGTATATACAGTAAAATGCAAATTATAGGATCGGGTATTTTATTTAATGTATAATCACTTAAAACATTATGCTTTACATTTTTTTCCGAACATACGTTATAATACAATTTTGAAACTCTGACGTAAAGTTGATTTTATTAGTTACGTTATTATGGCTTCGTAGAGAAGGACACATACTATAGGATAATATAAAAAACTCAAAATCGTAAAAACGGAGTTGCAGTGCTATGCTTCTTAGGTACAATTATGTCCAGCCTTATAGCTGTACCTGAGAAGCATAACACTGTAACTCCGTTTTTTATATTGGGTTTTTTACACTATCCTATAGTATGTATCCTTCTCTACAAGGCCATACTTCTGTAACTAATAAGATCACCTTAACTTTCTGAAGTTAAGGTGAAACTCTGGTTTCGAAATTGTATTGTGTGTACGTATGTCTAGGAAACATTCTAAAGCATACTATTTTAATTCATTCATTATACATTAAAATACTCGATTGTACAATTTGCATTTTACTGTATGTTCGAAGTAACTTTGTTTAGCCGCTACACTTTCGATGTCGTGGCGCACGGTGGAGTGGTCTTATTGATGAGCGCGCAGGAGTTACAGTGCGTCATCTCATTTGAGCACGAACCCCCAGGGCTCAGTGTTATCACCCCTTTTTTTTACGATGGCAAATCATCAAATGACTCCTTCCGCTCTGGGCGAAGCAGAAGGGAGTGTCAGACTCTTACTGAATAAAACCCATCAGTGTTCCTCCTAGAGCCCTTTGCGTTCCAGGGCCGCGGTGACTCTTTTGAACAAATTCCGCAACCCTGGCAGGCACTGGCCTCAGCGGTCTTTATGCTGTTTACCAGCGATTTCTCCAAAAGTTAAAAGGCCCAGTAGTCCCTAATCGTCGACGACACGGCCTTTACTATACCGGTCGCGACCCTGACCCTATCGCTCGCACTCTTCGGATTTTCGCAAACATCTTGGGTAGATGGTTCAGAAAATGAAGAATCGAGATAAACCCTGATAAGAGCCGGGCGGTTCTCTTTTCGAAAACGCGGCATAAACCCGCTAGATCACCATGTATGGCAAGCCGATCCCTTAGGAGATAAAAGTCAAATACCTGGGGGTCATCGTGGACAACCAACTCACCATTGCACAGCACATAAGGCGGACCCGTTTGCGCGCCGCCTTCGTTCGCGGAAGGCTCCACTGTACCACGTCCGCGGTCATCCGTCTCCTCCATAGGATGCAACCGTTTCTTCCGTAAAATCACGGGAGCTCTTTCGATGACTCTATCACCCTCTTCTAAAAGAGGCGAAGAGAAACCAATACTCTTCGCCTCTTCGCTAAACCACGACCGCTGTCCTTCCACCTTCACTGCCGAGGCCCATCGCGACGTTCCCGTCAGTGTCCGCCCGATCCCTGCACGAGCTTTCCGGCGCCGCCGCTGAACCTGTAGTCTTAAATTTGCCCTCAAATAATAATCTTTGTTTGATCCAGCCCGTCCCAAGTTGTCCTCACCCCAGCGATGCCCTAAGTTAAGATCCGTACACCACAAGGGGTGCTGTTAGGGTGTAGTCGCCTAGTTTGTAGGTTTTTTTATAAGAAGGCCGCTACAGGCAAGTCCGGTTGAACTGCGAGTGGCCACTCAAAAAAAAACTTGGCTTCATTTGGCGCTCTGATTTTGTGATTTGAGATTAATGTAAAAAAAAACACCAGATAAAACCATATTTGTTGCCAGGACGGCAAAAAATATAAAGATTGAAGGACCTAAACTCAATTAATTGCCGATCCAGACCTCATCATCATCATCATATCAGCCGAAAGACGTCCACTGCTGGACATAGGCCTCCCCCAAGCGTCGCCACAACGACCGGTTCTGTGCGTCTCGCATCCATCGGCTACCCGCGACCTTCACAGGCCTAAAAAAGTTCAATGTTAATAACATTGTATTTGATACAGTTTTTTTTATTTCCATAAAAAGTACCAATATACTGTCAGATTGATCTCAATATTATTACCTAGTTAAAGTTTAATAGTGTTATTATTAGACAATAAAGTATTTTTTCCAAAATGTTGGCACATTTTGTTTCACAAGCTCTTTTTTAAAGAAAAAACCTTCTCTTGTAAAGTATGCATTTTGGCGCTTACAGTTATATGCTTCTCAGGTACAGAAGACGATGTATTTAAGTATTTTGCTTTATTTATATGATTAGATGATGTCCTGAAAATGTAATAGTAGTACCGAAAGCGCAAATAAATATGATAAAATCATCCTCTTACAAAATTTACCTCATGGCATCTTTAGCTTTCTGCAGAAACAGAACGTTAACGGCTTCCGATTTGACACAGCCATCGGCATTCTGATCGAATGACTTCGTTTTACCGTCACTCGCCTGGTCGATGATCCTGAATATAAAAAAGGATTAAAGGGCGTTAAACCATTGTGGTGCGGCGCACAATCTAACAAAAATATTGTATATATGGGTACAGAACACTTCAATAAACAAAAAAATGTTAGGAACATGGTTCCCTAAAGTGTGACGTTGCCGAGATATTTTGAAGTTATCACCACGTGACAATCGTGAGTATCATTGAAAACCGGCCAAGTGTGAGATCGGACTCGCCCACCGAGGGTTCCGTAAAAAATTGTTACTACAAATTACTTTAATTAAAGACTATATTTTTAATGATTTAATAACAAATGTATAGTTTTTAGACTTTTCCCTATACTTGTAGTATAAGACGGTATTACTTGCCAAATTTCATAGTTATAGGTCAACGGGATATACCCTATACATTATGATTCCCTTAAGATTGTCAAAGTATACGTATTTTGCGGCATAAACGACCGTATTACGCTAACTCAGATGTTTGATTTTTTCACAGCTGCATGGAGCGACCTGAGTATTGTACCTGTTTTTCTGAAGGCATCTTTCCTTAATACTAAAAAAAGCAGTTATAATTCCTACATTGTTAACAGCAGGCTAGTTAACTATTATTTATTAAACATATTTTTTTAAACACAATTTAATATCATCTGTGCAATTTGGTTTTAGAGCCAAATTATCCACAGCCGATGCGGTGCACCACCTGACCAATTATGTCTCAGCGGAACTTGGCAAAGAAAACCAGACTCTGGTGATCTTCCTTGATCTACAGAAGGCATTTAACGCTCCTAAAAATATTTGTATCCAGGTATTCATCTCTCTGTGCCAATCTGTCCTGCAATACCGTGTTGGGGTCTCGGATGGCGCCTCTAGGACGTTCATGCTGGAGTTGGAACGAGCTCAACGCGCCGTCTTTAAGGTACTTCTGGGGAAACCTCGGCGATTTTTCACTAATGATTTTTACAAGGAAGCTAGGGTATTACGTGTTTGACAGCTTTTTATCCAAGACTATCTATTAAAACTAGTCGAAAGGGTAGAAAATTGCCTTAAAGAATCCCCCTTCCAAAAACAAAAACCTTATATGTGACCCGTCTTTCGAGTTTTCAATGCTATTAGCAAAAGTATCACCATACCAAATGAGTACTCTGAGGCCAAAACCTAACTAAAAAAATGGCTATTGGATGGGAGTTATGACGATACCGAAAATCTACTTCGTTGTTCAACTTAACACCTATAAAACTCACACCCTCACGTACACTTTACACTTACTCACACCAACAGCTGTTTTTTTTTTATTTAGCTCCATTAATTGATACCAGTTTTATTTTTATTTTTGTGTTTTTGACCTCGTTATAAATTGCTACGTAGCGCTAGCAAGCCACGTCTAACATGGAATTTTTCGGAATTGTTTGGGTCACCAAGATACAGGCTGCGCCTAGTTTGGGACCCGCTGATAACTTAATAAGGTCATTGTTAGTGTAATTCCATCCCCCATTCCATCACACAATGTAATGAAATGTGTAACTGTGTATGTAAAATAAAGCACTAAAACAAATAAAGTTTCTAGCCATCCCTATTCCGTCTGTTGTATTTGTGTCAGTCTGAGGCATCAACGGGTGCGGATTGTTTTTAATACGGTTTTATATTATTTATGAATATGTCTTCACCTTCCATAGTGCACAGAAGACTGTGAATGCAGACACAAGTAGCAGCCTCCAACGACGGCTGCCTCGCACTCCCCCCGACTCATCGCCAGGTAGGCTTGCTCCAGCGCCGCAGTGGAGCTGCAGCACGCCAGGTCGATGGACATTGAGGGACCCTTTGCGTTCAGCCAGTAGGAGATACGGTTGGCGAACATAGCCTTGGAGCATCTAAAAATTAATTGAATGAAATACAATTAATGAATCTGCCTAACAGTTTTGGCTTATTTCATTTATCCACTCTAAAAAAGGCCACCCTAAGATGATACTCGGAATAAGCCTGTAGTACTAAGGCAGCAGCGGCTCTGGGTTTCCACTTCGTCCTCAGTCTCCATTAAGCCATGTAAGTTTCCGGAGTAAAAAGTAGCTCTAGTACTGCTTATTTCGAGTAAAGAATACCTTAGGGTGGCTGTTTTAGGGTGGATAAACGGAATACGCCACCGATTCCTAACTATACTAGGGTCGATTTCCAGTCTATCGGATGCAGCGGAGTACCAGCATTTTACTTGGAGTCTCTTGGCGAGACAAGTGTCTGATTTTCTTGCTTCGAATTTCCGTAAATAGTGTCAAAGATTTACAAGTAACAACCGGGACCAGCGGCTGAAAGTGCTCTCCGAGGCACGGAGGTGTGTCGGTAAGTAATGGTCACCCATCCTCAAAGATTGGACTATAATTATTTCGCCACGAGCTCTTCCTCCTATAACATACGATACGGGTAATTAAGCTGAATCTAGATTCTGTTTAATTGCAGCCGACTGGATTGATAGCAAATGCGACTCCTGGGTTTTAGTCTTCAGGTCGGGAAACATGTTATTGGATTTTTATTTTACAATTCTCGGTGTTCGGTTCTCTCGTATTGTGCCTTGATTTAAAAATCTCAAATAGTTACCAATAACATAATATGACGAAATGTGGACGTACCTACCATGTTTGGGACCAAGAAGCATGAAAATAATTAATATTTTAATTATATAATATTAAATTGAATTATAGAGATATTTTGTAATTTTGTCATCTGTAATTTATGATTTTATATTTATTATTGTACGTTGTATGTTTTAATTTTTTTTATAATAAATTATATTTTTATTTTAATATTGGGACTTGATGCCCTAATAATGAAATTTGATTGATTGATTGATTAATAAAGTAAATTAGTATACTTCTTACCCAGTTATACCAAGGCCCGATCTAGACTCCGGGGCATAGCAGCTCAATTTTTCGGCTTCGGATAAACAGCTGCCAACGAACACGCCTATTTTCCTACCAGACAGGTGCTCAGGATTTACCCCTGTGGACGAAAAAGATTCAAGTTAGGGGACAAAACACTTTAATGAAGAATGTTTGCTGATTTTTTTTTTTGTTCTAAGACTTGCTGGTGTTCTCTCGATGCTTGCCTTCAGCAGTTTGAAAGCAGTAGGGATGAAGTTAATAGCATCACTAGATTTTTCAACCTTTTAAAATGCAGTTGTTACCACAGGGACATTTCTGCCCTGATATCTTACCTGCATCATAGATAGCATTGAATGCTTGTTCTAGCACTTTCCGGGACATGGGGTCCATAGAGGTCCCGAGGCGGTAGTTAACCTTGAAGAACTGTGCATCGAATCGCTCGAGATCTGGTATTGTGCCCATTTGCTGGGCTGCCTCGGGATGCTTGGTCGACCAGCGCAAACTGTTTTCAGTCGCTGGGTTCACCTGGAGGATAAAGCGAATTGGTTGTGAACTTAGGTTACATATTTTTAACATAAATAGAAAACGGCTGTAAAGCTGATTTGCATAGCAAAATAATTATGATAAAATATCATCAAAATTGTTCAGTAAAAATAATTGTGATAGTTTTAGCAATCAATTAATCATCGTATAGCTTTCCCTATATTGTTAAGGTACAGGCCCCTTCATTTAGTTAAGGAGTGGACCATTATTCGACACACGGCTCTGTATGGATTGGTGGATGTGATAAACCTTCGAAGTTTAGCTTCTAGGTCATGCTAATTTTCTCAGGATATTTTCACCATTTTGAGAAGGGATTTCAAGACATCATCTGAATAGGTAAAAATTAGGGTTTCCAGAACAGATAAGATCTGGAAACCCGAAATTTTCACTATTCATTCAGTTTTGTATTATTCACTATTTATATTTTCAGATTAGATCCTAAACCAACAGTTTTCACCATTCATTAATTCGTGCTAAAATGATAAATCATTCAAACTCAAACTCACTTAGTTTTATATTATTCGCTCTTTTTATATGCAAATTAGATCCTAAAATCATATTTTCACCATTAATTCAATCCAAAGTGATAATTCACTAGAACTCAAATAAGTATTTCCACTGATCCTGTATCCAATTTTTATGAGCAGTCTGTATGTTGATAACTCGTGTTTTATACTGTAGGTACCATGTATAGTTCTTTTGTGGGTGCTTATGTGAAAAGTAAAATAAAAATACTTTATCATTTAATAAGGATTACGATTCTTTACGTCATATTTGTCACAAGTCTTATTAAATAAAACTAAAAATAAAATTTTATTTATAACATAAACACGTTAGTGTTCTGACACAACGGATGGAATAAGAATTTCATCTTCAGACAGAATCTCGTATCACATAGTGTTTCCTCCTCCAACTCAGAACTATTTGTAATTTTTGTTTCTTTGATAAATTTATGTTTGAGTTTATCTGCGGATTCTGGATTACTTTCTCTGGCTTCAGTGATAGCGACACAATTTATCCTACTAATATTATAAACTAGCACTTCGCCCGCGACTTCGTCTGCGTCTTTAGTATGAATCTTTAGCGCTCAAAATTTCAGACCGAAAAATACCATTATTTCTGTTCTCCTGATACCTTTGAATCCTAGCCACTCAAGATTCTTCGCATGTTTTTGGTCTCCTGGTACATAATTAATCTTTAATACTCATAAATCCTGCCCGGAAAATACCTCTACATTTTTCTGTAGTTCTGGTACTTTTGAATCCTTACCGCTCATAATTCTTGCTCCGAAAATATTTCGACATGTTTCTGGTCTCCTGGTACATGTGAATCTTTAGCGCTCACAATTTCGGCCAAAAAATACTTTGACATGTTTCTAGTCTCCTGTTACTTGTGTATCTATAGCATTTACAATTACAGCCCGGAAAAAAACATCGACATACATATTTCTGTTTGACAGTTTAAAAAAAAACAAATTTATATTCTAGCCCAAAAACACTTTAACATCGTTCTGTTCTCCTGGTACTTGTGAATCTGTAGCGCTCATTATTCCAGCCCCGAAAATATTTCTACACGTATCTAATCTCCTGGCGCTTTTGAATCCTAACTGCTCACAATTCCAACCCTGGAAATACTTCGAAATATTTCTGGTCTTCTGGTATATATGAATCTTTAGCATTCACAAACCTAGCCCCGAAAATACTTCAACATATTTCTGGTCTCCTGGTACTTCTGAATTCTAACCGGTCATAATTCAAGCTCCGGAAATCTATCGACATGTTTAATGTCTCCTGGTACTTGTGAATCTTTAGCGCTCATAGTTTCAGCCAAAGAAATACTTCGACATATTTCTGGTCTCCTGTCACATGTCAATCTATAGCGTTTACAATTCCAGCCCGGAAAAAACTTCAACATACATGCTTCTGTTCGATGGTTAAAAAAAATCAAAAAATATTCTAGCCCAAAAATACTTTAACATCGTTCTGTTCTCCTGGTACTTGTGAATCTTTAGCGCTCCCAATTTCAGCCCCGGAAATACTACGACTTTTTTCTGTTCTCCTGGTACTTGTGAATCTGAAGTACTAAGGCAGCAGGAGCGCTGGGTTTCCACTTCCTCCTCAGTCTCCATTAAGCCATGCCTTTTACCAGCATAAAAAGTAGCCTATGTTTGATTCCAGTATGTGAACAATATGTGTGCCAAATTTCATCCAAATCCCTTCAGCCATTTTTGCCTGATTGAGGCACAAACATACATACATACAAACAAACATACAAACATACAAACATCTAAACATACAAACATACAAACATACAAACATACAAACATACAAACATACAAACATACAAACATACAAACATACAAACATACAAACATACAAACATACAAACATACAAACATACAAACATACAAACATACAAACATACAAACATACAAACATACAAACATACAAACATACGAACATACGAACATACGAACATACGAACATACAAACATACAAACATACAAACATACAAACATACAAACTTTCACATCCTACTAATATTATAAATGTACCCGGAGAACAGAAACATGTAATATTTCCGGGGCTGAAATTGGGAGCGCTAAAGACTCACAAGTACCGGGAGAACAGAACGATGTTAAAGTATTTTTGGGATCGAATATTTTTTGTTTTTTTTTTTAACCGTCGAAAACAAATATGTTTGTTGAATTTTTTTCCGGGTTAGAATAAAATTGTAAACGCTATAGATTCACATGTGACAGGAGACCAGAACCATGTCGAAGTATTTATTTGACTGAAATAATGAGCGCTAAAGATTCACAAGTACCAGGAGACCATAAACATGACGAAATATTTCCGGCGCTTGAATTGTGACCGGTTAGAAATCAAAAGTACCAAGAGACCAGAAACATGTCGAGGTATTTTCGGGGCTAGGATTGTGAATGATAAAGATTCATAAGTAACAGGAGGCCAGAAACATGTCTAAATATTTCTGCGCTAGAAATATGTGCGGTAAGGATTTAAAAGTAACAAAACAACAAAAAAATGTGGAAGTTTTTCCCGGGCAGAGGAATTATGAGTTTTTCCCGGGCAGGAATTATGAGCGCTAAAGATTCATTATGTACCAGGAGATCAGAAACATGTCGAAGTATTTCCAGGGTTGGAATTGTGAGTGGTTAGGATTCAAAAGTAACAAGAGATCAGAAACATGTCGTTGTATTTTTGGGGCTGGATTCGTGAGCGGTTAGGATTGAACAACAGAACAATGTGGAGGTTTTTCCAGGAGCGTTAAAGATTCAGTATGTACTAGGAGACCAGAAACATGTCGAAGTATTTTCAGGGTTCGAATTGTGAGCGGTTAGGATTTAAAAGTACCAGGAGATTAGAAATATGTCGAAGCATTTTCGGGGCTGTAATTATGAGCGCTACAGATACAAAAGTAGATACTAGGAGACCAGAAACATGTTTTAATGATCCCGGCGCTAGAATTTTGAGTGGTTAGGATTCAAAATTACCAGGAGAACAAAAACATATAGCGGTTTTTTCCGGGCTGTAATGATGAGCGTTAAAGATTCACAAGTACCAGGATACCAGAAACATGTCGAAGTATTTCCAAAGCAGCTTGAATTATGAGTAGCATAGCATAGTCGGCCTTATAATGTTCCCACTGTTGGGACTCAGGCCTCCTCTCTAGGAGAGGGAACGGGCCGTAATCCATCACGCGGGCCCAATGCGGGTTGGTATTGAATTATGAGTGGTTTGCATTTAAAAATAACAGGCGAACCGAAACATATCGAAGTTTCTTCTGGGCTGGAGTTATGAGCGAAAGGTTTACAAGTACCAGAATACCAGAAACATGTCAAAGTAGTTCTGGGGCTGAAAGTACGAACAGTAAAGACTCACAAACTATCAGAATAGAGAATTATGAAGATGAATTTCCGAGAATGAGAATATGGGACAAAGAAGTTGCGCGCCACCTCTAAAGTCTACGCAGACGAAGTCGCGGGCGAAGTGCTAGTTTATAATATTAGTAGGATGTGAAAGTTTGTATGTTTGTGCCTCAATCAGGCAAAAATGGCTGAAGGGATTTGGATGAAATTTGGCACACATATAGTTCACATCCTGGAATCAAACATAGGCTACTTTTTATTCCGGTAAAAGGCATGGCTTAATGGAGACTGAGCAGGAAGTGGAAACCCAGCACTTCTGCTGCCTTAGTACTTCAGATTCAAAAGTACCAGGAGAACAGAAACATGTCGTAGTATTTCTTTGGCTGAAATTATGAGCGCTAAAGATTCACAATTACCAGAAGAAGAATACCAGAAGCATGTCGAAGTAGTTCCGGAGCTGAAAGTACGGACAGTAAAGACTCACAAACTATCAGAATAAAGAATCATGAAGATGAATTTCCGAGAGTTAGAATATGTGACAAAGAAGTGGAGCGCCACCTCTAAAGCATACGCAGACGAAGTCGCGGGCGAAGTGCTAGTATGACATAAATTTCATTTCCTAGCAGTAACTGGTAGCAATCAATATCTTCTAATGCAGGTAAAACTATCTCATGTGCTGTATCACTCTCCTGATGGAATAAATCTGCTGATGATGTTGAAATATTACTCCCAGTCTTTGACGAACTCATAATCGATTTTTCATGATCAGCTTGTTTAATGAATGTGCGAAGATTCTCACCAGTTTTGCTTTTGGGTATGAGGCATTGAGTATTTTTCAAGTTTGATTTCACTGAATCTTCCAACCTCTGGTAAAATAAATCTTCTGTTTGGGTTTTATCATTATACTGATTTTTTTATTCACTTGTGTTCGATTTTGTTTTTGGGTGCATAACTGCATAGGTATCCTACTTCCTACTAATGTTATAAATGTGAAAGTTTGTATGTTTGTGCCTCAATCAGACAAAAATGGCTGAAGGGATTTGGATGAAATTTGGCACACATATAGTTCACAACCTGGAATCAAACAAAGGCCTCTTTTTATCCCGATAACTTACATGGCTTAGTAGAGACAGAGAAAGGAGTGGAAATCTTGAGTTGCTGCTGCCTTAGTACTTCAGATTCAAAAGTACCAGGAGAACAGAAACATGTCGATGAATTTTTTGAGGCTGGGACTGTGAGCGCTAAAGATTCACAAATACCAGGAGACCAGAAACATATCTATGTATTTTTTGGCCTTAAATTGTTAGCGCTAAGGATTCACCAGTTTCAAGAGACCAAATTTATGTCAAAGTATTTTTAAACAAAATTTTTTTCACCAGGAGTACAGCAGTGCAATTCTGTAAACATGTCAACGTGAAGGCTTGGGTGAAGTGATCGTGAAGTGGCCCGTCGATTCATGTAATCAAGCTGGAATGACAGCTTCGACATGTTTCAGAATCGACCGGCTGATACATGTCGAAGATTTTTTCGGGTTGGAATTGTAGACACTATAGATTCACAAGTACCAGGACAACAGAAACATGTTGAAGTATTTTCGGGGCTGGAATTATGAGCGCTATAGATTCACACGTACCAGGAGAGCAGAAAAAAGTCTTAATATTTTTGGGGCCGGAATTGTGGGCGCTAAAAATTCACAAGTAGGTTAGAATTAAAAAATACCAGGAGACCAGAAACATGTCGAAGTATTTTCGGGGCTAGGATTGTGAATGCTAAGACTTATAAGTACCAGGAGGCCAGAAACATGTCGAAATACTTCTGGCGCTAGAATTATGAGCGGTGAGGTTCAAAAATACCAGTACAACAGAAAAATGTGGAAGTTTTTTCCGGGCAGGAATTATGAGCGCTAAAGATTCATTATGTACCAGGAGACCAGAAACATGTCGAAGAATTTCCAGAGTTGGAATTGTGCAGCATTTCTCTTTTTTTTTGCCATTACACATTTGTTGAATGTCCCATGATTTTGTAGATGAATAACTTTGGTGTAATCTATAAATTACTGATACTATTTTACTTAGAAGTACTACTGTTATTAAATTAACAGAAAATATTTTAGCAAATAATAAATACATAGTACTAAAATAAAAAATCAACTAAATCTAAACTGTCGAAAATTGCAATGTATGAAAATTCGTATGTCCCAGTCTACCATTCGCAATTTCAAACTTAATTATTTGCATATAGTTCTAAGAAACTTTACTGAGATTTTGATTATAAATTGTATTACAAGGTAAAAGGGTTCACGTAGTATTTCTTTTTTGGTAATTCGGTTAAAATTTTACGGTTATTTATGAATTTTAAAAATGTCCCAGAGAAAGTTCCAAAAATGGATTTCCATTTTTGTTACCCATTTTAGACTAGTGAAATATTAAAAAACATCAATTTAGTTATATTTTTTTGAACTAGCAACAACGTAGATGTCATTAAATGCCGCCATATTGATGTATCGCGTCAGTTGTTGTTCCGAAGTTTGAAGTGTGTACACGTACTTGCTTTAGAGCGAATCTCATTCCGGCTTTTGTTATTGCTGTTTCAAGGTAAGTTGACAATATTTCCCCACTGTTTTTATCATAGTGCAATAGTAATTACCTTCGGATAAAATTTTGTGTATAACAATAGACGTAACTGCAATTTTAACTACCACAACAATATTTTAATAAAATCAAACACTTGTTTCGTTACTTCCTTTTTTGTTACTTTGGGGTAGTAACGTATAAGCGGAAAAATTAAGTAACAAAAACGGAATTATAAAGCTATGTTTACAATTTAACAGCACAAGAAAATGCCACTAACTCCGGCAGAAAAAATGAAGCGATATAGAGATAAATTAAAACAGAACCCGGATAAGTTGGAAGAAATAAGAAAAAAAAATTTAGAAAGAATAAAATCAAAATATATATATAAAAAAATTTCGGAAATGACTGAAACAGAACAAAAAAAGCAGAGAAAAAAGTGGAAAGAAGAAAAACAAAAACAAAAGCACAAAAAATCTCAAAAAACAGCATGTAGCGGAAGCTCTTCAACCACAATGGCAGATATTTTAACGGACACAATGGAAATATCAATGGGAACGTCCTCCTCGGAAATAACACTATCTGAGACGTCGACTGAAACACAATCAACAATATTAAGATTGTCAAAAACTGTAGGAAGTCTACGAAGGACTAGAAATAAATTGAAAACAGAATATGACAAAGCAAAAAGTCGAATTGCTTATTTAGAACGAGCTAACGAAACTGCAAGAAAAAAAATATATCGACTACAAAAACACGTAACGGAACAAAAAAAGAAGTTTGAGACTGAATTACTAAAAATGAAAGCCAGAAATGAAATCCTCGAAGCTTCTTTGAAGATAACTTACAAAAATTGTGAAAATAATAAAGAAAGAGACCTGATAAAGAAAATTGCAAATAATAATTTGGTGGTAAATAGTAAAGCACAGACGTCTATTTCTAAACAAATTGGTATACGGTGTAGAAAGAAAAAATCTGTTAAACGTATAATATCGAACTTAAAAAAATCTATTATAGAATTTTACATTCGAGACGATGTTAGTAGGGCCACTGCAGGCAAACGTGAGTGCAAAACATTAAAAAAAAATAGAGAGCAAATAAGATATCTTAATGGGTCTTTACGAGCTTTATATGAAAAGTACAAGAAAGAAGGTGGTATTGCAGCATTTTCAACATTTTGTCGATTCAAACCTTTTTATATTTTAAGCCCAAGTATACACAACCGAAACACATGTCTCTGCATTAAACATTCAAACATGAATTTAAAAATTGAAGCACTGTATCGTCATAAAATAATCGATTTTCGTAATTCGCATACTCTCTTAGAAAAAGTAGCTTGTGATGTAGATAATTTTGATTGTATGTATGGAATATGTAATAACTGTAATAACAATATTTTAATTAACTATAATTTAGAAAGTTCAGGTGATCAAAATATTACGTGGCAAATGTGGGAAACGAAAAATCACTCATATAAAAAAAATACCGAAGACGGAGAACAAGAAGTCAACACCAAAAAGACTGTTAAGTCGCTCAAGAACGCAACAGTTACACAATTAATAAAACTATTTGAAGCTGACATCGCCGGATTTAAAAAACACAGTTTTAATGCGTCGCATCAAGCAAAATCTTACAAAATCTGTATAGACAGCTTGAAGGAAGACGAAATAGCCATCCACTGTGATTTTTCACAAAATTATGAATGCAAAATGTCAGAAGAGGTACAGTCGATGCACTTTGGTGCATCAAAGACGCAAGTTACTCTGCACACTGGTGTAATATTTTTTAAAGGAGGTCAAAAGTCCTTTTGCACTGTATCACCGTCCAATGTGCACCAGCCACATGCTATATGGGCTCATCTAAAGCCAATTATAAATTTAGGTAAGACTTTCGTTTCGAATTTTAAAAGAATTCACATATTCTCTGACGGACCCAGTTCTCAATACCGTCAAAAAAATAACTTTTTTTTGATTAATTATTTTTCGTCATTCTATAATGTTGATATCACTTGGTCGTTTTTCGAGAGCGGCCATGGGAAAGGGATGGCTGATGCCATTGGAGGAGTTGTAAAATGGTCCCTCGACAGGCAAGTTTCTTACGGGCAGGATATTGTAAGCGCTGCAGATGTGTATTCGACATTGCAGTCTGCAGTTAAAGCTGTAAATGTGATGTACATAACTGAAACAGAAATTGATGCTTTAAAAGAATGTATACCTAATAATCTTAAAACTATAAAAGGAACAATGAACATCCATCAGGTTATTTGTAAGCGGGGCAACAATCATATTCAGCATCGTATATTGAGTTGTTTTTGTAGTTCAACTAAAATGTCTTGTACTTGCTATGACCCAATCGAACATACATTTGAAAAAAAAACAAATGTTTTGCCACAATCTGACCACGATGACTCAAATGAAACAGCGATTATACAAAATTTTGTAGTGGATGCACATGTTGAACACGAACCTCAAGAAACAAACTTCCAAGTCGACATAAATGACGAGACACAATCATTTATGCTACCTCAATCTACAAATTTTAGCATTGATCACTGTTTCATAAACGATATTAACATGACTACTGACTTACCAATTATATGCATTGAAGATGACGATCTACCTCAACAATCACAACAACAAGAAAAAAACAAAAACGAAAATAGCAGCTGTTTAGAATTTTGTAGTAAAAGTAAAAATGTAGAACATGACAAAGAAAACAGAAGAAATAATGATAACCTAACACCTACTCAAATAGAACCATATCCAACAATCTCAAAAAATCGTTTGGAGTCAGGCACTAAAATTGAAAAACCCATTTTGTCTAAATCGTTGACTTACGTTGTGACACGTAAAATAGCTTGCAGTAAATGTAAAAACCCCTCATCATTGCACAATTTAGTAAAGTGTATGAGCTGTAAAAAATACTTTTGTGTAACGTGCACAGAAGGTCAATCTTATTTTGACTACATATGCAATATTTGTTTTGGAGAAGATTAAGCTCGTGTTTTAGAGAGTTAAGTAGTATTAAAGTAGTTCATTAAAGTGGTTCAAAATTTCATGTTAGAGAGTGTATTATTTCTTTTTTTTAGGAACCTGAACCTATCCAAGTAATTTCAAAATGGTCGTTTACATTGATATCGACAAATGTATTGATAAGAATGATTTGAAAACATTTCTTAAGGAAAATTTTGCCTGGCCCTGGTCGTCAACGCATTTTATATTGTCAGAGTTATGTTTCAATTGTGGAAGTCGTACAGAAAATTGGTTGAGTGCAATGCCATCACATTTTGTGCTGACCATGAATAGAGAAGATGTAAAACATTTAATGAAAAGCAATTGGTTTTGGTGCAAAACATGCTTATATGTCAGCGTATATGATCATTATCCTTATGATGAGTGCCAGTGCTGCAATAAATAGATTTATTTTGTAATTTTTTCTATCACGTATACTACAGTGCGTATGCTGTTTTTTTTTTCTTTTTAAAATGTTTATATTATTGTTTGTTGGTCAAAATTTTTAGCTTTTGCTCTCATAAATGCGAATAAATACTGACCTAATATTAATTCTGTTAGCTGTACTGAATCCATGATAACAGGTTGTGCATCGTCGATGTCCCTGGCACCCAGTATAGTTAATATGTGATACAAATAAGACTTTATACTGAAGCTATTAAAAGTATGTTAAATTTTGGCTGTGTTAAGATGAAAGCTTAGTGGTAGCCCGCGAAATTCAAATTTTCTTCTGTTTTAGCAATTTACAGGTTAGCGTCAGGTTGTAACTTGATCAAAATATGATTCGCGACAGTAACAAGTAAGTATTAACATCATTATAAACCTACGAATAATCAATATATCGCTCTTATTTAGATTTGAGCAATTTATTGCTCATCTACTTACGAATAATCAATACATCGCTCTAACTTAGATTTGAGCAATTTCGAAATGGAATGGAATGGAATAGCGCGGGCTACTACTACACATCCACCTTAAATTTTATTGTGTACTTTAATTATACGTGTTTCTCTCCTAATTATTATTATTATTGTAAGTGTTGTCTATTACCTACTTAAATTTTATATAATTTAGGCTGTTGATTCTTGCGATGTTTAAAACATAACAAATGTTGAAGTTAGTTGTTTTTGTTTAATGTCTACGAACCTTGTGTTTTTGCTTACAAATAATAATAAATATTGGTTTGATTTGACAATACAAATAAGACTTGAGTGTAACCTGACTGATTAGTTTAGTCTGTAGCATACCTGAATACGTTATAGAACTTTGAAAACGGCTGTCGATTTTTGTACCTATGACGAATGGCGTGTGCCTATTTGTCACTTAAATATTCTTAATGGTTTTTACTATTAAGCTACGAATATTTCCATTTTGTTAATTTGTCCTAAAATAACAAAATGACATAAGATTGTCAAGTTTATTGTTAAATTAAAAAAAGTGTCAAATAATACGTAACAGCGAGTCTGATTAGATTATAGTTCATTAAACGTTGATTATGATTAAGCACTAATCCATATTTTTATTTATTCATATCTTTAATCCTTAAAACTAAAACCCGAATAACACTCAAAAATCACGTTCTAAAAAGTATGAAAAAAGAAAAAAATCTCGTCACAATGATCGTTTGATGCCTAACACGCCATGACTAAAAAATTTTTTTTTGGTTTGTGACTTTTCGCCGTAGTCGGGTAAAAATAACCATTGTAGACCCAACCTTATGTTTTTTATTTTGTTACTAATTACTCCTTTTTTGTTACTGTCCCAAAAATCTCCCGTCTTTAAACTCACTTTTTGTATTTATTTATTCAATATAAATTAACATTACTTGTACAAAATATCAATTTTGCTAAACATTTTTATAAAAAATAAGCAAAATCTTTCAATTTTGTATATTTTTCTTATAGTCAAAACTTTAAATGGACTTTAGGTTAAAAGTAACAAAAAAAATGTTAAAGCACCCGGTTTAAAATATTTTGTCACTATTCTTAGTAGCTCTTTGCGATGATTTTATTAAAATTATCATGAATTTTATGAAACATAAAATTTTAGCCACAGAATTTGCGACTTTGAAGTTTTTTTTTACCAATTAAGGAGTAACAAAATAAGAACGCTTAGCCTACCTTGATTTGGTTTTTCATAATTTTAATACAAAAATCTTAAATCAAATAGAATTCTCGTAGAAAAGTTAAAATACTCATAAAATAACCTATCTGATTTCATGACCAAACAAGCGATTTACTGGTATTTTTATTATTGGCGATTTTTTGAAAATATGGCAAAAAATAAAAGAAACGCTCTGCAAGCGGTTTGGGTTCAAAAGCCTCAGGAGATCAGAAAAATGTAGAAGTATTTTCAGGGCTGGAGTTATGAGCGCTAAAGATTAATTATGTATCGGTAGACCAGAAACATGTCGATGTATTTCCAGGGTTGAAATTGTGAGCGGTTAGGATTCAAAAGTACTAGGAGATCAGAGACATGTCGAAGTATTTTCGGGGCTGGAATTATGAGCGCTACAGATTCACAAGTACCAGGAGACCAGAAACATGTCGAAGTATTTCCAGAGTTGGAATTGTGAGCGGTTTGGATTCAAGAGCCTTAGGAGATCAGAAAAATGTAGAAGTATTTTCAGGGCTGGAGTTATGAGCGCTAAAGATTACTTATGTATCGGTAGACCAGAAACATGTCGATGTATTTCCAGGGTTGAAATTGAGAGCAGTTAGGATTCAAAAGTACTAGGAGATCAGAGACATGTCGAAGTATTTTCGGGGCTGGAATTACGAGCGCTACAGATTCACAAGTACCAGGAGACCAAAAAGATGTTTTAATATTTCCGGCGCTGGAAATTTGTGTGGTTAGGATTCAAAAACACCAGGAGAACAGAAACATATCGAAGTTTTTTCTGTGCTGGAATTATGAGCGCTAAAGATTGACAAGTACCAGAATACCAGAAACATGTCGAAGTAGTTCCGGGGCTGTAAGTACGGACAGTAAAGACTCACAAACTATTAAAATAAAGAATCATGAACATGAATTGCAGAGAATGAAAATTTGGGACAAAAAAGTTGCGAAACACATCTAAAGTCTACGTAGACGAAGTCGCGGGCGAAGTGCCAGTCTTGAATATAAATTTAGCTCACTCCTAGCAGTCTTGATTATTTTTTTACAAATTCCATCTAAATCAGATTGTACTGAGTGAAACATTATCCTACTAATATTATAAACTAGCACTTCGCCCGCGACTTCGTCTGCGTAGACTTTAGAGGTGGCGCGCAAATTCTTTGTCCCATATTCTTTTTCTCGGAAATTCATTGTTTTTCATAGTTTGTGAGTTTTTACTCTCCGTACCTTCAGCTCCGGAACTACTTCGACATGTTTCTGATTTTAAAGATAGAAAAGAAAGAAAAATCTTTATTTGGGACTCGTACAAGGCATATATCGCGTATATAAACTTATGCGCTCATAACTCCAGCCCAGAAAAAACTTCGATATGTTTCGGTTCTACTGGTATTTTTAAATGCTGTCCACTCACAATTCCAGCTTCGGAAATACTTCGACATGTTTCCGTTTTCCTTCTTCAATTTTGAATCCTAACTACTCAAAATTCCAGCGCAAGAAACTTTAAATCATTTTTCTGGTCTCCTGGTACTTGTGAATCTATAGCGCTTACAATTCCTGCCGAAAATATAATTTGAAATGTTTTGGTCTCCTGGTACTTTTGTAAGTATCTGTAGCGCTCATTATTCCAGCCCCGAAAATGCTTCTACATATTTCTGATCTCCTGGTGCTTTTGAATCCTAACTGCTCACAATTCCGAACCTGGAAATACTTCGTCATGTTTCTGGTCTCCTGGTACATAATGAATCTTTAGCGATCATAATTCCTGCCCGGGAAAAACTTCCACATTTATCTGTTGTTTTGGTAATTTTGAATCCGCTCATATATCTAGCGCGGAAATATTTTGACATGTTTCAGGCTTCCTAGTATTTGTGAAACTTAAGCATACACAATCCTAGCCACGAAAATACATCGACATGTTGTTGGTCTTCTGGTATCTTTGAAACCTAGCCGCTCACGTTTCCAGCGCCGGAAATATTTCAACATGTTTCTGGTCTCCTGGTACTTGTGAATATTTAGCGCTCACAATTTCAGCCAAAAAAAAATACTTTCACATGTTTCTAGTCTCCTGTTGTTTTTGAGTCTATGGCATTTACAATTCCAGCCCGGAAATAAACATCGACATACATATTTCTGTTTGACTGTTAAAAACTTAAATAAGAAATATTCCAGCCCCGAAAATACTTCTACACGTATCTGATCACCTGGTGCTTTAGAATCCTAACTGCTCACAATTCCAACCCTAGAAATACTTCGTCATGTTTGTGGTCTCCTGGTACATAATTAATCTTTAACGCCCGGGAAAAAATTTCTCATTAATCTGTTGTTTTGGTAATTTTGAATCCTTACCGCTCATATATCTAGCGCGGAAATATTTTGACATGTTGCTGGCTTCCTGGTACTTATGAATCTTTAGAATTCACATACCTAGCTCCAAAAATACTTCGACATGTTTCTGGTGTCCTGGTAACTTTGAATTCTAACCAGTTATAATTCCAGTGCCGGAAATAATTTGACATGTTTATGGTCTCCTGGTACTTCTGAATCATTAGCGCTCATTATTTCAGCCAAGAAATACTTCTTCAACATGTTTCTGGTGTCCAGTCACATGTGAATCTATAGCGCTTACGATTCTAGCCCGGAAAAATCTTCAAAATACATATTTCTGTTCGACTGTTAAAAAAATATATATTCAAGCCCAAAAATACTATAACATCGTTCTGTTCTCCTGGTACTTGTGAATCTTTAACGCTCCCAATTGCAGCCCCGGAAATATTGCGACATGTTTCTGTCCTCCTGGTCTCCTGTCACATACGTGAATCTGTAGTGTTTACAATTCTAGCCCGGAAAAATCTTCAAAATACATATTTCTGTTCGACGGTTTAGAAAAATATATATTCTAGCCCAAAAATACTATAACATCGTTCTGTTCTCCTGGTACTTGTGAATCTTTAACGCTCCCAATTTCAGCCCCGGAAATATTACGACATGTTTCTGTTCTCCTGGTGCTTGTGAATCTAAAGTACTAAGGCAGCAGAAGCGCTGGGTTTCCACTTCCTCCTCTGTCTCCATTAAGCCATGCCTTTTACCGGGATAAAAAGTAGCCTATGTTTGATTCCAGGATGTGGACTATGTGTGCCAAATTTCATCCAAATCCCTTCAGCCATTTTTGCCTGATTGAGGCACAAACATACAAACATACAAACATACAAACATACAAACTTTCACATTTATAATATTAGTAGGATGTGAAAGTTTGTATGTTTGTACGTTTGTATGTTTCATGTTTGTATGTTTGTATGTTTGTATGTTTGTATGTTTGTATGTTTGTATGTTTGTATGTTTGTATGTTTGTATGTTTGTATGTTTGTATGTTTGTATGTTTGTATGTTTGTATGTTTGTATGTTTGTATGTTTGTATGTTTGTATGTTTGTATGTTTGTATGTTTGTATGTTTGTATGTTTGTATGTTTGTATGTTTGTATGTTTGTATGTTTGTATGTTTGTATGTTTGTATGTTTGTATGTTTGTATGTTTTAATCATACAAGCATACAAACATACAATTATACAAACGTGCAAACTTTCACATTTGTGATATTAGTAGGATTTAGTTATTTATTTAGCAGATAAATTTGACTTTGCACTGTAATGTTCAGAGTTGAAGTGCTGTGATGCCCGACGTTTCTATGATATATATGTCACCAAAAAATGGCAAACTTCGTAAGATTATAAAAATTTGAGAGATTGTAAACTTTCTTTAAATTGTCAACTGAACATTTGAAATGCTTTATTACGCATCAAAATTTGATAGTTTAACTACCAATTGGGTTTTTTAACGATACAGGCAAGTTGACTAAAACAACGATAAACATTCTTGTTGAGTGTTTGATGTCTCATGTTTCGAAAGAATTTAAGGAAACCTGGTAGTTGATAAAATCCTTTCTGTTCTAATTTATTGAGCTCCATAATCCATGGGTACAGTCGGGCAGGGTGGGTCACAATCGGAGAAGGCACGGCTCCTTGTCGTTTTGGTGTGACGCAGGTCCTCTCGAGGCATGGCTGCTTCGGGAGGTTCCTGTGTCGCATAGGCAGGGAGCCGGACGCTCGGTGTCACCACTGCGTCGACTGTCGGGAGGACACGGCGTGGCACACGCTGGCAGAGTGTGCCGCTTGGGAGGAGCCGCGCCGTGCCCTCATCTCTGTGGTAGGCAGTGATCTCTCGCTGCCGGCCGTAGTTCGTGCTATGGTCGACGGCGAGGAGTCCTGGGACGCGGTGGTCTCCTTCTGCGAAATAGTTATCGCGCAGAAAGAGGCTGCGGAAAGGGAGAGGGAGATCTCGACCTCCCTCCTGGGCCCGCAGCAGACGCACCGGGCGTCGGAGGAGTGCATACGCTGACCTCTTCCGGTCCCCCTAACTGGGTCCAGGGGCGGCGGACTTGGGGATGTCCGTCGCCCCCCATTGATCCGAACCCGAGGTGGTGGCGCGTGGTGTTCCCGTGCGCCCCTCTCTGACGTCGCGGGGGGAGTCAAACACCTCACTCCCCCCGCTGACCCGAGGTGGCCCGCAGAGGCGTGCCGGCACCAGCCGGGGATTACGGAAGCCAAATAAGTTCTCGCGATCCCCGGCGTAGGTGAGAGATGGAACACCGGAGTGGTTTTCCTGATACCATAAGGTCGCTTTAAAATTGTTATGCCGAATTGTGCGTGCAGCATGTAGGTAGTTAAAAAAATATTCATGGACGATATTTATAAATCGGTTAAAGAAATTGCTGTAAAAGTATCAAATAATATGTCGTAAATAAATTAAATGATAAAGTATTTTTATTTAAAAGTCCATCCTGTCAAATGACTGATTCCGGTCAATTTTGTTCCGTAATTGTTAGAATGTGTAACATAATATTAGAAAACTGTGCACGTTATGGGTAGCTAAACTCTTCATCTTGCATGTGGCTTGAAGGTTTTTACAAAAAAAACTTCATAACTAAAGGTAAACCCTTAATATTCAATTCCATTTTTCTCAAAAATTATGTCAGAGTGAAGTTTGACCATCGCTTCAGGAAAAACTACGAGAACACGACTGGTGGCACCAAATTCAAGGCCAACTGCACATTACAAAAAGGATGTGTGTTTGTTTGTAAGGACAGGTTTTGATTATACACTGAAAGTCGAAAGAGTTATTAGAGAAGATAGTTTTTAGAAGACAAAAATGGAGAAATGGCTCGTGGATTTTTATGACATATGTTACCTGGATTAGAATACGGTTAATGTAAACTAAAAACAAATTTCAATATTTTCCGTCTCTAAGATTCATGGACCTAGCTTTCGGAATCTATTTCAGATATGAGACATGTAAAAAATCATTTTTTTTTCATATATATTTGTTCCAAAATGGATCAGTCCTTTCCATTTATTTAGAAATATTTTTTACATTTCCCTGACGGGTACAGCTGTCCCTTTGGCTAATTTACCAGTCGTGGATTTGATTTATAGAATAGAACTAACTTTCGCCCGCGACTTTGTACGCGCATATCCCTGCATTGTTGAGGTTCTGATGGAACCCGCAAACGTGAAGAAATGAAACGTATTAGGCTAAAATATCTGAAAAGTTAAACATTGAAAAAAAAAGAAGTTATCAAATCCTCACCTTATTGTACAAAATGTCCGACAGATCTTTGACGTGATGCGAGGAGGGGTAGAGCCCCGACATGCCGGAGATGACGACTCTCTCTCCGTCATCGACCAGAATCGGCGCGGGCATGACCTCTCCACCTGTGTGAGGCTGGGATGGCGCTAGCTCTTGCGGAGTTGGCGTCATGATTGAGGAAACTGAAAAATTGTAAAGACAAATAAAATTCAAATATATATTTTTCAACACACTTGCTTAAAAAATGCATTTGCGAAGCCTGTATGTGTGTTCGAAAGTTAAAAAAAAAAAACCGGTCAAGAGTGAGTTGGACTCGCGCACCAAGGGTTTCGTACTACCATATAAGTTCCTATTAGGTGTCTAAAATCAAGGTCCTGAGTCAACACGATAAAAAGATATGGACAAATTTAGATTTTCGTGGAAACTTTTAAGTACCAAAATGTACCTTAATTTTCAACTTTTTTTTTATTTTTTGTTGTTTTTCCTATTTTTGTGCTGAGACGCTAAGATGCTAAGGACCTTGATTTTTGCCAAATTCCGTGATTCTATGTCAACGGGAACTACGATATAGGTTTTCGACACAAAACTTATGGGGTACTTCCAGTTGACCCAGAATTATCAATTTTGGTTAATATAGCCCTACAAAGATGCAAATGTTTTCTCGAAAATTGTAAATTTTGGGTTTTGCTCTGCGTCCGAAGCAAAATATTGGGAAATCACTCGTCCTTTGAGAAAAGCTATCAATAAAAAGTTGTAAAACATTTAATTCTCCTTTATGTAAGCATAGAACGAAGTATGTGAGACTAGTAATAGTTCACTCACAATCTCGGAAAAATGAAAAGAAGGTGCCCAATGGAAATTAACAAAATCGCAAAGCAGTGTAGTTATGCATTTTTTATATGTGGTATAGATCAGTTAGGATGATGTGAATCCAAATTTACAACTTCAAAAAGCTTGTGCTCGCTGCGCAGCACGCGATAAAATAGAACTATTTTCACTTATTGCTCTAAATCTAAAAGTCAACCTAGACAAAAAAAAATGTATTAATAGTTTTATATGGAAACCAAACTTCGCTCTGTTTTTACTTCATATAAAGAGCCTAGGTAAATAATTTCGTGGCGTGATTTAGCATCCCTCTCCCCGAGCGCACGGTACACTTTCCTCGTACTCCCGCATCGAAAGTTCAACAAATCGAAGATAGCGACACCCCGTCAACTAATTCAAACCGCCAAATGATTCAGGGTTACTCGCAAGCAAATTATATTAACATATATCGATACTCTTATTAAAAACCTTTTTAAAGATAGAATAAAATAAATATTCAAAGTAGATAAAGTTATTAGTGTTATATCATCATCTGCCTAGCCTTATCCCAACTATATTCTGGTCGGCTTCCAGTCAAACCCGATTAAGCTGAAAACGTATTTTACGTAGAACGGCTGCCTACTAGACCTCCACGTCCACAACCCATTAACTGGGTAACACGGAACTTCTTGACAAGCCAGGTCTCAAGTTTATTGGCTTCTGACTGCCAAAGATCTACAAATGACAGCCGAGACCACCGAGACCAACGGCTTAAAGTGCTTTCCGAGGCATGGAGGAAACTTGGTGTGTGAAGATGGTCACCCAACCACAGACTAACCTTGGCAAGCGTTGCTTTACCTTGAAGATCGACCCGTGCGGCTGTTATTCTTTAGCCACGAGCTCCTCCATTCGTGTTATATAAGGCGTTCAAATTGGATGTTCAACTTTATTGTACCACCAAGCTAAGGCCAACGATTGCAGTTCAAAGGCCGCCATTTTGTTTTCGAGAGTTTTCTAGACATTGATCATTATATTAACTTTCGAAAGTTCTAATACGATTGAAGAAATTCCAAATCATATTCATCGCTGATGGTATGTAATAATGTAAGAACCTATGCACACGGCGTATTTTTACCGCGCCGACGATGCACGTTTTGCGAACGCGGGTCCACGGCGTTATAGGTAAAAGGACCAAAAAGCAGATCGTCGCATTTGCATCGATTCAAACGCGCGTACAAAGCGATACAAACGCGCACGACAAGCGCATTCAAAGTACGCGTGTATCGAGTTTGTTTATTAAGAGGGGACTCTAGTAACGAGGAATTTGATAAATAGGTATTTAAAGAAAATATTAACGATGCGTCGCACTGTGCCCTATCATGTAAAGTGCGAAAACAACAACTGCATCAGAGGCTGATTTTACCTAACAAAACCTTCACCAAAAGACGTTTTGTATTCCGCTGTTTTATTCTTCAAAACTCGACTGATCTAAAAAAATTATACATCAAAATTTAGAAGAAGACTACATCTATGCTTCAATGATTTTCTATTTTGATAAAAACTTATCAAATTCGTCTGATAGTCGTCTTAACATGGCGGTAGAAACGGGCTGTTTTTTCGGGTTTTTAGATTGTCATAATTCTATAAGTGATTATGTTTTGGAAAAAAAATTATAGAGGCACGTATTAACTCGATCTAGATTTATTGGAAAAAAAAAACATAGCTCTAGCAGCGGAATACGTTTGTATGGAGAAAGGCCCAAGAGTTACCGACTAGAGTCCCCTCTTAATTGTCGGAGAAAGGTGTGGGGGAGAGACACAGCATGGTTTACTTGTCACTCACACGAAATCCGATAGCAGTTCAAATTTTTCCCCCATCTTTTATGATTGGGCAATGTTTTAAAAGTTGTATTAAAATTACCATCACTCAATCTTCTTTCGCTCGTGAATGGGTTAATCCAATAATGTCGCTTATTTTTTATACTTTCAGTGATAAAGCCAGCATAAGCAGTGCTGTCTCATCAGACTCCATTTTACTACTGTTGAGGAGTCTGGTGAAAACACAGAGATTTCTGTATAAAATTAAAACGCGTGACTGCAGCGCTTTTGTACCGTCTATCGTCGTATCAGTGCGTTTGTATCGATACAAATAGGTCTACGATTACAGGGCCACAAAATTTTTATATGCAAAAATTAAATATCGGTGCCTGAACTTCGTTTAAAGCGCGCTAGCGCGCATCATCACGATCGTTCGATGAGGCCTTACACACGATAGGCTTCTCGCGATTTTCAACAAAACGGTAAGTTTTATAAAAAAATTAGTTCAGACAAAAATTGTAAATCAGATAAATAATTATCTATAAAAATGGCTAGATACTTTGTCCTAAGAGCACCGTATCTGAGATATATCGATTCAAAAAGTTGGAAGAGTTGGAAAAGTTGTAATCGTCATAATATGCACACGTTTCCACGCCACCTTGAACGATCACTCAGGTCTCAAAGAGCTGAAAATGTACACTGACGGTTCAAAGACAAGCACCGGAACTGGAGTTGGAGTTTACTCCAGTGACCTTAACATCAGAATATCCAGACCGCTAGATAAACTCAACACCGTCTATCAGGCGGAATGCGTGGGCTTCATCCTGGCGATCTATGCCATAGAAGCCAGGGGAGTCATGGATACCCACATTCGCATACTCTCCGACAGCGCCTCAATCATAATCATAATCATTTATTCATTTGCGAACATGGGTAATTGGTACAGGTGTTTCATTTATAATAAGTCCTCCATATTCTACCGTCACATGGGCATGCAAATTCCCCCAATTCCTAAGGAAGCATCACACCACCTCGAAACTCATACAAGAATGCTACAATGCACTAGAACGCATTACGGTGACCAACCGCAACACTGTAACGCTGCAGTGGATAAAAGGACACAGCGGATCACAAGGAAATGACGCGGCCGATGAGCTGGCCAGGAGGGGATCTGTGGCTGTTGGAGCCGAACCCGTAGTAAAACTCCCCTTCGGCCAGCTGCACACATGGCTACAAGAACACACCCACAAACAAGCGGAACGCTGGTGGGCCTTAGCAACCCGCAGCAGGCAGTTCAGGGAGGCTATGCCATTCTTGAACAAACACTTACACACAATAGCTATTACGGACAGTCCTTTATGCAGAGCATGCATGGAGGAGGAGGAAACGGTATCGCACGTACTCCTTGAGTGCACAGGCGTTACCGAAATACGGAGTCAAACAATAGGGTTACAGAACTCGCTTAGAGATGTTTTTACACACCGGGAAAACTAATCTGTTTCTGGAGGGAGGTTGGCTGGTTGGAGTATTGGCTCACGCACAATGGTCCAACATCAGGACTAAGTGCGGATACCAAAACCTAATAGATAGATACCATTTTGCTGAAAATCGCGAAAAACACGTTTTTGTGACTTTTGACTCCAAGTAATTTTTTTTCCAGGTATCGAATCGATGAGGCCTTTTTAGATTTCATTTATCATAGTGTTTTGAACAATCCTACCAATTTTGAGCTGGGTGCGATTATTGTAACTTCACTCCTATTTTTTGGTCTAATTTGACCGGACTAATACCTATTGATTGGTTTTAGAACTAATATTTTAATTCTGTACTGCAACAACATTATAAATCAAATAATAAACATTAAATCAACTAAATAAAGGGGTCAATGTCTAATAGAATCACGAATAAGTATGTTTGTTTTAGACTAAAAAAAAACAATTATACTCCTTCAAGATTGAAGGAGTAAAATTTTCGGGACTAACTACTATTTATTTACTCTACATTTCTTCTAAAGTAGGTGTTGAGGCCTTTGACCTCATTTCCCTCTTTATGATTATGGGTTATACATTTTTTTAATTATTCTCACTTCCCTCTTGACTTAGTTCTGAAATTCACGCAGATGACGTCGTGGGCAGAAGCCAGTTTCTAAACTCAATTTTTTTCTTAAGCTGGCAAGTTTAATTACTTGCCATATTGATGTTTGACGTCTTTTAAAGCACGACATAAATTAATTTATTTTAGTCTGTTTCTTAAGATAAATTTTGAGATAAAAGCTATAAAAATAGACAGTCCAGTCCAGAAAAAAAATGCTATAGCTATATTACTTTACGTGAGTGAAAAATAGGTAATGTTTGTGGATGTTCTATACACAGAAGTGAAAGTGATGATTTTATCATGATTTGCCGGTGTTATTAGCCACTATTAATATCCTGTGATATGAATCCTTTGTTGCGTTCGGGTATGTTCCCAAACGTTGTGCTTTATCCAGTTTCAGTCTTTTATTTCATACCATTTGATACATCATTTCAATGTTGGCACGAATAGAAAATAACTACGATTATATATTGTTCAAGGTTACAAAATTACAGTGAAAATAATTCCATAGCACGAATTTTAATTAATTAAAACTTTAAGCTGCTGAACTATGTAAATTGTAAAAAAAATATTTAAATTACGGAAATCTGACAGCTCGGATCTGCGAAAAAGTGACATAGGTGCTACGTTGACAAGGCCCACGGACCATCTAAATTGATCTGAATCGACAGTGATGCAAATAATTTTAAAAGGCAAAAGATGAGATGGCGATAGAACGAGGGCGGCTCGGAATAAATAACGTAAGTGCCAAAATTATTTTTCAGACTTTATAACACAAAAGTAAAAAGAAATCAAAATATATTAAAGAATTTAGCTAGATAAGATTATTTCCTATGTTTAAAAGTAGTTTTCGTAAAATCAATAATTTTTTTCTATCGAGAAAATTTCTTCGTATCGTGTATTCCTTTAAAATGTAGGTAGATCATAAAGCCAAGAAACATTAACCGAAATATCAAATCCCTATTATAGGTACTTTACGAGAAAAAACAATTCTCAAAACGGCCTTATTATTCGCTTAGCGCCTTAAGCAGTTGGTCAGTATAGGCGGAGTCATAGTAAACGGATTCTATTGTATTTATATTTCTCTTTAAGTACTTTGATCAATGCCGAATCATACCAAGGCGGACGTGATGATTTTCTAACCGGTTTAATTGGTATATCTTTAAGCTCACACAATTTACTATAAAAGAATTCAACAGCACTATCCAACGAATCGGCAAGTAAAAACTCATTCCAATTGATTTGGTCGAGTTCAGATTGAATAGCCGCGTAGAATCCCCCAGTAACATTAATTGGACAGAAGGGTACCGCTGCTGAGCCGCATCCGCCGCCTCACTCAGGTACTGTGTGAGCCCAGTTGTCTCCAAATCACCGCTGTGCGAACGGTAGACACAGGCGTAGACCATTTTGTCCAGGCCTGTGTCCACTATAACCCACAGGGTAGAGAACCTGGAATGTTCAAGGTAGCGGAAACGCCGATAGCAGATGTCGTCCCGGGCGTACATACATGCGCCCGCGCGTGGTCTAAAGTGGTGCTCCAGGGTAAACCCTGGGTAAGACAGGTATGACACGTCTGACGGACATCCGATATGCGTCTTTTACAGGGATAAGAGCGCTGGTTTCTCAGTCTCAAGGTGGTGATCGACTGCGGCGAGATTAGAGAGGTGCACTTTGTGAGAGAGGGAGTGCAGCCGATGTACAGCGTTTCTCTTTTTAATCCTCTTAATCTTTTGAGTAAAGAAGGTTGAGGAGAAGGATGTGAAATGAGGTTCCATGCTGCTAACCCACAGGCACGCTCTGGCAGGACGACATCATTGGGGGACTAGTCTGGAGATTGCGGGGACACCCGAGGTAACTTTTCTATTAACTGATGTGTGAATTCATGCCAGAGCAGTTTCAACCGAGTACAAATGCAACTCCGATTTTATTTGCGACTAGTGGACGTCACGTGGTTTCACCCGCGTAGTTCCCGTTCCCGTGGGAGTACGGGGATAAAATATAGCCTATGTTACTCCCTGATAATGTAGCTATCCATTGCTGAAAGAATTTTCCAAATCGGTCCAGTAGTTTCGGAGCCTATTCATTTCAAACAAACATACAAAAAAACAAACAAATCTTTTCTCTTTATAATATTATACATATATTATAGTGTAGATAAAGAAAGAAGATTGGCAGTGTTAGTGTCGCTCTATTTGGGAATCAAGTAGAGTAGTTCGTTTTTCTGTTTAAAGATTTTTTTTTTATTTAGCGGGAAAGGAGGAAAAAATATTAATAAAAATTTAATTTAATCAGAAGTAAACGTAGCAATAACTAAACGCAGAACAGCGGTATTAAAGTAATTATTGCCATTTTCAGTAGAATAAAACTTATTAGTAGAATATGAATGTTGGCTGGATGGTTAAAACTAACTATCGTTTTATAATAACATTATGAACACATTTCTTCTTTTTATATCAACAGATATTTGCGATTGCAATATTCCAATCCCAACTATAAACTGTATTCAAAAGTAATGAATAAAAACATAACATAATCGTTACTTTTTACAGTTTATACCTGGCAACATTAAACAGTTGGCATTTAACTGAACTGTCATCCTGTGATCTGTCACAGTCGTCGTACGTATCCTTGCGATCTGTTTGGCGTCTGTATTTGTTTACATTAGTGTTTACTTGCATTGTTTATTCCGCGTTCAGTTGAGCTTTCGAGTTCCTGCGTGTTGAGTACTTGTGATTGTGAACACTTTTTTTGAGACAGGACTCTATTTGTTATTATAAACATGTCTCGTTCTAACGTTCGGTGTGTTAACTGCGAACTTCGGTTGACGAGACCACATCATCGTCTTTCAAATGAAAACGAAGAACTTCTTAATACTATAAGGTTGTGGACTTATCCAAGGGAGGTGAGTAAAAATATTCAGGTCATTTTTGAAATAATGTCTTACAGTTACTGATGATTTATAATAGTTGATTAGGCAGTTTTGCACCACTTTCAACTCCCTCAAAGCTCATACTACTATAATAATAATATTATGTGATTAAACCTTTGTCACCCATGACGTCCCAAGATTTCCTCAAGATGTTTTCCTATCCTGTTAGTAAATGATAATTATAGCAAAATATTTTTATTAATCTTCCAAGACTAGATTTTCTCTACTATATTAGTTATATACCTAAAATACTTTAATGTTTATTCTATAAGAAGATGCTTTGTATGACTTCCACTGAGTATGACATATATGTCTTCTTTTTGATATTTCGCTGTCATTATAACTGGACACTACTGTAATTAAAAATACACAAATACGGTGATGTGTCCAACTTCTAAGTATTTGGTTGATCAGGATATTCTGAGTGTTATCGAGGCTAACAGATTTTCATTATTATGTTACTTGCAGACAACTGATGCCGACTTCGTGTGCCAGGCTTGTTGGGAATTAGCAAGTCATGCAACTAACCAAGTTGCACCTGAAAGACAAGTTGGACGTCAAAATTTTTGCGTTGGATGTGGCCGTTCCATTCTAAGAAGCCGAAGTCGTTTAGTTCTGAGAGAAAATAGTACTGATGAAGAACAACATCTTGCTGCAATCATTTCACAGTGGATACAGCACCTGTAACGAGCGTTTTCGTCTCGCTACATGTTCGGTAAATCTTAGTCGATTTTCGAACGTCACATCTCTAGTCTTTTTTTTTTGTCTATGGAAGCATGATGGCGTCACTTTTCGACCCTTTCGCAATGAGTGAACATTAATTTTTGCCTGTCGTCAGAATTCTATTTAAATCCTGTGAAATCTCGATCGTTTCGGGACAGATTGTTGCTCTGAATGTTTTGAGCAGGATATTCCGATTGATGCAATGAAGAATTTGCCGTAATTCGTGGTAAGAAACCATTCTTCTAGACGGAATGTCTTTATCAAATCATATCGGAAAAATTTACGCATAAGTTCATATTTTCAGGTTTAGTTGTTTTTATAGCAACACCCACAACCCCTAAATGGAGTCGCGTGGCGATTACCTGATGATTTTGTAAAGAAACGGTAAGTTTTTGTCCAAAGGATACACGAAGCCACGTGTTCGTACAGTTTTTTTTATTGTAAAATTAACCTAATTATTGTGTTTGTTACAGCCAGCAATATCAATTCACGGTTGGTGTTTTTCTTTTTTCGACTTTTAGTTTCAAGTTCTTGGGTTTTCTTTCATTCAAAGGACTTTCCTCATTTTTATTGGATTTTCAAGACATGAACGGAGACCGTGCTGTTTTGCCAAAGTAATTTTTATTGGATTTTCAAGACATGAACGGAGACGTGCTGTCTTGCCAATGAGGAATTCTGCCTACATAATTCCTGTGGTTAACTTGTTAATTTATTTTTAAAGCAAGCAATCTGGTAGGAAATTCAAACCTATTTTACTAACTCATAAACAAGATGCAATAATATCATAATAATATCACAATAATAACTGATCTTTAGAATCCCTATTTTAAAGTTAATTTTAATAACTTTTCAATTGTTTGAAGCTACTGGCCTATAAATGGAGAAAAGACAAAAGAGTTTCAATTGTTTTATTTCTCTATTTAGCTACCCACCTGCAGATTAAAGGTTCAACTTTCCGACAGTTTCTTTCCGGCTTAATTTATTATATAGTGGTCTCCAAGGCGCCCGAAATACATTCTTAATTTAATTTAATTTTTTTTTTTTTAGGAGAACACCTTCATTTTTCATTTCATTTTGTTAGTCTACCTCACCAGAGAGAAGCCAACATATTTCTCTTCTCTCACTCAATTTTTTTTATTACACACCGTCAAGTAAATATTTTTTTTTTTGATCATTACAAAATATTTTGTTTCTGTTTTCATAAATATTGATTATATTAATTATTGTTTTAGCTTACTGATTACGCATGTGGGCCCTGTTGGCTACGAGCTCACAGAATATTGCGTCGCAGCACTAACACCCAAAACGCCCAATTTAACAATGGTGCTTCAGAGGATATGGCTATATCCCCGCAGCAAAGCCCTCAACTTGAGGAAATTGGAAATTGCTGTGTGAATTGTGACATACAGCTGCTGTCTGCAGAAAATAGGCATTGTCTGTCTTCAGAAAGTGAACATTTTATAAGAGTTATAAAGCTGTTGACATATCCTAGAAACGTAAGTTATAGGCTATTATAATCATATTTTTTTGACTGTTTTAGTAAGTTAAAGTCGAAAATTCAATGAGAAATAAATTGTAAATACTTTCTTTTTAGACTGTGGACAACGATTATGTGTGCCACACCTATTGGGAGCTTGCGAACCATCAGGTTTTATCTGAAATTCCAGAAGAAAATCCAGTACAACAATCTGGAAATCAGGAAATACCGCAGCAGCAATACATTACACTGCCAAACATTAGACGAGCTGCTGACACTAGCAGGCACTGTTTGTTTCCTGATTGCAGGAATCCTGAGCGATACCATATTCCAGACGCAATACGTAGACGGGTGCTGAGTGACTGCAACTTTTATATACCTAGAGGAGCAAGGATATGCGGTTACCACATGGGTAGAAACATATTTAGTGAACTATACACATCTGAAAACACACTAGACCATTTTAATCGTTTCCAAATTGAAGATATGGTTTTCATACTATCAGAACCTGTAAGTGTTTTTAATTTTGAAGACATTCAGAGTCTTCCAGAATATTTGGCACATTATTTTCCTTATCCCAACATCAACAAATAATGAACGAAACGAGAGGACTTCGTGAAATGCACAGAGGAAGTTTTGCATTAACTGCATTATTATGCAAATTAAGGACGGGAGATTCGGGAGACAAGCTATCGAGCTTATTTCAAACGCCAAGGCGCACTGTGGAAACCTTGATGAACAAGGCTAGGGACATATTAGCTCAGGAGTATGTGCCTCAACATTTGGGTCTGCATCATATAAGCCGGAGTAATGTGATTAGTAAAAACTCATATATAGCAAATAGTTTATATGGCAGACCTGATCTCCCACTGGAAAGACAAAATGCAATTGTTATCTGTGATGGCACCTATGTTTATGCCCAAAAAAGCTCAAATTATTAGTTTCAAAAAGAGACTTATTCTCTCCATAAGTATCGAAATCTCATAAAGCCATTCATGATTGTATGTTGCAATGGATATATCCTGGATGTTACAGGGCCATATCCTGCCACTACTAACGACGCGTCGATAATGATGGATTTGTTAAACAAAGACAGTTTTTTAATTTTTTTTAGAGAAGACGATGTTTTTATTCTCGATAGAGGCTTTAGGGATAGTGTAGACGCTATACATCAGCGTGGCTTCCTCGCCCATCTACCAGAAACCCTGTCACCAGGTCAATTTCAGTTAACCACACTAGAAGGGAACAGGTCCCGCTGTGTGACAATAAATAGATGGGTTGTGGAAGCCGTTAATGGCAGGATCAAAAGAGACTTTAAAATATTCAGGCATGAATATTTTAATCGTGCTTGCCCTCACATGATGAAGGACTTTTCCATTGCAGCCGCTCTGCATAATGCATTTGCCACAATGTTTGTGGATCCAAGTAACGCGGAACAAATAGTCAATATTATAAATGAAAGGCTTTTTGCAGACAACACTTTAGCAGAAATAGTACAAGAAGAGAATCTCAATAGAAGAAACTCTATATTAACAGTTATAACCAGTACTAATATTGTGTTCCCTAATCTGTCTATAGAAGAATTGGTCCTCTTTGCTTGTGGAACTTATCAAATTCGACAAGCTAGGTCATACATAGGTGAACAATTACGTTTTCATGGCCTTTACACAATAGAAGTTTGCAGAGAGGACCATGTCAATTTAAGCAGGTTAGGGGGAATAAGTACTTATTTGATTCGAGCAAAAGTAAAGTCATGTGTCACGAAAATCTTATTATGTTTTTATTTCAATAGATCGGCAACAAATGGGTAGGAATGCCATCACCGGATATTGTTGCAATAGTATTGTTGGTTTGCGCACTGTGGGATGTTGCTCTCACGTAATGAGCATAGTATGGTACCTGGGCTACGCGCGTCACCAGGATAAAATAACTCCACCTGCACAGTTCCTTGACCAAGTTTTACTCAGGCTAGATACATAATTAAATGTTTGTGAAAAAAGTATTTGTTTCATTTTATAAAATAACATATTACCTTACCTACCTACCTCATTGCTGAACCTGGGTTTACATTGCTAGGGATATATGTAGGTATATTATGTACGAATGCTATTGGTGTTAGCGTGATGATATATATCTCGATAAATGGGCTATCTAACACTGAAATAATTTTTCAAATCGGACTAGTAGTTCCTGAGATTAGCGCGTTCAAGCAAACAAACAAACTCTTCAGCTTCATAAATTAAGTATAGATTTAGATATATAGAGATGGAAAACAAGTATAGGTACGGTTCGCCTGATGATCCAGCAACATCCAAAGGCATAACCTTTTGGTGTAGGTAACAACCTCCTTACACGTACATCCTATACGTTTCACCTCCAAGGAAAAGCGTTACTATAGTATTATTATACTTAAACATTTAGATATGTGCATTGTATTCTGAAATGAATTAATCTGCTCAATAATCAATCATATCAATACACATTACACAACACATAACCTAACCTAAAAGGTAAATTTTTAAAACGATTTTCTATCAAAATCCCATTCCAAAAAAATATGCTATGATTACACTTTATGTTATTAGGCCTTAGATCTATCTCTTTTGGGTGTTTTCACTAATGCACGCGAAGTGCAAAGGCGACACTCAAAGTACATGGAGTCTTGCCAATCTTCTTTCATTGAAAACCCAAACACATTTTGGCCGACCTGGAAATCGATCCCAGGACCTCATGCTCAGGAAAATTAAATAAAAAATATATTAACCAATATAAAAATATTGTCAATTTTAATATATAATATACAAGCTAACTCGACAAACGTTGTTTCGCCATTTAAAAAAAAATAGCCTACAAGCTATCATCAGACCTAACAAATGCACACAAAAAATTTCAGAAGATTCGATTAAGCCGTTTCGGAGGAGTTCGATAACAAATACAGTGACACGAGATATTTATTACATTAGATTAGATAGATATAATATATTTACTTACATCGAGAATTTTCAAGAACTTCACAAGTGTAATAAAGGAATTCCTTATAACTTCTGAAACAATTCACGAAACTTTTATATACGTATTTGTTTTTTTTTTTAGAATACTTAACCCTGCGTGAGTAAGGTTGGGTATGTTCCACCCGAGGAAGTTTTACTAGCAGATTGTTTTCTTTTCTTTATTTTCTTTTAAAAAAAAACTTTGCCCCACACAAGAATTTCTCTTGTATCGTAGGTGTGGTTACAAATTTACAAATTCACATACACAAACAGACCGACCCGGAACAACTATCTGTAGGCCATACAAATATTTGTTCCGTGCGGAAATCGAACCCGTAATACGAATAATGTTATTGTTGCCATGCGAATTACATCGTAACAGTAGCTGGAGGTAATGGTAAACGGAATGAGGGGCGAGAATCAATATGTGGTTTGGTGACGCGCCAGCGCCAACCCAAGCGCATAGATGCTGTTGCTGGGTATGCTGAGTTGCTCGAGAGTTTGTTGCGGCCATAGAAATATAAAAAACAGGAGAAGTGGCAAGGGCCCCCTTGCCACATGTCCGTGTCCGCGCGACATGCTCACGTTGAGCATGTCATAGGCAAATGGTCGTCTCGGCGAACTAGTGCGCTTTCGACCGCGATCGTGACAATTTATAAGAATTCCGTGTTGTTCAGTGGTTTCTTGAAGAAACCGCAGCCTAAACCAAGACTTTGTAAATCAAGGAATTACTTAGACTAACCGTGTCTGTACAATGAATATTTTTGCATGAAAATTACACCGAAACCTCAGGAAAAAGATATAAAACACAAAAATGCAATTTTTGTCTGTTTATCTGTTTGTCTGTGCGTTTGTGGGAGCATCACGCATAAACCACAGATTGGATTCCAAATCTAAGTACTTAAAAATATTAAGTGATAACCCGAGTAACATTTAGCGTTTATTTCATCAAAATCAACCCACAAAATCAAAAGATATTGAATTTTTAACTTTAGGAAGAAACTTCCTAATGTATTCTGATGAGTCAGAGCGCTATCTATTGAGAAAAAATAAAATGCACGAAAGCATTCAAAATTGCTGAGTTATTTGTGAAACTTTTTATACATGCCAAATAAAAGTGATCATTTTTATACCTTTTCGTTATTTATCGTTACAATCGATCCACAAAATCAAAATATATTGAATTTTTAGTTTAGTAAGAAACTTCCTAATGTAATCTGATCAGTCAGAGCGCCATCTATTGAGAAACCATAAAATGCATGAAAGTACCTATGATTTTACACCAAAACACATTGATTGAGTTATTTGTGAAATTTTCAATACGTAGACGTAGCAAAATAAAGGTAAACAATTTAATACCTTATCGTTACATTCGGGCTTCTTATTTAACGTCTTCAGCTGCCAAATATTTTGTCAGTTTACATGGTCGATAAATGGCGTTGCACTGATGACGCGTTTTTATAAATTGCGGTGTTAAGATTTTCCGCTAGAGAAAGACCTTAGACGATTTTTAAATACAGTCGTAGTTCATAGGGACTTTGTTTTGGTCTCTGAAAGGTCCTAAACTGTTAGGGACCAAAATTGCTTAAATGTCTGAGTTGTGTTGGTTTCGTTTAAGGTGCATTTATCGTAGATTTTTAAGCTGATTTAATTTTGCGAAGTACAGGGGTTCCGTACCAAAGGTGCTGACGGGACCCTACTGCTAAGCCTCCGCGATTGATTTCGTTTAGAGCGAAGCAACGAACGCTTCGATTTGCGAAACAAGGCTAATAATAATAAGGTACCGTACCAAAGGTGGTCACGGTGACGGGAGCGATCGATTCTGGGGGGCTACTCTCTAAGTCCGAAGTCCGTAGTTTCGGGCTTAGTTGCGGGCGGGCGTATTCACTCCGTATCACCTACAGACTTACGATTAGTCCCGAACCCGAACTAAGAATGAATGACAACACGATTTCACAGTACCTAACTGTCAAATCGTGTTATCATTAGTTCTCAGTGGTTAGATTATACGGAGTAGAATATGCCCGCAACTAAGTTTTTAATTCGTGCGAAGTATCAGACGGTTTGATTTGCAAGCCAAGGCCAAATTATGGGGTTCCGTACCAAAGTTGCTAATGGGACCCTATTATTTAAGTCTTCGCGTACGATTTTGATTCGTGCGAACCAAGTCGATTTTTAGGATTCCGTGTCAAGTTTGCTAACGGAACCCTATTTATTAAATATGCCACCGCTGTCCGTCTTCCTTCAGTTTATTCGTTTTATTTCTATCTCGCTAATATAAAAATGTCTTCTAGAAAAAGGTCGAGTCTTTCACAATATAGCAAAAATCTTAATCTTTTTTTTTATTTACAAAACAAAGTCGGGTGTGTTCGAACACTTTTCTAACTAACTCGAGAACGGCTCGACCGATTTTCATAGCTTTTGTGTTTTTGGATTTGTCTTCGTCCGGAATAGCATAATAAGAATTAAATTACAGAAAAAAATGAGTAGGTAGGTAGGGTAGGTAAGGTAGGTAAGGTAGGTAAGGTAGGTAAGGTAGGTAAGGTAGGTAAGGTAGGTAAGGTAGGTAAGGTAGGTAAGGTAGGTAAGGTAGGTAAGGTAGGTAAGGTAGGTAAGGTAGGTAAGGTAGGTAAGGTAGGTAAGGTAGGTAAGGTAGGTAAGGTAGGTAAGGTAGGTAAGGTAGGTAAGGTAGGTAAGGTAGGTAAGGTAGGTAAGGTAGGTAAGGTAGGTAAGGTAGGTAAGGTAGGTAAGGTAGGTAAGGTAGGTAAGGTAGGTAAGGTAGGTAAGGTAGGTAAGGTAGGTAAGGTAGGTAAGGTAGGTAAGGTAGGTAAGGTAGGTAAGGTAGGTAAGGTAGGTAAGGTAGGTAAGGTAGGTAAGGTAGGTAAGGTAGGTAAGGTAGGTAAGGTAGGTAAGGTAGGTAAGGTAGGTAAGGTAGGTAAGGTAGGTAAGGTAGGTAAGGTAGGTAAGGTAGGTAAGGTAGGTAAGGTAGGTAAGGTAGGTAAGGTAGGTAAGGTAGGTAAGGTAGGTAAGGTAGGTAAGGTAGGTAAGGTAGGTAAGGTAGGTAAGGTAGGTAAGGTAGGTAAGGTAGGTAAGGTAGGTAAGGTAGGTAAGGTAGGTAAGGTAGGTAAGGTAGGTAAGGTAGGTAAGGTAGGTAAGGTAGGTAAGGTAGGTAAGGTAGGTAAGGTAGGTAAGGTAGGTAAGGTAGGTAAGGTAGGTAAGGTAGGTAAGGTAGGTAAGGTAGGTAAGGTAGGTAAGGTAGGTAAGGTAGGTAAGGTAGGTAAGGTAGGTAAGGTAGGTAAGGTAGGTAAGGTAGGTAAGGTAGGTAAGGTAGGTAAGGTAGGTAAGGTAGGTAAGTAAGGTAGGTAAGGTAGGTAAGGTAGGTAAGGTAGGTAAGGTAGGTAAGGTAGGTAAGGTAGGCAAGGTAGGCAAGGTAGGCAAGGTAGGCAAGGTAGGCAAGGTAGGCAAGGTAGGTAAGGTAGGTAAGGTTTGGGGGACAGTCTTCATGTAAATTTTGACGTTCAAAAGTTGCTGATTTTCAGCCTAGTTTGAATTTATGTCTTTTGATTTTGATGGCAGGGCCTCATCGTCGATGGTACTTTTTTATTGGCAGAATGTTTATTAAAGTATTTTTGTTAATTTTTTGATACTTACCATAATATTTTTAAAGAAAAACAACCCGAGCTACAAGATTTTTTTTTCAAGTTAGTTTTCCCGTGACTACGGTAGCAAAGAAAATATTGATAAGAAGTGACGTAATTTGGAGCATTCGGGTTTTCAGTATTATTCTTTTGTCTCCATGGTTTGTAGTCAGTCAGTACAATTGTTCGAAATGTAAAAAGCCATTGTATATGATGGAGCAAAAAATTGTTCTATTCATAGACTAGCCGCGAGTAAGCCGGAAAGCAAAATGTTGTCACTCGATAAGATCTCTAAGATAAGACATAAACGAACAGTCAATATCTAGCATTGCTTGACTCCTCTCAGATTTATGAATTTAGAAGAGTATTAAGCAAGGCACTGGCTATTTCACCTCTTTTGTTCCAAATGCCGACCAGCCCTAGTAATTTTTCGTTTCAATGATGAACGCTTCTCAATATATGATGTTAAAGAAAGTTTCTAGGGTTGCTAACACGTTGCGGAATATTTTCGAAAGAGTCATCGCGGCCCTGCAATGCAAGGATCTTTAGGATGAACACGCATGGGTTTTAGTCAGTAAGAGTCTGATACTCCCTTCTACTCCACCTAGACCGGGACTATGACTCATTTGATTATTTCGGATGGGAAATCCTTAAAAAAATAACAAAAAGGGTTGTTAACGTGCTATAGAGCTACATAAAGTTGGCCATGGCAAACCAACTAGAAGAGAAGTCTACCCCTGCAACGGAGAGATTAGAGTAAAGTAGAGACTCCACTATCCGCACCATGTTAGACTCCCATCAGGCAATCCGGCTAAGTTAGCCAGCCTAGCTCCGCCAAAATGCACAGATGTTTCCTGGGTGCTTCACAGACTTGGCGGAGCGACCTCACCGTTCCGAGAATTTATTCACATCGGGAAGCCACGGCATTACTTTTTGGATGACGTGGGCAACTGATTCCTCAGTTCGAAGTCACCTATGCCAATTGGGCTGTCTATAGCACATAGGTGCTGTCAACATAGGTTGAAAAGATGTTTTTTAGGGCGCAATGATTCATAAATATACCTATTATTATTCGGAAGGTATTTATACTTGGGCTGAGAAGTCGTTTAGTTAGTCGCGTGTATAGACTTGACGTTGACAGTTTTGACTGCCTGCAATTTGTATTCTGTGACCATTTGCTGTCATGAAGTTCTGTTGTTTTCTGGCAAATTCATACGAAATTATGGTAAAGCTAGGAGGGGGAGTGGGTACGGGTCCAGCACTACTATCTCAAAACCTCTCTTCACGAGTTCGTCTGTGACGTCATTGCCTAGGGATCTACAGTTCCCCTTGATCGACTGGACAGTGATGCCCGCAACAGATAATTTCTGGCCATGTGCTGGCCATGACGTATCATAGGCTCACTGAGAATCGAACAGTTTTGAAACTAAACAGAAAACAGTTTTTTTGGATGTATGTGACTTTGCAAAGTTTTATAGAAATTAAATACCTAAATAGAAATCATAAAACTTAATCGGATGACGTGTATAATTTTCTTCCATGGCCGTTTTCATGGAAAAGCATTCCTTTTATTCTCCAGAAACATTAGTCAATATAATGCGTATTGATCGTTGATGCTTGGTCTGTGGGTTCCCCGTACACATGGTAGAAGAAATGAATTCATGCTGTGAAGCAACGGGATATCACAGGCTATCTTCTAATATAACCGAATAATCTTCTTGAAACTACTTGATGAATCAAGTTGGTTTTTTATGTATTCCGAACCAGGAACCCAAATCGAAACAATTTTATGTTTTCATAGCACAGAAATACAATTTCAGCGGAGCTAATGCAATTCTTTCGACTCCTCTATCATGGAACTTCACCAACTGCTCGTGTGTGATATTACGTGACCCCTGGCTCCAAGCCCGTATAGGCCCAGTATGGGCAACTTTAGCAAAGCTAAGCAAATGTAATCGCGCGCCTGTTGACCAATATTCTAACCTTAATACCGCAGTTAAAAAAATGAGATCAAATGCATAACGCCATCTATGGAATATGTAGTTGAACTGTTAAAATATAAGTTCGGAAATTGATTCAATTTTTGGAAATAAGAATATTATGTGGATTCAGAACGATATTTTTAAGGTATTACAAGAAATACTTTTTTATGACGTAGTAAAAGTAATAAGTAAATAAATATTTTCTAATGTAATTCTCATGCTGTCGATAGTAATATGTCGGTTAATAGATGGCACTGCGTGTTTCTACATTACGTAGAATGATACGTTGATTTCTTTTAGAAAATTACTACAATTCCTATCAGGTTTATGTGTAAAAATTATCTACATTGGTTTTGTATATTTTTTAACTTGATGCGAACAAAACAGAATACAGATAAAGAAAAAATTGGTTCTGTTAATTATACTTTAACAGTCTGGCATACTGGTTTTGTCATACTTGGATAAATGCCAAAAAATATCCGAAATACAGCAATAACATGTTATGAATAATTGAAAATATTAGGTAAAATAGGAATCATAAAAGTAAGGAAACGTATTTGTCAAATAAAATCCTTATATCATTACAACTGTTGAGATTCCAACCAACACCAACTCTTTCGGCAGGCAGTCTTTAAATCGATGATCTTTGACTACTGACGACGTTAGAATGAAATAGCTGATCTTATTTATGTCATGGTTTTTCGCTGCTGAGCTCCTTGAATGTATAGCGTGATGATAAATATTGATAAGGTTAGACTCACACGTTTTTGCAATTTTGTAAAACATAGTGGCTTCATACAACAAATCCTCGCTAAACCGTTGGGAATAAAGTCGAATATTAATTTAAATGTTACATTTAGTACGCGAAAACCCATTTTTATTTTGACATTATTATGGTGTAATGGCTCATCATCCATAGCACATAGCGTGATAATATATAGCCTATTACCTGACTGTACCTATAAGGATTATTTATGCAAAATTTGAACAAAATGTAGTAGTTTTCTCGCCAATTGGAAACGTACATCTTATGATTTACTATTTTATTATATGTATAGGTTCTTCTGAATGGTAAGTATGATTTTAGTATCGTTGCTGGTGGCTTGGTACTTGTGAATCCTTAGCGCACACAATTCCAGCCTAAAAATACTTTGACGTGTTTCTATTCCCCTGTTACTATTAAATCTTTAGCGCTATCAATTCCAGCACAAAAAATACTTTGACATGTTTATGGTCTCCCGGTACTTGGGATTTTTTAGCGCTCTTAATTCCAGCCCGGAAAAAACTTCACATGTATATTCTGTTCGACTCTTAAAAGAAAAAAGATTGGCCAGAACTATCTTTGCGCTCACAATTTCTACCGAAAAAATGCCCAGAAAAAACTACTACATTTTTCTGTTCTCTTGGTACTTTTGAATTCTAACCGCTCACAATTCCAGCGCCGGAAATATTTCGACATGTTTTTTGGTTTAAAAAAATGGTCTCCTGGTACTTGTGAATCTTTAACGCTCACAATTTCAGCCAAAGAAATACTTCAAAATGTTTCTGGTCTCCAGCCCGGAAACAATTTCAACATATCTACACATTTCTGTTCAACGAAAAAAACAACAAATATTCTAGCTCAAAAATACTTAATATCGTTCTGTTCTCCTGGTACTTGTGTATCTGAAGTACTAAGGCAGCAGCGGCTCTGGGTTTCCACTTTTTCATCAGTCTCCATTAAGCCCTGCCTTTTACCGGGATAAAAAGAAGCCTATGTTCTATTCCAAGATGAGAACTATATGTGTGCCAAATTTCATCCAAATCCCTTTAGCCATTTTTGTGTGATTGAGGCACAAACATACAAACTTTCACATTTATAATATTAGTAGGATTAATAAAACTTGTATCTGCTTTTTTAAAGAAAATATACACACTTCATTATTTAATCGATCCCCGGAGGACACGGTGGAGAACGGTCTGCCTCGCTTGGGCGGATCACCGTGTCCTTGTAGATTGCCGACGGCGACATCTCACTTCCGACTCTGGACTAATCAGTGGTCCGGAGCGAGAGGGCATGGGAACCACCAACTTCTGTAAAGAGGTGGCGGGACGCTTGAGGGAGAGCTGCTGCAGGAGACACCCTAGGCGCAGGGCGATTCCTGGCCACCGTAGGCGTGGGGCTGCGGACGGCGAGCGATAGGTAATTAGTCATCCGATAAGGATCGGGCCCGGGTCAATGACGCGTTGTATTCCAAGCGCGCCTTAAAGAGATATTAGTATAGGTGACGGGGCCCTCTCGGACCAGTGCCTGCTACAATTGCGGAAATGTTCGAAAGGGTTACCGTGGCACGAAACCGCAAAGGATTTGAAAGAACACGGGTGAGTCTGTCTGCCACTCCTTCCAAGTCATTTGATGATTTCTCATAATTATAGAATCAATTTGGCATCAAAATTTTCGGGCTACTTCTGCCCACTACTTGGCTATATTTTACTACTCGCTTAATTAAATTAGGTAAGGAATTTACACCGGGTTAAACAAAATTAACATTTTGTTAGAAAATTTGAATGATTAATTTGCATTTAAAACTGGTAAAACAGAATAAATAAGTAGCCGCAGTTATGCATTTCAATTGTCTACTGCAATATTAATCAACCTCAATCGGCGAAAATATAATAACCTTGTTGGCAATTATATTTTTTAAACCGTTTGGAGTTGAAACTTTTGGACCGTGGGGTCCGAGTGCTCATGCCTTATTTAAAGCTATTTTTAAACGCTTAGTTGACACTTCGCGTGACCCAAGGGCTCCAGTGGACAGCGATGTGAACTAATTTTTTGACTCAATTATTTTAGTTAGGATTTTTTATTTTAATTGTATATAGTTTTTTATCAGCCCTTTGATTTGATATGTCAAATAAATATAAATTTATGATATATTACTCTGTTAAGAAGTAGTTGAGTTGTGTTCTCGCCGCGAATTCTCTTTTATGTTTTCTACTGAATGAAAACGGGTGCCACGAAGTAGTAATTTGAGTTTAGGAAAAAGAAAGAAGTCGGGTGGAGCCATATCTGGTGAATAAAGTGGTTGCTCCATGGTACTTGTTAAGTTTTTTAAAACAAACATCACGATTTTCAGTCACTATTTCCTTCACTTTTGCGATGTTAACTTCAGTTGCAGACGTTGATGGCCTACCAGAGCGAGACAAATCTTTCATCACATCTCGACTGCTTTTGAACGCTTTTGACAATTCATATACACGTGTTTTTGATAAATTCGATTCACCTTAAGCCTTATGTAGCATTTTCAGTGACTCTAAACACGAAATTCCATTGGCGATGCAAAATTTAAGACAAACTCTTTGTTCGTTGTTTTTGTCCATTATGAAACTTGCAAACTGTCGTCAAAAATTGGCATGTATCAAATGTCATGTGTGAGTTGTGTGTAGACTATAAACATTTTTTTTTTGCAAATTCAACCTTACACGGATCGCTTAGAGTTGTTTTTACAAAGCAGTGCAGAATGGCGAGTGATGCGCAATTTTTTTGCAAATTCAGCCTAACACGGATCGCTTAAACTTGTTTTTACAAAGCAGTGTGCAGTATAGGGAGCGATGCGAGACTGTTTGAAACTAGCGCAAAATTAAACATATTGCGCTTGCTTTTTGCAGACGTTTTTGAGATGCTGAGTCTGTATCTTCGGTTTTTATATATCAATGGATATAACTAAAAATAGCTCTGTATTTCATCAAAATAACAGATTTAACTGAAATTTGGCGCCAAAATGGAAAACATTTGTGCCTATGTAACAAAAATAAAAACTTAAAATTGAATTTGGAACAATAAACAAATCATCCATTCGGCAAAACTTTTTTGACTGAATGTACATTAACCATAATTTATTATATTAATTCTAGTTATGTTACCGAGGTTTCTTAATGAATAAAATGTAGTAACAATGCACAAGGGCGCAAAAATTTCCCGTTTACAGTAAGATGACTATTATAAAATGTGCGCGAATCAAACTCAAATTTAAAGACATGCAAGGTAGTTGTAAAACTACAATCTGCGTTGATCCTGTTCCATTTAACAATCAAGGGTGTAGACACAATCAAACTGGTTGGTTTATGTATTAACTTTAAGATGTACCTACTGTTTCATTTTTGTGTTTTTATTTTTCGGTTCACTCACACACTGCTTATTAATGGATTTGTAAACAAAATAGTCACCATGCCATCTTCTGAAAGAAATGAGCATTCTTGCTTGCCGCGGCAAGTTCTTGTCGCTATCTCCTGCTGGGTCGATCGCGTCGCCGGCTTCTGGTGTTTGGGACCCAGTTCGTAGTGTCTCGCCTAGTTTTCTTGAGGCATAGGACAGATATGACCTGCCCAGTGCCATTTTAATTTAACAGCTGTGTGTTGCCTTTTTTTTAAAGAATGGGAAATCATCAAATGACTCCTCCTGCCCTGGGTGAAGCAGAAAGGAGTGTCAGACTGTTACTGACTAAAACCCATCCGTGTTCCTAATGCCCTTTGCGTTCCAGGGCCGCCGTGACTCTTGCGAACAAATTCCGCAGCCCCGGCAGGCACTGGCCCTAGTTGGCGCTGTCTTTTATGCTGATAGCTCTTTGAGGTGCGCGTGGAACACAGCGCACCATCAACCTGGGCCTGGTTCTGATCAGACGGCGAGCCACCCAATGCTCGCCGTCCGCAGGCCCGCGCCTACCGTGGCCGGGAATCGCCCTGCGACTCCCGACGCCCGGGGCGTCTTTTTTTGTTGCTGTGGCCGGGGTTTGAGGTGTCCTTATCTCTGACGCGTTCAGCCTCCTCCTTCGCTAGCATTATTGCTTCGCAGAAGGAGGTGACCGCTTCCCATGCCTCCTCACTCCGGACCTTGGATTAAACCAGGGCCGGACGCGAGAAACCGCCTTACCGTCTTGTTTTACAAAATGCAATACGCTAAATAAAATACACTAGAACTCCTCAATGAGCTAAATTATAAGGTTGAAATTAGCATAAATTTCTTGTTGGTTGAATAGAATATCTTCGTCGTAATATTATACAATACATTAAGTTTTTGAACAGTTGATTTTATTATCCGATATAATGGTTCGATTAACAACTTTTTTGAAGGCTAAAATTGTTGTTCTCTGGGAACAGGAACAAAGCATAAAGAAAATAGCACGAAATATGAGCATAACGGTAAGATTTACGTTATACACATATATTTATTGTTGCATTATTACTTCCAAGTTGTTTTTTATGTATTTTGAATATTATCGTATTTATTACAGAGAAACACAGTTCGTAGATTGGATACAAAGGTATCAAACGACGGGTGATGTGAAGTGTGATCGCCAGGGCACAAAGAAATTGTAATATTTACCGACGAAAAATGCTTTAAGTCAGATAAGGATGGACGAAAAATTTTATGGAGAAGAAGTGGGCAGAGGTTTAACCCTAAAAACGTATTAGACTTGAGAACAAGCAGGCGATTAACACTAGGTAAATAACATTCTTATTGAAATTATGTTTATTTCCAATTATAATTTTTAACATTTACTCGAATAACTTAATGCAAAAGATTTTAAAAGGTTGACCGTTTTAGGTTACTGGAGACGAATGTCTTCAATGGGCTCAGGCGAGCTAGTGGAAATAGGTGGCCGCAAGAACAGTGAGCGATATCTTGAAGTGTCGAAGGATGTAATGCTGCCTTCAGTGCGGGTCGCATATCCAGCGGGCCGAATTTACCTGGTTCAGAATAATTCTTCGGTGCATCGGTCCCGAATCGTGCAAGGCTGGCTCAAGGCCCAAGAAGACATAACGGTGTTTGAGTGGCCGTCTAAAAGCCCGAACTTAAATCCTATAAAGAACTTGTGGGGGTCAGATAGTTTTGAACTGGTACACCAGTGAAATATAATAATAAAAAAATGGATAAAGAGGTAAACAAAACTTGGGAACTAATGCGAAATAGTGTTGCATGTTTCAATATGGTTTCGGGCGTGAAAAGTCGACTTCAAGAAATGATAGACAGTGACGGCCATCCTCTCCGTGATAAATAAGCAATTTACTCGGCAGATTGTGTAACTTATCTGATAGAATTGCATTGGAACGTCAAACAGCGTTCAATGCAATTTTATTAGATAAGTTTGTATAAGTTTGCATACTTAATTCCCAATATTTGTGGGATCATTATCTCGTAGTTAATCATAAATAAACAACCCTTATTATTATCAATCCAGTTACTCTTGTTTACAAGTAGTCTTGTAATGTGTTAACGATGCACCATCTGACCTCACATATTTTTTAATGATGTGTGCTAAAGGGTTATCAGAAAATGTGATAAAAGAGAAAGATGTATATTGCTATACTGTTATAGTTTAGCATGTTGGTTCTTTCTCTGTAATTAACAGACACAAATGGCAACATTTCATTTTTTATTAAACAGATTTTTATCCGATCTTAGAGTATAAAAAAATATGTTTTCACAAATAAAACAAACATTCTAAACCACACCCATGCTATTTATTATGTGTTTAGTTAATATTCCAAGTAAATAATCCCAATTCAACACAGGGAACTGTATACTCAACCAGAAAGCGGATTCCTTGAAGTTCTAGAAATGTAATTATAGAAATAAATTAAAATTGGTTATGCAACATGCCTAGTTTTTCTTAAAAACATTAATAATAATTAACGAAATTATCCTAATCAACTAAAATTAAAGAAACTAAAAAAATTAAAAGAAACGCCTCGACCGCGGTATTGAACTAGTGACCATCGTATTGCTAAGCCGCAGTCTTTACCACTAGACTAACACGCCAAATACGTAACGCTACAAAAAACTTAAACGCTTTGATGCCATTTCCAAAGGGGGTTCCTTTTATATGAAGCTTACTGTACTTGTGAATCTTAAGCATTTACAATACCAGCCCGAAAAAACATCGATATACATATTTCTGTTTGACCGTTAAGAAAAAAAAAATATTCTAGCCCAAAATACTTCTACATGTATCTGATCTCCTGGTGCTTTTGAATCCTTAACTGCTCACAATTCCAACCCTGGAAACTTACTTCGACATGTTTCTTTTAAATTGATTTACAAGTAGGTATCAGGAGACTAGAAACATATCAAAGTATTTTTTGGCCGAAATTGTGAGCGTTAACGATTGACAAGTACCAGGAGACCAGAAACATGTCGAAGTATATCAGACGCTGGAATCGTGAGCGGCTAGGATTCAAATGTATCAGGAGAACAGAAAAATATCGAAGTATTTTCCGGGCTGGAATTATGAGCGCTTAAGATTCATTATGTACCAGGAGACTAAAAACATGTCAAAGTATTTTCGTGGCTAGGATTGTGAATGCTAAAGATTCACAAGTACCAGAGGCTCTAGACAAGTAACATTCTTGAAGCGGTAGCGTGGCGAAGGCAATTGTCAAAACGTCAAAAATGTATGGGATTGACAAAAGCTGTCGAAAAGTCACGTGATCAATCCCTTACATTTTGGAATTTCGACAATCGCAGTCGCTAATAGAATTGCATTTTGTCTAGGGCCCCAGGAGACCAGAAACATGTCGAAATATTTCCGGAGCAACAATTATGAGCGGTAAGGATTCAAAAGTACCAGAACAACAGAAATTAGTGGAAGATTTTTGCGGGCAGGTATTATGAGCGCTAAAGATTCATTATTTACCAGAAGACCAGAAACATATCGAAGTATTTCCAGGTTTAGAATTGTGAGCGGTTAGGATTCAAAAGTACCAGGAGATTAGAAATATGTTGGAGTATTTTCGGGACTGTAATTATGAGCGCTACAGAGAATGTGTAATAAGTACATTAGAGGTAGTTTAAAAGTGGCGCCAGTGACGGAAAAGTTAAAAGGGAATCGCTTGTCTTGGTATGGTCATGTGAAGAGGAGGGATGAAATGCATGTAACTAGAAGAGTTATGAACATGAATGTGGATGGATGGAGAGGGAGAGGAAGGCCAAAAAAAAGATGGATGGATTGTGTGAGGAGCGATATGAAAGAAAAGGGACTTAGTGATAGAGTGACGACTGATAGAACAGAGTGGAAGAAAAAAACGTGTTGCGCCGACCCCAAGTAACATGGGATGAGGGCAGGAAGATGATGATGAATTATGAGCGCGACAGATTCACAAATACCAGGAGACCAGAAACATGTTTTAATGTTTCCGGCGCTGGAATTTTGAGTGGTTAGGATTCAAAAGTACCAGGAGAACAGAAACATATAGCGGGTTTTTCCGGGCTGTAATTATGAGCGTTAAAGATTCACAAGTACCAGGATACCAGAAACATGTCGAAGTATTTCCGAAGCTAGAATTGTGAGTGGTTATTTAAATTTCTATGATCCATGACTTACAGATGCTTTCATATCTCTGCGTCTTACATTGATCAGCTGAGGAAATACAATCTTCTTAGCCTTGCTAATCGTCGAACATTTCTGGAAACCATGCTGCTTTACGACCTTTGCAATAATGCTTATAACTGTTCTGACATATGCAACAGGATTTCTTATTCGGTTCCCAGAAGAGCACGTACGCGTGCAATGAGTAAGCAATCACTTTTTACAGTAAGAGCGTGTCGAACAAATGCTGGTGTGCGAATACCATTGCGACTGACCGAGAATTATAACAAGTATTTTCTCGGTACTTATTTATTCTGCACTACTCCCATGATTCTTCGCTCCGAAGTATCTGCTGCTCTACAATCTCTCAAGACGAAGAAGGCACCAGGAAGCGCGACCAAATAAAAGCAGAGGTGCTTAAAGCCATGGGGGACGTGGGTGTGGGGACAATTTTCAAGATTTGCTCACGCGTCTGTCAAAACGGTGATTGGCCGCTGGATTGGTCGGAATCCGTAATTCTTCCACTGCACAAAAAAGGATCAACAAAAAGCTGCGGCAATTATCGAGCCTTGTCCCTCATCTCACATGCCAGCAAAATCTTACTCGATATTAACGTCAGGCAGCTCGTTGAGAAAGCATACGAGTTCGATACGCCAGTGATATCGTGTTTTGTTGACTACAGCAAAGCTTTCGACTATGTTAAGTGGAGTTGTTTATGGAGAGTTCTGTAAGAACTTGGAGTACCGAATCATCTCATCACCTTACTTCGCACCCTATATGGCTCAAACACAGGTGTCGTAAGAGTCGATAAAACAGCATCAAAACCCTTCAAATTCCACCAAAGAGTACGCCAGGGATGCATTTTATGCCCATTCTGTTCAACGCCTACGGAGAGCACACACGTACTTGTGAGAATTGGGAGGGAGGCATTGCAGTTGGTGGCGTGAAAATCATCAACCTGCGCTACGCCGATGATACTACTCTTTTTGCAGCAAATGAGTCGGAAATGGCTGCACTTCTAGACAGAATGGAGCAGATTAGCGAGAAGATGGGACTCTCCGTGAACAGATCCAAGACCAAGGTCATGGTGGTAGATCGATCTGGGAAGTTGAAACTCACTGGCGCATTAGGAATAGAATCAGTGGACAACTTTATATACCTGGGTTCCAACATCAGTAACGATGGATCGTGCGAGAAAGAAGTGCACAGGATATGGAATTGGCATGGCTAAGAGCGCCATGTCTCAGCTTGGAAAAATTTGGAAAGATCGTAACATTTCCGTAAAACTAAAACTAAACTGGTACGGACTCTAGTCTTCTCGATCTTTTCGTATGGCGCTGAGACTTGGACACTGAGAGCTGCAGACCGCAAACGCATTGACGCGTTTGGGATGTGGTACTGGAAAAAGATGCTCCGTATTCCTTGGAGGGCGTTTCGGACTAACGTGTCCATATTGCGAGAACTGAAAATCTCCTCGCGGCTGTCAGCTGAGTGTCTGCGCAGAGTCCTAGAATACTTCGGTCATATTGCGAGGAAAGAAGGTGACAACCTCGAGAAACTCATCGTGACCGGCAAAGTAGATGGAAAAAGACCTCGTGGACGCAGTCCAATACGTTGGTCTGACCAGATTCGCACCGCCCTTGACATTTCCGTTCACAACGCCCTCCACACCGCCAGGGACAGAAACAGGTGGAGAAACATCATACATGTGAAAGCGATACAGAAGGGAGGTCACGGCCCTCAGCACTGAGGAATACGACGCAAGGAGGAGGACTCCCGGATGATTCCGGAATTCTATTCAAAGCAATCAAAGAAATAGACACCTCATACCGTTCATCAGACTTTAGGTCCTAATCTGATGTTTTAGTTGTAATTAATTTATTGTTGTTGTTTGTTTTGTTTATTAATTGAATTTGTGATTTAAATTAATTGATATTTTGTATTTTTTTTATTTTAATTGTTTGAATTAATTGATTTATTTAATTTTATTAGTGTCAATTTTTATTAATTTTTAAGTGTGATTAGTTTGAATTTATTTGATTTTATTATTGTTATTAATTCATTTTATTGTTGTCATTGATTTGCATTTATTGAATTTTGTTGAATTTCATATTTTTATTGTATTTTCTTGTTGTTTTCTTTTATCATATTTTTGATTTTGTGATTGTAGTCTTAACTTAATGTCACTTATGGTTATTTGCTAGATTTATTTAAATGATTTTATTGTAACTTTAAGTGTTCTTTGAAGCGCGCAATTAAGATTTCCCTGTTTTCTGTGAATAACGCCGCTGATTACATAATTGTTTATTTTATATATACTATTTATTTTGTTTTTGTATTCTATTTTATGTAATTGTTAGTTATTCCTAACAAATAAAATAATTTCCTGCCTGGACCTGGAAACTTGAAATAAAATAAGACCTGTTAGAAAATTTATTGAGAAGAATAATTAAATAAACTTTACTAAGATCTTTGTGCCGTTAGGCATGAATGCCATTAGTAGATCTTTGACAGTTGCTTCGGTTAGGCACATGATACCCCTGGGCAAAACTGGTCATCAGATTTTACTACCAGTTTTGATATTTTACAGTTACAAACGTGTAGATTGTGATAGCCAGTAAGGCAGTTGTTCCACGTAAAATACTGGTATTCAGCCGGTTTGACTAGAGCTGAACTCAACATATTAAGGAAAAACCTAGACAGATTTACTGAGTGAAATGTATACACGGTGCCATTTTAGTCGTCTTACAAAGGCGGCCTACTTAATGTCCTCGACATTAACTAGTTCTAGGCGCGTTTTGTTTTTTTTTAATAATTCATTAAGATAGTAGGAATAAATAATGCATAGATTTATGAAATACCCTGTTAATAATGTTTACATATCAAAACAATTTCGCCGGTCCAATCCGCGCCGTCCTCTAGCGATGTTTCAAACTACGTCATGCGTCATGATAATAAATATTTTTATTTTTTTAATGATTGAAATGTTCGAATTTTTTTTTTTTATGAATCTTTATTAGTCATTGGATAGAGGATGTGGGCTGCCGTTGTAAAACGATTAAAACGGTATCGTGTATATTAACGACACACCAGCGCTTACAAATCCGAAGAATTTTGATACGCTTAATTTAATTTTAAAACTGGGTAGTGATAAAGCAATAGTGCCTGGCCTCTTGACCTAATTAACGAATTTAAATGAACTTTTATTTTTGCAGTGTCAATTTTGCCTAACTGAATAAAAACAATAGTACTTGTCGACGAACAAAAGTTTAATTAAATACGCTATTGCATAAGTTAATACTTGTTATTTCCTTGTTAAAAGTTATTTTTCGTATTTTATTATGATTACCAATGATGGGGCTCATAGCGCCGGGAAAGCAGAATGGCAAAAAACATTACCCTCCTTCTAGGCCAGTAAATTAATAAAAAACGGACCAGCCCAGGAGCTGTTACCACTTTTTGGTAATTCTTAAATTTTCCCTTAGATGTATTTCAATGACATTTTAGAATCGTTTTTTAGGGTTCCGTACCAAAATGGTGAAAAAGGAATCCTTATGGTGTGACTAAGTCTGTCTGTCTGTCACAGCGGGATATCTGAAGATCTACTAATGCTATGAACTTGAAATTTGAAACAGTTTTAGATGACATTCGTTCAACTATTTTGTAAATAAGAAAGAAATATAAATATATATAGTTTTCTTGCAACAGCGACTGAAAGGGATAATTCAAAATTCAAAATGAGGTTACTAGGGCGGGCATGTAGGGTATCATATAAAGAGCGCTGTTTACACATCCTTAAACATTTTTTCTCTTTTTTTTTAAGCCACGTGGTTTTCGACTCTTTTCGAAAAAATATTGAAATTTTTACCCTAATCTCCGAAGTTGGCTATACGATAGAAGTTTATGTAAAATTACAGGAAAAATAAAGCTATTGCATATATTATTATATGCAATAGCTTTATTTTTCCTGTAATTTTTACATAAACTTAGGTATATATTACAGCCATATAGATATTTTTCAGAAATCATCAGATCAACAAAAAAATAATTAGTTCCAAAATCTGTAAAGAGATGACGCTGACCTAAAACTGCATATTATTCTACACCGCAGGTTCCAGCATATCCTACCACAACATGGCGTACAAATATTTCCAAATTTAAAAGAAACAAAGCTTATTTTACTAACTTATTAATAATTATGGATTAGATACTTAAATATGAATTTAAATATTTAATATAAGGATTGAAATTGTATTGTATTGAAATTATAATGACTACTAATGAATAAAAATTGTTTTATATTACTAGCGACGTATCCTCTAAATATTCTTGAACAACGGCAATGGAAAATCTTGAGTATTATTTGGTAAATGGTTATAATAATTGCCATGCAGTACATATTTCTTTAAACATCATTAATTTTATTTGGGGTAATATTAATTTATCTTTGTGTCGTGTTCTGCTATTTATTTTGTAAATACTTTTTTCAAATAAATGATAATTCTTTTTTACAAAAATGCATATTTCAAAATATAGAGATATGGTAAAGATAGTATTTTAAGTTTTTGAAATAATGGCTTACAGCTATCTAAAAAGTAGGCTCCACACATTGCCCGGATGCATTTTTTTTGTCCTTTAAAAACTCTTTGCACGTCTACCGAGTTACCCCAAATTATAAGACCATATCTGAGTGCAGATGCTACATAATCATGGTAAGCAACCATTGTGGGTATTTAGATTAACCGTTTGTATTATTCTTTTCAGGACATAAACAAAGCGATCTATTTTCTTGAGTATTTTATCTATGTGTGGTTTCTAATTGAATTTATTCCGAAAAAAGTACGTCTATTTATTTATAACTCGCTAGTAAAATCAAACTTAGAATACCTAATTGAACTATGGGGATCAGCCGCTAAATCTAACTTAAGCTCACTACAAAGAATACAAAACAAAATTATCAAAGTCCTATTTCATTTTCACTACCTATATCCAACAAAAAACTTATACGAAAAAACTAATCTACTGAATCTCACACAACTATACACATATTACACCTGCATTCTAATAAAAAAATCACCACGAATTCTGTACAATCACACATAAAACTACATAAAAAGACACCTACATACAACACAAGAAGTAAAAACAAGTTCCAGCTAATGACCACACGTGCACGGACTAACTACGGCAAAAAAACAATATTGGCTGAGGGAGCAAAATGATTTAATGATTTACCGGAAGATTTAAAGAAGTTTAATAATATAAACCTATTTAAAGCAAAGCTTAAGCAACATATATCTATACTGTAATGTCGCCAACACCCTAGAGACAAATATACTTTTTAGATGTAAGCACTATTTATTTATTTATTAATAAGCACACCAACAGCACTGTCACTTACAATTTATAATAAATAACATTTGAAATCGGCATTTTAGTAACCATGCAAATAACAGGTATGCATGACATTGACATACTGAATATTAGAGACAAGAAGATAAACATAAGAGTGTGTACAGTAGACCTAAATCCAAAACACTACAAAAACAAAACAAATCTTTAGCTATATAGACGTACATTGTTCGCATTGTTTATATAAGAAACGTTTGTATGAAGCGAAACTCATAGAAAAAACATCGATAGGGTAATCCATTAAGTTAGACCTTTCATTATATAGCCTTGCCATACGTGTTAGGGGGATATTAAAGGTGGAATTTAAGGTAGATGTAGGTAATTGAAAAATGCGATGATGCCGCTTGCTACGTTGGCTAATCCTAAAGTTAAAATAGTTAATCAATTGCGCATCTATAGAACCATTTATAATTTTGTGTAATGTAAGTAAGTCAGAATGGATCCGTCTTTCTTTTAAGCTAAACATCTTATAGTGCTTTAACCTGTCATTGTAGTCAGGTATAGCTTTTCGGATCCCATTCTTCATACATAGATATCTAACAAAACGGGCCTGAACAGATTCAACATTATTAATATAACTTGAGTAATAGGGAGACCAAATAGAGGAACAATACTCCAAGGAGCTCCTTACCAGTGCGTTATAAAGTAGAATAATACTACTATAATTACGGAAAGGTTTTGACATGCGGATTATAAAGCCAAGCATTCTTTTAGCTTTAGCAACTATAGTCTCTACATGCTCACGGAAGGATAGGGATGTGTCAAAGAGTACACCTAGATCACGGATGACTGATACTCTACTCAGTACTGATCCATCTATGTGATAATCAAACTTAATGTAATTCACTTTATTCGTGAATGTAATAGTCTGGTATTTTTTAACATTGAGCGTCATTCTGTTGTTGCAACACCATTGATGAAGGACATCTAGATCTCTTTGAAGCTTTATACAATCGCTCCGGTCCGATATCCTGCAGTATATTTTCAAATCATCAGCGTAGGCCAAACAATCGCAAATTATCAAATCTAAAAGATCATTCAAAAATACCAAAAAAAGCAAAGGACCCAACTTAGAGCCTTGTGGAACACCAGAGCCAGGAGAAAAAGGTACAGATTCATATCCCGCCAAGGCAACTATTTGAGAACGATTAATTAAATAGCTTTCGAACCACCGCAACAGAGAGCCATGAATGCCAGCGCAATTCAATTTCACAGAAAGAATTGAGTGATCAACACAATCAAAGGCTTTTGCAAAATCTGTGTAAACAGCATCAACCTGACCCCTAGCTTCAAAGGTGTTACCAATGAAAGTAGTGTAAATAAGTAAGTTTGACAAAGTAGAACTCTAGAACTCTATGTATCTCGTTTTAAGTGAATTGTTATTTTTAAGTTCTTATGAGAATAAATTCTTTAAACCTAATTGCAATTTTTGTCCACGTTTATATTTAAGAATACACATTTGTCAACAACGATTAAGTTATTTTGTTTCAGCCATTTGATTGTCTTGTCTAATGTTTAACAATTCGTTTTACCAAGTCTTTATTATCGTCGCTTTTAATAATAAATTTTGTGTCTGCAAATAATACGCACTCTTCATTAATCGCCTCTGGTAGGTCGTTGATGTACACAAGAAAGAAAAGAGGGGATACAATTCCTCCTTGAGGTGTGCCGAAATTGTTTTATCTGTAATTTGGTCTAAATATTTGACAACCAAAATAAATGTCAATCCTTTTACATAACTGTCATTATTCTACATATTTTAAATCTAAAATACGCCACTATCCGAATATTGTGGATATCTGTTGTCGATTCGAAACCTTTATTTAAATACGTTCTTTAATTTAAGGGGAGAGTTTGCCGTATCGGCGGGATTCAAATTAAATATTTGACAGTTACGAAACCTATGGTCATTTTGTATGGGAAAATGTATTTTCTTTTATTTATATTTTTCATCAATTTTCCAATGTCTTTAATAGTTTTTCTGCTATTCGGGACGGAGACAAATACAATAAATCAAAAACCATGAAAATCGGTCCAGCCGTTCTCGAGTTATAAGTGTTCGAACAAACCCGACTTTGTTTTATATATTAAGATAATTATTCGTGTCAAGCGATCGATTCTATAGGTTTATGTTAATAACAATAAATAAAGAGAACAAAAGAAAACAAATGATACAAACAAGCACAAATTAATGAAATTCAACAAAGTAGATGTAAATCCACGCAAAAAAAAAAAAATAATAAATAAATAAAAACGTTCTGCAACACACACAGAAACCGGTTTCGTGCAATCCTGACTAACCAATTAGTCGGCGCTGTGCACGTCACCAATAGTCACCATACCACTATGCCATAAGCAGATGATTGTAATATACCAATTGCAAGCAGCGTTTTATGTAAAATAGTTCGTTTTATACTCTGGAAGTTTGTAATATGAACATTGTTATGACTCGACATCATATCAATGATAGGTTCAAGTGTATCAAGTCTATTTTCCGTTGCGCATCAATTAAGTACTGTCATAAACGTCTTCTAAATGTACCTGGAATTTTGTAGCAAAACCGAGCACAAGCGTTTTAAACCCTCTGAATGAGCTGGTCTGTACGAGCTAGTAGGCGTGGGCCGAACAACGTGTCTGCATAGTTAAGCCTGGACATAACCAGACTTTCTACTAGTTGTTCCCGAAGTGTTTCTGATAGGTACGGCCTCATTTTATAAAGAACTTTGAGGCGATAAAAACAGTTTCTTACTGAGTCGGCGACATGCTTTTCAAAACGAAGGTCCTTGTCCATAATGAGACCCAGGTTCCGCGCTTCGTAGACTCTGTCAATAGGTTTGCCCATTAGTTCGACCATGATGGTTGCGGGTAGTTTAGCTAGCTGTTGTCTAGTGCCAAGCACCAAGAATTTACTTTTGTTAGGGTTTAGTGACAGGCAATTATCTTCTGACCAGGTGGCAATTCGGCGAAGGTCATCGTTTAGATTTTTTATGGCACTATCATACTTTTCTGGGTAAAAAGAAATGTAAAGTTGAACATCATCGGCGTATATATGATATTTGCAATTTTGAAGACACTTAATTATATCAGCACAGTATAAAATAAAAATAATTGGCCCTAATATAGAGCCCTGTGGAACTCCCCTCTTTATAGAACTAAGTGCCGATCTAAGTGTGGTGCCGTCCCCCAAACGCAGTTCCACAAATTTTTTGATATCTCTGAGATAGCTACGGAACCATTGCGTAGCGCCAGGGTCGAAACCGTAGTAACTTGAATTAGATAAAATTAGTCGAATATTAATTGCATCAAATTACCAGGAAAAATCGAGCAAAACAAACAAAGTACACATACCCTTATCCTGGGCAGACAACACATTATCAGTCACGTCCAGTAAAGCGGTAGAGGTACTGCGCTGCTTTCTGAAACCAGATTGTAAATCTAGTAATATTTGATTCTGTTCCAAGAAGAGCGTTAACTGGTGGCTGACGACTTTCTCCAGTACTTTAGACAGACACGGTAAAATACTAATAGGTCTTTCAAACAGGTCGTATTTGAAGTTTTGGGTAAGGGCCTAACGGAGGCAATTTTCCATTGTTCGGGGAATGTAGATGTTTATTTATTTATTTATATATACTTTATTGTACACCAAAATTAAAATACATTAAGGAAACCTTAAACTAAAAAATATACAATTGGCGGCCTTATCGCATTCCGCGATCTCTTCTAGGCAACCTGGAATGGATAGGGATAGCCTGGACACGAAATGGGGTTGCACTTGGTGCAAATATAAAGTTAACAATTTAAAAAAATCAATACAATATACTAATACAGATACACAAATATATACATATTAAATATACATATTAAAAAGAAAAAGTCAACTCAAAATCAACATCGAAAAAGTAATTACAGCGACAAGTAGTGTTCCCTAACAAGTCTCTTAAAAACAGGCAGCGATTGCGCGCGCTTAATTGCCACTGGCAATGCATTCCACAAACGGGCAGCTTGGACTGTAAAAGACTTGTCCAAGAAAGTAGTGGAATGCATTGGCATTTTCAGTCTCAAGTTATCCGATGACCTAAGAAATTTCGTGTGAGAGTCGCAAAGAAACTGAAATCGTTCCTTCAGATAAAGAGGAGTGGAAGGGGAAAAGAGTACATTATACAATAAGGATAGTATTTGAGAATTCCGGCGAAGGCGAATTGGCAACCACTTGAGTTTAACACGGAATTCGGAAACATGGTCATGTTTGCGCAAACCAAATATGAACCGTATGCAAAAATTTTGGAGGCGTTCACGTTTATCAAGTTGCACTTCAGTAAGGTCAGGATAGCTGACAGCTGCATAATCAAGGACGGGTAGAAGAAGAGTTTGCGCAAGCGCAATCTTGGTGGCAGTCGGTAGAAAATGACGCAGTCTTCTCAAAGATGCAGCAGATGCGAATAGCTTGCGGCTTACTTGCTGTAGCTGGGTAGTCCAAGAGAAGTTCTTGTCAATAAAAATCCTCAAATTCTTTACTTTCTCACTAAAAGGAATAAGAGAGTTGTCAAAAGAAACTTGGGGTAAAGTCGTCCAGTCAATCCTTGAGACCGTCCTTGAACTGCCCACCACTAAAACCTGGGTCTTTATGGGGTTCACCGTAAGTCCGTACCTCTTGTTCCAGTCGCATATACGGGCCAGATCACGGTTTAGGGTCAAGATAGCCTCAGACAAACTTCTAAGAGGAGCTTGTGTGTAAATCTGAAGATCATCTGCATAAAGGTGGTAGGAAGAATTTAATTCGTTGGAGATAGAGTTAATAAACACTGCGAAAAGTAAAGGAGACTAAACGCCACCCTGTGGTACCCCAGTAGTAGTACTACACCAGGAAGTCAAGGTCTCTCCGATGTAAATACGTTGCCGACGACCGAAAAGGTAACTACGAAACCAGTCAATTACCGATGGAGATATGTTAAGAGAGCTAAGAATGCCAAGCAGAACATCGTAATCCACAGTATTAAACGCATTACTGAAATCCAGTAGAGCCAAAACCGTTAAATTACCCATTTCCATGGCTGACCTTATATCCTCCGTAATATTAAGTAGTACTGTAGTTGTGCTATGACCAGGAAGGAAGCCGGACTGGAAGGGGTTAAGGAGATTATTTCTGGAGAGGAAAGTGCTTATTTGGTTGTGGATTAACCTTTCAAGGACTTTAGACAGGAACGGCAAGACAGATATTGGACGGTATTCGGAAAAGGATGTGGGATTGGATTTTTTTGGTAAAGGAATTATTTGAGCATCTTTCCATGAGCATGGAAAAACACCGCTCGATGCAGAAAAATTGAGGATGTGGCAGATGACAGGAAGGATTAAGTCTAGCACTGGGAGTAACATTTTCCGGCTGATACAGTCGCTTCCTACTGCATTTGAAGTAATCGACAATATGCTCTCCTTAACATCACATACGGAAAATTGACCAAAAACAAATAATAATAATAATAATATCGTTTATTTATAAAACAGGGCACATTTACAATAAAATATTTTACATTTTTCTAAAGAACACAGTTGCTGATTTGCCTGAACTAGGTTGAAACCTGTGCTTCAGGCTAAATAGTGCTTATGTAAACATCAATAATAAAATAACAATTTATCAATTACCTATAATAAAAACTTAAAATTAAAGGACACATGTTTTATTTACATACAAAAAGAAGGTCTTCTGTCTCTACGTACGAGATGCTTAATAAATATTGCACAATTGTCTTTTTACAGCTATAATAATTTAACTTATAGATACTTAGTTTCTTATTTAGTCTATTGTATAGAAATGGACCTAAAAATGTAAAAAATCTTTTTACAAAAACATATTTTGAAAATGAATTAGAATCGCAGACAATATCATTCCGTCTCTTATTAGTATTTTCGGTGTTGTAAGTAAGCATGGTGTGCTGTTTTAGTATCAATTGCATAATAAAAAGCTGGCGAACAGTCAGTACGTTGCAGGATTTGTATAGGAGATCTGTGGGATATACAAAGGGATGGAAATTGGCTACTTTTAAAATGGCTCTCTGAGCTCTTTCAAGAGGGAGTAAGTGAGTTTTGGGTGCTCCACCCCATGAAGTGATACAGTACTGGATTACGGATTGCCCTAGGGCCAAATAAACTTGTGTGATTACTTTTGGATCCGCAATAGCTCGCAGTTTTTTAAAGACATAGATTAATTTGCGCACTCTTTTAACCAGACTCTCAATATGTGGTCTAAAAGAGAGAGTATCGTCTATTATTATTCCTAGATATTTAATGTTGCATGTTTGGAGGATAAAAGGACAGTCACATGTACTGATTGGGTGGAGTGCACATTTATGAGCAAACAGATGAGGATGAGTAATGTTAAATTGAGGCTTGCGCATGGAGAACTGAATATATTTTGTCTTGTCAGCATTTAACGTTAGTAAATTTCTTTGAAGCCAGTTAGTCACAGTATTGAAACCTAATTGAGCGTATTCGTACAATTCTTTACTGGTTTTAGCGGTAAATACTAAGGCCGTGTCGTCAGCATATGAAACAATTTTGCCATGTTGTATGTTCAAATTGCACAAATCATTAATATAAACGAGGAAAAGGGTTGGAGCCAAAATGCTGCCCTGGGGAACACCAAAACTAGTAGTTTTTTGTTCATTGCTCGTGATATTGTCTATTCTAACACACTGATATCTGTCGTCTAAGTAGTCAGCAAAGAGTTTCAGCGGGGTTCCCCTTATTCCCATGGTCTCTAATTTGTTTAGGAGCATAGAAACGGACACTGTGTCAAAAGCTTTCGCTAGATCAAGGAAGACCCCCATAGTCTGGTTTCCTTTGCCAAGTTCCTCTGAGACATAATTGGTCAGGTGGTGCACCGCATCGGCTGTGGATAATTTGGCTCTAAAACCAAATTGCGTAGATGATAGTAAATTATTTTTTTCTAAATAGTTAACTAGCCTGCTGTTTACAATTATCTCAAGTATTTTAGAGATTGAGGAGAGTAACGATATTGGCCTATAGTTATTAACTAAGTCTTTGTTCCCAGATTTAAATATAGGGATTATAACTGCTTTTTTTAGGCATTTAGGAAAAATGCCTTCAGAAAAACAGATACGAAATATGTGGGCTAAGGGAGGTACCAGGATATGCTTGAATTGTTTAAGGATCTTACTGCTAATGTTATCCCATCCAACAGCACAATCATCTTTTAGTCCACTAATAATTTGTGCTATTTTGTCTTCGTCAGTGTCCAGGAATCCGAAAGATTGTAGTGCGCGCCTACTATTCAATTCTTGGGAAGATGGTTGATCACTGTAATGCTGAGGAATCTGCTCGGCAAGAGTTTTCCCAACATTCACGAAAAAGTTGTTGACATGATTGGCTGATGAAAGGGGTGAACTATTCGTTAACAATAAACTCGAATTTGATTCACGCTGTTTTGACATATAAGTGACGTTTTTAATATGTTTCCATAGTTGCTTGCAATTGTTTCCTGCTCTGTTTAATTCATTTTTATCGTAATTCCTTTTCAAATTCTTTAAAAGATTGTTACAAAAATTTCTGTATCTTTTATAAGTGGTTTTAATGATAATATTACCCGGGTTTTTCCTAGATGTTTGATGAAGTTTGTCTCTGTGTCTTATACACCGAATCAGGCCAGGAGTAATCCACGGTTTAATATTATTAAGTTTCTTGTTTGTTGTAATAACCGTAGTGTTACGTAATATTGCTAATTGCACATGTTTTATTAAGTACGATAAAGCAAAATTTGCGTCAGCAGTATTGTAAACTGGGCTAAAGTCAAGTTTGCATAAATCATATTCGAGTTTGTTTGTATTTAATTGTGTTTTGGTTTGGGGACGATTCAGCTTAGGCAGCATTAAGTTTAAGGTTAGTAGAACAGCGTGATGGTCAGTAATTGTTGAGTTAGTAACAAGCGTAACATACGATAAACTGGATTTGATAATCATATGATCGAGGCAGGAACCGCTATCATGTGTGGGCAAGGTGTGCGCAGGTAGAAAACCATGGAATGAACAGATATTAAGATACTCTTGGGTCCCTACATCGCAGTTATCAGAGTTTATGTTTATATTTATGTCACCTGTTAGTATGACATTCTTGAATGAGCTTAGGTCTAGTAAAATTTGGTTTAAGGAAGCGTTAAAAGAATCCAAGTTTCTAGCGGAAGGGGATCTATACATAGCGATGATTGCTGTAGTTGTACCAATTTTGATGTTCAAACAATTGCTCATACAGTCTTGTAGAGGAGGTTCTTCCACGGTGACCATTAATGATTCCTTAGAATAGACCACCACACCAGCATTTTGGTTGCTATTTAACTTGGTATACAATAAGTTGTACCCTGGCATTACTGGAAGGTTATCCCGGCGAGCAGATAGCCAGCATTCGGTTAGAACCATCACATCACAATCAAAATTAAGTCTACTAAGAAAGATGTTGAAGCTATCGATATTCTTAAAAATACTGCGAATGTTTTGTGTTAGTATGGTTAGTGACTTTTTATAATCGGAAAGATATTGTATGCAGTCCTCAACCTGGCATGCCTTTGCATCAGGCACAAATGTGTAATCTATATCAGTAATTAAATTATCATCCATACTAGTAAAAAAGAATATAAACAGTAAGTTAAGTCTAAAATATAAACAAATATGTGGCGCTCTTAGGCGCCTTCATAGTCAACCGAGTTTAGGTACCTGTTTTCGGCAGCTTTTTTAGCAGGACACTCCAGGTCTCCTGTCTTGTGGTTGGCTGGTTTTTTGAAGCGCAAACATGTTGCACATCTTGGCGCAACGGCTGTTTTGGAGCAATCTTGAATTGTGTGCCCTTCTTCACCGCAGTGTCCACATGCAGGGGAAGCTATCTTACACGTCTTAGCTGCATGACCGTACTGCTGGCACTTGTAACATCTCGTTACGAGTGTGAAGTCTCAAACCGGGCAGGACGTCCAATTTATAAATAATCTGTCCTGTGTGATGAGAGCCTTACGAATAGTTGCTGGAACTTCTATGATATAGTTACAGTTCTCTGCATCTTTTCTGCCGGATTTGTGGCTTAGCTTGATTGAGGTCAAAAATGTTTCTCTAGAGATAGTGGGCAGTTTGTCGGCCAAGTTTTGCTCATAAATACATTTATAAACCTCATTTTCAGCCATAGATGCAGGGACCCCTATAACTATTATGCGTAGTTTGCGCTTTCTAGGTTCATCGACGGTGAGAGCTGACGAAGCCGATTGGACAGTTTGTTTGAGCTTTTCCAGGTCTTCCTTAGTCTCCGTGCTGATTATGAGTCCTCCTTTTCCTATTTTGCGTACACTTCTGACTTTCAGTTTCATGTCACCAGGGCAGATAATTTGTTGGACTATGTTCTTGGTTTCATCACAGGTCTTAGAATTGTCGCTAGGAAAAATCGCCACGGAGCTAAAGGTGTTTGGACGAACAAAGCTATTGGTCCCCTTCTTCACCATATCTGCAAACGATGTTGTTCTTGTTTCTTGCCTTGCACAGGACTCCTTAATGGTCCGGTTCATCTCCATTACGTAGTCCTTAAGGTTGCGGTCTTCATTCAATTTGTTCAGGGTGCTGTGGGTCTTATAAGCATATTGCTTAAGGGACTGGTATTAAACAGCCATTTGCGATACTCTATGTCCAACTTTACGGCAAAGAGTGCTTATTTTTAGCTTCTGCTCAGAATTTAACTTCCCATTAGAAGCAATTGCACATACCTCATTCAAACCCTGCTCAATAGAGGTCATCCAGTTCTGAATCTCGGGACTCGAAATTGTTTCCATTTCCTCGTTTTCTACGGCTTGGTCACGTTTTGGTTGTTGGGGCTGTGTCGGTGTAGGTGTTGGGGGAGGGCTGCGACGCGTCAACCCACTCCGGTTAAAGGGGCTGCCTTCCATATTTCAGATTATGATATAATATAATCAAATCAGTCCATTTTTGACTAAACAGCACTTATAAATTGTATTAGTCACACACGCGAGTAATTACACTAAATGAAGTAGGTCACTATTTATGCAATTGTTAATTTATTATATTTAATATACATTGATGAACACGTCTGTTTACGTTGAGTGAAAACGAGTAATCAAATGGAGAATAACTGGGAGTTGGAAGTGATGAAAGGCGATTCAACGTATTTAACTTTATTGTCCTGTCGAAATTGGACGAAGCAGTAAAATAATTATTCATAGCATCGATGTCTATGTCTTTAGGGATAGTTTCTTGGTGGGTATTACCGACTCCCAATTACCTAAGAAATTTCCAAAGTTTGGATGCGTCCCCATTTTGGACAGAATCATGAATGTGATGGCGATTAGCATTCCTACACACCTTATTGCAGTGATTACGAATTGAGACATATCTTTCCCTGTTAGCGTCATTAGGCGCTTAAATTTGGACTTTGCCGCAGCTTTCTTCAACATATTTTTTTTTATTTCATCCGTCAGCCGTGGCGCCGGCAAATGTCTCATCTTAACTGCACGTATAGGAGCGTGACGATCGTACAGCTCAATTAGTTTATCCGTAAAAATACTCACTTGCTCATCGACTGAAGTAGAAGCAAATAGGGAAGACCAGTCTATATTGCTGGCACCCTCACGAAGACTATCCACGTTCATGCCACCAAAATTGCGTTGCAAGAGAATTTTGGCTTTGGCCCTAGGTGGACGAATTTTGTAAGAAAGAAAAGTGTGAGTTCAACCTCGACAAAGAGATGTTCACCAGCATTTGATGGTGGTGGCTGCGCTGATACACTAACTACAGAGAAAGGAATAAATGTGCGGAGATATATAGCAACACCACCACCACCAACAGTCCGGTCGTTTCTTATAAGCACGAAGCCGGGAAGAGAATAACTGGTAGACGGGAGACAAGGTTTAAGCCATGACTCAGAAACGAGAATGGCATGTATGTTTTTACAGTCAAAGCTTGCCAGCATATCGTGGAAATGAGCCGGAATACTTTGGGCGTTTATGTGTATAACGTTAAAATTATTAGGAACATCAGAAAACTGCGCAGTAAGACTGTCTGCAAGAGAAGGAACACTCACAAAACTGTCATCGCTACTCGTTATAGAAAAAAAACTGTCATGTTCACCACTTTCATCAGACATAAATATGTAACAATTTAAATAAATATATATAAAAAAACCTAAATGATAAATTATAAAATAAGAACCTAAAAAAACAATTACATATTGACCTGCCGGTTGCGTTAATCCTATGAAAAATAGCTACCTATATGATTAATGGAGTCCGGATAGCAAAGAATATGGAATATAGAATAGTAGAAAGAGAAAAAGGAGAACTAATCATTGGAAACATAAAATTAAAATATAAAAAATAAAAATTTTGCTAATGCATCGTAACCTAAAACAGAACGCACAGAAATTGAAATATAAATTGACGTGACTTACACCCGTATTCACAAACAATACTTTTCTCAGTAAAGTAGCAACGCTATGCGAAGTAAGGCATTTCTCACTGCGTTGCATATGGCAAGCCTTTCAATTCATAAACAATACTCAAACGATCCTTGACTAAGCAAACGCACAGCGTTGAATAGAGCTCTGTGATTGGTTCGTTTGTGTTGCGTAGTTCACTTCGCTGCTTGACGTTCATTTCATTTGTCATAAATCCTCATTTGTCATGACCTCAAACATAAATAGTGACCGGTGTTCAAGAACTATTTCGTTCATATTAAAACTCTTATAATGGTATCTGCCAGAAGAATAAAATCTTAAGGCCACAAGCAACTGATAAATAGCTGGCACTGGAAGTCCTCTAGCAGTTAATTTTTCTAAGTCTACATTTATCAGTGGCAACAGTATGAAAAGTACCACATCTTTGGAAAACCTGTAGCGTCGTCTAAATTCATCCGAACTGTAATAATCAAAAGGATTTTGGAAATCCCGTACCACTTTTCTGGTATTTATTGTGCTTCTCTCATTGATATAATTATCAAATTCTTCTTCACTACTATAATCCTTTGTAAAAGGACGCTATTAAAATGGAAAATTATCACACACAGTAAAATCCAACCCCGAAAAATATTTCTCGTAACACATAATAAACCACAGATAATCGAGAGACACTAGCTATGCGTTGCTTAAAACAGCTAGCAGGCTACCTTAGCTGTGCGTTCATTCTAAGGGACGCATAGTGATAGCCGCCACTCAAGTATTGTTTATGAATAAGTTTTAGGGGCCCTGTGCGCTCGCGAGCACTGTGAGACCACATAGTAACGTTTGTGAATACGGGTGACAATGACATTGACAAGTGAGAAAATAAGTCTCAGTATCTTGACATTACAAACAAAACAAAAACAAAAGAAAATACAGGGTGTCTGGCGGCAGATTTATGTTTTTAAATACGATTATTCCAAAAAGTAATAGACGGTGCGGGGGGAGGGTGGCGTCATTAGAATCATAGACCGTGCGGATTTCTCAGTCACGATGCCGCAGTGGTCGAGTGAGCATCGCGCATTCGCCATCGAGGCATTTTTCAAGAGTAACGATTCTTACGTGATTGCTCGTCGACAATTTTGCTCACGCTTCGCTATCGGCGGATAAGTGACGGACCGAGTGTGAATTTGATTCGTTCCTGGGTGCAGAGGTTCCGCGCAAGTGCTTCGTCTTTAAACACCCCACGGCCAGGGCCTAGCCGATCTTCAAGGACCCCCGATAACATTGAACTGGTGAAACGGAGTTTACATGAAAATCCACGACTTTCAATACGAAAAAGGGCGGCCTCATTGAGACTTCCAAGAGCCATCATTCACGAAATTTTGAAAAAGGATCTGAAGCTCCATCCTTTTAAAATTCAAATTGTTCAAAAACTGAAAGAGAGTGACTTTCTTAGTCGCAAAATCTTTTGTGAAACGATGTTGGAACATTTTCGCACGGTGAATTCCATTTTTTGGAGCGACGAGGCTCATTTCCATTTAAACGGGCACGTTAACAAGCAAAATTACCGTTACTGGTCTCCAAGAACCCGTAACCCTCGACTGAAACACCAAAGATCATTGCACTGTCTCAAGGTAACTGTTTGGAGTGCTTTATCCACGAATGGGATAATTGGACCTTTTTTTTTTAAATGCCCGGGGCCAGGCGATAAATGTCAACAATGAGAATTGTGGTCGCATGATTACGGATTTCTTTTTGCCGAACCTGCGACCTCATCCATCGTTTTCATCACACACGTGGTTCCCACAGGATGGCGCGACCGCACACACGGCCAGAGCTTCAATGAATTTGCTTCGAGAAGTTTTCCCTCACAAACTGATTAGTCGCTTTGGAGACATCCCGTGGCCACCGAGATCACCCGATTTGACCCCAATAGATTTCTTTTTGTGGGGATACCTCAAAGAGAGAGTATACTCTAACATTCCGCATAATATTGCGGATTTAAAAGAAAACATTCGTCGAGAAATCGGCGCAATTGAACCGAGCTTAGTGCAGCGTGTGGCTCGGAATACGAGGCTCCGTTTTGAACAATGCGTGCAACTCTAAGGAAGACATCTGGATGATGTAATCTTGAATTTGAATGAAATCCGCACTTTTACACTATCTACTTTTACTTTTAAATAAACGATATGTCAAACAGTTATTCTTTTATTAATTTTTGAAAATATAAATCTGCCACCAGACACCCTGTATTACCCGGACATCATACACTATGATCACAAGGGGCGAAATTATTTCTTCGAAGCAACAGCACGCTTTATCCTTGCAATCTTCGCAGTAGTAGCGATCGGAACAGAGTCTGTCACTGCCGATTTAGGTTCGGGCTCTCTGGGAATCGGCACAAATTTATCCAATTCAGCGAGGGACTCAACACTTCCAATTTCCACTTCATAACTACTATCCACTTCACATCACAATGGATTCACAGTCACTGTCAAGCACTTTGAACGAACTGAAGGAGTTGTTTCACACGAGGATGTCTGCCTTTGAAAGAGAACTGCAGAAGGCCCCGTCATCCCCCATCACAGCTCCTAGCCTGGCAACGGAGTTTGCTACGTTCCGGGCATTTATAACACAAGCTTTCAAAAGCTTTCAACGACAGGTGGAGCTACTTGCTCGTAGCGTTGACCAGATTGAGATGCGAGGACGGAGGTAGATCTTGCTTTTGCATGGTGTTGAGGAAGAGCCAAAATAATACGCTCCGCAGCTGACGGAGTTCTCTGTGGCTGACATTAGCCAATGCCACAGGATGGGACGAGTAGTGGCTAATAAAACGAGGCCTATTTTGTTCAAAGTTGGTAATCTTGCACTCCGGGATAAGATTTGGTTTTCGACAGCCAAGCTACGGGCTTCAGGCGTCACCTTATCCGAATTCCTCATAAAGGGGCGTCACGACGTCTTCCTGGCTGCGATGGAAAGATGTGGCGTCTCTAAAAGCTGGACTAAGGCGGGCTGCGTGTACGTCCTTGGTCCCAGTGATACGGGGCACCGTGTTGAGTCCCTCGCTGAATTGGCTAAATTTGTGCCAATTCCCATAGAGCCCGAACCTAAATCTGCAGTGACAGACTCTGTTCCGACCGCTACTACTGCGAAGATTGCAAGGCACTTCCCCCTTATCCAGGTTGGTGATAACATAATTTGTCAATCATAATTTGTCAAATTGCCAACTGCTTGGACCTTTTGGTGACAACTGATCCAGACCGCTACTCGGTGACGATTTCTTCACCACTGAGTAGTTCGGACCACTGTCTGGTGAAGTCTGTGTCCGTCTACTCCCCGCCCAATCCTAGCCCACCCGGCGGGTATGGCGATACAGGTCAGCAGATTGGGATGGCATGCGATCTTTCTTCGCATGTTACCCTTGGCAGCCTACTTGCTTTTCTTCGACTGATGCTTCGTCGTGCGCGGACGCCGTGACGGATGTGTTGCGGAGGGGAATGGAGTACTACATTCCGTTCTCTGACGTAACAATGTCTGGCGAAGCTCGTCCATGGTTTGGTGCCGAGTGCCATCGCGCTTAAGCACGCGGCGTACCTAGCATGGGTCGACGCTCGTACGTGCAAAGCAAATGATGTGAGTCAGAAGAAGAGAGCCTTTAACAGGGCTGCCAAGTCCTGCAAGAAGGTGTTGCCGAGGGCTCGATTTGACCACATTAGCCGAATAGGGAACAAACTTTCTTCATACTGTAAGGTTTATGATTTAAAGTAAATTATTAAAACATTTTACAAAACTAAATAATATAATTATAATCGATATGAGGAATCGATGTTATGACGACACTCGGCGAGCGCTGGCAGTCTAGTCTCGACAGCCGTACGGTTCGGACGTGGGTTGGCGTTAGGATTTGAATGTTGTATATTGTATGTTGTGCACAAGAGAAGTGTTGCAAAATATATAAAGTTGTGCTGTGATCGGAGTTTTATTACAAATCAGAAGTGGTAAGTACATGCTCACATCTATATAAAAGTTAAGTATTGAATTTTGTACAATGAAGGGTAAAATATAAAAAGAATATCGAATGTGGTGTCGAGCAATACTAGCGTAACGATTTATTTAAATAACAGTTTCAAATTACAGTTGTGTAGAATTTTAAAACGATAATTTCAAAAGAAGAAAACCGTTACTTTGTTCGTATAAATTAGTGCAGTAAATAGTTTTAAATATTTATGCTGTTTCAAACTATATTATGTTTATTGCTGCACGATGATTATGGATTAGGTATTATTAGGGCGTAGTTTCATTCCATTATTTTAGAGGTTCGAAAAGGTAGGTACCTTTGTTTTCAAGGGTCAAAGTCAATTTTTCGGCACATTAAGATGCCCGGTGTTACATGCCAGGGATTACAAAGACTACTTTTTTTTTAAATTATTTTTACGCTAGGACGCACCCTTTCCGAGTTACGTCCTGTTTTCCGTTTTCACACATTTTAGTGAACATTTTCAAACCGATGTTTCGTTTCCGAGTTACAGACAATGGAACAAAATGGGAGTCGTATAAGCCGCCGTTTGGAGACGCCTGAACAAGCTGCATCGAAACGCGATGTTGATGAAGGCAGACGGAGTCGGAGTCGCCTGCGCAGTGAGACGCAAGGGGGACGCCGAAGCCACATTCGCCATCGAAGTCGCAGCTCAGGTCGTCACAGCGGACGCAGTAGGAGTATCAGGGAAAAGGAACGCGTGCTGGAGCGGGAACGAGACAGAATCAGGCGCTTGGAAGAGGAAATCGACCGGGAGCGGAGCCGTTTGCGAACCGATTCAAGACCACGTGGCCACTCAAGACGTGACGTCGACTCCAACCGGGCCGCATCTACGCGGCAAGTGGAGCAGCAGCCCTCTGGAGTGGACAACCGGCACCGTGATAATGAGGTACCCACTTCTCGTTCTTTTCGAAGATCGGGAAGTCCAGCTTTTTCCGCGAAGGATATAGTCGATATTTTAAAATCTCTTAAACCATCTCAGCCATCTACGGTTACACACGGTTCACATAATTTGAATCACAAAAACATTTTACCTGATTTCGACCCTTCATCAAAGAATCAGAGAACTGACATTTGGCTACGAAAAGTGAACGAATGTGCTGCCGTTTATGGGTGGGATGACAAAACGGTTGTTCATTTCGCGATGCAAAAGCTCCAGGGATTGGCCAAAACTTGGTATGAGGGGTTGAATTCTATTTTTTTTAATTGGTCAGAGTGGCAGGAAAAGCTTTTGACAGCTTTTCCATGTGAGGAGAATTATGGTCAATCCCTGGAAGATATGTTAAGACGTAGGAGTAAGCATACTGAGCCTATTGAGGTGTATTTTTATGAAAAATTAGCCTTGTTGAATCGGTGTGACATCGTTGGTAAGCGTGCCGTTGATTGCCTTATACATGGTTTGGCCGATAAAACGCTGAAAACTAGTGCCTTGACGTTACGTTGCACTCATCCTGACCAGCTCTTACAGTTTCTCATGAGTAACAGAGATTTAGCACAAACGTTCTTACCCCAGGATCGTACCAACTTCAGGAGTAGGACAGCACAGGACGCTAATAAACCTCTAGATAGTAATAATGCAGATAGTAAAAAAAATAATCTCACACCAGTTAATCACGGTTTGACCTGTTACAATTGCAAAGAGCAGGGTCATCCTTTCATGAAATGCCCCAAACCCCTAATTAAGTGCCTAACTTGTCAGAAATTTGGCCATAGGACTGAAGCTTGGACATAAAAATGACAATAAAAATGAAACTGCACAGAAAACAATGTGCATTTCTACTTCAAATTCTAACTCGAAGTACATAAAAACAATAACGATAAACGGGTCGCAGGTTCAGGCATTTATAGACTTTGGAAGCGAAGTCTCTCTCTTAACTAAATCAATTATACCTATATTAGGGCTCGAGCATGACTATGGTTTGGCACCATTGAGAGGATTCCGGAACGAAATTGTTCAAACTGTCGGAAGTGTTAGAGCTAACTTAGATATAGATGGAGTTGAAGCCGAGGTTAAGTTCCATGTAGTTGATGACAAATATTTAGAAGTGCCTGTTCTTATTGGGCAGTCATTTACCGAACAATCACATGTCATTGTTTACAAAAATTCAGAATAATTGAAATTTTATGATTTTCGAAACGAATTGCCTTTCACTGATGCCAAGTTAGATGCACAAGACACTCAAGACTTCAAGGTCTTGGCTTTCTCTTGCGTTGACTTATACGCTCCAGCGACAATAAAGGCTATCACGGAACCACGGATAGATAGCTATATTGTTATAAGCAGTAAGGTGGTAGGCCAAACAGCTAATCAGTACACTATTTATGGTGGTGTGTATCGAGTGACAAACGGTAAGGTCAAAATCAGTATTGCTCCTATTACCTACCGGTTAAAGTTGCTAATGGGAACAACTTTGTGCCGCGCTACGCAAATTCACATAGTGAACCGCATTGTATCCCCGGATCCGGAAGTTGTAGAATCAGTTGGAGAGTTTAATGACGAAATGGTCCGAATGGGTGATAACGTCAATGAACATGATAAGCACGCACTCTTCACAATTTTACACAAATATAAACACTGTTTCGCGTCTACACTTAAGGAATTGGGGTGCACAAATGCGACAGAGATGACAATAGAGACTAATAGCAAACAGCCCATCGTATATCGTCCCTACCGCTTGTCCCACAAAGAACGAGAACAGGTTCGCGTCATGGTAGGCGAGATGTTGGATGCCGGTATCATTCGGGAATCTGTATCCGAATACGCGAGTCCGATAATTCTGGTACGAAAGAAAGACGGCAAGATTCGGATGTGTGTAGTCTATAGGTTATTAAATGCGGTTACTGTAAAGGAACGGTACCCAATGCCAGTAATTGAGGATGAAATTGCCCGATTGTCTGGACAAGCATATTTCATCACGCTCGATTTGGCATCAGGCTACTATCAGGTCCCTATGACAGAATCATCAAAGCCGTTGACAGCGTTTGTGACACCGGACGGGCAATATGAGTTCAACCGTATGCCGTTCGGTCTTGCAAACGCTCCAGCTGTGTTTCAACGGATGATGCACAAAGTATTAGGATCCGCACGGTATACTGAAGCCACTGCATATATAGATGACGTCCTTATATATGGGAAAGACAAGAAGGAATGTCTGGACCGATTTGAGAACATCCTTCAATTGTTGGATAAAGCTAATTTAACGCTAAATTTATCTAAATGCGAATTCTTAGTGGATAAAGTAAACTACTTAGGCTATGAAATTAGTGCTGCTGGCATAAGACCAGGGGATAAGAAAATCAGTTGTGTAATCGATTTTCCGCGTCCCACCAACCAGCACTCAGTACGACAATTTCTGGGACTTGTTGGATACTTCCGGAAGTTCATTAGAAATTTTGCACAATTGGCTCATCCCCTAAATAAGCTGTTAAAGAAGGATTCTCAATGGTGTTGGTTGAGTGAACAGGAGGAGGCGTTTAAGGATCTTAAGAACCGGTTAACGAAGCGACCTATCCTATCCATATATGACCCAACAGCTGCGATAGAGCTCCACACGGATGCCAGCAAAGTCGGCATTGGTGGAATTCTATTGCAGAAATCCCCATCTAATGGAGCACTTCATCCTGTGGCATTCTATAGTAGGCAGACCACCCCAGAAGAAAAGCATTTCCATGCTTATGAACTAGAAACTCTGGCGGTGATCTGTTCCTTGAAGAAGTTTCGGGTGTATCTCTTTGGCCAAAATTTCAAAATAGTAACTGATTGCAGTGCATTACGCAGTACCTTTCTGAAACGTGACTTAATACCTCGAGTGGCACGGTGGTGGCTATTGCTGCAAGAGTTTCAGTGTACTATCGAATACAGGGCTGGCTCCAAAATGTCCCACGTGGATGCACTATCACGTAATCCCATTCCGGACAGTGAGACTACTGATGCATTAGGTCAATATCCGACAATAATATCCATTAGTAATGATGACTGGCTCCAGACTCTGCAAATAGGAGATTCTGAACTCTGCCGAATCAAAGACATTGTTTCCTCGGATATTGATGCCGATGGCTTAAAACACATTAAAGACAATTATTTAGTTAAAAACAACCAACTGTACAAAATCATTGACGGTGATGACCGCAACATTCGTTGGGTTGTCCCAAAGGGCGCGAGGTGGCAGTTGTGCCGACTAAATCACGACGATATTGGGCATTTCAAAGTACGTTCAGGCTTGTGTTCAGTGCGCTTATGCGAAGCAAACGACCCACGTGAAAGAAGGCTACTTACATACCATAGAAAAGATTGAGATTCCTTTCCACACCATCCACATCGACCACTTGGGGCCTTTTGTGAGATCCAAACGCGGTAATACTCACCTCTTAGTCGTCGTTGAGGCATTCACTAAATTTATCTTCATAAAACCGGTGCGAAACACGAACACACAATACGTAATGCGGGCTTTAGAGGACGTATTTTATACATTCCGATGTCCAGATCGCATCATTAGTGACCGGGGATCCTGCTTCACATCCCATGCTTTTAAAAGATTTTGTTTAGATAAAGGGATCAAGCACGTTTTGAATGCAGTATCTAGCCCGCGTTCTAATGGTCAGGTTGAGCGTTATAATCGCTCAATCCTCGATTCATTAACCGCTCAAAACCTAAACAATGACGAGAAAGCATGGGATGAGAAGACTGGTATCGTGCAATGGGGTTTAAATAATACCATTCAAAAAAGTACTGGTAGGACCCCCGCAGAGGTAATGTTTGGTACAGCCATGAATGCGGAGCTGGATCCCAAACTTAATGAAGTAAGACGGAATACACGCGAAGACAACGACATAATAACGATACGGGAAGAGGTCAAAGATAGGTTACGGGATCAACAAATAAAACAAAAAAAATACTACGATAAGGATAGGAAACCAGCGCGCAATTACAAAGTAGGTGAATTAGTCAAAATTACCAAAGTGGCCTTCCATAACGAAAGTAAAAGTACAAAGCTTATGCCGTCTTACATAGGGCCGTATAGGGTTGTTAAGACACTGGGAAATGACCGATATAAGCTGGCAGCAATACCAGGCTTAACGAGCACTAAAAATAAGCGCAATACAACGGTAGCTGCCGATCGAATGTTGCCCTGGGTTCACCTGGCGGCACTTGAGGTTAATAGTGATTCCAATGATGAAGATGCTAACAATTATGGTTCCGAGGTTGAGGAATAATGTTGATTTTTATAATGTTACGTTTTATGATTGCTATGAAAACAAACTGAATATTAATTAGCGATTAATTATATCGTTTAGCTAGATAACGATAATTTATGGTTATATGATAAATTTGTTGATTATTAATTATAAGCTGATTTATTACTGTTGTATTATCTTGAGGGTTTTAATTGTGCTTATGTCTTATGAATGATGTTGATATTATAAATATAAGTTTGTATTTGTTAAGATATGATAATTTTTCTGCCAGAACTGGATGGGTTGGCATGAATGTCATTGTAACTTATATTCGATAGAGTTCTTGCTAGAATTGGATGGGTTAGCAAGAACTGTGTTAAACGGTGGCCAATCTTGCTAGAATTGGATGGGTTAGCAAGTTTTGGATTTAATTTTTGCGAGAATTGGATGGGTTCGCAAATCAGTAACTTATATTGGATAGAATTCTTGCTAGAATTGGATGGGTTAGCAAGAATTGTGTATAAACGGTGGCCAATCTTGCTAGAATTGGATGGGTTAGCAAGTATTGGATTTAATGTATGCGAGAATTAGATGGGTTTGCAAATCATAATGTTGCCGTTGCTGTAAGAATTAGATGGGTTTACAGTAACGACACATTGTTTGATATTGTATTGTAAAAAATAAATGGACTTACTATTGGTTATTTCATAAGAATTGCTGACTAGGTGATCTGTTGAAATTGTGTGTACTTCTTTTCTTTTGCTAATAAATCTAAAAGATTACGGATGCTCTCTCTCGCCGGGTGTAAGGTTGAGGAGTGCTGTCCAGCCCGTGTATGAGGACATACACGAGGTCAGGATGGACGAGTGTAAGGTTTATGATTTAAAGTAAATTATTAAAACATTTTACAAAACTAAATAATATAATTATAATCGATATGAGGAATCGATGTTATGACGACACTCGGCGAGCGCTGGCAGTCTAGTCTCGACAGCCGTACGGTTCGGACGTGGGTTGGCGTTAGGATTTGAATGTTGTATATTGTATGTTGTGCACAAGAGAAGTGTTGCAAAATATATAAAGTTGTGCTGTGATCGGAGTTTTATTACAATACCCAGCATGTAGTAAGGCTTTTTGGTCCCTGGCTAAGTCGGTCGAATCGAACTTCTGCCGCCCCTCACTACCACCACTGCTGAAACCCGACGGGACGCTGTCCCATACCTAGAAGCGAATGATGTCCTTAGTGACCGACAATACGGATTGCGCCGAAATCCGTGTACTGGGGATCTTCTTGCGTATGCCATTCACATCTGGAGTGAGGCCATAGAGAAGCACGGGGAGGCACTAACTAGTTTCCCTTGACATCTCGAAGGCCTTCGACAGGGTCTGGCACGATAACCTTACTAGTAAGCTTCCTTCCTTCGGTTTGCCCGCCGGATTGTGTGATTGGATCGCGGATTTCCTGAGGGATCGGTCTATACGAGTGGTCATTGATGGCTGCTCGTCTGGACTGTTGGATATTAATGCCGAGGTTCCTAAGGGGTCGGTGCTTTCGGCAACACTGTTTACTAAATAAGTAGTAATAATCACAAACCACAGCACAAACATATCCCTAAATACCAAATGCACATCGCGCCCTAATCACACGCATATAAACAAGTAAAATAATACTAAACAAATAAACTAACCAACAACATACAGAACATAACACTACTATACATAACACTGAAAACACACGCAAGCAAAATATTCTTATTTTACTTTTAGAAAAATATTTTTTCAAGCTTAGCTTTACTTCGAGCATCATCGGGAATTCGTTATCGTAGATTATGAGCCAAGGGGATAAAGCAGTGTCTTATGACACGGGCGTCATATTGAGTCCCGAACACAATGAAGTAATAACTCCCGAGCGCCACGAGGGAGTTTAAAAGTTTAACTCACGAGCGAAGCGAGGTAGTTAATACAAAAATCTTGAATTCAGCGAGGGATTTAAGCTAGCCCAAGGCAAAGACATCTTTATCCCTGATAAGCACACTCTACTTTTCAAACCTACTGCGAGAAAATTGTGCTCTAGCCATGAAAACTGATGGGGAGAGTCGACCCCAGCCGCAAGGTGCAAGTCGCGTGTCCTAAGCTGAGGATCCAGCCCACTGCCTGGCATAAATATTGTACTGAATCTCATAATAACCAATAATGTGATTTGAACTTGGAACGCATCTTGACTGCGCTAGCTGCACCTAGCAGCGGAGGCGGACGGGAGCCGCTTGCGGGTTAGAATGACGTACTTTAGGTAAGGTTTACATCTACACTTCTATACTAATATTATAAAGAGTTACATTTGTTTGTTTGAATTGAATAGGCTCCGAAACTACTGGCCGATTGGAAAAATTTTATTCACCATTAGAATCCTACATAATACCTGATGAACATAGGCTATAGTACACTTCTGGACACATCTATTGGCCCACCTTAGAGTTTAGGTTTTGATGGCCCCTACCGAAATATGATTGCTAGATTGAACAAAAACTGTTGATGCAGTTTTAAACCTGATACATTTTACCATCTTTTTCGATCGTATTGTTTTAAATTTGAATTCAGAATACCATACGACATGGAGCTACGCCTAACAAGTCGGATATGCGCCTTGTTAAAGGCAATTGATTTTTGAATAAAAAACATGTTTTATCAAATAAACGTTTAATTTAATAACGCGTGTTGCCTCCATGGGCATCTACCACAGCTCTCATACGATTAGGCATAGAGTTTATCAACCGCTCTATGAAATTTTGAGGGATCATCTCCCATTCCTCTTCTATGGCAGTTTTCAACTCCTGCATCGTCTGGGCAACTGGCTGACGAGCCCTAACACGTCTTTTTAGCTCGTCCCACATGTGCTCAATGGGGTTCATGTCTGGGCTTCTGGCTGGCCAGTCCATAACTGTGATGTTCACATCCCGAAGATATTCCCTGACGATGCCGGCCGCATGGGCTCTTGCATTATCATGCATAAAAAGGAAATTTGGGCCCACATAGTCCGCGTATGGTATCATGTGAGGTTCTAAGCACTCACGAATGTACCTTTCAGCATTTAATGTTGGCAGCCGTGGTCCTGTAACAACCTCAAGTTGAGTTTTGCCGCTCGTGGATATACCGCCCCAGACAGTCCATGAGCCACCGCCATAAGCAACCCTCTCTTCAAAGCAGCATTGTGCGAAACGCTCTCCCTTACGTTGGTAGACCTTCTTCCTTCCATCATTGCCATGTAACACAATTTTAGACTCATCAGAAAAGAGTACACGGCTCCAATCTTGCTGTGTCCAATTTAAATGACTGCGTGCGAAATGAAGGCGCGCTGTTCGGTGGGCTCGCTTTAGTTTGGGCCCATTAGCTGGCTTGTGTGGTACCATATCGCGTTCTTTTAACCTTCTCCGAACAGTTCGAGCGCTCACAGATACTCCGTGGAAGTCGCGAAGTTGGTTTTGTATCTCAATGGAGGTAAGGTGACGATTTCTCAAGCTGGTCGTCACGATGAATCGATCCTGCCTTTCAGTTGTGACCCGTTATCGTGGCCTTCCTTGGCGACGAACAAAGCCGCCAGTCTCTAGGTACCTCCGATAAACATTTCGGACCGCAAATCGACTTAAATTAAGTTGAGCACTCACGTTTCTTTGGCTGTGTCCGGCCTGAATAAGTGCCACAGCTTGGGCGGCGACTTCAGGTGAAGTATCCATAGATTATTGATAGAACCTCACCTTAATGTTAAGAATAAGTAATGTTTGTTGCAAAACCAAAGATATCAATCACTTTTTCAAGAATTAAATCCAAGTAAACCAATAAAACCAAGTTTTCTTAGTATTCGATTGTTTGATATCAACAAACAGGCTCCAAATTGTCTTTTGTTTCTTTAAATTCTGTGTTCGAAATTCAAAAAAAGACTATTGAATGAAATTGTGAATGTGCCAGGTTCAAAACTGCATAAAAACTTTTTGCTCGACCTAATATAAAATTTTAGCTAGGACCAAACGAAACTGAAAATACAAGGTGGGCCAATAGATGTGTCCAGAAGTGTATATTTTCAAAAAGTTAGGGATCCGTATGAAAACTTTGATAATGTAACCCAAGGTGTGAAGAAAAACACCAAAAAATATCCTTATATCGCGTACGGTGCGGAAACTATTGATAATCGAGCAAAGTGATGTACTACAATTAAATTTTATAGAAGACCAATATCTACAAAAAACCGCATGGGTATATATCTAACTTAGTTAGGTCATAATAACCGCGTCTGCCCTACGTTCTAAGTAATTAACACATTCGGTATATTATTAAGAGGGTAGAGGGAAGATGAAGTTCGTGGAGTACCAACTAAACCCGTGCGAACAAAGTCGCGGGCGAAGTACTAGTGGCAAATAATTTGACGTTTTCGTGCAGATGGTGTGAACAATATTTTTTGTGACTTCAAAAAATTCTACTTGATTGATTCCCTCGCATCACAGAATACATAAACATGAAGATTGTCTAATACATAAAAATCTCATCCGAAACGGCTTAACCGATTTTTAGGGTTCCGACAAAAAAGGAACCCTTATAGGATCACTCGGGTGTCTGTCTGTCTGTCTGTCCGTCTGTCACAGCCAGTTTTCTCCGGATCTACTGGACCGATTCTGTTGAAATTTGGTATACATATGGACTTCTATGACCTCAACACGGACCCGTTACGTAAATCATTAAATTTTTAGTATGGGGGTCACTTTTGGGGGTCAAACTAGAAAATTAAAAAAAAGTTTTTAAACAATATCGTGTGACATATCAAATGAAAGGGCTTACTATGAGGGTTAAAATTATTATTTTTTCATAATTTTAAAATAAATGGTTTTGAAGTTATTCAAGAGAGAGAGAGATCCGCTAGATGGCGCTTCGAAGTAAACACAGTTTTTGATTGGGCTCCCGTAAAAATATTCCTAAAAATATTAAAAGTGCTCAAGAGACTGCAAAAAGTACATAAAAGTGAGAAAGGACACCAAAATAAACCGTATCAGTGTTATCAAAGATCTCCTAGTGAGTTAACTATAAAAAGTGATTGTTAATTCTGAAGAACATATTACTAGTGAATTTATACTAATAAACAGTGACCGAGGTGTGTGAAGCTTACAAACCAATGTACTCGAGAAACGAAAAGAGAACTCGAACTAAACGTACGTAATAATCACGCCATATATCTTAAAATCAAAATCAAATTACAACAAGATTCGTTTTTTATTTGAAATCTTGGTATAGTAACGCCATCTGGTGGTTAATATGCAAACTGACATATCATCGACAACATCAAATGATACCACCTAACTAAAAGTGTTGCAATCAACAAAAATATAATTAATGCTTACCATCTTCATTACAAGTAGCGACATCTATTGCTTAAGAAATTGGAATATTAAAATCAACAGAACGTAGTCTGCTAATTTGGACACTACTCTAACTGAACAAATAGCTAGTTGGCTAACACGGCGAACTTTGACGCAAAGAGCTCTGGTTCGAATCTCGGTTGACCTTTATAATTTTTGAAAGTTTCTAATATTTAATTAAATAAAAAATGGACTTTCTGGCGAATATTACGTATCGTCGCACGCGCACTCGTTCGGAACCAGAAGATGATAGTAATATTTCTCAAAATGAAACCGTCAACAGTATGCCTGACATGTCTGAGGACGAAGATAACTCACAACTCAAGTCATTAAAAAACAAAATCGAAAAATTGACATCTCAGTTAAACAGTGCGCATAAGGAAATTGAAATGCTGTCATTGGAGAATAGCAAATTAAAGCAACAAAACGACGAACTTGGTAGAAAAAACGAACTCCTCAAAAGAATTAGCAGCCCAGCCAAACGTAAAGCTACACCAAAGAAAACCCCAAACAGGTATACAAATACAAAAGAAACCCAAACAGATAATTTAGAAACTACAAACAAACGAGCGACATCTCCATGCACAACTTACAGCACAGAGTCTATTACTACGGATAAACCAAAAATAAGTAACCCACTACAAGATAAAACATCAAAAACTAAAGAAAACCAAAACGCCACACAAGAAGAACAAAAAAGTAAGAGAGTATCCCAAAATAAACTAACTTACGTAAAACGTCCTAAAGTATGTATCATAAGTACAGACAATAAAAACAAACTACTTGAGATTGCGGAAAATATTTTGGATAAGTTTGAACTCTGCCACTATATCATACCCTTAGGAAATACACAGCTTTTACTAAAAGGAATTAAAGAGAAGCTTAAAAACTTTTCTACACAAGATTATTGTATTATACTACTGGGAGAAGAGGATTTCAGAACTACAAACAATTATCTGGACACCATCCTTCATATAAGAAGCACACTGCAAGATCTTAATCATACAAACATAATTATTTGTACGCCAACATATAATTTTTTTAATAATTATTATCTTTACAATTCTAGGATAGAGACATTCAATAACTTGCTGTATCTTGATATACTTACACATGAACATGCTTACTTCCTAGATAGTAATCTCAATTTAAATTACGATGGCACTATGTTCGACAGACGCACGGGTATCTTAACCCTAGAAGCCTTATCTATTTCGGACGTACACAAAGCCTTAATATACGTCTTAGAGGCGTACACGTATAAATTACAATCTGTATTCAAAAATAGCCCTATTTTAGAAATATTATTTAGCGGAAATTTAAATTTGGAATATAAACTAAAAATAAAACAGCACTGTTATGAATTTTAACCATAATCACAGTTATTTATTACAACGAAAAAACAATATAATAATAAAAAAAAAAATAACAACTACAAAACTAACAACTACAATACTTATTATTAAAATACTTCGACATGGTTTTCGTGTCCTGGTACATAATGAATCTTTAGCGCTCATAATTTTAGCCCAGAAAATACTTCCACATATTTCTGTTCTCCTGATACCTTTGAATCCCAGCCACTCACGCTTCCAGCGCCGGAAATATTTCGACATGTTTATGATCTCCTGGTACTTGTGAATCTGTAGCGCTCATAACTTCTTGCGAAAGAAATACTTCGACATGTTTCTGGTCTCCTGTTGTCATATCTGAATCAATAGCGTTTACAATTCCAGCCCGGAAAAAACTTCAACATACATATATCTGTACGACTGTTTAAAAACAAAATATATTCGAACCCAAAAATATTTTAATGGCGTTCTGTTCTCCTGGTACTTGTGAATCTTTAGCGCTCCCAACTTCAGCGCCGGAAATACTACGACATGTTTCTATCTATTTGAAACAACTGACGTTTACACATTACACTGGAGAAACGAAGATAGCTACAAAAGTAAAATACTGTGGCGCAGCTGTCAACGCCCAATTCAAAAGTTCATACATTCATAAACATTGTTCCAGTTTAACCTTAAAGAAATTAAATTATAAATGAAGAATTACAAAATAAAGACAAATAATTATGTACACTATGTGATTACTTTATTGTATATATGTAGAGTGGAGGTGGGGTGTATTTGTGTGTGTGTGTGTGTGTGATGGTGTGTATGAGTTTGTGTATGCGTGCGTGTGTGTACCGCATTTATGAAACCATAAGCTGCTCAGTCTCATTACAGGACAAGCACTTAAGCCAGTTGGTCACTTTCCTCTTCAGTACATTCCTAGTCATAGGGTGGGTATATTTTAATTTTAATATTTATGGTATTGTAGAGTTTTGAGCTAGTGTGAGTGAAGTGGCGACTGACCAATGCTAATCTGCAGCGTTCAGTCTTGCAGACTCTGTCGGTACGACGCTTCTTGATAAGGGAATGAGGGTTGTAAGGGAGAAGTTGGTGCTTCCTTAGAACTGTTTGCAGCACAAACAACTGCCTCACTGAAAGGACCTCACAAAGTGAGTATAGTTCAGAAGTGGGGAATCTAATAGGTTTCTTAGCGAGCACTTTTAAAACTGCTCTCTGAGCTCTCTCTAGGCGCAACATGGTTGTCTTGTGCGTTCCCCCCCACGTGGTTATGCAGTAACCGAGAACTGATTGAGCAAGGGCAAAGTAGACCATTCTAAGAGATTGGAAATCAGCAGCCGTTCGAAGTTTTTTAAATAAGTAAATCAATCTTCTTACTCTAACGACAACTGAGTTTATCTGTTTTTTCCAGGTCAAAAGATTGTCTGTTATAACACCAAGGTATTTTATGGTATCAGACCGTTCTATTTGGGCGCAGTTACAGGTGTTGGCCTCTGGGGTATACACATGGGTCCTTATCTCAAACGAAAAAGGTGGTTGGGTAAGGATACTTGGGGTGAAGGGGATGAATTTAGTCTTGGAGATGTTGAGAGTAAACAGATTCGAGGTTAGCCACGTCATAACCATCCTCAGTGCCAATTCTGCCCTTTCACGAGTCTCAGACCAGTCCTTTCCATGGGTTATGAGAGCTGTGTCATCCGCATATGTAATGATTTTAGTGTTCGGAAGAGACAACTGACAGAGCTCATTGACATATATGAGGAAAAGGGTTGGTCTTAGGACACTGCCTCGGGGGACCCCATAAAACAAATTTTCTTCATCACTCACAAACGATCCAACTTTTACAACCTGTTTACGCCCCGATAAGTAGCTACGAAAGATTTCGAGGGCAATTCCACGAATGCCAATCCATTCTAGCTTGTCAATCAATTTGGTGACAGAAACGGTGTCGAACGCTTTCGAGAGGTCGAGGAAGACACCTAGAGGCTTCTGATTATTGTTAAGGTTTGCGAATATTGTATTTGTGAGCTCCAGGGTAGCGTCCTCTGTCGATTTTCCCTATGTTTATATCAATCTGAAGTTCTAAGGCAGCAGAAGCCCTGGGTTTCCACTTCCTCCTCAATTTCCATTAAGCTATGCCTTTAACCGGGATAAAAAGTAGCCTATGTTTGATTCCAGGATGTGAACTGTGTGCCAAATTTCATCGAAATCCCTTCAGCCATTTTTGCCCGATTGAGGCAAAAACATACAAATTTTCACATCCTACTAATATTATAAACTACCACGTTGCCCGCGACTTTGTCTGCGTAGACTTTAGAGATAGCGCGCAACTACTTCCCATATTCTCACTCTCGGAAATTCAGTTTGTGAGTCTTTACTATCCGTACTTTCAGCTCCAGAACTACTTCGACATGTTTGTGGTATTCTGGTACTTGTGAATCTTTAGCGCTCATAACTCCAGCCCAGAAAAAACTTCGATAAGTTTCGGTTTTCCTGGTATTTCTAAATGTTAACCACTCACAATTCCAGCTTCGGAAATACTTCGACATGTTTCTCGTATCCTGGTACTTGTGAATCTTTAACGCCCATAATTACAGACCGAAAAAAAACCGCTATATGTTTCTGTTCTCCTGGTACTTTTGAATCCTAACCACTCAAAATTCCAGCGCCGGGAAATTTTAAAACATGTTTCTGGTCTCCTGGTATTTGTAAATCTGTAGCGCTCATAATTACAGACCCGAAAATACTTCGACATATTTTGAGTCTCCTAGTACTTTTGAATCCTAACCGCTCACAATTCCAACCCTGGAGATTCACTTCGACGTGTTTCTGGTCTCCTGGAACTTGTGAATCTTTAGCATTCGCAATCCTAGCCACGAAAATACTTCGACATGTTTTGGTCTCCCTGGTACTTGTGAATATTTAGCGCTCACAATTTCGTCCAAAAAATACTTTGACATGTTTCTAGTCTCCTGTTACTTGTGAATCTATAGCATTTACAATTCCAGCCCGGTAAAAACATCGACATACATATTTCTGTTCGACTGTAAAAAACAAAAAAATATTCTAAGCCAAAATACTTTAACATCGTTCTGTTCTCCTGGTACTTGTGAAACTGTAGCGCTCATTACTCCAGCCCCGACATTACTACTACATGTTTCTGATCTCCTGGTGCTTTTGGATCCGAACCACGGTGGTAGGCTTCGGCCGATGGCTTGTAACCCACTGGGCAAAGACGTACCGCCAAGTGGCCTAGCCGCGTTCCGGTACGATGCTCAGTGTAGCTAATTCAGAGGAGTTGGGTCGAAATAGTTGTTCCAATGCAGGAAGACCGACCAGGCTTGCGTTGATATGGGCGTATCGGTAGACTAGTCGTGGAGGGTAGCGGGATCCGAGGCACGGTGCGCCGCTGGCCGACCGCAGGTAGTTGGGGGCCCAAGTAGTGTACAAGCCATACATGAAAGGCTGCCCCGCCAATTGTCGAAAACTCCCGGAATGCACCAACGTACTGGATGTTCCGGGGGGGATCGGGTGTCCCCGTAGTCTCCAGACTAGTCCCCCAATAATGTCGTCCTATCAGAGCGTGCCCGAGGATTAGCAGCATGGAACCTCATTTCAGTTCCTTCTTCTCAAACATACTAAATCAAAACAATATAGCCAGGAACAAGAAGAGAAAAGCTGTACAGCGGCAGCAATCCCTCTCGCATAAAGTGCACCTCTCCAAAATACGAGGTCTGCACTCAAATCTCGCCGCAGTCCGCTAGCGCTTGCGTTAAATCTCACCCAGCTGGTCCAGGGGGCAACGAGGGTGCCGGATGTTGATTCGCACACAGCCAGTTGCTTGGACCTTCTGCTGACAACAGATCCAGACCGTCTACTCCACGCCCGATCCTAACCCAAGAGGTACCCGGCGGGTATGGCGATACAGGTCAGCAGATTGGGATGGCATGCGATCATTTTTCGCATGTTACCCTTGGCAGCCTACTTGCTTTCCTTCAACTGATGCTTCGTCGTGCGCTGACGCCGTGACGGATGTGTTGCGGAAGGGAATGGAATACTACATTCCGTTCTCAGACGTAGCAATGTCTGGCGAAGCTCGCCCATGGTTTGGTGCCGAGTGCAATCGCGCTAATGCGATAAAACATGCGGCGTACCTAGCATGGGTCGATGCCCGTGCGTGCAAAGCAAATGACGTGATTCAGAAGAAGCCCTGTTAAGGACTTGGCGCAAAGCAAATGACGTGATTCAGAACAAGCTCTGTTAAGGACTTGGCAGCCCTTAACAGGGCTGCCAAGTCCTGCAAGAAGGTATTACGGAGGGCTCGGTTTGACCACATTAGCCGAGTAGGGAACAAACTTGCCTCATACCCAGCAGGTAGTAAAGCTTTTTGGTCCCTGGCTAAGTCGGTCGAATCGAACTTCTGCCGCCCCTCACTACCACCACTGCTGAGACCCGATGGGTCGCTGGCCCACTCCGCTGAGGGGAAAGGAAACTTGTTTGCTTCTATGTTTGCGGTATCGTCGCGTCTGGATCCTGGTGGCGCGAGGCCCCCTGCTTCTCCTGATAGATGCAAGTCGAGTATGTCGAACATTCGCATTCATCAAAAGGACATTCTTCGGGTGTTGCGTAAAATAGACGTGAATAAGGCTAGTGGCCCCGACGGGATACCGGCAATTGTTTTGAGGGCTTGATCGCCTGAGTGGTCGCCAATCTTGACACGAATATTTCGCCTTTCGTTTGAGACTGTAAAAGTACCGAATGCTTGGAAGCAAGCTAACGTGCACCCGTGCCCAAGAAGGGCAGTCGAGCTGACCCGTCGAATTACAGACCCATCTCGGTAACGTCCATACTCTGTAAGAGTATGGAACGCGTGCTGAATCTTAAGCTCCTAGCATACCTAGAAGCCATTAATATTGCACAAATTTGCATGCTGTGTTTAATCTAGGCAAAACATGTATGTTCCATTTTTGTACTGTAAGATCTTTTTATACCATGTTTTACGCAAATAAATATATTATTATTATTATTTAAGGTATGTCTTGAACAATCTCGGGACCCTGAGGTCCCGGTCATTTGGTAGGCGTACGAGGGGCCGAAGCCAACTCGCAGAGGCCGCCCCGTTATACATTTCTAATGGAATGGGGCACCAACCGACGATTATCCCTATATGCGCTATCAAAATATACCTAAGGACAATCCCCGGTAGGTGCAAAACTATTGCATAATATGGAAACAAAAGGTGACAGGCTATGGGTTTGGGTGGTTTAGTGGATTCATTAACGTATACTATGAAAGAAATATTGGCCCCTGCCTGACCACTGAAAATATACACAGCTTTAAAATAGCAGGGGGTGACTTGCACACTCAATAAATGGGCCCCCGAAAATGGTCGCTAGCACAAAGTGACGTAGCTCCAAGGAGGCAACATATCCTGAGGTGCTAGAGGAGTGGAGAGGTATACCACGGCTATCAGGACAATCCCGGAAGTACGGTCAAGATCCCTACCAGCATCTTACTGGATTATACATCCTTCTCCCGAGCACGTTTGCTCTTGCGAATCTCCACTCAGACCGGCCGATTAAGGCAAGAAAGAGGTGGGAGCTCTGTTCCTCGTCAGTGTTTACTCCAGCCAGCCAATAAAGGCAAGCCGGAGATGAAGAACAAGACTTCTCCCGGGAGATCAGGTCCGTGGGGTCGCTACTGCCCAACAGTTCGCCACAAAACTGCCTTGCGGATTGTATCTCTCTTTGTCTGGCCCCTCACCCTAAGTATGAATACTTAAGGTTCATTGGGGCACGCAAGCCCCACCACGACGTCAACGTAGAGATACGGCGGTGGGATTATTATTATTATTAGCGACCGACAATACGGGTTCCGCCGAAATCGGTCTACTGGGGATCTTCTAGCGCATGCCATTCACATCTGGAGTGAGGCCGTAGAGAAGGCCGGGAGGCACTTGCGGTCTCCCTTGATATCTCGAAGGCCTTCGACAGTGTCTGCAACGATAGCCTTATTAGTAAACTTCCTTCCTTCGGTCTGCCCGCCGGTTTGTGTGATTGGATTGCAAATTTCCTGAGGGATCGGTCTATCCGAGTGGTCATAGATGGCTGCTCGTCCGGACTGCTATTTTATATTAATGCCGGGGTTCCTCAGGGGTCGGTGCTCTCGGCAACATTGTTCCTGCTGCATATTAATGATCTGCTAAAACCCGGTACCTTTGGGTATGCAGACGACAGCACTGTTGCTGAGAGATACGTGTCCGACGCACGAGCTGGTGGGTCCCAGATCTGGTCTCTCCGGGAGGCTATGGTTGAGCGCTTGAACATGTCCTTACAGGCTGTCTCTGAATGGGGCGATGCCAATCTGGTCAAGTTCAATGCTGCTAAGACCCAAGCGTGTCTTTTTTCCGCTAAAAGGAGCCAATTCCACCCAGCTCCAACTTTTCGTGGTGTAACCGTGCCGATAACCGACTGACTTAAGCTTCTTGGTGTTACGTTAACATCTACCCTCAATTTTAGGGTAGCATATTAGAAAATCAAAACTTTTCTGAGCACATTTCAAAAGACCAATAAAAGAAATAACAAAATTTAAATGACCAAATGTTTTGTTTTGAAAAATTTTAGAATCCCAATGTATGTGACATCAAATGAACGACTGATCAAAAGTTGCTAGATGTAATTTTAAAATATCCCCGATCAGACAACTCCGACTCGGATAGGTTAGGTTAGAAGGCTACGGCGGGAGCGAAGCGGAGCGGAGCTCAAGCCTTAGCCTGAGAAACGAGCAAAGAGGATCATCGGTAATGACAGGCTCGTCGAGTCGAAGCTCGAAAGTCTTGAGCATCGACGCCGAGTTGGTGGCCTGTCGGTTTTCTATCGCTTGCATTTTTGGGAGTGTGCGACGGAATTGCATGATTTAATTCCGCCAAGCCCGTTCCATCATCGGACCACAAGACGAACGGCGATGCGCCACCGGTATATGGTGGACATCCCGCCGACACGCACTAAACGTTTTGGGAACACATTCATAGTGCGTACAGCTAAGGAGTGGAATTCCCTGCCAGAATCTTTGTTTCCAGATAGCTACAACCTGGGAGTCTTTAGGTTCATAAAAATCTTTAGCGGCATAATTCCTGCCAGGGAAAAACTTTTACATTTTTCTGTTGTTCTGGTAATTTTGAATCCTTACCGCTCATATTTCTAGCGCGGAAATATTTCGACATGTATCTGGCCTCTTGGTACTTATGAATCTTTAGCATTCACAATCCTATCCCCAAAAATACTTCGAAATGTTTCTGGTCTCCTGCCACATGTGAATCTATCACGTTTACAATTCCAGCTCGGAAAAAACTTCAACATACATATTTCTGTTCGACGGTAAAAAAAAGCAAAACTTGTTATAGCCCAAAAATACTTTCACATCGTTTTGTTCTCCTTGTACTTGTGAATCTTTAGCGCCCTCAATTTCAGCCTCGGAAATTCTTTGACATATTTCTGGTCTCCTACATAATGAATCTTTAGCGCTCATTATTCCTGCCCGGGAAAACTTCCACATTTTTCGGATGTCCTGGTACTTTTGAATCCTTACCGTACATAATTCTAGCACCGGAAATATTTCAACACGTTTCTGGCCTCCTGATACTTATGAATCTTTAGCGTTCACAATCCTAGCCCCAAAAATACTACGACATATTTCTTTTCTCCTGGTACTTTTGAATTCTAACCGGTCACAATTCCAGCGCCGGAAATATTTCGACATGTTCATGGTCTCCTGTTACTTGTGAAACGTTAGCGTTCATAATTTCAGCCAAAGTCGAATCTTTAGCGCTCGCCAATTCCAGCCCCGAAAATACTTTGACAAGTTTTTGCTATCCTGGTACTTGTGAATCTAAGTGCAGCGCTCATAATTCCAGCCCCGAAAATACTTCAACATGTTTCTGCTCTCCTAATACTTGTGAATCTATAGCGTTCACAATTCCAGCCCGAGAAAATCTTCGACATGTCATTGTATCAGCCGGTCGATTCTGAAACATGTTGAAGCGAAGGCAGGCTTGTTTGAAGTGACCACGAAGTGAGCTGTCATTCCTCTTGATTACATGGATCACTTCACGATCACTTCACCCGAGCCTCCACTTCTTCATGTTTACAGAATCGAACTGCTGTGCTCCTCGTGAAAAAAAAAAATATTGTTGCTCAAAAATACTTTGACATATATTTGGTCTCTTGAAACTGGTGAATCTTTAGCGCTAACAATTTAAGGCTAAAAATACATCGATATGTTTCTGGTCTCCTGGTTCTTGTGAATCTAAATTACTAAGGCAGCATTAGCGCTGGGTTTCCACTTACTCCTCAGTCTCTATTGAGCCATGCCTTTTACCGGGATAAAAAGTAGCCTATGTTTGATTCTAGGTTGTTAACTATATGTGTGCCAAATTTCATCCAAATCCCTTTAGCCATTTTTGCCTGATTGAGGCACAAACATACATACATTCACATCCTACTAATATTATAAACTAGCACTTTGCCCGCGACTTCATCTGCGTATACTTTAGGGGTGGCGCGCAACCTCTATGTCCCATATTCTCATTCTCAGAAATTCATCTTCATGATTCTTTATCCTGAGAGTTTGTGAGTCTTTGCTGTCCGTACTTTCAGCCCCGGAACTACTTCGACGTGTTTCTTGGTTTTCTGTTACTTTTGTTTCTTAACCGCTTACAACTTCAGCCCAGGAAATACTTTACCAGGAGAACAGAACGATGCTAAAGTATTTTTGGTCTAGAATATTTTTTGTTTTTTTTTTTTAACAGTCAAGCAGATTTATGTATATCGCTGTTTTCTACGGGCTGGAATCGTAAGGAGACCAGAAATATGTCAAATTATATTTTTGGCATTGAGTAAGCACTAATAATTCACAAGCAAGCGCCGGAACTATTTTCGGCGCTGGAATTTTGAGTGGTTAGGATTCAAAAGTACCAGGAGAATAGAAACATATAGAAGTTTTTTCCGGACTGTAATTACGAGCGTTAAAGATTCACAAGTACCAGGAAACCAGAAATATATCGAAGTATTTCTGTCGCTGGAATTGTGAGTGGTTAGGATTCAAAAATACCAGGACAACAGAAATATACCGAAGTTTTTTTTGGGCTGTTATTATGAGCGCTATATATTCACAAGTACTAGAATACCAGAAATATGTCGAAGTAGTTCCAGGGCTGAAAGAGTAAAGACTCACAAACTACTAGACTAAAAAATCATGACAATGAATTTCCGAGAATGAGAATATGGGACAAAGAAGTTGCGCGCCACCTCTAAAGTCTACGCAGACGAAGTCGTGGGCGAAGTGCTAGTCCTACTTTTATATTATAAATGTGAAAGTTTGTATGTTTGTGCCTCAATCAGGCAAAAATGGCTGAAGGAATTTGGATGAAATTTGGCACACATATAGGTCACATCCTGGAATCAAACATAGGCTACTTTTTATACCGATAACTTAAATGGCTTAACAGAGACAGAGGAAGAAGTGGAAATTTTGAGTTTCTGCTGCCTTAGTACTTCAGATTCAAAAGTACCAGGAGAACAGAAATATGTCGAAGTATTTTTGGGGCTGGGACTGTGAGCGCTAAAGATTCACAATAACCAGGAGACCAGAAACATGTCAATGTATTTTTGGCCTTAAATTGTAGGCGCTAATGATTCACCAGTTTAAAGAGACTAAATATTTTTGGGCTAGAATTACGAGGGTTAAGGATTCAAAAGTAGCAGGACTACAGAAATATGTGTAAGTTTTTCCCGGACATTGTTTATGAGCGCTAAATATTCATTATGTACCAGGAGACCAGAAACATGTAGAAGTATTTTCGGGGCCGGAATTATGAGCGCTACAGATTCACACGTAGATACCAGGAGACCAAAAACATGTCAAATTATATTTTCGGCAGGAATAGTAAGCGCTAAAGATTCACAAGTACTAGGAGACCAGAAACATGTTTTAATGTTTCCGGCGCTGGAATTTTGAGTAGTAAGGATTCAAAAGTATCACGAGAACAGAAACATATAGCGGTTTTTTCCGGGCTGTATTTAAAAATACCAGGAGAACCGAAACATATCGAAGTTTTTTTCTGGGCTGGAGTTATGAGCGCTAAAGATTCACAAGTACCAGAATACCAGAAACATGTCGAAGTAGTTCTGGAGCTGAAATTACGGACAGTAATGACTCGCAAACTAGCAGAAAAGAACCATGAAGCCCGAGAATGAGAATATGCGACAAAGAAGTTGCGTGCCACCTCTAAAGCCTACACAGACGAAGTCGCGGGCGAAGTGCTAGTTTATAATATTAGTAGTATAACAGGTAAACACAATATTGACAACAAAGATGCCAGAATACCGCTTAGTTGCTTACTTAAGTCTAGGTGTACAGTTTACTGACGAAAATAAAGGAAAGTTAAGTAAATAAAAGAAACAAAAAAATATGTAAGAGCCTTTGCTAGGATCCCCAACTTTTTTGCATCCACATGAGGTTTTGCATATTACACCATAAAGCTCATGTTGGTCGGTTATCGGCAGGGTTATACCTCGAAAACATAGAGCTGGGTGGGATTGGCTCCTTTTAGCGGAAAAAGACACGTTTGGGTCTTAACAGCATTGAACTTGATCAGATTGGCATTGTTCCATTCAGAGACAGCCTGTAAAGACAAGTTCAAGCGCGCAACCATAGTTTCTAGAAGAGACCAGGTCCCCAAGTCTGCTATTACAATAGAGTCAGAATGGTCTATCATTGATTTCATAATGGTTGATTCTGACAAGATTCTATGCCATTTCTTTCAATGGAGTGTCAGTGGTTGACCACTGGATATAAAACGTCATTATGACTTTCCAGTGGTCAACCACTGACACTAGAATCTTTTCAAAATCAACCATTATGAAATCAATGATAGACCATTCTGACACTATTGTAATAGCAGACTTGGGGCCTGACCTTTAACTCACCAACTCGTACGCTGGATACGTATCTCTCAGCAACAGTGTTGTCGTCTGCATTCCCAAAAGTACCGAGCTTAAGCAGATTATTAATATGCAGTAATAATAATGTTGCCGAAAGCACCGACCGCTGAGAAACCCTAGCTTTAATATGCAGCAGTCCGGACGAGCAGCCATCTATGACCACTCAGATAGACCGATCCCTCAATAAATCTTCGATACAATCACAAAATCCGGCGGGCAGACCGAAGGAAGAAAGCTTACTAATAAGACTCGTGCCAGACTCTGTCGAAGGCCTTCGAGATGAGATTTGAGAGAGATGAGAGTTTTCATTTTCCTTTATATTTTATGTTTGATGAGAGAAAAACATACAAACATACGTTTTCAACTGGAGCAAACACCGCTAAATATATTTTGTTTAAATAATCCTTGTAGGTGTGGTTAATATTTAGGCTTTAAATTATCCCGTCGTTCGGGGTCTGCCAGCGAGCAATGGATCGAAGCATCCTCGGAGTCCAAATTACAGACCGTATAAAGATTAGTATGCTTCATTCCGAGAGAGTGGCGCCACGGCGTCCTCACCGTCCACTTGACGTAAGTATTCACCGGACACTGTTGTTTCGGGAGATACCTGTTTGGTATTCGGCGGAAGGATACGCTCGGAGGACACGGTGGAGCATAAGGTGGAGGTCTACCCTGCATAGGCGGATCACCGCCGTGTCCTCGTCGAGGCGATTGGCGGCGGCGATTTCTCGCGTCCGGCCCTGGTTTAATCCATGGTCTGGAGCGAGGAGGCATGGGAAGCGGTCACCTCCTTCTGCGAAGCAATAATGCTAGCGAAGGAGGAGGCTGAACGCGTGAGAGAGAGGGACACCTCAAACCCCGGCCGCCGCAACAAAAAAAGACGCCCAGGGCGTCGGGAGTCGCTGGGCGATTCCCGGCCACCGTAGGCGCGGGCCTGCGGACGGCGAGCATTGAGTGGGTCGCCGTCCGATCAGAACCAGGCCCAGGTTGATGGTGCGCTGTGTTCTACGCGCGCCTTAAAGAGCTATCGGCATAGAAGACGGGGCCCGCTGGGGCCAGTGCCTGCCGGGGTTGCGGAATTTGTTCGAAAGAGTCACCGCGGCCCTGGAACGCAAAGGGCATTAGGGACACGGATGGGTTTTAGTCAGTAAGAGTCTGACATTCCTTTCTGCTTCACCCAGGGCGGGAGGAGTCATTTGATGATTTCCCATCCTTTATAAAAAAGGCAACATACAGTTGCTTAATTAAAATGGCACTGGGCAGGTCATATCTGCCCTATGCCTCAAGAAAACTAGGCGAGACACTACGAATTGGATCAACATTTTTGAACCCTGCCTCTCAAACTAGGTTATAACCTGTATTTTGAGAAGCAGTGAACAGCCTCAAAACTCTTATACACTATTATTGTTACAACAATAAATTGATGAACGGTATCGTCCTACCGCTATTGCAGCGGTATTTATGAGTTCTGCTGTAGTTGTGAAGTGTGCATATGTGTGTGAGGGAGTGTGTGCGTGTAGTGGAAGGTGAGTATTGTGTGGGATGTGCGCATGTAAGTGTTACGAACGTAGGGCGTGGGTAGGGAATTAAACAACCGATACGTACAAGCTCGTATATTGGACTGGCGCAGCAGTCGTAAACTTCACCTAACTGCCGGCAACTACCCACTTATCTTTACCTTAGGTACTTTTACAAGTACCTACATAACATCCCTCCGCCTTTAATTAGAAGAACTTCTTATAGTCAACCTCAGGTTTGTTACGTTTCGACCGAGTGACAGGCTGCGATTCTATAGAGGGAGCGGCAGTCGAAACCATTTCCTTTTCAGAGGATTGGTCGCCTTGAACAAGCACGGATGAAGGCGATTCCTCACCAGGAACTTCAGATGTCACTAGCCCGGAGCTAGTAGGATTTGCTGGCATTATGAATACGGGAACGACCTCTTCGCATGGCCCATCTTTCCTCCCTCTATATTTGAGCAACTGGTTAGCGTGTCTCTTAACCGTTTGATTTAATTCACTCAGTTGTACTAAATATATAGTCTTTCCAATTTTTTTGGTAATCATGCCTCGTGACCAATAATGTTTATTTTGTTTATATATTTTCACTAAGACTTGGTCACCCACACTGAACACGATATTACGGTTACCACGAAAATTGTCAATCTGCGAACACTGTTTGACTTTAACATCTGTGTCGAGTGATGCGTCGGATGGCGTTTGGGTGGTAGGTGCGAGAGAATCTAACCTACATCTCAACTTACGACCGAACAATACTTCAGCAGGTGATCTGTTTGTGGTCGAATGTTTGGAATTCCTGTAATTGAGCAAGAATTCTAATAATTTCATATTTAAATCTTTTAAACATGTGCCAGATAGCAAAAAGGATTTAATAGCTTTTTTTATGATCTTAACATAACTCTCCGCTTGTCCATTGCTAGCTGGATTATATGGTGGAGAAGTTAAGTGTCTTATGTTGTTCCGATAGCAAAATTGTTTAAATTCATGTGATAAAAAAGAAGTACCGTTATCCGAGAACGTGCATTTCTTCGGTTTGAAATGTCCATCCAATAAAGCAACTACTTCCTCGTAGCTCAAGGTACCGACCTGGCGCGGTAAAGCTAGATCACGAATCAACTTGTAACTTGATTCTGAGCAGTTACTCAATAAAATAGCTCGACGTTTACAACCGGCTTTATCCTCATCCACACCAATTTCGTTTGCTTGAAACCACTGTTCGAGTCTTTCTTTGTACAGTGACCATTCTTGATGTTCGTGATTAAACACTGTTATAGTGCCCACCGTTAATTTTGCCATTTTTGAAATACACGCGTACTTGAACTTTGTCCTCGTCGCCAACTGTTACGAACGTAGGGCGTGGGTAGGGAATTAAACAACCGATACGTACAAGCTCGTATATTGGACTGGCGCAGCAGTCGTAAACTTCACCTAGCTGCCGGCAACTACCCACTTATCTTTACCTTAGGTACTTTTACAAGTACCTACATAACAGTAAGATAAACGGGGTGTGCGGGGGGTGCATGCGCGCATGTTTGAATGAGTGAATGTTAACGAAATCAGGGTGCGTGAGAGAGACTGCTTTGTAAAAACCACTTTAAGCGATCCGTGTAAGGTTGAATTTGAAAAAAAAAATTGTTAATAGTATAACTACACACAACTTACACATGCCACTTGATACATGTCAGTTTTTGACGACAGTTTCGAGTGTTGCATTTGTTCGAGACAATGCACCTTGGGTTTTTTATACATCAATGGTATATCACATCTAGTGCGTATTGCAAGTTTCATAATGGACAATAACAACGAACAAAGAGTTTATCTTAAATTTTGCATCGCCAATGGAATTTCGTGTTTGGAGTCACTGAAAATGCTGCATAAGGTTTACGGTGAATCGAATTTATCAAAAACACGTGCTTATGAATGGTCCAAAGCGTTCAAAAGTAGTCGTCGCCATCTCTTTACCGTCTTATTTATTATATTTTACCCTTATGTATTTATTTTTCTGTTTATTTGTCCCGTTTTATTACTTTTTATGCTGATCCGATCGACGTCATACTCAACGCCGGCTGTCGCTGAAAACCAGCGCTTTGGCTCTGTCTCGCACACGAGTTCTAGCATTATGCTGAGCGATGGCCGTTTTGCGCGAATGTGACGCATATCTTCCCAATTGTTATAAAATTGTAATTTTGTTTTATTTAATTTTTATTTTTTTGGTATGCGTCATGCTTGGCGCAAATAAACGCTGTTTCTTTCTTCTTCTTTTCTTTCTATGAAAGATTGGCCTCGCTCTGGTAGGCCATCAACGTCTGCAACTGAAGGTATCATCGCAAAAGTGAAGGAAATAGTGACTGAAAATCCTGATGTTTCTTTTAAAAAACTTAACAAATACCATCGAGCAACCACTTTATTCACCAGATATGGCTCCACCCGACTTCTTTCTTTTTCCTAAACTCAAATTACCAATTCGTGGCACCCGTTTCATTCGGTAGAAAACATAAAGGAGAATTCGCGGCGAGAACTGAACTCGATTCCGGAAAAAGCGATTAAAAAATGTTTTGATGATTGGATTATCCGTTGACGTAAGTATATCGTTTCTGAAGGAGCAAACTATGCAGATCATAAAATAAATTTGGATGAATAACTGACATTTTGTGTATTATTGATCTTTTCCCGGTACTTTCTTGACAGAGTAGTATATCATAAATTTATATTTATTTGACATATCAAATCAAAGGGCTGATAAAAAACTATATACAATTAAAATAAAAAAATCCTAGCTAAAATAATTGCGTCAATAAATTCGTTTGCATAGCTGTCCATTGGAAGTGAGTCCAAAAGACTAGCGGCATTGCCACGTTGTATGGCAAAGCCAGCCCTTGGGTCACGCGAAGTGTCAACTAAGCGTTTAGAAATATGAGCACTCGGACCCCACGGTCCAAGAGTTTCAACCCCAAACGGCTAAAAAATATAATTGCCAACAAGGTTATTATATTTTCGCCGTTTGAGGTTGATTAATATTGTAGTAGACAATTCAAATGCATAACTACGGCTACTTATTTATTCTGTTTTGCCAGTCTTAAATGCAAATTAATCATTCAAATTTTGTAACAACATGTTAATTTTGATTAACCCGGTGTAAATTAGGTAAGGTAAGCGAGTATTAAAATATAGCCAAGTAGTGGGCAGAAGTAGCCCGAAACATTTTGATGCCAAATTGATACTATAATTATGAGAAATCATCAAATGACTTGGAGGGAGTGGCAGACAGACTCACCCGTGTTCTTTCACATGTCCTTTGCGGTTCGGTGCCGCGGTAACCCTTTCGAACATTTCCGCAATTGTAGCAGGCACTGGTCCGAGAGGGCCCCGTTACCTATACTGATATCTCTTTGAGGCGCGCTTGGAATACAACGCGTCATTGACCCGGGCCCGGCCCTTATCGGATGGCGAACTACCTATCGCTCGCCGTCCGCAGCCCCACGCCTATGGTGGCCGGGAATCGCCCTGCCTCTCGGGCGTCTCCTGCAGCAGCTCTCCTTCAAGCGTCCTGCCACCTCTCTCGCTCCGGACCACTGATTAGTCCAGAGCCAGAAGCGAGATGTCGCCGTTGGCGATCTACAAGGTCACGGTGGTCCGCCCAATTGAGGCAGACCGTTCTCTACCGTGTCCTGCCGGGGATCGGTATTGTTTTAACTTGCTATTTTAATTGTATCCATTCAACGAGATGATTTAATAAATTTGTGAGACTGAAAATCTATTTTTAAATAATGAAGTGTATATATTTTCTTTATTTTAGTATATTTTCATGAAAAGTCTAGAATCTATGAATATAACAATTGCTTGCTTCATCATATACAATGGCTTCTCACATTTCGAACAACTGTACTGACTGACTAGAAACCACAGACACAAATGAATAATACTGAAAACCCGAATGCTCCAAATCACGTCACTTCTTTGAGAAATCTTATCAAAATTTTCTTTGCTATCGTAGTCACGGCACTTGAAAAAAAAAAACTGTAGCTCGGGGTTTTTTTTCCTTAAAATATTATGATGAGTATCCAAAAATTAAAAAAAAACTACTTTAATAAACATTCTGCCAGTAAAAAAGTACCATCGACGATGAGGCCCAGCCATCAAAATCAAAGGACATATTTTATTCAAACTAGGCTGAAAACCAGCACTTTTTGAACGTCAAAATTTATTTGAAGACAGTCCCTTAAATCGAAAAGCCCGTCACCACTTCATAATGTTTTAGTTGGGAAGAAGAAGTGGCGTAACAAACTTCTGAGTAACTAGTCATCAGCATCCCTGCTCCTTCTGACAAAAGAAGGAAGGACTTGGTTTGCATAAAGCCTCAAACTAGACATGCGTTTGCTAATCGTGTTTATGTGTTCTTGGGACCTTTTCTACAACCTGTAACAGAATAAACGCAATACCTCTTAAGGGTTCATTGAACTCATCATTATGAACTACTTTCACTATGGGAACACCACTGAAATCGTGAAAAAAAACTGGCCAATTGCGAGTCGGACTCGCGTGCAAAGGGTTCCGAACGAATTTTTTTAATTTTTTTTTACATGTTATTTTAACACTATAGACTTTTCATAGGTTTTCCTGTAATCTATAGGTAAAGATCTAATAACTCCATTTTTTTTCAAAATTTTAGGCTCAGCAGTTTCGGAGATAAGGGATGAATGATCATTTTTCGTCTAATTTCTTGAATACTTTATAACGATTTATTTTAAAATTATGAAAAAAATATAATTAAAGCCCTCATAGTAAGCCCTTTCATTTGATATGCCACACAATATTGTTCAAAAAACTTTCTTTTGAAATTTTCTAGTTTGACCCCTAAAAGTGACCCCCCACTAAAAATTTAATAATTTACGTAACGCGTCCGTATTTTGGTCACAGAAGGCCATATGTGTACCAAATTTCAACAGAATCGGTCTAGTGGATCCGGAGAAAACTGGCTGTGACAGACGGATAGACTGACAGACAGACAGACAGACAGACGGACAGACAGACACCCGAGTGATCCTATAAAGGTTCCATTTCTTGTTCGGAACCCTAAAAATCAACTCCCCCGCATAACTCGACAAAATGAACTGACTTTGTTACAGCTGATTTTGTTTCGCGATTTCGGGATTGTTCCCATAATAAAAGTTGTTAATAATTATGAGTACAATGACCCCTTAAGAGGTATTGCGTTTATTCTAATACACGTTGTATATAATAAGCTCAACAAGGTACTAAGTTTCTGTAGTGTAAGGTATAACACATGTATTAAAATGTTATCTGAATATTTAGACCCACTACATTACACAGACACAGAACAACTTCTAGAAATTAAGGCATGATGATATTTGATCCTCTCGTAAGTGTTTACTTTTGTATAATTACGTAGGCTTAGTTTTAAATATTAAGGTACTATTAAGCTTTGTCTCGTAGTTCTTAAAAGATTTTTTTACTTTTTATATAGTTTTAATTTAAATTGTTTAAGGTTTAAACTAACCTATATCGCGCCAAACCACATATTAATCCTGGCCCCTCATACCGTTCACCATTACCTCAAGCTACTGTCACGATGTAATTCGCACGGCAACAATAATATTATTCGTGTCGCGGGTTCGATTCCCGCACGGAACAATTATTTGTATGGCCTACAGATAGTTGTTCCGGGTCTGGCTGTTTGTTTGTGTGAATTTGTATGTTTGTAAACGCACCCACGATACAAGAGAAATTCCTAGTGTGAGGCAAAGTTTTTTTAAAAGGAAAATAATATAAGAAAACAAAGGAATCTGCTAGTAAAACCTCCTTGGGTAGAACATACCCAACTTTACTCACGCCGGGTTAAGCATTCTTAAAAAAAAAACAAATACGTATATAAAAGTTTCGTGAGTTGTTTCAGAAGTAATAAGGAATTCCTTTATTACACTTGTGAAGTTCTTGAAAATTCTGGATGTAAGTAAAAATATTATAACTATCTTATCTAATCTAATAAATATCTCGTGTCACGGTATTTGTTGCACTACTTAAAAGCCTGTCTTTCTTAGTTTGGTCTTCGTCATGATTATTGTGAGTTCTCTTGATAAGAAGGATTATTATAAAACATCATATTTATTAGTTTATTATTTTAGCTTATATATGTATTTTATTAGTATTAAATATATTATTTGTATAATGTTCCCCAAAAGATTCCATTTATTTTTATTTTTTTGTTATACACCTACCACAGTGTAGTCTTTTTAACCCAAAGGTTGACTGGTAGAGAACGCCTTGTTGCATTAAGTCCGCCCATGTACCACTACTGTACATAAAGTTTAAATAAATAAATAAATAAACTCCTCTGAAACGGCTTGACCGAATCTTCTGAAATTTTTTGTGTATATTTGTTAGGTCTGGTCTCGTAGGCTATTTTTTTTTATATGGCGAAACAACGTTTGCCTAGTCAGCTCGTATATTATATCTTATAATTGACATTATTTTAATATTGGTTAACATCTTTTTTATTTAATTCTCCTAAGCATGAGGTCCTGGGATCAATTTTCAAGTCGGGCAAAATGTGTTTGGGTTTCCAATGAAATTTCTCTATCGCAAATTAGCCCGGATTTGTATTTGTACTCGGTTGAAACTGCTCTGGCATGAATTCACACATCAGTTAATTAAAAATCTAACCTGCTGTGAAATTATTTCTTACCACTTAAAGAATACGCTTATGATCTCATTGGAAATCCCGTAAAAAAGGTTTATTTTATCTAAAAACTCGCGTTAATACAACAAGAAAGAAACTTGAAATAAAAAAAATATGTACATTAAAAAAAAAAAAAAATCCTAACCAAAATAAGGCGTCAAAAAATTCGTCCGCATCGCTGTCCACTGGAAGTGAGCCCAAAAGACTGGCTGCATTGCCACGCTGTATGGCAATGCTTATCCTCTGTCCGAGGTAAAAGCCCTTTGTTGTATTAGGGGTTTTAAAGATAGAATAAATCCACTTATCATCATCATCTGCCTAGCCTTTTCCCAACTACATTGGGGTCGGCTTCCAGTCAAGCCGGATTTAGCTGAATACCAGTATTTTACGTGGAGCGGCCGCCTACCAGACCTCCACAACCCATTAACTGGGTAACACGGTACTACATGGCAAGACTGGAGTCAGATTTACTGGCTTCTGACTATCCGTAAGGACTGCCAAAGATCTACAAATGACAGCCGGGATCAACGGCATAACGTGCTTTCCGAAGCACGGAGGAAACTCGGTATGTAAATCCACTTATATTACGACAAATAAAATGATAACTAAAACTCGCGTTTAGATCTTGTCTTGCGCGACATTTATTGCCGGTGAGTGTATAAATAAATTTGATACTCGACCTGAACATTTGCTAGAACTTGGTGTGGTCTATCGTTTACTTCATTATATAAGGTAAACTAAAAATAAGAACATACGCAACTGCATCATCATCACATATAGCTTTACTTCAATGCGCATTGTCTTTTCATGTACTGAATAACATCTACCGGTCTAAACAGACGTACTGCGTATACTGCCCCTAAAAAAACTATCAGCCCAATGCGTTGTCCACACGTAGTTTGCGTTTAGTTGACAGGCCTAATGGCACTTTTGAGGTGGTTATGTCGATACTGGATAGCGGGTAATAAGTGCGTTCTTAAAAATGGATAAATTAGAGCTGAAATGCAACAATTTTGACCCCAAAATTTTGGGGTCTATATGGGTAGTTATCGATATTTCTGTCTCACGACCAAAAACTGCAAATTGGAGAAACTTGTTCCACTCTGGATAATCAAATGATATTTTTCGGATAGCTCTTGAATGAATGAATACCTTCAGTCTCGTCATTGGCCATATTGTCTAAGGTCGCGTTTGAATTGAACTTGACCTGCTGTCGATTTGTAATAACAAACTAGTGTTCCTCAAAGTTACGGATTTCAACCACATCAAATTTATTACTTGAGTACCTACGCGCCGAAAAAGATCACATAAAACCAATAGTTGTTTCGTTCTGCTAAAGTTAAAGAAGATTTTGTTGCTGCAGCCAGATATTTTTCCAAGACATCACCACTAACAACCAACCAAATTGGATTAGCAGGAAACCAGAGAGTATTAAATGACCATCTTACGACTAAAAATAAAATACCGTTATCTAAAACTAAAAACTGGCGTCCGAAACGGATTTTCAATATGTATGGGTTAAACACGCAAAAATTCATGTGAGAAAAACGGGCACCACCCAAGTTATGGTGGGATACCTATCTGCGAAAGTTGGTAATTGGATTTTTGTTATATAGAACAGTGTGTCGATAATTCAGTTGTACGATGTCTTATTCCATCGGTGCTTTATTGGTGCGATGTAACGCTAGTGCGAAAAAACCTGTAGCGAAGAACCCTATAACGATTGCTCATTAGTTCGGTAATTTATTATTTCGATAGTATGTCGGTACGAAACACCTACTGTTGTTCATGAATTTAATTAATAATCTTGTTTTGCACTAGCACTTCCCCCGCGACTTCGTTCGCGCGGATTTAGTTGGTAGTCCACGATCTTTATCTCTCCTCTACCCCCTTAATAGGGTAATGTGTAAATTACTTATTAATATACTAAATGAAGGGCAGTTCGCTCAAACTGTCACATTTTTCTTACTTAGAGTATTTTTATACCCGTCGTAACTTTTAAACGAAAGGTCCGATTTGAACAATTTAAAGTGTAATTTATATGTACATAACCAACCTTAATTACCAAACCATTTAAATGGATAAAGATTAATTTCATGATACCAAAATCACCACTATGTCCATTCATCTTGAGATGCTTGCCAGGCCAGTGGAAGGTTGGTTCCAGTGAGTCGGAACCGGAAGTCGCAGAGTTCTCGGTGAGTCGGAACTGTCTGCAGTGCCCCAGTGAGGCGGGTGATGAGATCCCAGTGAGTCGAGATGATGCTGATGCTCCAGTTGCTGGATCTGGCACAACACTGTGTTATGCTCCGACCGCAGGTAGTTGGGGGCCCAAGTAGGCTGTGAAACAGAACAATCAAATCAAACAAAAGTAGGACATGAAAGGCTGCCCCGCCAACTGTCGAAAAATCTCGGAATGCACCATCGTGCTGGTTGGCGACCAGACGAGAGGGCCCGATGGTCATTCCGGGGGCGGGCTTGGGCGTCCCCGCAATCTACAGACTAGCCCCCCAATGATGTCGTCCTGCCAGAGCGTGCCTGTGGGTTAGCAGTATGGAACCTCATTTCACTTCCTTCTCCTCAACCTTCTTCACTCAAAAAATTAACAGGATTAAAAAGAAAAACGCTGTACATCGGCAGCACTCCCTATCTCACAAAGTGCACCTCTCTAATATACGAAGTCTGCACTCAAATCTCGCCGCAGTCCATCACCACCTTGAGACTGAGAAACCAGCGCTCTTATCCCTGTCAAAGACGCATATCGGATGTCCGTCAGACGTGTCATACCTGTCTTACCCAGGGTTTACCCTGGAGCACCACTTTAGACCACGTGCGGGCGTATGTATGTACGCCCGGGACGACATCTGCTGTCGGCGTCTCCGCTACCTTCAACATTCCAGGTTCTCTACGCTGAGGGTTATAGTGGACACAGGCCTGAACAAAATGGTCTATGCCTGTGTCTACCGTTCGCACAGCGGTGATTTGGAGGCAACTGGGCTCACACAGCACCTGAGTGAGGCGGCGGATGCGGCTCAGCAGCGGTACCCTTCTGCCCAATTGGTGTTACTGGGGGACTTCAACGCCCACCATCAGGAGTGGCTCTTCCCATACCAGTGCACAGACAATACTGGACGAGAGACGTGAAAGCTAGCGCTAGCGTTACATCTTACCCAGCTGGTCCAGGGGGCAACGAGGGTGCCAGATGTTGATTCGCACACAGCCAATTGCTTGCACCTTCTGCAAACAACAGAACGCGTGCCTATTAATAGTAAAAAAAAACCTTGGCAATACATATTATAATCAATTACATAATTTTGGTACTAATGTTAATCACTTGATCTTGCCTCACCCATTAGATAAATTCATTATTATGGTTGATTTTAATTTTGGTAATAACGTAGACTAAATAAATTCTGACGGTAATGAACTAGTCCCGTAATGAAAACGTATCTTGTCATCACTTGCGGGAGTTTTATGATGGAGTTCTCACTTCTAACCTGTCCCAATATAACGGTGAAAGAAACAGCAATGGTTATGGATTAGACTTGGTTTTTTCTAACGACTCTGACAGTGTTACTGTGTGAATATCACGATCCTTTAGCATTGCCTGTGGACCTGCATCATAAACCATTGACGATTACTGCAAAGTTTGTTGAAATTCATAAGTTGACTGATAAATTGACTCCGAAGTTTGTGTTTTCTAGGGGTGACTACGCGGCTTTTCAATCTGAACTCGACCAAATCAATTGGAATGAGTTTTTACTTGCTGATTCGTTGGATAGTGCTGTTGAATTATTTTATAGTAAATTGTATGAGCTTAAAGATATGTATATACCAATTAAACCGGTTAGAAAATCATCATATCCACCATGGTATGATTCGGCATTGATCAAAGTACTTAAAGAGAAATATTAATACAGTAGAATTCGTTTACTATGACTCCTCCAATACTGATCAACCGCTTAAGGCGCTGTTGACTCCGTATTTCGGTAACGCCTGTGCACTCAAGGAGTACGTGCGATACCGTTTACTCCTCCTCCATGCATGCTCTGCATAAAGGACTGTCCGTAGCTATTACGGACAGTCCTTTATGCAGAGCATGAGTGCATCATGAGCATGGTGTGTAAGTGTTTGTTCAAGGATGGCTGCCTGCTGCGGGTTGCTAAGGCCCACCAGCGTTCCGCTTGTTTGTGGGTGTGTTCTTGTAGCCATGTGTGCAGCTGGCCGAAGGGGAGTTTTACTATGGGTTCGGCTCCAACAGCCACAGATCCCCTCCTGGCCAGCTCATCGGCCGCGTCATTTCCTTGTGATCTGCTGTGTCCTTTTATCCACTGCAGCGTTACAGTGTTGCGGTTGGTCACCGTGATGCGTTCTAGTGCATTGTGGCATTCTTGTATGAGTTTCGAGGTGGTGTGATGCTTCCTTAGGAATTGGGGGAATTTGCATGCCCATGTGACGGTAGAATATGGAGGGCTTATTATAAATGAAACACTTGTACCAATTACCCATGTTCGCAAATGAATAAATGATTATGATTATGATTGAGGCGCTGTCGGAGAGTATGCGAATGTGGGTATCCATGACTCCCCTGGCTTCTATGACATAGATCGCCAGGATGAAGCCCACACATTCCGCCTGATAGACGGTGTTGAGTTTATCTAGCGGTCTGGATATTCTGATGTTAAGGTCACTGGAGTAAACTCCAACTCCGGTTCCGATGCTTGTCTTTGAACCGTCAGTGTAGATTTTCAGCTCTTTGAGACCTGAGTGATCGTTCAAGGTGGCGTGGAAATGTGTGCATATTATGACGATTACAACTTTTCCAACTCTTCCAACTTTTTGAATCGATATATCTCAGATACGGTGGCTCTTAGGACAAAGTATCTAGCCATTTTTATAGATAATTATTTATCTGATTTACAATTTTTGTCTGAACTAATTTTATTATAAAACTTACCATTTTGCTGAAAATCGCGAGAAGCCTATCGTGTGTAAGGCCTCATCGAACGATCGTGATGATGTGCGCTAGCGCGCTTTAAACGAAGTTCAGGCGCCGATAGTTAATTTTTGCATATAAAAATTTTGTGGCCCTGTAATCGTAGACCTATTTGTATCGATACAAACGCACTGATACGACGATAGACGGTACAAAAGCGCTGCAGTCACGCGTTTTTATTTTATACAGAAATCTCTGTGTTTTCACCAGACTCCTCAACAGTAGTAAAATGGAGTCTGATGAGACAGCACTGCTTATGCTGGGTTTATCACTGAAAGTATAAAAAAAAGCAACATTATTGGATTAACCCATTCACGAGCGAAAGAAGATTGAGTGATGGTCATTTTAATACAACTTTTAAAACATTGCCCAATCATAAAAGGGAAAAATTCGAACTGCTATCGGATTTCGTGTGAGTGACAAGTAAACCATGCAGTGTCTCTCCCCCACACCTTTCTCCGACAATTAAGAGTCTAGAGTCTCTAGTCGGTAACTCTTGGGCCTTTCTCCATACAAACGTATTCCGCTGCTAGAGCTATGTTTTTTTTCCAATAAATCTAGATCGAGTTAATACGTGCCTCTGTCATTTTTTTTTTTTCAAAACATAATCACTTATAGAATTATGACAATCTAAAAACCCGAAAAAACAGCCTGTTTCTACCGCCATGTTAAGACGACTATCAGACAAATTTGATAAGTATTTATCAAAATAGAAAATCATAGAAGCATAGATGTAGTCTGCTTCTAAATTTCGATGTATAATTTTTATAGATCGGTCCAGGTTTGAAGAATAAAACAGCGGAATACAAAACGTCTTTTGGTGAAGGTTTTTTTAGGTAAAGTCAGCCTCTGATGCAGTTGTTGTTTTCGCACTTTACTTGTTAGGGCACAGTGCGACGCATCGGCACTAGTTTCTTTAAATACCTATTTATCAAATTCCTCGGGACTAGAGTCCCCTCTTAATAAACAAACTCGATACACACGTACTTTGAATGCGCTTGTCGTGCGCGTTTGTATCGCTGTGTACGCGCGTTTATTTATTATTTATTTATTCATTCAGTAGTACACATACATTTTACACATTAAGTTGATGCCAACATAAACTCATTAGAGTTTTACCGTGCACCAAAATCATCGACTACACATTCCGACAAAAAATATAACACCCTAAGTAGGTAATTAGAAAAAAAAACAACAACAGAAAATAAAAATAAAATTACATCGGGTATATGCGAAAAACATTACCTAAAATACTAATGAGCGTCATCAGTTACCAATCCGGTCGTCCATCCTTAGTACAAAAAAAAAAAAATTATACAGGTTGTTCCCAAAAGTTATTAGTAATGTTTTTAATAATAGTTAAATTTCAACTTTATTTGTGTAGTAATAACATTATAAGGTATTAATTTATGCTTTATTATTGCTTTGAAATATTTATCCATAATTAATTAAATAATGTATTTTATTGATTTATATATTTAGGTATCTAAATTTTGTAAAAAATGTTCCTTTAATTTGTGTTTTATGTTTTTCTGAGTTATTTTGTCTCTCAATGATATAGGTAGTTTATTAATAAGGTAAGGTATTATATACTTCAATGATCTCATGCCGTGTAAGTTCGTGTACTTTGGAAGTAACAGCTGAGCATTGATTACGCTACGAGTTCTAATTTCAGTACTATTTACGCTTTTTGTTTTCTTTAGGTTTTCATTAAAAAAATCTTCTTTTAACAGTGTATATTTAGTTTGTTCATGCATAGGTAGTATGTTACAGAATTTAAATAATTTGTGATAGTCATTTTTGTATTTCTTCTTAATGTTGTGCGGGACAGTTACTTTCAATATGCGCAATTGAATTGCGTAAATTTGATCAAGGTGCGTCTTATATGTCCTACCATAGCTCGACAGACCATAGGATATAGTTGATTGAACCAAAGCTTTGTAAATCATTAATAGAGTTCGATATGGTATTTTACATTTAATAATAGAAAATTTAGCCAACATGCATCTCAATTTATCACACACCCCGTTAATGTGCTCTTTCCAATTAAGTCGGCTATCAATGGTAAGTCCTAGGTATGTTTGGCTATCAACGAGATCTATAGAGTCACAGCTGCAAAGGACGGCTACTCTATTGTTGCAATTGTCATGCAAACACTCATGACAGTGAACTGTTAATTTAGGCAATAAAAAGCTTCTATTTTGACTGGAACTGATGTACATTAATTTGGTCTTACTAGCGTTTATTACCAGACCAGCGTCATGAGACCATTTAGTCAACAAGTCGAAATCCTCTTGTAGATGCCTTTGGGCATCACTAACACTCTGTCCAGCAGCTATAAGGCACGTGTCGTCGGCGAACTGATAGATCTCACAATTTTTTATGACATTTACCAAGCAATTTACATAAGTGAGGTAGTGCAGCGGTCCAAGGACCGAGCCTTGCGCCGTTCCTTCCGTTACTATGAATGGTTCACTAGTCGCGTCACTGACTCTGACCATGTATTTTCTGTCATCAAGATAGTTTCTGCACCAATCGTGAAGTTTGCCTCTAATTCCGCTGTCATGGAGACACTCCAGTAACCGCTCATGTCTGAGTGTATCAAATGCCTTGCTGTAGTCTATAAATACGACTAAAACGTGCTGTTTTTGATCTAAATGATTATGAATACTATCTGTGAACGTTGATATCAGTTGTGTGGTATTTTTTTTTGGTTGGAAGCCATATTGTTTGTTAGTTAATATGTCATTTTTTTTTCATAAAACTCGTGTATTTGTTTACAAATGTATTTTTCTATTATTTTATCAATAGAAGGCAATATAGTAATAGGCCTATAGTTGTTATAATCTAGCCTGCTTCCGTTTTTATGAATCGGTCTGACAATCCCTGTTTTTAGGGTCGACGGATACTTGCTTGTTTGTATGCATAGATTAATTAGGTTAGCAATCACTGTGGTAATTGACGTACATAACATTTTTATATCCATGGCTCTAATTCCGTCTATTCCTGGGGCTTTATTGTTATTCAAAGACATAATGATTTTTTTAACCGAGTTAGGGTCCGCAGGTTTTGTACGCATAGAAACGTTAGCTGGAGTTGTGTAGTCATTATTATTTAGCAAGTATTTCGAGCATTTAGGGATAATTAGCTTCACGCTTTTATCAAAAGTGTCTGCAAAATTATTAGGAATATCTGTAGGAGTTAAGTTAGTTTTATTAAATGAATTGTGAATAGCCTCATCAATAGAATTTTTTATTCTTCCCGTAATTCGATTAAGTATTTGCCACATTTGTCTAATATTGCTCTTATTTGATAAAATTTCTGACTTTATGTTATCGTTTTTAGCTTTTTGTATTAAATTGTTTGCATAATTTCTTGATTTATTATATTCTTGTTTTAAAACTACGTTATTAGAGTCTTTTATCCAGTTCATAAATAATTTATCCCGATGTTTACAGGCTTTTATTATTTTTTTATTAATCCATTCATTTTTACCACGCGATGAGCTACATTTAACTTTTATTTTATATTCTGAGTTCTTATAACATTCTTTGAACTGGGAATGCATGAACTTATATAGGGTTATAGGGCATTTTATATCATGTGATTTTTCCCACTGGATTTCATCAAAATATTTAATAAGTTGTTGATTATTTATGCACGTCTTATATTTAGGGACATCCTGTATTCGCGCGCTAGAACATGCGAGCATCACAGCGCGATGGTCAGCCAGTGTGGTACCGAGTGCCGCCGTAAAGAGGTTTTGTGTACGGGATCGCGCATAAATATGATCAATACAAGATTTACTTATTTTCCCGTTAGACATTTCTATTCTAGTGTATTCAGTGATCCCGCACAAAAGGCCTATACTACATAACATGTTATTGTATTTATGCCTTACAGGATTATCAGTTTTTAAATCTATATTAGTATCACCCAATAAGAACAATTCTGTGTTTTTAGTGAAGTTTTGAAGTGAAGGTTGTAATTCGTCAATAAATAGAATTTTACTGGAGCTAGGTGGTTGGTATACCGCACACAGGTTCGCGGTATAGTTCGAATGGGTGGTGACGGTGCAAAATAAACTTTCAAAGTGTATAGTTTTCACTTTTATTATGTTACATTTATGTTTGTTATTCACGTACACTATAATGCCACCAGCCCTCCGGGACTTACGCAAAGCTGTGTACATTCGGTACCCGCTTAATTGAAACAGTACACTATTGTTTGTTGATATATTACATTCAGTTAGAATAATGATATCAATACATTTTTTTGAACTAGTCACCATTTGTTCTAGTGCGGAGAAGTTTCTAATTATAGATCGAATATTAATATGCATGCACAATAAGTTAAATTGATGATTAGGGGTACAGTTTATAAAGTCGGTAACATTTAGACAGTTATTAATCTCATCAATATCAATAAAAGAATTCGCCATTTTTTATTATTAAGACATTCGTTTAAAGTTTTGTTTAATCGACTTACTGCTTAGTGACAGCTAGACCGCGTATATCGTTTGAATCGATGCAAATGCGACGATCTGCTTTTTGGTCCTTTTACCTATAACGCCGTGGACCCGCGTTCGCAAAACGTGCGTCGTCGGTGCGGTAAAAATACGCCGTGTGCATAGGTTCTAACATTATTACATACCACCAGCGATGAATATGATTTGGAATTTCTTCAATCGTATTTCGAAAGTTAATATAATGATCAATGTCTAGAAAACTCTCGAAAACAAAATGGCGGCCTTTGAACTGCAATCGTTGGCCTTAGCTTGGTGGTAAAATAAAGTTGAACATCCAATTTGACCGCCTTATATAACACGAATGGAGGAGCTCGTGGCTAAAGAATAACAGCCGCACAGGTCGATCTTCAAGGTAAAGCAACGCTTGCCAAGGTTAGTCTGTGGTTGGGTGACCATCTTCACACACCAAGTTTCCTCCATGCCTCGGAAAGCACTTTAAGCCGTTGGTCTCGGTGGTCTCGGCTGTCATTTGTAGATCTTTGGCAGTCAGAAGCCAATAAACTTGACACCTGGCTTGTCAAGAAGTTCCGTGTTACCCAGTTAATGGGTTGTGGACTTGGAGGTCTGGTAGGCAGCCGTTCTACGTAAAATACGTTTTCAGCTTAATCGGGTTTGACTGGAAGCCGACCAGAATATAGTTGGGATAAGGCTAGGCAGATGATGATATAACACGAATAACTTTATCTACTTTGAATATTTATTTTATTCTATCTTTAAAAAGGTTGTTAATAAGAGTATCGATATATGTTAATATAATTTGCTTGCGAGTAACCCTGAATCATTTAGCGGTTTGAATTAGTTGACGGGGTGTCGCTATATTCGATATGTTGAACTTTCGATGCGGGAGTACGAGGAAAGTGTGCCGTGCGCTCGGGGAGAGGGATGCTAAATCACGCCACGAAATTATTTACCTAGGCTCTTTATATGAAGTTAAAACAGAGCGAAGTTTGGTTTCCATATAAAACTATTAATATTTTTTTTTGTCTAGGTTGACTTTTAGATTTAGAGCAAAAAGTGAAAATAGTTCTAGTTTATCACGTGCTGCGCAGCGAGCACAAGCTTTTTGAAGTTGTAAATTTGGATTCACATCATCCTAACTGATCTATAGCACAAAAAATGCATAACTACATCGTGCTTTGTGATTTTGTTAATTTCCACCTGGCGCCTTTCTTTTCATTTTTCCGAGATTGTGAGTGAATATTACTAGTCTCAAATACTTCGTTCTATGCTTACATAAAGGAGAATTAAATGTTTAACAACTTTTTATTGATAGCTTTTCTCAAAGGGCGAGTGATTTCCCAATATTTTGCTTCGGACGTGGAGCAAAACCTAAAATTTACAATTTTCGAGAAAGCATTAGCATCTTTGTAGGGTTATATTAGCCAAAATTGTCAATTCTGGGTCAACTGGAAGTACCCTATAAGTTTTGTGTCGAAAACCTATATCGTAGTTCCTGTTGACATAGAATCACGAAATTTGGCAAAAATCAAGGTCATTAGCATCTTAGCGTCTCAGCACAAAAATAGGAAAAATTACAAAAAATAAAAGTTGAAAATTAAGGTACATTTTGCTACTTAAAAGTTTCAACGAAAATCGAAATTTGTCCATACATATCTTTTTATCGTGTTGACTCAGGACCTTGATTTTAGACACCTTATAGAGACTTATATGGTAGGGTAGTCCGAAACCCTTGGTGCGCGAATCCGACTCACTCTTGACCGGTTTTTTTTTTTACTTTCGAACACACATACAGGCTTCGCAAATGCATTTTTTAAGCAAGTGTGTTAAAAATAATATATTTGAATTTTATTTGTCTTTACAATTTTTCAGTTTCCTCAATCATGACGCCAACTCCGCAAGAGCTAGCGCCATCCCAGCCTCACACGGGTGGAGAGGTCATGCCCGCACCGATTCTGGTCGATGACGGAGAGAGGGTCGTAATCTCCGGCATGTCGGGGCTCTACCCCTCCTCGCATCACGTCAAAGATTTGTCGGACATTTTGTACAATAAGGTGAGGATTTGATAACTTCTTTTTTAGGGTTCCTAAAAAAAAAAGGAACCCTTATAGGATCACTCGGGTGTCTGTCTGCCTGTCTGTCCGTCTGTCACAGCCAGTTTTCTCCGGATCCACTGGACCACTTCTATTGAAATTTGGTACACATATAGACTTCTATGACCCAAACACGGACGCGTTACGTAAATTATTAAATTTTTAGTATGGGAGTCACTTTTGGGGGTCAAACTAGAAAATTAAAAAAAAAAGTTTTTTGAATAATATCGTGTGACATATCAAATGAAAGATCTTACTGTGAGGGTTTTAATTATATATTTATTCATAGTTTTAAAATAAATGGTTTTGAAGTTATTCAAGAAATTAGACGAAAAATGACCATTCCCCCCCTTATCTCCAAAACTACTGAGCCAAAAATTTTGAAAAAAATAGAGATAATAGATCTTTACCTACTGATTACAGAAAAACCTATTAGAAGTCTGCAGTGTTAAAATAACATGTTAAAAAAAATAATTCATTCGGAACTCTTTGCACGCGAGTCCGACTCGCACTTGGCCAGTTTTTTTTTTCAATGTTTAACTTTTCAGATAGTTTAGCCCAATAAGTTTCATTTCTTCATGTTTGCGGGTTCCATCAGAACCTCAACAGTGCAGGGATATGCGCGTACAAAGTCGCGGGCGAAAGCTAGTTCCATTCTATAAATCAAATCCACGACTGGTAAATTAACCACAGGGACAGCTGTACTTTACCCGTCAGGGAAAGGTAAAAAAATAAGTCTGAATAAATAGTAAGGACTGATCCATTTTGGAACAAATATATGAAAAAAATAACGTTTTTTTTACATGTCTCATATCTGAAATAGATCCCGAAAGCTAGGTCCATGAATCTTAGAGACGGCAATTTTTTTTTTTTTTGGTTTACATTAACCGTATTCAAATCCAGGTAACATATGTCATAAGAATCCACGAGAGAACACTACTTTCATTGTATAATCAAAACCTGTCCTTACAAACAAACACACATCCTTTTTGTAATGTGCAGTTGACCTTGAATTTGGTGCCACCAGTCGTGTTCTCGTAGTTTTTCCTGAAAGGGTGGTCAAACTTCACTCTGACATCATTTTTGAGAAAAATGGAATTGAATATTAAAGGTTTACCATTAGTTATGAAGTTTTATTGTAAAAACCTTCAAGCCACATGCAAGATGAAGAGTTTAGCTACCCATAACGTACACAGTTTTTCTAATATTATGTTACACATTCTAACAATTACGGAACAAAATTAACTGAAATCAGTATTTTGATAGGACGGACTTTTAAATAAAAGAACTTTATCATTTAATTTATTTACGACATATTATTTGATACTTTTACAGCAATTTCTTTAACCGATTTATAAATATCGTCCATGGATATTTTTTAACTACCTACATGCTGCACGCACAATTCGGCATCACAATTTTAAAGCGACCTTATGGTATCAGGAAAATTTTCCACATCATAAACTTCGATCCTGATCACTTTAGCATCACGCGTAAGTTTTTTTACGCTGGTGAATGCAGCTATTGAACATCTCTTGAGCTGTTTGCTGCCGGGGCCCTCCAGATTCAGTTGTTTTTCGTTATACTGTCCTACTACAGTATTCATAGGAACGAAGTTGAAGAGGTCGTCGTACGTTGATTCGAAAACTCTGAATTCAAGGACCTATGTACATAATTGTTGGACCCGCTACAATAATGAATCAATTATTACGTTTCATATTTAGATAAAGAAATATTTATTAAATATTTTAATTTTTAAATAAAATAGGTCAAAATCAAAGTCAAAGTCAAACCGGTTATTCCAATTAGGCCATTAAACGGCACCTTTGAATGTCATTCACATTACAAAAAATATAAAATACTAAAGTGATTCTACTGTCCATTTGGAAAGGTAGATTCTTATGGAGAAGAACGGACAAGAAACTCCATAGTTACTCTTTTCAAATAAATCTTTTACAATATTTGGTATACAAAAATTTAGTTATATGTGAGGACCATGCACCTAGGGTATGCAGAGTTAGATTTATTAATTTATAAATAAGTACATGATACTCACACATTTACAAATATTGGAATCACTAATTAACAGTTAGCAGAAAAAACAAACACAAAAAGAAACAGAACATCTATAAAGTTAATACATAAAGCAACCAGTCTGATTTTGTCCACAACATTGATTGTCCTATGGAGCATGCTTCCAAGCATTCTTATCCTGAATGTTATCTTCTAATTTGTAGTAAGCTTGTTTACAAAGTGTGCTTTTGTGCGTTTTGAATTGTCTTTCATTTAGTTCTAACATGTCACAAGGTATTTTATTGTAACATTTAACACAGTACCCCATGAAAGATGTGTGTACTTTAGCTAATCTATAAAATGGTTGATCTAATTTGTCTTTATTTCTAGTATTAAAATTATGTCTATCACTAATTTTACTAAAAAGATGGCGATTTTCTCGAACATACATAATATTTTCATATATGAATTGGCATAATATTAATCTTTTTAAAAGTTCCCTTAAAGAATCGCGGCGACGCAGATTATAAAGGGCTCTGACAGCTCTTTTTTGTAAAATAAATATGGATTCAATGTCAGCAGCCTGACCCCACAACAAAATACCGTATGACACAATGCTGTGAAAGTAGCTAAAATAGACCAAATGTGCGGCTTCTACGTCTGTTAACTGTCTTATTTTCCTAACAGCATAAGCAGCTGAGCTTAGCCACCCCGCTAGAGATGTTATATGAGGTCCCCATTGTAATTTCTCGTCTAAGGTGATTCCCAAGAATACTGTCTGATTAATAGACTCCAGTGTTTCCATTCAATATGATGTCACATTCGCTACTATTAACATTTGGCAAAGTAAATTTAAAACATTTGGTTTTTTTTTTCATTTAATACCAAGTTGTTTGCCGTAAACCAATTTTGGACTTGAAGAATAGAGTTATTGACGACGTCAAGATTTCGTGACCGTCGCTCTATTTTAAATATCAATGATGTTTCATCCGCAAATAACACCATCTTTGGGTGATTTTGAAATAGTTGGGGCAAATCATTTATATAAACTAGAAAGAGGAATGGACCCAATATTTAGCCTTGAGGAACTCCCATTGTCATTTCAGACCCTAGTGAGTTTACACCGTTTACTTGAACTTTAACCTGTCTGTCCATCAAGTATGACCTGAGTAACTCAAGGGCTGTATTTCCGATCCCATAGTGCTCAAGTTTCAACAAAAGTGTCTCATGATCAATGCAATCGAACGCCTTCGTGAGGTCACAGAATATTCCAATGGCGTCTTGCAACTCTTCCCAGGCATTAAAGATGTACAACTGATGCCGGTATCACCCTCATAAAGAACAACGCCCTTTGGTGAAACCGTACTGTTGTTCATGAAAGATGGAATTTTTATTAAAGTGTAGTAACATCTGATTAAGCATTAACTTTTCAAACACCTTACTGAGGACTGGCAGAATTGACACAAGCATTGGCACAATTATTGGGTTCCTGATTATCACCCGATTTGAACAAAGGAACTACTTTACTGTTTCATAAGATCCAGAAATACTCCATGGTCTACACTAGTATTAACTATGACAGCTAAGTAGGGGGCAATAGTTTCAATGACAGATCTACAGATTTTTACAGACATTCTCCAAAGATCTTCAGTTGATTTTATTTTAAGATCTTTAAAAGATTTTATATTGGCCTGGGGGTTTGAATGTTGAAACTTAAACTCCGATGGGCAAACATTTACATTCTTTCTAAGTAACGCAGCAGCGAACGCGGGAGACGAGTTGAGACTTTCTGTAGTTTTAAGAGGAATATTAGCAAAGAAGTCTTCAAATTCTTGAGCTATTCTGCATCTGAGTTTATTGGGCCATTAACAGTATTTAAATTAAATTTAGTCTCACGTTGTTTCTTCCTACCTGTTTCGTTATTTATTATTTTCCAAATAGTTTTTATTTTGTCGTCTGCTGACTTTATTTTATTGCTAATATGCAGAGCTTTTGCTGTTTTGCATACACTTTTATATGTTTTTGAATATTTTGCAACATACTTATGAAAGCTTGTATTATTCGTATATTGCTTTTAGCCATACAATTCATATAGCTTTTCCCTGCTTCTACGAATGCCTGGAGTTGCCCAATCGCTAACTAAGAACTTGGTGTAAATACTTTTAGACTTTAAGGGAAAATGTCAGTAAATTGAGTGTTTAATAATGAAAAGAACTCGGCATAGAACTCATTTGGGTCGTTTATATTATTAAAATTATGAACACTACTACACAGTCTACTATCCAAAGCATTATTAAATTTCTCCAAATTTTTATGGGTACTGTTAAAGAAAATATTAACACTTACCGACATTACGCAATGATACTGTTTTAAATCACTGAGGACTTAGCAGGAGCAGAAGTTGAATGGTCGATTTAAACATAATTCCATACCTCACGGAGGTAAGTCAAGAGACAAATTTAGGACCTTTAGAATTTATAATTATGGTCAATGACCGTCCAGAAGTCATTAAAGATGCTAGCTGTTTGTTATTTTCTGACGATCTCAAGCTATTCTTGCGGATCACAGACGAGTCACACTGCGGAATGCTTCAGCGAGACATCGATCGGGTGGTAGCGTGGAGTGAAAAGAATAAACTGCTCTTCAATGTGACGAAGTGTAGCGTAATGTCATTCACGCGGGCCGTAGTACCCCGACGCCATGATTATTGCATCATGCGGTCATGACATACCACGGGTGGGATCATTGCGAGATCTCGGGGTTACGTTCGTTGTGGATCTTTCGTTTCGTGCTCATATAGTGCAGGTGTGCAAAAAAGCTTTTAAAAATCTCGATTTTGTCATGCGTGAAACCCGTGACTTCACTAATATGGCAGCAGTGAAAGCACTTTATAATGCGTTGGTGCGAAGCAACACTAGGGCTATCATCTGGAATCCTTATGAAATGAAATATTCTCAGATGCTGGAAAAGATGCAGAACAAATTTACCCGATACCTGTACATGAAACAGTTTGATGTCTACTCTTTCTACCCACTTATGTATCCAACTCTCTTTGTTATAGGGATGGTTGGGTACTATAAGTTGGGAGTGAGGCGCAACTTCGCTCTTGTGAAATATGTTTTTATGGTTTTTCGTGGTATACTGAATAATCCACAAATATTGGAATCGTTGGGATTGCTCGTTCCAGACAGGAGGCTGCGGTTGGGACCGAGGGAGGGACTTTTTAAAGTTCCGGCAACCCGTACAAACCTATTAAAGTTTGCGCCAGTGATTCGTGCAGTAACAATACTAAATAGTGTCTCTTGGCGTTTGGACTTATTTTCTTGCACTTTGGCGGAATTCCAGAGGGTGACACTTAATATGTTGTCCACTGTATAACGTGTGCTCCTAATAGCAATGTATGACTACTTTTGTTAGCTTGGGTTTTACCTGTTAGAACAAATGTATGTGTTAATGAATATTTAAAGAAATAAATATTTCTTTCAATTTATATACAATTTAATTTTAATTCATACAGTTTAAAGTCGTACATGTTTGTTAGATGTTGATATCCCGGACAAAAATAGTATGGTGAAATTGAAACATCAAGACATCACGGCGTCATGCATTTGTTTGTTTACTATAAATTTATAAAATAAACACTACTGTGCGTTCACTGTAATTTTTTCATACATTTTATTGAGAAGATTCGACAAGCAAAACCATCGCATGTAAGTAGTATGTCTAAAATGCAATGTAAGTTCAAATTTTATTTAAGGAGACCATAAGGAGATGGTTCCTTAAATTATGATATTAATCTATACTAATATATAAAGCTGAAGAGTTTGTTTGTTTGCTTGAACGCGCTAATCTCAGAAACTACTGGTCCGATTTGAAAAAATATTTCAGTGTTAGATAGCCCATTTATCGAGGAAGGCTATAGGCTATATATGATCACGCTAAGACCAACAGTAGCGGAGCAGTAATGAAAATTGTCACGCAGGCGAATTTGCGCGGGTCAGCTAGTGTACCTGTAAAACGTAAGTAATTACAGATTAAAATGTGATGAATTAGTTAATTTTGTGTTTTTCTTGTATTCTACATAACGTTGAACGCTCGATCAAACAAGCATTCGATATTTTGAACACTCGATGTATTGAGTGTACGATGTACTCAATGTTCGTTTTATTAACCATTCGATATTATGAACGTTCGAGTATTTAGACGTTCGATTTATAGTGTTCAATCAATTGATATTCGATTATTTGGCATTCTGTTTGGCATAGTACACCCCTTATTTAGGTCCGTAATGTGCGAACAACAAATATAGTAACAAGAACCGTACAGGTGAGTATTTTCAGTTACATTAATGTTGCAGTTTAGTAACTTAAAAATCGTCGTATATAACGTTAACGAGTTGTAAACTGCATCATCATACTAGGTAAACTGTAACTGTTTTACTTACATTAGTGGTGTACGGATCTTTGGTATTTTATTTTTTTTATTTTGAGTTTGTGTTTGAGTTTGCTTCATGGTGACTTTAAACTATAACAGTTGCACGAGTCGATCATCAAGGTTAAGCTACGCTTGCCGAGGTTGGTCTGTTGATGGGTGACCATTTTAACATACCGAGATTCCAACGTGCCTTATAATATAACAGCCACACGGGTCGATCCTCAAGCTTGAGCAACACTTCCCGAGGTCGGTCTGAGGATGGGTGACCATTTTAACGTACCTACGGGTCGATCAACCCGTGCGACTGTTATTCAATCAGTCTGCTCATTCAGTACCTACTAAATATCTATTTAAGAAATCGATTGTTCTTACACAATATATCGAATCTACGAAACCGGTAAAACTGTAATCCTAGTATGTATATAAAATTCGTTATAGGAAGCTGTTTGGCATGTAGGTTCCTTGGGGAGTGTAGGAGAGCATTAAGAGAGGGATTCCCGAATTTTTTACGGGAACGGGAGAAAACGGGATATAGGTACGTATTTAAAGTCATGGGCAAAAGCTATCTATACTAATATTATAAAGCTGAAGAATTTGTTTATTTGGTTGATCGCGCTTATTTCAGGAACTATTTATTATATACATTTTTTTATATGTATATTATTTTATTGTTGGAAAACCCATTTATCGAGGAAGGCTATATTACAGCACGCTACGATCAAAAGGAGCGAAGCATCAATGAAACAGTTTTCAAATATTTTAATACCTTTACATGATGGGGGAAATGACAGACCATCTATATTTTAAACTTTTGAAAAATGTGGTTATGAACTTGTTCTGCAAATATTCATTTGAGTGGGATATAATCCTGCGACAATACTCCATATAAAGCAGTTGTTATCACTTTTTTTTAATATTTTGCAAAAATGTTTTTTTCTCTCTCCCTTATGTGACGCAGACGACGTTGCGCGGGTGAGCTAGTGTATAATACTTTCGATATTAAAAAACTCTTTTGATCCGTGAAGAAGTCCTGAGCCATTATGAAAGATAAGTAATTACAGATTAAAATGTGATTAATTAGTTAATTTTGTGTTTTTCTTGTATTCTACATAACGTTGAACGCTCGATCAAACAAACATTCGATATTTTGAACACTCGATATAATGAGTGTACGATGTATTGAATGTTCGTTTTATTAACCATTCGATATTATGAACGTTCGAGTATTTAGACGTTCGATTAATAGTGTTCGATCAATTGACATTCGATTATATGGCATTCGATTTGGCATAGTACACCCCTATTTAATATTAAATCACTTGGAGAATATACAGATTTATATTTAAAGACCGACGTGTTACTTCTTTGTGACGTATTCGAAAAATTTTGACAGACTTGTCTGGATCATTACAAACTTGATCCTACGTATTACATTACTGCACCTAGTTTAAGCTGGGATGCGATGTTACTGTACACAGGCGTTAAACTAGAATTAATTCATAGTTTAGAAATGTATGAATTTTTGGAAAAGAGAATACATGGTGGCTTGGCACAATGTTCTCTTAGCCATGCTCAAGCTATCTATACTAATACATAAAGCTGAAGAGTTTGTTTGCTTGTTTGTTTGTTTGCTTGAACGCGCTAATCTCAGGAACTAGGTACTAGGATACCAGTCACATGTCGAAATATTTCCTGGGCTGTAATTGTAAGCGGTTAAGACTATCAAGTGACAGGAGACCAAAAACATGTCTTTAGTTTTTTTTTGAGGCTGGAAATGTATGCGTTAAAGATACACAATTACCAGGAGAACAGGAAACACGTCAAAGTAGTTTCGGAGCTGAAAGTACGGACAGCAAAAACTCACAAACTATCAGGATAACAATCATGACTTTAAGAATTGAGAAACGTTTGCATGAGCGTGCAATGGGCGCCTAAGACCAGAATAAACTGTCCACACGCAAACTTCATATCATAATATATACAATTCTTCCATTACTTAGTAAGTGATTGACAGACAACGCACAGCCGAAACTACTGGTTGTAGGAAGCTGCATGTAGATTCCTTGGGGTGTGTAGGGGAGCACTAAGAAAACTTCCCGAAATTTTAACGGGAACGGAAAAAACGGGATAAGCGCGTACGAAGTCCCGGCTAAAAAGCTAGTTTATTTATATAATCTACTAGCACTTCGCCCGCGACTTCGTCTGCGTAGACTTTAGAGGTGGCGCGCAACTTCTTTGTCCCTTATTCTCATTCTCGGAAATTCATCTTCATGGTTTTTCATTCTGGTAGTTTATGAGTCTATACTGTCCGTACTTTCAGCCCCGGAACTACTTCGACATGTTTCTGGTATTCTGGTACTTGTGAATTTTCAGCGCTCATAATTACAGCCCAGAAAAAACTTCGATTTATTTATATTGTCCTGGTATTTTTGAATCCTTAATATCGTTCTGTTCTACTGGTTCTTGTAAATCTGTAGTGCTCATAATTCCAGCCCCGAAAATACTTCTACATGTTTCTGATCTTTTGGTGCTTTTGAATCTTAACCGCTCACAATTTCAACCCTGGAAATACTTCGACATGTTTCTGGTCTCCTGGTACTTGTGAATCTTTAGCGCTCACAATTCCAGCGAAAAAATATACTTTGACATGTTTCTGGTCCCCTTTTACTTGTGAATCTGTAGCATTAACAATTCCAGCCCGGAAAAAACAGCGACATACGTATTTCTGTTTGACTGTTAAAAACAAAAAATATTCTATCCCAAAAATACTTTAACATCGGTCTGTTCTCCTGGTACTTGTGAATCTGTAGCGCTCATAATTCCAGCCCCGAAAATACTTCTACATGTTTCTAGTCTCCTGGTACACAATAAATCTTTAGCGCTCATAATCCCTGCCCGGGAAAAACTATTTCTGATGTCCTGCTACTTTTGAATCCTTAGCGCTCATAATTCTAGCACCGTAAGTTTTTTGAGATGTTTCTGGCCTCCTGGTAATGAATCTTTAGCCCTCACAATTTCAGCCGAAGAAATACTTCAACATGTTTCTGGTCTCCTGATAAATGTGAATCTATAGCGTTTACAATTCCAGCCCAGAAAAAACTTCAAAACAAATATTTCTGTTCAACGGTTAAAAAAACCAAAAAATATTCTAGCCCAAAAATACTTTAACATCGTTCTGTTCTCCTGGTACTTGTGAATCTTTAGCGCTCTCAATTTCAGCCCTGGAAATACTTCGACATGTTTCTGGTCTACTGGTACTTGTGAATCTGAAGTATTAAGGCAGCAGCGGCTCTGGGTTTTCATTTCTTCCTCAGTCTCCATTAAGAAAAATCTTCGACATGTTTCTATTGTACACATGGTTAAAACAAAAATCTTGCTCAAAAATAACTTGACATGTTTCTGGTCTCCTGGTACTTCTGAATCTTTAGCGCTCAACAATTCCAGCCCTGAAAATACTTCAACATACTCTCCTGGTACTTTTGAATCTATAGCATTCACAATTCCAGCCCGAATAATTCTTCGACATGTATCAGCCGGTCGATTCTAAAACATGTCGAAGTGAAGGCTTGTGTGAAGTGACCACGAAGTGAGCTGTCATTCCATCTTGATAACATGGATCGACAGGTCACTTCACGATCACTTCACCCGGGCCTTCACTTCGACATGTTTACAGAATTGTACTGCTGTACTCCTCGTGAAAAAATATTTTGCTCAAAAATACTTTGACAATTTAAGGCCAAAAATACATCGACATGTTTCTGGTATCCTGGTACTTGTGAATTTTTAGCGCTCACAGTCCCAGCCTCAAAAAAATCATCGACATTTGTTTGTTCTCCTGGTACTTTTGAATCTGAAGTACTAAGGCAGCAGAAACTCTAAATTTCCACTTCTTCCTCCGTCTCTATTAAGCCATGTAAGTTACCGGGATAAAAAGTAGCCTGTGTTTGATTCTAGGTTGTGTGCCAAATTTCATCCAAATCCCTTCAGCCATTTTTGCCTGATTGAGGCACAAACATACAAACTTTCACATTTATAATATTAGTAGGATACCTATGCACCCAAAAACAAAATCGAACACAAGTGAATTAAAACATCAGTATAATGATAAAACCCAAACAGAAGATTTATTTTACCAGAGGTTGGAAGATTCAGTGAAATCAAACTTGAAAAATACTCAATGCCTCATACCCAAAAGCAAACCTGGTGTATTATCTTCGCACATTCATTAAACAAGCTGATCATGAAAAATCGATTGTGAGTTCGTCAAAGACTGGGAGTAATATTTCGACATCATCAGCAGATTTATTCCATCAGGAGAGTGATACAGCACATGAGTTAGTTTTACCTGCATTAGAAGATATTGATTGCTACCAGTTCTGCTAGGAAATGAAATTTATTTCATATAAATTGTGTCGCTATCACTGAAGCGAGAGAAAGTAATCCAGAACCCGCAGATAAACTCAAACATAAATTTTTCAAAGAAACAAAAATTACAAATAGTTCTGAGTTGGAGGAGGAAACACTATATGTTACGAGATTCTGTCTGAAGATGAAATTCTTATCCCATTCGTTGTGTCAGAACACTAACGTGTTTATGTTTTAAATTAAATTTTATTTTTAGTTTTATTTAATAAGACTTGTGACAAATATGACGTAAAGAATCGTAATCCTTATTAAATGATAAAGTATTTTTATTTTACTTTTCACATAAGCACCCACAAAAGAACTGTACATGGTACCTACAGTATAAAACACGAGTTATCGACATACAGACTGCTCATAAAAATTGGATACAGGATCATTGGAAATACTTATTTGAGTTCTAGTGAATTATCACTTTAGATTGAATTAATGGTGAAAATATGGTTTTAGGATTTAATTTGCATATAAAAAGAGTGAATAATATAAAACTAAGTGAGTTTGAGTTTGAATGATTTATCATTTTAGCACGTATTAATGAATGGTGAAAACTGTTGGTTTTAGGATCTAATCTGAAAATATGAATAGTGAATAATACAAAACTGAATGAATAGTGAAAATTTCGGGTTTCCAGATCTTATCTGTTCTGGAAACCCTAATTTTTACCTATTCAGATGATGTCTTGAAATCCCTTCTCAAAATGGTGAAAATATCCTGAGAAAATTAGCATGACCTAGAAGCTAAACTTCGAAGGTTTATCTCATCCACCAATCCATACAGAGCCGTGTGTCGAATAATGGTTCACTCCTTAACGAAATGAAGGGGCCTGCACCTTAACAATATAGGGAAAGCTATACGATGATTAATTGATTGCTAAAACTATCACAATTATTTTTACTGAACAATTTTGATGATATTTTATCGTAATTATTTTGCTATGCAAATCAGCTTTACAGCCGTTTTCTATTTATGTTAAAAATATGTAAGCTAAGTTCACAACCAATTCGCTTTATCCTCCAGGTGAACCCAGCGACTGAAAACAGTTTGCGCTGGTCGACCAAGCATCCCGAGGCAGCCCAGCAAATGGGCACAATACCAGATCTCGAGCGATTCGATGCGCAATTCTTCAAGGTTAACTACCGCCTCGGGACCTCTATGGACCCCATGTCCCGGAAAGTGCTAGAACAAGCATTCAATGCTATCTATGATGCAGGTAAGATATCAGGGCAGAAATGTCCCTGTGGTAACAACTGCATTTTAAAAGGTTGAAAAATCTAGTGATGCTATTAACTTCATCCCTACTGCTTTCAAACTGCTGAAGGCAAGCATCGAGAGAACACCAGCAAGTCTTAGAACAAAAAAAAAAATCAGCAAACATTCTTCATTAAAGTGTTCTGTCCCCTAACTTGAATCTTTTTCGTCCACAGGGGTAAATCCTGAGCACCTGTCTGGTAGGAAAATAGGCGTGTTCGTCGGCAGCTGTTTATCCGAAGCCGAAAAATTGAGCTTCTATGCCCCGGAGTCTAGATCGGGCCTTGGTATAACTGGGTAAGAACTATACTAATTTACTTTATTAATCAATCAAATTTCATTATTATGGCATCAAGTCCCAATATTAAAATAAAAATATAATTTATTATAAAAAAATTAAAACATACAACGTACAATAATAAATATAAAATCATAAATTACAGATGACAAAATTACAAAATATCTCTATAATTCAATTTAATATTATATAATTAAAATATTAATTACTTTCATGCTTCTTGGTCCCAAACAATGTAGGTACGTCCACATTTCGTCATATTATGTTATTGGTAACTATTTGAGATTTTTAAATCAAGGCACAATACGAGAGAACCGAACACCGAGAATTGTAAAATAAAAATCCAATAACATGTTTCCCGACCTGAAGACTAAAACCCAGGAGTCGCATTTGCTATCAATCCAGTCGGCTGCAATTAAACAGAATCTAGATTCAGCTTAATTACCCGTATCGTATGTTATAGGAGGAAGAGCTCGTGGCGAAATAATTATAGTCCAATCTTTGAGGATGGGTTACCATTACTTACCGACACACCTCCGTGCCTCGGAGAGCACTTTCAGCCGCTGGTCCCGGTTGTTACTTGTAAATCTTTGACACTATTTACGGAAATTCGAAGCAAGAAAATCAGACACTTGTCTCGCCAAGAGACTCCAAGTAAAATGCTGGTACTCCGCTGCATCCGATAGACTGGAAATCGACCCTAATATAGTTAGGAATCGGTGGCGTATTCCGTTTATCCACCCTAAAACAGCACCCTAAGGTATTCTTTACTCGAAATAAGCAGTACTAAAGCTACTTTTTACTCCGGAAACTTACATGGCTTAATGGAGACTGAGGAGGAAGTGGAAACCCAGAGCCGCTGCTGCCTTAGTACTACAGGCTTATTCCGAGTATCATCTTAGGGTGGCTGTTTTAGAGTGGATAAATGAAATAAGCCAAAACTGTTAGGCAGATTCATTAATTGTATTTCATTCAATTAATTTTTAGATGCTCCAAGGCTATGTTCGCCAACCGTATCTCGTACTGGCTGAACGCAAAGGGTCCCTCAATGTCCATCGACCTGGCGTGCTGCAGCTCCACTGCGGCGCTGGAGCAAGCCTACCTGGCGATGAGTCGGGGGGAGTGCGAGGCAGCCGTCGTTGGAGGCTGCTACTTGTGTCTGCATTCACAGTCTTCTGTGCACTATGGAAGGTGAAGACATATTCATAAATAATATAAAACCGTATTAAAAACAATCCGCACCCGTTGATGCCTCAGACTGACACAAATACAACAGACGGAAATAGGGATGGCTAGAAACTTTATTTGTTTTAGTGCTTTATTTTACATACACAGTTACACATTTCATTACATTGTGTGATAGAATGGGGGATGGAATTACACTAACAATGACCTTATTAAGTTATCAGCGGGTCCCAAACTAGGCGCAGCCTGTGTCTTGGTGACCCAAACAATTCCGAAAAATTCCATGTTAGACGTGGCTTGCTAGCGCTACGTAGCAATTTATTACGAGGTCAAAAACACAAAAATAAAAATAAAACTGGCATCAATTAACGGAGCTACTTAAAAAATAAAAAACAGCTGTTGGTGTGAGTAAGTGTAAAGTGTAAGTGAGGGTGTGAGTTTTATAGGTGTTAAGTTGAACAACGAAGTAGATTTTCGGTATCGTCATAACTCCGATCCAATAGCCATTTTTTAGTTAGGTTTTGGCCTCAGAGTACTCATTTGGTATGGTGATACTTTTGCTAATAGCATTGAAAACTCGAAAGACGGGTCACAAATAAGGTTTTTGTTTTTGGAAGGGGGATTCTTTAAGGCAATTTTCTACCCTTTCGACTAGTTTTAATAGATACTCTTGGATAAAAAGCTGTCAAACACGTAATACCCTAGCTTCCTTGTAAAAATCATTAGTGAAAAATCGCCGTGGTTTCCCCAGAAGTACCTTAAAGACGGCGCGTTGAGCTCGTTCCAACTCTAGCATGAACGTCCTAGAGGCGCCATCCGAGACCCCAACACGGTATTGCAAGACAGATTGGCACAGAGAGATGAATACCTGGATACAAATATTTTTAGGAGCGTTAAATGCCTTCTGTAGATCAAGGAAGATCCCCAGAGTCTGGTTTTCTTTGCCAAGTTCCGCTGAGACATAATTGGTCAGGTGGTGCACCGCATCGGCTGTGGATAATTTGGCTCTAAAACCAAATTGCACAGATGATATTAAATTGTGTTTGAAGAAAAAGGAAATAAAAATGTTTAATAAATAATAGTTAACTAGCCTGCTGTTTACAATGTAGGAATTATAACTGATAATAAATAGTTAACTAGCCTGCTGTTTACAATGTAGGAATTATAACTGCTTTTTTTAGTATTAAGGAAAAATGCCTTCAGAAAAACAGGTACAATACTCAGGTCGCTCCATGCAGCTGTGAAAAAATCAAACATCTGAGTTAACGTAATACGGTCGTTTCTGCCGCAAAATACGTATATTTTGACACTCTTAAGGGAATCATAATGTATAGGGTATATCCCGTTGACCTATAACTATGAAATTTGGCAAGTAATACCGTCTTATACTACAAGTATAGGGAAAAGTCTAAAATCTATACATTTGTTATTAAATCATTAAAAATATAGTCTTTAATTAAAGTAATTTGTAGTAACAATTTTTTACGGAACCCTCGGTGGGCGAGTCCGATCTCACACTTGGCCGGTTTTCAATGATACTCACGATTGTCACGTGTTGACTACTTCAAAATATCTCGGCAACGTGACACTTTAGGGAACCATGTTCCTAACATTTTTTTGTTTATTGAAGTGTTCTGTACCCATATATACATTATTTTTGTTAGATTGTGCGCCGCACCACAATGGTTTTACGCCCTTTAATCCTTTTTTATATCCAGGATCATCGACCAGGCGAGTGACGGTAAAACGAAGTCATTCGATCAGAATGCCGATGGCTGTGTCAAATCGGAAGCCGTTAACGTTCTGTTTCTGCAGAAAGCTAAAGATGCCATGAGGTAAATTTTGTAAGAGGATGATTTTATCATATTTATTTGCGCTTTCGGTACTACTATTACATTTTCAGGACATCATCTAATCATATAAATAAAGCAAAATACTTAAATACATCGTCTTCTGTACCTGAGAAGCATATAACTGTAAGCGCCAAAATGCATACTTTACAAGAGAAGGTTTTTTCTTTAAAAAAGAGCTTGTGAAACAAAATGTGCCAACATTTTGGAAAAAATACTTTATTGTCTAATAATAACACTATTAAACTTTAACTAGGTAATAATATTGAGATCAATCTGACAGTATATTGGTACTTTTTATGGAAATAAAAAAACTGTATCAAATACAATGTTATTAACATTAAACTTTTTTAGGCCTGTGAAGGTCGCGGGTAGCCGATGGATGCGAGACGCACAGGACCGGTCGTTGTGGCGACGCTTGGGGGAGGCCTATGTCCAGCAGTGGACGTCTTTCGGCTGATATGATGATGATGATGAGGTCTGGATCGGCAATTAATTGAGTTTAGGTCCTTCAATCTTTATATTTTTTGCCGTCCTGGCAACAAATATGGTTTTATCTGGTGTTTTTTTTTTACATTAATCTCAAATCACAAAATCAGAGCGCCAAATGAAGCCAAGTTTTTTTTTTGAGTGGCCACTCGCAGTTCAACCGGACTTGCCTGTAGCGGCCTTCTTATAAAAAAACCTACAAACTAAGCGACTACACCCTAACAGCACCCCTTGTGGTGTACGGATCTTAACTTAGGGCGTCGCTGGGGTGAGGACAACTTGGAACGGGCTGGATCAAACAAAGATTATTATTTGAGGGCAAATTTAAGACTACAGGTTCAGCGGCGCCGGAAAGCTCGTGCAGGGATCGGGCGGACATTGACGGGAACGTCGCGATGGGCCTCGGCAGTGAAGGTGGAAGGATCGCGAAGAGGCGAAGAGTATTGGTTTCTCTACGCCTCTTTTGGAAGAGGGTGATAGAGTCATCGAAAGAGCTCCCGTGATTTTACGGAAGAAACGGTTGCATCCTATGGAGGAGACGGAAGAACGCAGACGTGGTACAGTGGAGCCTTCCGCGAACGAAGGCGACGCGCAAACGGGTCTGCCTTATGTGCTGTGCGATGGTGAGTTGGTTGTCCACGATGACCCCCAGGTATTTGACTTTTATCTCCTAAGGGATCGGCTTGCCATACATGGTGATCTAGCGGGTTTATGCCGCGTTTTCGAAAAGAGAACCGCCCGGCTCTTATCAGGGTTTATCTCGATTCTTCATTTTCTGAACCATCTACCCAAGATGTTTGCGAAAATCCGAAAAGTGCGAGCGATAGGGTCAGGGTCGCGACCGGTATAGTAAATGGCCGTGTCGTCGACAATTAGGGACTACTGGGCCTTTTAACTTTTGGGGAAATCGCTGGTAAACAGCATAAAGACCGCTAGGGCCAGTGCCTGCCAGGGTTGCGGAATTTGTTCAAAAGAGTCACCGCGGCCCTGGAACGCAAAGGGCTCTAGAAGGAACACTGATGGGTTTTATTCAGTAAGAGTCTGACACTCCCTTCTGCTTCGCCCAGAGCGGAAGGAGTTATTTGATGATTTGCCATCGTAAAAAAAAGGGTGATAACACTGAGCCCTGGGGGACTCGTGCTCAAATGAGATGACGCACTGTAACTCCTGTGCGCTCATTAATAAGACCACTCCACCGTGCGCCACGACATCGAAAGTGTAGCGGCAAAACAAAGTTACTTCGTACATACAGTAAAATGCAAATTATACAATCGAGTATTTTAATGTATAATGAATTAAAATAGTATGCTTTAGAATGTTTCCTAGACATACGTACACACAATACAATTTCGAAACCAGAGTTTCACCTTAACTTCAGAAAGTTAAGGTGATCTTATTAGTTACAGAAGTATGGCCTTGTAGAGAAGGATACATACTATAGGATAGTGTAAAAAACCCAATATAAAAAACGGAGTTACAGTGTTATGCTTCTCAGGTACAGCTATAAGGCTGGACATAATTGTACCTAAGAAGCATAGCACTGCAACTCCGTTTTTACAATTTTGAGTTTTTTATATTATCCTATAGTATGTGTCCTTCTCTACGAAGCCATAATAACGTAACTAATAAAATCAACTTTACGTCAGAGTTTCAAAATTGTATTATAACGTATGTTCGGAAAAAAATGTAAAGCATAATGTTTTAAGTGATTATACATTAAATAAAATACCCGATCCTATAATTTGCATTTTACTGTATATACAGAGCTACACTTTCGATGACGTGGCGCACAGTAGAGCGGTCTTATAAAAAGCGCGCAGAAGTTACAGTGCCCCATCCCATCTGAGCAGGAGTCCCCCAGGGCTCAGTGTTTTCCCCTCTATTCTTTACGCACGCTTTTTGGTGAATACCAGTGATATTCCCAAAAGTAAAAGGTCCAGTTGGCCCCATTCGTCAACGATACGGCCATTTAATATACCGGTCGCGACCCTGACCCTATCGCTCGCACTCTTCGAACTTTCGCAAACATCTTGGGTAGATGGTTCAGGAAATGGAGAATCGAGGTAAATCCCGATAAGAGACGGGCGGTTCTCCTTTCGAAATCGCGGCATAAACCCTCCAGATCACCATGTATGGCAAGCCAATCTCTTGGGAGAAGCAAGTCAAATACTTGGGGGTCATCCTGGACAGCCACATCACCATCGCTGAACACATAAGGCATGCAAGTTCGCGGCTCCTTCGTTCGGGGAAGGTTCCACTGCATCACGATCGCGTAGCAAATTGTCACTCAGATGCAAATTGCGACATACCGCGGTCATCCGTCCCATCATGACGTACGCTAGCGCTGTCTTTGCACACGCCAAGCCCGTTCACCTCCACAGAATGTAACCGTTTCCTCTGTAAAATCACTCTTCTATGTCCGCAGTGAGATTCTATGTAGACCTAAAATTACCCACCATAGAACAGTTCATTAAACACATTATCAAGTGTTTCAGATTTTGTTTTTGAAAATATCTCTTATATCAGTTCAAAATTGGAGGAGAAAACAGTCGACAGTCAATCCTCGAATTTACATTCAAAGTGTCGCCGCCAGCATTTCCTCTTAAGGCCGCCACAGGCAAGTCCGTTTGAACAGCCAACAACCTCTTTTTTTTTGCGCTGGGAAATAATGCATTACGCATACCCTCCCATCGGGGGATGGGGGACTATGTGGGACTCCCCGGGCTAGCCCGGTATACCCACTAAAATAACCCAGCGGCATTACCGCATCGTCTGAGTGGACTGGGAGATCGGCGCAGCCTTTACGTCCAGTCCCCCTCCGACGTCCGCCCGCCTTCACGGCGGGCCCTTCGCGCCCTCCCCGTGGGGGGAGGGCCGGGAATGTCTAACGAAGGTGGCGACGGGTGCAATGCGGGCGAAGGCGCCCCCGCGCCTGTCGCCCGCCCATCACCACCACGAGGAGGGAGAAGGTTACGCCTACTCCTACCTCTTTTTCGCCTGCGGAGCGGCGCAGCGAGAGGGTCGCTCGCTCGCAAAAGGAGGCGACCGCTGCCCAGGCCCCCTCACTTTCCAGCATGGCACTGACCACGGCGGTAAGTGAGAGGACCTGGCCGACCACCGCGGTGAGACTGCGGCGCAGCTCGGACCAAGCTGGGCACACCTCGAGGGTGTGCTGTGCCGTGTCCTCCGCCGCGCCGCAGTCGTGGCACGCTGGAGTCTCCTCCCTCCCGATCCGGTGCAGGTGAGATCCGAAACAGCCATGCCCTGACAACTCCTGCACCAGACGGAATGAGAGGAAACCGTGGGAGCGCTCGAGCCAGTCTCGCAGGACCGGACCGAGCGCGTCCAGGGTTCGGCGGCCAAAGGTGGCGGAGGCGAGGTCCTCCGTCTAGTGGACGAAAATGGCGTCCCTCGCCTCCCGCCGCACGGCCTCCCGCTCCTCCGCGACCGGGCGCTCCCCGAGCGCTTTTCGGCGCGCCGTCCACTCGTACACTCTGGCGAGCACCCACGCCTCCAACTCCCAAGGAGGGGTGCTGGCCAGAGCGCACGCCGCCGAAAAGCCCACTGACTGTGGCATTCTCCCTCCTGTGGAGGGAGTCCGCCCAGATGGGGGCTCCGTACAGGGCCATGCTACGCAGGATGCCGGCATACAACCGTCGGCATCGTGCGTTGGGCCCTCCCAGGTTAGAGAGGAGCCAGGACAGGGCGTCCGCAGAGGCCCAGATATTTCATCTGGGCATGGACCCCTATCCTGACGCCATCCACAAAAATGTGGGCGTCAATAGGGTAGCGCTGCCGAGGCCCGTGGAAGAACACGGCCTCGGTCTTGCTCAGCGCCACCCTCAACTCTAGGCGGCAGAACCTCCCTGCGACCAAGGATAAGCCAGCCGAGGCCAAACAGGCCGCCTCTCCGAAGCTCCTCCCCCGGGAAGTGAGGAGAGTGTCATCCGGGTAGCAGATGACACTCGTACCCTGGAGGAGGGCTCCCCGCAGGAGCCAGTCGAAGCCGATGTTCCACAGGGGGGGCCCTAAGACAGACCCCTGCGGAAGACCGGACTCGGCTGCGTACCGTCTCATCCTGGCCAGCTTGTCCACGAGGAGGACCTCTCTGTCCTCCAAGTAGCTGGCCAGGACGTTCCGCATGTATTTGGGCACTCCGTGATACCGGAGTGCCTCCAATATGGTCGAGTGGGGGACGGAGTTGAAGGCATTGGCGATGTCGAATAACACCTCCAACACCCCCTTCCCCGCCTCCACCGCGTCCTTCACCTGGTCCTTGAGTAGGGCCAGCGCGTCGATGGTCGAACGCCCCTGTCTGAACCCGAACTGGGCGTCCGACAGGTCTGGCCCCACTCCTCGCAACAGGCCACTGAGCCGGGAGGCGATGACCCCCTCGAACATTTTACCGACCTCATCGAGCAGAACGATGGGCCGGTACACCGAAGGGGAATCCGCCGGGCGTCCCTCCTTTCGGAGGAGACATAGCTGCCCCTCCTTCCACAGTTTAGCCAACAACCTCCTAGGTTGACCTGCAAGAGGCCACTCAATAAAAAACTGCGTCATTTGGCGTACCGATTTTGTGATTTGTGATTTTGTTCAGAGATTAGTCTTAAAAAAAAAACACCAGACAAAATCGTTTGCTGCCAAATACCTTGCCTTAGGGCAAGGTAAACCAGAGTATTCGCTCCACTGACAGTCCTAAGTACAAATATTGAAGGACTCAGTAAATTTCCGATCCAGACCTAAAAATGTTTAATGTTGACATTCCTCACGGTAATACTGTTAGTTTTTTCGAAGAATTCGAAAATCAAGGCTGATTTTGTACCTTTGAAAATTTATTTTTCAGTTTATACTTATTAGAATTTTAAGTCAAATTGCCGACTGTTAAGATAATGCTTAAAATTGCCTAAAAGCAACACTGTATTTGATACAGATTTTTTTTTATTTCATTAAAAGTACCAATGTACTGTCAAATTGATCTCAATATTGTTACCTAGTTAAAGTTTAATAGTGTAGTTATTAGATAATAAAGCGTTTTCTCCAAAATTTTGGCACATTTTGTTTCACAAGATCAAGATTGTTAGTTTATTTTGAGAAAAAACCTTCTCCTGTAAAGTTTGAATTTTGGCGCTTACAGTTATTTGCTTCTCAGGTACAGACTGATGATGACTTTAAATAGTCCAATTTTCTGTTTTTGGTGAGGACAAGTTCCGGTCTGGATGCAGCTAATATTTTTCATCGAGCTACTTCCTATTTAACCACCACAAACTGGTTAACACGATACTACTAAGTCAGACTTTCGGGTCTTATGTTTTTGGTGATTTTTGCAGGATCTACGCTGATTTAATGCACGCAAAGACGGAGTATATCGGTATGCTAACTAGAGAAACGGGCCCTCAGTACGGATACTTCAGGAATCCTGAAAAAAATGCCGAGTTCTTGAACAAATTCTATGAGGAAGCGAGGGTCTCTCCGCTTGCTGTGGAATATGTCGAAGCTTTTGGTTCAGGTATTAATTTTTCTTGTAACTGAATAGTAACTATTTTAGGGTTGTACGTTGTTTGAAAGACGACAGTTTCATAGAATTTCGTTTCACATAATTTTTTTCTCGTATTATATTTTCATAGAATAATTAATACGCAGAAAACTTCCATTGAATAAATTTAAATCATAGATTTTTGTTACAAATAAACTTTGTATCAATATTCATGGTAACATAGAATAACAAATCAATTTTTTTTTTTTTTACTATGTATAGGCATACGTTTGACCACAATCTCACCTGATTATATTTAATATTTTTTATCCTCATATTGAGTAGTTAAAAAAATTGTTACCAAGAAAAACATTTTATCGAGTGTCAGTTTCTAAACGTTTCACAAAATGCATAGGTACCTTTCTATAAAATTACAACATCGCGGTCACAAAAACAATGCGGGTAAATTCTACTCAAGCAAAACTTTTAATTCGTATTCGGGCACGCTCGACAGAACCCCGCAAAGCGCAAGGCAAATGGCGATGGGAATAAAAGAAAAAACTATGCAAACAAGCATGCACCATGAATGCAGCAAGCATACAGCAAGCATGCAGCAAGCATACAGCAAGCATGCAGCAAGCATGCGGCATGCAAAATGCAGTATGCAAGCATGCAGCACGTAAACGAGCATGCAACATGCATAATGCAAGCAAGGATGCAGCATGCAACATGTAGAATGCAAGCAAGCATACAGTATGCGACATGCAGCAGGCATGGTTTCTGTCAGTGCTCCGGCGCTGCGGGACTCCGGCGATCCCACGCGAACTTATAGTCGCAGATGGTTTTAACGCTTAACACCGCAGCTTCGGCCTCAGCCGCGGTGGCGGGCGTTATAACACCTGCTCCTCAGCTCGCGGGCCGCCTCGCCCCTCCGCGCCTACGCGGCCTTAAATTACACTCTAGGGGTAGGGCAGACAAGACTACGTGGGGTCGGTTTTACAGCGATTCGTTTCTGTCACTATTTTTTTATAGCACACTTGTTGATTTATTAAGATCAGTTATTTCAATTTTATTTTAAGGTTAAAACGCTTTTTTATTGGCAATATGCGTCGTAAAATTAATCCGAATAAAATTCTGATATCTTAAAAGTATGCTGTGGTCATTTTCACTGAAATATAAAATACCATGGAAAATACACCGGACAAACAATATTCGTTAAAAAATAATACTGCTGTTTGATAAGTTTGTTAAATAAAAAATTGTGATCATGAAATTCATGGAATTGTTTCTGTGAAATAGGTTTCATTCAAGTAAGTAGTCTTTGAAACAATAATATTCGATATAAAGTTACAAGAACCAAATATTATGTGAAACATTTTCTGCGAAACGAAATTCTATGAAATTTCTGTCTGCGAAACAAGGGTACACCCTATTTTAGGTCTCGTCTCCAGTTACTTTGAAGTTTCTTGCGATATTAAGGGCCTAACCAGGAGCCACTAACTCGGTCACATATTCAGACACACTGCGTTGCTGCTGAATAAATTCTAATGGAATTGAAAATAAGACTTTATGCTTCGCAGTAGTGCTTGAGATCATTTGATGAACGTATCATGTGCAGTTCCCAAAACCTTGGCAAACCAAAAGTTTAGCCAACAACCGAACCCAGAGATTCAGTAGTTGTACAATAGACAGAAGAGGCTATCTTGACTGTTACTCCTTTGACTAATTATTTAATATAATGAACTAGCGACCCGCCCTGGTTTCGCCCAGAACCAATTAAAAATAAAAAAAGAAGTGTGCTTCCTGTAAAATTATTGTAAAACGTGGGATAATTCCATTTTTTTGGGTGGTAAAATCATCAAATGAGCCCTGGGTGGAGCGGAAGGGACTGTCGGACTTACTGACTAAAAATCACCCTGTTCTTTCGGTTGCCCTTTGCGTTCCGGGGCCCCGGTACCCTGATTAGATAGTCACGCGACCCCGGCAAATGCGATAACTCCTAATATATTCATTTAAATTGAATAGTGTTTAGGCTAAATACGTTCTAAAATAGATATTGAAGATAATCTTTATAGATTAACCTTAAATAAGCTTCTAAAAGAATGCATTACTTTTTACGCAAAACTTAAAAGATGAAAATGGTAAAAGTGACCAACTATTACACCGCGGTGCCATTTATGTTTCGCCAAGAATGATAACTGTCAGTCGCGCGTAATTTTAAGTCTGTGATATCTTCTAAATTAATCATTTAAATGTTATACTGTAAAAGACATTTTTAATCTATATTAAATTGTCACGATAATGAATATACTTATTTGGATAAGGATTAATACTGAATAGAGGAAAACGGCTTTTCAAATTACGTCATAGTTTTAATAAACTATTTAAATTTTAAAAAGATAAAAATAGTTACTGTGAGTCTACCTCAAGAGATAGACATATGCCATTGCGGACTTTTCTCTAGCTTTTTATGAGAAATACAATTCTTTAGAACTTCTTCAGTCTTATATCTCTTAAGGTTAAGCCAGCGTACGCCATGAAAGCTCCCGGAAATCGATATTTTTGTCGACTTGATCACGAAATATAACTTAATTACAATGTAATAACTAAAATGTAACATAAAAACCTTCGTCTTGAATCACTCTATCTATTGAAAAAAACACACATAAAAATCCATTGCGTAGTTTTAAAGATCTAAGCATACGTAGGGACAGACAGCGGGAAGCGACTTTGTTTTATACTATGTAGAGACAGTGATAGCGAAAAAGCAAAATCACATATTTTTTTTAGGCATACCTGATGCTGACAAAGCGGAACTGGATACCATTGAAAGGGTCTTCTGTAAAGGCAAGGAAGGCACACTTCTAGTTGGCAGCGTCATGTCCAACATTGGATACGGCGAGGCTGCTTTGGGTATTACAGCTATTACGAAGGTAACATATTCACGGGTAGTTACGTGCTTTTTATTGTAAAACATTTGAAATTTTTGTTGCTTCTAGACAGAACGTCTAGAAGCTCCAAAAAATTCATATTCCAACAACGAACTTATTTGTTTTAAACTAATTCTTGTAAAAGAAATGAGGTCGTTTCCCAACAGTGTTCGAATTTCAATACGATGTTCTATAGAACTTGATTGGTTTCATTATTCAGTTGTTTCTCTTCATCAGGTATTACTAGGCTACCATCGTGGCGAGATAGCCGCTAACCTGCATTATAGCACCCCGCGTCAGGACGTGGCGGCGATACACGAGGGGCGCATGCGCGTCGTCACAGAGCACCAGCCTTTTCGCCGGTCCTACGTCGCCGTCAATGGCATGTCTATCACCGGCGTCAACTCTCATGTGCTGCTGCATGGACACTATAAACCCAAGGTACCCTATACTACCATTTCTGGTCATCATCGTCTTTCAACCTAAACTGGGTGTAGTGCAACGTTGTTTATGCCAGCCTTCAAAATTTTAGGGCTTTCGCTCGAGTATTTTTCGCCATTTTCCTATGTTATTTGAAGATGATGCAACACGTTTTCATCTTTCTTTCTTTCCTGTCATAGCTAAACTATTTGATACTGACAATACAGAATCTTACAAGTTGACTTGCCTGGTTTCTTTGAACTGATTTAGGTTATCATTTGGTTAACACCCAATTCTAACAGAAATGACCAAGTTTTGCTGTATTTTCTTTGATAAATCTTGGTCAGTTTTTAACACAGAATATGTTCAATTTCTTTCAGGATCTTTCACGTTACAACAGTAGTATAGCCCATCTTGTGACTATTTCTGCGAGGCAAGAAACTACTGTAGCGAAGATATTCGAAAACCTGAAATCACGCCCGATAGATCCTGAAGAGTTGGCTTTATTACATAACATTCACCAGACGAGCATACCAGGTCATTTGGGAAGAGGATTTATCATTTTAAGTAAGTGTCAGAAAAATGGTTTTATTCGGTCCACAGCTAACCTGAAACATTATAGCTGTTCATCGCTTTACCTACCATAAGTGTGTTGATTCTTGTTCTCCACCTATTGTCACGTTTGATCCTCTACTCATTAGTTGTACGGCTATCTCCATTTCAGCTGCCCATTGTAGGTAACATTATTGTGAAACTGACTTCTAATATTGATTTGTTTCTTTCATTATTCTAGAGACAGATGAAGAAAAGAAAACAATGAGTCTATGTGAGAAGGCTGAGTATTTTGACGACGCTCGTCGGCCGCTGTGGTTCGTGTACAGCGGCATGGGCTCGCAGTGGACTGGTATGGGCAAGCAGCTCATGCGTATACCCATCTTCGCCGCTGCAATCGAACGGTAAATGGGGTTTTAAACTGCCTTTTAACTCATCGTCTCCTAGTACTTCGCAGAGGCTCCATTCTTCCTAATAGGGATGGTTACTCTTAAATAATTTTTATGACTATTAACATTGTAATTGCTTTTTAGGTGCCGAAAAACTTTGGAACCGAAAGGAATTGACATCGTCCATATAATTACATCGCCCGATAAAACTATGTTAGACAACATTCTTCACTCGTTTGTGGGAATCGCTGCCATTCAAATTGGACTTACTGATGTCCTTAAGGAACTTGGATTGGTACCGGATGGCATCATCGGTAGTATTTTCAAATTGTCTAATATCTTATCATCATTAACATTTTTTCCGCAATTTTATGAGCCACTACAACGACCGGTTTTGTACTCTCTGAATCCAGTAGATATTATCGTTTATGTTATTACATAGTTGGCTAGGGTAAATTTTTAGGTCACCCCCGATAGTACTTCATATCGTATATTCTTTTCTATTTTCAGTCTAATCATTCTCTTCCACAGGTCACAGTGTAGGGGAGCTGGGATGCGCGTACGCGGACGGTTGTTTGACAGCCGAAGAGATGATCTTATCAGCGTACAGTCGCGGTTTGGTGTCGCTGCAGACTCCCTTTATTCGAGGATCTATGGCTGCTATCGGTCTGGGATATGAACAGGTAAGGTTATACACCTTTTGTTTCATAAGAATGTGGGAACTCATTTTGCAAAGCCCACTTTAAAAATCTTTGATGATGTTCGTTTATTTCAGCAACAAGTTTTGTATAAATTATTTCAACATTCAGAACTGTTCTATAAAAACTTATCAAGTACACATCGTACTTTCTTAGTAAGAGTTTCGTAGGCACTTGTTTATTTGTCTGTGTTCCTTGTCTGAACCTGGGCATTCCTAATAATATCATTCCTACTTTCGTTTACAGATTGTAAAAATGTGTCCTCCTGAAATCCAAGTGGCTTGTCACAATGGACCTGAATCTAGTACCATTTCGGGACCCGCTGACACTATGAAGGAGTTCGTCGCAGAGTTAACTGCTAAGGGTATTTTCGCGAAGGAAGTACCATGCTCTAACATTGCCTATCACTCGCGGTATATTGCTGATGCAGGTAAGCAAAATAATGTAAATTTTATTCTTCTGTGATTAAGATATAAGATCGTGTCTCCAATTTAATTAATTGTGATCTTTAAAAACAGGCCCCGGCTTGCTAAAGTATTTGAGCGAAGTAATTAAGACCCCAAGAGCTCGAAGTGAACGCTGGGTTTCTACTTCAATACCGTTCGACAGATGGGAGGAACCCCTTGCCAAGTATTCGTCGGCTGAGTACCACACTAACAACCTTTTGGTAAGAATTCACATTCACAATACAAATTATAGATTTTTGTAATCCCCTGATGTATTCCGGTGCAGACTTAGATATTTTCTGTCTGTCCTATGTTTAGTATGAATCATAACTTTTTTCATTTGTTTTTAGGGTTCCGTAGCCAAATGGCAAAAAACGGAATACTTATGAATTCGTCATGTCTGTCTATCTGTCTATCCATCCGTATGTCACAGCCACTTTTTTCCGAAACTATAAGAACTATACTGTTGAAACTTGGTAAGTAGATGAATTCTGTGAACCGCATTAAGATTTTCACACAAATATAGAACAAAAAAAATTTGGGGTTTCCCCATACTGAGAACTGAAACTAATAATTTTTTTTCATCAAACCCGTACGTGTGGGGTATCTATGGATAGGTCTTCAAAAATAATATTGAGATTTTTAATATATTTTTTTTCTAAACTGAATAGTTTGCGCGAGAGACACTTCCAAAGTGGTAAAATGTGCCCCCCCCTGTAACTTCTAAAATAAGAGAACGATAAAACTAAAAAAAATATAGGATGTACATTACTATGCATACTTCCACCAAAAATTGGTTTAAATGAGATCTAGTAAGTAGTTTTTTTTTAATACGTCATAAATCGTAAACTGCAATTTACCTTTCATTCAATCAACTCAAATATAAAAAAAAAAACATTTAATTTGATAAACATAATCCTTATGCATAACCTGTGAACTATTATTTTCTAATAATAAATCTGTAATAGATGCCTAAGTAAATAATAATTATAAAGTTACAAAGAACTACAAGAACTTTTATATTATGTTACTTGCTGCTACGGAACCCTTCACGGGCGAGTCCGACTCGCACTTGGCCGTTTTTTTTACTGTTTTTACAATTTAGATAAATAGTTGCATGATTTATTTTATTTAAAAATCTACGTTTTTGGTTGTTCGCACTTGGGACTTTGTCGTAGCTGTTGCAATGGTGAAGAAAATATTGCACTTCTCACAATTACATTGTTATTCTCCTGTTTTTCAGAACCCAGTGCTATTCGAGGAGACTTTAAAACATATACCGTCCAACGCGGTACTAGTGGAGGTAGCTCCTCACGGCTTACTGCAAGCAATTCTGAAGCGTTCTCTTCCAGCTGGCTGCACGAACATAGCATTGACTAGGCGCGGAGACGCTGACAATTCATTACTACTGCTTGAAGCAGTTGGCAAGTGCGTGTTTTTGTATATCAGTCGCAAAATTTGAATAAGTTCCCTTAAACTCATTCGAATTTTACGACTTTAATCTTTCATTCTGCTTCGATTTGTCTGTTGAATGAAATATTAGACAACGCCGAGGCTGACCAAGGTGAAGATAGCGGCTCGGACGAATTCGACTTATGCAATGAGGAATGCACTAGTAGAAATCAGAATATACAGAAAAGGGAGAAAAGACTTTTGTCTTGCAGTGTGATGTACGCTAGTTAGTGAAACAGTTCTGCTGTTCCTTATCTTAGTGCCACGATGTATAATTCGAGTTTCTGTCTCGATTCCAACTGCCTGTATGATTTTGTTGTGCTCAAAACACAATAGCACTTTACTGATAAGTACTTGAGTGAAAACTGTTCGAGGAATTCATCATCATAATGAATTCAGCTGCTTTACTATCTGAAAAGACCATGTTTTTTGTTATATTGCTAAATTATACACTCCTTATGTTTCCAGATTATACATGCAGGGATACAACCCGAAGGTTCACATTCTCTACCCAAAAGTAGAAATGCCTGTATCCACAGAGACGCCATTCCTTTCCCACCTGGTAGAATGGGCCCATGGAGAAAACTGGTAAGTAATACCTGTCACTTATTTTGAACAAAAAAGGGGCTTCAAGATTTCATTGGATGTCTTCTAAAATTGCGCCCACGACTCAATTATTTTTGCAACTCCTGCATTGTTATTTTTTCTATCTTTACAGGTATTTGCCTCTCTATCATAATGCTAACAGAAGGAATGGAGCAGCTTGTACATTTACCATCTCTTTGCACGATAAGGAATATTCATATTTGAAAGGACACGTCATTAGAGGTACCTACTTAGCATAAGCTAAACAGCATTTCTTTATCATAAGTATTTTTCAAAAAAGTGATGCCGTTGTGAGTTTTATAAAACTTCGTCTTTAAAACTAGTTCGAGAATGGTGCTTTTATTTATTATTATAAATAAATACTTACAACGTATGCCTTTTTACAGAAAAAACAGTATTTCCATTTGCATCAACCCTGGTGGCTGTATGGGATACTCTGGCTATGAGTATGGGTGTTCCCAAGAAGCAGCTATCCGTGGACTTCCGCGACGTTCACTTGTACTCACAACCTGTGATGCACATACAGAGTCAACTGAGACTCAGAGTGGCAATTCAAAAAGGAACTGGCTGTTTTGAGGCATGTACTAAAACTTCTGTGAAATTCTTTACTAATCTTATCTTTATGTAAGTAATTTAAAAAAGAAAAAATGAGTGACTGATAATTCTGCTGATATATCAGACGTACTGAGCTATGTTTCAGCTGTGCGTTGGCACAGCCGAAACTTCTGGACGAGGAACATGAAATTTTGCACATGGTTTTCTTTTTCAATTCACACTTTAAGTGGTTGAAAAGTTGGAAAATTTATGGTACTAAATCTGCGCAGACAAAGTCGAGGACTAAGTATTAGTCAAGTATTAAATCCTGGTTCCACCTAGAGAATCTATCTATATGTAACATCTCGCACACTACTGTAATTTGATCTATATTTACAAATAAAGCATTTTGATTCTGATTCGTTAAGTAGCTGTTCATATTATTGACTCACGTACCACAACTTTGATTTTGGTAAGACAAAGCATATGTGATGACTTTGGTACTGGGATAGTCAAATCATTTCCGCGCGCGCCACCCGACCGTGACGGACGTCTGCTCCGTGACTCATCGCTGCTCGCTCGCTCGCTGCTCGTCCCGCTCGCCGTGACGTCACTGTGGTCGCTGACTACACTATTTGATCCGACGCTGCCTTTTTCAAGGCAGCCGAGAGATATCTTGTTTCCGTTTCGGGTACTGTCAAAAACGTGGTGACCCCTTCAGGGTAAATCCACGTTTCTCGTGGTCACTCGGTGGAAACCTTTCGGTGCCAACGAAGCCGAGTGGGTGTTGACCCGACACACCGACCTAGCCCCTTCAGGGCCTAGGTCAAGTCGGAAGGGTATTGGACCCGCGGCCTTGGGGGGCCTCCTAGTCGCGACCAATCACTTAACCCCGCTCTCTTTCAGCTTCGTCGGTCGGTCGCAAGACCCATAGGGACTCGCTGCACAATAAGATCGGCAGCGAGATCACAAGCTTAGGGCACACCATAGGTACTCACCTCCCTGTCTTCACCCGACAGGGAGGGTACACATCCCCGGGAACTCCCACCCGGGGAGTTAGGTTTGCTAGGAGATTAGGAGTAGGTTCCCTCCCCTGCCCCTAAGGCATATGTTTTCCCCCTCCCCAGTCTTGTAAAATGCCTCCCCCTAAGGGAGTGGACGCGATCCTTTTGGATCTCGTCCAAAGACTCATAGCGGACCACCCCAATCAGGAGTTGGTCCGAATTGTCAACTATAGGTTGCATAGGCTGGAGAGCCTTAAAAACTCCCAGTCCAGTGGGACTAGCACTCCACCGCCGCGTGAGTCGCTCTCCCCCGAGCCCCCTCAGGGCCCCTCCTGCCCCTCTCCAACTCACGATGACGTCACTGATTTCAGTGACGTACTCGAGAGTGCCCCGCTCACCTTAGAGCCTGACTCCCCCACTCCCCCCCCCATGGACTACGAATCCGGTTCGGAAAACGACTCGGGTACCTCAGACTCTTCCGCCGACTTTACCCTTGTGGGTAAAGGTAAGCGGAAGAAGAAGAGCTCTGCCGCTCAGGAGTCCGCCCCCAAAGCAAGAAAGACAGTGGTCCCGACTGTCTCCCCTCCCTCCCCCGCTGCCACGACCTCCGCAGCCCCCAGAGCCAGCACCTCCCAGCAGGCGTCTCGTCCCCCCAGCCCGATGGCCACTGCCCCCCCGGCCACCCAGTCCGACCCGGCGCTCGTCAAGAAGTCGAAGTCTCCGCCACCCCTCTTCATTCATGAAGCGGCGAAGTGGACGGAGGTTTCGGGCGCTTGTAACGAGCGCCGAATCCAATTCTTCCACGCCCGTGCTGTGGGTAATGGGATAAAGGTCCAGGTGCCTTCTGCCCAGGACTACAGGGAGTTGCATAAACTCCTTGTAGCGAGGAAGGTACCTTTCCACTCGTTCGCCTTCGAGGAGGAACGTCTAGTCCGCGTGGTAGTGAGGAACGTCCCTCACGCCATATCCCCTGAAGAGATCAGTAATGATCTCAAACGCCAAGAGATCCCGGTCGCTGCGGTCCACCGCATGCACCGCCGTGGTGGAGCACCATACAATATGGTGCTCATCGTCTGCAATCCCACAGACGACAAATATCACCCCATTTTTAAAATCTCCAAGATTTGTTACTTGGAGGGCTTAAAAATGGAGAAGCCCCGTCGTAGCGGTATAGTTGGCCAGTGTCACAACTGCCAACTATATGGCCACTCGCAGCGCAATTGCTTCGGCAAGCCGCGCTGCGTCAAATGCCTGGGCGACCACGGCACCCCTGACTGTCCCCGTCCAAAGGACCACACTCAATGCGCCGAACCGCCCAGCTGTGTGCTGTGCGGAGAGGCTGGGCACCCGGCTAACTACCGTGGTTGTCCCAAGGCCCCCAAATCGTCTGCGCCCAAACTGGTAAAGCGTGCAAACGCTCGCCAGCAGAGGGAAGCCCCCACGACCCAACCCCCAGTGGCCCTATACCCTCAGCGCCCCAGCCCTTGGAACGCGCTGAACCATAGAGCTCACTTCCCGGCGCTCGGACCCGCGCCTACCCAGACCCAGGCCCCTACGGCCCAAAAGCCCCCCCCGGCCATCCCGGCCCTCATGGACGTAGCCGCACCTCCATTCCCCCGACCACCGGTCGCCGTCGTCGGAGCAGCCGCCCCTCAGGCAGCCACTCCTCCCCTCCCACCACCAAAGGCTACCTCCAAAGTCCCAACCCACCCCATTCCCGCGAATGCGCCTGAAATGGCCATTCACATTAACATGGCCTTCTACAAGGCCTTCTACTCCCCCAGAGCTGTGGCTATGACCGAAGCTCTGAAGGCCTCTAACATCACTGAGCACGGTGCCGTATACCGTGAATTCAGTGATGTAGTCCACTTTATTAGCCTGTATGAACGTCTCCATGGCTAAGTCCCCCGCAGTAACATGTAGGTTTAGGCCGAAGTCCCTCCGGATAGGGTACTTCAACTCCAACAGCCTCTCAGGCCAACGCGATGAGATCGCCAACTTCCTCCGCGACCATCGCATAGATCTGCTTCTGGTGCAGGAGACTTTCCTCAAGCCCCATCTTCGGGATCCTAAAATTGCGAACTATCGTTTAGTTCGCAACGACAGGACCCGATGTCATGGGGGAGGAACTCTCATTTACTACAAATCGTCCCTATACTGCATTCCCATGGATCCGCCCGCCACCCTAACCGAGCTTGAGGTCTCTGTCTGTCGGCTCGGCATGACAGGCCACCAACCCCTCACGGTCATCTCTGTCTACGACCCTCCCACCACCACTCCCATAGGCCCCTCCCTCAGAAATGACCTCACAACTCTTCTTGGCTTGAGTGACTCCGTCCTTCTGGCGGGGGACCTCAACGCCAAACATCCCTCATGGAATAGCCACACGGTTAATCCCAGAGGCAGAGCTCTGTTCGAGCTCAGCAGCCCCCTCAATTTCGATGTCATCGCTCCGATGCATCCCACTCATTACCCTCACCAACCTAACTGGCGACCCGACGTGCTCGACATCGCTCTCCTCAAGAATGTAAACTTACGTTTGCATTCTGTGGAGGCGGTGGACGAGCTCAACTCGGATCACCGACCGGTTATTCTGGAGCTCACTCCCAGATTCGGTCCTCCCGACCCCTCCCAACCTCCTCCCACCAGAGTGATCACTGACTGGCGCAAAGTAAGTGAAAAACTGAAAGTCACCACGTCACATCACCTGGATAAAATCCCAGATCACATAGAGTCAGCTGCCGACACGGCGGCCGCGATCGGCTCGCTCACGGAACATGTACAGTCAGTCCTGGACGAATGTTCAAGGGAGGCTCCGGCGACGGACGACCGTCGCTGGAAACTCCCGGACGATGTGCGTGAACTGTTGACCGAGAAGAATGCGGCCGTCCGTGCCTACAGCTCTTTTCCCTGTGCTAGTAACAAGGCTTTTATGCGTTACTTACAGCGTAAAGTAAGCAATCGCATCAAAGAGTTTCGTGACAAGCAATGGGATCAGATGGTCAGTGATCTCCAGCCCAACCACCTCGCATTTTGGGAGCTTCAGAGGAAGTTACGCGCCTCTGAGGTTACCTCCATGCCCCCCCTCATCCGCCCCGACAACACTCTCGCGTTTAACGACGACGAGAAGGCCGAATGCCTGGCTGACAGTCTAGAGGCCCAGTGTTCCCCAAGCTCGAACCCAGTCGACCCGGCCCACCTCGCCGAGGTGGACGCCGAGGTCGAACGTAGGACCTCCCTCCCTCCCGTCGAGGACCCCGACGACCCTCTCCCTCCCGTCACTCCCGACGAGGTGGAGAAGATCATCGGCCAACTCAGACCCAGGAAAGCCCCTGGGCGCGACGGCATTACCAACAGGGTAGTTCGACTCTTTCCCAAGACTCTGATCGTGTTGATGACCGCCATCTTCAATGGCGCTCTGTCCAACAACATGTTTCCGCAGCAGTGGAAAGAGGCTATCGTGATCGGCATTCCCAAGCCGGGTAAGCCCAAATCCTCCCCGTCCTCCTACCGCCCCATCAGTCTGCTCAGCTCGCTCGGCAAGATCTACGAGAGGCTTATCTATAAGCGTCTCAAGGATTACGTCGAGCGAAAGAGTCTCATCCCCAACGAGCAGTTTGGCTTTAGAGCCACTCACTCGTGCGTCCAACAGGTCTACCGCATCGTTGAGCATATCAACGGCCGCTATCAACGCGGCTTGATGACGGGAGCCCTGTTCTTCGACATAGCGAAAGCCTTCGACAAGGTCTGGCACAACGGTCTGATATACAAGCTATATCAACTCGGGGTGCCAGATCGTCTCGTGCTCATCTTACGAGACTATTTGTCGAACCGCACCTTTCGATTCCGTATCGAAGGTGCGCTTTCCACCCCCCGCCCCATCCGCGCCGGCGTACCGCAAGGCGGTGTGCTGTCGCCTCTCATTTTCACGCTGTTCACCAGCGATATTCCCCCCGATCCCCAGTCGCAATTAGCGCTCTTTGCCGACGACACGGCCTTTTACTACTCTGGCAAGAGTGGTAAATCCATATCTCATCACCTCCAAAGATCCGCCAACCGCCTAGGCGGTTGGTTTCGGAAATGGAGGATTGAGGTAAATCCCGAGAAAAGTCAGGCGGTCCTGTTCCGCAGGCCGCGGGCTAGACTCCCCCCGATCCTTCCACCGATCAAGATGTTTGGCAAGCCGATCCCTTGGGAAGAGCGAGCCAAATATCTAGGAGTGATCTTGGACAAAAACCTCAGTTTTATGGAGCACATTACGCCTTCGCTCTCGGTAGGCTCCACTCGATGCTGAACCACAACAGCAAATTATCCCTAAAATGCAAGCTGCGTATCTACACCACTTGCATTCGCCCCATCATGACCTATGCGTGTGCTACATTCGCCCACGTAAAGTCATACCGGATCCATAGGTTGCAGTCCCTCCAAAACCGTTTTCTCCGAAAGGCCACGGGTGCCCCGTGGTTCGTTCGGAATGAGCGACTCCATGTCGATCTCAAAATCCCGACCATCAAGCAGTTCATGAAACGCCTCACGAAGCGTTTCATCGAATCTGCTGAGAGGCACCAGAACCCTCTTATCGCATCGGCTACCCGATACGCTCCCTCCCAGATTAGTAAGGTCCGCCGTCCACGGCATACCTTACTAGAACCCGATGACCCAATCACCCTTGTACAAGAGAGCTGTAGGGAAACCAGTACTCTTAAACAAGCACACAAACCGCGACCCGCCGCCTTCCGGCCTCGCCGCCGAGGCCCCGCGCGACGTCCCAGTAATAATAGCAATGTTGTTGTTGCTCCCCGTCTTTTGCCTAACGAGCCAGCCCGCGTCGCTGAGCCATTAGCTTTAAACCCCCTAAATAATGTCATGACCCAGCCTGTCCCTTGCTGCCCTCCCGATAACGATGCCACTGAGCCGAGGCCCGAACCCCACAGGGGGTGCCCCCAGTGAGCAGAGTTGTAGGTTAAGTATTTTTAGTTGCCTTGGCTGGGGGCTTTAGAGTCATTCTGAGGCCACCACAGGCTAGCCCGGTTAAGTAGTAACCACCCGTCTAGAGGTGAACTACGAGTGGTCCAAATCAAAAAAAAAAAAAAAAAAAAAAAAAAAAACTGGGATAGTCTACAAGCCGTAATATCCTCATGACCTTCATTCCACTATTAAAACAAGTCTGATGGTAGTTTTTTCAAATGATTTTTTTTTTCATTTCACAGGCTTATAATGATAGAGTAAAAGTAGCAGCAGGCACAATCATAGTTCTAAAAAAGGATGATATGAAATTACTACACCATAGAGACAGAATACAACTTAAAGAATCCCAAGACATGATCCTCCTTCCTAAAGATATTTATGACTTGTTGCGTGAACGAGACTACTTGTACAGGTAAATAATCTAAAGGTAAAATTGCACTCATTAAAACATACGGCAAGGCGATGTGGAAGAATGTTTTACAGTAGGATATCGAAAAATAGAACCAATTCAACACAGTTCAGTGTAGAATGCAAAATTAAAACAAACATTGTCTTCACAGTGGGGAATTCCGTAGCATCGAAGCCGCAAGCTCGTCACTGAATGAAGCGTCTCTGGTGTGGCTTAACAACTGGGTCACGTTCATTGACGGCCTACTGCAGCTGAACATGCTGCGACAACCACACGACGGAGTCACCCTGCCCACATTCATCAGGAGAATCACTGTTAACGTGGAGAAACATCTCATGATGAAGACGGATTCAGCGGACAAAGCCTTATATAAAGCTACAGTATTGGAAGAACATAAATTTGTAAGGTAAATATAATTTATTGATCACTGGTTAATTATATCACTTAACATTCATTTATTTAGGATTTTATTTGTAACAAACATACATACAAACTTATAAACAACTACACTAATTAACACAAAATTATGAACAAAAGCGTATTAAAACAAAATAAATCATTGGGCATCAAAAAATAATCCACATCGGTGTCAATGGCAAAAGCGGCCAGAACACTGGCAGCATTGCCGCATTGAATGGCAATTCTGATTCTTTGGCCGAAGAAAAGCCCAGCCTTCTGTTCACGTGAACAGTCGACAAGTTGTTTGCTGATGTCCCAAAAGACTCAATGCGCACTCGGACCCCGTGGGCCTAGTGTTTCAATGCCTAACGGCTCAAATATGTAACTCCCAATTAAGTTGTTATATTTGCGCCGTTTGAGGTTTTCTGCACCTGCGGCAGCCGCCCCAGCGCAGCCCGCCATGCTAAGAAGATGGGATGGTGCAAGGGTGTCGACACATGTTGCATCCCACACCAAAGGCCAAACCACCTTCCAAGGCATATATCCCTTGATTGAAAGCTATGATATGGTGGACGATGGAGTAGGCAACACAATGATCATAATGCATGCGTTCAATTTGCTTACCAGACATTTACCTTTTTTTAATTATTGTACAATGTATGTGATGTGGCTGTATTTAATTTAAATAAATAAATAAGACCTATTTATTATACTACGTTTGATTTCGATATTTAATTTTCTCTTTGCTGTATTCAGATGTGGAGGACTAATAATGGACGATATAAGATACCGCAATGTGCCAGCTATTAAAAAAAATAACATGGCGTTACACACGCTGAAGTTTGTTTCTAATTTCCAAGCCGACCAAAAAGTAAGTGTGGTTATTTAAAATCTAAACTTAAACTTTTAAAATTAAGCGCACTCTTTATTTTTACGATATACCACTATTATTGACTTCTTTTCAAGTCGACAATTACCTCCTTAGATTATTTCGGCCCAGTAGGTGGCTTCTCAAATATCAGATGTAGGCAACACAGCTGCCAAATTGAAGTGGAACTGGGCAGGCCATATGTGCCGCATGCCACAAGAGAACTGGGCGAAAATAACCACGGATTAGGTTCCGAACATCAGGAACCGGCGACGCGGTAGACCCAAATGGTGATGGCGAGACGAGCTGGACTCCTACCTAAAGGATTGGACTCAGATTGCTCAAAACAGATTAAAGTGGAAAAAAAAGGAGGCCTTTGCCCTGCAGTGGGACACTACGGGCTTATAATAATAATAGGTTAATTGCAGCATCGGTGGCATTCATTAAATCCCCCAAAATACAGGTATATCAGCACTTAGGGCACTTTTACGTGTGGCTCATGTTCTGTATAGGAGCAACGCAGTCACATTGAGTACCCGACGGGTTTATGATCCACATTTCGCCAGGCTGTGTTTGCAGCGGCCTATCTGGGTACGCAACCGGATCAGTGCCTGCCATATAGACCACCGCATATTACGTTCAGGTGGCAGATGTTCCTGGGATTGCAAGCAGTCGGATGGGGGTGGATAATGTTCTTCCCTGTTATTGCACCATCATCATCAACATCATATCAGCCGAAAGACGTCCACTGCTGGACATAAGCCTCCCCCAAGCGTCGCCACAACGACCGGTCCTGTGCGTCTCGCATCCATCGGCTACCCGCGACCTTCACCAGATCATCGGTCCACCTTGTGGGAGGCCTTCTAACGTTACGCTTTCCGGTACGCGGTCGCCACTCCAGAAATTTTCGTCACAATACAGCTCAGTTTTTAATGAAAGAAAAAGCTGGTTGAGCCGGGTGAGGGTGAGATATCAAGCGCGCGAAAAGGTTTAGACCGCCCAAGGAACACTGCTGTCCTGCAAGTCTTCCAGACGTAGGTAGTGGAGGCCGGAGGCAGGCGAATCTGGTTCCGGGTCGTGAGCGCCAAGTTTGTCCAGCCACTCCCTTGCGGCGTCTGCGGTAGGTTGCGGTTCGCCGGAGCTTGGGCGTCGGCGCAGCGCTTTAGTCACGCTGGCGTGGCGCACACACAATCTTGCCGTCGCCAAGAGGTAGGGAGGAATGTATGTAGGTAGGAGAAAGGAAGAAACCCAGTCTGGGGTTTTAACACTCACGACTTTAGAGTTACTTTTAGGTACAGGTAGTAACTGGTAAAGATCTAAACTTATGTGGAGTTCTAAGTAAATATTCCATGTGGGTATGAAAATGGATAATGTAATTTCCAATTTATTTCCATTTTTTAAGTTTGAATTTTCAGGACTTTTAAACTGACTTATATATTTTTTGGTTCATTGATTTATTTTATCGATTGCAATAGAAAATCACAAATGCCGGAATGCAAGTGTCAAAAGAAACTGGCCGTTATGTTTTGCAATTTGCGATAAGTGTACGCTGAATTGTTTTCGTGCTGCTATTTTTATTGCTGCTTTTACGTTGAATTGAAGCTCTGCACATCCGTAAAAGCTTGAAAAATCCATCATCAGATTCGTCAGTCCGTCCTTGCGTTGAGTGCGAAGGCCGACTGAATTCGGTATTTGTGCGACATGCGTTAAGGTTTGCGGTTTTGGACGATATTAGTTAAGTGTTTTTACTATGCCTTCTACGAGACGATGTGTATTTGGATGCGACTCTAAAGGTAAAATGTGTACAAGAGTTAACGTGAAAACTCTAGCTTGTTTTTACCCGACTGCGCCAGAAGAAGGGTTTATATTGTTAGAGAGTAGGTATGTATTTATGTATGTATAATTGTTTGGCACACTCTGCGGCCCGAATGGCTCGATGGATTTTAGCTTGAGAGGTGTCGTTAGATACGTATTTACTGTGAGAGTGACACTGGGTATATCAAAATAAAAAAAATAAACGAAATGGCGGATTTTGTTGAAAACAAAATTCAGATGGCGCTACTCGTGACAGGTTGGCATGAAATCACGTGAGATGGCATTCTATACCAGTATTATAGTAGTACTCTGTGGAATTTTTGCTTCAGCTGTTGTGTTCCCGAGAAATGACGAGCAAGCCTGTATAAAGCCTTGTCACGGCAATATCACATCGTAGGAAGACATAGCCAATCAACGCGCAGCTGTCATTGTCCACAATGTTGCCACTATAATTCCAATTATTATAAATGTTGCCAGATTATTTTTAAAAAGATTACAGTAGAAATAACGTGCAACGTTATAAAACATTATTTTTAAATTTTCACTAATAAATTAATGCATTATACTATAAATACCAGGTTTCGACTTCACTTCGAGTATTCTTGCAAACAGTTGCTGAAAATTTGAACAAGGACTCTATTAAAGTGGTTGGTATCACTAACAACCAAATGGAGGGATATGTCTTTGAAGAAATGAAAAATATTGGATCTAGCGTTTATGGAGTCAACATCAATTACGAAGAATTCAAATCGGGAGATCTTAACTCAACAAAAAATAATAGCAGCTCACTAAAGAATGTAGATCTTGCTATCGTCCGTAATCTATCAACCGATGACAATGTAAGACAGCATTTTTTTGCTTTTGAAAATATCTTAATCAATTCAATTCACAGTAAAATTAATGTAATTTATAAAAATACACAGATATGTCAACTACTTCATTTTGCACTACAACAAGACTCCTTTATCGTGAGCGAGGAAGACGATGTGTATGGAGGTCGCGTTCGGCCGACGTCTCTGTATCGTCAACTGTCGGCGCACAACAACGAACGCACGCGCTTGGATTTAGTGCGCTGGCGGCCTAACCAGGTGGCCGTGCCCACTACGGTGATCACAGTGCGCACGCATCTCGACTTCTCACTCCTCACCGATGCTCGAGCTAACCTCTCCCCCAACCATCGCCTTCTCATCGTCGCTCCCCATCCAGCACCATCTGCCCTTAAACAACAAGTACAAAGTTGGAGAAAAGATGTACAAAGGAACAATATTCACCTAGTAACTGTAAATAATGAAGAAGGCAACAATTCCTACTTGGATGACCTGTCGGATGTCGATTTAGCATTCAGCGTTTGGGATCATGTAAGTTTTAGCATTGTATCAATACATTCTACGAGAAATAATGATTCCAAGATTTAAAGTGACGTTAAATTTTAGGGTAAATGGGGAGGCGAATATTACGTTTCTGTACAAGAAGATGTGAAAGTAAACAGCAATGTGATGCTACAAAGTGCACAATTCGGAGATTTGAATTCTTTGGAGTGGGTTGGTGCATCTGACACAAGCTGCTCTGGAATACCAATAAAGGTACGTAAGCTTGATGAATAACATAAGAATAATGCTGATAATGATTTTCTTTTAATAATGAACCTTGGATAATACACAGGGCTGGCCTTAACCATCTTAGCGCCTCGGGCGAGTCTTGCGTTTAGCGCCCTTTTATATTCCAATATAATTAAAATAACTTCATTTCACTCTCTTCCTCCCCGATAGCTGCACGCTCAGTACTTTTACCATGTTATTTAAAACACCATTCCCTAACACAAAAATCATTTCCCCTATTTGGCAGTTTTTGGTTTTTGTCTGGTGAGCTATAACTTAAGTTTAGAAAAATTGCGTCCGCCACTTGCAACAGTCATTAGTATTGTCAGCAGAATACGCAGCGACATCCAGAGATATAATTCTTGAAGACAGTGATTTTTAATGAAGTTTAAGGTTTCGTAGGTTATAAAAATATCATCGCACTACAAATCACCATCAATGTATGATTTTTTTTTTATATCGACGGAAATAGGTACCATCCCTACCTTGTTGCTATTCCACCAACTCGCACTAAGCGTTTCCAAACGTCTTTTATAATGCGCACAGCAAAGGAGCGGTGATCTCTGCCTGCGTCCGTGTTTCCAAACGCTTTCAACCCTAATCTCTTCAAAGTTAGAGTGAACAGGCTCCTTCTGGGTAAGCTCGCTCCATCGTAGACTTTGTCTCGGTCATCTCTGACCTAGACTACAGTCAAGAGCAAACCCATTACAAATAAAAAAAAAATAGGTACTCAAATCACGCGCAGCGCCCTGTATGTTCCGGCGCCCTCCAGTTGCCGGTGCCCAGGGCGGCCGCCCGCGTCGCTCTCCCCTAAAGCCGCTACTAATAATACACCAAGGATAAACTGATCCTAGTTGGTTAAGAATGAATATATGTCGATGGAAATAACATCACTGATAAATATTTGGAACCATTTAATGGTAATTTTACATTTTAGGTCCATTACGTCGGATTATCTAACACTGACATCAATAAAGCAATTGGAAAAATTGCATCAAAACGGTATGGAGGAAACAACTATGGCATGGATTTCAGTGGAACAACTGAGAGGTAATGAAATAAACATATAAAAGACGTAGTTACTTGACAACGGTAAAGAAATGATTAATGATCAGAGAAATTTATAAATATAATCGTAAATTGAGATCGATCTATGAGGACTGACAGAACTATTATTGCCTCTTGACAAACTAGCTAGCTAGCTAGCTTGGTCAGCCTGATACAGTATTGTTAAATCATCATCATATCAGCCGAAAGACGTCCTCTGCAGGACATAGGCCTTCCCCAAGTGTCGCGACAACGACCGGTCCTGTGCGTCTCGCATCCATCGGCTACCCGCGATCTTCACCAGGTCATCGGTCTACCTTGTGGGAGGTGGTAGTTTATGCCCCGTATGACGAAAATCTCGTAAAAGCTCAGAAAGTAAAATAAGTGAAATACAGATGTGTTGTATTACAGTGGTTCGCGCGTGATGGGCCTGGTGCGCTCTGGTGCGGCTGGCAGTGTAGTGCGCGCGCAGCCGGAGCTACTGTGGCCGGTGCCGGCGCACTGGAGCCTCGAGGACGCCGCCACTGTGCCGCTCGCATACGCACACGCACTCTACTGTCTCGTAAGTATTATTTTGCTGGCTAGAATGAACCAATTGTTTATGCCAATTTGCCTAGTGGCTGTGTCAGGACTTCACATTCAATTGTGTTCTGGTAGATTTTGTAACATACCCAAATTCATCCATGGGTATGTCATACTAAATTCAATTTATGTAAATTCCGATATGTTTTAGGGCATCAAATATGGCAGTAGGCTGACACCTGATATATCTGTGCTTGTCCACGGAGGGGCTGGAGCTTTGGGTCAAGCTGTGTTATCAATACTCCTTGCTCACGGCTGTGAAGTGTACACAACTGTTAGTGACATGCGGAAGAAACGTTTCTTACTAAAATTGTTCCCTGACTTGAAAGGTATGTGACAGAATTCTGATATTTGTTTTTTATTTTTATCTGAATACTCTATGATTTATTCACATTTTACTTGTTTCCAGCTAATCATATCGGTAACTCTCGTGATCCAAGTTTCGTAGATATGATTCTGAATGCAAGAAAAGGAGACGGTTGTTACATTGTTATAAACTCACTAAAAGGAAGCTTAAAGACAGTATGTACCTTGTTTTATTTATTTTTTAACAGATATATGTAAACTCTCGAGAGCCAATAAACACGCTTTATACACTCCTATGAATACGAGTACGACAGTATGCGAGACACTGAACACGTACGCCTCCGGCCACGGCTTGTGAGAGACTGCCTTTAACTTTAACTAATTTTAAATCTATGGAACAATCACATAACTATAGATAATGTTTCTACACAATAATCCACAATAAACACAATAGTTTCTAATCAATCAACAAAGAATTTACGCTAGATAATCATCACTTCTTCCTGAATCATTATTATTACTATTTTGATAAACCACAGTCCATGAATCATTTAATTCCTTCCGAGTTTCCTTTGAGATCCCCGTACTCTTTCCCTTTTTTGTTATATTTTTTTCAAATGCGTTGCAAATTTAAGTCTTAAAACAACATCTGCTAAACTGTATCGGCAGTAGCCTCTTGTAAAAATCCTACTAACAATGCAAATGTTTAAGCAAAATCTAAGTTTGATCTAAATATGCAAAATGAAAGAAACTAAGGGTACATAAGAGTGAGGCTAAATGGCTGCTCAAGCAACCGCGTACGTACGTGGATACGTAATAGTTGCTCACACAACCATAGCTTACACATAAACAAGTAGTGTTTTATCAGTACTTGCATTTTTAAGGTGGTTTCTATTTTTGGTTCTATGGATTACTTCTTCAGGTAAGTAACTCATTAATAATGGTAGGAGTAATCCATCGTCTCGTTAGCTTACTTAAGTTATTATTCACCTTAGGAGCCTGCTGTTGTTTTTTCTTTGACTGCCTGGTAAGGTAGTTACATACTCTTGCGGTTTTATATATTTTAACATTTTGCTGTTCTATCAAAATAGATATTTTAATTTATATGTCAACTGGTTAATACATTGCAAATTTTAAATAATCCTACTAATATTATAAATGTGAATGTTTGTATGTTTGTTTGTTTGTATGTTTGTGCCTCAATCAGGCAAATATGGCTGAAGGGATTTGGATGAAATTTAAAAGGCAACGCTTAACGAAGACTGAGGAGGAAGTGGAAACCCAGCGCTTCTGCTGCCTTAGTACTTCAGATTCAAAAGTACCAGGAGAACAGAAACATGTCTTAGTATTTCCGGGGCTGAAATTGGGAGCGCTTAAGATTCACAAGTACCAGGAGAACAGAACGATATTAAAGTAGTTTTGGGCAAGAATATTTTTTTAGGGTTCCGAAAAAAAAAGAACCCTTATAGGATCACTCGGATGTCTGTCTGTCTGTCTGTCTGTCCGTCTGTCACAGCCAGTGTTCTCCGGATCCACTGGACCGATTCTGTTGAAATTTGGTACACATAAGGACTTCTACGACCCAAACACGGAAGCGTTACGTAAATTAATAAATTTTTAGTATGGGGGTCAATTTTGGGGGTCAAACTAGAAAATTCAAAAAAAAGGTTTTTGAACAATATTGTGTGACATATCGAATGAAAGGGCTTACAGTCAGGGTTATAGTTATATTATTTTCATAATTTTAAAATAAATGATTTAGAAGTTATTCAAGAAATTAGACAAAAAATGACCATTCCCCCCCCCCCCCCGTTATCTCCGAAACTACCGAGCCTAAAATTTTGAAAAAAATGGATATAATAGATCTTTACCTAAAGATTACAGGAAAACCTATTAGAAGTCTGTGGTGTTAAAATAATTTGTTAAAAAATTAAATTCTTTCGGAACCCTTTGCACGCGAGTCCGACTCGCACTTGGCCAGTTTTTTTTTTTTACCGTCGAACTGAAATGTATGTTGAAGTTTTTTCCGGGCTGGAATTGTAAATGCTATAGATTCACATGTGACAGGTGAACAGAAACATGTTTGAAGTATTTCTTTGGCTGAAATTATGAGCGCTAAAGATTCACAAGTACCAGGAGACCATAAACATGTCGAAATTTTCCTGGCGCTGGAATTGTGACCGGTTAGAAGTACCAGGAGATAAGAAACATGTCGAAGTATTTTCGGAGCTAGGATTGGGAATGCTAAAGATTCCCAGGAGGCCAGAAATTTGTCGAAATATTTCCGCACTAGAAATATGAGCGGTAAGGATTCAAAAGTACCAAAACAACATAAAAATGTGGAAGTTTTTCCGGGCAGGAATTATGAGCGCTAAAGATTATTTATGTACTAGGAGACCAGAAATATGTCAAAGTATTTCCAGGGTTAGAATTGTGAGCAGTTAGGATTCAAAAGCATCAGGAGATCAGATACATGTAGAAGTATTTTCGGGGCTGGAATAATGAGAACAATGTAAAAGTATTTTTGAGCTAGAATATTTTTTGTTTTTTTTTTAACAGTCAAACAGAACAATGTATGTCGATTTTTTTTCCGGGCTGGATTTGTATACTCTATAGATTCACATGTGACAGGAGACTAGAAACGTGTCAAAGTATTTTTTTTGGCTGAAATTGTGAGCACTAAAGATTCACAAGTACCAGGAGACCAGAAACATGTCGAAATACTTCCGGCACTGGAATCGTGAGCGGCTAGGATTCAAAAGTACCAAAACAACAAAAAAATGTGGAAGTTTTTCCGGGCAGGAATTATGAGCGCTAAAGATTCTTTATGTACTAGGAGACCAGAAATATGTCAAAGTATTCCCAGGGTTAGAATTGTGAGCAGTTAGGATTCAAAAGCATCAGGAGATCAGATATATGTAGAAGTATTTTCGGGGCTGGAATAATGAGCGCTACAGATTCACAAGTACCAGGAGAACAGAACGATGTAAAAGTATTTTTGAGCTAGAATATTTTTTGTTTTTTTTTTTTTAACAGTCAAACAGAACAATGTATATCGATGTTTTTTTCTGGGCTGGAATTGTAAACGCTATAGATTCACATGTGACAGGAGACCAGAAACGTGTCAAAGTATTTTTTTGGCTGAAATTGTGAGCACTAAAGATTCACAAGTACCAGGAGACCAGAAACATGTCAAAATACTTCCGGCACTGGAATCGTGAGCGGCTAGGATTCAAAGGTATCACGAAAATTATTGAAGAACAGAACAGAAAAATGTTGAAGTATTTTCCGGCCTGGAATTATGAGCGCTAAAGATTCATTAAGTACCAGGAGACCAAAAATATGTCGAAGTATTTTCGTGGCTAAGATTGTGAATGCTAAAAATTCAAAAGGACCAGGAGACCAGAAACATGTCGAAATATTTCCGGAGCAAAACTTATGACCGGTAAGGATTCAAAAGTACCAGAACAACAGAAAAATGTGGAGGTATTTTCCGGGCAGGAATTATGAGCGTAAAAGATTCATTATGTACCAGGAGACCAGATACATGCCGAAATATTTCCAGGGTTGGAGTTGGGAGCAGTAAGGATTCAAAAGTACCAAGAGATTAGAAATATGTTGAAGTATTTTCGGGCTGTAATTATGAGCGCTACAGATTCACACGTAGATACCAGTAGATCAAAAACATGTCAAGTTCGGCAGGAATTGTAAGCGCTAAAGATTCACAAGTACTAGGAGACCAGAAATATGTTTTAATGTTTCAGGCGCTGGAATTTTGAGTGGTAAGGATTCAAAAGTACCACGAGAACAGGAACACATAGCGGTTTTTTTCTGGGCTGTAATTATGAGCGTAAAAGATTCACAAGTACCAGGATACTAGAAACATGTCGAAGTTTTTCGGAAGCTGGAATTGTGAGTGGTTAACATTTAAAAATACCAGGAGAACCGAAACATATCGAAGTTTTTTTCTGGGCTGGAGTTATGAGCGCTAAAGATTCACAAGTACCAGAATACCAGAAACATGTCGAAGTAGTTCTGGAGCTGAAAGTACGGACATTCAAGACTCGCAAACTAGCAGAAAAGAATCATGAAGGTAATTATCCGAGAATGAGAATATGGGACAAAGAAGTTGCGTACCACCTCTAAAGTCTATGCAGACGAAGTCGCGGGCGAAGTGCTAGTTTGTCATAATTCTTGTTTACACTATGTTTTGTTCAATAGCTCACTAATAGTTTAAGAAGTATTTGTAGTATTTGAATTCTCAAGATATGTTTTAAAAGTGAGTCCATAACCACACAACCCGTAACTGTACTCTTGTCCACTTTAAAAACTTTGGTCACCTCACTGTTTAATCGTCTTGCTTTTGTTTCATAATTATTATTGTATATATTTATCTTATATGTATTTATTTGTATTTATGTTAAAATAGCACAACTATAACTATCTACAGTACTGTCTTTCCTTTTTCTCTTTAAAATCCATCCAAAGGTTGTCTTGAAAAGATCGTTTTTCGCAATTAGACCCATTGTCTCACCCTATGATATGTTTTCTTCATCTATCCTTTCTGTAACTTATATAGTGTATTTAATAAAGGTTATTCTATTCTATTCTGATAATCGAATGAGCAAGCATAGTTCAGCCCATAGAATAGTCTTCTCTTGACTACAGGACTGAACGAAGCTTATTACAAACTCGTGTCTATATGTACGTTCCTTGCAAATTTAGTGTCAATAGGCAGTCCTTAGTACCTTTATGTTTTTGCTTGTTCTAAATTAATACATTCGCAGTTTGATTTTTCATTGTGAAAGTATTTATAACTATGACCTTTTACATTCAACCATTGATATATAAAAAACCCAAGATACACTCTCAGCATCTCAAAAACGTCCGCAAAAAACAAGCGCAATATGTATAATTGCGCGCCAGTTTCAAACAGTCTCGCATCACTCGCCATTCTGTACTGCTTTGTATAAACAACTTTAAGCGATCCGTGTAAGTTTGAATTTGCAAAAAAAATATTTATGGTATAACTACACACAACTCACACATGACACTTTATATATGTCAGTTTTGGACGACAGTTTCGAGTATTGCATTTGTTCGAGACTGTGCATCTTGGGTTTTTTATATATCAATGCATTCAACTCAATGTTTTTGTAACGTGAATATGCGGAATTTATTCCCATGCATTTTTTTTTGTAGTTATCATTATACTGTTGTCATTTGCCCATTTAATAATACTGTCGCAATCGTCTTGTATTGCTCCTTGTATGGCAATTTAGTCTTTGCCACCGAAAAGAAGACAAGTGTCGTCAGCGTACATGTAAACTTTGCATTTTTGTGTATATGGCAATAACACATGGCATAACACATGCTGTTTACATGGGCAATATAACCAACAGTCCATATACAGATCCGGTTGGAACACCATATTTAACAACGCGCTCATTACATTCAACGTTAGTCACTCGAAGTCTGATAGTTCTACTGTCTAAATATTAAGAAAACCACCTATTGATAGGTCCGCTTATTCCACATTCCTCATTTTATTAGTGTCACTCAGTCAGTTACCCTTTGACAGTCCGTGAGTTTGATTCGCGATTCGCTAGTATTCGTGATTACCAAGTCCAAGTACTACTAAAACTCATCAAGCTCACATTAATTTGTACAAATAAAAATAAAGACCAGCTGTCATATTTACTGTCGACCGCTATCTCATAGCTTAAAAAAACACCACTGCTGCACTGGCACTTCCCCATGAGAAGAATACCAAGTAAAATCTAATTTGTACCCTAAGAACTACTGCACGACTCTGACACAGACTCCTTCATTTATATCACTTTTGGATACTGCTACGATACCTGGTATATTTGTTTGCGTCTAACTTTCATGTGAAGCAGCTACATTTACGAATTATTTTACGTTAATCTAACAACATTATGGTTATCGCTGCACTGTAGGTACAGTTTGAATCAATCAATCTTATTTTAATCTCACTCGTACTAACTCACATACCTAGTAAGCAACCGGGTACTAAAGAATGGAAAATGTATTTAGAAATCGCAATAGCTCAGGAAAAGGCCGCCACAGTGTCACTGTTTACATTGGCTCCATGTATAAATTGAAATAAAAATTATAAATAGTGTTCCTACATAACGAAAAATCACTACGCTTTGCTGATCTGAGTGTATTTGTGCCAGATTTTATATAAAAACACTTACGGTAACTCAGTGCAGTGTGAAAACTCCGCCAAAATGCAAAACTATTGACAACTGTGCATTACTAAACCGTACAATAGCCAAAACCTAAGGACAAAACAAAGTTTATGAGAAATACACCAAGCTGTTCGAAGACTATAAGTGTGAAAGAAAAGTTTTTTTTTTCATATACTCAATACAGTCAACCATAGTGAGCTTAATCCAGATTCCTTTGTTGGAGAACCAACGCCATCAAATCAAATCAATCAAATCAAATCAAATCGTATATTTCAAATAAACCATTTACAGGCACTTTTGAATTGTCAAAGTCGGTCAGTCAAAAACATGAAGCTATTTGCACGTTCCAAAGCGTAGATCTCTATGGAGAAGAACGTGCAAGAAACTCCACGGACACTCTTTTAAACCATGTGATGTGTTACAAAAATCTTGTTAACATTAACATTGATTGCTTCTATATGTGAGGACAATGCAAAGAACAAGAAAACATATAAACAATTCAAAATGCAGGTACAGATTAAAATAAGCCAGTGGCAGGTAAGAGATGACCAGTTTCAACTGACGGCGCCCGTTCACGAACATGACGCGTGCATCAGCACCATCTAACTCAACCATTTTGAAGGGAATCAAATGATCCAAAACACGCGCCACCATCAGCAAAACATTTGTGTGAGCATGACAAGCTCTCAACTGCCACGCTCGTTCATGTCAAACTAATTTAATAACGAAATCTATAATTACATATGTAAATGGCTCCATAGTGCTCACATTTACAAAAAATTGAAAATATGCTTCTACGTTATACAAAACTATGGTTTCAAGTAAATAAGAAAAGAAAAAAAAAAGAGAAGGCTGCTTTATTGTGTATACTTTGCTAATACAATAATGCAAAGAAATGATAAATAAATGATTGTATAGGAGAACAAAAAAAAGGGTAAGCATTTCTTCCAATTATCGAAAACCTAACAAGTGGACCCATGCTGCTGTGGCTGTGGAGCAGGACCGGCATTAAGCCAAGCATTTTTATCAAGGACATAATCTTCCAGTTTATAATATGCTTGTCTACATAATGTGCGTTTTATACATGTTTTAAATTTTCTCTCATTCAGTTCGAGAATATTAAGTGGTATTTTATTATAAAATTTAACACAGTACCCCATAAAAGAAGTGTGTACTTTAGCTAATCTGAATCGGGGTTGATCTAATTTGTTCCGATTTCTAGTATTAAAATTATGCCTATCACTAATTTTACTAAAAAGATGAAGATTTTTCCGAACATACATAATGTTTTCATATATGTATTGACAAGGTACCGTCATGATGTTAATATCCTTAAACAGTTCCCTTAGGGAATCGCGCCGGCGGAGATTGTAAATGGCTCTGATAGCTCTTTTCTGCAGAATAAATATAGACTCGATGTCTGCAGCACGTCCCCATAATAAGATACCGTAAGACATGATACTATGAAAGTAACTAAAATAGACCAGCCTCGCGGTATCTATATCAGTAAATTGACGGATTTTTCTGACAGCATATGCTGCTGAACTTAGCCGTCCCGCAAGAGATGTTAAATGAGGACCCCATTGTAGCCTTGAGTCAAGCGTGATCCCCAAGAAAACTGTGTCATCGACGAATTCAAGTTTCTCTTGGTTCAATACTATGTCACAATTAATACTTTTCACGTTCGGTAATGCAAATCTGATAAACTTTGTTTTTTTCTCATTTAAAACTAAATTATTAGCAGTAAACCAATTTTGGACCTGCTGAAGGGCGTTATTTACATCGTCAAGACTTGTGGCACGCCTATCTATCTTAAAAATTAAGGACGTATCGTCTGCAAATAACACCATTTGAGTTTGATTTTTTAAAAGATGGGGAAGATCATTAATGTATACCAGAAAGAGGAACGGACCCAATATTGAGCCTTGTGGTACCCCCATTTTAACTTTCAGACCCCGTGAATTGACACCATTTATTTGAACTTGCTGCTGTCTGTCATTTAAATAAGACCTCACTAAACTGAGTGCAAGTTTACCCAGTCCGTAATGTTCTAGTTTTAGGAGCAAGGTTTCGTGATTTACAGAATCAAATGCCTTGGAGAGGTCACAAAAGATTCCTATGGCATCTTGCGCCTCTTCCCACGCTGTATAAATGTGTTTTAACAACGTGACTCCAGCGTCAGTCGTACAACGACCTTTGGTAAAACCATACTGTTGTTCGTGTAAGATTTTATTGGTGTTAAAATGATTGAGCATTTGATTGAGCATTACTTTTTCAAACACTTTGCTGAAAACCGGCAATACAGATACAGGTCTATAATTATTAGTATCTTTATTATCTCCAGATTTAAAAAGTGGTATCACCCTACTATATTTCATTATATCCGGAAAGACCCCTTGGTCAACACATAAATTAAATATTAGTGCCAAGTATGGAGCTATGGTCTCAAATATGGACGTGCACACTTTGATAGACATTCCCCATATGTCTTCAGTCAATTTAATTTTGATTTGCCGGAAAGCTTTAATAACTGTCATAGGGTTGATATGTTTGAATTGGAATTCAACCGTACAACCTGGAATGTTTGCTCTTAATAAATCAAATGAGACCTCGGGTGAAGAATTTAAAGCTTCAGTTGTTTTTGATGGTATATCAGTGAAAAATTTAACAAATTCTTGAGCTACTTCTAAATTAGAGCTTATGGCACCATGCGCAGTCTCTAGTAAATAGTCAGTGTTTCGTACTTTATTTCTGTTAGTTTCATTATTGATAACTTTCCAAACTGTCTTTATTTTATTATCTGCCAATTTGATCTTGTTGCTTATGAACAGGGCTTTAGCTACTTTACAAGTATTTCTGAAAACCTTAGAATATTTGTTTACATACTTATTAAAGGATTCAGTGTTAATGAAAGACTTAAGGCCGTATAGATCATATAGTCTTTCCCTACTTATCCTAATGCCTTTAGTCGCCCAATCACTAAATATAAACTTAGGGAAAGTATCTTTGGACTTCTTTTCAAAAGTTGCATTGAATTCTTTTAGTACCACTGAAAAGAAACCATCATAAAATTTATTCGCATCCTCAATATTGTGGCCTAGAGCATTTAACTTATTTTGTAAGGTCCCATTAAATTTTGCTAGTTTGCCAGTTGTTATTGGCCTAAATTGTATTTGAACTTTTTGCAAGGCTGCTTTATACTTAAATGTTACCAGTTGACCACTGTGATCAGATTGAAGGTAATTAACTATAGCTTTATCTAAATAATCACAATCGCAGAATACATTATCAATACATGTTGCAGAAGTTGGAGTTATTCTAGTTGGTTCTGTAAAAACATTAGACAGATTGAACGATTTAAAAAGACTTAAAAATCTGCTGCTATTTGAATTATTTTCTAAAATATTAATATTAAAATCTCCACAAATAATCACGGACCTGTTACCTGCTGCAAGTTTCGCAAGGACATCTTCCATTGTTGTTTCAAATAACGTAAAGTTTTGAGGGTTAGGGGGTCTATACACGCACACTATAACATGCTTATCTAGCTCAACACAGGACAGTTCGATGCAATGTTCCACTGACAAGCTAACAATGTCATTACGTTGCTTAAATTTTAAACATTTTTTAACTAAGATGAGGGAACCACCGCGCGACTTAGATTTGCGGTTAAAACAACTGCCCACACTATAATTTTCATAACTAATTAGCATCTGGTAATCCTTCAACCAGTGCTCACTAAAACATACAATGTCATTCATTGTTTTCTCTAAAAACATTTCAATTTCTAATATTTTGGAAGAGACACCTTGAATATTTTGATGAAATATTTTCAAGGCATGCTGCTTACCCCCTTTCTGACATCTACTTAACAGAGAGCAAGAAGATACATTGTTTTTGGTAGGCATAACTATTCTGTCATTGGTATCCTCTGTTGTCTTTAGACTTAGTTTAAAAGATTATCCGGAGATTGCCCCAAGAACTCAGTATCATCACTTGGCAGTGAGTTGCAACTACTTGTGGCCCCCACGTTAAACAATGAGACTTCCATAGTGATACATGGAACCTCCTTCGTACAATTTGTAAAAGAATTTGTAGCAATAGTGCTACAGTTATTTAAGCCCTCCACCTGATTCTTAGTATAATTACTAAACATTGTGGATTTAATTACACAAGACTTCGACATACTACTTATGTCTGAGTTAATATAATAAGCTAATAGCCTTGCTATTGTGTGTCTAAAACTAATTGGCAAATACACAGTATCCCTAGTCGATTTTAAATGTTCCACATAAATATTTGTGTCAAAAAACATAAACTTGTCACTATAATGACTAACTAAAAAATGCATGTGTTTATTTAACCTATGAATATAATTATTTTGTCTAATTGACATCTTATCAAAATATGGAAAAGCACACAATATTATTTTATTACAATTTAACTTTAACATCTCGGTTAGATTGTCTGTGAATATCTGCTTTTCTTACATTTAAACTATTCCCTATAAACACCGTAATGTTGGTATCAGAATTATATTTATTATTTATTAATGATGCCATAATATGTTTGTATGATGAACCTGGCATACAATAATTTTGTGTAGAATAACTCAGGTTGTTACTAACTAATTTCCCTAAACCTCTTCCTATACTGTCTGAAAACATAACTGAATGATAACCACTATTCGCAGAAAAATAACCACCAATCTCAAGCTGATCAATTTGAGTTAAATCCTGTTCAGAATCAATTAAGTTTTGTTCAATGACACATTCTTGAGACAAAATCTGTACCTGGGACGGGACCACTGTTACCTCAGGCTGGACGGCATCAAGGTTTGATGCTGTCTGGCAAGTACACTGACACATAACTAACTCATTTGCAGCAAGAATATGTTCTTTTATTTGATTCTGAGATTGAATATATTTACAGTTAAGTGAACTCAGTGAAGCCTCGAGTACCTGTATTTCAGACTGTAAGTGCTGTGTATCAATTTCATATATTTTTATGCTGTCCTCAAGTTTAATTTGATAATTATGTAATTTACTAATAAGTTCAACACGTTCTTTCCTGAGTGGAATATTCTTGGAAAAGTGTTTATACTGCTCCTTGTATCTATAACATTTTTTGATGAATTTATTTATTTTTGCATACCTTTTTAACTTATTATGACTACTTTTATAACTACTGTTCTGTTTCAATATGGAATCCTCAGTTAGGTCAATCGTGACTAAGGAATGAGGTTTACAATTATTTGAACTAATTAATTCATTAAATAAGTGGTTTGTTTCCTTGACCTGAGCTCTTTGTTTTTCATTCTGAAATTTGATAATACTACTGTTTGCATTTATTAGTTCATCCTCTAGGTCCCTAACTTTACGTAAAGCCTCCTCATACAAGTCGCTACAGTTGTTGAAACCTTCCGTGATTACCCGCAGTTGGTCGCGTTCATCAACAACATCTTGGAATTGTTGGCTAAGGTCAACTAGCTCCCGCTTAAGGCAGGTGTTTTTAAGTACCATTTTTCTTACTTCCACCTCATTATCCTCTCGTTCCTGTAACATTTCTTGGCATTGTTCGTTCGAGGCTTTTAATTCCTGGAGAGCAGTTCTCAGTTTGAGCTCCATATCCTGAGCTATAGCTTTGCGGGACATCACAGGCATGGTTTCAGGGTGAAGTACTGAAAATAGAATAAAAGAAAATATGAGAATCTAAAGAAAAGACAAAATAAAGGAAAGTGGGTAATTAAAGGAAAATAAAAAATATAAATATAAAAATGGGGAGAAATTAGTGCAGTTAAGTGGAGAACTAAGGTAGGCTGCTGAATTAGCTTTAAAGGCTATTGTTTATTTAATTTTCTCGCTTTGGATTGCTTTTAAATAACGATTTTCTTAATGTGGGTAGGGTGCCTAGATTAAAATATACTTATAAGATTTAATAATTCAAGGGTGAGCTATGCAAAATAACGATCTTAAAAACGTTTTGTTGCTGTTTATTATTGAAAAATATCGGAAAATCAACAGAAACTAGATATTTGTGACGTTTTCTACGATGTAAACAAAGCGATAAATTCTCAACGCAGAGTCCAAAAATCTGCATAAAAGTTAATAAAACTTAGTAAGGACGTGCTACTGAGATAAAGTGACGAATGTGTGCTATTATAAAATAAAAGTAAACAATACTTCCCCGTTTAATTATTGTTCCATACGTAGTCCATATGTCAGCTGGCAGTTTTAGGTTACCGGTGACAGCCGGTATCGAAAACTGTGTTTTTCTTGATAAAAATCCAGGAAAACATTAATCCTGTGTATTTATGCAGTTATATCGTGTTTTCTCAAACAATTACACCTTAATTTTACTTAAATACTAATTAAATCTAATTTTAAAATACGGAACAAATATTTAACATGTCACTTGGGCAGTGTTGCCACTTTTACACATCTAACGAATTCTGGCAACATCACTAATACAATATACACTGCTTACTGCAGTGTATCTGTAAAGTTTTCTACACACACGTCAATGATAGAAAAAGTATTATCGGAGATTCACAAATAATATCTTAGAACACCTTGAAACAATGGATTAAGAGATTATTGTTGACATGCAGCAAGAAATCAAGCAACTAAAAACTGAAATGATGAAAATGAAAGAAGACATAAAGACACTATAAACAACAACATAAACGAAAAATCAAAAACTTGGAAGAAAAAAACGACATTCTGGAGCAAAAAATAGAAAAACAAAATATAGCTATCAACAACGTAGAGAGACAAATAAGGTGTACAAATTTGATCATGTTCGGGGTTGAAGAATAGAAAAAATCGTACCACAAATTGGCGAAAAATATTATTGACATAATTAATACATATTTAAATCTCCAATACGAGAACACCTGTGTTGAATCTGTTAGAATACTCGGAAAAAAGAGCAAAAAAGCCAGATGTATAATGTACTATATAGGAGAAACCAAGGGCTTATATGGCGTGGGCTTCCTAGTCAAGAAAAAACACAAAGAAACCATAAAAGCATTTACAGACATATCGGAGAGAGTTTGCATTCTGGAAACAGAGCTAGAGTTTTCGAGCTCTATTTCCAGAATGCAAACAACTTTCTGTAGGTGTATATACGTAAACAGTAAGTACATAAAGAGTAAGTTTTTACTCTTTGCAATAATAAAGGCATATGCACCTACAGAAAGCGCATCTCAAGAAAACAAAGACAGCTATTATGAAGACCTGGCTAAAGGACATCACTCCATCTCCGCAAAATATATATTCTCAATGGGCGATTTCAACGCGCAGATTGGGATACCCAAAAAACATGAGCATTTAGTTGCCGACACATATGGTTTTCGGAAAAGAAGTGCCCGTGGCGTAAGAGTTATCCAATACGCCAACGATAATAAGCTGAAAATAATCAACACTATCGTCAAGTTCATTAACCAACAGATGGACATGGATTTCTCCCGATAGAAACACTAGAAACAATAGATTTTGTCATGTCCACAAAACCTAAATTATTTTCTAAGTATGAAGTAGTATCCTCATTCAGCTTTGGACCAGACCACAGATTGCTGAGAACCACCATCAACTTGAAATCAACAAAAAAAGCAGACGCATCTTTTATAACATATTAGCCACGATGAAAACATTGAAAGAGCAAGAAACATACCTTGAAAAACTAAATAATTATATACTTAACCTTATAACCTTAGCTGTTAATTTCGAAGCTGAAGAATACAACAACAAAATCACGTAATCAATATTCGCAAGTTTAAAAGGGTCAACATCAAAATAAAAACGCGCAGTCTTATCAGAAGAAGCATTGAAGCTCATGAACGAAAGAAACAAACTCCAACATAAGCCAAAACTAGACAAGTCCGATAAATAAAACTTGAAAAACTCTATAAACTAAGTAATAAGGAAATTAAAATATGCTTTGATACCTATGGACTTAATACTATACAAAGACATCTCGGCCTATCTAGATCCGCCAAAAAAGCTTCTAGAGCTCTTAACAGTTCAAAGAAATAAATTTCTTAACTTCGAGCTGGCTCTAAATGCAAGTCCTGCACAGAGATCATAAATATAGCCACTAAATTTTATGCCGAACTATATAGTCACTAAAACAGGCAAGAATCATCAACGAATGTAGAGACATCATTCACGGGACCTGAAATCCTACTACAAATAATGAAGCTTAAGTCAGAGAAAAGCCCAGGATCCGACGGACTCACGAACAAATGTGTCAAACTGGCACAACAAACAAGAACAAGATACTACACTAAGAAGTCTTACCACATTCGTGTACAGAATCCGAAATAATCCTGCTCTATAAAAAGGCGATCCAGCAGACATAGAGAACTATCGCTCCATAAGCCAGATGCCTAATCTCTATAAACTATTCCCCTCCTGCTCGAAAGAATATCTTCAGACTTCGAATTACACCAACCGATTGAACAGGCGGGATTCAGAAGCCAATTCAGTACAGTGGATCATATTGAGGTAGTTGACCAAGTAATAGAGAAATACTCGGAGTATAATAGACCATTATATGTAGCCTGTATTGACTACAAAAAAGCTGTCGACTCTATCTCACACGACAGTATCTGGGAAGCATTACAAGATCAGAACATAAACGAAAAATACATCAATATTCTAAGAAAAATCTATATCAATATTTCGAGTAGAATCAGGCTAGATAGAATAGGCACAAAAATAAACAACGCAGAGGCGTGAGACAAGGAGACCCACTCTCACCGAAACTGTTCATTGCAGTCCCACAACATATAATGAAATGATTAACATGGTCTAAGCAAGGTATCAATATTAACGGGAAGTTTCTGAGTCACCTGAGTCGCGGACGATATTATCCTATTCTCGGAAAATCCAAAACAATTAAATAAATGTTATACGATTTACACCAAGCTAGCATAAAAGTTGGATTGGAAATGCATCTCGACAAAACAAAAGTTACTACTAACCACCTCATGACACCCATCTTGGTAGACAACATACCTCTCGAGTTTGTCCAAAAGTATCTAGGGAAACAAATCTCTTTCAGAGAAGAACGAAATTTAGAAGAAGTCTACAGAAGAATACATACCATGCCGTATGGTGTCGGCCGGTGCCGTATGGTGCTGTAAAATAATAATACCATCCCACCCCCCAAATGACAAGCACAACTAAAAAACGGCCTCTAGTGCCCGGCAGCCCATCTACCCTTGACTCCGGTAGTGGTCAAGGTCACGATGAGGCAAGGGGTGCGAATAATCCCCGGAGTGGTCCCGGCTACCCTAATAAACACCGACGATTTGACCTGGCAACAGTGAACACGAGAACACTCCGAACCGACGAGAGGATCACCGAACTTGGGGAGAAATTGAGCAGGTTGCGGTGGAGTATTGTGGGATTTTCTGAAGTCCAAAGAGAGGGGGAGGACACGATAATTCTCAAATCCGGCAATCTGCTCTATTTCCGGGAGGGTGACCGGAAGTCTCGGGGTGGTGTCGGGTTTATCGTTCACAAGTCCCTTGTGTCCAATGTGGTGAGCATCGACCAGGGTGGCGTACCTAATACTCAGAATATCGTCAAGATATTCGTTGAAAGTTGTACAAGTTTACGCCCCTACCTCGACACACCCCCACGACGAAATAGAGACCATGTATGAGGATATATCCAGAGCCATACACGGTCATAAAACTCAATTCACCGTGGTCATTGGGGATTTCAACGTGAAACTGGGCAAACGAGACGGTGACGAGCTGCGAGTGGGGCAATTTGATTTGGACGTCGAAACCACCGTGAACACTTACTGGCCAGTTTTATGGAGAAGGAGAGCCTCTATGTGATGAACTCCTTCTTCAGAAAGCGTGAGCATAGGAAGTGGACCTAGCAGAGCCCCGACGGTGCAACTAAAAATGAGATTGACTTCATCATGTCGACGAAGAAGCAAAAATTCAATGATGTCTCTGTGATGAACGCGGTGAAAACTGGAAGTAATCACCGCATGGTAAGAGGCACATTGAATCTGAATATTAAGCTGGAAAAGTCTCGACTGATGAGGTCTACGCTCCGTCCAGCACAGACCCAGATCCTAAACTCCGAGAGCTTTCAGCTCGAACTTCAGAACCGTTTCGAGTGCCTAGGGAGCTCCGTGGACGAACGCAACGATGGGATCGTGGAAACTATCCATACGGTTGGGTCTAACTTTTTCAAGACTCTCCGTAAAGATAAAAACAAGAGGCTCTCTGATCCTACTATGAAGGAGAGGCGGGAGATGGTTCTGCACTCTTTAGAAGATGCGTGCAGATACCGGCAGCTCAATAGACGGATCTCCAAGTCCTTGAAAAACAACCTCCGCCGCTTTAATACTGAAAATATTAAATACGCGATAAAGCAGAATAAGGGCTCTAGGGTCTTTGCTAGAGATCTGTCTATTGGGCAGAGCCAGGTCACGAAACTGAAGACCGCTGATGGCAGAACCATATCCGCGAAATCGGAGTTTCTGAGAGAGATCGAGACGTTCTACGGACAGTTATACACGTCAATGACTAAACCCGATACGAATCTAGCTAACGACTCAACTGCTAGATTGACCCGGCACTATAACGAGGACATCACGGACGTCAGCCTGAATGGGATTAGGATGGCTCTGAAGCAGCTTAAAAACAACATGGCGTCGCGTGAGGACGGAATTACGACTGAACTTCTGAAGGCGGGTGGAAAACCGGTCCTCATGGCCCTTCAGTAACTGTTCGATTCCGTCATACTCGAGGGGAAAACGCCAAAGGCATGGCGCAGAGGTGTGGTGGTACTCTTCTTTAAGAAGGGCGACAATGCCCTGCTTAAGAACTATAGAGCCATCTCACTTCTGAGCCATGTCTACAAGCTGTTGCCAGAGTCATCACGAACCGTCTCGCGCGCAGGTTTGACGACTTCCAGCCTCCCGGACAAGCCGGATTCCAAAACGCTTCAGCACCGTACACCACATACATATGCTCCGTCAGGTTATACGGAAGACCGAAGAGAGACCGATCTTTGATTCGATCGAGACTTGGGCTGTGCTGCAGTCTCTCCAACGGTCCTAGATCGACTACTGATACATCGAGGTGCTGAAATGTTTTTACAAAAACGCCACCATGTCTGTCCGACTTCAGGAGCAGACCTCGAAACCTATCCTCCTGCAGCGGGATGTGAGACAAGGAGACGTCATTTCTCTGAAACTATCACGGCTGCAAGGGAGGATATCTTCAAGGTTTTGGACTGTAGAAGGCTAGGCATTAATGTCAATGGCGAGTTTATCAGCCACCTCCGATTTGCTGACGATATAGTCGTCATGGCTGAGACTACGGAGGACCTCAGTACAATGCTCTGTCTGAATGTCTGTACTTTGACTTGCATATTGAAAACATAATAAAGAAAGCCTTTCAAATGTATGGTTTTGTAATGAGATCCTCTAAAGACTTTGTGCGACCCTCTACTTTTTGGTATTATACAAAACTTTAATAAGATCGCAATTGGAATATGCCATTCCTATCTGGAAACCGTTCTACCTCAAATATAACACCTAAATAGAATTAGTGCAAAAAAAAATCTACGTTCAATGAACTATAAATGCTATCTTTCAAAGATTCCCTACAAACAATTATTACAGCAATATAATGTTTTAAATTTAGAGTCTCGACGCTTACTTCTGGTAGCCATGATGCTGCATGGGCTTTGTAACAATAGATTTGATTGTATTGAAATCACAAACAGGTTACGCTATTCAGTACCCCGAAATGTTATAAGACGGGCGGCCCGTGTGCCCCAGTTGTTCCATGTGGACTCATGTAGGACCATCGCCGGGGCGCGAGTGCCTCTTCGACAGCTTGTGGAAACCTATAACACACACTTCATGGATATAGATATCTTCTCTCTCTCTCTAGTTAAAAATTTAAATATCTAGCTATAAAAACTTTATCACAATAATATAAGAACTATAACGCGATGAACAATCTCGTCTACTCTTCCGTTTCCTGTTTTTACATATTAATTCGTGGACAATGGTGTGGGTTATATGTTTACCAATTCATTATTTTACTCATAGTTTTATTTAAACCTTGACATGTAACTGTTTTCTTGTCCCTTAAATAAATAAATGCTCGATGACCTCAGTAGAGCTTCCGAAAGAGTGGGTCTCAAAATGAACATGGATAAAACCAAGATCATGGTAAATACGCATGTAGCACCCACTCCTATCAAATGGTCCAATTAGGTAAGGCCAACTTCGAGAAAGAGGTCAACCGTCGATTCCGACTCGGCTGGGTGGCGTTCGGGAAGCTGCGTGGTATCTTCTCGTCCCACATACAACAGTGTCTCCAGACGAAATTCTATGACCAGTGCGTGTTGCCAGTGATGATATATGGAACTGAAACGTGGTCGCTCACAATGGGCCTCATTAGAAGTCTCAAAGTCACTCATAGGGCAATGGAGAGGGCAAAACTTGGAGTTTCTTTGTGTGATCGAATCAGGAATGATGATATCCGCAAGAGAACCAAGGTTACCGACATATCCCGAAGGATCGCTAAACTAAAGTGGCAGTGGGCAGGGCACATTGCTCGCAGAACAGATGGTCGATGGGGCCGAAAAGTTCTGGAGTGGCGACCGCGTACCAGAAGACGCAACGTTGGAAGGCCTCCCACAAGGTGGACCGATGACCTGGTGGAGGTCGTGGGTAGCCGATGGATGCGGGACGCGTAGGACCGGTCTTTGTGGCGACGCTTGGAGGAGGCTTATGTCCAGCAGTGGTCTTTTTTCAGCTGAGATGATGATGATGATGGACAGAAGAATTACGATTACCTGGAATAAGTATTGGTGCCACAAGAAAGTTTTCAAACCGTAGCTTCCACCACATACAAAAAAAAATTGTAGTGGATCCGGAAATATTACCATGTCTAACTTACGGGTGCCAGACTTGGACATTCGACTTGGAAATTTGCAAGAGAACTAATGTAACTGACGCTCTAACTTCTCGCTCAAAAGAAAATGGAAGTGGGCAGGTCACGTGGCCAGGCTCAAAGATGATAGATGGACGGTGAGAGCTGTAAAATGGAATGGCTCACGAGGAACTAGGAGAAGAGGCAGGCCTAACGCTAGAGTACAGATGGCGGGTCAAAGCTGGCTACACGTTGCCAGCGACAAAGCTCACCGGCACTCCTTGGAGGAGCCGAAACGGGTCCGTACAGATTACTTAAGTTTCTAAATAAACTCATTATTTATTATTCTTATAGATTGTAATTTGCATGGAATAAATAAAGCTTTCTATTCTATTCTATTCTATAATAGATCAGAATTCTTTGTACTCTCAAAGCTTTAATCAATGCCATTAAAATCAAGTTGTTGTTCATGATCGTTTGCTATAGAATTAAGTAACTGTAGCCGTTTTCAATAAAACGTCTAAGCCATGCAAGGCAATATCTCATCTAAAGCTCGCACTTAATAAAATGTTGAAACTACTACCGCCCATGGGAATCTCTTTATGTACTTGCTTCAAACTAAGCATACACTACGAGAGTACAAGTCCAGTCAAAGCCGTGGTGGGAATAAATGTTTCAGGTTAGTGTAGTAGCCATAATATCAAGTAAATACTACCAAATGCAGCATCTGACTATTATGTGTAAACTTGTGCGTAATGCGACATTCGACTCTACTTTCGACTCTACATTCGACTCTATATTCGACTTTGCATTCGACTCTATATTCGACTTTGCATTTGAATCTTTTCCGCAATTTGGTCGATAATATGTTCCCTTTATTAAAGAATTGACATTTTCCGGTTTGATTACTCAAACTTAATAAAAATCATTCAAATGGTTCTCCTTCCTCCTGTTTCATGAGTAAGAAAAGATACTTTGGCGGATCACATTCGCTATCAATGGTCTAAGTTCTGAAGTGTGGATGATGCATGAGTTATTTTGGGGCAGCCAGCAATAAAATATTGAATCTTATTTTTTTTGCGTGGCTTTTGACGTGATAACGTCTTATAAATCGATGAACGCCGGCTGCACGCATGAAAAAGTGTCATGTTCCGAGAGCGAGAGCGCGGATCATGCGATAGAGGCACGGCCGGCCTAAGCGTTCGGCTTGTTTGTTAAAAAATCAATTGTTTTCTTATGACATTTTCACGTAAAATTATCGTCCGTAAAACGACTTTACAGAAAACCAATTTTTTTTTATAGAAAATCAGTAAAGCCCAAACTGCGGCCAAAAAGCCGGGCATCCTAAATAGGGTGAAGCGATACTTCAGGCCTGGACAGCTTTTAACCCTATACAAAGCATAAGTCCGATCCTGCATGGAGTATTGCAGCCACATTTGGGATGGCTCAGCTAAGTACCACGCAAAGTTCATCGGTGACGTAAAACTGGTGGATGCCAAGCTACATAGCTTGGCTCATCGCCGCAAGGTTACCTGCTTGTCGGTTTTCTACAGATTGCACTTTGGTCAATGTTCTCAAGAACTCTACGACCTCATCCCACCGGCCCCCTTCTACCACCGGACGTCCAGACGCACTGCAACTTACCATCCCTACCTTGATGCTATTCCACTAATTCGCATTATGTGTTCCCAAACGTCTTTTATAATGCGCACAGCAAAGGAGTGGAACTCTATGCCTGCGTCTGTGTTTCCAAACGCTTCCAACCCAAGCTCTTCAAAGTTAGAATGAACAGGCTCTTTCTGGGTAAGCTCGCTCCATTGTAGACTTTGTCTCTGTCATCTGTGACCTAAACTAGAGTCAAAAGCAAAACCATCACAAAAAAAAGTGACAGTAATACAAATGCATAGTGTTGTAATCAAATATTGAATCTTATTTTTGCGTGGCTTTTTACTGACAATCAGTAGCAGTAATACAATTGCATAGACCTGTAATTAAATAATGAATCTAATTTTTGCGTGGCTTTTTACTGAAAATCAGTAACAGTGTTATAACTGCATAGCCCTATTATACTTTTGCAAGTATTCTTTGCGTGGGTTTAATTATATTTTTATAATTATGTTAATTAAACATAACGCGGTCCCTTAGATACGTTTTTAATAAATCTGTGTGGCCCTTTTATTACCCATTGCGTAGCCTTTCACTGAAGCTTTATGAAAATCAAGATTCTCTCAATATTAATTTATTGTGCAAGTATACAATTAGTTAAATCATCTGCCTAGCCTTTTCCCAACTATATTAGGGTCAGCTTCCAGTCAAACCAGATTTAGCTGAATACCATTATTTTAGGTGAAGCGGCTGCCTACCAGACCTCCACAACCCATTAACTGGGTAATACGGTACTTTTTGGCAAGACGAGTCAGATTTTACTGGCTTCTGACAATCCGTAACGACTGTCAAACATCTACATATAACAGCTGGGACCAACAACTTAACGTGCTTTCTGTGGCACTAAGGAAACTCGATATGTTAAGATGGTCACTCATCCAACTCATCCACAGACCAACCTTTGCAAGCATTGCTTAACCTTGAAAATCGACCCGTGCGGTTGTTACTCTTTAGCCACGAGTTCTTCTATAGAATTAGTTAAGTTCTTTAATTAAATATTGTGACGTGATTGTCGCTAATCTATAGTTATATAATAAAGCTGAAGAGCTTATGTTTGTCTGAACGCGCCAACCTCTAGAAGTACCAGTCGGTTCTGTATACCATGCCCAAACCCAATAAAATTATTATTCCAATTGCGAATCTTCAATGTATTACTGTAATAATACGTTACGTACGTACGTACGTTTTTCTGTACTTGTTATGAGGTGTAAAATCAATAAAGTATACAGGGTGTAAAAGACATCGTAACGCAAACTTCGCGTAAAGGCTACACCTAATGCCACTAACCAAATTGTGGAAGTCATTAATCTCACTAATGATCGGTTACAGAAATTGTCATTTTCGAGCACGCAATGTATTGTGAACAACGCGATCTAAACGCGCGAGAGCGTTGTACGGAGTACGTACCTACACTACTTGCACACACACATACACAAGGCTGCGACGCCGCGCGCGCTGCGGTCTTTAAATGTACTCGTAGGTGTTTACCTACGAATATCGCCTACCTATCGTCGACAACAAATCACACAAAATCATTTTAACACTCAGAAATACCTACGGTACCTACTGATGGTAGGAAAATGTTTATGCAGAATTTAAGAGAAGAAAAGGATCCATAAGCTTGGTCTCTTAAAATCACAATTCCGATAAGGATTGATAAGATAACAAAAAATAAACTTGTAAGTACCTACATTGAGATCCCGTAACGTAGGTATAAATTAATGAACTATCTAACTCACTTTGAATGTAGGTACTATGAATATCGCCTTTCGCGGCACAACAATAATGCCTTTCACATAAAATGAATCATTTGTATCATTCAGAAATACTTACCTACTGATAGTAAGAACTATCCAATACGAGTCCAGGATTGATTAATAAAAAATAAGCTGGAAGTACATTGAAATTCGGTAACGAAGATAACGAATGAACTACCTAACTAACTTTGAATGTACCTAAGTACCTACGAATATCGGCCCTTCGCCAACAACAACTGACATGTTTATGCAGAAGTTAAGGAACCATAAGCTTAAGCATGTTCCACACGGATGTAACTGATCCAATGTACAATCCAAGGTGACCTTGGTGGGAGCTTGGTTTCCATCCGCGAGTTTTGTATTAATTTGGATTGCATCTGCCGTTTACACGGATGGCAACAAGCAAGGTCACCTTGGATGGGTCGCTGGATTACATCCTTGTGGAACATGCTTTAGTCTCTTAAAATCACGAACACGATTCCGATAAGGATTGATAACAAAGCCGGCCATGTTCGAGTCGGACTCTAAAACAAAGGGTTACCATAACCCAAAAAAACGTTTCTTGTATGCGAGCCCACCAGTAAATTACCTAGTCCTTCAGACGGACGGACAGCGGAGGCTTAGTAATAGGGTTCCGTTGGTTACGCTTCGGGTACCTACGGAATCCTAAAAATAAAATTGTAAGTAATAAAACCTACATTGAGATCCGATAATGTACCTACTACTAACTCACCTTAAGCTCGCTCACCCCTAACCAGATAGGGTTCGAAGTGGCCGCCGCCAGCACGCTCGCAGATCTGAGCGCGACGCAGAGTTTCTGCGTGGACACGGGGCAGAAACGTTGGGTCCTGGGCACACTCCTCACGCAGCGACGCAAACACATTCACGATGCGATTCCTCATCTCGGCTGCGGAATCGCACTCTGACACAAACACTTTGTCCTTGACGTAACCCCAAAGAAAAAAATCTAACGTCGTTCCGGGAGAAAAATCGGCCCAATCACGCAGTCTTTATAAATGCCGGCCCACACATTCACCGACCATCGAGTTTGGTGTCCCGTCTGCTGCAATGTGAACGGATTGGTACGAGCCCAGATATGGGAATTGCGTCTGTTCCACATTTCATTTCGAGTAAACATGGACTCATCCGTCCATATCACATTTGCAGCAAAGTCAGGGATTTCGTCGTGCTGTCGTTGTAGCCACCGACAGTATCTAACACGGGATCCTCTGTCTGCGGGTAATAACGCCTGCACTTTGTGAATGCGATACGGGCGCTGGCGATCTCTGCGTAAAACCCGATGAACAGTCGAATGCGAGACGCGGGTCCTGTAACGGTTACGCACCACACGAGCTGCCGTTCGTACTCCCAGTCGTGGGTTCTGCCGCACGACATTCAGGATGTGGTTCGCTACGCTGGGTCTAACGGGCGTTCCAGCTCCCTCGCGCTGAGGCACAATCGGCTGGTTGTCTAAGACACGCTGGTACGCTCGTGTTATCACTCGAGAATCTCGTGGATGTCGAGCTCCTGGATACCGGACTACGTAAATACGCAGTGCCTCACGTGCGTTCCCACGTGCTTCGCCATAGCACATCAGCATGTTACCATATTCTTGGGCACTGTAGTAATCATTAAGTCCAGATGACATCTTTAAATGAAACACACAAAGACACACACAAACACAAAGAGAAACCAAAAGTTGACTTTTCAAACGTCCCGAAAACCGAATTTTGCAATAAAAGCACACTCGTTTGCTATCAATGTCAACAAGGAACTGACCAAAATCTATCATAAAATGTCCTTTTCGAACTTTCCTTTGAGCTCGCCGACAATTACCTACGTGCATTAGTACAGTAGCGTGGCTATCAAAGGCTTTTTTATTTTTTTAATTGAATGATTTAGTTTATTGAAAAACTGAATTAGTTACTTGGTCGTTTTATACAAACAAGATTAAGATCTAAGAGAACCCAAACTGTAAAATACCGAACGATTTTTTTTTTCACGGGGACCACTCGCAGTTCACCTCGCTAAGGGTGGTCACTGCTCAACCGGGCTAGCCTGTGGTGGCCTAAGAATATGGATATGACTCTAAAGCCCCCAGCCGAGGCAACAAAATACCGAACGAAGCGATCAAGTTTCGCCACTGAATGTAAAGTATGATTTTATTTAATCCTAACAAAACTAAATTAGCGTCATCACTCATCATTATTAAGTCTCAACACCATGTACATAATTTAGTGCTGCCGTATTTAAAATTCTGTCACATTGATGTATTAAAACGTAAATTGGGTATACCAAGAGCCAATTGAGATAAGCGTAACATTACTAAGCGTAACATTACTTATTTTACCTTAAGAATTAGTATGGTTTGTGAAACGTTAGTAAAAAGAAAAATTATTTTTTCTCGATCGGGTAAAACTACTTAACGGGATAGCCCCTCTCCCTTACTACTATCAACGCCACAGAATACCTACATCAACTGTTGGCGGCGGCGTCGGCGGCATGTGCAAAGGCCCAAAGAGCGCGCACTACGTATTGCCGCTATAAGAAAATAGGACTTATCGACACAAAACGAAGTAACCGATTTTCGACCTTAAGCTATTACATTAAAGTTGAAATCAGTTACTTCGTTTTGTTGTGATACGTTTTATTTTCTTATGTCGGCAATTTTAGGCGGAATCCTTTAGCGGTGCCTTTGACAAGCTACACACACATGCACACTCGTTGTGTGCAGGCAGCTACTAGGCATGCCCTTTCGTTTGAACTTTGGACAGCTGAGCAGATACCTATTTGTAGTTTTATTTACATTGCTATTTTTAGTAAAAGTAGTGAGTTAATTATTTTTTTACTGAAAATCTCATTGGGTTAGGTCAGAATAACGATTATGAGCAGTCTAAAGTAAAAAAAACTCCTGAAAAAAATGAAAAAATGAGGAAAAAGCCGACGAAAAATTCCAACTTGGGGGTATCCAGAATCATGTCCTGGACCCATGGAAATCGTTTGTGCGTCGATGTCTTTTACACCCGGTATAGTAGTAGTAAATAACAATAAATAAAAAACAAAACTATGAAATGTAAAGGTATAATATTTGTGGCTACTCGACATTATGTTATTATAAAAACGACGATAAAACTATGAACTGTATGCAGAAAAGATGTAACAATAAATCATTTTCTATTCTGTTTTAAAGGTATTACTTATTATCTCGATCATAATAAAATATTTTAATTGAAATCTTTATAGGTAAGTACTGTTAGGTTGTATACGTGCTGAATGCATTATTTTTTGTAATATCCATTTAATAAACATGTTTTTTTTGTTTGTGTGGCCTTATTTTCTTTCCATCCGATACGATGCATGGCCATTAACAATGAAGGATAGTTAAATTTTCTTTACCAGTTACCATCGTTCACGTATTGCCTTGGTTCATAAGTGATTTTAATTTAGGTATAACTCAATGTGTAATGAGTGTTCATTTCCTTAAAGCGTTAAACTTAATGTTTACATTATATTATAATACCAACAATTTCTAAGATGCTATTGGAACGGAGCTACATGTAAACAACTGGTAGACGATAATTAATCATTTCTTAGTCTTTCCTTATTTTTAATTTTTTTTGGATTAATTTGTACTCACTTTTATCCTCGTCGCCACTTGTAATGTCTCGAGAGACAATAAACGCACTTTATACACTCCGATGAATAGTTTCGGAGCCTATTCAAACAAACAAACAAACAAATCTTTCTTCTTTATAATATTAGTATAGATATACCAAAAATGTTTTCTTATTTCAGGATTCAGTTAGCTGTGTCGGTAACCTGGGTGGATTTTTTGATGTTTCTCAACTTTACAATCAAGATGAAGATTTCGACTATGGAATGAACAATCTCACTAAAGAAAGGACTTATGCTACTGTCGATTTCTCAACTATATTTGAAAATTCAACGGAAATGAAAGTAACTATACCAAGTAAAACAGCATTACTTAATAAGCACTTTAAAAAAAAAATGTCAAAATCTGGAAATTGACCGGTGTTGCAGGCCGTTATGTACCATTTGCAGCGAGCATTTTATGTTACGCCGTGTCCTACAATCCAGATTTGCAAGACACTCTCATCACTTCTCTCTCGTCTTGTCATTGTTTCCACGTACGGGGCTCTGGAAACGAGCACGAACACACGATCAACGAGCCTCTCGTTGATATTTTCGAGTACTATGCCCGCTATCGGTTTTTTGGCGAATCCCTTTGAGTGTGACGCGGTTCAGTTAGTATCACAGACTACAATATACGAGTAACAGTACGCCGCGACAAGTCGTCACGAGTGCACGTGCTACATGCGTCGTTTCTTGACAACATTGTGTTTATTTCGGGAACACCCAATACTCCGATTTTTTTTTTTTCTGAATTCCGATTTTCAAAAGTCCGAATTTCATAATATCTAAGAATCATAATGTCTATTTATTATTTATTTTACCGAAAGTCGTAGATGCGATACGTTTGTTATCTGATTTTCATTCGTTCGAAGATTCGAATGCTCGATGGATTCTCGGTCCAAAAATTACATTCCGATTTTCGAGATTCTGAGGTTCTATTTGGCAGAATCTAGATGCTCCGAAATTTATTTGGCATAATCTTCTTATAACGAATATTTTTAAGCATTTTCAAACTCTGAATAAAATTAAAAATTGTCTTAAACTGTCAATATGTTGTGCTACAAAAGTAAGTCACAGAAACGAATCGCTCTAAAACCGACTTCACGTAATCTTGTTTGCCCTACCCCTAGAGTGTAATTTAAACCCGTGTAGGCGCGGAGGGGCGAGGCGGCCCGCAAACTGAGGAGCAAGTGTTACAAGCGGTGAGTGTGGTGAGCATTAAAACCATCTGCAACGATAAGTTCGCAATGGACCGCTGGAGCCCTGTAGCGCTGGAGCCGTGGCAGAAACCATGCCTGCTGCATGTTGCATGCTCGCTTGCATGCTGCATGTTTGCTTGCATGCATGCTGCATGCTTGCTTCATGCTTGCTGCATGCTTCCTGCATGCATAGTGTATGCTTGTTTAAATGCTTGTATAGTTTTTACTTTTAATGGCAAAACGCATCTGTCATACGTTTTTTAAAGCTACCTCCTCTTACTAACATATTTATGTAGTAGTATATTTCTCTCTAATGAGCAACTGTATGTATTTGTCTTGCTATTCAGTTTTACAAGGCGTTTTTATTTCGGAATTCTAATTAATCAGTACTTTAATAATCGGAATTCGTATTTTTGATATTTCATATTATCATTAAGTCGGACTTTTTGTTATTCAATGTATTGAAAATCGGTATTTTGAGAATAGTAATTATAACCGTTAGGAATATTGAAATTTCGGAATTATAAAAATAGGATGAATTTTAAATCGGAGTTGATTAGGAATTTTGAACCATTCGGAATTATGAAAATCGGTATTTTGAAATTCGTATTTGTGACTGATTGAATAAAGTTTTTTGTATTTATGTAGAGTAGCCGTTTATTTCTTGTAAAACAAGAAATGGAACAAATAAAAATCTCTGTATTTGGATTAAAATTAGGTTAAACAATATTTTAGTATAATCAAAGATTCCAACACAACCTCGTCGCCAAACATTTTGACTGGGAGTGTTTTGCGAATCTGAACCACCGGCAAATAAAGAGTTTGAAACAAACATGTATGGACCTTAGGACACGCCGTAACGTAACTACTCGCTGCGAATTGTAAATTACGGCCCGTAATACCAGTCAGTCACCTTACAAAATATTGTAACACAATTTTTTGAGGTTCGATTCTAACGATTTAATTTTAAACCAATAAATTAATATGTTTAATCACGATATTGAAATATCCGTATAGTCATTATTATTTGTTAACATTGTACAATCTGTTATCTCATTGGAGCATTTTATTCCAGGCCTTGCAAACAATGTTGAGTGAGGGTATTAACCGCGGCTACGTGCGACCTCTGTCGCGCGTGTCTTATGCACCGCATGACGTCACACGTGCTTTTCAACTGCTCGCTTCCAGCAGGCATCGCGGTAGAGTTCTACTTAAGATGGATGAACATGTGTCGCTAGCGCAACCAAGGTGAAGAAAAACTCTCTTTTCTGTTTCGACTTAAATATACTGTAGCATTTTTAGGGAGCATTAAAAATTGCTATGATTTTTTGTTAAGGTTGACGCATTATCAAAATTATTTTCTTACAGATTCATTTGCAATCCAGACAAGTGCCAACTTGTAGTTGTGAATGATCAAAGTTTTGGACTCCAGCTGCTGGATAAGCTAGTAGCTCGAGGTTCGAGAAAACTACAGATCCACAGCAAAGCTCATATAACACCGAAGTTTCAGTTTAAACTACGGTAAGCAAACCAACCAATGCCATAACAATGCCAAAAACAGGTTTTTAACAAAGTTAACAAAAACTTTTCAAAATTTTCAGGAATTGGCAGAAGATCGGCGTGAAAGTCCAGATATCTTCTCAAGACTTAAATGAAGAAAATGACATAGTAGAAATACTTAAGAGTGCTAATGAATTGGGCTCAATTGAGGGCATATACGCCGTTTCAAATGCTGGTGAAATGATGCAAGAAACTTTGTTCCATAATTTGGATATAGTTTCGAGACGATTTTGTCCAGATTTAAGGTAGTTACAGTATAATTTATTGAACATGAATTAAAATCTTCTTTTTGTATATCGAAAATACTCGTAATTATTTTATCAAATTTTTCAGATACTTTACTATGATAAATGTTGGTGAAACAATGCTAGGCAAATCAACGTGTCTCTCTCGTGTTCAAAATAAATTACCAGCTCATCTGATAGCTTTACCTCAACAAATAAATGTAAGTATCTGATTCAAATATTTCAAAAAAAAAAAAACGTTTTTCCTGTGAAAGTACGTTTAGTTTTCAAAGTTCTGCTAATAGAACCTTATCACGGACAGACTTTAGCAGTTTGATCACGTTAAATAGAAAAGGCACTAAAACAGAGCCCTGTGGTATTCCCTACTCCAAAGTGGTGTTCCAGTCAAGTTCATACTTTCCTTTTACATTATTATTTTGCGTTAAGAACTAAAGATATAAAAAAAACTGGCCAAGTGCGAGTCGGACTCGCGTGCAAAGGGTTCCGAACGAATTTAATTTTTTTAACATGTTATTTTAACATTACAGACTTCTAATAGGTTTTCCTGTAATATTTAGGTAAAGATCTATTATCTCCATTTTTTTCAAAATTTTAGGCTCAGTACTTTCGGAGATAAGGGGGGGGGGAATGGTAATTTTTCGTCTAATTTCTTGAATAACTTCAAAACCATTTATTTTAAAATTATTTAAAAAATATAATTAAAGCCCTCACAGTAAGCCCTTTCATTTGATATGTCACACGATATTGTGCAAAAAACTTTTTTTTTTAATTTTCTAGTTTGACCCCCAAAAGTAACCCTCATACTAAACATTTAATGATTTACGTAACGCGTCCGTGTTTGGGTCACAGAAGTCCATATGTGTACCAAATTTCAACAAAATCGGTCCAGTGGATCCGGAGAAAACTGGCTGTGACAGACGGACAGACAGACAGACAGACAGACAGACAGACAGACAGACAGACAGACAGACAGACAGACACACGAGTGATCCTATAAGGGTTCTTTTTTTTTCGGAACCCTAAAAACATCGAGTTTCATGTCCTACCAATGATTTTGGGTACATTTGCTAAGAAATTGGTTGAATTAAATCGATTCGAATGTTTTATATAGATCACTGGGCACCCGATACTGCTTTAACATACCCTTTGAATATACGTATACTATTCGAGTAAATCAGTTAAAGTATTTGGACATCAACATTTTTGTTAACAAAACTAATATGACCAATACAACAATAATTAAATTAATTTCCATTTAGGAGTCGAGTGGCAGTGATGCAGTGGACGTAGTCGAACGCGTTTTTTGTGGCACAGACAACATGGTGGTTGTACAGAGAACAAATAAACCACTACCTGATTTGTTGGAAAAAGTTGCTAAAATTGCTGGTCAGTAAAATAATCCAATAGACTTAAGAAATGTTTTTTATACCTTTATGTGCAAAATATTTTTCATAAACGAATGATCATTCAATACAATAATGGTGTTTAACATTCAAGTTATGTTTTCAGAAATTAACTTGTCAAAGAAAACACCAAAAACTACTACCTTAGAAGAACTCGGTATTCAAGATAATAAACTACTATTGGTTGCTAGTTATCTGAGAATACACCGTAATGTTGAGTTCAGTGAACAAGAGGTACCACAGCTAACAGTTCAGACGTAAGTACGATTTACATAATTAAAAACGCACTATGAAAATCTTGCCAATAGAATGGAACTAACGATTGTATTTGTTTATAGATTAATGGATTTGGATAAAACCGAAACCGCCTTTGAAGATGTTAAAGGCTTAGCGACGTTCATATCATACGTGGACATGGACGAACTGTTAGCGACTGCAGATATAGTACACATGCCTACTATCAGTAGCGGCGATGGTTTGGTAAATATCTCACTTGCGATTTTTCAAGCCGCTTGATGATTTAAAGCAACGATAATACAGTTTTATTTGTCTGGTGGCAGGTGGCTTCTTAGCTCACTTATTAGATGCATCATCAGCTTCTTGTTCTTATCCCAATAAATTAGTAGTCGGACTTGTACAGTTATCCTCTTCCATATGATGTCTGTTTACCATCAAAAAAGTCAAAGTCAAAATCTTTATTGTGAGACATTGGTTACATAGTTGTTATTATATTAACAGCAGTAGTATGCATCTTCTTTTTAGCCACATCATCTCACACTATCCATTCATAGAGTCGTGATATAATTTTTCAAAAAATGTAAATGATTTAATAGTATTTAAAATAATATTTTAGTGTGAAGACGAATTTGACGCAAGCCAGACGTATCTGTGCATAGTGCCGGGTATGGAGGGCCACCACGAGAGGTTCCGCGTGTTGTGCGAGCGCCTCAAACTGCCGGCGCTGGTGCTGCAGCCGGGACTCGATTGCCCCACCGAGACCGTGCCCGAGACTGCCCGGAGATATGTTGATGTATGAGCCCACAAATTGAAATAACCAATTATGACAATTTTAAATGTAAAAATAAAATAAAACTCTAACCCTAAAAATAACCATACTTTCTATTATTTTAAGGTGCTGCTGAAGAAAACAGTAATGAAAAATACTTTCTACTTATTGGGATACGAAACAGGCGTTCAAGTGGCGTTGGAAATGGCAGCTATACTCGAGGAACTTGGTTAGCAATATTGTGTACAAAACGTACTACTTAATTTTTTTGTTTTTTATTTATTTTTTTATTGGCACTCAGAAGTAATTACACATGAACAATTGTAATGTATTTTAGTCATTGACAAAATCATCATAACATTCGTTTTTTTACATTTAGGTTTGACTGGCACTGTATATTGCCTTGGATGTGCACCAACCGAAGTTCAAAATGTGATTGAAGAAAATATCGCGGAATACAATACAAAAGAACAACTGGAAAATGAAGTGGTCAAGCATATGTTTAAGTTGATGGTGGGTAACGACGTTGTGGACCTAGAGGGCACATTTAAAGGCGTCACTTCATGGCGGCAGAAAGTGGAAAGATGTGTGCGAACTTTGTTGGGTCGTGTACCGCACTCAGCGCAGTACTCCCGCTCGCTGATAGAAGCTGCACTGGCGCGTATTGAGAGCGCACGAACCTACGTGCCGCAGGCGCGCGCGCTGCGCTCTCAGCTGGTGCTGCTGCGCGCTGCGTCTACACAAATGACGTCACCAGTGCAGGCATTTCAGCAGCACTCGCAGCGCCCAGTCGCCGTACACCAACTGACCGCCCCACTGGCACACGTAACTAATGACATCAGCTGCTCGTCTCTCATCAATGAGTACTTGGATCCAGCTATTTTAGAGTCATTCAAAGAGAAAAATACTTGCGAAACATACCTTGTTTCTTCTTTCGTGATGCGTAATAATGATAAATAAAAAAATAATTTCATGTTTGTTTTCTATAGGTTTTTAATTAAAATAAATTACGGCTTGATTAATTGTTGGATTTTATTTAAAACTAGCTGACCGGGCAAACGCTGTTTTGCCATAAAATAAATACTAAGTACAAAAAAAAAAATACCTGCGACTTCTTCTCAGACCTACTAAATATACACAAAAAACTGGCCAAGTGCGAGTCGGACTCGCGTGCAAAGGGTTCCGAACGAATTTATTTTTTTAACCTTTTATTTTAACACTACAGACTTCAAATAGATTTTTCTGTAATTTTTAGGTAACGATCTATTATCTCCATTTTTTTCAATATTTTAGGCTCAGTAGTTTCGGAGATAAGGGGGGGAATGGACATTTTTCGTCTAATTTCTTATTTATTTATTTATTGCATTCATGTCGTTTACAAGGTCTTGTTACAAATAGGTATAAGTTTCGTACATGAACCCTGCTAGGGCACCGCAACATTTTATGTATCTAAATTATAATTGCATGCGAAAATAAATTAATTAAGAATACATTATTACATTATCATCAACTATTATACATATAAAATTATTTAAAAATATATTATTACATTTTCTATTTCTATTATTTGTCATCATTTCATTATTAATTCATTTATTATTGGATGTCTTTATTTCATTGCTACATTATTACATTGCGTCAATCTTCAAATTATCTACAATAAAGTTATATCAGAATGTCAATTTGTCAAGAACTCATTTAGGCTATAATAACACTTCTGTATTAGGTGCATTTTAAGTGCGTTTACAAATTTATTATCAAATTCAATGTCTTTAATCTCAGTGGGTAATTTATTATAAATTTTTATGCACATTACAAGAGGTCCTGACTGAAACATCGCTAGTTTAAAAATCGGAAATGCTAATTCATTTTTTACTCTTATGGAGCGTTGCAGCGGTCTTTGATTCTTAGCTACGGGGAATAACGACGCATGTTTTCTAACAAACTTACATACTTCCAAGATGTAAATGCTTGCTAAGGTTAGCATTTTATATTTAATAAAATATGGTTTACAGCTCTGCATTTGGTCTATATTCGCAAGAATTCGCACACATCTTTTTTGTAAAATAAAGAGTTTTTCTACGTCAACGCAATTTCCCCACACTATAATGCCATATGTTAACGATGAGTAGGCGTAGGCGTAGTATGCTGTCATAGCTGTTTTGAAGTCGGTCGATCTTTTCAGCTCATTTAAGGCATACGTGAAACTTGCAAGTTTGTTTGATACAACATTAATATGTGCCTTCCAATTTATATTAGTGTCAACTGTCAGACCCAAGAGTTTAAATTGATCGACACACTGGATCGGTATGTCATTGTACGAGTAGTTTATATTAACCTTTAAGTACCGACGTGCGGTCTGAGAGGCCCCGGCAGGCACTTGACTTGCTACTTAACCCCTTTCCTCTCGAAATTCCGATCCCTGCTTTTAAGTAGCTGCAAGAACAGTGCCCACGTTGACATCGAAACAGGAAGACGTGACGTCGCGCGTGCATTTGGTGAGTAATTACGATTTGAAATTCCGAAGCGGCCTCTCAGGCCTCACGTCGGTACTAACGTAAGTTTTTTGTTTTATTTCTTTGTTACAGTAAACTGTAATTTTTGCAGATATTGTAAACTATGGATAGACCAGGACCTTCAGGTAGTAAAAGAAATAGTTCTGCGACAGATTTACAGCGTTCAAAGAGAACTAGGATAGATATAGATGAATCTAATCCAAATTTTATGCAAGTGATTCAGGACTGGATCGCCGATGAAGATTCTAGTGGATCTGAGGTTGACGACGGTGGTGAAGATTTTTGTCCGGAGCACAGTGAGCATGATACGGATACTAGCACTGATATTTCTGATACCGAAGAAACTCAACCTGAACACCTGGACGCGCCGTCATCGTCATCAGATGAAGATGTTCCGCTTTCAAGGCTGGGATGTTTTAGAGGAAAGAATAAATATAAGTGGTCTAAATCACCTCCAGGCAGATCATCTATTCGAACACCACAACATAATATTATTTCTCGAGTACCTATATAACTTAGGATGAGTTTGGCAAGAGTACTTGGTTCTGATAAGCCGGAGGCATCTGAAGAAGCTGAAGAAGTCAAGACACGCAAGACATGTCTTTCTTGTCAACCGAAACTGAAAAGAAAATCGACGTATAGGTGCTATTCGTGCAAAAAACACGTTTGTTTACAGTGCGCGAAACAAGTGTGCCCTGACTGTGCTTAGAATTTAAGGTGTAGTTTGACTGTGGACATTTTTTTTTCTTTAACTTTTATGTTCCTACTGTATTTTTTTTCTTAAAGTTAAATTAGTCTTAAGTAAGAAACACTATTTTTTAATATTCTGAGAGGATTATTCTTTGTGTTATGATTTTTTATATCTAGTAGTCCGATTTTCCCCCAAAATTCAAGCCAAATATTATTGTAGTCATAAATTTAAAAATATAACAAAGTTTATTTTCTTTCTATGCCTATTTTTTCTTAAAACCCTTTGTTTTCCATCATATTGCAAAGACAAATATTTAAATCAACGCTTTCTTTAAGAAAAACTACATAATATAAGCGGCCTTTCAGGCCTCACGTCGGCACTAACGTTACAAAAAATGCACGTCGGTACTTAAAGGTTAAGTGGACGCTTTTGATAAGGTCTGTATTGCATCAGTTTTGTTTTAGAGCAGTTTATTTCCAAATTATGGTCCTTTAGCCAATTTATTATTTTTGTTAGTATATCGTCCAACATTGAGTTTAATTTACTACCGTCATCACATGAAAACACTATCGAGATGTCGTCAGCAAAAAGGACACTCTGTACATTTATTTCTCTCGGCAAGTCGTTGATGTAGATAAGGAATAGAATGCACCCTAAAACACTGCCTTGTGGTATAGACATAGTTACATGCTCCATTTGTGATCTCACGTGGGTCACTATGCCAGTGTCCGGGTGAACATATTCTACTTCGACGTACTGTGTGCGATTTTTTAGGTACGAGCAGAACCACTCATACGCGTTACCTCTCACACCTATTTGGTACAGTTTATTCAGTAGTACTTTATATGATACTCGGTCGTAGGCTTTACTCATATCTAACAGTAACCCAACTGCATATTTCTTATTATTTATTATTTTTAATGCTTCTTGGACGTAATTAAATACTGCTAATGTTGTAGACTTATTTTTTCTAAATCCATTTTGGCTGGTGTTAAAAATCTTATACTTCTCACAAAAATTATTTAGCCGCTTAGACATTGCAGTTTCAAATATTTTTGAAAATGTAGATAGTAATGCAATAGGGCGATAATTTCCTGCGACAGTTTTTTTGCCTTTTTTATAAATAGGTTTTACTATAGATATTTTTAGTAAATCTGGGACAACGCCCTCCATGAATGATTGATTTATGAGAAAGGTCAAAGGCATTATTAATTCGTCTATACATGATTTGACTAGCAATGGTGGTACTTCGTCATGACCAAAACTTTGCTTGTTTTTTAAGTTTTTAATGATTAATTTTATTTCACTTGGATCAACTGTGGTCAAATATATGGAATTTTCGCAAGGAGTAACAACATGTCGACCAGGTGGGTCCTCGTCAGATCTCATAGTGTTTGTTCTTCCTACCGAAACAAAATAGTCATTAAAGGCGTTTGCTACCGAAGTCGGATCTTCAACAAGAATATTGTTTACGTCAAGTTTTATACTTTCTCTAGTTTTTTTAGTCAATTTGTTAGTTCGACTTTTTATGATGTGCCACATTGATCTTGTTTTATTACTAGATTTTTTCATAAGGTTTATATAATTTAGTTTTTTAGATGTAATAACTGCCCTTTTAAGGATTTTCTCATATTGTTTATAATATCTTCGAAGTATAGGGTTATTAGTAGTATTAATTAATATTTTTAGTTCACGCTTGTGTTTACAAGCAGTTTTTAAGCCAGTAGTTAGCCATGATTTTGTTTTCTTGTTTTTAACCTTTATCAACTTTTTTGGTATACATAAATTCAATAGTTTTTGTATAGTGCTATGGAAGGATACGTAATTTTCATTAATATTTTGGTTATTTTTAAAGATTTGGTTCCAATCTATTTTTCCGAGTTCTGATTTAAATAATGATATATTATGGGAATTATACAGCCTTTTTTTCGTATAACATGTTTTTGTTCGTTCAGTTTGTATGTTGTTATGTGGTAGGGTGATTAAGACTCCCTTATGGTCTGATAGTCCCAGTTCTTTAACATATAAATTAAGATGATTATCAAAGTTAGTGAATATAAGATCTATACACGTTGAACTGGTAGCAGTTACTCTTGTAGGTTCCGTTACTCGTTGACGGAAGTTGAATCTATTCATTGTATTCAATAAGGTGAGTGAGATTGGTTTCTTTTCAAAAATGTTTATGTTAAAATCTCCACCAATTATTATGTGTTTCTTACTGTCTTTTAAATTAATTTTTTGCAAGAGTTTCTCTAGACAACTAAAGAATGTTTCGGTTTCCCTATTACATTTAATTGGGGTATTTCAACTGTTGCAGTTTCAAATATATATTCAACTGTTAAGTCCTTGATGTCTTGCCTTTCATTGTAATCTAAATTTTCTTTAAGGAATATACATACGCCTCCACCCACATATTGGTTGCGGCAGAAAGCGGTAGCCAGGTTATATCCCTCAAGTCGTAGTAAATCTTTTTTTGTTTCTGATATCCATGTTTCTGACAAGCATAATGCTTCTATATCATAACTATCGTATTTTAATGATTCTATTAAATGTCGTTTGGTTTTAATACTTTGTATATTTTGATAAAGAATATCTATTTTATTCACGAAATGTCATATTGCTGTAATTGTCAATAGCTTTCTCCGTGTCATTAGAATTTGTCGTCAGTATAAGGTCATTTTGGGTCATTTGATAGTTAGATTCAATAGATGGATAGGTCAATATATCTTCGATGTAGCTTTTTGTTGAGGAATGTATGGAGAGCATCAACTCTTTTATATTCCTAAATATTATTTTCAATCCAGCATTTTTTAACCCTAGAAGCCTAATCTACGTCTGCGAGGCGTACACGCAACCGAATATCGTTTGTCTGTTTCTAACGGTTGAAGCTAGCGCGTCGTGCGCTTTTGCCAACTCTGTGGCCGACGGAAGCTAACGGACGGTGCCCGTTTCGTTAAGGTAAGTCCCGCCATTTTTGATTCATTGAAAGTATAGTACGCCTGCGAGACGTATGTTCAGGCTTTGTGTAACTTTTAACTAGGTTTCTGTGATTTTACCTTTGTTTGTTTTTCGTATATTTTATGTCTTTTTGCGGCGTTGTTTCAGGTATAAATATGTCACGGTCTAAAAGATTAGACGACGACAATACTTTAGCAATCTTAAAGGGGGAAGTTCCTTCTTTAGAAGATTCAGATTCTGAAGTTGAGGGTAACTAGAAAATATGAGCCAAATACTCGTAAAACCTACTGATTCAAAGAATGAAAATTGAGAAGAAGAACCCGAGCCAAAACAACGTAAATACTGCGCCTTTTGCTCCTATAAAAAAGGAGAATCTCAAAATTAGTGTATTATAAGTGTAAAAAATCTGTGTATGGCGAGCACTAAGTTGATATGTGTGTAGACTGGTCTTAAAGTTTAGCTGGTCTTTTAAATTCTGATTAGTTATAATGTTTACTTTAAGAATAACTAATTATCGTTAGAAAAAAGGTATTCTTAAAAAAATATATATGTAGGATCAGGAGTGCCGAGGGGTATATCGTCAGGGTTTGGAGTTCCCATTTTATTGGGATAAACAAGACTATATAACCAATTACAGAGTTTTTATTTAATGCAGGTAGGTACACAATACAAAAAGGTACACAATACACAGTCAAAAATGATAGTTAGAAAAAGATAAAGCAGGTGAAAAGTTAGGCGAACAGACTTTGTAAGGTCACAGTTCGTACAGTGGCCAAGCCACCCAATTACACAGTGTATCGGCAAGCCAAATACAGCTATGTCAATATACAGCAGCGCTGTACCAAGTAAACCGACAGTTTTGTCGGGAGCAGGGGAGCTCTGTATTGAGTCGAATCCGAAGACCGACTGACTAGCTTACCGAGTGCAAGCTGTTTTATAGGACGATGCCCCCACTTTGTAATCCCTCCATGACAACTCTGTCCGATGACGCACGGAAATACGTCACGCGTTTATTTGATACAAAATGTTCTAATAATCACATTAGAAAGTAATCAAATAATACAAGAATAATTGTCGTAAATTAACAATATAGAAATCACAAAGTAAATCTTTTTAAAATTAAAGCAACATGTCATCATTCGTAATCCAAGAAAACAAACGGTTACTATTATTGCATTAAGTTGCTAAAAACTAATTCTTGTGTACACAGAGTACTCAATAAATCATGTTTTGATTTATTAGACAATAACTAATAGTTCAAATCACTTAAATTAACATTAAGATAATCAAAACAAATCTGTTTGCAGAATATAACATTTTTTTAAAGTACCCACATCTTAAATTGATAACCAACTCCGACACGGCCAGAACTGACGTTCTACACGACCTCGTGTGGTACTGTAACAAAACAAATTTCTAGGTGGATCGATCGGCCTTTCTGAACAACAAAAGCCATAACTCAAAGTATGATGATAAGAAAAATTCTGAATTAGTCAAATAAAATTATTCTCAAAATAATCAATTGAGTCGTAATCACTCAAAATAACCATTCTGTTACTGACAATACATAGCTCAAGTAAAGTAGAGACAGTCCCCCAGCCGAAATCACACCATGGGATTCGACAAGCAACTTGGAGTCGATTAGACAACCCGCATAGGCGTCAACATAGACAACCCGCATAAGCGTCAACATAGACAACCCGCATAGGCGTCAACATAGACAACCCGCATAAGCGTCAAGATCAACATCCAAATCCAGGAGTCAACATAGACATCCGATTAAGCATCAAGCTAAACAAGTGTCATCATAGACATCTTGTCAATTCAGCTATATGTCAGTAGCAGATGAATCATCATCAGTGTCAGAATTGACATCATCACTAACAGTAACTGGACATTCAGGCATTTTTCGTACACGATCATGGGCATATTTGTAAATTCTATTGGTATTCAAAGCTTTTAACAAATATCTATCACCATACGAGACAGATTTATTTCTATCTCCTCATTATCAACAGTCATCAAACCTAAAGGTCTAGCAACTCAATTTGAACGTCTTCAATGGCATCTTGCTATGAGCGCTCTTCACCCCATGAATGTTGACATGATAATCAGCTACTGCAGCCTGTCAACTGTTTGGCGACTGTCAACTGCTTAGAACTGCTCAGAAGTTGCAGCTGCTCAGCAGTTACAGCAGCATGCGAAACGCTAGCCTCCTGCTGGTCTCATCCACCGTGATACGATATCTGAAACTGAGAAAAACTACGAGAGTACAAGTCCAATCAAAGTAGTGATGGAAATAAAGGTTCCTGTTTAGAATAGTAGCCCAGTATGAAAGTCAATCAAAATCTAAACCCAATTAGAACATTAGCGCAACAAAGAGGCCTATTTCCAGCAGTGGACAAAGTCAAGTTATGGATGGTGATAATAAGTCAAAACATTGCTTTTGCAATTATCACACTTTCCGCAATTAAGTGTAAGGTAGGGTATTGTGATGATGTTGGTATTGTGACCATATCTCTATAATGTCCCAACAAAAATAGCACTAAGCTCTTTAGTCTTATTTCTCTTCTAGCGATAGCAGAATAATATCGCTTCATCAGCATTATTTCAAACGCCATAACCGGCAACATCAAAGCTTTAGCGCTTAAACCACTACTACACTAAAGCGATAGTCGACATGAGAATAACAACCTGACTTTAGCATAGAGCAATAAAGCGACTAGTCAATTATCAAAAATCAATAATCGCCAATCATGAGATCGTAGCCTTTTATGAGTCAGTCTCCACAGCATAAACGTTTGAAAATAGCTCACCAGATTGCTGTAGAACACCAGTGATAGGTCGTACATCACAAGCTTCAACTCGCTTCACGGATGGTTGGCTGCTCGAAGGCCGACTCCCGGTATCTTCACTTGAACTTCCCGGTCGCCTTTGGGCAGCGAGGAGCGACGTGTCCCGACTCCCCACAGACACTTTCCTTTGGTGTCGCTTTATGTGACGAGGTAGCTGGTCCAGGATGTTTGTTCGTTTTCTCGGCCTTCTTGCGACAGTTTGTAGATTTATGCCCCACTATACCACAAAAGTGGCATACTACTTTATCTGGTTTGAAATTTTTAGGCTAAGAACAATCTTGCTGGTCAGAGGAAATCTGAGACTTTCTTTTAAGGTGGGACAAGACACTCAGTTCTTGTTGAAGTTTATGCCTAGTATGAACTTCGGTAGTGAATGCCAGTCGATGAGCACGGGAATCAAATTTGGAGACATGAGCCAGTACAGTAGAAACAGCAATGTTTACTACACTCAGGCTATTCCATTTAGATGTCAGTGAAGTGACCTGTCGACTAGCATATGCGGCTAAAGATTCTCCTTCATTTGGTCGACTATTATGAAGGTTAATGAGGGTAGCGGCAACAGTTTCCGAAACGGCATAACGAGAGAGGAAGAGACTCATTAAAGTCTGTCCAGGTCATACCTGCATACGATAGGTACTTGGGAAAGCCATACGTTAGCACTGCCTTTTAAGGCTTTAATGAGGGCAATAATAAGAGTACCACCTTGAAGAGGATTTTCAGAAAGATTGAGCATCGGAATCGGGTAGGTCTGGGTTAAAATCGGGCAAAGGAATTATAGTAGACGAAGTGGACTTAGACTTAATCGCTTCAATTAACTGAGTCATATTTTGATTCTGAAGCTCTAACATTACTCGCCATGGATCACCAATACCTTCCGATTCCTGGGCTAAACCTAATCCCACTTCTGATGTAGGATCAGGAGTGCCGAGGGGTATATCGTCAGGGTTTGGAGTTCCCATTTTATTGGGATAAACAAGACTGTATAACCAATTACAGAGTTTTTATTTAATGCAGGTAGGTACACAATACAAAAAGGTACACAATACACAGTCAAAAATGATAGTTAGAAAAAGATAAAGCAGGTAAAAAGTTAGGCGAACAGACTTTTTAAGGTCACAGTTCGTACAGTGGCCAAGCCACCCAATTACACAGTGTATCGGCAAGCCAAATACAGCTATGTCAATATACAGCAGCGCTGTACCAAGTAAACCGACAGTTTTGTCGGGAGCAGGGGAGCTCTGTATTGAGTCGAATCCGAAGACCGACTGACTAGCTTACCGAGTGCAAGCTGTTTTATAGGACGATGCCCCCACTTTGTAATCCCTCCATGACAACTCTGTCCGATGACGCACGGAAATACGTCACGCGTTTATTTGATACAAAATGTTCTAATAATCACATTAGAAAGTAATCAAATAATACAAGAATAATTGTCGTAAATTAACAATATAGAAATCACAAAGTAAATCTTTTTAAAATTAAAGCAACATGTCATCATTCGTAATCCAAGAAAACAAACGGTTACTATTATTGCATTAAGTTGCTAAAAACCAATTCTTGTGTACACAGAGTACTCAATAAATCATGTTTTGATTTATTAGACAATAACTAATAGTTCAAATCACTTAAATTAACATTAAGATAATCAAAACAAATCTGTTTGCAGAATATAACATTTTTTAAAGTACCCACATCTTAAATTGATAACCAACTCCGACATATACGTGTTTCAGTTGATTTTGAAGAAGTTATTTTTTTTTTGTTCCAATAAGTACTTAGGCCACCTGGTTACTCCCGACTTGAAGGATGATGCAGATATTGAACGGGAGCGAAGGGCGCTGTCGGTCAGGGCGAATATGGTGATCCGTAGGTTCGCACGATGCTCAGCAGAAGTTAAAGTTACTCTCTTTAGAGCTTACTGCACTACATTATACACATGCAGTCTATGGACTAACTACACGCAAAGATCGTACAGCGCCCTTCGTGTCCAGTTTAACAATGCGTTCAGGATGCTGTTGGGTCACCCCCGTTGCTGTAGCGCGTCGACAATGTTTGCGGAGGCGCGCGTGGATTGTTTTTATACAACAATGCGCAAGAGAGGTACCTCGCTGGTTCGGCGAGTGCGGGGGAGCTCCAACAGCATGTTGGCAGCGTTCGCGGAAAGGGTCGATTGCGCCTACATCAATCACTGTTGTAGGTTACACATTGAACGCAGGTAATAAAGCATCACTGCAAGCGTCTTAGTATCTCTTTGTTGTTTTGTTTTTGTAATTATTTTAACTCTGTATGTATATAATTGATAATGACAATTTAAAGTGACTGTGTTTATGGAATATTATTGTAATGAGTCTATGAAACTTGAAAATAAATGATTATTATTATTATTATTATTAGAAACATGTCGAAGTATTTTTGAGCAAGCTTTTTATTACCATGTGTACAACAAATACATGTCCAAGATTTATCCGAGTTGGAAGTTTGAAAATTATAGATTCACAAGTACCAGGAGAGCAGAAACATGTCGAATAAATTCTGGCACTGTAACTATGGCCGGTTAAGATTAAAAAGTACCACGAGACTAGAAACATGTCGAAGTTTTTCCGGTGCTGGAATTGTGAGCGGTTTTGATTCAAGAGTACCAGAAGAACAGAAACTTGTCGAAGTATTAGCGCTGCAATAGTGAACGCTATAGATTCACAAGTACCAGGAGAGCAGAAACATGTCGAAGTATTTTCGGGGATGTAATTTTGGGCACTTAAGAATCAAGTACCAGGAGACATGACAAAGTAATTTTGAGCAAAATTTCTTTTTGTCAGGAGAACAGAAATATGTCAAAGTATTTTTGGGGCTGGAATTGTGAGCAGTTAGAATTAAAAAGCACCAAGAGAACAGAAACATGTCGAAGTGTTTTCAAGGTTGGAATAGTGAACGCTACAGATTCGCAAATACCAGGAGACCAGAAACATGTTGAAATATTTCCGGCGCTGGAATTGTGAGCGGTTAGGATTCAAAAGTACCAGGAGATCAGAAACATATCGAAGTATTTTCGGGGCTGGAATTATGTGAGCTACAGATTCATTATGTACCAGGAGACCAGAAACATGTCGCGGTACTTCCAGGGTTAGAATTGTGAGCAGTTAAGATTCAAAAGCACCAGGAGATCAGATACATGTATGTAGAAGTATTTTCGGGGCTGAAATAATGAGCGCTACAGATTCACAAGTACCAGGAATAGAATAGTTTTTGTTTTTTTTTTCTTAACAGTCAAACAGAAATTTGTATGTCGATGTTTTTTCCGGGCTGGAATTGTAAATGCTATAAGATTCACAAGTATCACGAGACTAGAAACATGTCAAAGTATTTTTTTGGCTGAAATTGTGAGCGTTAACGATTCACAAGTACCAGGAGACCAGAAACATTTCCAAAGCTGGAATCATGAGCGGCTAGGATTCAAAGGTATCAGGAGAACAGAACAATGTCGAAGTATTTTCCGGGCTGGAATTATGAGCGCTAAAGATTCATAATGTACCAGGAGACCAAAACATGTCGAAGTATTTTCGTGGCTAGGATTGTGAATGCTAAAGATTCACAAGTACTAGGAGACCTGAATCATGTCCATATATTTCCGGAGCAAGAATTATGAGCGGTAAGGGTTAAATATGTGGAAGATTTTTGCGGCAGGAATTATGAGCGCTAAAGATTCGTTATTTACCAGAAGACCAGAAACATGTCGATGTATTTTTTGGGCTGAGATTGTTAGCGCTAAAGATTTACCAGTTTCAAGAGATCAAATATTTATGTCAAAGTATTTTTGAGCAAATTTTTTTTTTTACACCAGGAGTACAGCAGCGTTATTCTGTAAACATGTCGAAGTGAAGTGATCGTGAAGTGACTTGTGGATCCATGTAATCAAGATGGAATGACAGCTCACTTCGTGGTCACTTCATTAAAGCCTTCACTTCGACATGTTTCAGAATTGACTGGCTGATACATATCGAAGATTTTTTCAGGCTGGAATTGTGAACGCTAAAAATTCACAAGTACCAGGAGACCAGAAACATGTCGAAGTATTTTTGAGCAAGATATTTTTTTATCGGTAGTATTTATGCATGTCGAAGAGTTTTCCGGGCTGGAATTGTGAACGCTGTATAGATTCATAAGAACCAGGAGAGCAGAAACAAGGCTGTACTTAGATTCACAAGTACCAGGTTAACAAAAACATGCAAAGTATTTTCAGGGCTGGAATTGTTGAGCGCTAAAGATTCAGAAGTACCAGTAGACCAGAAACATGTCAAAGTATTTTTGAGCAAGGTTTTTTTTACCATGTTTACAGCAGATACATGTCGAAGATTTTTCCGGGCTAGAATTGTGAAAACTATAGATTCACTCGTACCAACCAAGAAGGCAGAAAAATGCCGAAGTATTTTCAGGGCTGGAATTTTGAACACTAGCAGTTCACACGTAACAGGAGACCAGAAAAATATCAGATTTTTTTTTCTGAAATTGTGAGCGCTAGAGATTCAAAAGTAACAGGAGACCAGAAACATGTCAAAGTATTTCCGTGGCTGAATTTGTGAGCGCTAAGGATTCGCAACTACCTGGAGAGCAGAAAAATGTTTTTGGACATTTTTTTTTTTTTAACTGGAGAACAGAAATATGTTGAAGTTTTTTCTGGGCTGGAATTTGTGAACACTATAGATTCACATATAACAGGAGACCAGGAACATGTCAAAGTATTTCTTTGGCTGAAATTGTGAGCGCTAATGATTCGAAAGTACCTGGAGAGCAGAAAAATGTCACAGTAGTTTTGGACATTTTTCTTTAACGGGAGAACAGAAATATGTTGAAGTTTTTTCTGGGCTGGAATTTGTGAACACTGTAGATTCACATATAACAGGAGACCAGGAACATGTCAAAGTATTTCTTTGGCTGAAATTGTGAATGCTTAAGATTCACAAATACCAAGAGTGCAGAAACATGTCGAAATATTTCCGGTGCTGGAATTGTAAGAAAACAGAAACATGTTGAAATTTTGGCCAGGCTGGAATTATAAGCGCTAAAGGTTCATTTTGCGCCAAGAGAACAGAAACATGTCGAGGTATTTCTGGGGTTAGTAGTAAAGTAGTTTTTTGGCTGGAATTGTGAGCGCTAAAGATTCACAAGTATCAGGAGACCAGAAACATGTCAAAGCATTTTTTGGCTTTTTTTTTAAGGATGCGAAATCATCAAATTACTCCTCCCGCTCTGGGTGAAGCAGAAGGGAGTGTCAGACTCTTACTGACTAAAACCCATCCAGGTTCCTCCTAATGCCCTTTGCGTTCCAGGGCTGCGGTGACTCTTTCAAACAAATTCCGCAACACCGGCAGGCACTGGCCCTGTCGGGCCCCGTCTTCTATTCTGACAGCTCTTTGAGGCGCGCGTGGAACACATCGCTCCGTCGACCCGGGCCTGGTCCTGATCGGACGGCGAGCCACCCAATGCTCGCCGTCCGCAGGCGCGCGCCGATGGTGGCCGGGAATCTTAGTTCTCATGAAGTTTAGTTGATCTCTGCCAAATTCATGTACAAAACTGTGAGAAAGGTAGCAGGAAGAGTGGGTATGGGTCCACTACTACCATCTTGGAACCTCTTTGCGAGTTTGTCTGTGGCGTCATTGCCTAGGGATCTACAGTTCCCCATGATCCACTGAAGGGTGTGACTTTCAGCCGAATGCCTTTTCAAAATTTAATTGAAATTAAATATGTAAATAAAAATCATAAAACTAGGTTGGATGATGTGTACCTTTTCTTCCATGGCCATTTTCATGGAAATATTTTCCTTATTTATCCCACAAATATTTGTCAATATTATGCATATTGGTGGTTGCTGCTTGGTCGGTGGGTTCCTCGTACATAGAAGATATAAATTAATGCTGAAGCAACGGGACAACGTAGACTCTTCTAAAATAACCTAACCACCTTCTTTCTGTGCCGTCAGCAATTTTTTACAGTATTTGTTTAATTTTGCGCATTTGAGTGGTCTTCTTCTTCGTCGTCGTTCCTTCACTGCTGAGGATCGCGACCACGCGTCGCGACTCCAAGCCATTCGGTCTTCTGCAGTGTAGATCTCTCTGTAATGCTACCTCCAACAGCCTTCTTTATGGCGTAGGACCATAAAGAAGACCACATTTCCAAACGCTTTCAACCCTAATCTCTTCAAAGTTAGAGTGCACAGGCTCCTTCTGGGTAAGCTTGCTCCATCGTAGACTTTGTCTCAGTCATCTCTGACCTAGACTAGAGCCTCTCAAATAAAAATAAAAACAAATATGTTTGCATATTTGAACTTTGACGTGTTGATATGATATTTCAATGAATGAATGGTGCTATTCTCTAAACTACGAAGTTAAGAAATTACTTTATGAATAAAGTTAAACGTAAAACGTAAATCATAACGATATTAAGTTTTTAGAACACATCCGATTAACCGAGCTAATTAACTGTATTTGCGACTCCTCTATCATGAGACTTCGCCACCTGCTTGCGAGTGGTATGACATGAACGCTGGCTTCAGGCTTGTAATAGTTATTTATGATATTAGTGCGGTATGTTGGTTTTTACAAACGAGTAGGTCGAGGGCTTGCCATAGTCACGAGTTTGTAAATACCAATACCCGCATGTGTATCATACAACGTTTTACAACATTTTATTATATAATTACATGGAGAAAAATAATTTACTTTGTGAAGAACAAAAAGGATTTAGACAGCACAAAACCATCAATATGGCAATTTATGACTTTTTGTATAATATTATTAGAAATATAGATAAGCGATCCCCCATATGTGCTATATTTTGCGATATGACGCAAGCGTTTGATTATGTCCATTATAACACATTACTTAATAAATTAGAAGTCTACGGCATTAGAGGTAACGTGCTGGAACTCATAAAATCTTATTTAGAAAATAGAACACAAATTACCGAAGTTAGCCACATTAATGTAATCAATAAACATGAAGAGATAATAAGATCGAGAGAACGTAAAATCTCATACGGTGTACCACAAGGAACCGTAATGGGCCCGTTTATGTTTATATTATATGTTAATGACATGCCCAGGTCCCTTGAACAACCTTTAACAATGTTTGCAGATGATAGCACAATAACGATCCCTTGTAAAAACGCAACCACATATGAAAATGACATTAATACTTCTCTTGACTCACTAATTAAATGGCTAGATAACAATAATTTGATTATAAATTTAAGTAAGACAAAGATAATGCACTTTAGACAACGTACTCCCGGCTTGAGTAATCTTCACATACACTACAAGAATGACAATATTAAGGAAGCAGAAGATACCAAATTTTTAGGTTTACAAATAGATTACAGCTTAAATTGGAAGGCGCATATAGATATTTTGTGTAAAAAACTGAGCTCATCTGCTTATGTTCTATATAGATTATCCTCCATAGTTAATACCAAAGCACTTGTCACGGCTTACTACGGCATAGTTGAGTCTTATCTACGCTACGGCATAATTTTCTGGGGAAACTCAACTGATACATTTGAGGGTAGCGACAGTGTCAATGAGATGTTGGATGCTTTTTACGAGACGCTTAACGACGCTATACATCAGTTTATTCCCTCACGGATCCCAAAGAAGCGTAAATATCCTCAGTGGTTTAACTATAAACTTATTAAAATGTTAAATTTAAAAAATAATATTAGAAGGCGATACAATAAATATAAAAACCCAATGGATTTGATTGAGTTAAAATTAATTAGTAAGCGTTGCGATGGATTGGCTACTTCTTGTTACAAGGTTTATATTGAAGGTCTTGAAAATGAATTGAAAAACAACCCTAAGTTATTTTGGACGCACGTAAAAAATAAACGAGGGGGCTCTAGTAACTACCCAATGACCATGAAAAATGGATCAATATCCACATCTGATGGTACAATAATATGTGAGATGTTCGCTTCCAACTTCTCGTCTGTATATAGCCCCGAGCAAGTGGTGGACAAGGAAATTGACACTAGAATATTACTGAAATCTGTTGAAAATAGTAGTTTATGCTTAACAAGTCCAACGATAAGCAGTGAAGTTTTGCTTAAAAAAATTAAAAGTCTAGATATTAACAAAGGAGCTGGCCCTGATGGCATACCACCGATATTTATAACGTCTTGTGCAGAGGAGTTAGTGTGCCCTCTTATGCTTATATACAGTAAATCCTTATCTTCTGGTGTATTCCCTCTAAAATGGAAAATGGCTAAGGTGGTTCCTATACATAAATTGGATAGCAACGATGACATTGCTAATTATAGGCCTATCTCAATCCTTTCAACGTTTGCTAAAGTGTTTGAATCTCTGCTCTGCCCGTATTTCGAAAACCATCTAAAATTATTCGTTAGCGATCATCAGCACGGTTTTGTTGGATCACGATCCACAAGTTCTAATCTGGTCCCTTTCACGGAACTTTTGATTGAAGCTGTTGACTCTGGTCACCAAGCTGATGTCATTTATACTGACTTCAGCAAGGCCTTTGATAAAGTTTCTCATAAAATCTTATCTTGTAAGTTGCGTGCATATGGTATCACTGGTGGCTTGCTTGAATGGGTGATTTCATACTTGAGAGATAGATCTTTTTTTGTTGTGGTAAACGGTTATCAATCTAACGTATATAACATCTCATCAGGAGTCCCACAGGGCTTGCATCTGGGTCCAATATTGTTCAACTATTTTGTTAACGACATTCCCAACTGTCTACGGCACTCTAAAATTTTTATGTATGCGGATGACTTGAAGTTTCTTAGAATTGTTGAATCTCACAGAGACGCTTCACTTTTACAGACTGACCTTAATACTTTAATTCAATGGTGTAAAATTAATGAAATGTACTTGATCTCGGAGAAATGTTACCACGTTAAATATACAAGAAAAAGTAATCCCATAAAGACAGAGTATTTCATAAATGAGAACAAAGTTAACGAAGTGGACACTATACGTGATCTTGGAGTTCTGTTTGATCAAAAGCTAACATTTGCACCACACCTGGATCACATTTCTAAAAAAGCATCAAGGATGATGGGTTTTGTTATAAGACAGTGTAAAGGTTTTCGTCAAATTAAAACTAAAATCTTGCTTTATCAGAGTTTAGTACGTAGCATATTAGAATATTGCAGTGTGGTGTGGCGACCACACTACGCTACAAATAGTTTGCGTCTAGAACGAGTTCAGAAACGCTTCGTTTGGCATCTGACTTTTTCTTCGGGAATAATTAAGAAAGTACGTTCTTACAGAGAAAGATTGAAATTCTTCAACATGCACACCTTGGAAGAACGAAGATGTTTGAACGACGCAATTTTTGCTACCAAAATCTTGAAGGGAAGAATCGACTCACCGCCGCTGCTTGCTCTCATCAACTTTCGAGCTCCGTTGAGGATTCCGCGCAAACCTATAACTCCATTTCGTCCTCCAATGAGAAGAACGGTGTTAGGATCTAACTCTCCATGTGCTAGGTTTTGTAGGGTTTTGAATAGTTGCAGTGATGTGGTTGATTTTCACTTTGATTCTCTCAACAAGCTAAAATTTGACTTTTTAAGATGTTTACCAGATTTAATGTAACAGTTTTTAGGACTGTTGTGTACGTTACCTTTCAAAGACATTATGCTTTTAATGTTTTGCATGTAAAGCACTTATACAATATGTAATTTTATTAGTAATAATAATATTATTATTATTATTAATTACTTATCATGGTTTTCTTTTTGTCCATGTGGTGTTTACCTATAAGTAATTGTTGCACTGTGTAGAGTTTTAACGCATGTGTTATTTTTGTTTGTAGATTAGTGTAAACAATTGTTGGTAGACCTAATAAATAAAATAAAATAAAAAATAAAATAAAATAGAGACATAGCATTTAAGGCTCAAAAGCGATGTCTCCGATCAATGTTTAAACTTAAAACTACAGACAGTTGCAATCCCTATTTTAAGCAATACAACATCTTGACACTTCCTTGTATTTATATCTTCGAAATAGCCATGTTTGTCAAGCAAAATCCAAGTCGTTTTGAACGCCTAGCCGATGTATTCCCAAGGAATAGGCGTGACAATAGCAAATTATGTCAGGTGTCATGTCGAACCGCGTTGATGCGCAACAGTGTATATTGCATGGCCCCAATCATCTACAATAAATTACCAAGTGGGTGGAAAGACCTAAATACATTGCAGTTTAAGAGAAGACTACGTAATTTTTGAGTAATAAAACGTACTACAGTGTAGCTGAATTTCCAACTGAGAAAAATATTTGTTTTGAATTATAGTATATAATGGTAATTTTTGATTGACATCTGTATAATTTGATGATATTGATATATGTTTTTTAATTTTTTATTTTTTTAATTTATATTGACTAGTAATTTGAATAATGGCTATTTTTAACTTATATTGAATAATAATACGGTAATGATTACTCATTGATTGTTATGGACATCAAATGTATGTTTAAGAAATAATGTAAGTAGGTACCTAAATGTCTGCATGCCGAATGGTAAAATATGGCTGACCCTTAATTTAATTATTTGTAACAACTATGTATACTACCCATATTTGCAGAATAAAATTCTATTCTATTCTATTTTGGGGTGGTTTGGGATCTACCTCCTCGCGGTCCACCCCGGGCAACGGCACCACAGGCTTGCCTGTGGTACGGCAGAACGATCCCACTAAAAAGCGGTGGTAGGCTCCGCAAGGAGCCGCCTGGCTCGCTACCACCATCCCGCTGCAGTCCGGCGCCAAGCAGCTTGCTGTGTTCCGTCGGTGTGCGGGAGTGCCAGTGCCTTTGGGAGAGAAGGAGATTGTCAGTTGTTCTGCTCAGAACCGGTCTTGGTCGCTGGGCTGGGCTTTCCGGGTAACTCATTTTGGAGGGTAGCGGGATCCGAAGCACGGTGCCAGCCGTTGGCCGACCGCAGTTAGTAGGGGGCCCAAGTAGCACGCCAGCCACGTGTGAAAGGCTGCCCCGCCAACTAGCGAAAAATCCCGATATGCTCCACCGTGCCAGCCGGCGACTGGATGGGAGGACCCGGTGGCCATATCCGGGGGGGTTCGGGCGTCCCCGCAGTCTCCAAATGAGTTCCCCATAGGTTAGTTTAGCTCTAGTGTTCCACTTGGTTTACTGAGCAGCGCCTCGACAGTTCGACTTTTCTCCCCAACTACTCTCCACGATGACGAAAGTTAAAAAGAAAAGCAAGGTAAAACAACGGCTGCACTTCCTCCCGCTAAAAGTGCACCTCACTAATATTAGGGGGTTGCACTCCAATCTCGATCCGGTCCATCACCATCTTGAGACCGAGAAGCCGCACCTGTTTTTCTTAACGGAGACGAAGATAACAACCCCGTCGGACGTGGCGTACCTCAACTACCCGGGCTACTCTCTTGAACACAAGTTCAAGAAGCAGGCTGGGGTCTGTGTGTACGTCCGCGATGACATTTGTTGTCGTCGTCTCCGTTGCTTTGAGAAATCGGGTTTTTCTGCCATATGGCTACTTGTGGACACTGGCGTGGAAAAATTCATCTACATCGGCGTATACCGATCGCACAGCGGTGACCAGGAGACAACAGCGCTGTTTAATTCCCTCGTGGAGTCGACCGACGTAGCCCAACAACGGTACCCAACAGCGAAGCTCATTTTTCTGGGGGACTTTAACGCCCACCATAAAGAGTGGTTGTTCCCGTACCAGAAAACTGACCATGCCGGGTTAGAGGCGCGCAAGTTTGCTTTAACGCTAGATCTAACCCAGCTGGTGAATGAGGCAACGCGGGTACCGGATGTTGACGCCCATACACCCAATTGCTTGGACCTTCTGCTGACAACTGATCCGGGCAGTCATTCAGTATCGGTCTCAGCCCCGCTGGGAACGTCTGACCATTGCCTGGTGAAATCCGTATTGACCTGCTCTCCTCCAGATAAGAGTCCTAGAGGCACGAGACGAGTATGGCGATACGAGTCAGCAGATTGGGATGAGATGCGGCACTTTTTTGCATCTTATCCATGGCGGCAAGTGTGCTTCTCCTCGGGTGACCCCTCGTGCTGTGCTGACTTGATTGCGGACGTGATTCGGCAGGGGATGGAGTATTTTATTCCATTCTCCGACATCCCGCTCGGTCACAAATCCCGGCCTTGGTATAATGCAGAATGCGCTCACGCTGAGGCCCGTAAAGAGTCTGCATACCAAGCGTGGATTAAGGCCCGCGACCGAAAGGTTAAAGCACGTAGGGTTCGCGCGAGGAAAAGAGCCTTTAATTCTGCCGCTAAGTTCTGCAAGCGGGTTTTACGTAGGGCACGTTTTGACCATGTCGGACGTATCGGGGCCAAATTAGCATTGCACCCTCCTGGTAGCAAGCAGTTTTGGTCCCTGTCGAAAGCGGTTGAAACGAATTTCTGTCGACCCACTTTGCCTCCTATGTTGAAACCTGATGGCTCGCTGGCTCACACTGCAAGTGAGAAAGCAAATTTATTTGCAACTCTCTTTGCAAGCAATTCGCGTCTGGACGCTGGCTCCAAGCAACCACCAACTTTACCTCGTTGTGACTCTTCGATGCCGAAGATCACAGTTCACATAAAAGAGGTCCGAAGAGTATTGTGCAGTCTAGACGTGAATAAGGCCAGCGGGCCTGACGGCATTCCAGCGAGAGTGTTGAGGCAATGTGCACCTGAACTGTCTCCTGTGTTAGCACGCCTGTACCGCCTCTCTCTTGAGAAAAGAACGGTGCCGAAATCATGGAGGCTTGCGAATGTGCAACCGGTGCCCAAAAAGGGAGACCGTGCTGACCCTGCACATTACCGTCCGATCGCCATTACCTCCATCCTATGCAAGGTTATGGAAAGGATTCTTAACAGTAAGCTGCTGACCTACCTTGAAGACAATGATCTCCTCAGTGACCGTCAATATGGCTTTCGCCGGGGACGGTCAACTGGCGATCTTCTTGTGTATGTCACGCACTGCTGGGGCGAGGCCATCGAGAGACACGGCGAAGCACTTGCCGTGTCGCTCGATATCTCGAAGGCCTTTGACAGGGTTTGGCACGCAGGTCTGCTCAGCAAGCTTCCTGCTTATGGTATCCCAGTTGGTTTTTGTAGCTGGATATCAGACTTCCTGAGTGTACGGTCGATCCGAGTAGTCGTTGACGGCTGCTCCTCTGACCTCATGGCTATTGATGCCGGAGTTCCTCAGGGGTCCGTTCTCTCTGCAACTCTTTTCCTGCTGCACATCAATGACCTACTTCAGCTTGGTCTTGTTGGGTACGCAGATGACAGTACGGTTTCAGAGAGATACTTGTCCAGCGCAACAACCAGCGGGGATGAAGTTCGTTCCTTGAGAGAGGCCATGGTAGAGCGGACAAATTCGACCTTAAGCCTTGTCTCCCAGTGGGGTGATGACAATGTGGTCACTTTTAACGCCACCAAAACACAGGCGTGTCTTTTTACCGCAAAAAGGAGTCGTTTTGACCAAGCTCCTACTTTTCGGGGTGCATCTGTTCCTGTGACTGATCGGCTCGAGCTCCTAGGCATGGAGTTGACATCCAGTCTCAACTTCGGCGCCACCATCGAGTACAAAGCCCAAACCGCTGCCAAAAAGCTAGGCATCCTAAATAGGGTGAAGCGATACTTCAAGCCTGGACAGCTTTTAACTCTATATAAAGCGCAAGTCCGATCCTGCATGGAGTATTGTAGCCACCTGTGGGATGGCTCAGCTAAGTATCAGCTTGCCGCGCTTGACTCGGTGGAACGCAGAGCTAAGAGGCTCATCGGTGACGAAAAACTGGTGGATACCAAGCTACACAGCTTGGCTCATCGCCGTAAGGTTGCCTGCTTGTCGGTCTTCTACAGATTGTACTTCGGTGAGTGTGCCCAAGAACTCCACGACCTCATTCCACCGGCCCCCTTCTACCATCGGACATCCAGACGCACTGCATCTTACCATCCCTACCTTGTTACTATTCCACCAATTCGCACTAAGCGTTTCCAAACGTCTTTTATAATGCGCACAGCAAAGGAGTGGAACTCTCTGCCTGCGTCTGTGTTTCCAAACGCATACAACCCTAATCTCTTCAAAGTTAGAGTGAACAGGCTCCTTCTGGGTAAGCTCGCTACATCGTAGACTTTGTCTCTGTCATCTTTGACCTTGACTAGAGTCAAGAGCAAACCCATATCAAATAAAAAAAAAAAAAAAAAAAAAAAATTCTATTCTAACACATTTGCAAGAAAACAGTACAATAGGTTGTACGTTGTTTTATAGTCTTCGGGGTTTTCTAGTTGTCGGTGTTTTATATGAGAAAAAAAATATGTGAAACGAAATTCTATGAAACTGTCTTCAGTTTCATAGAATTTCGTTTCACATATTTTTTTTCTCATATCATCATGTCATAGAATAACCAATACGCAGAATACTTACTTTAAATAAATTTAAATCATAGATTTTTGTTACAAATAAACTTTGTTTCGATATTCATTATATCATAGAATAACAAATAAAATATTCTTTATCCTCATATTGATTAGTTAATATAAAACTTGTTACCAAGAAAAAAAGCTTATCGAGTGACAGTTTCTAAACGTTTGACAAAATGCCATACCCTCATTCGGATCCGCTCGACTGAACCCCGCGAAGCGGCAACAGTCGCAAATAGCCATGGGAATAAAAGACAAAACTATGCAAACAAGTATATACACCATGAATGCAACAAGCAGCTTCGGCTAGCTGGCCGACTCCGCCGGCCAGCCTCAGCCGCGGCGGCGGGCGTTACAACACCTGCTCCTCAGCTCGCGGGCCGCCTAGCCCCTCCGCGCCTACGCGGGCTTAAATTACACTCTAGGGGTAGGGCAGACAAGACTACGTGGGGTCGGTTTTACACACACACACAGACGATTCGTTTCTGTCACTAATTTTTTTAGCACACATGTTGATTTTTTTAAATCATATTTTAATTTTAATTTTAGGTTAAAATGCTATTTTGTAGAAATGGCAATATGCGTAGTAAAATTATTCCGAATACAATCCTGCCATCTTAATATGCCATGGGCATATTATAAAACAATAATATTTAATTATAATTACATTTTTACTGAAATATAAAATACCATGGAAAAATACACCGGGCAAACAATATTCGTTAAAAAATAATTCTGCTGTTTCATAATTTTGTTAAATAAAAAATGCGATCATGAAATTCATTGAATTATGTTTCTGTGAAACAGGTTTCATTCAAATAAATAGTCTTTGAAACAATAAAAAAATTACAAGGACCAAATATTATGTGAAACATTTTCTGCAAAATGAAATTCTATGAAATTTATGTCTGCGAAACAAGGGTACACCGTAATGAGGCAAACTTCTTGCTTTAGAGTCGCAACAAGCTTTGCAGTATAAAAATGGACGAATTTGCTAATTTAAAATTGGAACTACATCGTCGTCTCATCTTTGTCTCATGTTTTCTTTAGTACAAACGTATTGAGCAAGAGCGCTTCCAAGGAGGTTCGATCATTCAGCGTATTAACTGTTATCTTTTATTATTTTGATACTATATTTTTAAAACTGAACTTCAAAATACTTGAAATTAATAAGCATTTTAGTTTTTAGATGTTCTATTTTTATTGTAGTTGTTTTAATTTAGTTTTTTATTTTTTTTTAAATTAGGTTAATTGTTTTTTTAACAATATGTTACTTATAAACTTAAAATGAATGAGCTTTAAATTTAATAATAATAAATTCTTTATTTTGGACAACATAAGATCCACTGTGTTAGTAAAACTTCTTATAACTAATGTTAGTAAATCAATTAAAAGCAACTTAGTGACTATTATTATTTATTTAAAAGCGTTCATCACCTCCACAAAACGTCTCAGAATGGGAGAGAAGATATTCTCCGCCATTGTTCTTAGAATACTGTTGTCACTGTCCCGCAACCGTATTACTAAGGACGAGATTCTTTTTCGCATGACAGCATAAAAGTCATCCGTTCGATGCTGCACGAACATTTCAGATGCGCTACAAAAACGGGGCAGTCCCAACAGCATTCTGAAAACATTATTATACTGGATGCGCAGGACTTCCAGCGATCTTTTGGTAAAATCAACCCACAGACTTCCCGTGTACATACCCTGACAGTAGGCTTTAAAAAGGTTATTTCAACCTGATCAGTACAACGGTAAAATCGGTAAAACTCTATGTCAATTGTCTTTAAGATCGTCGGTAAGTATGTGCCCCAAGTACTTGAAACTATTTACTCGCCTTATACTCAAGCCTTATCTTCAGAGTAAAACTTGGTACATAGTCGGGGGCCTTACCAGTGGCCTTGAAAACCATGTATTCACTTTTCCTTACATTATAAACGAGTCCGTGTGTAGCTGCATAGCTCTCGCAAACTCTCAACATCTCTGTAATAGATTCAGCAGTCGGGCCCAGCAGCACCATGTCGTCCGCATAGCTGATGTTATTAATGGTTAAACCACCCACGCGATACCCGACACGCATGCTACCGAGCCCGTCCATTAGATCATTCACATATAGGGTGAAGAGTCTAGGAGACGTCAGACCCCCCTGTCTCACACCGCACTCCAACCTATATGGATCAGAGAATGTTGTAGACCATTTCATAATATATGTTTGGTTTGCATACCAATACTGTAGAATTCCACTGTGTAAGTAACACTTCGACAGCCTTCACTCACACTGCTGTATTCCTGCTGAAAAAAGTTTTTTGATCAAAATACTTTGACATATATTTGGTCTCTTGAAACTGGTGAATCTTTAACGCTAACTAACAATTTAAGGCCAAAAATACATCGACATGTTTCTGGTCTCCTGGTACTTGTGAATCTTTAGCGCTCGCAGTCCCAGCCACAAAAATACTTCGACATGTTTCTGTTCTCCTGGTACTCTTGAATCTGAAGTACTAAGGCAGCAGAAACTCTAGATTTCCACTTCTTCCTCTGTCTCTATTAAACCATATAAGTTAACGGGATTAAAAGTAGTCTATGTTTGATTTTAGGTTGTGAACTATATGCCTGCCAAATTTCATCCAAATCCCTTCAGCCATTTTTGCCTGATTGATCAAACATACAAACTTTCACATACTACTAATATTATAAGTGTGAAAGTTTGTATGTTTGTTGTATGTTTGTATATTTGTATGTTTTTATGGTTATATGTTTGTGCCTCAATCAGGAAAAAATGGCTGAAGTCCAGCCGGTATATTCCTGTCTTTCACCTTCCTCCAGAGCACATCGTACGACACAAGGACGAAGGCTCTGGAGAGATCCAGGAAACAAGCATACACCGTAATTCTGCGTTCGGTATAGTATTGGACAGTATTCTTGAGACTTAAAATAGCACTCTCTGTCGATAATTTGGGCTGAAAACCAAACTATGCAGCGTGTATATTATGTAGATATTTTGACAGTTGTAGTTGCAAGGGAGATAAGACGATAGTTGTCTTTATCGGAGATTTCACCTGTTCGGTTTTTAACTATTGTCTCCTTAGATCAGCTGGCAGGTAGGCATGACTAATACACATTATGTGCAATAGAGACAGGACCCTCGGTAGATGGACACCCGCACATTTGAAATGCTTGATGCTGAGTCCGTCATGCCCGGGAGATTTACCTCTATTCATATTTCTAATTGCGTTTCTAACTTGTTTAGCTGAAAAATAAATTAATGGTTGCTCTCCCGAACTGCCGGACTCAGCACCGGTCCTCGCAACTGAAGGACCGAGGGAAGACTGCACCTTAAAAAGTTCCCTAAACATGTTAGCAATACCCTCTGGATCTCCTTTCCCTCCAAGGCTTACCGGTAGGCCCGGCCTAGTATCTAGATTATTTGTTGATTTACAAATTTTGCTAAACTTATTGGTCGCCCTCTGTTCAGCTATTATGTCCATTTGATCTTGGTTTTTCTGGCACCATTTAAGGCGCCCCTTAAATATTTTACGTGTCTTATTTATCTGTTCATAAATTGTTACAGAAGTTGGATGGTTACTCAATACCCATACACTAAATTTAAGCCTGGCCTCTCGGTAAGAATCATGCACATCTTTATTCCAACCGCATAGTACTTTCCCTCTCCTTGGCTTATGCCTATCCGTTTGATTGATTTGTTCTGCAGCAGTGGTTTATATGTAAACAACTTTGTTATATAAACCATTTGTAATAGTTCTGTGCTCTATTAAATTACACTTCCCGTACGCACACAAGGAAAACTCTTGAGGAAAGTCAATGTCACGGAGTTTCTCAGTACACAACCTACTATATTCTGACTACTTGAGATTCATTCCTCTCCCCCAAGATTACCCCAGAACGCGGGCTGTTATGCAATGCCATTTTTGGCCTTACCATGTTAAGATCACACTCAACGTATAACGGTAGGTGATCTGACATGTATACGTCCTCTTTTATACCTACCCCAAATAAAGGTTTGCCGCTGATACTGAAACAACGCAGTGATCAAGCCACCTTTTACACCCATGAGCTTCGCTCATAAAACTGTAATTATTCGCCACACTGCCCAGCTTTTCTATATTGGCGCAAATCCACGATTGGTCTGCGCAAAAACTTAATAATTCCCTAAAAATAGTTCTTGAGGGGGCGCACTAAAATCGCCCAGGATATATAAACATTCAACATCTCCGCTCGCGGCCATCGCACTGATCTCGCCTAAAACCTTTGTAAAAACAGGTAAATTGTCAAGCGAATCTGTTGGCATATAAACTGAGATAACAATAATCGAGCTTCCGCTGACAGTAGCTCTGATGGCAGCCAAACGAGAACTTGCACACTCCAACACGGACACGGTTTAAAAATACCCCTTCTCCAAAGAATGGTCACTCCCCCATATGGTCTCCTTACAAGTAGGCCCGAGGTTGTACGTATTAACGATTTACCGGTATACTCAAAATCATCGCATAAAGTTAAGCGGGAGAAGCCATGTCTCCTGGAGGGACATCTGACAAATATCCCTTACACTCTCAATTGAGCGCTTAATAGATTTACAATTAAAACTAAAAAAATATAAATGTTTGTTTTGGTGTGTGTTCATAACAATAATGTTCCATAACTATAACTAACTTTCAATCTATACTTAATACACAAAAATCATTAACATTCTGTAAGAGCTGATTCTTGTTTGTTACGATACATAAACTGCACAAAACGTCTAAATGTTATGCCGTCAGGCCACAAATTGTATTTTTTTTTTGCGATAGATTGGCATGCGTTTGACCACTATCTCACCTGATGGTAAGCGAACTTGCGGTTGATAGAGCTTGAGCAGCTGTTCCGGCGTGAAGTACCGTCTCACCTTTGCTAGGCCCCCAACTTTCTGGCAGCCACTTGAGCCTTTGCCTCTATGAAAGGGCCGAAATTGAGGGTAGATGTTAACGTAACACCAAGAAGCTCAAGTCGGTCGGTTATCGGTACGGTTACACCTCGAAAAGATGGAGCTGGGTGGAATTGGCTCCTTTTAGCGGAAAACAGACACGCTTGGGTCTTAACAGCATTGAACTTGAACAGATTGGCATCGCCCCATTCAGAAATAGCCTGTAAGGACAAGTTCAAGCGCTCAACCATAGTTTCCCGGAGAGACCGGATCTGCGACCCACCAGCTCGTGCGTCGCACACGTATCTCTCAGCGACAGTGCTGTCGTCTGCATACCCAAAGGTACCGGATTTTAGCAGATCATTAATATGCAGCAGGAACAATGTTGCCGAGAGCACCGACCCCTGAGGAATCCCGGCATTAATATCCAGCAGTCCGGACGAGCAGCCATCTATGACCACTCGGATAGACCGATCCCTCAGGAAATCTGCAATCCAATCACACAATCCGGCGGGCAGACCGAAGGAAGGAAACTTACTAATAAGGCTATCGTACCAGACCCTGTCGAAGCCCTTCGAGATATCAAGGGAGACCGCAAGTACCTCCCCGTGCTTCTCTATGGCCTCACTCCAGATGCGAATGGCATACGCTAGAAGATCCCCAGTAGACCGATTTCGGCGGAACCCGTATTGTCGGTTGCTAAGGATATCATTCGCTTCTATGTATGCTAGGAGTTTACGATTCAGCACGCGTTCCATACTCTTACAGAGTTTGGACGTTACCGAGATGGGTCTGTAATTCGACGGTTCAGCTCGACTACCCTTCTTGGGCACGGGCTGCACGTTAACTTGCTTCCAAGCATTCGATACTTTTCCAGTCTCAAACGAAAGGCGAAATAGGCGTCTCAAGATTGGAGACAACTCAGGCGCACAAGTCTCGCCGTTATCCCGTCGGGGTCACTAGCCTTATTCACGTCTAGGTTACGCAATATTCGAAGAACGTCCTTCTGATGAATACGAATGCTCGACATACTCGACTCGTATCCATCAGGAGAAGCAGGGGGTCTCGCGCCACCAGGATCCAGACGCGACGATTCCGCAAACATAGAAGCAAACAAGTTTGCTTTCTCTTCAGCGGAGTGGGCCAGCGACCCATCGGGTCTCAGCAGTGGTGGTAGTGAGGGGCGGCAGAAGTTCGATTCGACTGACTTAGCCAGGGACAAAAAGCTTTACTACCTGCTGGGTATGAAGCAAGTATGTTCCCTATTCGGCCAATATGGTCAAACCGAGCTCCCCACAACACCTTCTTGCAGGACTTGGCAGCCCTGTAAAAGGCTCTCTTCTTCTGACTCACGTCATTTGCTTTGCGCGCGCGCATTTAAAAACAATTCTAATTTACTTCTCGATAAAAACAATTTAAACGCATTGTATTTCCTGGACTTTTTCATTTTTATCATTTTTAACGATACAACGTTTGTTTTTTCTTTAATATAACTAATAATTATTAGTTACATTTATAAGAAGAAATTTGATATGAACATAGGTATCTTTACGTCAGCCGCCTTGTGATTGTTTTGTAAGCAGTAAGCGGGTGATTTGTGAATATTTGTTTTGAAATAAGTACAAGTACTTACTGAAAATGGAAAAGAAAAATTATAGAATAAACTGTGGTGTTTTGCACTCAAAGATATCATTTTGTAGTTTACCTAGTACTTACATAATTTGTTTCTTTTATTAATAGTAATAGTTAGGTATTTCGCTTTTTCCTCCGATTAAAATACCTGCTTGGATCCATAAATAAATAAGTGGATAGGGTGAAAAAACTGACACACGAGTGAAATATTACGCATTAAAAAACTTTAGGCTCGGCTAGTTTCATAGGCTAGGCTATCGACTCACTTATGTACTTAGCTACTAACATTTATATTATTAAAGTAGACGAAATTTTAATATCACTATGAAATGATAATATGCGTAATTAATGGTGGGTACTTATCTAGTAAGATTACCAGTTTAATATACTTTTTGAGTAAGTAATTTTACAGGAGATGGTTAGAGGTTTTAATCGCTATAGGTAGCGCACACGCGATGCGATGGTTAGCCAAAGTCAAAGTCAAAGTATTTACTATTGTGTTTTTTGGTGATACAATAGGTCTTATAATTAGGTTATGGTAACTCAAAAAACTACCCATTAGGGCATACACTATTTAGCAATTTAAGAATATAAAATCGACATAACATACAAATTAGCATAAATTTAAATTTATTAGAATAAAATCTGTTTATTATTACATTTAGAATACAATTAATATGTCAAGATTTTGAATTGTCAAGCACTTAAATACATAATTATCATTTAGTTTATCTTATTTTGTCAAAAAGGAATTCGTCAATGGTATAGTAGCATTTTTCAATTAATAATTTTTTTAGTCTCAGTTTAAACTGTGTCAAATCTTTAATGTCATTTGGTATTTTATTGAATATCTTCGGCGCCATACAGAGGATGCTTTTGTGCATAAGGGAGGGTCTTAGACATAATTTGTGACGATATTCGTGTCTTATCGCTCTATATCGTTGCTCTGAAGCATTTGTAAACAGTTCGCTATTTTTCTTGACAAACAATGCGGTCTCGTAAATGTAAAAGCACGGTAATGTTAATATTTTAAGCCGTTTGAAATGCGGTTTGCAAGTTTCCGTAGATTTAAGACTACATATTGATCTAATGCACCTCTATGGTTGATATTAGGTACTGTTTGCATCGGATGGGTGACCTAAAATATTGTTCTTTCGAGTTGCTCCGTGCTGTAGGTAATGGGGACGAAAGAATAAGCTGAGATGAAAAAAGATATTATAATTAAATGTCAGCTGTTTCTTGGATTTGGTTGAGTAGGTAGGTAGGTGAAGTTTGGAAGAATTAGAGTTTGGTGAACTTCAGCGACTGCTTTTTCATTATTTTTTCATATTTTCAATCACAAAAGTAAAAAGGCCGCACGATAGGTTTGTGCGAGACCGCGGTGTTCGCTCCGCCCTCAACGCGTCGCTGATCGTTTTCCGTCTCGCTCAACACCACACATCTGCGCTGTCCTTGCAACGGTTTGAAACCATTCTCGTTCGCACCACTCGAAACCCACGTCTTCGCCGGCACCTCCACGTGTCCTTGAGCGCTTATCGCATCTTTTAGTTTCTGCGAGAAAGAGATAGGACGATCTTCGCCAATACCGGTTGTCGGGGAGTAACTAGCAGGTGTTGCGCGGTCGTTGACCTGCTCACCTGTTTTTGACGTAATTACAGGAACATATCGAAGACCACCAGGTCCACTATCGGGAGGGCTACTTTGTAAGTACGCTTCTTGCCTTTTATTCACATAAATGTTCGATGAAAAGTTATCCCGTATCGAAACATGTTTTAAATTCTCAATTTCTACTTTTAACGAATCAAACTTTTCGGCCGTTACAAATTTTTCTTCCAATGTACCGATCTGGTTCCGCAGTTTTATTATATCTGGAGGAGTCTATAAGGAGTCGCGTCACGTCTACGTGATCGAAGGTCACAGGTGGTAGCTTATGCAGTTCTTTCGCTACGAATATGGGCATCAGCTCTTCGTCGGTTGTTGTCGTCCAGATCTCGTGACATTTTCTTTTTTCCTTCCTTACTCCTGAGTGGCATTTTCTTTGCATTGGGAAGCGATTCAAACAACATTGATTTCACTTTCAGTATGTCATTAGCCGTAAAAGACGTAGTACATAATTGGTGTATGCTCTGTTCGTCCATATACCCCAGAACATTTAATTAAAATGCTAATAGTTCATTATTCACAATGTTACAGTTCACACACTTCACAGTATTAGAGGTCATTGCCCTCCGCGATGAGCCACCGACCAGTCAGTAAAGAGCGCGTCCGATCATAACCGTGCGCGCAAGAGGACTGACACACACCGTTTTATGAGGCGGTCATTTTTAATCTGTGGTATTTGCTATTCTCCCGCCATGGACAGTTGAATATAATTTTTAACCCCCGTCGCAAAAATGACAGGGTGTTATAAGTTTGACGTGTCTGTGCGTGTGTGTGTCTGTCTGTGGCATCGTAGCTCCCGAACGGATAAACCGATGTTGATTTTTTTTTTGTTTGAAAAATGAATTAGTCGGGAGTGTTTTTAGCTATATTTGATGTAAATCGGTTCAAGATGGACGCCGCCACAAAATGGCGGATTACATATCTTTTCACAACTCCCTCAGTATGGGTATCAAATGAAAGGGCTTGACTAGTAGAATACAGTACACTATAAAAAAATTCAAATCCAAGATGGCCACCACCACAAAATGGCAAGTTACATTTTTTTTCCACAACCTCCTCAATATGGGTATCAAATGAAAGGGCTTGACTAGTAGAATAATGTACACTATATTGAAAGGGAATGAGGAATATTAACTAACGAAACGAAAATTAAGTTTAAAAAGCAAGAAATCAAAATTTAATTAAAAATTTAACAAACCGACAAAAAAGACTTTAAAAATTTAAATTATTTCTATTGATCCTTTTAGTGTAATATAGGTACGATTCTTTGGGCCAAGCGTAATCGCGTCGGATTTTTTTTTAATTTCCATAAACAATACAATAAGAAATCCACTAAGGAGTTTCACGAGACGGAGACGCAGACGGAAGCGCTTTTGCTTACGTCTGCGTCTCCGTCTCGTGACGCAGACGGTTAAGCAAAGGTTACGCACGGCGCTTTGTATCGGAGCGTGTGGTTAAGTAGGTACTTAGGTGAGGGTACCTATTTTACCGCACGCTCCATTGTAGGGTGCGTAATTTTTAACTTTCGAACAATGTGTACAGGCTTCGTAAATGCATTTTTTGAGCAAATGTGTCGAAAAGGTTCATTCTTCTTCTTCTCCTTTTCGAGTTGATGGTTAACTCTTTATGCTGTTTTGGCCCAGTACTGGTGTTATTGAGCAGCTTTAGCTTATTAAGTTTAGCAAATGTAAGCGCGTGCCTGTTGACAAATATTGTAATAAGATTACAGTTTGAAAATGAGATTAAATGCATAACGCCATCTGTGGAATATGAAGTTGAACTATCAAAAAATTAGTTTGGATTTCATTTTATTTTTGTTAATAGTAATATTATTAATAATATTACATTCATTCAGAACGATATTTATTAAGTATAGCATATTTATTATATGTATATAAAAGCGATTCTTTAAATAACAAAAATATATGTTTTGGTGTAATCTCATGCCGTTGGGTCAATAGATGGCATTGCAGGTATCTGTATTACATAGTAAGTTGATTTAATCTACATTGCCACAAATCCCTATCAGGTTTATGAGTAAAAGTTACGAAAACTGGCTGTGACAGACAGACACCCGAGTGATCCTATAAGGGTTCCTTTTTTTCGGAACCCTAAAAACAAACAAAAAAAAATGTGTTATTATTATTTGTGTACCTACTTATTTTAGCCAGCAAACTTACCCTTTGCTGGCTGAAAATGTACCCTAATAAAACCAAACTATTTTTTTGTTATTGCGATCTAGATTTGTGTGCTACTGCGTAGGGCTTAAGGCTCTCCTTTTTTCCTAATTAACTTCTCTTATCTTACTAAATTTCAGGACAATTTTAACCCGCGTACGTGATCACTTCGTCACACCATCTCGACGGCGACGACGTAGGACGATCATCACTCACTCACTGGATACCCGAAGGAGTCCTCGGAGTCCAGTGGTGCGGTCCAAGAGTTCTTAGCCTAACATAGAAGGACAGATGGAAATTAAACAAAACTAATATTATTTTTCAATATACTCTCCCTTTATTGCAACACATTTTTCAGAACGTCTGATTAATGCTTCTATGCCACTATAAAAATATGCTGAATCTTTACTATCAAAGTGGTCGTAAACAGCCTGTTTAATTTCTTCATCGTTGTTAAATTTTTTCCCTCTCAAATCTGATTTTAATTTTGAAAACAAAAAATAGTCTGAGGGGGCCAGATCAGGGCTATACGGGGGATGATTTGTCTCTATAAAGCCGCATTCCTTAACTGTAGACTTCGAAATCGCAGCAGTGTGAACTGGAGAATTGTCGTGAAGCAATCGGACACCTCGAGTTATTTTCCCTGGTCTTTTTTCAATAATTTTCTGGCGTAACTGTCGTAGTAAGTCACTATAATAAGCTGCGTTTACAACCGTGTTTCTTTCCTTGAAATCGATGAGAAGGATTTCCTCACAGTCCCAAAAAATTGTAGCCGTGAGCTTCTTAACGCTTTGGGTGACCTTAGCTTTTTTGGTGCCGGTTCTCCCTTTCTGTGCCATTCCATCGAGTCTCTTTTAGACGTCGGATCGTAGTAAAGAATCATAGTTTCATCACCCGTCACAATCGATTGAATAACTGCTTTCTGGTCATCGCGGCAAAGCTCTAAAAATTCTTCACAACATTCAACACGTCGCTACTTTTGGACTGCACTAAGAATCCGTGGCACCCACCTTGCACTAATTTTTGTCATGTGTAAATGCTTGTGAAGAATTCTAAGAACACTTGTTTTTGAAATTCCAGACTGTGCAGCAATTTCTTTTGTTTTTAATCTACGATCACTCAGAACAATATCTTCCACAAATTGAATATTTTCTGGGGTCGTCACTGTGACAGGGCTTCCTTCACGTGGATCATCTTCCAATGATTATCTACCCCAACGAAACAGCTTAGACCAGTTTTTTATTGTTGCATACGAAGGGCAAGAGTCACCGTAAACGACAGTCAATCTTTCTTTTATTTGCGTTGGCGTTAGACCTTCTTTAGTTAAAAACTTTATAACAGCGCGATATTCAATTTTATACATTTTGTGAAAATCACTCGTCTTCATGTATGTAAATCGCTCTCAAAACTAAAGTACCAAATGGAATAAGTTGAAACTCGACACAGTGCATGTTGAGACTTGTACCTACTTTATGAAGGAAAAACCACATTATGTTCTGTTTATTTTCTATGTTAGGCTAAGAACTCTTGGACCGCACCTAGTAGTTTAAAAGAGTACTCTACTCATTAAATTCTCTTTTACATATCATTACATTTTTCGGTAACTCTCTTCAGCTTAAAAACGAACTTTTTTTTGGAATTCTTTTGATTTAAACATCAGTCATTTGCGGTTACCGTTCAGCTATTGTGAGTAGGTACTTATTTCAGCTTTATTTACCATTTCACGTGCGTCACATTTGATGCCAACGTACTTGACCTAGACCTTTCTGTTACGCAACTTGTGTAACTGTGACACTTATAGTAGACTAGCTTACGAACGCGTATACCCGCGCGCACCGGTTTTTTTCCTTTCCCGTAGAAATTTCGGGAATTTATACGTATATGCCTTTTCTCAACAATGTTGGAATCAGCTTGCAAGTCAGTGTACAAGTACACATAGAGCGATTCCTTAGCAACTGACACTGGAGATAGGCATTTTTCAACTAGGTAAACACCATATTTATTTTTACACATTTTATAAGCAGGCTAGATACAATAAACGAAAACGAAAACGAAAACAAAACGAAACGAAATAAATAAATAAACAAAAAAAACACACCTTTTACGTGAAAAAATTATAATACTTAAATAATAATAGTAGTTAAGAGTTATAAGAAGCTCGTGACTAGATAATAATAGCCACACGGGTCGATCATCAAGGTTAAGCAACGTTTGCCAAGGTTGGTCTGTGGATGGGTGACCATCTTAACATACCGACTTTCCTCCGTGTCTCGGAAAGCACGTTAAGCCGTTGGTCCCGGCTATCATTTGTAGATCTTTGGCAGTCGTTACGGATAGTCAGGAGCCAGTAGGTAAATCTGACTGCAGTCTTGCTATGAAGTACCATGTTACCTAGTGGGTTGTGGAGGTCTGGTAGGCAGCCGCTCCACGTAAAATACTGGTACTCAGCTAAATCCGGTTTGACTGGAAGCCGACCCCAATATTGTTGGGAAATGCTAGGCAGATGATGAGTTAATATTTATTAGGGTAAGTCCGGGGTAGATGGCCCTACTAACATTAAAGATCTATAGCCAGAAAATCAAGTACAAATAAAACAACCATTTTAACCACAAACAAAATAATGTTCATATTTCTTATCAAATCTTAATTAAACACATTATTTTAATCAAAATACATAGAAATATCATAGGTTAAAAAATACGACTGGTCATCTCACCTTGAGTGTCCGGGAATGATGGCCACAGGGCTCGGGGGGAGATGGCTAGTACTTTTTTTAACTGAGGATTCTTTACAGTATCTCAAAATGTATGCTTCATCTTCCATTTTCTTCTTGCCCTGGCTTCTAGCATAAGAAACAACATCAATCTTCCTTAAAGAAATGCTAGGATATATTTTCAAAAATAGTTGTCACACCCAGCCTTCATTACTCATGTTTTTGTGTTTAATGTGTGATTGTTACGTGAAATTGAAAGCGATTTTACAGTACCAATAGTCAGGCAAAAGCTTTTCGGACTGCATATTATATGCATATTAAATGTTGGCAATATAAAAAATATTTGACCTAAGTGGCGAGAAAGACAATAAATGATATTATCGAGTCAAAATATGTATACCAGGGATATTTCAAATAGAAATTTCAAACCTCTGCTTACCCCTCTGGGAGACAGGCATGAGCTTATGTATTAGTATACAAGCGGTGACGCTAAAATACTACTTTGAATTTTATGGCCATCACTCCCTTAAAAATTAAAGCCATCTATCCCAAATACACTGTTTTTCCTAACGGAGACGAAGATAACAACCCCGTCGGACGTGGCGTACCTCAACTACCCGGGCTGCTCTCTGGAACACAAGTTCAAGAAGCAGGCTGGGGTCTGTGTGTACGTCCGCGATGACATTTGTTGTCGTCGTCTCCGTTGCTTTGAGAAATCGGGTTTTTCTACCATATGGCTACTTGTGGACACTGGCGTGAAGAAATTCATCTACATCGGCGTACACCGGTCGCACAGCGGTGACCAGGACACAACAGCGCTGTTTAATTCCCTCGTGGAGTCGACCGACGTAGCCCAACAATGGTACCCAACAGCGAAGCTCATTTTTCTAGGGGACTTTAACACCCACCATAAAGAGTGGTTGTTCCCGTACCAGAAAACTGACCATGCCGGGTTAGAGGCGCGCAAGTTTGCTTTAACGCTAGATCTAACCCAGCTGGTGAATGAGGCAACGCGGGTACCGGATGTTGACGCCCATACACCCAATTGCTTGGACCTTCTGCTGACAGCTGATCCGAGCAGTCATTCAGTATCGGTCTCAGCCCCGCTGGGAACGTCTGACCATTGCCTGGTGAAATCTGTATTGACCTGCTCTCCTCCAGATAAGAGTCCTAGAGGCACGAGACGAGTATGGCGATACGAGTCAGCAGATTGGGATGAGATGCGGCACTTTTTTGCATCTTATCCATGGCGGCAAGTGTGCTTCTCCTCGGGTGACCCCTCGTGCTGTGCTGACTTGATTGCGGACGTGATTCGGCAGGGGATGGAGTATTTTATTCCATTCTCCGACATCCCGCTCGGTCACAAATCCCGGCCTTGGTATAATGCAGAATGCGCTCACGCTGAGGCCCGTAAAGAGTCTGCATACCAAGCGTGGATCAAGGCCCGCGACCGAAAGGTTAAAGCATGTAGGGTTCGCGCGAGGAAAAGAGCCTTTAATTCTGCCGCTAAGTTCTGCAAGCGGGTTTTACGTAGGGCACGTTTTGACCATGTCGGACGTATCGGGGCCAAATTAGCATTGCACCCTCCAGGTAGTAAGCAGTTTTGGTCCCTGTCGAAAGCGGTTGAAACGAATTTCTGTCGACCCACTTTGCCTCCAATGTTGAAACCTGATGGCTCGCTGGCTCACTCTGCAAGTGAGGAAGCAAATTTATTTGCAACTCTCTTTGCAAGCAATTCGCGTCTGGACGCTGGCTCCAAGCAACCACCAACTCCTTCGGCATCGAAGAGTCACAACGAGTTAACTCGTTGTGACTCTTCGATGCCGAAGATCACAGTTCACATTAAAGAGGTCCGAAGAGTATTGTGCAGTCTAGACGTGAATAAGGCCAGCGGGCCTGACGTCATTCCAGCGAGAGTGTTGAGGCAATGTGCACCTGAACTGTCTCCTGTGTTAGCACGCCTGTACCGCCTCTCTCTTGAGAAAAGAACGGTGCCGAAATCATGGAAGCTTGCGAATGTGCAACCGGTGCCCAAAAAGAGAGACCGTGCTGACCCTGCACATTACCGTCCGATCGCCATTACCTCCATCCTATGCAAGGTTATGGAAAGGATTCTTAACAGTAAGCTGCTGACCTACCTTGAAGACAATGATCTCCTCAGTGACCGTCAATATGGCGTTCGCCGGGGACGGTCAACTGGCGATCTTCTTGTGTATGTCACGCACTGCTGGGGCGAGGCCATTGAGAGACACGACGAAGCACTTGCCGTGTCGCTCGATATCTCGAAGGCCTTTGACAGGGTTTGGCACGCAGGTCTGCTCAGCAAGCTTCCTGCTTATGGTATCCCAGTTGGTTTTTGTAGCTGGATATCAGACTTCCTGAGTGAACGGTCGATCCGAGTAGTCGTTGACGGCTGCTCCTCTGACCTCATGGCTATTGATGCCGGAGTTCCTCAGGGGTTCATTCTCTCTGCAACTCTTTTCCTGCTGCACATCAATGACCTACTTCAGCTTGGTCTTGTTGGGTACACAGATGACAGTACGGTTTCAGAGAGATACTTGTCCAGCGCAACAACCACCGGGGATGAAGTTAGTTCCTTGAGAGAGGCCATGGTAGAGCGGACAAATTCGACCTTAAGCCTTGTCTCCCAGTGGGGTGATGACAATGTGGTCACTTTTAACGCCACCAAAACACAGGCGTGTCTTTTTACAACGAGTGCCACCATCGAGTACAAAGCCCAAACCGCTGCCAAAAAGCTGGGCATCCTAAATAGGGTGAAGCGATACTTCAAGCCTGGACAGCTTTATATAAAGCGCAAGTCCGATCCTGCATGGAGTATTGTAGCCATCTTTGGGATGGCTCAGCTAAATATCAGCTTGCCGCGCTTGACTCGGTAGAACGCAGAGCTAAGAGGCTCATCGGTGACGAAAAACTGGTGGATACCAAGCTACATAGCTTGGCTCATCGCCGTAAGGTTGCTTGCTTGTCGGTCTTCTACAGATTGTACTTCGGTGAGTGTGCCCAAGAACTCCACGACCTCATTCCACCGGCCCCCTTCTACCATCGGACATCCAGACGCACTGCATCTTACCATCCCTACCTTGTTACTATTCCACCAATTCGCACTAAGCGTTTCCAAACGTCTTTTATAATGCGCACAGCAAAGGAGTGGAACTCTCTGCCTGCGTCTGTGTTTCCAAACGCTTACAACCCTAATCTCTTCAAAGTTAGAGTGAACAGGCTCCTTCTGGGTAAGCTCGCTCCATCGTAGACTTTGTCTCTGTCATCTCTGACCTAGACTAGAGTCAAGAGCAAACCCATCACAAATAAAAAAAAAAAATACGCGGGAGAGATGGCCATATCAATTTCAAAAAGTATGATACAATTTCCAACGACCAATTTTTTAGAGACCGTTAGAATACGCAAAAAGTTATTGACTTTACAATGAAACATAAAAAACAAGCGAAATTGAAGAAACTTTTCTGTGACAATATAATATGATATCCCTTATCATGCACATGTAATAAAAACAATGTGAAATTTAGTTATGAAACAGGTTCAATTAAAACGTAAGGTCACTATAAACAATGAGCTTATTTCACTTTACAAAATTGTGTATGAACTAGGTGCGATAGAAAATAAAATACACGGTACGTTCCCGGCAAGTTCGTGACGCGGGGTTCGTCGCGAAACGAGAAGGATACGTCACCGCGGGGCGAAAGGGGCGTCCAAGGCTAGGCGAGCCCTTCCAATGCGTGGAAACAGCGGCGCGCTAGCGCAGAGACTGCCGCTCGTCTTTTTAGGGTTCCGAAAAAAAAGGAACCCTTATAGGATCACTCGGGTGTCTGTCTGTCTGTCTGTCTGTCTGTCTGTCTGTCCGTCTGTCACAGCCAGTTTTCTCCGGATCCACTGGACCGATTCTGTTGAAATTTAGGACACATATGGATTTCTGTGACCCAAACACGGACGCGTTACGTAAATCATTAAATTTTTAGTACGGGGGTCACTTTTGGGGGTCAAACTAGAAAATAAAAAAAAAAGATTTTTTAACAATATCGTGTGACATATCAAATAAAAGGGATCACTGTGAGGGTGTTAATTATATTTTTTTCATAATTTTAAAATAAATAGTTTTGAAGTTATTCAAGAAATTAGACGAAAAATGACCAATCCCCCCCCTTTATCTCCGAAAGTACTGAGCCTAAAATTTTGAAAAAAATGGAGATAATAGGTCTTTACCTAAAGATTACAGGAAAATCTATTAGAAGTCTGTAGTGTAAAAATAACATGTTAAAAAAAAAATTCGTTCGGAACCCTTTGCACGCGAGTCCGACTCGCACTTGGCCAGTTTTTTTTAGTTTTTTTAGATCGGTACCACTCGCAGTTCACCTCTCTAAGGGTGGTTACTACTCAACCGGGCTAGCTTGTGGTGGCCTCAGATATGACTCTAAAGCCGGCTGGGCTGGCTGGCTGGGGCCAAGGCAACAAATACTTAAAACCTACAACTCTACAAGCCTCGGCTCAGCGGCATTGTTTTCGGGAGGACAGCAAGGGACAGGCTGGGTCATAACATCATTATTTTGGGAGTTTAAAGCTCATGGCTCAGCGGCGCGGGCTGGCTCGTTAGGCAAAAGACGGGGAGCAATAACATTGCTATTATCACTGGGACGTCGCGCAGGGCCTCGGCAGCGAGGCCGGAAGGCGGCGGGTCGCCGTTTGTGTGCTTGTTTTAGAGTGCTGGTTTCCCTACAACTCTCTTGGATAAGGGTAATGGGATCGTCGGGTTCGAGTAGGGTGTGCCGTGGACGGCGGATCCTTCTGATTTGCGAGGGAGCGTGTCGGGTAACCGATTCGATTGATGAGTTCTGGTGCTTTACAGCAGATTCAATGAAACGCTTTGTGAGGCGTTTCATGAACTGCTTGATGTTCGGGACTTTGAGTTCGACATGGAGTCGCTCATTTCTAACGAACCACGGGGCACGGGGCCTTTCGGAGAAAACGGTTTTGGAGGGCCTGCAACCTATGGATCCGGTATGACTTTACGTGGGCGAATGTAGCACACGCATACGTCATGATGGGGCGAACGCAAGTGGTGTAGATGCGCAGCTTGCATTTTAGGGATAGTTTGCTGTGCTGGTTCAGCATGGGGTGGAGCCTACCGAGAGCGAAGGCGGCACGCGAGTGCACCGCCTTAATGTGCTCATAGAAGCTGAGGCTTTTGTCGAGGATCACACCTAGATATTTGGCTCGCTCCTCCCAAGGGATCGGCTTACCAAACATGGGGATCGGTGGAAGGATAGGGGGGAGTCTAGCGTGCGGTCTGCGGAACAGGACCGCCTGGCTTTTCTCGGGGTTGACCTCAATCCTCCATTTCCGAAACCAACCGCCTAGGCGGTTGGCGGACCTTTGGAGGTGTTGAGTTATGGATTTACCACTCTTGCCAGAGTAGTAAATGGCCGTGTCGTCGGCAAAGAGCGCTAACTGTGACTGGGGTCCGGAGGAGATATCGCTAGTGAACAGCGTGAAAATGAGAGGCGACAGCACACCGCCTTGCGGTACGCCGGCGCGGATGGGGCAGGGGTGGAAAGCGCACCTTCTATTCGGAACCGAAAGGTGCGGTTCGACAAATATTCTCGTAAGATGAGCACGAGACGATCTGGCACCCCGAGTTGGTATAGCTTGTATATCAGAGCGTTGTGCCAGACCTTGTCGAAAGCTTTCGCTATATCGAAAAACAGGGCTCCCGTCATCAAGCCGCGTTGATAGCGGCCGTTGATATGCTCAACGATGCGGTACACCTGTTGGACGCACGAGTGAGTGGCTCTAAAGCCAAACTGCTCGTTGGGGATGAGGCCAGGACGGATTGTAAGTGTTCCGTGAGCGAGCCGATCGCGACCGCCGTGTCGGCAGCTACACTCGATGTGGTCTGGGATTTTATCCAAGTGATGTGACGTGGTGATTTCCAATTTTTCACTTACTTTGCGCCAGTCAGTGATCACTCGGGAAAGAAGAGGTTGGGAGGGGTCCATGGGACCGAATCTGGGAGTGAGCTCCAGAATAACCGGCCGGTGATCCGAGTTGAGCTCGTCCACCGCCTCCACAGATTGCAAACGTAAGTTTACATTCTTGAGGAGAGCGATGTCGAGCACGTCGGGTCGCCAGTTAGGTTGGTGTGGGTAGTGAGTGAGATGCATCGGTGCGATGACATCAAAATTGAGGGGGCTGCAAAGCTCAAACAGAGCTCTGCCTCTGGTATTAGCCATGTTGCTATTCCAAGAGGATGTTTGGCATTGAGGTCCCCTCCAGAAGGACGGAGTCGCTCAAACCAAGAAGTGTTGAGAGGTCATTTCTGAGGGAGGGGCCAAGAGGAGAAGTGTTGGCGGGAGGGTCGTAAACAGAAATGACCGTGAGGGGTTGGTGACCTGTCATGCCAAGCCGACAGACAGAGACCTCAAGCTCGGTTAGGGTGGTGGGCGGATCCATAGGGATGCAGTAGAGGGACGATTTATAGTATATGGGAGTGCCTCCCCCATGACATCTGACATCGGGTCCTGTCATTACGAACTAAACGATAGTTTGCAATTTTAGGGTCACGGTGATGGGGCTTGAGGAACGTTTCTTGCACCAGAAGGATAAGAAAGTTGGCGATCTCATCGCGTTGGCTTACAAGGCCATTCGAATTGAAGTACCCTATCCGGAGGGACTTCGGTTTAAGTCTACATGAACCAAATGGGACCTAGCCATGGAGGCGTTCATAAAGGCTGATGAATTGGACCACATCACTGAAGTCACGGTATACGGCACCGTGCTCCGTGATGTTGGAAGCCTTCAGAGCGCTGGTCATTTCCAGGGCTCTGGGGGAGTAGAAAGCCTTGTAAAAGGCCATATTGATATGAATGGCCATTACAGGCGCATTCACGGAAATGGGAGTGGGGGCTTTTGATGTAGCCTTTGGTAGTGGGGGGGGGGAGGAGCGGCTGCTCCGACGACGACCAATGGTCGGGGGAAAGGTGGGATGGCTACATTCATAAGGGCCGGAATGGCCGAGGAGGGTTTTTGGGCCGCAGGGGCCGGGGCCTGGGAAGGCGCGGGTCTCAGCGCTGGGAAATGGGCCCTTTAGTTCCACGCATTCCATAGGCTGGGGCGCTGAGGGTATAGGGCTACAGGGGGTTGGGTCGTGGGGGCTTCCCTCTGTTGGCGAGCGTTTGCACGCTTTGCCAGCTTGGGAGCGGAAGATTTTGGGGCCTTGGGACAACCGCTGTAGTTAGCCGGGTGCCCAGCCTCCCCGCACAGCACACAACTGGGCGGGTCGGCGCACTGGGTGTGGTCTTTGGGACGGGGACAGTCGGAGGTGCCGTAGTCGCCCAGGCACTTGACACAGCGCGGTTTGCCGAAGCAATTGCGCTGGGAGTGGCCGTATAGCTGGCAATTATGGCACTGGCCAATAATGCTGCTACGGCGAAGCTTTTCGATTTTCAAGCCCTCCGAGAAACAAATCTTTGAGATCTTGAAAATCGGGTGGTATTTGTCATCTGTTGGGTTACAGACTATGAGCACCATGTTATATGGTGCTCCACCACGACGGTGCATGCGGCGGACCGCAGCGACCGGGATATTTTGGGCTTTGAGATCGTTACTGATCTCTTTGGGGGTAATGACGTGAGGGACATTTCTCACGACCACTCGGACTAGCTGTTCCTCCTGGAACGCGTATGAATGAAACGGTACCTTCCTTACCACAAGGAGTTGTGCAACTCCCTGTAGTCTTGGGCGGTAGGTACATGGACCTTGATTCCATTATCCACAGCACGGGCGTGTGAGAAATGGATTCGGCGCTCGTTACAAGTGGTCGAAACCTCCGTCCACTTCGCCGCTTCATGAATGAAGAGGGGTGGCGGGGACTTCGACTTCTTGCCGAGTTCCGGGTTGGTCTGGGTGGCCGGGGGGGCAATGGCCATCCTGGGGGGACCGGTCGTCTGCTGGAAGGTGCTGGCTTTAGGGACTGAGGCTGCGGAGGTCGAGACGGCGGGGGAGGTAGGGGAGACAGTCGGGACCACTGTCTTGCGGGCTTTAGGGCGGACTCTGTAGCGGAGCTCTTCTTCTTCCGCTTTCCTTTACCCACAAGGGTAAACTCTGCGGAAGAGTCTGAGGTCTGCGAGTCAGAGCCGGACTCGTAGTCCATGGGGGGAGGGGGAGAGGGAGAGTTTAGGGGATTAAGGCTCAGCGGCGCGGGCTGGCTCGTTAGGCAAAAGACGGGAGGGAGCATTACAGGGACGTCGCGACGGGCCTTGACGGCCAGGCCGGAATACGGAACGCGGTCTGTATCTGTGTTTTCTGATAGTGTTGGTTTCCCTACAGCTTTCTTGAAGGATGGTGACTTGATCGTCAGGATCGACGAGGGTATACCTAGGACGGCGAATCCTACTAATTTTGGAGGGAGCGTATCGGGCAGCCGATGCGATTAAAGGGTTCTGGTGCTTTTCGGCGGATTCAATGAAACGCTTTGTAAGGCGCTTCATGAATTGCCTTATGTTCGGGACTTTGAGGTCGACATGGAGTCGTTCATTCCTAACGAACCACGGGGCGCCCGTGGCCTTTCGGAGAAAACGGTTCTGGAGAGTCTGCATCCTATGGAGATGGTGAGGTGTATGGTGTGTGTGTATGGTGGTGTGGCTTAGTGTGTGCGAAAGTGGCACACGCGTACACATGCATGATCGGACGTATGCACGTAACGTAAATGCGCAGTTTGCATTTAAGGGATAGCTTGCTGCGTGCATTCAGTATAGAATGAACCCTACCGAGAGCGAAAGCGGCACGCGAACGCACCGTCTTTATGTGCTCTCCGAAAGTAAGTTTCTGGTCAAGGATCACACCTAAGTATTTGGCTCGCTTCTCCCAAGGGATCGGCTTACCAAACATGGTGATCGGACTAGGAGGTATGGGAGTTTTAGCTGACGGCTTGAAAAACAAAACAGCCTGGCTTTTCTCCGGATTGACTTCAATCCTCCATTTCCGAAACCATTTGCCTAAGGCAGTGGCAGATTTTTAGAGGTTTTGAGCAATGGCCCTAGTGATCGTAACAGAGCAGTAGATAGCCGTATCATCGGCAAATAGTGCTAACTGCGTCTTGGGAGTTTTGTATCATCGGCAAATAGTGCTAACTGCGTCTTGGGAGTTTTGGGAACATCGCTAGTGAATAGCGTCAAGATCAGTGGGGAAAGCACACCGCCTTGCGGTACGCCGGCCCGGATGGGGCGGGGTTTGAAAAGCGCACCTTCGATTCTACATCGAAAGGTGCGGTTTGACAAATAGTCTCGTAAGATGAGCACGAGACGATCTGGCACATCGAGTTGATACAACTTGTATATCAGTCCGTTGTACCAGACCTTGTCATCTGGCCACGTTGAAAGCGACCGCTGATATGCTCAACTTTGCGGTACACCTGTTGGACACAAGAGTGATTGGCTCTAAAGCCAAACTGCTCGTTAGGAATGAGGCTCTTACGCTCAGCATAGTCCTTAAGACGCTTATAAATAAGCCTCTCGTAGATTTTTCCGAGCGCATTGAGCAGACTGATGGGACGATAAGAGGACGGGGAGGACTTGGGCTTGACCGGTTTGAGAATACCGATAACAGTAGCCTCTTTCCACTCTTGATGGAACATGTTATTGGACAGAGCGCCGTTGAAAATGGGCGGTCATTAACATGATGAGAGCTTTGGGGAACAGTGTTAACACCTTATTGGTGATACCATCTGCCCCAGGAGCTTTCTCGGGTTTGAGTTTCCTAATAACATCCTCCACCTCATCTGGTGTGATGGAGGGGAGGGGATCATCAGGGTCCTCGACAGGAGGGAGAGAAGTCCTCCGTTCGACTTCCGCATCAACCTCAGCGAGGTGATCCGGGTCGACCGGGTTGGTACTCGGTGAGCATTGAGACTCCAAACTGTCGGCCAGGTATTTGGCTTTATCGTCGTCATCAAAGGCGACGGTGTTATCAGGGCGAGTGAGAGGGGGCATAGTGGAAACCTCAGCGGCGCGCAACTTCCTCTGAAGTTCCCAGAACGCTTGGTGGTTTGGCTCAAGTTCGCCGAGCATCTTTTCCTAGCGCTTATTACGCAGCTCTTTGACGCGTTTACTTAGTTCACGCTGTAAGTAACGCATAAAAGCTTTGTTATTAGCGCAGGGGAAGGAGCTGTAAGCACGTACAATCGCGTTCTTCTCAGTCACGAGCGCACGCACATCGTCCGGGAGTTTCCAGCGACGATAATCCGCCGCCGGAACCTCCCTTGAACACTCGTTCAGGACCGATTGTACATGCTCCGTGAGTGAGCCGATCGCGGACCTCGTGTCAGCCGCCTACTCGATGTTATCCGGGATCTTGTCCAAGTGAGGAGACATGGAGTCTTTCAGCATTTCGCTTACTTTCTTCTAGTCAGTGATCACTCGGGAAGGTGGGGGTTGTGAGGGGTCCATTGGACCATATCTGGGAGCGAGCTCCAGAATCACTGGCCGATGGTCCGAGTTGAGCTCGTGCAGCGCCTCCAGAGAATGCAACCGTAGGTTGACATTCTTGAGGAGAACGATGTCGAGTACGTCGGGTCGGCAATTGGGGTCATGAGGATAATGAGTGGGATGCATCGGTCCGATGACATCAAAATTGAGACAGCCGGATAACTCGAATAGAGCTCTGCCTCTGGGATTAGTCAATTGACTATTCCATGAGGGGTGTTTGGCATTGAGGTCCCCCACCAAAAGGACAGATTCGCTCAAGCCAAGAAGTGCAGCTAGGTCATCTCTAACGGATAAAGTATCCGAGTTGGAAGGTGGGACATAAGCTGAGATGACCGTGATGGGCTGATGGCCAGTCATACCTAACCGACAGACGGAGACCTCAAACTCAGTTGTAATGGGCGAATCCATAGGGATGCAGTACAGGGACGTTCTATAATAGATAAGAGTACCTCCTTTGTGACACCGAGTCCTGTCGTTGCGAACCAAACAATAGTTGGCAATTTTAGGATCTCGATGATGGGGTTTAAGGAAGGTCTCTTGCACCAGAAGAATATCTAAGTGATGGTCGTGAAGAAAAGTGGCGATCTCATCACGTTGGCTCTGAAGGCCATTGGCATTGAAGAGCCATATCCGGAGGGCCTTCGGTTTGATCCTACCACTGTGTTGGGCTTTATCCATTAAGGGAGTTGAAAGCCTCAATATTGCGAGCGACATCGCTGAACTCTTGGTAAATTGCGATAATCCTCTCAGACTCTCTCCATTCTACCTTATTTTACCCACCATACCTATTCCCAATTAAGTTGGTGTCGGCTTACAGTCTAACTGAATATAATAGGGTACCACGTATCTAGTACCCGTCGTAGTTTACATTGTTTTCTAAATTAAGGGGATATCGTTATTACTTAACCTTTAGTTTTATGATTGATAAATTAGTTATTTAAGGATTCACTCTATAAATCGTACATTTTAGAAACACGAAGACCTGTTTCATCGATAGAAAAAAAAAATATATATCCAAAGTATACTGTAATAAAAAAAAGGAAATAAACCCTCAATACGGTGTAAATATTTCACGGAAGGCAATCAAATTTGTATTTTTTAGTTTCTGTTTCCCTTGATCATCGCATCACGTGTGAACGGCTGGACCGATTTCGCTAATTCTTTTTTGTTGTGTTTGTTATTGTCAGAAGAAGGTCATAACAAGTTTATAACAAGACAAAAATAAGAAAGTAGCCAGTTGACGGAAGCAAAGCCGCGGGGGACAGCTAGTTTGTTATAAAAATACGAACAAAATACCTAAATAGCGCGATTGATACCGTAGCCTAGAAAACGTGACGATATGCGAGTATTAGGCTTCGCAACTTCGATCAAAACTTCGGAGTCCGCATACCAAGCGGTCATCGAATACGTGATCTTCGCGTTAATTTATTCGTCAAAACTGTAGGCGCCCTCTGTCAGCGGGAGGATACAATCGGGCTTACCGTTCAAATGAACGCGACACCCGTATTTTTTTTTTGGACGAGGCCTCTCGCAGCATGCTATCTGGCTACTGCATAAGCGGACTGTCCCGTGGTGAACTCCAACCATGGAATTTAAGGCCTCCAGCCAGGTCGCCAGGACGTGTATTCGCGAAATAATCACGTTATATTAGGATAACGTCTAAAACTATAGTCTCTTTGGGGTACAATGGTAGCTAGACAATGAGGCACTATCAGCAATGAAGATTGTCAAAAGTTCTAAATATAATAATATGGATTGAACTTATGACACTTCGGTAAAACTGGGCAATCGGTTCAACGCCACTTTGTCACTTTGCCATTACTCTCTTGTACGCCATATGACTGCTTCTTTCAAACCCTTTCACAAAAATGTAGATTCGATATGTTTGCTCCAGAATATCGTTACGATCATTTGTAAATGGAATTCCGAAAGATAACCTTAACGTAAACTTTGAATTAAAATGTACATTTTAAGTATGGCTAGTGGAATAATTACTTCTTTTTGACGTAACAATGATGCCATAGGTTAAAGTAAATCTAGATTCTGAATTAAGACTGTGCTGTGAAAATTATGCCGAAACCGAAAAAGACGATCAGAAACATTTTTGGATAAAATCTTTTAATGTCTTCTTTTTTTAATCATGTTAAAATTTTTATGTATTTTAAACCACTGGTTGTACAGACCTAAAAAATGATCACGTATTCCTTACTTGATGTTTCAAATCGATAAAAATGTATAAAGATAAAGCGCATCAAAGTTCATGTTTTAATAAAAAGAGATGTGATCGTAGTGACGTCACGCGAGTTTTGCACTGCACTATCATATTTACTATTTGTTTACGAGACAAAAGAAAAAGACGTGTCCAATATTTTTTGGAAATTACTCTGGCGGACTAATTGCACAATACCCAATACTCAATACTCAATTCTTTATTGCGTTCCATATGTATAACATAGATGGTATATACAAGTTTAGAGAACAATATGGACCCTATCGGGCACAGCAAAAATTAGGAGAGAGGAAGACGGCTAAGTAGCATTTCAAGGTATTCAATATTTTCAAAAACTATTTTAAATGTAGAATTTTATGTATAAATATGGATATATTTATTAGGTCCGAGTTTGTATTATAGGAAAAAAAAAATGTCTAATGTCCCTATATTATGTACCTAAGGGTTTCCACATTCAGCCAAAATACTCTCGGCCGAATATGTAATTTTAAGCCGAAAACAATTTTTGGCCGAAAACCGACATTTGGTTGGACTCTATAAATTGATAGCACGATTTAATTACAGCGCCCACGTGTTAGGCACCAACATAAATTCATACACCAAACTCATGCCCTTTTTTTTAATGATGGGAAATTTTTAAATGACTCCTCCCACTCTGGGCGGAGCAGAAGGGAGTGTCAGACTTACTGACTATAACCCATCCATGTTCTTCCTAGTGCCCTTTGCGTTTCAGGGCCGCGGTGACTCTTTCGAAAAAATTTCGCAACCCTGGCAGGCACTGACCCTAGCGGGCCCCATCTACTATGCTGACATCTTTTTGAGGAGCACGTGGAACACAACGCGCCATCAACCCGGGCCTGGTTCTGATCGGACGGCGAGCCACCCAATACTCGCCATCCGCAGGCTCGCGCCTACAGCGGTCGGGAATTCCCCTGCGACTCCCGACACCCGGAGCGTCTTCTTCTGTTGGAGTGGCTGGGGCGTGAGATTTCCCTCTATCTCACTAGTTCGGCCTCCTCCTTTGCTAGCATTATTGCTTCGCAGAAGGAGGTGACCGCATCCCATGCCTCCTCGCTCTGGACCATGGATTGAACTAGGGCCGGACGCGATAGGTCGCCGCCGCCGATCACCTCGACTAGGAGACGGCGGTAATCTGCCCAAGCAGGACAGACCTCCACCTTATGCTCCACCGTGTCCTCCGGGTGTATCTTCCTGCCGAATCCAAAGCAGGTTTCTCCCGAAACAACCGTGTCCGGTGAGTAACTGCGTCAGGCGGAAGGTGAGGACGCCGTGGCGCCTGACTAAGACTATGTTTGTCAAGAACCAATAGAATCGCTTGCGCTGAGCGAGGCTAGGTAAATAAAGCTCGCACATCTCTGGTGCGTATGGTGTATGGCCGTATAGTGTTGGCCGGTGCTGTATGGTGCCGCAAATTCCGCGTGCGACTCCCGACCGTGACGGATGTCTGCTCCCTGACGCTCCGTGACTCACCGCTCGCTCGCTCCTGTTCGTCTCGCTCGCCGTGACGTCACTTGTGGTCGCCGACGACTACAACCTCTGATCCGACGCTGCCTTTTTCAAGGCAGCCGAGTGATATTTTATTTCTCATTCGAGTACTGTCAAGAAACGTGTGACCCCTTCAGGGTAAATCCACGTTTTACGTGGTCACTTGGTGGATACCTTACGGTGCCAACGAAGCCGAGTGGTTGTTGACCCGACACACCGACCTAGACCCATCAGGGCCTAGGTTAAGTCGGAAGGGCATTGGTTAGTCGCGACCAACTGCTTAACCCCGCTCTCTTATAGCTTCTTCGGTCGGTCGCAAGGGTCTTATTGTGTAGGGACCCGCTGCACAATAAGACTGGCAGCGGGATTACAAGCTTAGGGCACACCACAAGTACACACCTCCCTGTCTTCACCCGACAGAGAGGAAGAAGAACTCTGCAATAGAGTCCGCCCCGAAAGCTAGGAAGACAGTGGTCCCGACTGTCTCCCCTGCCTCCCCCGTTGCCTCGGCCCCCGCAGCCTCAGCCCCGCAAATCTTTTGTATGCAATAAGTATAAGTATTATTAGCGGTCTCCCGACGCGAAGACGCTTGGCCCAAAGAAAAAACCTTTAAAAAGTTAAAAATAATTTCTATTGATCCTTTTTGTTTAATATAGGCACGATATTAAACAAAAAGATCCTTTTTGTTTAATATTAGAAATTATTTTTAACTTCTTAAAGGTTTTTTTGTCGGGGGTTTTTTAATTTTTTAATATTAATTTTTATTTCATGCTTTTTATACTTATCAAATTTTCATTTCGTTACTTAATACTCCTCATTCCCTTTCAATAAATATTGCGTACATTAGTCTACAAGTCAAGCCCTTTCATTTGATACCCATTTGATCACATTTGTAACAAGGCTAACCGTTTGCTGTCTTTTATACTACGACATACCAAACCATTTAAACATCCGCAAAATTTGTTAGTACTGTACTATTCCCTGGTAAGATCTATATTGGAGTACTGCTCATCTGTGTGGTCTCCAATATATAACACTCACATAGATCGCATAGAATCTATACACAGACGATGTGTTTGAGTTTTAAGCGCGAAATATGGCCTCACACGTAAACTACCCAATTAAAATCAGCGACTCACCCACTTTCACATGAAGAGTCTTGAGAGAAGGAGATGGGTAGGTGATTTAAGTATATTGCATAGAAAAGCTAATGGAACCTTTGACGTTTAACTACTTGGCCAGATAAACTTTAAGATACCAACTCGATCTGTGCGCACTCCATAATTATTCAGAATTCCCGCTAGTAACAATAATGTTTCTGAAAACAATACATTGTCCAGAATGTGCAGTCAATATAATGCAGTATGTTCTGAGGTAGACTTGTTATTTAACAGTTCTAACGAATTTAGAAATCATTTGTATAAATTATAAATTGTAATTACAACACTATTATTTAGTAACTTCTCCCTATTATGTACCTTTAACTGTCACTATTGTCACTAATGAAGCATATTAGATATTGAACGCTGTGTACAGTAATAATTGGACTTCAGATTTACGTATTGTATATTGTCATAGCTGTGCTGAATTGTCTTAGTCTGTCACTGTACTTATTAAAATTAAAATAAAATATTGAGGGAGTTGTGAACAAAAAATGTAATTCGCCATTTTGTGGTAACGGCCATCTTGGATTTAAAATTTGTATAGTATTGTACTAGTTAAGCCCTTTCATTTGATACCCGTATTGAGGCAGTTGTGAAAAATATGTAATCCGCCATTTTGTTGCAGCGGCCATTTTGGACCAATTTTCATCAAACGTAGCTAAGAACACTCCCGAGTAATTCACCTTTCAAACATAAAAATCAAAATCGGTTCATCCGTTCGGGAGCTACGATGCCACAGACAGAAACACACACACACACACACAGACACGTCAAACTTATAACACCCCGTCGTTTTTGCTTCGGGGGTTAAAAACAAGAGGCTCTCTGATCCTACTATGAAGCTCATGAAGGAGCACTCGCTCTTTACCTCTCTAAGGGTGGTTACTGCTCAACCGGGCTAGCCTGTGGTGGCCTCAGATATGACTATTGCCAATATGAAACCGGGAAAATCACCAGGGCATGATGGGTTTAGTGTGGAACACCTAAAATATAAACCGGCTACTGTCTATGTTGTTTACGCTGCGTATAAGGCATTCCTCCTTGCCATCAAATGCATATATAGGTGTTTTTCTTTTAATATAATAGTCAACAGTATGCTTCAGTGTCAGTATGGCACTTCCTGTTGACAATCCTGCTTGAAAACCAAACTGGGCGTCCTGTAATTGAATGCATCCACCAAGGCGTCCATCCAGCATCCCAGTCAGCACTTTTGCAGTAATAGTTGCGAGTGATATGGGCCTGTAATTATTTTTATCAGCTATATCTCCCGTACGATTTTTAACAAGAGGCACTACTATGGTTTTAATTAAATTTGGTGGCAAGTAGGAATGCCTTATTTCCAATTCACATGTGCTTAGCGATGATTCTACTCTAAAATGGTCCTTAAAAATATTAGCAATATCTCTAGGTTCACTGGTGCCGCTCACACAAGCAGGCAAGGCCGCCTTACTATTCAGTTTCTTAGTATTTTACCAGAATTTACTAAATTGCAGAGTGCTGTGTTGCAAGTATGTCCATTCGAATCTGCTCTTGATTTTGTTGACAGAATTTTAGCCTTGATTTAAAGATTTTCTGGCTTCGACACATATTTTCATAAATTTGACCCGTTTTAGGTTTACCATACCATAGATACAATTTGTAGTCAAGCTTAGCCTGCTTGTGTGCGTCAGCTACATGTTTATTCCAGCCTAGAATACATTTGGTTCATTGTTTTTTCCTCCAACTTCGGTCACAGCTGTCTATCGAGGCCTGTGTGAGTACCTTGACAATATCACTATGTAATTTATCTAAGACCAGTCTATGACTTGAAATGCAACACATCTTATCAGCACATTCGTGGCATTCTAAAAGAAAATCTATGATTTTTAAATTATTATTACAATATTCAATATATTTCTCTATTTCATCTTTGTTCCTAATACCCCAAATAATATTATTTTTACAATGATTATTAATATTATAGAATTTAATCTTATTATTAATGAGACCTAGGTTACATTCAATCTGCAAGGGGTAGTGGTCGGACCAGTATGTGTTATAAAGAACTTGAAAGTCTGATATAGTATACCAAGCGGATTCACTTACCACACAATGATCCAGCCACCTTTTGCAACCATGAGCCTCACTCACAAATGTGTTGTGTCAGCAAATTCACTAAGCGCTTTCACATCTGCGCACACCCACTGATTTTTATTACAAAAGTTAAACAGTTCGTCATAAAAGGAGCTGACGGATGAGCATTGTAATCACCCAACATAAACACTGTGTCAATGTTACTGTCTTCTATAATTGTATTTAGTTCCCCCAAGCATTGGGTAAACGTAGGTAAGTGATCGGGCTGATCAGTAGGCATATACACGCACACAATTAAGATATCGCGTAAGTCAATGCTTTTATTGCAACGATTCGTTCACTAGTGCACTTTATTATTGACACGTCACGAAACGCGTTTTTCCGCCACAATAACGCCACTCCACCGTGGGGTCTGCCGCGTAGCACACCTGCCGTCAGATTCACCGATGACTTTCCGGTGTAGCTAAAGTCATGATCAATATCTCCAAGGAATGTCAAATCGTATGGCAGGAGCCAGGTTTCTTGCAGCGCCACCAAATCTGCCACTTTACACAGCGACCTGACACAGTTTACGCTTCGTTTGACATTTTTACAATTGAAAGTGATTCATTTACTATGTTTGTTTTGATCCATTATTTATCGTAACGGTTTTGCTGGGTTCTGACTGCGTATCCACTCCTGGAGATGTCATTGATGGTGATCGCATCCGAAAATATACAAAGCGCCTAAATTTAATTCCATCCGGCCACAGCTCATCATTTAGATATTCATCTAACTTATTCTTAGACACAAATATTTTGAAAGCATAGTAATTGTTTTTTTTTTTTTGTCTTCGCCTGTATGTAATCACATATATCTGTCTCAGACGTGTTCTTGTTTACATTTGACATAAACAGGGGATTACGACAGCCGTAAATTTACTTTGCGATTCCGTTACAGCTTTACCCGTTTTACCAATAAAACGATTTCTTAACTTTTTACGTTGTAACAATTTCCATTCTTCACTTGGCGAACTATTTTTCCATTCACCTTCTGTTCTTACGATATCCGCAAAACTAGCTCGTTGTGAATCCTTTATTTTTGTTTGTTGCATCGTCGGCGCCATTGTCTTAGGTGTAATATGTGTAGGAGCGAGAGAGATAGTGTGAGTGACAGGTGTTCGGTTGCCGGTGTCCTCCGAGTGCGAGAAGCTTAACGCGCTCTCTCTCTCACTTGCACTCCTACCCTCAACGTCTTGGTTAACTCCGTTGTAATTTGAATCGGCTGATGTACAATTACCCTCCCTGTTCTTTAGATCTCGTTTCTTAACTTTATTACATCTTTTAATATCATCTTTCCAATTGGTGTTGCTGGGGGACTTCAACGCCCACCATCAGGAGTGGTTTTTCCCATACCAGCACACAGACCATGCTGAACGAGAGGCGCGAAAGCTAGCTTTCGTGTTAAATCTCGTTGTCCAGGGGGCAACGAGGGTGCCGGATGTTGATTCGCACACAGCCAATTGCTTGGACCTTCTGCTGACAACAGATGCAGACCGGTACTCGGTGTCGATTTCTTCTCCACTGGGTAGTTCCGACCACTGTCTGGTGAAATCTGTGTCCGTCTACTCCCCGCCCGATCCTAGCCCAAGAGGCACCCGGCGGGTATGGCGATACAGGTCAGCAGATTGGGATGGCATGCGATCATTTTTCGCATGTTATCCTTGGCAGCCTACTTGCTTTCCTTCAACTGATGCTTCGTCGTGTGCTGACGCCGTGACGGATGTGTTGCGGAAGGGAATGGAGTACGACATTCCGTTCTCAGACGTAGCAATGTCTGGCGAAGCTCGCCCATGATTTGGTGCCGAGTGCAATCGCGCTAATGCGATAAAACATGCGGCGTACCTAGCATAGGTCGACGCCCGTGCGCGTAAAGCTAATGACGTGATTCAGAAGAAGAGAGTGGCCCCGATGGGATTCCGGCAATTGTTTTGAGGCTTGTGCGCCTGAGTTGTCTCCAATCTTGAGACGCCTATTTCGCCTTTCGTTTGAGACTGGAAAAGTACCGAATGCTTGGAAGCAAGTTAACGTGCAGCCCGTGCCCTAGAAGGGTAGTCGAGCTGAACCGTCGAATTACAGACCCATCTCGGTAACGTCCAAACTCTGTAAGAGTATGGAACGCGTGCTGAATCGTAAACTCCTAGCATACATCGAAGCGAATGATATCCTTAGCGACCGACAATACGGGTTCCGCCGAAATCGGTCTACTGGGGATCTTCTAGCGTATGCCATTCGCATCTGTAGTGAGGCCATAGAGAAGCACGGGGAGGCACTTGCGGTCTCCCGTGATATCTCGAAGGGCTTCGACAGGGTCTGGTACGATAGCCTTATTAGTAAGTTTCCTTCCTTCGGTCTGGTCGCCGGATTGTGTGATTGGATTGCAGATTTCCTGAGGGATCGGTCTCTCCAAGTGGTCATAGATGGCTGCTCGTCCGGACTGCTGGATATTAATGCCGGGATTCCTCAGGGGTCGGTGCTCTCGGCAACATTGTTCCTGCTGCATATTAATGATCTGCTAAAATCCGGTACCTTTGGGTATGCAGACGACAGCACTGTTGCTGAGAGATACGTGTGCGACACACGAGCTGGTGGGTCGCAGATCCGGTCTCTCCGGGAAACTATGGTTGAGCGCTTGAACTTGTCCTTACAGGCTATTTCTGAATGGGGCGATGCCAATCTGTTCAAGTTCAATGCTGTTAAGACCCAAGCGTGTCTGTTTTCCGCTAAAAGGAGCCAATTCCACCCAGCTCCATCTTTTCGTGGTGTAGCCGTGCCGATAACCGACCGACTTGAGCTTCTTGGTGTTACGTTAACATCTACCCCCAATTTTGGCCCTTTCATAGAGACAAAGGCTCAAGTGGCTGCCAGAAATTTGGGGGTCCTAGCAAAGGTGAGACGGTACTTCACGCCGGAACAGCTGCTCAAGCTCTATCAAGCGCAAGTTCGATCGTGTATGGAGTACTGCTCTCATCTTTGGGATGGATCTGCCAAATACCAGCTTGATGCCCTTGAGTCAATTGAGAAACGAGCCAAGAGGATCATCGGTAATGACAGGCTCGTCGAGTCGAAGCTCCAAAGTCTTGAGCATCGACGATGAGCATCGAGGTTGCTGGCCTGTCGGTTTTCATCGCTTGCATTTTGGGGAGTGTGCGACGGAATTGCATTTAATTTCGCCAAGCCCGATCCATCATCGGACCACAAGACGAACGGCGATGCGCCACCGGTACATGGTGGACATCCCACCCACTCGCACAAAACGTTTTGGGAACACATTCATAGTGCGTACAGCTAAGGAGTGGAATTCCCTGCCGGAGTCTGTGTTGCCTGGGAGTCTTTAAGTCAAGAGAGAATAGGTTACTTCTAGGCAAGCGTGCTCCATCTTCGACCACATCATCGCTTACCATCAGATGAGATTGTGGTCAAACGTATCCCTATTTATAGTAAAATAATAATAATAATACCGTAACAATATCAATATGATCGATCGACACCGGTGGTAATTTTTGTAGATCGCGGGCAACGAGAACAAGAATTGTATCCGCATTCACTTCCTTAAAAATGTTGATAATATCTTCCACATTTCGCTTCGTTTTACCATCTTTTCGCCTTACGACCTTCCGTTGTTTTGTCGGTAATGATTCAAATAACAGCAACTTAGCTTCTTCAATCTCTTTTTCGGAGAATGCTGATTCACATATTTTAACAAGGCTCTCGTTATCCATCACTTCGTTTTTGTATTGTATGTACGACAACACCTCACAGATCACAATATTGCACCCGTTACCTTTAACGTATTTAACGCCATTTTCAACACGTCAACGCACCCGACCGATAAAAACCCGGCCTATAAAAGATTACCATCCCCAAAAACCTTCTCAACTCCCGCACGGTTTTTGGTGATGGGAAACTGTTGATTGCCTCCACCTTTTCTGGTAATGGTTTTGTGCCACTTGATGTTATCAGGTAGCCTAAAAATTTTACCTGTGTGGCTCCGAATACGCATTCTGCTGTGTTAATTACCATACCATATTCTTGCAATCTGGATAACAGCTGTCGTAGTTGGTCTTAGGGTTGTTTTTGGTCTTTGAGAAGACCAAAAAGTCGTCCAAGTACCCGAAACAGAAGTCCAGATCCCGCAGCATTTCGTCGACAAAACGCTGGAAAGTTTACCTTACGTTGCGAAGTCCGAACTTCATATAAGGAAACTTATAAAGTCCAAATGGTGTTGTGATGGCTGTCTTCTGTATGTCTTCTGAATTAACGCGTATCTGGTTATATGCTTTAACCAGGTCTATCGTGGAAAATACATGACATCCAGAAAGATTGTGGGCGAAGTCGTGAATATGGCGAATAGGATACCTATCGGGTATTGTTTGCGCGTTGAGCATTTTAAAATCGCCACACGGGCGCCACCCGCTATCCTTCTTAGGTGCCAGATGTAAGGGTCAAGGTGAGTCTGAGGGTCTGGCTGTGCCGTTCGAAAGCATAGATTCAAACTCCTCCTTAGCAATTTTTAGTACATTAAGATCTTAATAATTTATTATACAACCTATCTACAGTTAAATTATAATGTGATAAAAAATCTACAGCTATAATCGGTTTTGTTACATCCGCCACTATAAATCTCCAAGTAAAGTCACGGCGCAAACCTATAATCATTTTTAACTTTAAATGAGCGTACCCGTAAGTATTTATCACACTGCTGTTAGCCGCAAATAGTTCGTATGTAGTTTTACTACGACTCTCTTTTATAGCTGACCTCGGGAAGACGCAGACGTCGCTACCGGTGTCGACGAGGAACTGCATCTTCGTTGTATGGTCCATTACAAATAAGCGACCGGTCCTACGACAGTCGTCGGTCGCCATTACCGACTGCACGCACCTTTTCCCGAGTGGTCGCACGGCTTCACGCACTTCGTTGCCTTGTCTCCAAACTTGAAGTAGTACCAGCAGTTCGGAAACTTCCTGTAGTTTAAATTAGACCGTCTGGAAGGGGAACGTCTGTGGCTGCTGCTGCTGCCGGTCCTGTGTCTTGATCGCGACATTCTATCGACCTGTGCTGGGAGCGTTTGTATTTGCTTGGTGAGTTCCGCGATATGGCAAACCATCTGGTCCATGCTGCTACCTGCTGTTGGTGTTGATGTCGCTGCCACTTGCGGGCTCGCTGGCACCACATCATCAATGCGGTCTGCAAATGATACGTAGAAACTCTTCAGGCACGCCGGGTCCCGCCAGATGGCACAGGTGTCGTAAAAACTGCGAGGGCTTGCGGTCACCCAGCTCCTCGTGGGTCAAAAGTTGCTGCACCTTCTTCTCCTTCGATGCCGTCAACCTCTTTGTGAGCTCCGTTTTGAGCCTCTTGAGTACTTGTCAGGTGCCGGTGGATCCAGGATGATGTTTTCCACCTCTGCTGCAAAAATCGGATCCAGGCTCGAATAGCGTGATGGAATTTTGTGCTGTCGGTCGTGATGTTCGCCAGCATGAACTGGTTCTCCAGCAGCGAAAAACACATCGCCGGTTTTTCTGGGTAGAATAGGAGTACCCGCACACCGACGCGACACACATCGTAGCTCGGGGCGTCATTGCCAGGCACTTTCGCGCTGCCTTCTGGTTGCTGTGACATCGTGTTCTTCCGGGGTCACCAATGAAGTGGGTGTGTCGAGAAAAAAAAAAGCCTTAGTTCACTTACAGTTTTTACTGTCAAGTCCACAAATACACACACAAACAGTTGGAAGAATAGAAGGAGAAAGTTAGAAAGTTCACAGTTTCAGAAGCACAAAGAAGAAGAAGGCAAGCAGAAGCAACAAGCAGATAAGCTTCGGTAAGCAAGCGCGCGAGGGTACTTTAGATAGCGGCGAAAGCAAGTTACACGCTCCGCGTCGTCCAGCGTACTGCCGGCCGGTGAGGCAAGACGCGCGGGACTGGAGGGAGCCCGCTCGATGCGCCGACCGACGCGGCGACGCCGCCGGGCTGACCGAACTGACCAGATAGTGATATAAAACAGAATTCGGTTGTCCGCGAGTTTACAAACATTTATTTTTATGTAAAATTAACTATATATTATCAGGTTAATATAATATTTGGTTTACAATATATTAATATTGCCCACACCCCCGTCCCCACCCGACGCCCTGTTGTTTAATTGCTGAAGGTCCTTCAGGAACTGTGAAATACCGTCATACTCGAAGGAAAAATACCACAGGCATGGAGCAGAGGTGTGGCGGAACTCTTCTTTAAGAAGGGCGACAATGCCCTGCTTAAGAACTATAGGCCCTTCTCACTTCTGAGCCATGTCTACAAGCTGTTTTTCAGAGTTGTCATGAACCGTCTCGCGCGCAGATTTAACGACTTTCATCCTCCCGAACAAGACGGATTCCGAAAAGGCTTCAGCACCGTAGACCACATACATACGCTCCGTCAGGTTATACAAAAGACCGAAGAGTATAATCTGCCCCTCTGCTTAGCGTTTTTGGACTACGAGAAAGCCTTTACTTCGCTCGAGACTTGGTGCTGCAGTCTCTCCAATGGTGCCAGATCGACTGTCGGTACATTGAGGTGATGAAATGTTTTTACAAAAACGCCACCATGTCTGTCCGACTTCAGGAGCAGACCTTCACGGCCACAATGTAGGATGTCTTCAAGGTTTTGGACTGGAGAAGGCTTGGTATTAATGTTAATGGCGAGTACATCAGCCACCTCCGATTTGCCGACGATACAGTCGTCATAGCTGACCCTACGGAGGATCTCAGTACAATGCTCGAGAACCTCAACAGAGCTTCCGAAAGAGTGGTTCTCAAAATGAACATGGACAAAACCAAGATCATGGTAAATACCCATGTAGCACCCACTCCTATCAAGATCGGAAGCTCTACACTCGATTTCATGGACGAGTACGTCTTCCTAGGACAAACGGTCCAGTTAGGTAGGGCCAACTTCGAGAATGAGATCAACCGTCGAATCTGACTCGGCTGGGCGGCGTTCGATATCTTCTCGTCACATATATCACAGTGTCTCAAGACGAAAGTCTGTGACCAGTGCGTGTTGCCAGTGATGACATATGGAACTGAAACGTGGTCGCTCACAATGGACCGCATCAGAAGGCTCAAAGTCACTCAAAGGGCAATGGAGAGAGCAATGATTGGAGTTTCCTTGCGTGACCGAGTCAGGAATAATGATATCCGCAAGAGAAACAAGGTTACCGACATGTCCCGAAGGATCGCCAAACTAAAGTGACAGTGGGCAGGGCACATTGCTCGCAGAACAGATGGTCGATGGGGCCGAAAAGTTCTGCGTGCCGGAAAACGCAATGTTGGAAGGCCTCCCACAAGGTGAACCGATGACCTGGTGAAGGTCGCGGGTAGCCGATGGATGCGAGACGCGCAGGGCCGGTCGTTGTGGTGACGTTTGGGGGAGGCCTATTTCCAGCAGTGGACGTCTTTCGGCTGATATGATGATTATCATAACATCTCTGATGGAAACGCAGCCTTATGCTTCAGCACAGTCAACCAGAATTAGCGACCGCATACCACGGAGTCAATGATGTCGGCTGGGCTGATTATTTTTATTTATAAAATGAACTAACACTTCGCCCGCGACTTCATTCTTACGGGTTTAGTTATTACTCCAAGAACTTCATCTCCCTTCTATCCACTCAAAGGGTAATGAGTAAATTTCGTATTAATAGATTAAACGTAGGGCAGTTCGCTCAAACCGCAACATTTTTCTTATTTAGAGTATTTTTAAACCAGTCGTAACTTTTAAACGAAAGGTCTCATTTGAATAATTTTATGAAATATAAGTGCTATTTACATGTTAAGAAACAACCTTTATTATTAAACAAATTAAATAGATAAGGATTAATATCATGATACTAAAATCACCACTATTCGTTTCACCCAGGTTTGGTTTGAATAATTTGAACAAAACGCGGTAATTGACTTAACCATAATAGTCAGAAATATACCCTTGCAAACTTTTTGCAGATAATGATGTCTCCTATAAAACTGTTGTACATCACTTTGCTCTATTGTCAATAGTTTCCACAGCGTACGCGATATAAGGATCATTTTTGGTATTTTTTCACACCTTGCGTTACATAATCGAAGTTTTCATACGGATCCCTAACTTTTTTATAAATATTCTATAGCCTATGTTACCCCGAATATTTTTTTGTTCTTTGCTTATCTTACAATCAGTTTTCAGAAACTATGAGCAGATGAGTTGACGGAGGATTTGGTAGGCAAGAGCTTTTCCCCGTCAGGAACAACTCTCTTAATATCAACAACTCTCTCTACAAATTATCCAGTTGTAGGATGTTGTTTCTTTTGAGCCTGTTGACACAATCTGGTATTGTAAGTTGGGCGGCCAATTGGTTGGCATGTCTCTCCAGTCTGGATTTATATTTCTTAGAGCACAATCTTATTTCTTCCTTGACTGTGTTCATGTTCAGGTGTTCGTGTACTTCAGTGTTCTTAATGAACCATGGAGCATTTGATATCTATTTTAAGATGTTATTTTGAGTTCTCTGAATCATGATGATATTTGAGTCACACGCGGAGCCCCACAGTTGAATGCCGTAAGTCAAGATAGGCTTTAATATGGTCTTATAGATCAGCACTTTATTGTCTATGGACAGTTTTGAATTTCTCCCGAGGAGCCAGTACGTGCCTTTGTACCTAATGTCGAGCTCCTTTCGTTTTGTTTCAATATGCCTTCTCCATATCAGTCGCTGGTCTAGGTGCATACCCAGGTATTTGACGTAGTCACTTTGCAAGAGTTGATTAGGACCAAGTGTAACCGGTGGACATTGCTGGTGTCTAAGCGTAAAGGCGATCTGAGGTTCTAGACAAAGTTCCATTCTATCAGCGAATGCCACTGTCGATATGCCAAAATTTAAGGGATTGAACACGTGACATTTCGACATCTTTTGTCAATCCCATACATTTTTGACGTTTTGAAAATCGCTTTCGCTACGCTACTGCTGACTTAAGGTCACTTGTTTAGAGCCTCTAGACAGACTTAGTTGTGTTGGCTCGAATCCTCCATTTGACAAGCCAATGATAAATTTCATCTAGGCTTTCCTGTAGTTTCTGCGACGCTTTTTTAGGACAATCACTTCATGCCAGGACTGCGTTGTGATCTGCTTATGCAGCAATTGTCACTCCAGGGGTTTGCGGTAGGTCTGCCGTGATGATGGTGTATAAAACTGGTCTAAGAACAGAACCCTGGGGTATTTCTGCTAGTATGTCATGGAAGCCAGAGGTGCTATCGTCTTCTAACTTACTTGAAACATTATATAGGATAGATAAGATGCCAGGATATTGTAAAAGGAGTGGGACAAGTGTGATTTTATTTTGCTCAGTAGTCCATACTCTGTCGAAGGCCTGTTGTATGTCAAGGAAGACTGAGAAACAGTATTGCTTAGTCTCCAGGGCATTTCTAATGATGCAACATACTCTGTTATATGGCATGTTCTGTTCTGAAGCCAAACTGATGGTCTGGGATGATAAACATTGAAGTTAAGAGACGGCGCAGCAAAACTTTCTCGAAAATCTTGGAGAGTACTGGCAGCAAACTAATAGGCCTGTAAGACGTCACTTCATGGGGCGGTTTCCCCGGCTTATGGATCATTATAATTTGTGATACTTTCCACAACAATGGGAAATAGCCTATCCTTAGCACAATATTAAAGATAGTTGTTAAGAAGACGATCGCTTTATTGGGTAGTTTCTCTATGACCTTTTTGTCAATTAGATCAAACCCTGGGGCCTTCTTACTATCTAATGCTCGGATTACCCGCCTTGTCTCTTTAGGCGACACAGGTTTGATTGGAAAAGCGAGCTGGTTATCTTGCATTAAAGTATTATCTATATCGCCATCATCCATGCCAGGTTCCGGTTCGTTTGGGACGAAAACTTCCGCGAGGTGTTCAGCGAAGGCATTAGCTTTCTCCTGGTTTATTCTAGCCCATCGACTTCCTCCTATTCTAATCGGTGGTTTTGGATATTTTGGCTGATTTTTGCTTTTGCATACCTTCCAGAGTCAATAAGCAGTCGCGCTGGTTGCAGACAGGAACTGCAAATGTGCTTCTACTGTAGCATCCTTTGCATCCTTGATAGCTTGCTTGAGGTCCACTATAGCCTTATTGAAGGCTCGTTTATCAGCAGCATGGCGGCTAGTGTGCCACACACGACGCAATTTTCGCTTTTACAGAATTATTTGGCGAAATTCCAGAGGCACTGTATTATGTCTTGGTGGACATTTATTTCTTTCGTGTTTGCATTTCCAACATGTCTCTTGAATCAATCTGGTGAAGTTGGTGACTGCATTTTCAATATTCTCATTGTTTTTTAGGGCTATTTTGAGCTTCAATGATACTGCGGAACTCGGTCAGTCCATTCTGATGTTGTATAACCTTTTTTTTTAAGGATGGGAAACCGTCAAATGACTCCTCCAGTTCTGGGTGAAGCTGAAAGGAGTATCAGACTCTAACTGACTAAAACCCATCCGTGTTCCTCCTAATGCCCTTTGCGTTCCAGAGCCGCGGTGACTCTTTCAAACAGATTCCGCAACCCCGGCAGGCACTGGCCCTAGCGGGCCCCGTCTTCTATGCTGACAGCTCTTTCTGGCCTGGTTCTGATCGGACGGCGAGCCACCCAATGCTCGTCGTCCGCAGGCCCGCGCCTACGGTGGCCGAGAATCGCCCTGCGACTCCCGACGCCCGGGGCGTCTTTTCCTGTTGCGGCGGCTGGGGCGTGAGGTTTCCCTCTCTCTCACCCGTTCGGCCTCCTCCTTCGCTAGCATTACTGCTTCGCAGAAAGAAGTGACCGCATCCCATGCCTCCTCGCTCCGGACCAAAGATTGAATCAGAGCCGGACGCGATTGGTCGCCGCCGCCGATCGCCTCGACGAGGACACGGCGGTGCTCCGCCCAAGCAGGGCAGACCTCCACCGTATGCTCCACTGTGTCCTGGCAGTGTTGCCAACCAGGCGAATCCTCCCGCCGAATCCGAAACAGGTACCTCCCGAAACAACCGTGTCCTGTGAGTACCTGCGTTAAGCGGAACAGCTCTTTCAATTCTTTGATAAACAAGTGTTTACTATCTTTGGGAAGTCTATGCAGTGCGCAGATTGATGTCGTGTATTCCGAGTGTTTTAGTGATATATCGTTAATAATTTGAAAGGTGTTGGTACATTTAACATACATCACAATGCCACCACCCCTACGCTGCTCCCGCAACGTATAATACATTTCGTAGCCATTTATATAAAATAATTGAATGAGATTACTGTTTTTAGAAATACCAACCTCTGTCAAAATAATAACATCAATACTAATTTTAGAAGAATCAATTAATTGAAGGACTAAAGAATTTTTTTTAACAATCGATCGAATATTAATGTGAACAATATTTAGTTTTTGTTTATTATTTGGAAGGTGATTACCAAAATCATTAAAAGTTGAACATTCAAAGAATTCTGATATTTCCGGTGAAAAAACTGGTGCGATCACTGAGTCTAACTACTATCGGCTATTAGTTACCGGAACCGCTATTTTATCAATATCACTACAGTTCCTAATGACAATTGGTTTATCATTTTCGAATTTACGAACCAATAATTTCCCATTCTGAAACCAAATGTATTTACAAGTATCAATTAATGTTTGTTTAGCTTGCCATAGTAGTGACTTATTTGCTTTGGTAAGAGCATATCGAAACATCACTTTTGACTTGGCTAAGTTAGGAATGACCTCAGGGACTACATCTTGAACAACTATTGCTACCTTCCGCGCTGTACGTATCCATTGGTCTACCTGCTTCTCTTGTTGTAACGTTACTTGAATAACTCCTTCTTTACCATTCCTGCCCTTAAGCCTTTTGAGCATAGTAATTTGACGGCTCTCAATGTTAAGTTTAGAGGTTATTTTAGTGGAGAGTATGTCCAGATTCTCGTTCTCACTGTCAGGAATACCAGTAATCTCCAACACATTGGCCAGATTTTCTTGCTCAACGTTTCTGATGTGTTGTTCCAATGCATCACCTTTCAATTCCAGGTGTTTGTTTTGATTAGTGAGGTACGTGTTTTTCTTCTTCATTTCCCTAACTTTCTCCGTAAAAGTTTCTAGTGAAGCATTTATAGCATTCATCCTTATGCAATAAGTACTAAGTGACTCATTCACCGACTCAAGTTCCTTTTTTACTGCTGTCTTAACCTCGAGTGAAATATCCCGTAGCAATTTATTCACCGCAGCACTCTTTCCATCCAGCTCACTCACATTATCATCCACATTTTCATTATCTTCTGGAATTACGAAGGAATTGTTATGAGGAGACTCCTTGTGACATTCATCGCATGTCTTTTCTAAGTTCTCTGCATTTCGCAGGGCTGATAGCTGCTTGGAAGATAAGCCTGTGCGTATTTGATTTGCTTGAACTTTTTTGCCACACTTGTTACACTCAAGCCCAGGTGATTTTTTGTTATCGTTTTTTCTCAATTATCGCATTTAGGCATTTTTGCGTTGGGGGTACATATTTAAATAATAGATATTTGACTACTCTGTACGACTGCTTGACAGTGAATGATGTATCTGTATATCAAGAAGAACACAACACTTGTCCACACAACTGGCAAAGAGTCCCGACTTACAGGAGTACCAAAAAAAGGAAACTCAGTAGTCCACCGTCACCGGAGGGCCTAAAGGTCTCTAACCAATATAAACCGATTACCGGTGGAAAAAAGTTCCAATGAAAGCACTCAGGCAAAAGGCGAGAAAATCAGCAAACCACCACCTATCATGCTCTATGGGGTCGATGACGTCAACAAACTCACTGAGCTTCTAGAAACAGTAGCTGAGAATACTAAGTTCACATACAAAATAATTAATAAAAACCAGCTACGAATTACAAGCGAAGACATCGACACCTATAAGCAATTAATGAGAGTGATCAGAGAACAAAACCTGATAGGACATACTTTTAACCGAAAAGATGGAAGTAACCTCAGACTCGTCATTAAGAACCTGCACCACACAACCCCACATCAAGCTATAGCAAAAACTTACCTACATCCACCTTTTTCATTAATCTGCAAGTGGAACCAAACAACAAAGCAGCAGGTTTAATTTATCTATCATCAGGCAGTTTCAATAGAGGATCCTAAGAAAAGGACAGGTCCGGTACAGTGCCAAAGGTGTCAGCAGTATGGTCACTCAAAAAACTACTGCATGAGACCATACCACTGTCTTAAATGTGCAGAATCGCACAACACTAAGGAATGCCCAAAGACTGATCGCACTTCCCCAGCCACATGTGCCTTATGCCTAGGTCCACACCCAGCAAATTACAAGGGATGTGAGATATATAAAGAAATTCTAGCCAGAAAAACGCGAAAGGCTAACTACACTAAAACCACACAGCTCACCAACAGAAATGAAGAGAACAACCCAAAAGACAAAAATAAAGAAGTTACAGACGAACGCAAACAATACGAAGATGTAGTAAAGGCATTATCGCATGAAAGAACCTCAGAAAACTGGAAAAGATATTCTTAAAGCAAAGTGAAAAGATTGACGTTATCTTACAACAGATTAGCACCCTTTTAGGACTTATAACTACACTCGTCAATAAAATCGCAAAATGATCAATTCAATCAAAATAGCCACTTGGAACATCAACGGATTATCTCCCAACAAAAGTAAAGTCGAAACCCTGATTAGCCTTCATAGCCTCGATGTCCTACTTATTTCAGAAACACACTTCACATCCACCAGTCAAATTATAATAAAATACTACAACATTATACTCTACAAATCGCCCTGATGGCACTGCGCACGGTGAAACAGTGTCATAATAAGAGGTTCCATCAAACGCCATGAACTATCCTAATTCAGCACGGAGCATATACAGGCAACCTCAATAGCCATCCACGATAGTAATGGAAATATTACTGTGTGTTCTGTGTATTGTCCTCCAAAACACAAGCTTAAAGAAGAACAACTGACTGTCTATATGGGAAGTCTTGGGTATCGCTTTGTATCAAGAGGAGACTGGAACTCAAAGCATGTCCACTGGGGTTCGCGACTGAACACGAACAGAGGAAGAGAGCTCAAAAAGTGCGATGATGTGAATCATTTAACTACAATTTCCACATCAGAGCCAACCCACTGGCTGACGGACCCAAACTGACTGCCTGACGTTCTAGATTTCTTCATTATGAAGGAACTCAAGAGCCTCTTCTATGGGATATAATCTTGCTTGGACGGCTCGTCAAATCACACCCCTGTCATTCTTACGATTGGCGCGACTGTTCTCAATCGCCAAAAAAATCCCAGGTTATACAACATCAGAACGGACTGACCGAGTTCCGCAGTATCATTGATACGTCATTGAAGCTCAAAATAACCCTAAAAAACAATGAGGATATTGAAAATGCAGTCACCAACTTCACCAGATTGAGTCAAGAGACTTGTTGGAAATGCAAACACGAAAGAAATAATACACCAAGACATAATACAGTGCCTCTGGAAATTCGCCAAATAATTCTGTAAAAGCGAAGATTGCGTCGTATGTGACACTCTAGCCGCCATGCTGCTGATAAGCTAGCCTTCAATAAGGCTATAGTGGACCTCAAGCAAGCTATCAAGGATGCAGAGGATGCTACAGTAGAAGCACATTTGCAATCCCTGTCTGCAACCAGCGCGACTGCTTATTGACTCTGGAAGGTATGCAAAAGCAAAAATCAGCCAAAATACCCAAAACCACCGATTAGAATAGGAGGAAGACGATGGGCTAGAATAAACCAGGAGAAAGCTAATGCCTTCGCTGAACACCTCGCGGAAGTTTTCGTCCCAAACGAACCGGAACCTGGCATGGATGATGGCGATATAGAAGGCCCCAGGGTTTGATCTAATTGACAAAAAGGTCCTAGAGGAACTACCCAATAAAGCGATCGTCTTCCTTACAACTATCTTTAATATTGTGCTAAGGGTGGGCTATATCCCATTGTTGTGGAAAGTGTTACAAATTATTATGATGAGTTTAAATTTTCCTTGCCTTGGCTAGTGTTGACTAGGTGCTGTTCGGGTCTTTGGTTAATATTTCCCAGTGAGGAGCTCCTAGGTCGCGAAGTAAACAGGCTTGGGTGAAAAGCCTGTTGAACATATTTTTTGCTGCCAGAAGCATTTACTATCACAGGGGCCTGGTCGCCTTTCCCTGTGAAGTCTTCGGTAACAGATTTCACACTCACAGGCCCGGATATCTGTGAGCGCCGGGTGTTGGCCGGATTGCCAGACATCGCATTCTCATAATTTTCCACATTCATAAAAAAAGGGGTGTGGGAAGGTACACATTGAACTTTCCCAAGGTACAATGGTCACGTTTTTAAAGATGATTTAATTTCTCTGGGCTTGTGATAGCCGTGTCAGGTTATTTGACCGCCGCCTGTTGCTCGGCGTTGTTGCTCGATTAACACCACCCGGGGGACACGTGTGGGGTGGGCCTTGGAGAAGGTGGTAAATCTTTCGGACGTGAGCAACAACATCCCCCAAATCATGTTTATCAAGGATAATCTAGGATTCTAATGGTAAAGATTTTTTCAAATCGGTCCAGAAGTTTCAGTGCCTACTCAATTTGAACAAACAATTAATCGACATGCTGAATGGGGGTAAGTCAGAAAAGGCAACAAAAGAGAAATTCTATCCCCCAGTGTTTGGTGATTTCAGAAAAATATATAATCATGACCAAATGACTACCTATCTAACAAGCTAAGCAACCGAATCCGCAATACATTTATGCACCCTAAAACAGGCAACGCCAAGATTGGAAACAAATCTGCGCAAGAGAGGGAAGTGAGATACAGCGAACCGCATTAACCAAACGCACGGTGATGGGCCACGATGGGTTACGATGTCCATCTTCTGGTACCAACCGTGTGAATCGTCACCCGGTTGGTACCAGAAGATGGAAATCGTAACCGAGGTAGACGAAAATATTGGACGGGTCTTTGCCCAGCAGTGGGACAACAAGACTACTTGGGGTCTATTATTTCAAACCTTAAAAACTATTTATGGGGCTACTTACTTGGGTTGTATGTGCTACGGGGCACCTGTCGACGGGGACTGACAGGGCCACCATAGGGACGGTACGCCGTAAATTGTTGCTAAGCCAGCGTTTGGCTCTGATATTCTTATGCAAGGCGTATAGGACGGTTAATACTGAAGTCTTACCAGTGCTGGCGGGTGTTCTCGCAGTCGATCTGGAGGTGTAGCGGCGTGCTGCAATGTACTACTACGCTAGAAAGATCACGGGCCCAGAGTTTTTACCGCAACGCGACCTTGCTAAGATCTCTAGATTACTAAAACCCCAAACTGACGTCTGGGAGGAACTTTTATCCAAGTGGCAATGTAGGTGGGAAAATTCCATTAAAAGCCGTCACCTCCACCAGTTTTTCCATCCGTTTGTGAGCGGCTGGATATAACATGGTTGGAGGTGGATCATTGTGTTGCCCAATTTCTCACAGGTTATGGCAACTACAACTCTACAGCTGACCATGTATACGAACAATCCGGACACCACATCTTATGGAAGTGTATTCTTTGGCAAACTGAACGCAATATTATGTTAGATGGTATTCAGGTTACATCTGGAGTAGTTTACTGCACGGACCTTGTAGAGACCAGAACAAATTTCCGTGCGTTCAAGCGATTTTGCCATACCTATTACTGGAATTAATTGTAGCTCACAATTTAGGACCCATTAGTTTTATTGTTAATATGTAATCCGCGGTGCTTGGCAACTGGGCTTAACCCAGTTGTATATGTCCCTTGGTGCCTATTGGCCTAGGTCTATTCTGTCTCCTGCTTGATAAGGAGGGAAGTGATTTTTTTTTCCTACTCCGCTGTACTTTTCCGATTAAATTCGTTGCAGGATCCAAGACCGTTGAATCGTTTCTCCGGGACTCGTTGGGCTTCACTGGCTCGGCGTTTTTCTGGTGGTCGCCTCTGTTGATTCTGGCTTTCAGGAGTTGCAGTAGTTGGGAATGTGTGGCGGGCTTGTCCCATAAGAAAAAAAGCAGATTAAAATTGTCTATAGAAGGAAAAGAATACAGTATTTAGGACCCTTGCAACGATAATAGTTATTTATGATATTAGTGCGGTAAGTTGGTTCTTACAAAAAGTAGACGAATATAAGCCCGAGCTGAATCTTATAATTACAAGATTTAAGTTATCTTAGCTCAGGTATTGGCTGCAACTCAAACATAGAACTTCACTTACCTGAAGGCTTATTTTTATTGTAAACCATTTTTACAATTATGTATTTTACGCGAAGGTGCAAATAAACTATTTTTTTTTTTAGAATCGTGGTATTACCATAGCCACGAGTTTGTAAATACCAATATCCGCACGTATATCATACAACGTTTTACAACACATTTGCGAGAAAACAGTACAATAGGTAATGTGACAAACTTTTTGTTTTTAGATATCAGTGGAAAAGTCGCAACAAGCTTCGCAGTATAAAATGGCACGAATTTGCAAAATAAAATTAGAACTGAGATGACGATGACATAAAGATGAAATGACAATGTTCGTCTCACCTTTGTCTCAAAAATATAGGGAAGCATTGGAAAGTATACAGCGCTTTATGTCACCTCCTAGCTTCTGAAATTCTAGCCCGTATTGTGAAACTCCTTGGACAGACAGACATTTTTATTATTATTTTATTGATTTTGACATAACTTGGATGATTTTTTTTTATTGATTTTGACATAACTATGTTTTTTTATCGTTTTGACATAACAATGATTTTTCTACTTCGAATTTATTATGATTTTTGATTTTTTGTATTATTGTATTTGCACGCCTTTCTAGGCAAAACATGTTGAAACTTTTTTTTTTATTTTTGTAATCGTTCCAACTGATTATTTAACCTCCACATGTTTTTGAAAAATAAATATATCTTATCTTATCTTATCTTGGTGGAATTCCTGTATATTTTTTTTGAAAAATAAAAAAAATATCCCTGAAGAATACGCTCGACACGTAAGTGTCTACTTTACCGCATGCTCCGTTGTATGGAGCGTGCGGTAAAGTAGGTACTTAGGCAAAAAACTGTCATTTTCAATTATTTACTCGCGAGCTGTGTTCGACGGAACGTGACCTTGAGTACTGCAGGCTAACTTCGACGGATTTACGGATAAGGCTAAGGTTGAGTTGCCTCACTTTTTGCACTCGTACTAGGTTTCTATGCGTTATTATTCTAAGAAGCCTATATACCTTAGAATAATAACGAATAATAACCCGGTTTTTTTACATGTCAGAAATTAATACATGCCTATAATATTTGATTATAACACATCAAACATTCTAAACACATTGAACAATATCCCATTCTTTATGCGATTTATTTCCTTTTATTTTTAAATAAATTGAATTTTACCTTCCGAAAAAATATGTCAAATCATCTTCATCTTTTCCAGTTTCCAATAATATGAAATACTTGTCTTGATTTGATAAAACAGCACAGTAATGTGTTTTCCCATATTTTGTGGGTAACAGTTTGGTAATGGTATCACTGAAAGCTATATCTGTGTGCGTTTTAGGAACGTAGACACATTCGGCTCACGCACACAAAGAAAATGAAGTGGACACACGATTTCGCTCGTGTTTTGTTCTAGACGCGGCTTCTATGCGTTATTATTCTAAGATAGGCTTCGTTAATGCATTTTTTGAGCAAGGGTATTGTAAATGGTTTTACGACAAGGACGTTGTACGTGTAACTGCTATGTTGTTGCTCCGTTGAATTGTTAGAAATCAGTGCATAAGCTTATCAAAAATGCTATTGAAAGTGTAAACCTGTTAGAAGGTGATAACTGATATAAACTCGTGACAATAATCTAGTGTTTTAGTGCATAGTTTTAGAAATATAGACCAACTTAACTTTGAAAGTAATCCTGCCTACCGTCAGTTGCCTGTAATACCTGTGCGTTGTGATTAAACGCGTAAGCGCCCCGTATTACATACACGGCGCTTCCGAAGTTCTTCTCGCGAACTCGCCGACACACTGAGTGTGAGTGCCGGGGCCTTTATTAGTGTGCATTTATTATTGTAAAAAACAAAATATTATAATTATTTGTTCCTAACTCGTCGAAGGGCCTTTATTGCTGAGCTGTTTTTATGAACTGGCTGAATTTAGCGAAGAAGTGTCATAACACTACATATTTATATTCTTAAAAAATCATGGCGGCTTCAACACAATCGTGGGGCTGCTGTGCCAGCGATTATTGTTATTTGGAGGATGGCAAAAAATTCTTTAAATGCAAAAGGCATTTAAAGAATTTATAAAATGCTTGAAATGCAAAAGACATTTAAAGAATTTATAAAATGCTTGAAATGCAAAAGATCTTTTCACTTCGCCTGCCTATCTATCCCCGAAATCTCTTCTGAAGCCGAAGCTAACTTCAAATGGAATTGTTCAGGCTGCAAAACTGTGAGGAACTTAACTGAGCAAAATTCTAACTTGAAAATATTAACGACGGACCTAAGTCTACGTGTGAATTATTTGGAACAACAGACTCGTTCAAAAAATTCAGTGCCTGCCCGAAAACAAACAGGAGAACCTATACACTGTCGTTAAGCAGCTGGGATCTGTGGTGGAATGCAACCTGAATGACAGTGAAATTCTTCATTGTACCCGTGTTGCCAAACAGTAAGCCGGTAACACCCGTCCGCGATCCATCGTTGTCCAGCTCACCTCCCCAAAACTATGTGATACCCTCCTGGCGTCAGTTATAAATCATAACAAAAACAAGAAGGTAAACTCAGAGAAACTCAATACTGCAGACCTGGGTATTGCTGGGGATAAAATGCCCGTATTCGTGCTTGATCATCTATCTCCTGCTAATAAAGCGCTTCATGCTGCCACTAGACAAAAAGCAAAGGACAAGGGATATAAATTTGTATGGGTGAGAAACAGCAGGATTTTTGTTAGGAAAACTACCGAAGACGAACATATTTTGATAAAGAATTTAAATTCCTTAAATAAGTTAGTATAGTTTTAAAAGAGGCTTTAATCTTTTTCTTATCTAAAAATGCATTCACCTTTGAAATTTATCTACACTAATATTATAAAGAGGAAAGATTTGTTTGTTTGTTTGTATGTTTGTTTGAATTGAATAGGCTCCGAAACTGCTGGACCGATTTAAAAAATTCTTTTAGCATTGGATAGCTACATTATCAGGGAGTAACATAGGTTATGTAATAGCCCTGTATTCCCACGGGAACGGGAACTACGCGGGTGAAACCGCGTGACGTCCACTAGTTATTCATAATTCGTAACTTAAATATATTCTATCAGAATAAGGATTGCGAACAAAAACGCATATGATTTTCTGCAATGTTTGTATTATTAACTATGATGTTATATCTCGGAGACCTGGCTTAATAATTCCAACAGTGAGCTATTCGATGACAGATATACGGTCCATAGGAGAGACAGAGAAACCTCCCAACTTGCTGGTAAAGAAGGTGGGGGTGTTTTAATAGCTGCCAAAAAGAAATTCAATCCTAAATGAGTGCAACATTTTGAGAGTGGATGTGAGGATCTCTTGGTTACTTTGGACCTCCCTTCCAATAAATGTTTTCGTCGAATAGCTTTCTGCGCTGTGTACTTGCCACTGCCAGTAAGCCTCTTCCACTTGGAAAACTTTCTTAGATAATTGTAGCGCTGTTATTGAACAACTTCATGAATCATGTACATGTATCATTGGTGACTTCAATTTAGGGTGCATAGACTGGAAACTTGACAGTAATCTTAATAAAAGCCTAAAACTGCCTAATACCTGTGAAGCTTTGTTGGATTTTACAAATGTTAATAAGCTCAATCAATGTAATAACGTGTATAATGCCTCATCTCGCATACTAGATCTTATATTAACTGATCATATACTGTGTAATGTAAGTCATAGTATTGGCTCCTTATGTAATATTGATCATCGACCCCTAGATATAAATATTTGTCTTAAAAAAGATGCCAAACTTCCATATAATATTACAAATGAGTTACGTGACTTCCGTAAAACAAGTTATGTACCAATTAAAAATACCTAAAGGACGGAAGGAAGGAAATACGTCATCAATGATGCTATTTAAAGAATTATTCCTACTAAAAAACCCAAAAATAGTAAGTACCCCCGTGGTTTAACAAGACTCTAATTAAACTATTAAACACAAAAAATAAGATACGGAACGTTACAATACTTACCAAAACCCGATGGATAAGATTGAGTTGAAAATAATCAGTAAACGCTGTGATGCACTTGCTACGATTTGCTATCATAATTATTTAAAGAATCTTGAACACACTCTAACCAATTACCCTAAATCTTTTTGGACCTATGTTAAAACTAAACGGAGGCGGGTCCAGCTAGTATCCTTTATCTATGACAGATGCTACAGCTACATCATCAGATGGAACGGAGATGTTTGAGTTTTTTGCTTTTCACTTCTCTTCTATATACAGCCCTACTGAAAAAATTTGCAGTGCCCATAAAACCACAAATATTGATAACATTCAAGAAAGTAGCATAATTGTATTTAAACAACCCAGTTATCGACAGTGAAGCCTTATTTAAAAAGCTAAAAAGTTTAGACTGCAACAAAGGTGCTGGCAATCATTGTCTAGAAGAGTCTTTTCTTCGAAGTGGAAGGAAGCAAAGGTCGTCCCCATCCACAAATCTGACAATGAGGACTTAGTTTCGAACCAAAGACCCATTTCAATTTTATCAACCCTAGGTAAAATCTTTGAGTCTATGATTTGCCCTCATATTCAAAATCATCTTAAAATTTACTTAACATGGCTTCGTGGAGTCTCGATCCACAAATACCAATCTGACACTTTTTACTGAGTTATTGACGACAGTATTGGACTCTGGCCATCAAGCTAATGTCATATACATAGACTTCAGCAAAGCGTTCGATCGGGTCTCGCATCAAATTCTCATAGAAAAATTAAGATTTTATGGTATCGCTGGAACTTTACTCTCATGGTTGAGTTCGTATCTTGAGAATAGGACTTTCTTTGTAGCAGTCGATGGCTTTCGATCAGCCGTTAGACACAAATCTTCGGTCGTGCCACTAGGGTCTCATTTGGGGCTGGTCTTATTTAACTTTTTCATTAATGATATTCCAAACTGCTTTCGCTACTGTCAAATTTTTATGTTTGCCGATGACTTAAAATTCGACAAACTAGTTAACAGGAATAATCATCTTATTGATCATGATTATTATGTTGACGGAGAAAAAATAAAGGAATTGGACACGATAAAAGACCTTGGTGTTATGTTTGATCGCAAATTAACTTTCACCCCTCACATAGATAAAATCGTGAAAAAGTCTTCTAAAATGCTTGGTTTTGTTATCAGATACACAAAACAAATTAAAAGCTGCAGAATAAAAATTACTCTTTATAATTGTTTAATTCGAAGCATATTAGAGTATTGTAGCGTGGTCTGGCGGCCACACTATGCTACCCACTCATTGCGTCTCGAACGTGTACAAAAACGTTTTCTGGGTCACCTGACCTATGCTAGTGGTTTTGTCTAAGAAAATACGTTGTTATAGTGATAGGCTCAAACATTTTAATATGATTTCTCTGGACAAACAACGACGTCTGAATGACGCGATGTTCGTGTGCAAAGTTATGGCCCACAAAATCGACTGTCCACAAATATTAAATAATTTGAACTTCCGTGCTCCCTCAAGAATTCCTCGCAATCCTATAACACCGCTCTGCCCTCCACAGAGAAGAACGGTTCTGGGTGCAAATTCTTCTTACGCGAAATTTTGCAGGGTTGTGAACAGTTGCAGTGATCGGATCGACCTTCATTTCGATGGTTTAAGGAAATTGAAAGCCAGTTTTCATATGTATCTCCCCGAACATTAAGTTAGTTAGCCTTGCATTGTCTCACTAGGTGAATTAGGATGGGTGAATTTCAGTATGTATCACCTACCTACCTAGATCTATTTAGTTTTTTTTTTTTTAATTAAGTTCAATTAATCTGTTAAGTTGAAGTTTAATTAAGTTTAACATTGATGAGACTTTTTTTTTTTTTTGTAAGTTACGACAACGTTTTGTGTGCACGCACAGTTTACCTGTAGGTGATTGTTACACTTTATTCTGATTTGTTGCTTCTGTTTTATTTGTACATACCAGTGTATACAATTCTTGGTGAACCAAATAAAATAAAATGATATTTATTTTGTAGTAGTAGTAGGCTGAAATTAACCTATTTATGCATCAATATTTTTCGGTATTTTTAAATTAAATAAAGCCGGTGTTTCTTAGCTAACAACCCTGAGAAGAACACCGAATTAAACTCAGAGTTTCTGAAAGTCCAAATAATCATCAAATCATATGAGACATAGGTATAGGTTAATGTTAGAGGTTGTATTTTGGGGAAAATACCAGACAAAGAGTGGACCTGTCCAAACCGTGCAGGCATTTGCCAGTTATCGTGTAGCTTAGAACTCGATGGAACTCAACAATTTGCCGAACTATAACAAAGTAAGGACATTTGGGTAGGCCGTAACAGTACTGCCAGGCATCGTTAAAAATACTTGAAAAAAAAAACATAATGAATTAAAATAAAATAAAACATATGATACTTTACACAGTATTCGTATCGAAATAATTAGTTAAAATAAAATCAACCAAGCGGAAACCATCAATTTATTCCTATGAAAATAAAATAGAAAACATATCTTTATGAACACGACCATGGAATCACAGATCATGAGTGAAAATATCAAATCCCCAATCTATACATAATATAATAAAACAGTAGAGACCGTGATTTCTGTACATTAAACAAAAATACCAAAAATCTAGTAAAATAATAAAACAGTAGAGACCGTGATTTCCGTACATTAAACAAAAATACCAAAAATCGAATAGGGGCGATCAAAAAAAAAAGGTATAGAACACAAAAAGAGCATTTTTGTTTTTTTTGTATGTCTGTCTGTACACGCTAATCTCAGAAAGTACTGAACAGATGTTGTTGGTTTTCAAAGTTAGGTTAACTTATTTCTGAGCAACATTCAGTCTTTGTTTTATTCAAATTGGTGGGCGGAAAAAATTTATAGACATTTAAATATTTTAAAATTACGTATCAACGATTTTCGACAAGTTTTGTTCAACTTTCAATTATTCGTTCAATTTAGTATAAAATTAGCCTTTAAAAACATATCCTTAGAAATTGTAATCATCACGCTATATCTTCTAGGAACTAAGCAGTCAATAACCATAAATTATTATAATATCGGCTATTTAAATCAAACGCCAACTGAATTCATAGACCCGGCGGTACAATGGCTGACTTACGAATGAATTGGTGTAAGTTCAAAACCCAATTTTCGCAACGTTTTTTAAATTATTTTTGACTAATTTTTACTTTTTTATACTCCTATGTTGTTATTTTCGTTGGCCGCGACTTCGTATGCCTGGACGTTTGAAAATGTGTGGAATTTGATGTGACGATGTACTGAAATTCTAATTAACAGTACCTATTTTCTGTAATCATTTTTGTTCGTATCAATCGCATTACGTTATAAAGTACAAAACCAAAGAAGATAACTTTTACCAATAAATTTGTAGCAATGTAAATGAAATGAACTAACTACGTAAAAAAGATACCTGCAATGCTATCTATTGACCTAAATAGTACTTTCGACGGCATGAGATTACACCAAAACCTATTTTTAGTTATTAGTAGTTGACATTTAAATAGTTATAACTCATCTTTTGATAGTTCAACTTTATATTTCATAGATGGCGTTATGCATTTGATCTCATTTTCGCGGTGTTAAGATTACAATAGTCGTCAACTTGCGTGCGCTTATTTTTGCTAAGGTTAACAAGCTAGAGCTTCTCAATAAAATCTGTACTTTGGAGGATTTAATGAATACCACCGATGCTGCAATTTACGTAGCCACCTACTGGGTCAAAACAGCATAAAGAATTAACCGTCGACTCGAAAAGACGAAGAAAAATGAACCTTTACAGGCCTGAAGCCAGGAGTCATGTCACCCGCGAGCAGGTAGCGAAGTCCCATGATAGAGGAGTCGTATAAACAGTTGAATTGACTCGGTTAATCGGATGTCTAACTGTGTTCCAAAATGAAAGCTATTGGAGGTAACATTACAGAGTGATCCACACTGAAGAAAACCGAATAGCTTGGAGACGCGACGCACATACGTCGCGATCTTCAGCAGTGAGGAAACGACGACGAAAAAGAAGGCCACTCAAATGCGCATAATTTTACGAATACTATTAAAAATTGCTGACGGCGTATACCACCATCAAGAAGGTGGTTAGGTTATTTTAGAAGGTAGCATTTGTTGTCCCGTTACTTCAGCATTAATTCATTTCTTCTGTGTACGGTGAACCGCCAACCAAGCAGCAACCATCAATATGCAACATCACACATACCCAACAAACTGTTTTAGTAGCTCAAATAAGATTTCGGCTGATTGCTCCGGTGAAGATGTGATCATTTCCAAAATTCCACTCATTCCCAGTTATTTCCCTTTTTGTTTTAAAACTGTTAGATTCCCAGGCTCACTATGATAGGTACGTCATGACAGGGCCAGAAATTATCCGTTGCGGGCTTCACCCTCCAGCGGATTATGGGGAACTGTAGATCCTTAGACAATGACGCCACAGACGAACTCGCGATGAGGTTCCAAGATGGAAGTGCTGGATCCATACCCACTATTCCTGCTACCTTTCTCACAGTTTCGTACATGAATTTGCCAGAGATCGACTATGGCAAGCAAAAATGGCGACTAACTTAACTACTTCTCAGCCTTAGTAGAAGTACCTTTCGAATAATAATAGGTATAATCACGGGTCATTGCCCTATAAAAAAAACATTTTTACAACAATGGCGCTATAGACAGCCCAATTTGCAGAGGTTGCTTCGACGCCGACAAATCAGTCGCCCACTTCATCCTGGAAATGAAGCCGTTGCTTTCCGACGTGAACAAAGCCTTGGAACGGTGAGATCGCTCCGTGAAACCTGTGGAGCAGCTTCGTGAAACCCAGGAGGCTTCTGTGCGTTTGGATGGAGCTGGGCTGGCTAACTTAGCCAGAACACTTTAGCGCAATGGACCGAATGGGAGTCTAAATTACGGAGTCTCTACTCCATCCGTTGCGGGAGTAGACTTCTTTTCTGGTTGGTATACCTATGGCCAACTTTATGTAGCTCTATCGCGTGTTAACAACCCTAACAATTTTCTTCAACATCGTGTACAGAAGTTTCTCATTACGAAAATTACGAAAAATTACTAGGGCTGGACAGCATTTTAAACAGAACAGATGATATAGCCAGTGCCTTACATAACAGTCTTCCAAATCCCTAATTCTAAGAGGGTCTAGCAATGTTAGATATTGACTGTTTGTATTTCTTATCTTACCGATCTTACATAGCGACATAATTTTACTTTTCGACATAAGTACACGCGATCGAAGTCGCGGGCAACAGCTAGTCCCCAATAAAATATCATCGACGCCGAAATACTAACAGGGTTGCTTAGCTTTGTCTGCTTAGTTTCAAACGCATTAAATTACCAGTAAGCCGAACGAAGTTGCGGGCAACAGCTAGTGTTATAAGGCGTAATATAACATATAATGTTATATTACGCCTTTTTTTGGATCTTAAGTCATCAAATGACTCCTTCCGCTCCGGGCGGAGTGGAAAGTATTGTCAGACTCTTACTGACTCAAACTCACCCGTGTTTCTCCTAATGCCCTTTGCGTTCAGCAAGATACTAACTTAACTTAACTTAACTTAACTTAACTTAACTTAACTTGAGATAGTAACTTGACAGAGTTACTTACAATAACTTATATCCACTGATTGTCTTTATACGCACCCTGTATGCGTGACGTTTTTCCATTAAAATTCTGCTGTTTATGTAATACAAGTCAAGTTCACACAAACAGATTTATATTGATTACATTTGTATTTATACATATCGGGCATCATTTAAACAGTAATTAACATACAATTAACAATGTTTATATAAATGTCTAATTGTTACAGAAACACGCATAACACTGGGTTGTTCGTCGGAAGTGTGCCGTTTTATAAATTTCTATTAAGGTGAGTTTTTTAACCAAATCGGTTTAAAATAACTTAGTTTAATGTTTAAGTTCGTGGATGGTTTTTGGTATTAAGGTATCATAATTTTGCGTGGTGTCCTCATAATCAATATTTCACCTGAAAGACGCCGTCGTCCGGTAGGTACTGTGTTGTAGTGTATATCTTTCGAAATAAAAGTGTGTGTTTTCTACGTCGGTAGTCAATAAAAAGCAGTGTTTAAATAATGTGCAACTACAGTATAGTGATATCAATTGTAAATTAAAGCCTAGACAGACTGAGACTCTAAAATTGGTTGGAGGAAAGACCAACATGAGAGGGAAAAATCCAGTCGTAGATACGCTTGATATTAATAAAAGAGTTTTTAATTAGACCTAAGTAGATATTGTTGGTAAATCGTATGATGCAGAAAAAAATAATGTCAGAGTTTGTTATACATCGACCAATCCACCATTGATCTAAGCCCGTCGCAGTCAAATAGGCTTCAATTATTCAGTCTTTCAAGCGGCAGCACCCAGTCTGTCCCAGCCTTTACTTCTAGAGGTAGTTCGGGATTCCCCATTACTATAGTAATGTCAACTTAGCATACAGTATAGGGTTTTCCTAACTAACTAAGTATTTTATACGAAATGACTGCTACACAGTTGCCTTACGATGACGTGGCAATGCCATCATGATTCCGTTGAAGAAGAGACGGAGCTATACAGTACCTATTGCATTGTCTCTTTCTCACAACCTGGGCTGCCCACCCACTCACACTCAAAAACTAATACTCCACTTACAGATACAGTTCTCTTAAACGGTCCACACGATGACGCCGACACCACAGGAGTATGCGACCGCCGAGGAGATCCCCGCCGCGGGGCTGGAAGGCGAGAGGATCGTCATCGCCGGCATGTCAGGGCTCTACCCAGAATCCCACAGCGTCAAGGATTTGTCGGAAATCTTGTACAATAAGGTGAGTAAAATTTGTGTTGCGACGTAGATGCTGATGGTCAAGTATCTACGTCGCTTTCCGATCCACGGACAAACGGAGGTCAAATGTGGCGGAGACTGATCGCCGAGGTGTCGCGAAAATATCGGCACTGTGGCGAGAGAGCCGTGTTGGTCCTATTAAAATATCCATCTACAGATATAGGAAAGCTGCGTATGCACGCCTGTCTGTGGCAGTCGCTAATATGACCATCGAATTCCGTGTCCCATATTGTCAGGCACGAAATTCTCTTGCGAGGCCGAGGCTATGCCTCAAACCAGGCTAAATTCCCCTTTCAAGATGTTACGATTACCAGCATAATTGTTGACACTATAATTAATTTTTTCTCTATCTTCAATTGAATTTGGAAAAGGTCACAATTTGTTTTGTGAAATCGCTTCGATAGAAACTTGCTGCAGACTCCGTAACAAAAATGCTATCTGTAGAATCTTTGTTTGCAAACTGCCCAATGGGAATCTGTAGAAGTGTAAGGGCTGGCGCACATAATATGGTAGAGCGCTGCGCAAAGCATTTTCCTGTGTCAAACTATTATCGACATTGTCCTCATTGAAAAAATATCTAAAATCTATTAACACAACAATTAATTCCCAAAACAGCTTCAAAGCAACTACATGCAAAAGGTAGTGCCCAGGAACGCGAGTGCGCGAGCATGCGCTTCCGGTCATACAATTTTGGACTTACAAAAAATTGCAAAACGAATGACGATGGTGTTTCGAGTATGCGCAGTCTAGCGCATACTCTGCATATTATCTCAGCTAGAAATTCGCCTGCTGGGCGTGTGTTTAGAAAACTTCGCGGGCATGCGCTCCGCCACATGAGCGGAGCCTACAACCACGATTTGCTCCCACGTGATTGGTCCCGTCAGAGCTGATTCACAACATATCATCGGGTATCTCAATAACACTTTTTAATTTTGTCCCGGAACAAACAAGTAACCTACAGTTCTTACGGCCATTAGCAAAAATGCAAAAAAAAATACAACCGACTTCCAAATAAATAAAAAAACACTACAAAGTAAAAAAATAACTATAAGTCGGTGTTTTTGGTAGTTTCTTTGTATTTTGACACAGACTTCCGAAGTTTTTACACTTAGTGAAACTTATACCTTATTTTAACTTATAGTTTTTAAAACTTAAGTTTTTTCTCGTTTTTAGTGGTACCCCACACCTAATTACACCACTGGAAAATCGCAGGAAAGCAAAATACGCAATTTCATTTACTTGGATGACAAAAAACCGTCATCCAAGTAAACGAATTCCAGCCATTTTTATTTAAAAGCCAAACTTCTCAATCGATTTTAATAAAATTTCTATGGGACCAATCGGGAAGTATATTCTTCCGGTTAAAACAAAAAAAATTCAAATCGGTTTATATATGATGGAGTTATAAGGTAACAAACAAAAAACAACCGAATTGAAAACCTCCTCCTTTTTTGAAGTCGGTTAAAAATAACCTTAAATAAATGGCTTATATTCTATTTTCAATCAACGCAGGTCAACCCGGTATCAGAAGCAGCGTGCCGTTTCAAGTACAACCACCCAGAGGTGGTCCAGCATGCGGGAACCGTGCCGGGGCTCAGCTACTTCGACGCACAGTTCTTCAAGGTGCACTACCGCCTCGGAAATTGCATGGACCCCATGGCCCGCAAGATTCTGGAGCAGTCCTACCAGGCTATCTATGATGCTGGTAATTTAACTACTAGTTATTTAAACTAATTCTAGAGAAATGACAAGACGCAACAAAATTTTTGATGCAAGGATGCGTAGCGGTTCTATGAAAATCTGTTACTGTTTCCACCAAAACTGTGCGAGGATCTTGCACAGCGCGAGGATGGCTAACCAAAGTGTGGCACGGTTTCATTGCAGGGCCGCGGTAACTCGTTTGAATAATTCTGCAACCCAGGAAACGCATCACAACAACTCGCTACCTCGCACATTTAAGCTTCGGGTGGCATGTCTACTTGTCTGTGTCTTGATTCGATAACCTATAAATATTTTTATTATTTACTAGCTTCTGCCAGTGGCTTCGCCCGCGCGTGGTCCCTAGGGATCATATTCCCGGGATAAAAAGTAGCCTATGTCCTTTCTCAGGGTCTATCTCTGTACCAAATTTCATTTAAATCGGTTCAGTAGTTTTGGCGCGAACGTGCGACAGACAGACAGATAGACAGACAGAAAGACAGAATTACTTTCGCATTTATAACATTAGTAAGGATAGTAAGGATTAATTAATGACCTGCGTCATCATCATCATTATCATCATATCAGCCGAAAGATGTCCACTGCTGGACATAGGTCTCCCCCAAGCTTCGCCACAAGGACCGGTCCTGCGCGTCTCGCATCCATCGTCTACCCGCGACCTTCACCAGGTCATCGGTCCACCTATTGAGCGGCCTACCAACGTTGCGTCTTCCGGTACGTGGTCGCCACTCCAGCACTTTTCAGTCCCATCGACCATCTGTTCTGCGAGCAATGTGCCCTGACCACTGCCACTTAAGTTTGGCGATCCTTCGGGCTATGTCGGTAACCTTGGTTCTCTTGCAGATATCATCATTCCTGATTCGATCACGCAAGGAAGTTCCAAGCATTGCCCTCTGTATTGCCCTTTGAGTGACTTTGAGCCTTCTGATGACGCAAGCGACATTACCTACATAATTGTTACTAATTTATACACAGTGATTGAAAAACAGTAACTTGTATCATTAATATGTAAAAATCTAAGTTTGAAAACAGGAAATAGTCAACGTCGCTATTCATTTGCAGCTATCTTTTGCTGCATTTTTTTTTTTTAGTACAATAAACCACGTATCCAAACAGTAACTGGTAATGCAATGCATTTCTTTAAATGGATCGGGAAAATTTGCGACGAATTGAACTGCTTTTTTTTTTGAAAATTTTCACCCTGATGACTAAAAAAGCTCATACTTTTCTGATAACTCACAAGCCATCAAAAAACTATTTCCAAAAAAATTAAAACATAGTGTGTTTTTGAAATTTTATTTATTTTTGCGAGTGAGTTGATACACGTGAGCATTTGTCATTGCAGTCCTTCGGCTCCATAACTCGCTTTCGGTTCGGGCGTCTATTCCACCTCGACTGCAATAATAGATTTCGCCCACTTGCATCAAAATTTACTGTTCCGTGTCTGTGTTATGCTTAAAAAACAAATACCATTGTTTAATTATCTTTTTGTTTCTAGGTGTGAATCCGGAAGAACTCTCCGGCAAGAAGGTCGGTGTATACATCGGCACATGTTTCTCCGAGACTGAAAAGGCTTGCTTCTATGAAGCTGCTTCTAGATCTGGCTTTGGTATCGCTGGGTAAGTCAAACAAATTTTTGTTACTTTTCGAACATAACCTCACTTAATCGATGATAAGTGATGGTGTCGTCGACGATGGAGAACCCCAACCTCTGGATAAGCGTAGTTTATTTATTGTAGACTTTCCTTTAGAAGAGACTCCGGCAATGCCTTGACTGTACGCACAATAAAAGTATTCCTAATACGTATTATGCGTGTTCTGGTATCCGTTGTCTGATGATGGACAACACACTATATCGACCTATGTATATCCTTCATACACACTTTGATTGGTATTGTTTGCCGTGCGCTACGATTATTGCTTACCTACGCTACGCGCTACAATGACAGCTACGGTTAAAACTATAGCTCCGTAGCTCCGCTTAAGCAATATCCATATTATGGTGTAGCTGTCACTGGAAAATGGAAAACGTCGTAAGATTGTAAAATCGCGTGAAATTGTAAAAAAAACTATTTTTTTCTTAATAAGATACGGATAAATTGGAAGCTACTGAATTTAGATGGGATTTATTATATACAAAATGATTTTTTCATAATATACCGAGAAATTATAATCTTATCAAGATTTATTACAATCTTACGGAGTCTGCAATTTTCTGGAGACATAGCTATAGCTACAGTGAACATTTCACAGTTTCGACATCAGCTATAATTACAGCTCTCTAGCTGCAACTATAGCTGTTGTTCAATTCCCTTTATTGAATTAGTTTTTAATATAGGGAAAATAACTCTAGCCACAATTAAAAAAAAATACGAAAAAAACGTATATACTTTTCAACTTACTTTACTTTTTACTTACTTTACTTTTTTTAAATATTAAAAGTACTCTTCTTTTTTGTAAATTATTTTCGTTGCGGGATCCAAGATAGTTGAATCGTTTCTCCGAAGCTCGTCGGGCTTCATAGACTCTGCGTTTTTCTGGTCATCGCAACTGTTGATTCTGGTTCTCAGGAGTTGCAGTGGCTAAAAATAGTGTAGCGGGCTAGCCCAAAAAAAAGATAATGAATCCAATGTCTTACATCAATGGTTGTTCTGAAAACCAGGTGCAGCAAGACCATGTTTGCCAACCGCATCTCGTACTGGCTGAACGCGAAGGGTCCCTCTATGTCCATCGACCTGGCGTGCTGCAGTTCCACCGCGGCGCTGGAGCAGGCCTACCTGGCCATCAGTCGAGGAGAGTGCGAGGCAGCCATCGTTGGAGGCGCCTACCTGTGTCTGCATCCGCAGTCTGCTGTGCACTACGGAAGGTAATGTTTGGAAACGAATACTTAGTCATTTTTATTATTGTTAATGTATTTAGTACTTAATGTACACATCATACATTACAATAAAACTACTGTTCAAATTGCGGTTTAATTGCAACAAGCGATCTCTTCTTAAAAACGAGATGGATAGCCTGATGCTCGCCATCAAGTTCTGAAATATTAATTAATGTACCTGATTACCAAATAGCAACAACTCCATATCGGCTTTTGTTGTAGTAAAAAAAGCAAATAAAACTGAATCGATTCACTCCAAAGATTATTTTGTGTGTAGACTCCATCATTAATCAAAATCCCTTACCCACCTGCTGAGTACTAACTAAGGGTTTTAAAATGATTCTATGTTTACAGGCTTATGAAGCTTTGCCAGGATGGAAAGACGAAATCATTCGACGAACATGCTGATGGATGTGCCAAATCTGAAGCTATCAACGTCTTGTTCTTGCAAAAAGCAAAAAACGCTTTCAGGTGGATATTATTTTTTTTATTCTTGTTGCACCGGGCCCATCAATGAGTAATGTAACTGGTGCAAGTTTGTACTGGCTAGGAATTGAGGCCTTAATAATTGAAACACGGTTAAAACCGGTTTCTGAAATAACATATCGGGCCAAATTAAACGCACGGTGTTATGCGATTGGCTACCTATTGAAAACTCAATCAACCACTCACAGCTAGATTCCGCGCGTTTGACAATTATGTCACAATAATTTAGAGATCATTTCTGCCGTAATAAGAAAAAAAAACGTGTTTACACAAAACAAAGTAACCAATTTCCGACATTAAAAAAATACCACCTCTCAAGGGCCGTAAGCCCGCCCCAATTGTCTTTCAATGAGGGCTATCGCGTTTGGCGCGTGAGGTTTTAAATGTCAAATTTCACTATTGGTTAGGTATTGATGCGAGTTTATTTACTATTTTTATTAATTACTAAAAAAATTAAACAAAAACAAATTGTTTTTATTTTATTTTCCTTCTAACTTTGTTCACATGCGCGTAACTTTAATGCTATGAATTAGAACCTTACTCGACAGTGGCGCCAACTGGTTCAATACAAAAACGGTAGCCCTCATCGTCTTGCGTGCTAGGTGCCTCACTAGTTAATAACACGTCCTTTATGATGGCAGTTTTTTGATCGAGTAACCAGTTTCTAAATCCATACTAAAATTGGGGAGTCGATTATTTTTTCGCGATTTCAGTGTTGGTCCCATAGTGAAAGTTGTTCATAATGATGAGTTTAATGACCCCTTAATAGGCATTGCATTTATTCTGTTACACTTTGTATATACATATATTTTAAACCTTGCCCCACACTAGGAATTTTCTTGTGTATTGTGGGTGCGTTTACAAAGAAAGTCACATACAAATATAATGAGTAATATTATGATAACATGGTTTGTAGGATCTACGCCGATGTACTGCACGCTAGAACAGAGTTTACATCCATACTGCCAGGAGAAACTGGCCCTCAGTTCGGGTTCTACAGAGACATTGATAAAACAGTCACCTTCATCAAGAACTTCTATGAGGATGCCAGAGTTCCGGCAAGAGCCATTGAATATGTAGAAGCTTGTGGCTGCGGTAAGTACTAAAATTATCTTCATTTTAGACAAAATCTTTCATTGCTGGGTGTAGGGTTTACCCAAAAATCGCCATATCGATCAGTCCTGTGCGTTGCTGTGCTAAGTCATCGGTCCATCTTGTAACTAAATAATGAAAGAGGAGTCCGCTAGATGTAATAGGCAATGGACCGGTCGATGGATGTGGTGACGCTTGTGGGCAGGACAGCCGTCTAAATAGTCTTAAGTTTGTAGAAAATAGTTACGTGTTATTAAGTAATGAAAATACCGTGCAGTTAGCAACATGTTTATAGAAAGTAGCCAGATGTAAGGGGCAATCCGACGCTTGGGAATTTTTGTTGTCCAAATCGGAGTTATCATATTTGGGCCCGATCAAACCAAAATGAACGACTTTGAAGACCACGTTAAAAAGTGTGCTTTTGTACATCTGAAAGTGGGCCCCTAACCTAGGCTCGTGTCTATACGGTAATGTAAATTATATTAGGTCTTCAACTTGACGGTAGAGGACGTTATTCTAATCGATGTAACGCGATGTTTTTTTTTTAATAGCAAAAGAAAGTCGACCACTAATCGGCCACACCGGCTCACCCTCGGGCATTTGCCCGAATTGCCCTATGACCAGTCCGGGTCTGGGTGAAACTGACGCCAAGGACCCATGTCCTTGGCGTCAGTTTCAAGAAAAGAGGCTCACAGGTCAAAACAAATCAGTTCCTTCATAGAGTTCCTCAAAAGAAATCTTCTACATAGTTCCTTCACACAGTTCTGACTTAGATCTTTTAAGAGACAGAGGACTTGGCTCAGCAGGAACAGCACTCGCTACCATCTTTATTTGAAATAGTATTTTCATTTAAGTACTTCCAACGTGGTAGCACCTTCTTCATAGTGACATTATCTTCTCCGTTTTCAACCCTTCAATCCAGCACACTTGTATGACCCATAGTGCAAAGCTTGATTGAGGCCCATATCTAGTAGTGGACGTCTTGAACAATGAAAATTAGGTAGGTAACACTCCATTAAGGTAAAACATAATAAAAAAATGTGTCAAAGAACACCTAAAACTAAACCAAAGACAATATTTTCACATTAAAAAACATAGTATGTTCAATTTATCAAAAACACAACAAATACGAAAATGAGAGCTAAATAAAAAAATAAGTGATTTATTCAACAGCTGTACCAGAGGCGGATAAGGTGGAGTTGAAGGCTATCGAGGAAGTGTTCTGTAATGACAGAGAAGATCCTCTTCTAGTAGGCAGCGTTATGTCTAACATTGGTTACAATGAAGCTGCCTCTGGTATCACAGCTATTACTAAGGTAAGCTGCACCAAAGACCTACCAGCACACAGTACTATAGCTGTACCTATGCAAATGGACTTGTTCCGAAATGAAATGATTTATTAATTAATTTATTTTTAAGAAGAATTAATTATTCTGGGAGAACAAGATCTGAAAAGATAGTTAACTTCTTACGTTCAGTATTCTAGACTGTAAAACTAGATAAAACCAATATTAGTAAAATATATTTTTGATTTACACCGAGTTTATTTATCGCTACAATCCTTCTTTCTGAGACGATGGTTAACTTCTTAGATTATTTGGAACCAGTCTTAGATTGTTTGCTACATTTATTGCAGCATCGGACACTTGGGGCAATCTAACGAGTGGCTCATGTTCTGAAAAAGGGCACCGCACTCACTTTGGGTATCTGGTGGATGTATAAAACCTCATTTCGCCAGTTTGTGTTTGCAGTTTGCAGCGATCAATCTGCTACACTAAATTAATTGCAAACCATTGACTTTGCTTGAAGATGGTTATAATTTTTCAAACAAAATAATACAGCACTAAGCACTATTTGCGTCTAACTTTTACAGGTATTACTTGGCTACCACACTGGTAAGTTAGCCGCCAATCTGCACTGTGACAACCCTCGTCAGGATGTGGTTGCACTTCGTGAGGGACGCATGCGCGTCGTCACGGAACACCAGCCCTTCAGCCGCTCTTACGTCGCCGTCAACGGCATGTCCGTCACCGGCGTCAACTCTCATGTGCTGTTGCATGGTCACTACAAACCCAAGGTACATAAATTAACTGCTACCATCATCCTCATCCTCCTTTCCATATCCTATTTTGTTTGAGGTCGTCGTTACATCATCTTCATCCGATCATGTCCATCAGAGATAATTTTAGTATTCATCCCTTTTCTAGTAATATTCAATTCACACAATACATTCAAAGATCCTTTTGTATTTCTCTATCTTAGTAACTAAACTTATTTTTAGGGCTCCGAACCTCCATACTTTTTTTAATTGTACCGTGTGACATCAAATGAAAGGGGGTATTGTGAAAGTTTGACAAAATATATATTTTTTCCATTATTTTAAAATACTTTTTTAAGTTATACAAAAATTAAATGAAACATTACAGTTACCCACCCTTATTTCAGAAATTACCGTCCAAAATTAAAAACAAACAAATGTATAATAATAGATCTTTGCCTGTATTAGAGAAAAACCTATATGAAGTATATGGTTTGAAAAGAAACTGTTTTTAAAACTAAACATAAGCACTATCCACTACACTTTAAAAGAAATTACCTACTGAAAAGAATAATAACATTTTTACAACCACAATGACTTTGCCTTTCAGGACCCCAACCGCTACAAGTCGAGCATTGCTCATCTGGTGACAATATCTGCGAGACACGAAGCTGCGGTCACTCACTGTCTTGGCGAATTGAAGAACAACCCAATAGACCCTGAACAGTTGTGGTTGCTGCAGAACATTCACCAGTCGAATATTGCAGGACATTTGGGCAGAGGATTCGTCATTCTAGGTTAATACCTTTTGTTTCGTCTCTGTCCTATCTTCAGGAATGATCCCATAGGTGCAAATTACACAAGTAAAAAACGTAATCATGATACCTTAATAATTTTTCTAGAGACAAACGAAGAACAGAAGACCGTGTGCCTCTCAGAGAAGTCAGAGTACTTCGACAATGCTCGGCGTCCGCTATGGTTCGTGTACAGCGGAATGGGCTCACAATGGGCCGGTATGGGCGCCCAACTCATGCGCATACCTATCTTTGCTGCCGCTATCGAACGGTAGTCACATATTACAGTTAAAATAATGAAGTCTTATGTATAACTAAAACATTCTTAACATTTAACAATAATTCCAGATGCCATAAGGTGTTAGAACCAAGGGGACTCAACATTGTTGATATAATAACGTCACCAGATGAGACCACATTCGACAACATTTTACACTCGTTCGTTGGAATTGCTGCTATCCAAATCGGTCTGACTGACATTCTTAAACAACTTGGACTTGTGCCCGATGGCATCATTGGTAAGAAATAAATGACTGAATTAATGAAAAAAGAAAAACTGCTCACACTTGATAAGAATCTTATTTTTTTTTTATAATTTGTGGCTGGTTGCCAGGAACTTTTAGCCAATAGAAATCCTATCTAAAGGACTTGGCACAGATAGCAAAAAAGACTGAGCCAAAAAGAAGAGGCTGAATAATAACGACGTTCCTCGTAAGAAATAATAATACTAGATATTTAAAATAATGAAGGAGAATAACACCTGTATTATCAAACAGGTCACAGTGTAGGAGAGCTGGGATGTGCATATGCCGACGGGTGTCTGTCTGCTGAAGAAATGATACTGGCTGCATACAGTCGTGGGCGCGTGTCTCTGGAGACTAAATTCATTCGCGGATCTATGGCTGCCATCGGTCTGGGATACGAACAGGTCCTTTTGAATTTTGTATTATTTCATGAGCTAACTCGCCAGATAGCTAATCGACAAAGTATCATTCCATCAGCAATAACACTGGTCATAAAGAACAGAATGTTACTTTGTTGACCATAGACCATATCCTGATAGACTGTCTATTGAACATTTAAGCAGTGCATGAAGGCTAAGTGGTATTTTTATGTTTTAGATTCTGCCATTGTGCCCACCTGAAATCCAAGTGGCTTGTCACAATGGACCTGAATCTAGTACCATTTCGGGACCTGCTGAGGCCATGAAAAAGTTCGTTGCAGAGTTGACTGCTAAGGGTATTTTCGCTAAAGAAGTACCATGCTCCAACATCGCTTATCACTCGCGTTATATTGCTGATGCTGGTGAGTTCTTCAATTGCAACCCATTATTAAGTGTTTTTTTTTATTTTTAGGATTCCGAAGGGTAACCAACGGAACCCTATTACTAAGCCTCCGCTGTCCGTCTGTCTGTCTATCTGTCAGCAGGCTATATCTCAAGAACCGTACCTAATAGGTAGACAGTTGAAATTTTCACAGAGTGTGTATTGTCTATTGCCGCTATAATAACAAAATAATGAAAATTATATTCAATAAAAATTAAAGGGGGCTCCCGTACAAGAAACATGTTTTTCTTTTTCGGTTTATGGTACAGAAAACTTCGTGTGAGACTCCGACTCACACTTGACCGGTTTTCTTTTTTTAACAAGATCATTGTTTTTTTTTGAGTTTTAAAATAATAATCAACTTGCAGGACCTCAACTACTCAAGTATCTGTCAGAGGTGATCAAAGACCCGAAGCCAAGAACCGAGCGTTGGCTTTCAACTTCGGTACCAGAAGAGAAGTGGGCCGATCCGATCGCCAAGCTCTGTTCGGCTGAATACCACACCAACAATCTACTGGTAAGTGTATCTGTATAAGTAGTTGCTAAAGCAATATAGGTACTTTCAAATAAACAGGCAGGGACTTCCAAGTTTCGGGCTGGACGAAGTTAGTATTTTTGTTAAGCACTTTTTGAAAAACCGAAGGTCATTCATACAGTGTCAAAATATATGCCAACAATCATTTCTGATAAGACTTAAGGGGATACCTTTAGAATAAGGCCGTTTTTCGTTTTAACATATCTTGTTAGGTACCTCGAACAGGGATGTGAGATTACGGTATATGCTTTTTGACTTTATGATCTAGTATCCAACTGAAGGAATACACGATACGATGAAATTTTCTCGATAGAAAAAAATCACAAAGTTCGAAATATCTTTTTACTTTTTTTAACTACAAGACGCAACGCTTTAGATTGATCCTATGAAAATAACTTTAAAGCATATAAAATAACCTTATCGAGGTTTCAACTGAACAGATTTTGATATAATAATACTTTTATGTTATCAAATCCGAAAATTTATTTTGGCACTTACGTTTTTTTATTCCGAGCTACACTCTTATTATCTTCATCTCATCTTTTGCCTTGCAAAAGTATTTGCATCTCTCTCATTTGTTCAGTTCTTCAGATGCTCCGTGGAGCTCTTGCAAGCAGGACCTGTATCACTTTTCTGCAAATCGGAGCTGTCAGATCTTCGTAATTTCAATATATTTTTTTACAGTAAATGCTAATAGTTTAGCCGTTTATAGATAAATTTAGTGTTAAAAAATGTCTGCACCATGTGAATGTGTATTTTTATGACCTTGAACAATATAAAACGCAATATTTTTCTATCCACACTAATTTTTGAATTATGTATAAAATTGGTATGAAATAAAAGAGCAAAACTAAATAAAGTACAACGTCGTTGGGACTTCCTACCTGAAGGCGACAATGTACTCGTTTACCAGGAAATGAATAGCAACGGCTTGAAGAAAATAACGTCTCCAAGTCATCACCTTTACTTGTACATACGGACTGTATCCTCCAATGTTCTCATCTCACAAAGCAATATTGGGTAAACATTATGTTTTCTATATTGTAGTGTCTGTTTATTCAGCGTTATTCTTACATTTTAACTCAAGACACATGCTAAAATAAATGTTTTCATTTTAGGATTGAAATACGTCAAACATCAATGTGTCAAGAATGTGTTAAATGTCAAAGGCAACAAGCCTAGGGAAAATTATGGAGTCGCGTTTGAACTGTGAAAAATTTGTTAAGTAAATACTAGCTTTTTACCCCGACTTTTCTGCGTGGGTTTTAGAAGTACCTTTTTTTTAACCAGAAATAAATGAAAAATATTTAATCCTACTAATGTTATAAATCTAAATCAATATGATGTTGTAATAGTTTTAGGCCAATTTTAATTTATCATAATTCTGGGCTCTTGATATTTTATGACTCTTTATCCCTCATCATTTCAGCCTTACTTCATCTCGTACCACAGACATATTTTTGTAAAAATAAAATATTAGCAAGTTCAATTTAATTGACAATGACCTAATTTCAAAGCCTTAAGTTAGTTATGACGCATTTTCAACATCTCATTAGATATATTGCCAATAAAACAGAATGTAAATCAAGCCTTCTCATAAAGTCGGCGAAAAAATTATAGATTATTTTTTTTAATTTTTACCGTCCAAATTTGTTTAAAACGCTAACTTTCCTTCGCTTTTACGACAGTAAACATTACAAACATCAGAATAAGGTTAACATTTTTCCGCCATTCCAACCTATCAAAAGTCTTGGTAGGTATAGTTTACGAAGACAAAAACAGTACAATACAATATCAGCGTTTTACCTGAAATAAAACCAACCAATTTAAGAATATCTGTTCTAGGTAAACAACATTTTTATTTAGCAATGTTAATCAATTAGATTGAACAATTGTGTGACGTTTTGTGAATTAGTACTTCTCATTATTTCTCGTCTATAAAACTGCTGGAATGTATTAGCTGAACGCCAATTTTTGAAACCAGCTTTTGGAGGCTACAGCAGACCGGGTGCTACCTGGTGTGGCTGCAATGCCAGCTTCTCGAAACAGGGTCTTTACCCATCCTGCAATGGCTGTACGTGAAGCAGGTTTAGCCACACCTCTAATCGTAATAGTTTTTTCTGTCCAGTATATAGGGTTAAGGTTAGAGCTATCGACATTTAAAAGCAATTTCCAGCCGGATTGCCTATAATTACTGCTGTCAGTTTTGGAGCCAAACCGAGACCAAAATATTATACTGCTATCAGATCTTATGCAATGATTAGGATCAATATTAAGTAGAGTTAGATCATGTATTCGCCTACCAGAGCAAAGCAACAACAAAATTCCAGTGTGACGTGATGTTTGAAATAGATTATTTGAATCAATTGTGTAATTATTCAAAAATGAAATTAATTTATCAATATCCCAAACTGGAGGCTTTGTGACCTTTGGATTTTTAAGGGCAATAAATTTTAAAACATGTTTTACTAGAACGTGTGAACTTAACTGACTTGAAGTTTCAGCGTTACATAGTGTAGAAATTGCCGATTTATGTAAAAGTATTGAATTATACGACAACTTATCAATTCACATAAAAACTGCGCTAATTGTGAACCAGTGGGATTCATTAAGTCAAGGTTTTTATTAAGGAACCACGACGTCCAGCGCTTCCAGGCTACCTCGTAGGTTTTTAGTGTAGATTTTGGCCAAGAATTCTTAAGCAGTGATAGTTGTTGAGCGTTCAATGTCTTTATCGCGTCGGACCACCCCCACACTTCCAAACATCGAGGACAATGTTCTCGACCTGCGGTGGTGGGAGTTCCATCGACCTGCTATTAGGTATCTCTGTAGGTTTCTCAGAGTTAAAGGAGCTGCGAGCGCTCGGGCTTTGAGATCGGCACGCCAGAATACCCTCTACCATCGAGGTACTACTAATAAGAATATTTCTATCGACTGTTTTAAGTGAGACAGGACCTTGGGGACTAGGAAAGGTGGTGGGAATATCCATGCGAGCTCGTAATTCCATGGGGCACTGAAGGCATCGTGGAACAGAGCTTGAGGATCTCTCAGATGTAGGGACACGTAATTGTACACTACGTGAGCAGTCGCCGAGGCAAATAGATCTACTATTGTGGGTTCCCCATTTTGCAAACACTGTTTCGACACAAGTCGGTAGTAAGTGCCATTCTGGAGGTTGGCGAAGGCGCGATAAATGGTCCGCATGATTGTTGTATTTGCCCGGAATGAAGTGTATGTTGAAGTGTATCTGATGTTGGTCTAACAAATTCAGAATTCGATAGGTTATTTCCAACAGGGATAATGTCTTTGTACGTCCTTCCTTTCGTAAGTAGGTGACCGCAGTTCTGTTGTCGCTTTGAATGAGGAGCGAACTTTGATGAAGCCATTTAACTTGGTTCTGAAGAGCATATAAAATTGCTAGCATTTCTTTTTCATTGCAATGCAGCGTTTTCTCTTCTTGCGACGAAGTTCCTGACAGAGTTAAATTGTTCGCTTGATCCAAAGCATCTGTCGTTAGAAAATTTATTGGAGGAGGGTACTGAAGGGGTGTTGACCTTTGACAATTTTGGGCCCACTAGTTTAGTTCCTCTAAGACACCTTGTGGTAGTGGGTAGGTCTTTGATGGCAGGACTGGCAGCGAATTTACGAACATTAGTAACTGTCGATGATTGAGCCGACCCCGAGGGACAACAAAACTGGCAAAATTTATAAGTCCCATTATTTTATGCAACTCCTTCAAAGTTAACCGCTCTTGTTCGCCTGATTTATCCTGATAGCCTGATTTATCTTTGTAATGATGGCCTGAATCTTTTGTTTTGGTATGATTTTTTTATTTTCCCATGGTTTCTATAGTATCTCTAAATAAATTTTCTTTTGAGGACAACAGATTTTTCGAAATTTCTTTTCCACCCCAGTTTTTGTAACATTTGTACAGTTATTTTGACATGCTTGCGAAGCGTGTGAGCAAAAATGGCGTGCCACTTTTTTACGAAAACTAAAAACTACCCGCAAACCCCAGGTGGTGCCACTGACCCGGAAGTATAGAGGGGATAAAAGTACGAAAACTGGTAAGAAATTGATGGGAAACGGAAATGCTATCTCGTAGGAAAGCTTCCAGTGACGGTTAAGTAGTTTAATACAAGTATTTTTCCATGATTTGGTATAAGTCTTGAAGATGTTCCGTGGATGAAACAACAATCAGGATGAAACTATTTACTACTTATAGCAATATGGGCCTGAGGATGGAACCAGGGTTATCCTACAGCCCCGGATTTGGAATGCCGCATATAATAGCAGCTGTGCTCATGTATACTTCCGATGGAACTTTACTGAAAGGGTCATTGCATCACATTTAGGGTCTCATATCAACCGAAAGACGTCCACTGATGGACATAGGCCTCCCCCAAAAGGGGGGGGGGGGTTGCCATAATTGCCACGCTTGGCAGGCGGGTTGGCGATCGCAGTATATGGTTGAGTTTTACAGAGAACGCTGCTGCCCATTCTCTGGCGAGTCCCTTAGTCGCCTCTTACGACACCCATGGGAAGTGATGGGATGGTATTATTCTTTTACGGCACCATACGGCACCGGCCGACACCATACGGCATTTAGGGTCTAATACTGATTAACTATGTCCAGCAGTGGACGTCTTTCGGCTGATATGATGATGATGATGACTGGTTAACTAGGTAACTAATATGATAAAGAGTTAAAAATATATGTTTTTTTTTATTTGTGATGCAAACTCATCACAAACCCGAGACAAAGTCTACGATGGAGCGAGCTTACCCAGAAGGAGCCTGTTCACTCTAAATTTGAAGAGATTAGGGTTGTAAGCGTTTGGAAACACGGACGCAGGCAGAGAGTTCCACTCCTTTGCTGTGCGCATTATAAAAGACGTTTGGAAACGCTTAGTGCGAGTTGGTGGAACAGCAACAAGGTAGGGATGGTAAGATGCAGTGCGTCTGGATGTCCGATGGTAGAAGAGGGCCGGTGGGATGAGGTCGTGGAGTTCTTGGGCACACTCACCGAAGTACAATCTGTAGAAGACCGACAAGCAGGCAATCTTACGGCGATGAGCCAAGCTATGCAGCTTGGCATCCACTAGTTTTACGTCACCGATGAGCCTCTTAGCTCTGCGTTCCACCGAGTCAAGCGCGGCAAGCTGATACTTAGCTGAGCCATCCCAAAGGTGGCTACAATACTCCATGCAGGATCGGACTTGCGCTTTATATAGGGTTAAAAGCTGTCCAGACCTGAAGTGTCGCTTCACCCTATTTAGGATGCCCAGCTTTTTGGCAGCGGTTTGGGCTTTGTACTCGATGGTGGCGCCAAAGTTGAGACTGGATGTCAACTCCATGCCTAGGAGCTCGATGTTTACAGGACGTTCGATTTAATTTTCACTGATACAAAACAATCTCCGGAAAATGCACGGTTTCTGTGGAAAAGGCTACGTGGGTAAAGCCACGCGAAAAAAAAACAAATTGACTACTTATCTTTTCATTCCTTTTCATAACTTGTGTACATATTTCAATTACGATTAAAATATAACTTTTATAAAACTGGTCTACTCCATACCTTCCGTATGCTTAAAAGTCTCTAGTACTATCTCTATCGAACAATTATGGCCATGTTCTTAAATAGTCAACTGAATTAGTAGTTTTCACTATAATTTGGGGCCATACAAAACATGATATAATTTACCAACGATTGTAAAAAATGAGTATTAAAACAAATCAATATTTTTCGTCGCTCGATATTTTATTAAATTGTATTTTATCTACGTCTAAAATCACTGTTTATAAGAGTGCTGATTTGTGTTAATATTTTGACAGAGGAAGTTTATGAAGTTTGCGTGCGGGCAACACTGAATCAGTTGGCGGTTTGAATTAATTTCATGTTGTGGCGCTAGGTTCGATATTTCGGACTTTGCACATGGAAGCATGCGGGGACTGCGCGGTGCCAGGAGATGAAATCGGTGCTTTCGAGCTATCATTTATTTCAAAGATACGGCCTTAACGGGTAGTTGAGCCCGTGTAGCAACCGGTACCCTTTGACCCAAAATGTATGAATAGATACTACAGAGATGCCAAACATAATTAAATTTTTGGCCGAACACAGATGGAACACACAGACGCCAGGATATGTTTGAAGGATTCTGATAGTTTTTCCTTACTCCATAGTGTTTATTTTTTGCAGAGTCCAGTTTTGTTCGAGGAGACGTCGCGGCTGATTCCCAACGATGCTGTCTGTGTAGAAGTAGCGCCTCACGGGCTGCTGCAGGCCATCCTTAAACGCTCCCTGCCTAGCTGCAAGAACATTGCATTGACCAGGAGGAAACATGCTGATAACACGTTCTTGTTACTCGAGGGTATCGGCAAGTAAGTGAAATGTAATCATGATCATTATTTCTGCCGATAAACTTCCACTGCTGGACATAGGCCTCCTCCAAGTGTCACTATTGACCGGCCTTGTGATGGATGCGAGACGATCCAGTGGATTACGGCCATCAAAATGATGAGACAGTTTTCTGTCTCTTTACCTTCTTATCATATAAAATTACTTGGTAATTTTTTGCCTTAGCTGTGACCGGGTATTTGAAACCAAATTCATTTTGGGCAGTATTTGGTTAGGCACACGCTAACTTCTTGGAAGTCTTCTTCTTTCTCCGTTGTCGGAATCGACTAGGAAGAGTATGTAATGTTTATTATTACAAAATATCTATAATTTCCAGGTTGTTCATGGAGGGCTACAATCCCAAAGTTCACATTCTCTATCCGAAAGTTGAGTTACCAGTCTCTACTGGAACTCCGTTCTTGTCGCACCTAGTCCAATGGGCCCATGGTGAGAAATGGTAAGTATGACTTCATTTGTCTGTAATCGTACTTTTCTGTTACTATAAAAATCTAACGTAACGTTCCTGCGAATGCTCTATACAGTATTGAAAGTAATTTTCACGGAGAGTGAGCTAATCTCAAAAGTCTCATTAAAATTTTGATGAACATATATTTCATATTTATAAATAACTCAAACTTTGAAAAAAAAAACAAATAATCATGCGTCAAGCTCATTGTTCGGTTGGCGAAAGGGTGACCTTACAGAGGATTGATGTTATGTCTTTAGTCTACGCTCAGATAAGAGGTGCATTTTGCTTATTATCAGGTTCATTTGTTCTCTTTCAGGCCAATGCCCGTGTACCGCACAGCCAACAGATCAGCAGCTGCCTCCCTCGACTATGTCACCTCCGTGCAGGATGTAGAACATGCTTACTTGCAAGGACACTCGATGAGAGGTAATATAATTAAACACTGATATCAAAACTAAGTCCTTTTACTGGGATTGCCACCACCAAAATTAATGTAAACCGATAATTAAATTAGATACTAATCAACACTGATTTCTGTTATTTGCATTGGCTTTGACATTCATGTACACTAAGTTAGGTTACTTGTTAAAATTATACCAACGATCCGCATCTCTAGGCTACAACTTATATCCGTTCGCGGCCACACTTGCTCTGGTGTGGGACACCTTTGCGATGACAATGGGCAAACAGAAGAAACAAATATCTGTGGAGTTCAGCAACCTGCACCTGTATGCGCAACCGATAATCCACGACCAACGCCAAGTCCGCATCAACGTGGCTTTCCATAGAGGAAATGGTAATTTTGAGGTAAGAAGGAAACTGACCCTAGATAACGCCACCACCAACCATTATCAACCTTTTCCAACTATCTACCTATCTTTACCTACCTATTCTTTGAACTGGGTATGCATAGTATACCAGTTCATAGGGGTTTTAGGGCATTTTATATCATGTGATTTTTCCCACTGGGTTTCATCGAAATATATCATAAGTTGTTGATTACTAATGCACGTATTATCTTTAGGGACATCCTGTATTCGCGCGCCAGATCATGCGAGCATCACAGCGCGATGGTCAGCCAGTGTGGTTCCGAGTGCCGCCGTAAAGAGGTCTTGTGAACGGGATCGCGCATAAATATGATCAATACAAGATTTACTTATTTTCCCGTTAGACATTTCTATTCTAGTGTATTCAGTGATCCCGCACAAAAGGCCTTTGCTACATAACATGTTATTGTATTTATGCCTTACTGGATTATCCGTTTTTAAATCTATATTAGTATCTCCCAATAGGAACAATTCTGTGTTTTTAGTGAAGTTTGTAATTCGTCAATAAATAGAATTTTACTGAAGCTAGGTGGTCAGTGTACCGCACACAGGTTCGCGGTATAGTTCGAATAGGTGGTGACGGTGCAAAATAAACTTTCAAAGTGTATAGTTTTTACTTTTATTATGTTACATTTATGTTTGTTATTCACGTACATTATAATGTCACCACCCCTCCGGGACTTTTGCAAAGCTGTGTAAATTCGGTACCCGCTTAATTGAAACAGTACACTATTGTTTGTTGATATATTACATTCAGTTAGAATTATGATATCAATACATTTTTTTGAACTTATCTCCACTTGTTCTAGTGCGGAGAAGTTTCTAATTATAGATCGAATGTTAATATGCATGAGTAGTAAGTTAAATTGATGATTAGGGGTACAGTTTATAAAGTCGTTAACATTTAGACAGTTATTAATCTCATCAATATCAACAAAAGAATTCGCCATTTTTTTATTAAGACATTCGTTTAAAGTTTTGTTAATTGCTTAATGCGGTGACATGCCGACTTACTGCTTGGTGACAGCTAGACCGCGTATATCCTTCATGGTGCGTAGGATGCTAACCAGTCCTCTTTTAAACCACACGTACTTAAATTTGTGATTGACTTTTAGCTCATGCTTGGCATTCCAGAATAGTTGCTTGTAATGTTTTGTCATGGCTTCTCTTACATAGACGACATTTATGTTGTTTTGTTCACTCGGAAGAATATCGGAAACAGTTGGCTTGACACTTTTGGCGGCAGTAATCCAGTTTTCTTGAGCGTTTTCATTTTTGAGCTGCACTAATATGTTGGCCGACTGCTCCTTCCATCCACGGAGTCTCCGTGCACTTTTGATGTCTTCTTTGGGCTGCTTCAGTTTAAGTGCAATGTTATCCACCAGAAGTCCAACATCTACATTATTTTGGTTTGGCACATTTCCGATCTCTACGTATTTTGAAAGCTTCTCTTGCTCTAATTCTTGCAGACGTTGTTTCAAGACACGTACACGTTTCCATGTTATTATTTTTATTTATTAGTTCCGCATTTTACGTTCGAGATCCTTGATCGTCTGCTTGAAAGCCTCCATAGACCACTACATTGCTTCATCAAGTTTGTCGCTGTGGAGCTGCAAAGACGTTTAGTAGTGCCATTTCGCTTTTAATTGCTTTTTCAACCTCTTTAGTGATGTTACTTAACAAACTTTTTGCATTTATTTGAAATGGTGTATCGTCCTCTTCCTCGTCATCTTCAGGTATAATGATGGATGAGTTACGCCTCGAGGATTCTTGCTGGCATTCATGGCATGTCCACTCCAGACTGGGTGAAGCTTTTAATGCAGCGATCTGTTTGTTAGTTAATCTCGTATTTTGGGTTCAAATGCACTATCCGCTCGCACTTACTGCATTCTACTCCCAGTAAAGATTTAGTTATATTTTTTTTACATGTATCGCACTTAGACATTTTTACCAGAGGTGAGGGGTATAAGTATAAATTAGCTTAGCGTCTACGCGTGCGTCACGTACATACGTACGTCTGTCGATGACTCCAATAGTATAAATAAACATTCTATTAGCGTTAAATTGTTACAGCATGCAACATTTCGATAGCACAAATCAATCGTATACATTAATACATAAAGTATGCTTACAGATTCTCAATGAAGGCTCAAAAGTCGCAACAGGCTGTATAAACGCATTGGATGATGTTGAAGATACCAAATTCAGAATATTGACAGAAATACCTGAAACTAAAGTGAGCATTGACCTCACAGCTGAAGATGTCTATCATTTGTTTAGGGATAGAGATTACTCTTACAGGTAAGTTCAAAGAAGATGCATTAAGAAATTGTGCAATCCGGCTACTATTATAAATGTAAAAGTTTGTATGTTTATATGTTTGTGCCTCAATCATGCAAAAATGGCTGAAGGGATTTAGATGAAATTTTGCACACATATAGTTCACATCCTGGAATCAAACATAGGCTACTTTTTATCCCGGTAAAAGTCATGGCTTAATGGAGACTGAGGAGAAAGTGGAAACCCAGCGCCGCTGCTGGCTAAGTACTTCAGATTCACTAGTACCAGGAGAACAGAAACATGTAGTATTTCCGGGGCTGAAATTGGAAGCGCTAAAGATTCACAAGTGCCAGGAGAACAGGACGATAAACATTTTTTTTGGGCTAGTTTTTTTTTACTAGTCGAACAGAGATATGTATGTGAAGTTTTTTCCGGGCTAGGGCGGGATTCACAAGTAACAGAAGACCAGAAACTTTTAGATGTATTTCTTTGCGTGAAATTATGAGCGCTAAAAATTCACAAGGTCTCCTGGGAGACCAGAAACATGTTGAAGTATTTCCGGCGCTGGAATTGTGAGCGGTTAGGTTTCAAAAGTACCAAGAGAACATCAAAATGTCGAAGTTAATTCTGGGCTGGAATTATGAGCGCTAAAGATTCATTATGTACCAGGACTCGACCAACTGGTCAGTTGGTCGATTCTGTAAACACGCTGAAGTTAAGGCTTGGGTGAAGTGATCACGAAGTGAGCTGTCATTCCATCTTGAAGAGGCCAGAATATAAAAAAAAAACAATTGACTTTTACGCAGGCAAAGCCACTGACCAAAATTATATTTCACTTAAGCGGACTTCATGTTGCCCTACCTTCTTAAACTTAATTTTTATCGTACATAAATCTCTTATCTATGGGCTACGTACGTTCATATCTATGTTTAAGATGGTGCTTTTCTACCAGAGATGTACTATGCAGCTACTCGGCGAGAACGTAAAAACTAAAATACGAAACATTGTGACTGTTTAGACTTATGCTAAGTTATGTGGCAGAGTGAAGTAAAACGTGCTATTAAAATGTGCCGTCGCAAGGTAGCTGTGTGAGGAAGATGCGCAGTTCTAGCTATGCTACGTTCCTTTTCGCGCGTTGCGAGATTATAAAATTACTTTTTGCTTCCAGAAATGACTACTGTTGGTGACAAACGCGCGCCTAATGCAGGTACCCCGCTCTGCTCATAGTTACATCACTCGCAACCATCTAAAGCACGCATCTATTTATAGCACGCAACCACAGCACGCCTCCGTGTCCATATAAAACGTAGCTGTTGAATCAGTTTCCACCAAGGCTATATGGACCAATTAATATAATTGATGGATATCAAACGCATCCATAACAACGTTACATAGCACATCTCTGGTGGAAAAGCAGCCTGAATATATAAAAGTACTCTGTGGCTATGAGTGACATCCAGTGACATCTAACGTGACATAAACAGTCGGACAGAAATGTGAATGTTGATGTTTTTTCCGGGCTGGAAAACGAACGCTATAGACTCTCGCTATGGATGCGAGACGCGCAGGACCAGTCGTTAAGGCGACACTTGGGGAAGGCCTATGTCCAGCAGCGGACGTCTTTCGGCTGATATGATGATGATGCTAAAGATTCACAAGTACCGGCAAATCAAAATATTTCACTGGAATTGTGAGCCGTTAAGATTCAAAAGTACCAGGAGAATAGCAAAATGTCGAAGTATTTTCGGGGCTGGAACTATGAGCGCTAAAGATTCATTATGTACCAGAAACCAAAAACATGTCGAAGTATCGGGCTGGTATAGTGGACGGTTAGGATTCAAAATACCAGGAGATCTGAAGAAACATGTCTATGTATTTTGGGGGCTAGAAATGCTTGAATTGTGAGTGCTAAAAATTCATAAGAACCAGGAGACCAGAAATATATCGAAGTATTTCCGGGGCTGGAATTGTGGGCAGGTAGGATTAAATAAAAAGTACCAGGAGATCAAAAACATGTCAAAATATCTTCGAGGCTGGAATTATGAGCTCTAAAGATTTATTATGTACCAAGAGATCAGGGTGCTAGCTGCTTTAGAACCCAACGTTGGTTGCTTGGCACGCGACGATGGGAAAAGGCCAGATGGGATGACGATAATGCCTTGGATGGTGGGTAGGGCCTTTAGTGTGGGATGCAATGTGTCGATACCCTTGCGCCAATCCCATCTTCTTAGCTCGGCGGGCTGTGCTGGGGCGGCTGCTGCAGGTGCAAAAAACCTCAAACGGCGCAAATATAACAACTTAATTTAGAGTTACATAATTGAGCCGTTTGGCGTTGAAACACTAGGTCCATGGAGTCCGAGTGCGCATCGAGTCTTTCGGGACTAATGTCCCGAAAGACTCGACATATTTCCGGCGCTGTCGAAATAATTCCGGCGCTGGAATTGTGAGCGCTAAAGATTCATTATGAACCAGGAGACCAGAAACACGTCGAAGTATTTCCGGGGCTGGAATTGTGAGCAGTTAGGATGCAAAAGTATCAGGAGATCAGGAACTTGTTAAAGTATATTTTCGGCAGGAACTGTGACCAACTAAGACTCAAAACTTTTAGGATGAATTATGAAGATGTATTTCCAATGTTGAGAATATGGGACAAAGAAATTACGCGCCACCTCTATAGTGTACGCAGACGAAGTCACGGGCAAAGTGCTATACAATTAGCATGTTGACTGTGTTTCTATACTAATTACAAAAATGTATTCATAGTAAATTTCATTACACAGTTTTTTTAATGTTACATAAAGTCTTATAGCTAAGTACAATAAATTATGGACCCTGTTTGGGTAACCAGTAATATTCCACCATTAATTTAATAAATATAGTTATACTTATATGACTTGTTTCTATATTTCTAGCGGTGAGTTCCGTAGCATTGAAGGTGCTAATAAATCACTCAGTGAAGCTCTTCTGGTGTGGCGTGACAACTGGGTCACGTTCCTCGACGGCTTGCTACAACTGAACATGCTGAGACACCCTCACGACGGGGTCTCCCTAGTCTCGCACATCAGAAATATGAAGATCAATGTTAATTATCATCAAAATGTAGTAGAAAGGTCTTTTGCGTCGGATTACAAAGTTCTGTTGAAAGCAGCCGTAATAACCAATTCTGATATAACCAGGTAAACATTTTGCCTTCTTTATTATACCCAGCCTATAAAATATTGTCAGTCTTTAAAAAAAATATGAAAGTTTAATTTGTTTTGAAGCCTTTTCAATAACAGTACATGTCTTGGTTTCCCAGGTGTGGAGGTGTTACAATAAGCAATGTTAAATTAGAAAACTTACCTCCAGTGAGCAACAGAAACATGGCATTAAAGGCTTTGAAGTTTGTTCCTTACTTCCAATCAGACATCAATGTAAGTAAATCCTTCAGTTATCAAACTAATAAGTGAACAAAGAAAATAAATCATTAAAAAAACTATTTTTTAACCAATGCAGGTAGCGTCTTCACTTCAAGTTTTCCTACAAATAACAGCAGAAAATGTGAACAAAGAAAGCATCAACGTTATTGGACTAGTTAATCAGCCTGGTACAGGATCAATCTACTCTGAAATAAAGAATGTTGTTAGAAAAGTTTCAGGCCTAAATGTGAAATACGAAGAAGTAAGCCGCGAGTCGGCATTGAAGAGGCAGAATAACTTCCTCAAAGAGGCTGATCTAGTGCTGGTTCAAAACCTATCCACTGACGACAGTGTAAGTGTAATTTTCATTTTCTTTTCTGTGCGTTTTTTCAACATCATCATCATCATCATATCAGCCGAAAGACGTCCACTGCTGGACATAGGCCTCCCCCAAGCGTCGCCACAACGCCCGGTCCTATGCGTCTCGAATCCATCGGCTACCCGCGACCTTCACCAGGTCATCGGTCCACCTTGTGGGAGGCCTTCCAACGTTGCGTCTTCCAGTACGCGGTCGCCACTCCAGAAATTTTCAGCCCCATCGACCAACTGTTCTGCGGGCAATGTAGTGCCCACTGCCACTTTAGTTTGGCGATCCTTCGGGCTATGTCGGTAACCTTGGTTCTCTTGCGGATATCATCATTCCCGATTCGATCACCCAAGGAAACTCCAAGCATTGCCCTCTTCATTGCCCTTTGAGTGACTTTGAGACTTCTGATGAGGCCCATTGTAAGCGACCACGTTTCAGTTCCGTATGTCATCACTGGCAACACGCACTGATCATAGACTTTCGTCTTGAGACACTGTGGTATGTGGGACGAGAAGATACCGCGCAACTGCCCGAACGCTGCCCAGCCGAGTTAGATTCGACGGTTGACCTCTTTCTTGAAGTTGGCCCTACCTAGCTGGGCCGTTTGTCCCAAGTAGACGTACTCGTCTACAGCTTCGAGTGTAGAGTTTCCGATCTTGATGGGAGTGTGTGCTACATGGGTATTTACCATGATCTTGGTTTTATCCATGATCATTTTGAGACCCACTCTTTCGGAAGCTCTACTGAGTTCATCGAGCATTGTACTGAGGTCCTCCGTCGTCTCAGCTATGACGACTATAACGACGATTTTTCAACATCATGATGATCTAACTAATACACTTTTACAGATGTGCCAGTTGCTGCATCGTTTCCTCCAAAGAGACCAGTTTGTGGCAAGCGAGGAAGACCTCGCTTTTGGTGGTCGCTCTCGCCCCGCGTCTCTTTACCGTGTGATCTCGGTTCACTCTATTGTTCGCAACGGCAACAAGCAGCAATCACAACTTCAGCTCGCGCGGTGGGGAGCATCTGCGAACGTAGCCACCACAACTGTCACCGTGCGAACCAACGCTGATATCTTACTACTCACTACCACGCGCAATAACCTGTCTGCGGGACATCGGCTCCTGATCATTGCTCCTTACCCCGCACTGCCTGGTCTAAAAGAACTTGTAAGCGGCTGGCGTAAAGAAGCTAATCGTAACAAGATCAAACTCATCATGGTCGCGAAGGACAGCAATGATAGCTTTTATAATGACGACATGCCTGATATCAACTTGGCATTCAATGTAGTGGATAGTGTAAGATCTTTCATTTATCTATTATCATTAATAAGGTGGAGTCTTATAATTGGAACTAACATAAATAACTTAAACAGACAATAAAATAAAATAAAGACAGTTTGGAAAATGATAAACAATTAAATAAATAGGAATAGAAGATATAACACTGATTACGGATTGAAGACTTCTCATGGACTTATTAGCGATGACAAACAAGTTCCTCAAGAATTTTTTAATTTATTTACGAGTATCCCTATTAAAACTACTGGAGCCTTAAATTCCTCGCCTTCGCTTGCTTTTAATTTATTACAGGCGAACGATTCAGCCTACCCGACTGAATTTAATTTTAAACATATAAACCCCATACTAGTAATAAAAGCTTTTAAACAAATCAAAATTAAAAAGACTGAAGATCAATGGGGATTGTCTATCAAAGTTTGTACCTCAATTATCGAAGCGCCGTACTTAGCTTTAATATTTAATTTGCGTGTGGATCAAGGAGTTTTTCCGAATCAAATGAAATTCAGTAAGGTCCACTTCTTAAATCTGGGGATAGTAAAGACACAAATAATTATAGACCAGTATTTGTGTTGCCAGTGTTTAGTAAGGTGTTTCAAAAAGAGATGCTAAATCAAATGCTTAGTCATTTTAACACGAATAAAACATCTTTCATTTTAAACAGTATGGTTACACCAAAGGACGTTGTACAACTGACGCTGGTGTTACCTTACTAAAGCAAATCTTTACTGCGTGGGAAGTCACACAGGATGCTATAGGTGTCTTTTGTGATCTCTCGAAGGCGTTTGATTGCGTTGATCACGATACATTACTCCTGAAGCTCGAGCATTACGGACTAGGCAAAACAGCGTTAAACTTGATCAAATCTTATTTGAATGGTAGACAGCAATTAGTTCAAATAAACAGTGTCAATTCATCGTAATTAAACGTGATAATTGGCGTTTCCCAGGGCTCGATTTTGGGTCCTTTTTATTTTTGGTATTTATCAATGATTTACCCTATTTATTGCAACAAAAACTTGATATGGTGTTGTTTGCCGAAGATACCTACTTATTTTTTAAGATAAATAGACAGACGGACAATGTTGATGTCTTAAATAATGCCCTAATGCAAGTCCAAAATTGGTTCACAACGAATAATTTGGATCTGAATGAATAGAAAACGAAATGTATAAGATTTGCCTTACCCAATGACAAATGCAGTGATTGTGACATAATATTGAACAGAGAAAAACTAGAATTTGTCGATAAAACGGTTGTCCTGGGAATTACGCTTGACCCAAGGCTACAATGGGGCCCTCATATAACATCTCTTTCAGGACGGCTAAGTTCAGCAGCTTATGCGGTTAGGAAAATCCACCAATTAACGGATGTCGATACCGCGAGACTGGTACAATTTAGTTATTTTCACAGTATCATGTATTACGGTATTTTACCATGGGGACGGGCTGCAGACATTAGAGTCTATTTTCATTCTGCAGAAAAAAGTCATCAAAGCGATATATAATCTCCGCCGGCGCGATTCTCTAAGGGAACTGTTTAAGAATATTAACATCGTGACAGTATCTTGTCAATACATTTACGAAAACATCATGTATGTCAGAAAGAATTTACATCTTTTTAGTAAAAGAGGCTACATACATAATAATATGGCACTAGAAATAGGGACCAATTAGTTCAACCAGGTTTCAAACTGGCTAAAGTAGCCTCATCTTTCATGGGGTACTGTTTAAAATCAATACTTATACTTATATAATATATAAAGCTGAAAAGTTTGTTTGTTTGTTTGCTTGAACGCGCTAATCTCAGTAACTACTGGTCCGATTTGAAACATTCTTTCAATGTTATTCAGTCCATTTATCAAGGAAGGCTATAGGCTATATTTCATCACGCTAAGACCAATAGGAGCGGAGCAGTAATGACAATTGTGAAGCAGTTGCGCGGGTCAGCTAGTGTTATAATAAAATACCTGCCCATATATTTGAACTAATTGAGACAAATTTTAAATCTTGTATTAAACGCAAACTATGCAGGCAAGTATATTATAAGTTGGGGGAATATATTGAAGATAAAAATGATTGGCTGAATGCTGGTCCTGCTCCACAGCCACTAGGGCACACAAAATAATCTGTTAGCATTTGGAAACATTGTTGGACCGGCTGAAGATTGTAGGAAACCAATATTTGCATTGTGTAGACTCAATTTATTTAGCATTGTATAATTTCATCCATTTTAACGGCACATGTGTGAGTACTGTGTACCTTAAACTTAAGCTATAGCTATCAGTGTTTGGTTTGCTTTTAACTTGAATGTACCCTGGCGGTTGGGAGTGTCATGTCACTCAAAAGTCTAGCTGATGGTGGCGTATGCGTTGGATCGTTTGGCTCCTTTCAAAATGGATGGGCCGAATGGTGATAGCGCATGCGTCATGTTCGTGAACGGGCGCCGTCAGTTGGGACTGGTCATTTCTCAGCTGCCATGGTTTTATTTGGAATATTTCTTTGAATTTTTCCTTTTTTCCGGACGCTTTTATCCTGCTTGGCTTTTACATCGTTCTCACATGTATGAATAATTTCAACATGATATAAACAAAACTTTGTAACAATTTATTATTTTAAAAGAGTGTCCGTGGAGTTTCTTGCACGGTCTTCTCCATTGAGATCTACGCTTTGGAACATGCAAATAGCTTCATCTTTTTGGACCGACCGACCTTGACAATTCAAAACTGCCTCTGAATGGTTTATTTGAAACTAGTAGACGTCACGCGGTTTCACCCGCGTAGTTCCCGTACCCGTGGGAGTACGGGGATAATATATAGCCTATGTTTCTCCCTAATAATGTAGCTCTCAAATGCTAAAAGAATTTTTCAAATCGGTGCAGTAGTTTCGGAGCCTATTCAATTCAAACAAATCTTTCTTCTTTATGATATTAGTATAGATGAATATTTTGAGTTGAGTTATAGTTTGAACTCCCTCTAGAACGGTGATCCTAGAGGGAGTTATTTCTGTCAGTTGCAATAATCAGATAGTTGCAATTACAAGACTCCACTTTATGTATTTTTTTTTTTCAAATATAATGTTAATATTTGTCTCATATAATTATCAGGGTAAGTGGGGTGGAGAGTACTACGTACCCGTAGAAGATTCCACAACGGTGAGCAAAAATGTGTCGTTGCAATGTAGCCAATTTGGTGACTTAGATTCACTCACGTGGATAGAAGCACCTGAACCTTCAGGAACTGGAGTCCCCGTGAAGGTAAAACCTAAATTTATTTAAAAAAAATAAACAAATTATATTAAAAAAATATGCTAATGTTATTATTTCTATTTTTCCAGATTCAATATGCTGGTATCAGTTATGATGACGTTAAAAAAGCCAGCGGGTCCTTATTGTATAAGCTAAATATTAAAAATAGCTTTGGAATGGAATTCAGTGGAACCACAGCCAGGTCAGTGGAACAACAGCTGATTAGTCGTTTTATTGGCGGCCTAGCCTTTTCATTTAACGGCGCCGTTTAATCAGCGGCCTGAGTGACACTGGCATGTTATTGAACAGCTAGGAAAATAATTGTTTTCAATATCGTTTAATAACTTGCATAGGTTAGTTTCCTATAAACCCTGCAGACTGAAATAACAGCCGCGTGCAGCGCTGTTTGAGGTTGTAATGTTGAAATTAATTGTTTTTTGAATATAGAATTCCCAGAATTAAATATTTAATATATTGTCGATCCACCTAAGCATCTGCCAGCTCGTTCATTAAATGTTGTATTAGACGCATTGGCTGAATGTCATTTAAGGTGCTCATTAAACGGCGCCGTTTCAATGAAAATGCTAGGAAGACAACTAAACTGCCGATTAAGTCCTTTGGCTGCGACATCTCTACTTCATGCTTTAATCTATGATAAACAGATATCGATGTGTCATGAAAATATTCGTAATTATGTAAGGACTTGTTGATATCTCTATTTTTTTCTCCCTAAGTTTTTTCTCCATTAACCAAAAAAAAAAAGTTTAAATGATGTAAAATAAGTATTAAATAGCACTGGGCTAAGAACTGCTCCCTGTGGTACTCCAACTTCCATATTAAACAATCTTGATCGTTCCTTGTTTTTTTTTTGCCTATAACATTCAGTTGAAGTAATACGACCCGATTGGTAGGTACATTCAAGGCGAACGTTCGATTCTCTTTAGCTTTGGTCAGTAGATCATTTTTATTTAAAAAACATATATATATGTGTAAATTATTAATATGGTAATACAAACCTAAACCTATGTATTTTCCATGAAGTGGTTCGCGTGTGATGGGCCTGGTGCGCACTGGCGCGACAGGCAGCGTAGTACGCGCGCAGCCGGAGCTTTTGTGGCCGGTTCCGGTGCATTGGAGCCTCGAAGACGCCGCCACCGTACCGCTCGCCTACGCGCACGCATTCTACTGTCTTGTGAGTTAACACTCAAGCAGCTTACAAGAAATATTAGTTGAATCAGTCTGCACAGTTTTTTTCTTAACTATGTCAAAGTCGGCTTCCAGTTCAACCGTATGCATGGAGTGACTGCGTAACTGCCAGTAGTTCGTCACACACATATTGAATTGGGATATATTTTAGGTTATCAAACATAACAAAGGGTTGCAACCAGAATCCACTGTATTGGTCCATGGAGGAGCTGGAGCTTTCGGCCAAGCTGTTATTTCAATAGCCCTTGCTCAAGGCTTCGAAGTATTCACAACAGTTAGTGACATGCGCAAGAAACATTTCTTGCGAAAATTATTCCCAGGACTGAAAGGTATTTCAACTGCACTCAGTATTTTTTTTAAATTTATTGACATGATCTTTTTTATACATCTAATTTAACATCTAATAAATTTTTAAAAAATCTATAAGTCTGTGATAAGACCTGTCGTAATGTATGGATCAGAATGTTGGGCTGCCAAAAAGACGGATGAATATAGATTGCATGTAACGGAGATGAGAATGTTGAGATGGATGTGTGGAGTACGAGAATGGATAAAGTGAGAAATGAGTACATTAGAGGTTAAAAGTGGCGCCAGTGACGGAAAAGTTAAAAGAGAATCGCTTGTCTTAGTATGGTCATGTGAAGAGGAGGGATGAAACGCCTGTAACTAGAAGAGTTATGAACATGAATGTGGATGGATGGAGAGGGAGAGGAAGGCCAAAAAAAAGATGGATGGATTGTGTGAGGAGCGATATGAAAGAAAAGGGACTTAGTGATAGAGTGACGACTGATAGAACAGAATGGAAGAAAAAAACGTGTTGCGCCGACCCCAAGTAACATGGGATGAGGGCGGGAAGATGATGATGATCTTTTTTATACATAATACTGAAATGGACTTTTTCTATGTTCCAGCTGAACACATTGGAAATTCTCGGGATCACAGTTTTGCAGACATGGTTCTAAGTGCTACCAAAGGGGAGGGTTGTAACCTGGTTATTAGCTGCCTCCGAGAAGATTTGAAGAAAGTACGATTATCTTAGCATTGTTCCTTTTTTTCTAATGCTTTAATGTTTGCTATGAAATTGATACCATGTTTTTTTCAGACTGCAATCAACTGTACCAAGAGCTTCGGGTTGTTTGTTGATGTTTCTCAGCTGCATAACCAAGATGATTTCGCTTACGGGTTGTACAGCCTCACTAGGGAGCGAGCCTACAACGCCGTTGATATCTCGTCAATATTTGAACCTGAAAATATTGAGCAGGCTAAGGTTAGTATAAAATGTGTCTGAAGTACCAATACAACTGTTATATTTTTCTTAACAAATATTGTATCATCACGTTCAGTAGCTAAAAATTCAAATAGATCCCATCCTAAAGTTCTAACATTAATAAATATTCAGTTATTCAGTATTATCTTCTTCAATATTTATAGTATTAGTAAATCACGCAATAGGCATGATTTATCAATAATGCTGAATGGAAACAGCCTTTAAATATTGCAGTTTTAAATAGTTAGTCCCATTGCAATAGCGTTCATAACATAGAGGTAATTACAAAATGTTTCTAATTCATCTTATTTTGTATGTGACAGATTTTGCAGGCAATGTTGAGCGATGGTATCAGTCGCGGCTACGTGCGTCCTCTGTCGCGCGTGTCATATCCGCCACAAGAAGCCACGCGCGCCTTCCGCCTGCTCGCCGCCAGCAGGCACCGCGGCAGAGTACTACTCAACATGGCAGAAACCTCACAGATGGTCCAGCCCAGGTATGCCGTAATTTTAAAATTGACAACCATGGGGTAGGGTAGAGTTGGGATTCCGCTATCCTCACTGAGACCTTCAATTGGTCCGTGTTTTGAGGTGTTCACGCTAACATATCCAGGCTGGCTCCGCTCAGAAGCAGAGAAGCTTCGTGGAGTGACCTTGCAAGGCGGTGGCAACGGCTTTGCAGTCCAAGATGACGTGGGCGTCTGATTTACCAGCTTCAAAGCAGTCTTTGCAGAGTGGGCTGTATGTAGTGCCTATGTTAAAGAGATGTTTGATTAGGCCCATGCAACGATTGGGTATTTATCCTTGCAATGATTTTACAGGTTGACCTGCAAGGCTGATCGTACCCATCTCATACTTTGCAATGATGAAACCTTTGGACTTCAGTTAGGTGACAAACTTGTTGAGCGAGGGGCTAGAAAGCTTGTTATACATTTCAAGAGGCAATCCATGAGCTACCTTCAAATAAAAATACGGTAAATACGTGTTCGTTTATCTTACTTGGTATTTAGAGATTCTCGCCAAGAGGGTTATCGATCTTATCTATCACCAAATTGTTAACATTAATAGTCCCGTCAGTGATGACAAAATAATCCTAGTACTAGTAGTGGTCTTCGAGAATTGGGCTATTTATTATTTAACAAACTTATATTAAATTGAACATTTCTACTATATACGTTCTTTTTTTCAGATCATGGCAGTTGTTGGGTGTTGAAGTGTTTGTATTATCTGACGATTTAACTGTGGAAGCTGACGTCAATACACTGTTGAAGAATGCTAGTCGCTCTGCTCCCATTGAGGGAGTATATGTGACTGTGGGTGATAAGCAGAATGATATCGACGAAACTCTACTGAACACTTTGGATTTGGTATCAAGGAAACTATGTCAGGAAATTAAGTAAGTTTATATATTAAAAAATTCGTACTTTTGCATCTATTGAAAACACTGTTTTAAAATTTCAGTTTGTTACAACATTTCCAGTTGATATATGTCATTTGGCTGATGCTAATTTATTTAATTAAATGCCGGTGATTTTAGCTGATTTTCTCCTGTCTCGAACCGGTGTAATTGCACCATTTATTCTTTGACTACTATTATCTTCTCTTCCTTAGTCAATCAACTGGGTATGTACTAGAAAATTGTGTCAAACTATCGAAACAAAACTCCTCAACCTTGAAGAACAAGGTTGAGGATCTTTCTGGTTTGAAGGACAGGGTCTACTAGTTAGTAACAGTCATAGCTTTTCATTGGTAAAAACACTGATATAACCTAGGCTAATCTATTTGCTAAATAAATGATTACCTGCTCACTTATGTTCATATTTTCCAAATCAAATAAAGTTTTTGTTTCGACAGATATTTCGCAGTGTTGAACACTGGTGAAAATACAATTGGGAAGGAAGTGTGTCTTCGTCGAGTATCGAACAACTTGCCGGCGACAATATTGACGCTACCGGAACTGAGCCAAGTAAGTTTAACTTCTCAAGTAAATGAACTGACAATACAAAGAAGAATCATACTGAGTGGTTTTTCAACAGCTGTTCGTCAGTCTTCGTTCACATTCTTAAAACTATTGCATAGTAATGTTAATGTATCTTTATTAGTTTATTTATCACGGAGTTCTTATAACTTGAAATTCTTTACAATCTTCTTTTTTGTTTCATAAATGTTTCATTGCAATATCATTTAATATTTCAGGAATCGTGTAAAACTAGTGCATGGTACCGCGGCGCACTAGAGGTGACCGAAAAAGCGCTGCGAAACGCGCACAACGTGGTCCTAGCAAGCACCGCACCTGCGCAACAGACATCGCTGCTGCAGAAAATCCTTGCACTTGCAGGTAGCATAGCATGGCATATCTATATCTATACTAATATATAAAGCTGAAGAGTTTATTTGTTTGTTTGTTTGCTTGAACGCGCTAATCTCAGGAACTACTGGTCCGATTTGAAAAATTCTTTCAGTTTTAGATAGCCCATTTATCGAGGATATATATCTCATTACGCTAAGACCAATAGGAGCGGAGCAGTAATGAAAAATGTGACGTAGACAAAATTGCGCGCGTCAGCTAGTTTAGAATTTATATATTAGATATAGGAACAATATAATCTATATTAGATATAGATTATATTGTTCCCACTGGCTTAGTCTCGTAGCGATAGCTATGGGCCCCGATCCTGATGGCTGGCTCAACAACCTTTAGTTTACAGTGGTTAGTATGACATTAGGTGTAGGGACCCCGTGATAGAATTTGCTACAGGCTCTGTGCTGACTTTGTCCGGCACTGGCTGGGATACTTGGTTTGTGTTGTGTAATTCACTATGCGGCCCCAGTGATGGTTGGTGTAACTTACATCAGTAACCTTACTGGTTTATGATATTCCTTTTGTTTATTATCCAGATATTTTGCTAAGAAAATAGTTTAATTTTATTTTTACAGATTTAACCATAACGGCGGAAACAAACAAACAAACTACCTTGGAAGATTTGGGTGTAGAAGGCGACAAGATACCGTTAATATACAATCTTCTAAGGATTCATTACAACGTTGTGTTCGAAGAGACTGAAATACCTTTGATTACTATTGACGCGTACGTTAAATTTTTGAATACTATGTACAGCCTTTATGTAAAACTTAATACTCCCTTGGTCTAAGCTATCCCTTGTCTTCCTTTTGTCTTAGCTATTTCCTTTTCATTGCACCTTAAATAAGAAGAAATTTTGAGTGTTTCAGTATGTGTTTCTTGTATGAAAGCCTGGCTTGGCTTCTGTGAGCAAAATTTCGCACTTTTTTTTCACATTATTCCCCATCCCTCTTAAAACCAATTTATTTTGTTTCTTTTACATGGATAGCCGTCTATTTAAACTAAATTAATTCATCATTCGATTAGTTATATCTTAGTTGCAAATGTAGTGTAATCTCTTCTCATCACATGGCCTTACGAAGACAAACAATTCCTGTTTATTTTTTCTGTCACTCAAGCCACTCTCAATCTTTTTCTACATCTATTCTTATTCATCTATTTAAAATCACAATCAAAATCACTTTATCAGGCTTTGATTTGAAAACATTTTTGTTTTGTTTGTTTCAAGGATTCAACAATTAGAAAAGTCTATCTTCAAAACAAACTTCCAAGACAGTAAGGGCTTGTCTACATTCTTCACTTACGTTGACTCAGATGAGCTGCTTGCCACCACCGACTTCGTCTGTTTGCCGACGCTCGTGAACAATGCTTCTATGGTACTTACATATTTTAAACCGACTTTTTCATTTATTTATTAATGTATTATTTAAGTGGTTGTGGGTTCTCGCATAATAATCCCCTTTAAACATTTTGCAATATGCAAGCTTTGCAAGCGGTGATGCGTTTTTCTTTATCCCTTCTACGATGATGTGTTCAAGTTTTCACAGGCATACCTGCAATATGTGCCTGCCTAAATCAACATCTATCAAATTATTTTGTTAATGACTGACTGACAGACAACGCACAGCCAAAACCACTGGTCGTACAAAGCTAAAATTTAGCATTTAGTTTTCTGAAGGAGTGTAGGATTTCCCAAAGGATTTATGCGTACGAAGTCGCAGGCAACAGCTAGTTTATAATTATTGTGACTCTCTGTATATTTTGGTAGTTACTGTAAGTGCAGAGAGTAATTGAAAAAAAAAAGAACACAATTCAATCAATCTGACTAGCCTCTTCCCAACTATCTTGGGTTGGCTTTCAGTCTAAGGCCGTGTTTTCTCCTGGAAGCAACTTGCTTAATAGTTCGTTGCAGGTGAAGACGTGGGCTAACAGGATGCAGCTGAATATCTTTATTTTACAAGAAATGGCTGCCTATCTGCCCACAACAAAGTAATTAGGTACTAGTTTCTGACTAAACTGTCTTCCAGACAGTCTGCAAGAAGATTTCCAAGTAATGATATCAACTGATCATCTATTTCCAGAGGGACGATGAATTTGACTCGACCCAAACATACCTGTGTATTGTACCTGGTATGGAGGGCCACCACGAGAGGTTCCGCATATTGTGCGAGCGCCTCAAGCTGCCGGCACTGGTACTGCAACTGGGACTCGATAAGCTAACTGAGACCATACAGGAAACAGCCGAGAGATTAGCAGTGGTAAGAAATCGTTCTTGCTTGTCAAGCTTAGCCTTTTAATTATTGGAAATCATCAAATGACTCCTCCCGCTCTGGGCGGAGTGGGTGGGTGTGTCAGTCTCTTAGTGGCTAAAACACACCTTCTTTATATTCCTTCAAAATTCCATAAATTTGCTTTCCATGGCTATGATAACTCTTTCGAACAATTCCGCAACCGTGGCAGGTGTCAAACCTAAAAGGGCAATTTTTGTACCTAAAAACATTCAAACTAAGGTCACAATGTCATCTATGTAAATATATATTAGAGATTTTTTTAAATTTTTGTTTGCGTTGCGAATAATAAATCTCCTTCATACGAGAATTGCCCCTCAGTTCCATACACTCTTGACATTTACAAATCGAATCTCACTTTGCCTAAAGTCCAAGATCTAGTTTACTATTCAACCTCTATCTACACAATTTAGTATTCTATGACCAAGAACTTAAGCACGATATTTCTTTATTTAGGTCTTCCTGAAGAAGACCGGCCTGAAGAATCAATTCTATCTCCTGGGATATGAAAGTGGAATTTTCGTAGCTTTAGAAATGGCTGCTATTTTGGAAAGTCATGGTAAGTCATTTAATGCTCAGTGCGGTTCTATAAACATGTCGAAGTGAATGCAAGCTGTCAATACGTGTAATTAAGATGGAACAACAGCTCACTTCGGGATCATTTCTCCCAAGCCTTCAATTCGACATGTTTACAGAATCGACCGGCTGAAATGACAGCTCACTTCGTGATCACTTTACCCAAGCTTTCACTTCGCCATGTTCACAGAATCGACCAGTGGTCGTTCACTCCACATAAGTGTACACAGTGAGATGTCGACAGAATTGATCGGACTGGGTACACAAGTTAGGTGGGCTTTATAAAAAAAAATAATGTCGTTTTTATAGGTTTAACCGGTACAGTCTACTGTGTTGGATACGCACCCGATGAGTTCGACATTCACCTTGAAGAGCAACTCGCAGAATATGAGACAGAGGAGGAGCTACAAGACGCGGTCGCGCGGCACATGTTCACGTTGATGGCTGATGGAGACACGACCGGGCTTGAAAACGCGCTGCAAACTGCGGGCTCATGGTCCGCCAAGGTGGACGCATGTGTGCGGACTCTGTTGGGTCGCGTGTCGCACTCGGCGCAGTACGCGCGAGCGCTCATTGAGACTACGCTGAGCCGTGTGGCGCGCGCGAGAGGCTACGAGCCGCGGGTGCATGCGCTGCGCTCGCAACTCGTGCTTCTGCGCGCCGCCTCCCCCCACCCCGCACCCGCACCGCTGGCCCTGCAGCGTCACTCGCAGCGCCCAGTCATCGTCCACCAGCTCAGCGCGCCCCTCGCTCAAGCCCCCATTGACCTGCAATGTGCGGCCATCATTAACACCTATTTAGACCCCACGATACTAGAGAATTTCAACAAGAAGAATATTTGCAACACTTACCTCAGGAACGCCAACTCTTACATGGGACTTGACACGGTATCGAAGTAAATGTCTTTTGTTATTTAAATTATTTATTCTTTCTCATGCAGTTTTTAAAGCTATTTTGGAGTAATCGGCCATGTATCTGAAATGTTAAATTAATAAATATGTTTAGGTTCTCAACGGTGTTTTTTTATGATTCTAATATTTTAAAATTAATCTGTTCTTTTCCCAACCGTTCGGCTCGGCTTGCGTAGTATTCGAAATTGAATGATGGAAATCCTAAATGGTTTCAAGTGATCAATAATTTTATGTCTGACCTATGAAAACTATTGTTAGGGAATTAAGATTGTATTTTAACACATTTCCACAAGAAATACATTTAGTTTACTACATTTTTAATTTTGTTAGTCATATTGGTTGATTGGATACATTTCCTTTGCCTTTCACGTGACAACGATAGTTTGTAATTTTTGTCCATGGATTCAACCCTCATAAGACGTTGAGAACATCAAGTTTTGGGCAATCGAGCCTGGACCACCAAGAGAACAAGTCATAAAGTATCAGGTGAAAAGAATTACTGTATTCTTTTTATTTAAAAGAAACAACAAACAGCTACAATATAAAACATAGAGAACAAAGTTACACAAAACATATCACTAAATTGTAGCCCACAACGCTGTTCACAGATAAGCGGTAAGATAGATAAGAAAAAATCGCTAGGATGACAGATACGTAAAACTTAAAACTCAATCGAAATTACTCAACTATTGTGCTTAACTGATAGTTACAATATAAAATAGACAAATATACCAAATTTGAATAGATAGAGATAGAGAAAAAAAAATATGAAAGCTTCTTAAATAACCTTTAAACTCATTGACAGGACATGTAAAAATGTCTATATGTTCAAGTCTTATTATAGGACTCAACCATTCTGCGGACAGGCGAAAGCAAACCAAAGTTGGACTTGCAAGAGCCTGCCGAAAACAATCTGCCAGCGCGCACCTTTCGTCTATGGACTGTTCTAGCATATCATGTTAGACAAATCAATGCAGTCAAATTTATTTCTAACAATATTATGTAAATTTACGGCTTCCAAGTACTGACGTCTATCTTCAAATGTAGCAAGCTTGTACTTGGTAAGTAAATTTTGGTAACACAAATATTGACCATAACATCTATAGTGCATGGCACGCAAAAATTTGTACTGAACATGCTCAATCACTTCAACATACTTTTTGTAGAATGGACTCCAAACGGACACGGCGTACTCTAACTGAGAGCATACCAGAGACTTATACAGAGACTTATACAAGTAAAGATAGGAGGAAGTTTTTTTAAAGTCGATCGTAGAACGCATTATAAATCCAAATAATTGATACGCTTTGCTAACGATTTTTCCGATGTGTAAGTCTAAGCAAAGCTTCGAATCAAGAATGACACCGAAATCACGGATAGAGTCCAATTTAAGCAGAGGGGTATCGCACATTGTGTATGTGTTTAATAATAGTTTTATTCTTAGTAAAATTTACGAAATTGCATTTTGGGAGACTTAAATGCAGTTTATTTTCCAGGCAATAGGAGGAAAGTCGATCCAGGTCTTGCTGAAGTAGAAGGCAGAATCAGAATCAGAATCAGAATTATTTATTTGTAAGAATGTAGTTTTACATAGTATGGTGTTCAATCTTTGTTTAAGTCCTAAACATTCTACCACAACTTATGGTGTACAAATATCCACACTCTTAAATAAGTAAAATGATTTTATGAGTTGTGATTTACAGTTCAACATGAAATGAATACACAAATGTCAACAAATATTCAAATGTCACTCTTAGATAAGTACAATTATTTTACAATACAAACGGCAATCATTAACGTGTCGTATGGTTCTATATATCTTGAGGTCGTCGGCATATAAAAGGAATTTGGTAATGAGAAAGCATTGACTGATGTCATTTATATATAGGATAAACAACAGGGGACCAAGTATTGACCCTTGAGGAACACCAGAGGTCACTTGTGCAATGTTAGATTGGTGACCGTTGATTACAACCCTCTGACTCCGATTGGTGATATAAGAAGCAAACCATCTCAGAAGATTACCGCGGATACCGTTGAAAGAAATTTTGTTGAGAAGTATTTCATGGTCCACCTTATCGAAAGCCTTACAGAAGTCAGTATACACTGCATCCACTTGTACACGGCTATTAACGTTATCAAACAAAAAACTTGAAAACAGTAAAAGATTAGTGTTTGTCGATCGCCGTTTCACAAAACCGTGCTGTTGTTGTATAATGATGTTGTGAAGTATCGGATAAATTTCGTTATGAACTAACCTCTCGAAAAGTTTCGACAAGGTAGACAGGATGGAAATGGGACGGTAGTGTTGAACGTTTCGTTTGGAACCGCTTTTATGCACGGGCACAATGTATGCGTGCTTCCATAGCTTAGGAACGACTCCCTCAGAAATACATTTATTATAAATAATAAATAGCGGCTTGCAGATTGAAGTTGCGGTATTCCTAAGAAAATAAGGCGACAGTCCGTCAGGTCCGGGGCCTTTCGCTGGATTTAAGTTCTTTTAATATTTTATCTTCAGTAAAAGAGAGCTCGCTAATAGAAACATCGTGGAGAGCACTGTAATCATGTGGAGGCTGCCATTTTGACAACGAAGGCGACGTAGGTTCGTAAACTGAATTAAAAAAGTCTGAGAACATATTGCAGGCTATTTGTGGATCATTTGTATCAGCATTTTTGTACTGAAGTTTAGTTGGTATTCCAGGTTTGTCTTTTCGATTCGAGATGTAAGTCCAGAAGTGTTTGATGTTGTTATTCAAATTATCCTCTACAGACTCGATATACGAATAGAAACACTTTAGACATAAATCCTTAAACTTTGTTCTGAAGTTGGCAAATGATTCATAATCAGAAATATTTTATACTTTTGCCACTTGACCCATGCCTTTTGCTTCTTCTTGGAAATTTTTATAACAGAATGAGAAAACCATATGGGATATTTAACTGATCTAGGACGGGCCAAAGGGGTATCTTGATTAATAATTAAATCCAACTCATTGTAGAATTAAACCAGAGCTTCTTCAGAATTCATAGGGCTAAGCAGTTCAGACCAGTTCAGTTGCTGTATATTATGATTAATGTTGTCATAGTTAGCTTTGTGAAAATTGTATTTGTGAAGAGGAGTCTTAGTCATTGGGGTGAATTTGACGTTTAAACATGGTAGGATGGTAGAGGTCAATAGGCAGCAACGTAGTTGAGATTTGGGAAACTTTACAGGGGTTGTTCGATATAACTAGATCCAGTATTTTAGAATTGAGAAGCACCAAGCAGGGAAATAAGGTTATTTAGATTAACAACCGCTAAAGAAGCCCCAGGATATAATGTAGCCATTTTTGAGACACCTGTTGAAGTAGAGGCTAGCCAGTTAGCTTCAGGCAGATTATAGTCACCCACAATAAAAAAAAACTGTCAACACTAGGGTGGCCCAATAGTTCTTGCAGTAATTCGAAGTGCTTGTCGTACACTAAAGTAGAAGTCTTAGGTGGAATGTACGCAGCACTAATAACGTGTCGTTTACTGCTGACGGTGCTAGGCAACTCAACCATTATGTGCTCAATATGAGCGTGTAAGAGAACACTATGCTGAGTTAATGAAATACCTAACTCAGATGGTTTCAAAGTATGTAAAATCGCAACCAATACACCTCCACCATCCTGTTTATTAGTGGCCGTACGATCGCGATCGCATCGGTACACACTGTAACGCTTATCTATAAACTCACTGTCATAAATTTCAGGTGTAAGCCAGGTTTCACTTAGTATTATAATTTCGTAAGTGTTCGATAGTATGTTCGTGAGTAAGTGGTGTAATTTTGTGCGAATACCCCTGCAATTCGCGCCTCCTGCGCCTCCCCACCGTGACGGACGTCTGCTCCCAGTCGCTCCGTGACTCACCGCTCGCTCACTCGCTGCTCGTCTCGCTCGTCGTGACGTCACTGTGGTCACTGACTACACATTTTGATCCGACGCTGCCTTTTTCAAGGCAGCCGAGAGATATCTTGTTTCCTTTTCGGGTGCTGTCAAGAAGCATGGTGACCCCTTCTGGGTAAATCCACGTTTCTCGTGGTCACTCGGTTGATACCTTACGGTGCCAACGAAGCCGAGTAGGTGTTGACCCGACACACCGACCTAGCCCCTTCAGGGCCTAGGTCAAGTCGGAAGGGTATTGGACCCGCGGCCTTGGGGGGCCTCCTAGTCGCGACCAATTACTTAACCACGCTCTCTTCCAGCTTCGTCGGTCGGTCGCAAGATCCATAGGGACTCGCTGCACAATAAGATTGGCAGCGAGATCACAAGCTTAGGGCACACCTTAGGCACACACCTCCCTGTCTTCACCCTACAGGGAGGGTACACATCCCCGGGAACTCCCACCCGGGGAGTTAGGATTGTTAGGAGTTGGCTCCCTCCCCTGCCCCTAAGGCATATGTTTCCCCCCCCCCCCCAGCTTAGTAAAATTCCTCCCAATATGGGCGTGGACACCAAAGACTACTAGAGGGCCACCCCAATCAGGAGTTGGTCCGCATAGTCAGCTATAGGCTGGACAGGCTTGAAAGCCTAAAAGCCTCCCAGTCCAGTGGGACTCGCACTCCACCGCGTGAGGTACTCTCCCCCGAGCCCCCTCAGGGCCCCTCCCCCCCCCTCTCCAACTCCCGATGACGTCACTGACTTCAGTAACGTCCTCGAGAGCGCCCCGCTCACGCTCACACTAGAGCCAGACGCCCCCACTCCCCCCCCCCCCATGGACTATGAGTCTGGTACCGACTCAGGTACCTCTGACTCTTCTGCGGAATTTACCCTTGTGGGTAAAGGAAAGCGGAAGAAGAAGAGCTCTGCCGCTCAAGAGTCCGCCCCCAAAGCAAGGAAGACAGTGGTCCCGACTGTCTCCCATCTCTCCCCCGCTGCCTCGACCTCCGCAGCCCCCAAAGCCAGCACCTCCCAGCAGGCGACCCGTCCCCCCAGTCCGATGGCCATTGCCCCCCCGGCCACCCAGTCCAACCCGGCGCTCGCCGAGAAGACGAAGCCTCCGCCACCCCTCTTCATTCATGAAGGGCCAAGTGGACAGAGGTTTCGGGCGCTTGCAACGAGCGCCACATCCAATTCTCCCATGCCCGTGCAGTGGCTAATGGGATTAAGGTCCATGTACCTTCTGCCCAGGACTACAGGGAGTTGCATAAACTCCTTGTGGCGAGGAAGGTGCCTTTCCACTCCTTCGCGTTCCAAGAGGAACAGCTAGTCCGCGTGGTTGTGAGGAATGTCCCTCACGCCATTACCCCCGAAGAGATCAGCAATGATCTCAAACGTCAAGAGATCCCGGTCGCTGCGGTCCACCGCATGCACCGTCGTGGTGGAGCACCATATAATATGGTGCTCACCGTCTGTAACCCAACGGACGATAAATACCACCCAATTTTTAAGATCTCCAAGATCTGCTTCTTGGAGGGCTTAAAGATTGAAAAGCCCCGTCGTAGCGGTATTGTTGGTCAGTGTCACAACTGCCAACTGTACGGCCACTCTCAGCGCAATTGCTTCGGCAAGCCGCGCTGTGTCAAGTGCCTGGGCGACCACGGCACCTCTGGCTGTCCCCGTCCAAAGGACCATACCCAGTGCGCCGACCCGCCCAGCTGTGTGCTGTGCGGGGAGGTTGGGCACCCGGCTAACTACCGTGGTTGTCCCAAAGCCACCAAATCGTCCGCGCCCAAACTGGCAAAGCGTGCAAACGCTCTCCAGCAGAGGGAAGCCCCCACGACCCAACCCCCCGTGGCCCTATACCCTCAGCGCCACAGCCCATGGAACGCGCTGAACCATAGGGCCCATTTCCCGGCGGTCGGACCCGCGCCTACCCAGACCCAGGCCCCTGCGGCCCAGAAGCCCACCCCGGCCATCCCGGCCCTTTTGGATGTAGCCATCCCTCCCTTCCCCCGACCATCGGTCGCCGTCGTCGGAGCAGCCGCCCCTCAGGCAGCCGCTCCTCCCCCCCCCCACTACCGAAGGCTACTTCAAAAGTCCCCGTCCGCCCCATTCCCGCAAATGCGCCTGAAATGGCCATTCAAATCAACATGGCCTTTTACAAGGCCTTCTACTCCCCCAGAGCTGTGGCTATGACCGAAGCTCTGAAGGTTTCCGACATCACGGAGCACGGTGCCGTATACCGTGACTTCAGTGATGTGGTCCAATTTATTAGCCTTTATGAACGCCTCCATGGCTAAGTCCCCAATAGGAATATGTAGGTTTAGGCCGAAGTCCCTCCGGATAGGGTACTTCAACTCCAACGGCCTCACAAGCCAACGCGATGAGATCGCCAACTTCCTCCGCGACCATCGCTTAGATCTGCTTCTGGTGCAGGAGACGTTCCTCAAGCCCGATGGGGCTTGAGGAACGTGATGGATCCCGGTGATGACCGGGACCCTAAAATTGCGAACTATCGTTTAGTTCGCAACGACAGGACCCGATGTCATGGGGAGGTACTCTCATTTATTACAAATCGTCCCTATACTGCATCCCTATGGATCCGCCCACCACCCTAACCGAGCTTGAGGTCTCTGTCTGTCGGCTTGGCATGACAGGTCACCAACCCCTCACGGTCATTTCTGTCTACGACCCTCCCGCCACCGCTACTCCTATAGGCCCCTCCCTCAGAAATGACCTCACAACTCTTCTTGGCTTGAGCGACTCCGTCCTTCTGGCGGGGGACCTCAACGCCAAACATCCCTCTTGGAATAGCCACACGGCTAATCCCAGAGGCAGAGCTCTGTTCGAGCTTAGCAGCCCCCTCAATTTCGATGTCATCGCTCCGATGCATCCGACCCATTACCCTCACCAACCTAACTGGCGAACCGACGTGCTCGACATCGCTCTCCTCAAGAATGTAAATTTATGTTTGCAATCTGTGGAGGCGGTGGACGAGCTCAACTCGGATCACCGGCCGGTTATTCTGAAGCTCACTCCCAGATTCGGTCCTGCGGACCCCTCCCAACCTCCTCCCACCCGAGTGATCACTGACTGACGCAAAGTAAGTGAAAAACTGAAAGTCACCACGTCACATCACCTGGATAAAATCCCAGATCACATCGAGTCAGCTGCCGACACGGCGGCCGCGATCGGCTCGCTCACGGAACACGTACAATCCGTCCTGGACGAATGTTCAAGGGAGGCTCCGGCGACGGACGACCGTCGCTGGAAACTCCCGGACGATGTGCGTGAACTGTTGACCGAGAAGAATGCGGCCGTCCGTGCCTACAGCTCTTTTCCCTGTGCTAGTAACAAAGCTTTTATGCGTTACTTACAGCGTAAAGCAAGCAAGCGCATCAAAGAGTTTCGTGACAAGCAATGGGATCAGATGCTCAGTGATCTCCATCCCAATCACCTCGCATTTTGGGAACTTCAGAGGAAGTTACGCGCCTCCGAGGTTACCACTATGCCCCCCCTCACCCGCCCCGACAACACTCTCGCGTTTAACGACGACGAGAAGGCCGAATGCCTGGCTGACAGTCTAGAGGCCCAGTGTTCCCCAAGCTCGAACCCCGTCGACCCGGCCCACCTCGCCGAGGTGGACGCCGAGGTCGAACGTAGGACCTCCCTCCCTCCCGTCGAGGACCCCAATGACCCTCTCCCTCCCGTCACTCCAGACGAGGTGGAGAAGATCATTGGCCAACTCAGACCCAGGAAATCCCCTAGGCGTGACGGAATTACCAACAGGGTAGTCCGACTCTTTCCCAAGACTCTGATCGTGTTGATAACCGCCATCTTCAATGGCGCTCTGTCCAACAACATGTTTCCGCAGCAGTGGAAAGAGGCTATCGTGATCGGCATTCCCAAGCCGGGTAAGCCCAGATCCTCCCCGTCCTCCTAACGCCCCATCAGTCTGCTCAGCTCGCTCGGCAAGATCTACGAGAGGCTTATTTATAAGCGTCTCAGGGATTACGTCGAGCGAAAGAGCCTCATCCACAACGAGCAGTTTGGCTTTAGAGCCACTCACTCGTGCGTCCAACAGGTATACCGCATCGTTGAGCATATCAACGGCCGCTATCATCGCGGCTTGATGACGGGAGCCCTGTTCTTCGACATAGCGAAAGCCTTCGACAAGGTCTGGCACAACGATCTGATATACAAGTTATATCAACTCGGGGTGCCAGATCGTCTCGTGCTCATCTTACGAGACTATTTGTCGAAACGCACCGTTCGATTCCGTATCGAAGGTGCGCTTTCCACCCCCCGCCCCATGCGCGCCGGCGTACCGCAAGGCGGTGTGCTGTCGCCTCTTATTTTCACGCTGTTCATTGCCGACGGCACGGCCGTTTACTACTCTGGCAAGAGTGGTAAATCCATATCTCATCACCTCCAAAGGTCCGCCAACCGCCTAGGCGGTTGGTTTCGGAAATGGAGGATTGAGGTCAACCCCGAGAAAAGCCAAGCGGTCCTGTTCCGCAGGCCGCGGGCTAGACTCCCCCCGATCCTTCCACCGATCAAGATGTTTGGTAAGCCGATCCCTTGGGAAGAGCGAGCCAAATATCTAGGTGTGATTCTCGATAAGAATCTCAGCTTCCAAGAGCACATTAAGGCGGTGCGCTCGCGTGCCGCCTTCGTTCTCGGTAGGCTCCACTCAATGCTGAACCACAACAGCAAATTGTCCCTAAAATGCAAGTTGCGCATCTACACCACTTGCATTCGCCCCATCATAACCTATGCGTGTGCTACATTCACCCACGTAAAGTCATACCGGATCCATAGGTTGCAGTTCCTCCAAAACCGTTTTCTCCGAAAGGCCACGGGTGCCCCGTGGTTCGTTAGGAATGAGCGACTCCATGTCGATCTCAAAGTCCCGACCATCAAGCAGTTCATGAAACGTCTCACAAAGCGTTTCATCGAATCTGCTGAGATGCACCAGAACCCTCTAATCACATCGGCTACCCGATACGCTCCCTCCCAGATCAGTAAGATCCGCCGTCCACGGCACACCTTACTCGAACCCGACGACCCAATCACCCTTGTACAAGAGAGCTGTAGGGAAACCAGTACTCTAAAACAAGCACACAAACCGCGACCCGCCGCCTTCCGGCCTCGCCGCCGAGGCCCCGCGCGACGTCCCAGTAATAATAATAGCAATGTTGTTATTGCTCCCCGTCTTTTGCCTAACGAGCCAGCCCGCGCCGCTGAGCCATTAGCTTTAAACTCCCCAAATAATAATGTCATGACCCAGCCTGTCCCTTGCTGCCCTCCCGATAACGATGCCGCTGAGCCGAGGCCCGTACCCCACATGGGGTGCCCCCAGCGAGCAGAGTTGTAGGTTTAAGTTTTGTTTGCCTTGGCTGGGGGCTTTAGAATCATTCTGAGGCCACCACAGGCTAGCCCGGTTGAGTAGTAACCACCCTTTGCGAGGTGAACTACGAGTGGTCCCCGACAAAACAAAAAAAAAAAAAAAACTAAAAAAAAACCCCTGCAATTCTGCTAGTAAATGGTAATATTTTTATTAGACATTAATAATAATATTAAGATATAAATGCATACTTATGATATGAGCATGTTCAGGCAACAAATGAGTAGCAAAAACGACACACAACATAATCAAAGTTGAAATATAAGCACATGAGATTACGAGGCAGCACAGATCACGACACGTTAACAAATAGATCACCACATATATAATAACAGCAGTAATTATGAATAATCTATAATTACTTGAGTTTATTAGATAAAAAAATCAATGCTGGTTCATGCAAATTACAATAAATATAAATAAAAACGGTACATACTTTACAGATTACACAATCAATATCCAATAGGCAACAAAAAACAATCCAATAGCTGAGATAATTCAGTGACAAGAAACTTATGTGACTATTACTAAGTATGGGTCTTATTATCATTATTTTTAATATCACTATTAATTTTCGTAACATCGCTCTTTGATCTAATGGCAAATGCAGCATCGCCGTCTTTTTTACGGACGAGGATAGTGCAATTTTTAATCCAAACATACTTAAACTGGTGAAGTTTGGCAGCTTCCTTATATTTAAACGAAATAAGATTTTGTTCCTTAAAGTTAAATGTTCATTTATATAGATATTAGGTGATGACCCGGGCAAACCAACTTAATCCGTTTTCAGTGACTTACTCAGTCTATACGCACTCAACACGTTATCGCGCAATATGCGTGTGGAGAATTTCACAACGATGTTTTTTGGCCTGTTTGTTTGTTGGTGGGCATGCGGCACTCTGTGGATGGAAATGATATCTTTTTGAGGGATAGGAAAGCTAATGGCATCCCCAATCAACCCCAACAGTTGCAACAAGTTTTCACCATGCTTGTCAGATACGTTGCAGATCTCGAGATTGCATTGCCTTGCTTGCTGTTCAAGCGCTTCTATTTTAGACTCTAAATAGCTAGTCGAAGTAGCCGATAGCTCAGTCTGCAGGTGTGCGATACCTTCCACTCGCCTTTTGAGGTCAGTCTGTAACTGTAAGTCATTATATTTTGGATATCCGTAAGTGTAAACCAGCCGTATTTAAACGCGACCCGTCTGTTACTAGCCCTATAACCGCGCTCTCACACACAAACAAACGCAAACAATACATACACAACGCATACGCAACGATCATTCGATAAATTCGTAGGTAATCAATCGCACCCCAATCACAGTACGGGGATTCTCCCGCGCAAGCTCTTAGCCACGCCCCCGCGGCCCCGGAACTAACAGTGTGTTTGATGTCGCCGAAGCGTGCGTGCGCTTTGCGAATTCCGCTTCTCCGTACATCGTTGAGACGTAGGTACAAAGTGCAAGATGACGGACAACTATTCAAATGTCGAGTTGGTGGCGATGGTCGCCTGTATGCCATCAGTGGAGACAGCCTACGTGGAGCCAACCGGATGTTCACGGAAATGTTTCCCGATCGGGAACCCCCATCACAGAGCGTCATGCTGGCTGCTACGCAGAGACTGCGGGATCATCGGCAGTTTGACGATGCTCATGCTCGCGGCAGCGTAGGCCTGCCTGTCGCCTTGCAGGAAGACATCCTGGAATACTTCCAGCAAGACCCACGGGCAAGCATGCGGGAGGCCGGTCAACACTCAGGAGTGCACCACACCACAGTGTGGCGCCTACTGAAGCGTGAACTGCAACACCCGTTCCACTACCGCAAGGCACAACCTCTACTTCCAGCAGGATGGCGCTCCCCCTCACTATGGTCGGCAAGTACGCGAGTACTTGACCGAAATTTGGTGACCACTGGATCGGTCGCGGAGGACCTGTGGCCTGGCCTCCGCGTTCTCCAGACCTGACGCCTGTAGACTTTTATTTGTGGGTAGACGTTAAAAGGTTAGTTTACACGGAGGAAGTGACAAGTGTAACAGAATTACGTGCAAGGATCATTAGTGCTTTCGACACTTTAAAAACGAATGTGTTAGTGTTAGGTAAGCTGAAGGAAAACCAGCTACGTTGTGCTCGATTGTGCGAAGAGTGTGATGGTGGCAACTTTGAACAATACCCTCGGGTAACTTAAGTAGGTAATTTATTTATTTGTACATTTTGTAAATACGTTGTAAGCTTAATCAATTTTATTAGTGTAAATAAATTGATTTCAAATTTTATTTTTAACTACGCCAATAACACCTAAGAGTCGAAAGTATCACCACGTACTTACACTGAACTAGCACGTCTTTCCATTTCCATCAAACGTAGAAAACATTTTTAGACTTAGTAGATCGGTACACCAACTAAGGTAGGTATTATTGACGGTCCTAAGCCCGTTAAGTAGGAAGGAAATTTTCAAATCAACCAATTTAATCCACAAATAAAAACAAAATCACTACGAAAACTTTAGGTTGAAGGATAAAGCAAAACTAACATTTTATTAATCATCTGATAACAGGTCAGTGAACTTTTCTTTGGCGCACTAGTATTACTGTCATTAGTAAGATTTCCGTATTTCAATGATGCTCAAAGATGAGTTAATTATCAAGCGAAATTTATGACAATAATTTAAGTTATTTTCGAAATAAAATTAGGTTAAATTATTGCTACCGGTCATTGATCGGTCGCGCTCGCGCGCGCTAGCATTTCGTAGGTAAGAAGTTGACACTCACGCACACAGCTGCATTGTCGCTGTGTGCGTAGTCGGGTGATTCTGTTTTATTTGTATTGAATTAAGGGCTTAATTCTGAAATACTGTTAAATTTCAACAACAAAAAAAGCAGCGCTTATTAGTTATTGCCCGCTACCGTACTTTCTATTGATTATTTATGTATTTTATGACAACCTCCTGAAATTTGACGAGGATGCAAAACAACACGTTGTATATACACATGAAAGGAATTCAATACAATGATGTTAATGATTACGCTATTGATATTTAATATTATAACTGTTTATTGCTAGACTGAAAAAATTTATTTCACTGATTTTATTTTTAATAACTTGTTCTATTTTTTTCACATGTACCTACATACTAAGGTTTTATGAATACTATTCTAATCATTTCAGTATTTTCCTACTATCCTGATACCGATTTGAGCGCAACTTGACAATAATAATAAAAGATTGTGACAATGTCGGATAGGACGTCTGCTAGAGAGGGCTATTCACCTCCAAGTGTAATAGAGCGTAGTAGTAGATCTAAGGAGAGGAACACGCGGGTTTGATATCGCGTACTCAAACGTTCTCGGACACGCTCGCGAACAACTACGCATAGGGACACCTCTAAAAGCTCAACATTGGCTTCTTCAAATGCTGAACACTCACAATGTAGAAATAGATCATTGGAGTGAATGCGAAAGCGCCGCACCAGACTTTCTCGTTCTACTGGGCGGTCACGTAGCATGGATTTAGTCTTCCAAAGCATACAGGGGACGTTCGCGCTCACGTTTGTATAAAAATAAAAAACCAGTCAAGTGTGAGTCCGACTCGCACACGGAGGGATCTGTACCATAAAACTTAATTTTTATTTATAGCGGCAATAAAAATACACAATCCGTGAAAATTTCAACTGTGTACCTATTACTTTTCTTGAGATACAGCCCGCTGACAGACGAACGGATGGACGGACAGACGGACAGCGGAAGCTTAGTAATAGTGTTCCGTTGGTCACCCTGTGGGTACGGAACCCTAAAACGGTCGCGTCGTAAACGCACACACGTAGAAAAGAGACATGTTAGCATAAGTTCAGTAACGAGTACTAGAACAATATCGAGCTCTTCTGAATCGAATAGCAGCAGGCATAGACGTACCCCAGCGAAATCAAACCGTACTAAAGGACGAAAGCAAAGCGTTACTTCTAAATCAAAAGAAAATAATGTGATGGAGAAGTTAATAGATGCGCAAAATTAACGTAACGAAAGTTTCTTCATAGGTGCTGTTATGTGAATATGATACAATTGCTATGTAGTTAGTAACGTCTGTATGTTCTCACTACCATTAGTCGCAAATAAACAGTCTTAAAGCAAACACGCATTTTAAATTACCAAATTCCTGCTAAGCAAATATCAACCTTATCGTAAAGAACATAGTGGTCAAAATCGAGCCGGACTAATTAACGGAATAAATAAGTTATCGAAGATACCGGGCGGCCGACGCGAACAATAGCGAGCCGCATTCCAGAGGTGATTAGTTCTAGAGGTACTACTGAGGAGTTAATTAACGTTTTAGAAGACACAGCTGCATTATTAAAAAAAAAGACAAGTGAATCTGAAGAAATGTCCTAAAATTAGGTTGACACAAGGTTACATTGAGGCAAGAATCAAATGTATTGAAGAATATTGGACAACGTTCAGAGAAACACATCAACAATTAGTGAAAATAACTCCGAAAGAACATAAACAAACTTTATATTACTTTGTTAACGAAGATTTCTTTATTTAGGAAGTAAAAGATTGATTCAACTCAGTGTTAAAGAAATTATTTTATCAAAGGAAAATAACAACTCAATCTGCAAATCAAATAAAGAATTTATTAGATGTGTGTGTGTGGTGTGTGTGTGTGTGTGTGTGTGTGTGTATAATTATTTTTCTTATAAAACAGAAAATGGACCCTGAGTCTCATAAAGAGTGGGAACAATCTGCTAGCACAAATGAAGTAGATAAATTACCTACCTGAACATATTTGAAGGAGTTTCTGCAATCAAGATACCGTACGTTAGAACTTATAATGTCAACATCGGGCACCCGTGAAAAACCTGCAAAAGAACGTTTTCATCTTGTTACAGCTGCAGCCGCCACGTCACCATCGTCGGCAGAAAGAACATGCGTGCTATGTAAAGAAAAACACACTTTATGCCATTGTAAAGACTTCACCAAACTGCAACCTGCTGAGAGATCTGAATATGTTAAGTCAAACAAACTTTGCTTTAATTGTTTGGTACCAGGCCATTCCGCATATCAATGTTAATTGCAAATGACCTGTCGCATATGCAGTCGAGGTCATCATACTCTACTACACCGAAATAAGGATTCCACTTCGGGACAAACTGAGGACTCTAAGCAACCGGAAGCATCACAACACAGTGTAGAAGAGAAGGAGGAAGTAGTCGTAGTAGTTTGGGACTGTGATGCGACGCGATCGTAGTATTCTACGATCGCGTCGCATCACAGTGCCAAACAAAGCACAATTCAAGCACTACTGGCCACGGCAACAGTTTTAGCAAAGAACGAGCATAATCACACTGTTTTTCTACGTGCGTTAGTGGACCAAGGTTCGCAGGCTTCATTCATCAGCGAGAAGGCGACACAATTGCTCAAACTAACCAGGCAAACCGCAAGAGGAAATATCATTGGGGTGGGATCTACAAGAACTAACGTCGATCACGTGGTGTAGCTAAGGATTGGTTCTCGATGGAATTCAAACTTCGAGATCAACATACAAGCATACGTCATGTGTAAACAGTTGACCACGAAAATCCCCTCCAAAGCTATTACTGTCACACATTGGCCACACCTAGAAGGACTCAACTTGGCTGACCCGGACTATCACAAACCGGGTCACATTGACTTGCTTCTGGGCGTTAAAGAGTGTGCACAGATCGTGCAGCAACAATTAATCAAGGGTCCTCCTGGTGCTCCATGTGCCCAAGAAACCAACCTGGGCTGGATCCTGTTTGGAGAAATCAACACCTTACAAGAAGAATCTTGTCTGGTCCTTCATCAGCAAATAGAAGTAGAGAACCTGTTAAAATCTCTTTGGGAAATTGACACTGAAAAGATAAGAAAGTTAACAAGAGAAGAAAATCTATGTGAAAAAATATATGATAACACTCATGCAAGAACAAACGAAGGAAGATACATAGTAAAGTTACCTTTTAAAACTGACAATCCCTTATCGCCTTACGGTAACACAAAAGAAATAGCAAGACATAGATTACTACAGCTTGAAAGAAGATTTAGAAAAGCACCTACAATAAAAGAAGTCTACCAAAAAGCCATGCAAGAATATATAAAATCAAATTACATGGAAGAAATACCTGAAAAGGAAACTAAGAAAAACAAAGCGGTGTACTTATCTCATCACGCCGTTGTCCGCGTCGAAATAGAAACCTCGAAGACGCGCGTCGTATTTGATGCTTCAACTAAGGGCTCGAATAACGTCTGTCTCAACGATGAACTGCTTGTGGGTCCTCAACTACAAGATGAAAAGGAAATAAAGAACACCGCCATGAAAACTAAAGAAAGCATACGAAACAATAAACATCTATCGTTTAAAGTCAGTTGTTACAACTGTTCGGAGCTTGGACATACTGTTCCAGAATGTGCAAAGGCTCTCCACAAGTGTCCAAAATGCAACAGAATAGGTCATTTAGCCGAAAAATGCAAGCGTAATGCAGATAAACATAAACATAGTTTAAATCCCGTCAATGAGGTACCTACAGTTGATCGAAGCCAGTAAAACTACTCTCAAAAAAATGTAACAGTAATGGCATACCTAAAACTGTATTTATCAATTTCGGTAGCGAGTGTACTCTTTTCAAACATGGCGAATGATTTAAAATTAGACACCTCGACAGTGGGACTCCATGTATTAAAAGGGGTTTCTGCGGGACTGGTAGTCCCGCGGACGCCAAGAACTATAGACCAATTACTTGTTTGTCGACGGTAAACAAACTTCTTACATCCATCCTGAGAGTGAAGATCAATGAGCACATTGAAACTAACTCAATTATGTCTGCCTCTCAGAGTGGATGTAGGAAGTGGTCCCGCGGCCCTAAGGAGCTTCTCCTCATAGACATGGCCATAAGCCAACAGGTTCGTCGATCCCGCAAGGATCTGTCAATATGCTGGATAGACTACAACAAGGCCTATGATTCTGTGCGACATGCATGGCTCATGAAGGTGTTGAAGTTGTACAAAATAGATGCAACTCTACGCACCTTCCTTGAGTCATGTATGAGGCAGTGGAAAACAGTCCTTCGCTATCCAGCATGTCGATCCATTCAGGGGAATGATGAACCTGTATGGATTAAATGGGTAATATTTCAGGGCAATAGTTTAAGTCCACTTTGGTTTTGCTTAGCTCTGAATCCTCTAAGCACATTGCTGGCGGATTCAGGTCTAGACTATCGGCTGAGAAGAGGTGGTCAGGCCATATCTCACCTACTTTACATGGATGATCTGAAACTCTTTGCCCCCAACAATTCGCGACTGATGGAACTACTGAAGGGAACTGAAACCTTCAGTAGTGCCATCAGGATGGAATTTGTTGATTCAACTCTCGGATTCCATACAGGTTAGATCCCTTAGCTCGACCGAAACCTACAAGTATTTGGGTATATCGGAAGCGTTGGGCATTTATGGTACTGATATGAAGCAATCGATGAAGGAGCGCTTCTTTGGCCGCCTGAAAAAGGTTTTGAATAGCCTTTTGTCGGGCGGAAATAAGGTGCGCGCCTTCAATGGTTGGGTCATGCCGGTATTAATGTACTCTTTCGTCATACTCAAATGGACTCAAACCGTACTCGACGCCTTGGATAGGAGGGTCCGTACACTGCTGACCGCAAACCGGATGCATCACCCACGATCGTCGGTGATGCATATCCCGCGGAAGTATGGAGGTCGAGGCTTTTTAAACGCCAAGACTCTCCACAGCCGCGAGATGTGCAGTCTCAGAGAATATTTTCTCAAAGCTGACGTGGATATGCACCGAGATGTGGTCGCAGTGGACAAGGGACTCGCTCCGTTGTCCGTGACTAAAGAGAACTGGTGCAAACCTGTGATACTTACCACAGATGACCGCAAGGAGGTATGTAAAGGCAAATAGCTTCACGGGCGCTTCTATCGGGCTCTTCATGGGTCCGATGTAGATTTTTCAGCATCCGTGGCCTGGCTAAGTTTCAGTGATCTCTTCGGGGAAACAGAAGGTTTTGTCAGTGCGATTATGGACGAGGTTATCTTGACGAATAACTACCGGAGGCATATTATGAAGGACGGGACGGTGGACGTGTGTCGGGCATGCCACCGTCCGGTTGAGTCCATCAGACATATTATATCTGGTTGTTCTCGTCTGGCTAACGGCGAGTACTTGCACAGGCACAACCAAGTGGCCAGGGTTATCCATCAGCAACTTGCTTTGAAATACAAACATGTGGATTCTGAGGTACCATATTACAAGTATGTGCCCGACCCAGTTCTCTAAAATGACCATGTTGCCTATTGTTACTTAAGTATTTACGGAATATTTCTTGTGTGTCGGAGATTGGAGGAACGGAAGAGGACATCACTTCACGGATTACTAAATCCCGAGCTACCTTCCGTAAATACTTAAGTATCCTGGGAGAGGATACTTAAGTATTTACGGAATATTTCTTGCAAAAATATAAAGGAAATAAAAAACACCGCCATGTAAACTAAAGAAAGCATACGAAACAATAAACATCTATCGTTTAAAGTCAGTTGTTACAACTGTTCGGAGCTTGGACAATACTGTTCCAGAATGTGCAAAGGCTCTCCACAAGTGTCCAAAATGCAACAGAATAGGTCATTTAGCCGAAAAATGTAAGCGTGATGCAGAAAGACATAAACATAGTTTAAATTCCGTCAATGAGGTACCTACAGTTGATCGAAGCCAGTAAAACTACTCTCAAAAAAATGTAACAGTAAACGGCATACGTAAAACAGCATTTGAAGCTCCTTGCCTTTACATACCTCCTTGCGGTCATCTGTGGTAAGTATCACAGGTTTGCGCCAGTTCTCTTTAGTCACGGACAACGGAACGAGTCCCTTGTCCACTGCAACCACATCTCGGTGCATACCCACGTCAGCTTTGAGAAAATATTCTCTGAGACTGCTCATTTCGCGGCTGTGGAGAGTCTTGGCGTTTGAAAAGCCTCGACCTCCATACTTCCGCGGGATATGCATCACCGACGATCGTGGGTGATGCATCCGGTTTGCGGTCAGCAGTGTACGGACCCTCCTATCCAGGGCGTCGAGTACGGTTTAAGTCCATTTGAGTATGACGAAAGAGTACATTAATACCGGCATGACCCAACCATTGAAGGCGCGCACCTTATTTCCGCCCGACAAAAGGCTATTCAAAACCTTTTTCAGGCGGCCAAAGAAGCGCTCCTTCAACGATTGCTTCATGTCAGTACCATTAATGCCCAACGCTTCCGACATACCCAAATACTTGTAGGTTTCGGTCGAGCTAAGGGATCTAACCTGTGTGGAATCAGAAAGTTGAATTCCCTCAGATTCCATAATCTCCCCTTTCTTTACATGCATGACTGCACATATGTCCACAACAAATTCCATCCTGATGGCACTACTGAAGGTTTCAGTTACCTTCAGTAGTTCCATCAGTCGCGAATTGTTGGGGGCAAAGAGTTTCAGATCATCCATGTAAAGTATGTGAGATATGGCCTGACCACCTCAACCGAGTACTTAGAACGTACTATATATATATAAGTCAAGGTCAGGTACAGCCGAGCGAAGGAAAGGTCCAGGCCTTGGTTGAAGCACCTATTCCAAAAACCGTCAAACAAGTTCGTCTATTCCTTGGCCTAGCAAGCTATTTTCGTCGCTACATAGCTACTTTTGCAACCAAGACTACTTTTATTACAAAATTAACAAAAAAAGATGAACCTTTCGTCTGGGACGCCGAGCAAGAAGAAGCAGAACCTGTGTTAGCCATTTACAATCCTGACCTACCTATCGAGTTCCACACAGACGCAAGCTCAATTGGCTATGGTGCAGTGCTTCTTCAGACTCATGAGAAAGGATACAAACGGGCAGTTAGTTGTTTTAGCAATAGAACTCAAGGTGCTGCGCCGAGGTACCATTCCTACGAGCTCGAGACCTTAGCTGTCGTTAAGGCCCTGCAGCATTATAGACACTATCTGGTTGGTGTTCATTTCATAGTCGTAACTGACTGTAATGCACTAAAAGCTATACAGCAAAAGAAAGACCTATTGCCACGCGTAGCCAGATGGTGGATATATTTGCAGGACTTTAATTTTACACTGGAATACCGAAAGGGTACTTGTATGTCGCACGCTGATTATTTAAGCCGTAGCCCCGTGAACGTTTGCGAAGAACGTAGACATCAGAACTGGGCTCAGATAGTACAGGCTGCTGATGAAGAGACCCAACAACTTCTTCATAAACTAGCAGACGGACAATTGGACTCTAGAATCTAACGTTAAAAAGAATGACTTGCTCTATTATAAGCATTCTCCCATGGGAGAAGACCCCAGATTCTTATGTTTTGTGCCCAAAGGTAATAAGGCTCAATTTGCTCAGAATTTTTAATGATGAACATGACCACCCTGGAGTTGATAAGACGTTAGATTGAACTCATCAGGAGGCCTTCTCTTAAATCATTCGTGCAAAAATACGTGAGTCACTGTCTTATTTTTGTATAACGTATAAAAAGGTCCCCAGAGCTCCTCACCAACTAATACATTCGTGGGAAAAACCGGGTACCGCTTTTGAAGTTATACATGCAGGTACTTTAGGTCCATTGCCTCAGTCTAATGGTTACAAGTACGTGCTAATTGTTGTAGACGCGTTTTCTAAATATTGCTTTTTGTATCCTATGTTTGGTCAAGATGCTAGTGAATTAAAAAGACTATTAATCAGTGTAATTTCGCTGTTTGGTACACCAAAACTAATTATAGCAGATCGTGGACGTATGTTCCAGAGCTCTGAATTCACGAGACTTGTAACAGAATTAGGCATAGACATGCACCTCATCAGTCCTGGGATGCATCATTCCAACGGGCAGGTTGAGAGTTATTGTCGAACGTTATTTAACATGGTTCGTATAGAATGCAATCATCGGCAGAACGAATGGTCAGATGTTATGTGGCGACTCCAGCTGGTTTTGAACATAACAAGACAAAAAATCACCAAGTTATCTCCCTTGAATCTCCTAGTAGGTATCGAAGTGGCTACACCACTCATACGACACCTGGTTAGAGATGTCGCTCTGGAGAACACTCATCCGAACCGCGAAGCGCTGAGAGAGATGCAGAGATAGAGAGCTTCCGAGCATTTAAAGGCTAATCGGCAACGGCAAGACGTAACTGTTGTTAACGCTGACCGCCGATCTCCTCGATTATTTGAAATTAATTCATTTGTCTTTGTTAAAAAACAGGCACAAGCCACTGGCAAGCTCGACTCGGGCATGCGCGGGCCAAACCGTGTGGTTAAGGCGCTTCCCCATGGTCGATAAGAGCTACAACTGCTGGCGGGCTCGTATGGGAAAGCGACCCAGGCTGCGGCAGAGTTTATGTGCCGTGGCGAGGGGAATGGACTCCTGACACGTGTTCAACCTTTTTCGAAGGTTATTTGTGATACACTTGCTGATAAGCGAACGTCGTGCCTAAGTCATGCGAGTGTAGAAACCATGTGGTATGCAAACGCCGTCCTGTGCCATACGGAGTTGTGAGAAATATGCTAACGTAGTGCCTATGTTTCTTACTATTGTCATGTGTGAACGTAGTTCACGATGGGTCTACGTGCCCGAGCTTACTGTGATAATGCATTTGAGATGTCGGTTTCGGCTCAATAGCATTATTACAATAAACGTACCCGCCCGCGCACGGCTCAGACCAGTGCTCTCATCCCAGCTGCCGGTACGCGTCAAGCTGGGCATGTACAAGACGTACATTCGCCTCATATTGACGTACGCCGCCCCCGCCTGGTTCGCCCTCATAGTGGAGGGGAACCAAGTCAAGCTCCGCGCGCAACAACATCTCGCGCTGTGGACCATTTTAGACGCCCATCACACTGTGAGGAACGATGTCATCCAGCGGGACCTCGGGATCGAGAGCCTGGACGAGTTTGTTCGGCGCCTCGCGGAGGGCATGTTCGCGCGCGCCGACGCATCCGCTTGGTCACACATCAAGCAAATTGCGCCCTGGCACGCGCGCACGCCTGATGCGAAGCGCCTGCCCCGCGACTTGGTCGGGGACGTAGACGGCCCCATCGCACCGGATTGACGCCTGGGTAGGTCGCTCCCAGTCTACACGCGACCTACTCAAACAGTGACACTCATAACTCGCATTCTCGGGCGCAACCTGTGCTAGGTTAATATAGGCAGGTTTGCGTCCGTAATCCCATACATTCATCTCTCGACATTCGCTCGAACTCACGCACCGAATTTGTGCTAGGTTAATATAGGCTTATTCGGTGCAGATGCACTGGACGGTAGTACTCACAATACACGACCGTTCACACACTCACAATCGGCTCTGCGGTCCGGAGCGTGATCGGCTAGCTCTGAGATCGTGACGGATGGGAGCCACACACCTATCTACAGATATGTCAACAAAGTCGGCGCCCCCGTCGCTGGTCGTCCTCGCTGTGCCTCCCCCAGGCAACTGGGGGTCTCACTTGGCGGGGTCTGACCGCCGTAGGCGTCGTGAAGAGGCGACACCTGTAACTTAATTACAATGTCGCGACGTATCTGTAGAATAATACATCAGTTACACACAGGCGTGCGTCTTATAGCTAAGATTTTTCTGGCAGGCGCACGCCAACGAAACCTATGCCAACAGATGGCGCCATATGGACGAGTCCGCCGTTGCGGACCGTGGTGCGCCACCGCGGGCAGGGGGCTTCGCCCCGACACCGCTTGCCGCGCCCTCTTGCGGGGAGGCAGCGAACTCCAGTAGTTGGAAGTTTGTCCTCCCGATAACGATGCCGCTGAGCCGAGGCCCGTATCCCACAGGGCGTGCCCCCAGCGAGCGGAGTTGTAGCACAGTATAAATATCCACAGTATTGTGTCTTCAGCCCTCACTTTGAAATAATTACCTACAGCCGCGCGGTACGTAAGCACGCGCTAGGGCTGCCTGTCTACATTATTATTGTCACGTGCGAGTAAAACAAATTAACTATATAGCTATCAAAAAAAAAATATTATACTAAGATTTGAAAACAAAAAAAGTAAGTGAATATTGCTAACGTAATCACCATTTAAATCCCCCCGTCCCCCATGTCATCAAAAATAAGCATAGTAAAGACCCTCCACTCCCTAATTCCCCATTAGTGCTTGCATAATACTTGAACGCCCCCCGTCGCAGAAGATTACCAAATTCCAATTCTTACAAACTTCGGCACCAAAATGCAAGAAACAGCTTCAACCAAAATGCAAGAAACACCTGACGTATAATTATAATGTATATTTTATGGGGACGTAAGAATAATCTTACGTCCCCATTACCTACAGCACGGAGCAACTCAAAATAACAATATTTTTGGTCACCCATCCAATGCCAATCCTCTGCAAATTTTACTTAATATAAACCGTTTCATCGCGTGTGCGCTACCTACTACCTGAGCATTTCTCTTTTTTTTTGCCATTACACATTTGTTGAATGTCCCATGATTTTGTAGATGAATAACTTTGGTGTAATCTATAAATTACTGATACTGTTTTACTTAGAAGCATTACTGTTATTAAATTAACAGAAAATATTTTAGCAAATAATAAATACATAGTACTAAAATAAAAAATCAACTAAATCTAAACTGTCGAAAATTGCAATGTATGAAAATTCGTATGTCCCAGTCTACCATTCGCAATTTCAAACTTAATTATTTGCATATAGTTCTAAGAAACTTTACTGAGATTTTGAGTATAAATTGTATTACAAGGTAAAAGGGTTCACGTAGTATTTCTTTTTTGGTAATTCGGTTAAAATTTTACGGTTATTTATGAATTTTAAAAATGTCCCAGAGAAAGTTCCAAAAATGGATTTCCATTTTTGTTACCCATTTTAAACTAGTGAAATATTAAAAAAACATCAATTTAGTTATATTTTTTTGAACTAGCAACAACGTAGATGTCATTAAATGCCGCCATATTGATGTATCGCGTCAGTTGTTGTTCCGAAGTTTGAAGTGTGTACACGTACTTGCTTTAGAGCGAATCTCATTCCGGCTTTTGTTATTGCTGTTTCAAGGTAAGTTGACAATATTTCCCCACTGTTTTTATCATAGTGCAATAGTAATTACCTTCGGATAAAATTTTGTGTATAACAATAGACGTAACTGCAATTTTAACTACCACAACAATATTTTAATAAAATCAAACACTTGTTTCGTTACTTCCTTTTTTGTTACTTTGGGGTAGTAACGTATAAGCGGAAAAATTAAGTAACAAAAACGGAATTATAAAGCTATGTTTACAATTTAACAGCACAAGAAAATGCCACTAACTCCGGCAGAAAAAATGAAGCGATATAGAGATAAATTAAAACAGAACCCGGATAAGTTGGAAGAAATAAGAAAAAAAAATTTAGAAAGAATAAAATCAAAATATAAATATAAAAAAATTTCGGAAATGACTGAAACAGAACAAAAAAAGCAGAGAAAAAAGTGGAAAGAAGAAAAACAAAAACAAAAGCACAAAAAATCTCAAAAAACAGCATGTAGCGGAAGCTCTTCAACCACAATGGCAGATATTTTAACGGACACAATGGAAATATCAATGGGAACGTCCTCCTCGGAAATAACACTATCTGAGACGTCGACTGAAACACAATCAACAATATTAAGATTGTCAAAAACTGTAGGAAGTCTACGAAGGACTAGAAATAAATTGAAAACAGAATATGACAAAGCAAAAAGTCGAATTGCTTATTTAGAACGAGCTAACGAAACTGCAAGAAAAAAAATATATCGACTACAAAAACACGTAACGGAACAAAAAAAGAAGTTTGAGACTGAATTACTAAAAATGAAAGCCAGAAATGAAATCCTCGAAGCTTCTTTGAAGATAACTTACAAAAATTGTGAAAATAATAAAGAAAGAGACCTGATAAAGAAAATTGCAAATAATAATTTGGTGGTAAATAGTAAAGCACAGACGTCTGTTTCGAAACAAATTGGTATACGGTGTAGAAAGAAAAAATCTGTTAAACGTATAATATCGAACTTAAAAAAATCTATTATAGAATTTTACATTCGAGACGATGTTAGTAGGGCCACTGCAGGCAAACGTGAGTGCAAAACATTAAAAAAAAATAGAGAGCAAATAAGATATCTTAATGGGTCTTTACGAGCTTTATATGAAAAGTACAAGAAAGAAGGTGGTATTGCAGCATTTTCAACATTTTGTCGATTCAAACCTTTTTATATTTTAAGCCCAAGTATACACAACCGAAACACATGTCTCTGCATTAAACATTCAAACATGAATTTAAAAATTGAAGCACTGTATCGTCATAAAATAATCGATTTTCATAATTCGCATACTCTCTTAGAAAAAGTAGCTTGTGATGTAGATAATTTTGATTGTATGTATGGAATATGTAATAACTGTAATAACAATATTTTAATTAACTATAATTTAGAAAGTTCAGGTGATCAAAATATTACGTGGCAAATGTGGGAAACGAAAAATCACTCATATAAAAAAAATACCGAAGACGGAGAACAAGAAGTCAACACCAAAAAGACTGTTAAGTCGCTCAAGAACGCAACAGTTACACAATTAATAAAACTATTTGAAGCTGACATCGCCGGATTTAAAAAACACAGTTTTAATGCGTCGCATCAAGCAAAATCTTACAAAATCTGTATAGACAGCTTGAAGGAAGACGAAATAGCCATCCACTGTGATTTTTCCCAAAAATTATGAATGCAAAATGTCAGAAGAGGTACAGTCGATGCACTTTGGTGCATCAAAGACGCAAGTTACTCTGCACACTGGTGTAATATTTTTTAAAGGAGGTCAAAAGTCCTTTTGCACTGTATCACCGTCCAATGTGCACCAGCCACATGCTATATGGGCTCATCTAAAGCCAATTATAAATTTAGGTAAGACTTTCGTTTCGAATTTTAAAAGAATTCACATATTCTCTGACGGACCCAGTTCTCAATACCGTCAAAAAAATAACTTTTTTTTGATTAATTATTTTTCGTCATTCTATAATGTTGATATCACTTGGTCGTTTTTCGAGAGCGGCCATGGGAAAGGTGTGGCTGATGCCATTGGAGGAGTTGTAAAAAGGTGCCTCGACAGGCAAGTTTCTTACGGGGAGGATATTGTAAGCGCTGCAGATAAGCTGTAAATGTGATGTACATAACTGAAACAGAAATTGATGCTTTAAAAGAATGTATACCTAATAATCTTAAAACTATACAAGGTACAATGAACATCCATCAGGTTATTTGTAAGCGGGGCAACGATCATATTCAGCATCGTATATTGAGTTGTTTTTGTAGTTTAACTAAAATGTCTTGTACTTGCTATGACCCAATCGACATACATTTGAAAAAAAAACAAATGTTTTGCCACAATCTGACCACGATGACTTAAATGAAACAGCGATTATACAAAATTTTGTAGTGGATGCACATGTTGAACACGAACCTCAAGAAACAAACTTCCAAGTCGACATAAATAACGAGACACAATCATTTATGCTACCTCAATCTACAAATTTTAGCATTGATCACTGTTTCATAAACGATATTAACATGACTACTGACTTACCAATTATATGCATTGAAGATGACGATCTACCTCAACAATCACAACAACAAGAAAAAAACAAAAACGAAAATAGCAGCTGTTTAGAATTTTGTAGTAAAAGTAAAAATGTAGAACATGACAAAGAAAATAGAAGAAATAACGATAACCTAACACCTACTCAAATAGAACCATATCCATCAATCTCAAAAAATCGTTTGGAGTCAGGCACTAAAATTGAAAAACCCATTTTGTCTAAATCGTTGACTTACGTTGTGACACGTAAAATAGCTTGCAGTAAATGTAAAAACCCCTCATCATTGCACAATTTGGTAAAGTGTATGAGCTGTAAAAAATACTTTTGTGTAACGTGCACAGAAGGTCAATCTTATTTTGACTACATATGCAATATTTGTTTTGGAGAAGATTAAGCTCGTGTTTTAGAGAGTTAAGTAGTATTAAAGTAGTTCATTAAAGTGGTTCAAAATTTCATGTTAGAGAGTGTATTATTTCTTTTTTTTTAGGAACCTGAACCTATCCAAGTAATTTCAAAATGGTCGTTTACATTGATATCGACAAATGTATTGATAAGAATGATTTGAAAACATTTCTTAAGGAAAATTTTGCCTGGCCCTGGTCGTCAACGCATTTTATATTGTCAGAGTTATGTTTCAATTGTGGAAGTCGTACAGAAAATTGGTTGAGTGCAATGCCATCACATTTTGTGCTGACCATGAATAGAGAAGATGTAAAACATTTAATGAAAAGCAATTGGTTTTGGTGCAAAACATGCTTATATGTCAGCGTATATGATCATTATCCTTATGATGAGTGCCAGTGCTGCAATAAATAGATTTATTTTGTAATTTTTTCTATCATGTATACTACAGTGTGTATGCTGTTTTTTTTTTCTTTTTAAAATGTTTATATTATTGTTTGTTGGTCAAAATTTTTAGCTTTTGCTCTCATAAATGCGAATAAATACTGACCTAATATTAATTCTGTTAGCTGTACTGAATCCATGATAACAGGTTGTGCATCGTCGATGTCCCTGGCACCCAGTATAGTTAATATGTGATACAAATAAGACTTTATACTGTATCTATTAAAAGTATGTTAAATTTTGGCTGTGTTAAGATGAAAGCTTAGTGGTAGCCCGCGTAATTCAAATTTTCTTCTGTTTTAGCAATTTACAGGTTAGCGTCAGGTTGTAACTTGATCAAAATATGATTCGCAACAGTAACAAGTAAGTATTAACATCATTATAAACCTACGAATAATCAATATATCGCTCTTATTTAGATTTGAGCAATTTATTGCTCATCTACTTACGAATAATCAATACATCGCTCTAACTTAGATTTGAGCAATTTCGAAATGGAATGGAATGGAATAGCGCGGGCTACTACTACACATCCACCTTAAATTTTATTGTGTACTTTAATTATACGTGTTTATCTCCTAATTATTATTATTATTGTAAGTGTTGTCTATTACCTACTTAAATTTTATATAATTTAGGCTGTTGATTCTTGCGATGTTTAAAACATAACAAATGTTGAAGTTAGTTGTTTTTGTTTAATGTCTACGAACCTTGTGTTTTTGCTTACAAATAATAATTAATATTGGTTTGATTTGACAATACAAATAAGACTTGAGTGTAACCTGACTGATTAGTTTAGTCTGTAGCATACCTGAATACGTTATCAAACTTTGAAAACGGCTGTCGATTTTTGTACCTATGACGAATGGCGTGTGCCTATTTGTCACTTAAATATTCTTAATGGTTTTACTATTAAGCTACGAATATTTCCATTTTGTTAATTTGTCCTAAAATAACAAAATGACATAAGATTGTCAAGTTTATTGTTAAATTAAAAAAAGTGTCAAATAATACGTAACAGCGAGTCTGATTAGATTATAGTTCATTAAACGTTGATTATGATTAAGCACTAATCCATTATTTTTATTTATTCATATCTTTAATCCTTAAAACTAAAACCCGAATAATACTCAAAAATCACGTTCTAAAAAGTATGAAAAAAGAAAAATCTCGTCACAATGATCGTTTGATACCTAACACGCCATGACTAAAAAATTTATTTTTTTTGGTTCGTGACTTTTCGCCGTAGTCGGGTAAAAATAACCATTGTAGACCCAACCTTATGTTTTTTATTTTGTTACTAATTACTCCTTTTTTGTTACTGTCCCAAAAATCTCCCGTCTTTAAACTCACTTTTTGTATTTATTTATTCAATATAAATTAACATTACTTGTACAAAATATCAATTTTGCTAAACATTTTTATAAAAAATAAGCAAAATCTTTCAATTTTGTATATTTTTCTTATAGTCAAAACTTTAAATGGACTTTAGGTTAAAAGTAACAAAAAAAATGTTAAAGCACCCGGTTTAAAATATTTTGTCACTTTTCTTAGCTACTGTTTTCTACAAAATCTTACTTAAAAAGCAAATTATACTGGTAATCTAACCAGGTAAGTACCTACCATTAATTACTCTCATAATCATTTCATAGTGCTAATTCATCTACTTCAATGATATAAATGTTAGTAGCTAAGTACATAAGTAAGTCGATAGCCTAGCCTATGAAACTACCTACATTTTTTTTAACGCGAGCGTAGGTAGTTCACTCGTGTGTAATTTTTTTCACCTTATCCGCTTATTTATTTATGAATTCAGGTAGTTCAATAAGTGGAAAAAAACTAAATGCCTAACAATTAACAAAATAAACAAATCACGTACTAGTAGGTACCTATATATATTATACAATATTTTATAGGTAGTTCTACCCTTCGGAGTTCCCAGGTAAACAAAAAAAAGGTATTTCTGGGTGTGTTTTTGTTGAATTTAAACAACCAAAAACAGCACAATATATTGTTAACGATTTATATAATTTATTTGATTCAAAGTATTTTTCTGTAGTAGCAACATTTAAAATCTTGTTTTTGTACTGGCAACAAAAATGGACTGCTACCGGTCATTGTGGCGCCACTGCGCGTAAACCGCCACTTTTAAATAACGCGCTCCGCGCTGTCCTGGGCAGTCCATTTTCGTCCGCCAAAAAGAAATCATCTGTAGGAATAAGTGCTGCTGTCATTCTTATAAATCAAAACTTGTATAAGCATATAATTGTAACTGTGTGATATTGGAGGACAAAGTATATTGAGTGAGTACCTTATTGAAACCGTTTTATTTTGGATTACCTTCCCCGCTAGAATACCCACACTAAGACGATTTTAACAAATCGTGAATAGAGATTACAATATTCTATATTTTTTCTCATTTAAAGAAAGTAATATACTATGCTTATTTCAAAAAAATAGTCACAAATCACCCGCTTACTGCTTGGAAATAATCACACCGATCGTTCGTCACTGCGGCGCATTCGCGACTGCTTGCAGTTGGAGATCAGTTTGAACTCGAGGCACGTAGGTATGACTCGCGCTCCGACCGTTTGTATGAAGATACAGTACTGTAGATATTTTTACCGTGGTTGTAGGTTTTAAGTACTTATTTGTTTTGCCTTGGCTGGGGGCTTTAAAAGTCATATCTGAGGCCACCACAGGCTATCCCGGCTGAGTAGTAACCACCCTTCTAGAGGTGAAATACGAGTCACCGACAAAAAAAAAAAAATTGGATGTACTTTTTCATGGAGTCAACTCATGTTGGGAAACCTCTGCCCGTATGGATAGCCAGTTCTGCCTTAAACATATTTTAATTTTGTAATAATTAAATTTCCGTTTGATTTTTTAATTTTGTGATAAAAAATAAACCGTCATTTTGGATTGTTGTCTTATTCTTTTAATCAATTTTGCTCTATTGTGCTAAGACTACATTATTTCCGATACAAAAGGAATACCAACGTTTAAGTGCAACGTTATATTGATTAATGTTGTTATTAGAAAGAGACTTAATCATAATTTCAATAGTTTCGAGTGGAATATCACGCCTTATTCCCTGAAAATATCGCGCAGGCTAGTGTAAGTTTTTTCCACATGGGGTGAGGTTCTCTGTAAGGAGACAATTAATTATTTTTATTAGGTTCGAAGATATTTCTGAGACGACCAGCCTTCTAAAAACAGATACCAAAGGTAGACTGGGCCAGTGAGGAACGAGAACTAATCCAGTTGCTTTCTCGTTGACTATCTTCCTTAAGAGCCTAAGTAAATAATTTCTTGGCGCCATTTTGCATCCCTCTCCCCGAGCGCACCGCACACTCTCCTCGTACTCCCGCATCAAAAGTTAAACAAATCGAATATAGCGACACCCCATCAACTAATTCAAACCGCCAAATAATTCAGTGTTAATCGCAAGCAAATTATATTAACATATATCGATACTCTTACTAACAACCTTTTTAAAGAAAGAATAAAATAAATATTCAAAGTAGACAAATAGTAAAGTTATTCGTGTTATATCATCATCTGCCTACAACTACACCCAACTATATTCTGGTCGGCTTCCAGTCAAACCCGATTAAGCTGAATACGTATTTTACGTAGAGCGGCTGCCGACCAGACCTCCACGTCCTCAACCATTAACTGGGTAACACGGAACTTCTTGACACGGCAGGAGTCAAGTTTATTGGCTTCTGACTGCCAAATATCTACAAATGACAGCCGAGACCAACGGCTTAACGTGCTTTCCGAGGCATGGAGGGAACTCGGTGTGTTAAGATGGTCACCCAACCACAGACTAACCTTGGCAAGCGTTGCTTTACCTTGAAGATCGACCCGTGCGGCTGTTATTCTTTAGCCAAGATCTCCTCCATGTTTCATTCGTGT